>CM071686.1:8167500-9496250 GCA_036553675.1 Solanum okadae | reverse complement strand
GCACTCCTATTTCTGACCATATTAATGATTTTCAGGGTGTTCTTGACCAGCTATCTGGAATGAATGTAAAATTCGATGAAGAAATACAGGGACTATGGCTTCTTAATACTCTGTTAGACTCTTTTGAAACTCTTCGAGTTTCTTTGACTAATTCTGCTCCCAGTAGTGTTGTGACCATGGAATATGCTAAGAGTGATGTCTTGAATGAAGAGATGAGAAGAAGATCTCAAGGCTCAACTTCTTCTACTTCACACTCCGATGTTTTGGTTACCGAAGATAGGGGGAGAAACAAGTTCAGAGGTCAGAATGACAGAGATAAAAGTAGAGGTAAGTCAAAGTCTAAATACAAGAATGTTACATGTGACTATTGCCACAAGAATGGGCATATCAAGAAATTTTGTTTTAAGTACAAGAGAGCTATAAGACAACAAAAGAAAGAAGGTGACAATGAAAATCGTGTTGCTGTTGTTGCTAATGATGATCTTCTTGTTTCTTGTGATGAAAATGCCGTCAATCTTGTTCGTGATGAGTCTAGTTGGTTTGTGGATTCTGGTGCTACTTCTCATGTCATGCCCAAGAAGGAATTATTTTCTTCTTATACTCCAGGTAATTTTGGGATGTTGAAAATGGGTAATAATCATGAGGTTGCAGTTCTTGGTATTGGGACAGTTTGTTTGGAAAGTAACAATGGTTCCAAACTAGTTCTCAATAATGTCAAACATGCTCCAGATGTTCGCTTGAATTTGATTTCTGTGGGATACCTTGATGATGAGGGTTATGTTAATACCCTTGGTGCTGGCCAGTGGAAGCTTACTAAAGGTTCGATGATTGTAGCCCGTGGTGATAAGTTGTCTAACTTGTATGTTTTTTAGGGCTCCATTTTTAGAGGCTCAGTAAATTTGGTGGAGAATGATACTTCATCATTGTTATGGCATAGAAGACTGAATCATATGAGCGAGAAGGGGATGAACAATTTGGCTAAGAAGAATTTGCTTTCTGGAGTGAAACAAGCAAAGTTGAACAAGTGTGTTCATTGCTTAGCAGGTAAACAGAAGAGAGTTTCTTTTCAGAGTCATCCGCCTTCAAGAAAGCTTGATTTGCTGGAGTTGGTACATTCTGATTTGTGTGGTCCTTTTAAGGTAAGGTCTCATGGTGGTGCACTTTATTTTGTGACTTTTATTGATGATTATTCACGCAAACTCTGGATATTCTCTTTGAAGTCCAAGGATCATGTACTTGATGTGTTCAAGAGTTTTCAGGCCTTGGTTGAGAGACAAACAAGGAAGAAATTGAAATGCATTCGTTCTGATAATGGTGGTGAGTATATTGGCCCCTTTGATAGATATTGCAGAGAGCAGGGTATTCGGCATCAAAAAACTCCTCCAAAGACTCCTCAACTAAATGGTTTGGCGGAGAGGATGAATAGAACTCTTGTTGAGAGAGTTAGATGTATGCTTTCAGATGCTAAACTGCCATATTCCTTTTGGGCAGAAGCACTTAATACTGCTGCATATGTTATCAATTTATCTCCTACTGTTGCTTTGAATGGTGATGTCCCTGACAGAGTTTGGTCTGGTAAGAATGTTTCTTATGATCATCTTAAAATTTTTGGGTGTAAAGCCTTTGTGCATGTTCCTAAGGATGAAAGGTCAAAGTTAGATGTTAAAACTAGGCAATGTATCTTTGTTACGTTGGTTATGGTCAAGATGAATTTGGCTATCGTTTCTTTGATCCAGTTGAGAAGAAACTTGTTAGAAGCCGTGATGTTGTGTTCTTTGAAGACCAAACAATTGAAGATCTTGACAAAGTTGAGAAAGTTGATTCTCAGAGTAGTGACAACCTAGTTGATGTTGATCCAGTGCCTTTGACTATTCCACCAGGTGAAAATCTTCATGAAAATCAAGTTGGTATTGAAGATGGTGATCATATTCAGAATGACCAGTATGCCACTGATGCTCCAGTGCAAGACGATGTGGTTGGTCTGCAACCAACTATTATTGATGCTCCAGAGAGTTCTCTCAGAAGATCTACTAGAGAGAAAATACCTTCATTTCGTTATTCTTCTAATGAGTATGTACTCTTGACTGATGGGGGAGAACCAGAGAGTCTTGATGAGGCCATGGAAAGTGAAGAAAAAGAAAAGTGGTTTGATGCTATGGAGGATGAAATGAAGTCTCTACATGATAATCATATCTTCGATTTGGTTATGTTACCTAAAGATCGAAAAGCTTTGAAAAACAGGTGGGTTTTTCGGGTGAAACATGAAGATGGTAATCCAGTTCCACGGTATAAGGCTAGATTAGTTGTGAAGGGTTTTAGCCAGAAAAAAGGGATTGATTTTGATGAGATATTCTCTCCAGTTGTGAAGATGTCATCCATTTGTGTGGTTCTAGGCTTGGTTGCAAGTTTGGACTTAGAGGTTGAACAGATGGATGTTAAAACTGCTTTTCTTTATGGTGACTTGGATGAAGAAATTTATATGGAGCAGCCGGAAGGCTTTAAAGTCAAGGGAAAAGAGAAGTATGTTTGCAAATTGAAGAAGAGCTTGTATGGTTTAAAACAAGCTCCCAGGCAATGGTACAAGAAGTTTGGTTCTTTTATGAGTCAGCAGGGCTTCAAGAAGACTTCTTCAGACCATTGTGTTTTTGTGCAAAAATTCTCTGATGGTGACTTTATTATCGTTTTGCTTTATGTTGATGACATGCTTGTTGTTGGTCATAATGCTTGCAGGATTAAAGAGTTGAAGCAAGAGTTGAATAAGTCTTTTGCTATGAAAGACTTGGGACCAGCAAGGCAGATTCTTGGCATGCAGATTGTCCGTGATAGAGATGTCAAGAAGTTGTGGTTGTCACAAGAGAAGTATATTCAGAAAGTACTTCGTAGATTTAACATGGACAAAGCTAAGGTTGTCAATACACCTTTAGCTATGCACTTCAAATTGAGTACTAGACATTGTCCTTCCAGTGATGGTGAGAAGGAAGATATGAAGAAAGTTCCTTATGCTTCAGCTGTTGGTAGTTTGATGTATGCGATGGTGTGTACAAGACCAGATATTGCTCATGCTGTTAGTATTGTTAGCCGTTTTCTTTCTAATCCGGGAAGAGAGCATTGGAATGCTGTTAAGTGGATTATGAAATATCTTTGTGGCACTTCTAGTTTGAGTTTGTGTTTTGGTACATGGAAGCCTATTCTTTGTGGTTACACTGATTCAGACATGGCTGGTGATGTTGATACTCGTAAGTCTACTTCAGGCTACTTGATTACTTTTGCAGGGGGAGCTGTGTCTTGGCAATCTAGGTTGCAAAAATGTGTTGCTTTATCTACTACAGAGGCTGAGCTTATTGCTGTTGTTGAAGCTTGCAAAGAGTTGATCTGGATGAAGAGATTTTTGGGGGAACTTGGTTGTGCTCAAGAGAGGTATGTGCTTTATTGCGACAGTCAAAGTGCTATTCATCTTGGCAAGAATTCTACATTTCATGGTCGGTCTAAACACATTGATGTGAGGTATCATTGGATTCGAGATGTGTTGGATTCTAAGTTGCTTGAACTTGAAAAGATCCATACCAATGATAATGGTTCCGACATGATGACTAAAGCTTTGCCAAGAGGGAAGTTTGAGGATTGTTGCATGATCGCCGGGATGGCGGTCCCCTCCACATAGTTGTGAGGGGGAGAATTGTTGGGTTTAGGATCTTTTTTCCCTTCCTATGTGGATAAATAAAAGTCTTATTAGGAGTAACCCACTTTAGCCCATAACCCAAAATATTATGTGGCATATATAAGGCTTATTTGGTCTTATTTTCAGAAACACAAGAGAGAAAAATCAGGAGAGTTTCGTTTTAGAGATTGAGAGAAAAAGAGAAAAAATCCCGTTTTTGCTTCTGGAAATTTTCTGCTCAGGCAGTCTGCTTCAGACAGAGTTTGCTGCTTCGTTAACCGTTGGATCGTGCTCAAATTTGAACTTGGAGTTCTCCACATCCGGTTCTTGCAATTCAACGGTGGAGATCGGATTGAGACGTCTGTAGCTTCTGATTTGAGGGCGTGAACAGTAGCGCGTTTTGGGTGAAATCTCTTCTTTAATTCTCTAGTTTTGCTGCAATCTTGATTTGTTGTTGCTCGTTGTTTGGCACTTGTTTTGTGGCTAATTTTGGAGAACAATTTTGTAACTCTTGGTGTTTATAGTGGAGCTTTTGGTCTTGTGGTTTTTTACTCTTCACATCGAAGGGTTTTCCACGTAAATCGTTGTGTCTTGTGTGATTGAGTTATTCTTATCTTGTTGCTTTAGTTTGATTGATATACTTGCTGTCCATTCTTCATATTGCTTGATTTGGTTTGTCTTCTCTTGGTTCAAATTGAAAGGGAAAGTTTAGATTTGGGTATTACTCCGCTGCTATCCTGTCTGGCATTCTTGTTAGTGCCTTGTCTTTCCCAACAAAGTGGTATCAGAGCCATGGTTCAATGATTGAACCATGTTAGAGATGGGTGTTCATCTTGGTGGGTGTAGTTCTAGTCGCAACCTTTTTGACAGTAATGAAGATTTTATTGGAGAAATTGTTTCAGAGAGGTTCTCTGTGTCGAGATGTAGATTTGATGGAGGAAATTATGGAGAACAGATGCAAGATCCTAAAGATTATGTGAAGAAGGTGAACAAATTTATTTTGTCAGAAATTCAGGCCAAGGGGGAGATTTGTTGGGGTTATTTACCCTGATTTCTTACCATAAATAAGTTTTCCTTTTAGGAAAAAGTTTTAATATTTTGACTAGTCCTTTTCTTGTTGGAAAGGTTTTAGGACTCTATAAATATATGCTTGTTCCTTCTAACTTAATTAGCATTCACAATGTAGTTTTAAGGGCTTTGAGAGTTTTGGTTAGGGGGAGAATTTGTGGGTCACAAGCTTGATACATTATCACTTGTGTGAACCTTCCATGTATTCCCAATGAATTGGTTGAGGTTGTTTCTCTCTATATTTTGTACTCTCATATTTATATAGTGAATTGCTCATCTCCTTTGTGGACGTAGGTCGATTGACCGAACCACGTTAAATCTTTGTGTCTTTGTATATTTCTCGTTTGTCTTCTTACTCATGGTCTTTCGAGGTTTGCTTTGCTAGCTTCCGCGTTACACCTGCTTATTTCGGTCCTAACATGTTTTCCGGCGGCAAAACCCTGGTCATTCAAGCTTATTCGTCTGATACAGTTGCATCAGTTCACTGGAAAATCCATTCCATCACCGGAATTCGACCAATCCGATCGACCTCTGTTGTACCAGCAATGGAACAACGATTAATCTACCGCGGCAAACAGCTTGAGTTGTCCCAAACGCTATCGGAATGTGGTGTACAAAATGACGATACCCTGCAACTGATGAGTGACTTGAATTTGGTTATTCATGACCTCTGCAATTGTAATGATGACACAGATATTAATGCTAATGTCACCCGTATGACGAAGATGCTTACCGATTTTCTCGCAAATACCCCGAAGGATGGCGCAGATGGATCGGAGGAATATCTCCAAATATTTATTTACTTCTCTGTTCCTGCGGCCCTGGTAAAACTTTATGTATCTCCTTCTGTAATTAAAATACAAGCTGCTCATGGATGCGTTTGTCAATTTATAGATAACTGTAAGATACTTTTCACCGATCCTACAACCGTATATAGGCAGTTTGCTCCGATATTCTTCGAGTTCTGTACGATTCTAAGAGGGGTTGCGGGTGTTGATGATACTTTATATATATTTTGCCGTAGTAGTTTAGCTGCAATGATGAAGAGGAATGTCCATGATGTTAAGCATGTGTTAAGATTGCAGGATATTTTCCCTTTTGTTCATGAGTTGGCAACAAGGTTATCTCATGCTTTGGAATTTAGTGTGCAATTAGCTGAGTTTATACAGTTATCAGAGAGTGATGTGAGTGAGTTTATTCAGTTCATGCATCGGGTAAAGTGTGCAATACGACGTCAAAAAGCATTTGGCAGTCTGGTTAGTTTCCCTTCCTTGATGCAAGATGAAGCAGGAAATGAAAGACCTGAGATTAAAGGCGTGCATCATGTTTTTTGTGACTTGCTGGAAAAATCGGAGCATTGTCTGAAGGAACTGGAACGCCAGCTGGGTTTGGTAAACATAGGAAGAGGTGAGCCTATTATAGGCTGTTGGTCCCAGTATCTTTTAATTCTAAAGGAGTTAGAAAGCATTTCGAAGTTGTATAAGGGATTGAATGAAATGTTTTGGGAGAAGATGAGGCAAAGAAGAGTTGCTTTGTGCTTTCTGATAGGTAAGCTTTCAAAAATGTCTACAAATTATCAGTGGATTCTTGAGCACAAGGAAGTAACACATTTTAAGATAAGGCAGCGTTTTGCCTTGAAGATGCTTCTAGAAGGGAGGCACAAGAACGAGGAGCTTTACGAGATGCTCATTTGCAGGTCTTGTTTGTTTGAAGACTCATTTGAGTACATTGGACATGCTAGTCCTGGGTCTCTACAAGGTCAATTTATTCAATTTGAGAATGAAGAAGCTACTGGGCCTGGTGTGTTGAGGGAGTGGTTTTCCTTGGTATGTGAAGCCATTTTCAACCCTCAGAATGCTCTATTTGTTTCATGCCCAAATGACGGTAGAAGGTTTTTCCCAAATCCAGGTAAACTTTTATTGCCTTTATGTATTGTTCTCATTTATCCCTTCTGTTAGTTATTTGATCTAAAGTTGTCGCGTATGAAAGATGTTTCTTATCTGATTTTTCCTCAAAAATAGATAAATAGTATGAGATAGAGGTTGAATCTTTGTGAGTATAAGTATACGTATTATCTCTCTTTGTGTTCATACCCTCATAGCATTCTTTGAGGTTCAACTATTTCATGAAACCCATGTCTGAGAGTTTTACTGATTCGTTGCTACATAAATTTTAGTAATTCGAAAGGATTGAGGACACACATTGGAGGTTTGTGGAAGGAACTACAGAAACATGAACTATTCAATATTCAAGGGTTGGTATAAAAAAAAAGATCCTGATATGGAAAGATAATACCCGCTAAAAACGGAATTTCAGATTGTTTAGCATCTTTTCGTGTATCAAACCACTGCTACACTCCCATTCTCAGATTTGTTTAACTATGTAGCGGACCCAAAAGAAGGATAGAAAATCCTCCTTAGAAGAAAGAAACAACTAGGACAACTTTTAGAACAACTGAGCAGCAACCCCAAAGTACAGCCCAAGACTGATACTATGATTGGGAAGGACAAACAAATGGTCTATTTGCTATTAAGTCTTGCTATACACTCTTGATCAAAGGTAGGTTTTTCCCTTCTGGCAGCAATCTTATGGATCATCTAGAGAGAAGATTCAATGATACTTCGCCGAGAAAGGAAAGAATATAATGTTAGTTTGAACTTAAATGTAAATGACATTGATACCATACTTGACTTCATAAGTTCATTTACTGTCCAGCAGAAAAGCTGAGTTTTTGTCTCCTTTTGACACTTCTGCCAATATTCATTTACTGTCCAGAAAAGCTGAGTTTTTGTTTAATTTTGCCAGCCTGCTTGAGGAGATTTATCCATTCTAACATGCTGAGATTTTAAATTTAATTTTGTCTTGATTTAGTTCTCATGTTAGTATATTTTTTTAGTTGTGTTATTATTGATGTCCTTTGGTTCTTTGATTCTCCAATCACACCAGGCAATCAGATAAAGTTCATGAAGTAATGATCGAAAGAGTTTGACTTATTTATGGCATTGCAGTTCTAGTTAGATATCTTTCTCAATGAAGGTGCATTAGTATACTTGGATTGTATGGCATATGAATGAGTATTTACTAGTTGTATCATCATTCTTTTACCTCGTTAGTATACTTGGATTGTATGGCACAACTACATTTATAAGATGGTTGCAACTACAAAGCTGTTTGATACAATCTTTTGATGTTTCACGAAAGTAATATTATTCTCCTATCTGCATTTGTGCTACAATGCAAATAACCTTCATCTGCATTTGTGCTTGCAGCATCTAAAGTGGACCCATAGCACCTTGAGTATTTTGTCTTCTCCGGCAGGATTATTGCCTTGGCCTTGTTGCATAGAGTACAAATAAGCATTGCGTTTGATCATGTATTCTTTTTGCAATTAGCTGGAGAGGATATTTCGTTTGAAGACATTAGGGATGCAGATCCCTACTTGTACAGTGGCTGCAAGAAGATACTGGAGATGGATACTAAGATGGTGGATGAAGATATCCTAAGCCTAACATTTGTTTGTGAAGATGAAGAATTGGGATCCAGGAAAGTAGTGGAGCTTTGCCCTAATGGGAAAAATACGATAGTGAACAGTCAAAATAGGGATAACTATGTGAATCTTCTTGTTAAACACCGTTTTGTCAAATCAATTGCTCATCAGGTAGCCCATTTTGCTCAAGGTTTTGCTGACATAATTACTGACCGACGGCTCCAGGAATCCTTTTACCGGATCCTAGATCATGAAGACCTTAACAGGATGCTTCATGGGAGTAAAACAGTTGTTTCTGTAGAAGACTGGAAAGAACATACAAATTACAATGGCTACAAAAAAGATGATCCTCAAATATCCTGGTTCTGGGAGGTACTTATTTCTTGTCTGCTCTAAGTATGTTTCCAGAGTATTAACTATCGAGAAGTCTACATTTTTGCCCCTTTAATCTTCTCTTTCTTTATTGTTTTTGGACGTGGTAGATTTTTGAACTCTTTCAAAGTTATTATCCCGGCAGCATTTTCAAAGTTTTCTTTTCTATTGCTGCAGATAGTTGGAAGTATGTCGGCAGAGCAGAGAAACGCGCTTCTCTTCTTCTGGACTTCAATCAAGTCTCTGCTTGTTGAGGGTTTTGGTGGTCTAGATTCGAAACTTCACATCTACAGAACCTCAGACTCTCGTGATTGCTTGCCTACCTCGCACACTTGCTTTTACCGCCTGTGTTTTCCTCCTTATCCGTCTATGGATGTCATGCAAAATCGTCTTGACATAATCACCCAAAATTATGTTGGTTGCAGCTTTGGTGCCGAGTGATGTGCAAATTTTTGGTACATGTGATATGTAATATTCTTCTAAATAGATGTAAGAAATGCCAACCTTCTGAAACTTGACTTTTATGAGAAGGTAGCTTTTGTTTAGGGATGGAAAATGGGGCAGGGCGGAGCGGTTACAAGGCAAACTTGCATAAAGTTGCGAAGACCCTAACCTGCCCCGCTTCACATAGGAGCAATATGTGCATTCTTTTCCTTATTCTGCTTGAAAATTATAACAAAGAGCTCTCATTTACTGACTTGCCCCCTCCCAAAATAGTTATCATGTTTTTTTTTTTAGAATGGTTATATTAGAGTGGAATTTATAAATGAATTTTTCCTTACATTAATAGCTGAAAACATTGCAACTTTACTACTCTTTCTTATAGTTATTGATGAATATCTAATTCGAATAGTGAAAGTCGTTTATGTTTGATTTAACATCGACCGTTGATAAATTAAAAAAAATAATTAAAAACAATCAAAAACAAAACAATTGGAATAGATGGATTGATATTAAGGAAACCTAATGAATAACAACCTAATTGAAATGATTTTAGGTTTTAGTTTTAATTTGACATTTCAATTTGCAAACCACAAATCTGCTCCGTCCCACATGTTTTTTTAAAAAAAAAATAAAATTGGACACCGCCTCCACAAAAGCTCAAACTTTCCCCGTCCCATTGTCCCTACTTTTGGTTTGTTGGTCCTATTAAGTGTTAGCAATGTGGCTCAAGCACACTAGTGGCCTAAAGCTGAATACAAATACACTACTCACTAGTGAACTAAAGCTAAATACAAAAAGAGGCCTTAAACTTTTTTTCCAAAAATATTATATTTTTTTATGAAGTGTTGTTGGTGTAGATAATGTGATACAGTAACGACGAAGAAGACAGAGGTTTGCTAGGTGTGTTTCTTGTCTGAAAAAAAAGAAGAAGCTTCTGGAAGATTAGTCATATATATTTATTTTATTCCTTGTAATTATCTTTTAGTTTTTTAAACAAAGTAGGACACTTACTTTGTTAGATAAAAAAGGACATATTTCATAGTTGGTCAGTCACGTTCTCCTTTATCTTTACACAGTTTGTTGTTCACGTATTTCGTGAGTTGTATATATATACGCATCTGTACAGTGATGTCAAACATACAGAAAAGAGAATTTTCTCTCAATCAATTTCTTGCTATCTTTTCATGGTATCCGAGCAGGTTTAGAATTTGCCTAAAATCCTTGTTTCGTTTTCTCTTTTCTTCATCTTCTCTACAATGGCACCCACGTCTTCTACTTCTGATCCAATTATTGAAAGCACTCCAGTCACTCTTTTTGCTGGAATAATGTTATCGATTCAACTCATCCCTACTATATTTATCCTTCTGATTATCCAGGGATGAATCTCGTTTCCACAATGTTTGATGGGAAAAGCTATGGTGGATGGAGAAGGGCCGTTATAATTGCGCTCTCTGCCAAAAACAAACTTGGCTTCACTGATGGTTCACTGGCAATTCCAATTGCAGATTTGGCTCTTCAAAAGGCATGGTCACACTGCAATGACATGGTTTTTTCGTGGCTTCTCAACTCTTTATCTAAAGAGATAGCTGAATCAGTGTTTTACTCCCAAAGTGCCAAAGAACTCTGGAGCGACCTAAAAGATAGATTTGGTCAGACGAATGGTGCAAAATTGTTCCAGTTACAAAAAGAACTAAATGTTGTGGTGCAAGGTAACTCTAGTATATCAGGCTATTTCACTAAAATGAAGAGTCTATGGGATGAACTAGATGCGTTAAACACTTTTTCTGTTTGTGTTTGTGTGCGCGATTATGATGCTAAGGAAAAACTTCTGAAACCCATCAAGATGAAAGGTTGTTACAACTCCTGATGGGGCTAAATGAGTCTTTTATTGGTGTTAGGAACAATATTTTGTTGTCATCCCCTTTACCCTCTATTGTACAGGCTTATTTCTTGGTTATCCAAGATGAAAAGCAACAAGAAATCAATACTTCTCCTGTCTATCCAAGGGATTCTGCATCATTTATCGTAACAAATCAAGCAGGAGGAAATAGAAACTATCCTAGTTTCAAACCACCAAAGGGATTTGTTGAATCAAAGAAGAATTCAAGCACATGTGTCTATTGCAGAAAGCTAGGTCATAGCATTGACAAATGCTACAAGATTCACGGATTTCCTCCAGATTTCAAGTTCACAAAGCAAAGAAAATTCCAAACTCTAGCTAACAATGCTTACCACGCTGTGGAGGAGGTTGATCAAGGGGGTAATGAGTTCTCAAATGGAAAAACTCTAACTCAGGAGAACATAAGAGAACTTTTGCAATTACTTCAACAATTCAAAATGGGACAGCAAAGTGATAACAATGTTGAAGCTACCACGAGTGCCAATTGTGCTAGTATGAAAAGGTTTTTCAATTCTTATGCATTTTTGGTTAAAATAGACACCAATCTTGGATATTGGACAGTGGTGTATCTGAACATATGACTCTTAACAAGCATCTTCTTTCCAATTTTAAGTCATTAGGAAATCCAATCATGGTGACACTTCCCAATTCTCACAAAGTTAAGGTAACACATTATGGTTCTGTTACTCTTCTGAAAAAATATGATCTTGCATAATGTTCTCTATATTTCATCTTTTAAATTCAATCTTATGTTTGTCCACGAGTTGTATAAACAACTTAATCGACATGTTCTCTTCACTCCTGATTCTTGCTTTCTACAGGTTCCTTCAATGAAGCAGCCACTGGATATTGGTGAAGAAAAAGGTAGACTCTACATTCTAAAATCGAAGTCTAAAGCTGCAGCTTCTAGGGATAGTTTTATTTCTAGTCAAGTTTTAATTCCAAGAAGGCACTGTGTTGCCAATCCTATTCCTATTTTAAATTCTAGTTTCAATGTTCATGTTTCAAATGTAGAAGAGAAGCTATGGCATTATAGATTCGGTCATATGCCTTTAATCAATATGAGAAAAAATATGTCTTTTCCAGTATCTCATTGTTCAAATTTTCAATCTCCATGTGTTATTTGTCCAACGGCTAGACAATCCAAACTCCCTTTTCCCTCTAGTTCTATTTCTACAAAATCTATTTTTGAATTAATTCATGTAGATACTTGGGAACCTTACAACAATCCTACTCATGACAATTTCAGATATTTTCTCACTATAGTAAATGATTTTAGTAGAGGAACATGGACTTTTTTACTATCTTCCAAATCAAATGCTTTTACAGTACTTAAATCTTTCTTACTCATGATAGAGAGGCAGTTTCGCACTACAGTCCAGAAAATAAGATCAGATAATGCTTTTGAATTAGGGATTGGAAAACTGCAATTTGAATTTTTGTCATCTCAAGGAATCATTCATCAAACAACTTGTGTTTCCACTCCACAACAAAATGGAGTTGTAAAAAGGAAACATAGGCATCTATTAGAAACGTCTAGAGCGCTTATTTTTCAATCGCATTTACCTATTAAGTTTTGGGGTGATTGTCTTTTAACAACAACCTATTTGATTAATAGGTTTCCTTCCAAAGTTCGCAAATACAAAACAATCTATTTGATTAATAGGTCTCAAGAGTTCAAAATTAAAGACTTTGGAAATCTGCACTATTTCCTTGGGATGGAGGTACTTCGCGAGCATCGGGGTTTAATTCTCAGTCAATGCAAGTTCACTTTGGATTTACTGACAAAATTTGATATTCTCGGCCTTACTGCAGTATCTTCCCCTCTTGATCGCACATCAAAATTGCTTGCTAATTCAGGTGATCTAATCAAAGACCCAACTTTGTATCGCCATCTACTCGGAAAGTTAAATTATATCACACATACTCGCCCAGATCTTGCCTTTACAGTACAACATTTGAGCCAATATATGCAAGATCCAAGGGCCCCTCATTTGAATGTTGCTCTTCGTGTCCTTCGCTACTTATTGAAGGACCCTGGTCTGGGATTATTCATGTCTTCATCAGCATCCTTTGAATTGATAGCTTTCTGTGATTCGGATTGGGGGGCTTGCCCCAATTCACGAAAGTCTGTAAGTGGATTTTACATAGCTCTTGGTGCTTCTCCTATCTCCTGGAAGTCAAAGAAGCAAACTTCTATTGTATATTATATTTGGTTTGATTTTGATAATTCAAGAACCGATTAAATTGGTTTCGATTTGATTTTGACCAATGATCGAGTCAAACCGACCCATGAACACCCCTAATCATGGTCGTTCCCAAACCAGTTCAAATAGAAAATTGGGGGATTCTAATGTACTTCTAAATTCGGAGGAGAAAATTGGAGGTTTACCTGCGCTTGACTCTGAACATGAAGATTTTGAAAATTGCATTTCTTCTTGTGACTTAGCAAAAAATATAATTCAAAGAATGTCCATTCACATGGTGGAATGATGGATCTGAGAATGATTGCATATTTGAAAGGTTGGATAGATTGATCACTAATCAGGGGTTGCAAGGATGATTTGATCACCTGGAGGTGGATTTCGATTCCTATAGCTTTGCCAGTTCCTCTTCACTCGGATAGCGAAGCTGCTATACATATTGCCAAGAATCCCATTTTTCATGAGCGAACCAAGCATGTGGAGCTTGATTGCCATTTCGTCCGACAACAATTTCTTGCTGATTTAATTTCACTCTCATTCATTCCATCTTCGTCCCAATTAGCCGATTTATTCATGTATATTCATTTTATTCCTTGCAATTATCTTTTAGTTTTTTAAACAAAGTAGGACACTTAGTTTGTTAGATAATGTAGGACACATTTCATAGTTGGTCAGTCACGTTCTTCATTATCTTTACAGAGTTTGTTGTTCACATATTTCGTGAGTTGTATATATACGCATCTATACAGTGATGTCAAACATACAGAAAAGAGAATTTTCTCTCAATCAATTTCTTTCTATCTTTTCAAGTGTATTCTTCTTGATTTTTGAGATTAAAATTAATAATTTTTTCGTAATCAATTTTTTTCTAATAATTCCTTTTCAATTGATAATATAGTAAATTCATTTAATCTTTCTTGAGACATAATACTCTAGATGTGTCAAGCTTCTAATAATAGTTGCTTTTTATATGAAAACTTTATTTTTTCTACAAATAGTACTCAATAAGCAAACCAAAAAATTGGTACTCAATGTTATTTCTTTTTTAAAAAAAAAACATAGCCTATTATAACTTTAAAATATAGGTCCCCTCGAATTTGCAGGCCTAAGACACCTGCCTATTTTAAAGGGAGTGCGTAAATAATAAATAAAAGTGACAATAAAACTGAAAATATAAGGAGGCTCATGAGTGAGCATACTTGGTCTCTTCTTCTTGACTCTGAATGAAGGTAGCTATCAGCTATACATATTTAACAAGCCTCGAACTTTCTTAGGAAGTTCAGCAAAAGTATTGTACAGACTAGCTAATAGTAGCCAATTAATCAGCAACTTTGTTAGCTTCTCTAAAGCAATGTCGGATAATGATATCATAGTTAGTAACTAATCTTCTCATTCCCTTAATAGTATCTTCAATTCTCAAAGGAACTGTCCTGATCCCATATAAAGAATTATATACTACCAGAGAATCAGTTTCACAAATGATCATGTTGAAGCCATTGTCAATGCACCACTTAAGGCAAAAAAAAAAAAAACAATGCCACTGCCGCCTCTGCATTATTTCTTGTACTTCTACCCATTGGGATGGAATGTATCGATAGTGTACAAATAATGTATAATCGGTTATATATGATATATAACTATGTATGAAAAATGTATATACATCCATGTACGCTGTTTATACAATATTTATAAATTTCAATAGTTCATCTTTCCTACACATGCTGATTTTTTTAATCCCGATCAACTCAAATCTCCTCTAAGCAATCCCAAGTTTTAAATATGAGCTTCTCTCAATATTTTGAGTCATTTAATATATTATTTACTCAAAAATAATTCACATCTGCAGCAGATCAAATTTTAAACCGATAAATCTCTTTCATCGATTAGTTAGTGTCCACAATTAAAGCTAGAATTATTTGTAAATAACCAAAAAGTGGGCACATGGAAAAATCGTCAAAATGGGTAAGGAATGACCGAATGTACTTCATCAACGAAAAAAAGGAGAGAAAACAGTTTGTGTAATAAACAATAATTGAGCTTATATTGGATAAGAATTTTTAACTTAGGCTGATTTATAAGGCAGTTTAACTTAAAAAGTCCTATTTTAGTTTCTAGAATAAGGATGTTAATTGTTCAGGTTGGTTGACTATTTTAAGAAATATATGCAATATTAAAATTTTGGTTACTTTGTTGTGTCAGTAACTATGCAAGTTTCCAAATTCTATTAGATTTATCCATAAATTAATTTGGACTATACTAAATTTAAGAAAATATTTTAAATAAGATGGCTAATATAATTGGACTAAGGGTAAAAAAACATAACTATACAATTTAGGCATCTAAATTACTCCTATATAATAGTAATTTAACATTTCATCAACATAGCAATATAATCTTTACAAAACTGAAACAAAAGAAGGAAAAAACAGTATATACAAATAAAAGATAACGCATGATTGGTATTGGGTTTTAATTGCTTAATTTTCTCCGTCCTGTTATTTACCTTCCACAAATATCTCATTCATTAGTTAATTCTTCTCTCTCATAACCTCAAAAGAATGTATTTAAACCAAAAACAAATTGTCTATCTCCTGTTAAACTCGTTTCAATGGCTGAAAGAAACTATGTGTCAATTTTAATTCAGCACGACGGAAAATGGAATGTAATAGGTACGTATGAGGTTTTTAAATTAGTATTGAGTTTTTTGTAGATCAATTTTACAAGTTTTTATAGTTTCAAGCATTGAAACGACGAATGTGTTATTCAATTTTTAAATTTAAAAAATCGTTTGAATGTCTGAAAACACAATTTTAAAGTTTTTTTGTTGAATTTTTATGTAAATCGTATGTTGTATAATTATTTGAATCTTAATTCGTATGTTGATTAGGAAAAAAACTTGAATTAGTTTTTGTATAATTGTTTAAGTTGAAAATTGAGTATGATTTGTGTATGACGGTATTATTCATATAACCCAAAAAAAAAATTAACAACAAATATAAAACGAATTTTATAAATTATTTTGGTTAAGCATTAATTTTTTTCTGGTAAATGGATGGTTAGTTCAAGGTGTATTTGATGGTTTAAATAATTTATTATGTATTTGTAAATATGAAGCACTTAAGATGAAGAGTGGTGAATCACTTCAAGATATGATTACTAGATTCACTACTATTGTGAATGAGCTGGTGTCTTTGGGAAAAATATATACTACTGGGGAACAGGTGGATAAAGTGCTGAGGACTCTACCTAAGTCGTGGGAGATCAAGATCACTGCAATCAGAGAAGCAAAGGATTTGACAACCATGAGCTTGGATGAACTTGTAGGAAATCTAAAGACTTATGAGATGGATGTTGATAACACAAAAATGAGTAAAAGAAGCAAAGATATATTTTTTCTTTCAAGGCAACTGAGAGTGATGAATCTGATCTGGATGATGAGGACATAGCCGTGATCAACAAAAAACTCAGAAAGCTCCTCAAGAAAAGTGGAAACTATGAGAAAAATTGCCTCCGAGCAAAGATTTTTTTTTTTTGACATTGCTATGTATGCTGCTTGGGGAACAGGTTCAGACAACTCAATTGAAGATGATACAGAAGATGTTGCTTTGATGGCCATGGAGGACTCTAAACCAGACTCTGAATCGGACATTGAGAAAAGGGAGGTAAATCTTCTTGACCTTAAAAATAAGCTAAAATGTTTTTCAAAGAAAAAATTATCTTCCCTTATTCTAACTCTCATAGATAATTTTCAAGAGTTGAATGAAAATAGAGATTAGTTATTGACTTCCATGACCAGTTTAAAATTTGAATATATTGATCTTGAAAAATTAATTCTAATCTCAAGAAAGAAAATCAATTCCTAAAGGAACAGGTACAACAACTTGATTCTTGCACTTTGGCTCTCAAATCTGAAATTTTGAAACAAAGTGTTACTGGGAATGGAAAAGAAAAAAAAATAGTGGTGACCAAATCAGATGTGACCAAGATCTAAAGAGGTTAAAAGACGAACTATTTTCTGAAAGGGAAAAATCTAGAAGAATAAATCTTGACCTGTCTAGAACTAAGTATGAGCTTGAGAGGGCAAACAAATGGACTCAGTAATCAATGATTGTAACTCAGCTCAGTAATAGAACACATAACACTAAAGCTGGAATAGGTTTGGTTAAAGAAGTCTCTAAGAAAACCTCTTATTTGTGCACACATTGTGGTAGTATTGGTCACTCAAGGGGTACATGCCCAATAGTTATATAACTCACATGAATAAAAACTTCAAAGCTGCCTCAAATAGAAAAATCAACCTTGTTAAAAAAAAGGAATCACGTCAAAGGAACAGGTTGGGGCAAAAGAAAAAATTTAAAAATGTTTTACCAATATGGATCAATAGAGATCTCATTCATCCCTTTTATCAATACAAAGGACCCAAGCTAGTCTGGGTTCCTAAATCTAACCTTTGAATTTGCAGGAAAAGTGAGAGGAAGCAAGCAACATTCTATATGAACACCTGTTGCTCAAGACACATGATTGAAACTAGAAGAAATTCCTCTCACCTACAGAAGAAAAGGATGGAATGGTAGTTTTTGTGGTGAAAATTCTTTTTGGTCAAATCAAAGAAGTTGGAAAAGTAGGCAAGACTAAAGAAACACTTTTAAAGGAACATGTTGGAACTTGGGGATGATTAAAATCACACGAGTATCCCTCAGTGGCTAATGAACATTGCGCATACTGCCTTCTAATCATGAATTTTATGCTCAGTCTTGTACATTTAGTTGTATGTCTCTGTACCACTTTTAAAGCCAAGCTACTCATGCACTATAACATTGTATTTGCATCTGTCACAGGAGAGAAACTTAGTAAAATTGGAGCAAAAATTCAGCAATTTCCAGAGATCTAAGGTATGTGCACTACAATTATTCATAATTAAATATATAATCAATGGACATGTACCTGTTCCTTCCACTTGTCCCAAAAGATATATTCATGTCCTCAATACTACTAAACAAACATTTTCTTAAAAAGCCTTATCCTAGTGTGTCTCTACAACTCACACTCTTCTCTTCCATAAACTTCTTAACCAAGAAATCCTTTTTTTCTAAAATTGTGGAATAAAGTGTTCTTCAAGAAACATGTCTATGCTTGATTAATTACAATTTATGTTTCTTAATAACATTCTTGGAGATTCTAAGTGTGGTGGTCTATCTGATGTTATGGTTGAGATGACTTTGGTGGATGACACCTCTACTTTGGTGCCTTATAAAATATAGGTTGTGGTGTAGAAAGTAGGTTGTGCTGGTTCTTAGGGAGAATTTGTATTGGGTGTGTCTAAAATTACTGAGGATGTTTTGGAGGATGTACCTTGTGAGGGGGAATATTTTGGGGACCCTACAGTTGAACAAAGTTCAATTGTTAGGCTTAACTTGGGTGCATTTAGTGAGGGGGAATCAACGGGAGACCCCTTTGTCGAACCTAGTTCTTCTATTGGGATCCATATAAACTGAGATTTAGGGTTGATGTAAAAAATTATTATAGTTGGTGCTGCACCTGATAGTACCACATCTAGGGAACAAATTGGGAGAACATGTTCCTCTATAAATGATGTTGAAGAAAATTTATTCCTCTTACTCACTCTATTGAAATTAGAGTTGTAAACTTTGGGAAGCAGACAATGCTCTTAGGCAAGGTGATTACTGATTTTGGGGGTTAGAGATGAGTGAATTATTTTTCTCCGGAGATTGAACCGGTTCCTTAAAGGTGATACAAAACGGAAAAAAATAAGCTGAAATTGAAGTCATATGTGTCACTCACCAGAATGACATGGACCAGCTGCATATGAACTATAATCTTGAACATGAAGGCCTGCTAAAGAAAAATAAAACACAAAGCTCAAGGCTGAGCTTGGATAGACCAAGGCTACCTTTGAAATTGAGAAGACTACTAATTTTATTAATCCAAAAGATGTTTTTTGTGCTGTTGAAAAAGGACTTTTATTTACCCTCTCATGCTCGATCTTGTGATATTGCCTAGCCACTCTAGCCTTTGACCTTCCAATTTTCCCCCATCACAATGCTTGATTCTATCTTTAATTTTGATTACATTTGTGGTGTATATGCTTTTTAATTAATGCTAATGTTGGGTTTGAGTTTCAGGTTCATATCTATCTCCTATGTTTGTGTAAATGCTTTGCTATAGCTAACTGAGTTCTTGATTTATAATTGTTTGTGTAGGTGATAGCCCCAGTGGCCATGGGTATCGAATTTGCTTCTCTTAGTGTGGTGTATGCGTTCGCGGTGTTTTATTATGTCAAAAGGGGGAAGTGTATGCTTGTGTAATATTTATAACCCAATTGATCTACCTTGATCCTCTAATGTGTTTGCTTTGTGTGTTGTACTTTAAGAAATTGACATAACACAGATTGATCTATTCACACAAGAAGCAATGGGTTTGTCATCATCAAAAAGGGGGAATTTGTTAGATCGAGAAAGATTTTGATAATTGACAAATAGAGGAACATATGAAAGGAACCGATTGCGCGACATGTTCCTTTCAGACCGAATCCGACTAGGATAAGGAGAACGTCAACCACGCGAATTAGAAGTTATAAAGCAGTGGAGGGATTACTTTTTCGACAAGCAACCAGTACAGAAAGTTTCCTTTTTATAAAGGAGTCCTATAAGGAAAAGGGAGCGCATAATAAGTCAAAGTGTAAACATAGGTATAAATCCTAAGAGAAGTAGGAAGCATGATCAAAGAAGGAAATAAGGGGCGTAAATAAAGAGTTCAAGAAGGAAATAAATCAAAGTGAAGTCAAGAAAGAAAATTGAAGACAAGTTCGAGTTAAACAAGGAGTTGAGGATGCAACAAAGTCAAGTTCGAGTTGAACAAGACTTTGAGGAGGTTTAATCTATAAATAGGGCAATAACTTCTTCGAAGAAGTTTGCGCACTTACATAGAGAGAAGATCAAAACACGATCAAGAGTTTGAGAGAGTTTTGAGATTTACTTAGGGAGTGTTGCGAGTTTGTGAGAAAAAAGTTGTAAGATTGTAGTTAAGAGTTTTGATTACAATCAAGTGTGTGTCTAGAATTCGTCTAACAAGTTTGAGAAACTTGACGAACGGCAGAAGACTTAAACATGGGGGTTTTTGTCTTGGGTAGCTAGGAATTAGAGTTTATAATTTCTTAGCTAGGAATTAGAGTTTATAATTCCTTAGATTACCTAGGTGTGTAATTTTTGTGTTGTTTGGAGTTGAGATAAAGCTGTGAACTAATTATTATTTTACGAAATTATTTACTATAACTCACAAACAGTAAAAAACAAGTAGTTAGTACGCGTTACTTTACAAAATGAAGGGGGTCATAATTTCAACAATTATGTATTTGTAAATATATAGTAGGCCATCAATATTAAGCCAACATGTGCAATTAATGATCTTATACTTTATGGTGCAAATGATGATGTATGTCAAAAATTGCAACCAGATCGAAGTGAACATCAAATTATCATTATAATGTATATCAAACTAAGTAAATCTATAAAAAATAAAAAATAAAAACACGTTTATACCTTTCTATATCATCATTTTTACCACTATATATACCAATTCTGCACATAATTTCTACCAAGAAAAATAACAGGTTTATACCCTTCTATTTTATAATGTTTACCACTATATATACCAACTATGCACATAATTTATACTAAGAAAAATTTTAACGTCCGACAATTTGAAATAGCTAAGAAGAGGCTTGGAAGTTGAAAATTTTCATTTGTTGGAAAGGACTTAAAAATCTGGAATTTGGCTAAGTGTGGAATCAGTGAATTTTTGGCCAACTTTGAGCAGTCATAACTTCCAGCTCAGGATGAGTTAGGAGTAGCTCCAGTTATGGTTGTGAAGCTCGTGGAATTATCTTTCCAACGCCATCGAGTTTGCTCGATTCCGAGTTCGTATGAGCGAGTTATGCCTTTTAGAAGTTGGACAGTTGGCAGGGAAATCTGTCCGGGAAATTAAGGGCATTTTAGTCTTTTCCCTAGCCAATTCTTTTGGGATTATATTGTTGTATAGGGATGATCTTTGGATCATTTTGTCCCATTTTTAAAAGAGTAAAAGCTAGGGCTTGAGAAGAAGAAGAGAAGAAGGAGAAGAAGAAGAGGAGATCAAAAAGTTTCCGTCAAAGATCAACGTGGAAATCGTCGGGGGTGATCCCTTTCAAGGTATGTGAGTTCTTTGTGTGGGTTTATCCTTTCCCCCACACACCAAGCTCATTTTATGATTTGAGAAAAGATTGGAATTGTTGTTGAAGTTGTTAGTTGTTGTTGATGTTGTTAGTTGTGTTGTTGAAGTTGTTGTTGGTTGTGAGATATGATTGGGTTGTGTTTTGAGTTGTAATCCATGGTATGTTGAGGGATATGATGATCCTTAGTGTTTGGGGTTAGATCCTTTGAAGTAAGGATGATTTAGAGTTGAAGAAAGAGGGGAGAAAAGTCAAGTTTCTGGGCAAGGGGGTTGGCGCGTCGCGCCTGCCAGCGCGCCCCAAAAGGGGCTCTGAGGTTTTCCCCTTGGGGCGCCGCGCCTCTCAGTACGCCAGCAGGCCTTCTCTGACGTTTTGGGTCTGGCGCTCCGCGCCTCTCAGAGCGCCAAGAGCGCCAAGTTTTCCTATTTCTCCCATGCTTTCTCATGCATGTTCCTAGGTGTTATACCTATGTTCCCTAGTTGTTTCCAACACCCCAAAGTGTTTCTAAACATCCCGAACTCATTCATATACGTGTGATCATATACCTTGAATCCATAGTTCAATTCAAGGCAAGTTAGTATCAAGTTAAAGAGAAGTTAGAGTCAAGTTAAGCCAAGTTAAGAAGTAACCTCAAGCAAGTCTTCCAAGCTTTTCAAGAGTCTTCATTGAACGCTTTAACTTCATTTTTAGACTCGAGTTTCAACTCAAGTAAAGAGCTTAGAGTTTCAAGCTAAGTAAAGAGTCTCAAGACTCAAGTTAAGTCAAGAGTGTAAGTTGAGTTCATTTCTCAAAAGCTATTAGGGAAGTATGTATTCCCAAAGAAGTTTCTAAATGTTTTTACATTCGAGTAAGAAAGGAACTATGATTCCAAAAGAGCCTTAGGGCTAGTTTTCAAGAAAAGGAACATCGTTTCCAAGTGAGCCTTTGGGCTAGATTTTGAGTAATTATCTCATTTAAAGAAAGATGTGTTTAAAACACTTATGAGTCAAAAGCATTTTGGGAGTAGTATCGAGCACCGATTTGGGGACGCGAGTTCATATTAAACTCAACTCTCCATAAGAACCATGTAGCCAACATGGGAGTTAACGGGTCATACTTTTTAGATGAACCCGTAAGATTAAGCTAGTGGATCCACTTAGTAAAGTTAGCTTCCTATATCAAGACCAGGTATAGGATGGTCCTTAGGCAACGTGAGGTAAAACGTTGTATCATTAGCTTCCTATATCACGGCAAGGTATAAGATGGTCCTTGGGCAACGTGAGGTAAAACGTTGTATCACCACTTATATTCATAGTGGTGGTTTGTCGGTTAGAGAAGCTCCCACAGTAGAAAGAGCATGGTTCCTCGAGGGTTCTGCTTAGTATGGATGGGGGTATGGGACTTCATTCATACATTGCACAAGTAGGCCTTGAGAGGAAACATGGTATTTTCATGATACTATAAATATGATTTTTACATCATGTTTTAAGAGTTTTACAAGCTTTATATATTGCATGTATCTTATTGCTTTATATATCGAGTTTAGTTATTCATGAGTTGAACAGAGCCAATGTAAGTGTTCTCTTGCACTCTTTTCAAGCTTAAGTTGTGATTTAGCTTTCCAGCTCGCATACTCGTACATTCAATGTACTGATGCCAGTTGGCCTGCATCTTATGACGATGCAGACACAGGTACCCCGGATCAACATCCTGCACGTCGTTGATCCAGCTGAGCACTCCAGAGTCAGTGGTGAGCCTCCTTGCTTTCCGGAGGACTCAACTATTTTGTGTACTTAGTTTTGTTCTATTAGGATGTTGTGGGGTCTGTCCCAACATCCATCTTAGTATTTTAGAGGCTTCATAGACAGTCAGTCAGTTAGTATCGAGTCTCTCATCTATGTATATATGTAAATATTCTATTTTGAGACTCGAGTTGCCTTTTTGGCATGTTATGCATCAGTTGGTTGTTTTATAACCTTTCATTGCATTGAGTTATTCTGTTAAGTCAGGTTTCGCTGAGTTAAGAAAGCCAGGCCAAGGGTTCGCTTGGGGCCAGCAATGGTCTCCGAGTGCCGGTCCCACCCAGGGTGTAGGCTCGGGGCGTGACAAAAATAACATGTTTATACCATTCTACATCATATTTTTTACCATTATATAATTTTTTTTGTTAGTTTGTGGAATATATATTGGTGTACATCATATATTATATATCAAATTGAACTGTACACCAAAGTGTCATCATATTATACACAATTTTAATTAATTTGTAATCTTAATTTTTTTTTATAAATAAGTGATTATATGTAATACCTCACAATTGTACTCTTAGAATTTGAATCGATTGTCGTAAGTGTATCAAGTTCGATCGGGTGATATACTACTTGTTCATATATATTAAGGTCCATTCATAAGTATTAGAAGTGTTTTGGATGTGAGTTCAGGTCATAATGAACCTGTAGCATAAAGTCGAGTTGGAAGGTTCCCTAACAATTAAGTTTTTCGTCATTCAAGGATCAACTTCAATCAATCATACTTCCTAACCTATGAAGAATTTTGTGGCTTAATACCAACCAAATGAAATGTCTTGAAGTCTTCTTTCAACCATTTTTGACTGTCTGTCAATACAAGTTATGTGCTAAAAGTTATGCGTATTTTTTTTGGGTACTACTAGTCTAAGCAAACCGGCAATGCGAAGTGGACATCCTCCGCACGGCTGCACGACAAGGTCATTGTTACTGTTAAAGTTACGTGAAGTGACATGTGAACAAAGTTTCAGCTGCGCGACCGCGCACATTATTTTGGAATTCTTTTAGTTCTCTTCTTTTCACGTTTTTCACGTTTAAGGAGGGGTGTTTATAACTTTTCCTTATCCCAAAACCCCAACCCAGGACTATTAATTTTTCCCAAAAGTCAAAGTCAATCAACTCTCATTATTTCAACCCTCTCATTCTCAAAAAAACTACACTCAAGAACTTCAAGAATTTCAAGGTTTCCAAGCAAGTTCTTCTTCAAGCTTCTTCAAAAACCTTGTTCTTCCAAGTATATAAGGCTACTCATAGTGATGAAATAAGTTCGTCCTCACGCCCTACATCTAAATTCAGTCATTAAAAGTTTATGTTCAAAGTTTTATCTGTAGTCTCTTAAAATCCAAATTCAGTTATGTTTCTTATTTTGAGTTCCAATTCCTTAACCATTGAGATTTTGATTTCTATTATGCATATTGAATTCCAAAATTTGTTGTTCATGCTTCGTATCACATGAACCTAATTACTTATAAGAGTCATGTTTATAGAGATTACTATGTGAGATTTCCTATACATTGATTTCGTACTTGAAAGGTGAGTCCAAAAGTATACATTGTAAATGCATGTTTTGAAAGGAGTTAATAAAGAAAGAATAAAATGGTTTCATATGTACTATTTATTGTTGAGAAAGAGAAAAAGTATAATTGATTTTATGAAAGGTACTTCAGTAAAGCAAAGTGAAATTAAAGTAAAGAAAGTTCTCTCAGCGGACTATTGATCATATTGATATTGATTATTTTGAGAGTAGTATCGAGCATCAAATTTGGTAAGAGTCTATTTTTAAATCAAAGCCTATAAAATTGGGTAGCCAGTGTAGGATAGGATCGTACTGACTTTTGGGAAACTTCTCACTGCCTCAAGAAGTCTTGTTGGATGGATCCATAGTTATAGGTAGCATCTTATACTCTGGCAAAGTTTAAGGTTGCCCTTACAACGTGGGTGAAACGTTATATCATCGCTAAGCTCGTAGTGATGGTTGCCGGTTAGAGAAACTACCCACAAAGTAAAGTTTTCTACTTCATATTGCTTATATTGTATACCTTATTGTAAAATACAAATAGCTTTCACTACTTGATTATACATAGTTTTTGCTTGATATGTATCTAGTCAACAGTTCGGTTATTGTATTAGTCAACAATATTTCATACTTATACATTCAATATATTGATGTCATTTGACCTGCATATTTTTATAATGCAGATACAGGTGTTCAAGATCACCAACAAACGCTCCATTAAGATCACACCACACTTCTTGACAACTTTTGGTGAGGCTTTATTGCTTTCAGAAGACCCATTTCTATATTCCGTTTTAGTGTTATTTGAGATGTCGAGGGTCTCCCAACACCTATCTTGAACAATTGAGGCTTCATGGATATATAGAGTTAGACAACTTCCAGTATTTTTCTCAGATATTTTATTGAAACTTATCATTTATGTCAAGTATTTTCAGACAATGTTTTAGAGTTTTTATTAAATGATTTAAATGCTCATCTATTAAAGCTTCTGTGTATCCCATAGAGTCATGTGAATCATAATTAGACAGACCAATGGTTCACTTGGGGCCAACAATGGTCTCCAAGTGCCAGCCACGTCTAGGATGTAGGCTCGGGGTGTGACAAACTTGGTATCAGAGAACAGAGTTCAAGTGTCCTTGTGTGTCCATAAAGCTATGTCTAGTAGAGTCCTTATTATCGATGTGAACTGCACCACATCTATAATAGGGAAGCTACAAGACATTAGGAATTGTCAATTTTCTTCATACTCTCTTTCGTACGATAAAGTTTAACTCTATAAAGATTTCTTCTAATTCGTGCTTATGTGTACTTTTTTTTCCAGATCATGCCTCCACGAAGAAATGTCATAGGGCGTCTTGCTATGAGAAATGTGAATCCTTAGGAACGACCAGTCCAAGCTGGACCAAAGGGTTTAATGCACTTGTTGTGCAACCCCCTTAGGATGATGTCACTCTTGCGGAGTTCTAGAATGCCATCCAAATGTTAGCACAAGTTGTGATAACACAAGTTGGTCACCATGGATCAAATGATTGATACTTCTAGAGTTCGGGAATTTTTGAGAATGAATCCCCCAGAGTTCACTGAATCAAACCTCAATGAGGATCTATAAAACACTGTGGAGGAACTTCAGAAAGTGTTTGAGGTTATTCATATTGTTGATACAGAGCGTGTGGAATTGGCTACGTATGAGCTCAAGGGCGTTTCCAAGATATGGTACGATCAATGGAATAAGACTAGGGAAGAAGGTGCACCACTCTTGGGTTGGACTGTGTTTGAGAATTCCTTCTTGGGACTTTTCTTTCCTAGAGGGTTAAGAGATGCAAAGGTAAGAGAGTTTCTCAATTTGAAACAGGAATCGATGAGTGTGAAAGAATACAATCTCAAGTTCACCTAGTTATTATCTCCCTATACTTAAGATATGGTGGAAAATATGAGAATTCGAATGGGTTTGTTCGTGTAAGGGACTCTCCCACTATTCAAATAAGAAGGGTAAGGAAACTTTGTTGGTAGGGGACATGGACATATCTAGTCTTATGATTCATGTGCAACAAGTGGAGGAGGATAAGTTGAAGGATAGGGAGAAGTTTCAGAATAAGAGGGCCAAGACAACATATCATGAGTCCGGCTAGCAGAAGTTGGGAATGGGAGTTGGTCATCCTTCTAGCAAAGGTCATCTGGACCTATTCCATTGTCATATGGTGCGCCTTTACCAAAGAACAAGAATGATCACATGTACCAGAACTCCCAAAATTTTAGAGCTCAGGGTTCTCAATCACAGGGCAGTGTGGCACAAGGGTTCACTCGTAACCCAGTCTATGGTAAGCTTCATTTAGGGGAATGTTGTGTTGGTACTGATGATTGTTACACATATGGACGGGTATGTCACTTTTCTAGGGAATGCCCGATGTGGAACTAGGGTAACGGAGGTAGTAGGGCCCAAGCTTCTTCGGCACCCCACGGGGTAGGACTACACTACAGGGTGCCAAATCAGGAGCAGACAGAGGTTCCAATAATCAATATGATATGTCCAATCGTCAGGATCAGGAGAACTCGTCTGATGTTGTTAATGGCATGCTTAAAGTCCTTTTCTATGTATATGCCTTACTTGATCTAGGTGTGAGTTAATCTTATTAACTTCATATATAGCCATGGAGTTTGAGACTTATCCCGAACAACTTCTTGAACCTTTCAGTGTTTCTACACCTGTCAGGGAGTCTATTCTAGCAGAAAGAGTCTATCGAAATTGTACCATCTTTATTTGGCATAAAGTCATTATGGCTGATTTAGTTGAATTAGACATGGTGGATTTGATGTCATTCTAGGCATGGAGTGACTTTATGCTTGTTATGCCTCATTCGATTGTAGGACTCGAGTAGTCAAGTTTAAATTTCCTAATAAGCCAGTCATAGAATGGAAAAGTAATCCAGTAGTGGCTAAGAATCGTTTCATCTCATACCTAAAGGCTAGAAAGTTAGTCTCCAATGGGTGCATCTATCACTTAGTTCAAGTTAATGACTCTAGTATTGATACACCCATTTTCAGTCAGTTCCAATCGTAAATAAGTTTCCAAAAGTCTTTTCCTATGATCTTCCCGATGTCCCTCCCAAATTTTTAAGTGAAAGTTAACCAAACTTATGAGATATGCTAACTAATTAATAAGGAATATATTGATAAAAAATTATATATGGAAAAGATATTTTAGTTTAATTTTGTGTTTTTGCTTGATTTTTTTAAAAAAAAAGTAGAATTTTTTAGATTCTTTCCGATGGTCGAAGAATTGTTTCTTCATCTATTTAAAAACATTTACTTATGACCTTAAATATACCACGTGTTGTTCATCTTGTATTCTAAAGATGCTTAGAACAATAACTTTGAAGAACTTGGTAAGAAACAAGAAAGTTTAAAGAGTATTTTCAAAACTAGAAACTTAAAACTAGTAGAATCTAAAACATATTAGAAATAATATACAAAACATTTTTCTCAAAGAAGAAAATCAAGCCCACTTAATGCACATTGTGTCCTTAAGGAAATTATTCCCCTCAAGTATCTGAGGTTAATGGAATATATCCTCCCAGGTTAGAACGATCTTACTCATCAGTGTATTGATACATAAAACCACGGTGTCAGCGAACCACTCAATGACAGTAAAGTACATTTAGATTACTAGATTTAGAAATAGTAGAAGAAGTACAGAAATTTATTATTGTAAAATGAGAGGAAATCCCTCTATTTATAGATAACAAAGGTTAATGTGAACATATGCTTATTGTGCCTTATCAAAGATGTCAAGTCACAACTTTTTATAAAAGTCACAATTCTTCATAAAAGTTACAACTTTTCATTAAAGTCACAATTCTTTATAAAAGTCACAACTCTTCATAAAAGTCACAACTCTTCATTTTTCATTCAGACCTTTTAAAATCCAGCAATCCCCCACATGAATGGGGAATGACTCTACCACAAATAAATGGACAAGTATGTATACTTTACAAGCAAGAGTTAATTGCATCTGGATAAGTAGGTTTTCCTTTAAGCTTTTTGTAATGAACATATGTCGGATATACTTAATTAATCGATAGATTTGATATATTTGAACCATCAAGCTTTCACGTATACCTAGACAGCCACATGTTACATAATCAATCATTTATTATCTATGGTTCTCACAGTCATGAACACCTCCTAGTTTCGTGAGTGTATAGAGAAATGAGTTTTTACAATCATCCTCCTAGTTTTTAGTCATGAACACCTCCTAGATTCGTGAGTGTATAGAGAAATGAGTTTTTACAATCATCCTCTTTGAAGAGGCTTACACTTCACACTCACATAGGTGATTCCTAACCATGTCATTGTGTAGATACACTATTTGGTCAAATCTGACAAACTTAGAAACATAAAAAAAACTTTAAGATTTATCAACTCATTAAAACACCTTAATGTTTTATCATTTTTCCTTAACATTGTCTTCATCACGAGAATGAATTAAGTTGTTTGATAATGTCAAACCGTCAGTTACAACTTTATTTGATCTCCTTGAACCTAGCTCTTGGGGATCTCCAGTCTGCTAGTTAGAGTTATAGTCATGATGACTTGTTACAAAAGGATAAATCCGCAAAAAAACATAACTTATTTGAATGTATGAGACTCATTTTCAAGAAGAAATGTCACAAAATCAAATTCAAGAAAGTAGATGTCCTTTCATGTTTCCTACGCCTCTTAATCTCTTTATTAAGTATATTCTCTTTTGATTTTTTCCAAGGTCGTTTAGACCCTTTATTAGACAACTCAAGTCTAGTTTTATATGGATATATGAGTTCAAAGAACTTAGCATTATCTGATTCAAT
Source organism: Solanum okadae (assembly GCA_036553675.1). Lineage (NCBI taxonomy): Eukaryota > Viridiplantae > Streptophyta > Magnoliopsida > Solanales > Solanaceae > Solanum > Solanum okadae. The sequence goes on along the minus strand of CM071686.1, from coordinate 9,466,746 downwards.
TAATGTATTGTTATGAATATCTGAATGTTTAGACTTACGAATCAAAAATTGACATGCTTTACTATTTGTAGCATATTCAATGAAAACACAGTCCACAGTCTTAGGCCCTATTTTGACTCTTTGGGTCGGGGGGAGGGGGGGGATAGAAACTTGAACTTTTTCTAGACACCCCCACACTATGTCCTGAATAGACAAAAAAATTTGTTACTTCCTTTCTAAACAGACAAAGCTTTTTGTTATTCTCTTTTACTGTAAGGCTAGCTTCTCCATATAAGTTTTGTGGTAAACCTAAACTTATAAGTAAGGCACTCAACATTTTCTTCAAAGTTCACCTATTTCTTTCTGCAATTCCATTCGATTGAGGTGAGTGTGGGCAATAGTTTGATGGATGATTTCATTTTCCAAGCATATTTCTGCAAAAGGAGATTCATATTTTCCACCTCTATCACTTCTAATTATTTTGATAATTTTATCCAACTGATTTTCAACTTCAGTTTTATATTGCCTAGATGTCTCTATTACTTCATCCTTACAATTCAGCAAATAAACATAACCATATCTAGTGCAATTGTCAATAAAAGTTATGAAATATTTCTCCCAGCACGAGATGGTGTTGACTTCATATCACAAATGTCAATGTGAATCAACCCTAAGGGATTAAAATTCCTTTAAAAAAATTATAAGAATGCTTAGCATACTTAGACTTGACATTTTTATTTATTGTACTCAAAGTTAAGCAAAACTTCTAAGTTGATCAATTTTCTCTACAAGGTTTTGTAATTGATATATCTCAAACGTTCATGTCACAAGCAGTTTGACTCAAGCAAGTAAGAATAAACAAAAATATTGTAATTGAAAAGACCCTCAGTGAGATAATTTTTTCTCACAAATATTTTGCTCTTACTTATTACAATTTTGTCATATACAAACATTGTTTAGAGTCACCACCTGATCAGATGTCCTTTTCAGAAGGACCTTTTTGATAACCTTCAATTTGATTATAATAGAATTATCCATGAGCATAGTCTCACTGGGTTCAATAAAGGCAATATGACCCAAATGCTTCTTTCACAATAAAAACATGAAGATGACTTTTCACAAATATCCAAGCCCATACAAATAGTTATTTTGAACAAGTATATATATAATTTGGTAGTTTCATAATAGTAAAGGATAAATTCAACGACCACAATATCAAATATATTCTAAGAATTTTATGGGTCTAACATAATACAAAAATGTCATTGAATTTCATATCTTGTAGTCCAAATTTAAATTAGACACTAAGTCTAATTTTATCTTTATCGCAAGTAAAGAACCCACACATTTTAAGTATGATCTCAAAAATATTTTTCAAATATTTGAAAATAATTTTCCACATATTTTTGTTTCCATGCTTTCAAATTTATGCTATCAAAATGTCATTGGCAACATGAAACTACTTTTTGAAATAATATTCTACAAAAGAATTGTAGTGCTTCAATTCCCTTTGACAATCTTTACAAAATATCAAAGTTCATTCCATAGAGGCACATATTACCAGCACAAAATCACTAATTTTATCTCACTGGTCTTTTTTTCCCCTTTGTCACAACTAGACAAACCACTTAATATTTATAATACTAACAATAAAGACTAAAATTGTGTACACCTTGTTTCTAGTTAATGATGATTTTTTTATATTCTTCAAATCGTCAACCGAATGAACTTTGAATGTTAATGCAGTTTTTATGACTTCAAATCAATTTCAAATTTAGACGGAGTAGAAAATCAAGAGATTTTAGTCTTCAAAAGTCAGAATTAGAATATCACAAATATATGCTTTTCTTGTCAAATAGCTTTCCAACTAAAATAGTTTGTATCACTTAAATATTTCAATAGTTTTACATAATATCTTATCAAACTAAAAAATGTATATCTCATTCTGCAAATTAAATAATTTTAAAGGCAACACTATTCGCCAAGGAAAATTCATTAAAAAAGCATATGGTTTGCAGATCCTTTTCCAAAGATACACATGATAAATATAAAAAAAAATTAACTTTTAGAAACTATTTTCCTCCTTAGGTAAATATAAGAAGGTTACATTGTAATCTTCAATCGGAACACCACCAATCCTTCTTGTAAATTATCACTTGGCACCAAATTTTGGAGAAGTATTGTAATAATCTGCAAGTTTCGTCATCCGTTTTCCGATTCTCAATCAGTAAAATACAAAAAATACCAACAGTAATATAATTTCTTTAAGATTGTTGTTCATTTTATATTCCTAAGATACTTAGAACAATAACTTTGAAGATCTTGATAAGAAACAATAAAGTTTAAAGAGTATTTTAATAACTAGAAACTTAAAACCAATAAAGAAAATAGAATCTGAAACAGATTAGAAAAAACTAAAAAGGATCATATTTGCCCTTATACTCTTAGAAAAAGTTATATTTACCCTTATTCATATTTTTTTGATATATTTTCCCTTGTCATCTAACTTTGGGCACATAATACCCTTGGTCAGTTAATTCACCACTTTTATTATCATATGGTGGCACTTACATGGCTCCTACATGGATATATTTATAATATAATTAAAATTTTACTTCCTATTTAATATTTTACCCAACCTACTTAAATAAAATTCGACTCACTCAATTTGAAAACCCATTAAACCTAACTCCAGACCTATAATCTCGTATCACTTTACCCATCAAAACATCTATAGAGAGAACATGATACAGATGAAACAACTGAAGTTTGCTTACTAATAGTGAGAGATGAAATGTCGTTGCTAGCCATTAAAACCTCAATATTGCTCTCATCGTCTACATCGTCTTCAAACATCTCTCATAAACACTCTTTCTCTCTCTCTTGTGTGTGCGCGTACGCTTTTGTGATATTGTAGTTTCTGTTTTAATTTTTTTTGGAAAATATTTGCATCGGGGAAAATGGTTTTTATGATATGTCAAAAACGAATTGTTCTTTTTTTATATTCATATTCGATCTTCTGTAAGCAACTTAAATTTGGTATGAATTGGAGCTGTGGAGAGGAATTTAATTGGAATTGTGCAAAGATTGTTACTTTAAAGACGCGTCGCAACAGTGGCATATTTGATTAAAGATGATCCATATGAAAATGGTTTAGCTTTATCAGTTGTTTCATCTCTATCATGTTCTTTACATGGATGTTTTTGATGGGTAAGGTGATACGAGATGATATGTTCTTGAGTTGGGTTAACGGGTTTTCAAATTGGGTGGGTCAGATTTTATTTAAGTGGATTAGGTAAAATATTAAATAAGAAGTAAAATTTTAATTATATTAAAAGTATCTATGTAGGAGTCATGTAAATGCCACGTAGTAATAAAAGTGGTGACATAATACTTAACTGTTCAAGGGCAAATATGTGTTCAAAGTTGGATGACAAGGGCAAATCTATCAAAAAAAAGTATAACTAAGGGTAAATATAACCCTTTTCTAAGAGTACAAGGCCAAATATGACCCTTTTCCGTAGAAATAATATACAAAATATTTTTCTCAAAGAAGAAAATCGAGCACACTAAATGCATAGTGTCTTCTTAAAGAAATTATTCCCCTCAAGAACGATCTTACCCACCGGTGTATTGATACCTAAAACTACGGTGTCCACCAACAGTATAGTATACTTAAAATATTAGATTTAATAATAGAAGAAGAAGTCCAGAAATTCATTCATTGTTGTATAATGATAGGAAATCCCTCTATTTATAGACAACAAATGATATTGCAAACAAATTCTTATTGTGTCTTATTGAAAATGTCACAACTCTTTGAAAAAGTGATAATTTTTCATTTTCCATTCATACCTTTTAAAATTCAACACTACATAGAAAGTTAAAATTAAAATATTGCCATAAAAGAAAAAGAAGAAGTCATCTTTTAAAACAGACTAAAAAGGAAAATTCATTCCTTTTTTTGAAACGGACTAAATAGATAAAGAAAAATTAGCTAACTAGTCAAAATAACTAACATAATTATTAAAAATATAACACTTTAAAATAATTATTAAAAATGTCAACATATTAATTATATAGCAAATAAAGTGTATTCTAATATAATTTCTTTCCCTTCCTCTTATTTATCAGCTTAGTTCCCAACTTAACTCATATTAAGCTCACGTTTTAAGCACATAACTGATTTTTCTCTACCTCACTCACGTTCTCACTCTAATTTCCCCAATTTCTTTTTCCCGTAGTTAAATAATGGTGTACAAACCACATAAAGAATAATCAACAAGGCGAAAGCCGCAGTGTGACGACGTAAGTAAAGGTGACCTGCCATTTTCCCTTCCATTATCCCATTGATTGCCAACAAAATTCTTCTCATCTTCACTTTACTGTAGAATTTAGAATTACAAGAGTTCTTACTATTTGACTTAAACACTTAGAAAGTCAAATTTTGGTAGAAAATCTCGATACAATTTTGTTTTTATTTTTGTTTAAATCTTTCAAAATATTTATTTGTTTAGTTGCTTAGTAAATTCACCAATTTCGATTAGGATTTTGGATAAGAAAAACCTCAAAGATCCTTCTCTAATGACCGTCTCTAAGAGGATTATAAGAGGTATCCTACTTATTCATCAATTTTTTAGCGGTTTCCCATCTTTTGATCTATGTAAGTGAATACAGATTCGGATTTACGTTTGGTGAACAAAAAATCGAAAAAAAGGAATATAGCATACGAAGAAGAAGAAAGAGAGAGTCAGAGAGGAAGGTTTCAAAAATTGTATTCATATTAATTTTTGTTTGCCAATTATTTTTCTTTTTCTCAGCATTTGTATTTTTATTAAGAACATTGTATTTATTTTTTTGTTTAGTTTGTAGTCATTTCAATAGGTGTGTCAAATGGATTTGTATTTTTTAAGCATAGATGTATCATATTTTTTCAGAGTCAGAATATTGTATCCTTCCTCGATTGATTGTATTATTTCCACTATGTATGCTATTTTTTTTTTTTCAAAATCTTGTATCTTTTCTTAAATCGTATTCATATCACATATGTAATGATTAGATTATATTGGGATACAATTAGTAATAGACTTAAGTCATCTGTGGTCCCTTAAAGTTGTCCGCATAATTAATTTAGACACCTCAACTAGGCGAGTACCTATTGAACACTTTAACCTTAAGAAATTTATATCTATTAGACACAAAATGATAATCAGTTGAAAAACAAAACTGCGTGTAACTCAAACGCAAATATATAACATGTGTACCAATGAAACAATGACGCGGTTGAATTCAATTAAAAAAATTCTATTTAAATATTCCGAAAAGAATTTTAAGAAAATAAAAATTAACTCTTTTAATTAACACCCCCACTATCCGTACGTCGTCGTCTTCTTCTCCTACTTCGTGTTGAGACTGTTTCCCCTTTCCGTCGGCGCCGACACGCAAATAAATCATCGCCCCACTCTTTCATTCCCTTTCATCGGCAACACCTCCTACCATTGCCATCATTTTCTTTCAATTATTAAATATTTATCAGAGTTACAAGAAATAATAACAATTTTTTGCCTAAAAAATAATTGGTTCAGTTTTCTTACATAGGAATAAATGGATTCACCAAAATATTTGAAACCTGAAAAAAGAAGAAAAAAATAGAAGAATAATTGGAGAGGGTGAGTGAGAAAGTTGGAGGGGTGGGGTGGCATGAGAGGCAACTAGAAAGTATAGAGATGGTGGAATGATATTGGATGGAAATCGTTGAGGCATCATCTTGTGAAGAAGAAGACGTCCTGCTTTTTTTTATATTGTTAGTTAATTTTATTTTTTTTTGGTTTCTTTATTAATTAATGTCAAGGGTCAATAAAGCAAAAAGGTTTATTTTTTCAGGAAAAAGAAAAAGGAAAATGTTATTTGGGTATCTTCACGCGCCCATGGAAAGTGAAGAACATTTTTTTTGCCACATCAGTATTTTGTGCTCAATAGATACACACTTTGAATATTTTAGGTGTTCAATAGGTACTAGCCATAGTTGAGGTGTCTAAGTGAATTATGCGGACAATTTTAAGGGGTTGTAGATGACTTAGGCCATTAGTAATATTTTTGTAATACAAATAAAAGAAAAATATATATTGGTAGTCATGTAATACAATTTTGATCACTGAGATACAATTTTTAGTTTTCATTATGAAAGTGAAATACATACATAATTCAATCATGAATACCTTTTTGTTATATGACTGTGGATATGTATTTATTGATGATTTTGTATTCATTTTTTGTGGAATACAATGTAGTTATGCGTATAGGGTCATGTATACCTGATCAATTTTGTATTTCACAGAATATATCGAAGTTTCAATTGAAAATTCCTTCTCCAAAGTTGTTTATCAACGAAATTTTACTCGTTTTTTAACGACATCCCATACCCGTTATCAAAATTTTCTTCCCAAACAGAAAAATCGCAATTTAATCGAATTCAGTTCAACAGAGATTGAGTATTATCATTGGAAATTTAAAAATCGATATTGGAAATTTGATGAACAAGGGGGATGAGTGCCCTGTCATTTTTTTGAATTTGTAATTGATTATTCTCTCCTCTAAATTTCTTTTTTCTGTTATTAAATAATTGTATTCTTTCAACTAAAACAAATAAAAAAACATAAATCAGATACATAATAAACTAAAATATTAACATTTATAATAAATATTAAAAATGTGGCTAAGGGGTCCTATTAAATGCCAAAATATTAACATTTTGAAAATTTTCCCGAAGAATTAGTTAATTCTTTTAAAAAGAAAAATATGTTAATTCTTTTTTTTAATATTGATAAAAAGAAAAATAATTCATTTCGTATTTTGGATGGAGGAAGAATGAGTCTTAATAGGCAAGACAAACTCTTCCTTTTTTGTCCGACTCATTTAATTTAACTGAACACTCTGTTCAAAATTAGAGCTCAAACTCTTCCTTCCTGCTGATCAAAACTTCCAATGGCGTATCAGTTACACCACAATACCAAACGCAAGTTCGATGATTATGCTGCCGCAGATGCTTGGATGAGATATGACGAAACCCTCCCTCTTTCTCTGTCATCCCCCATTCAATTCTTCGTCCGTATGTTTTCCGGCGGCAAAACCCTGGTTCTTCAAGCTGATTCCTCCGACTCAGTTGCATCAGTTCACCGGAAAATCCAATCGATCACCGGAATTCGATCAATTCAATCGACCTCCGGTGTACCACGAATGGAACAGCGATTAATCTACCGCGGGAAACAGCTTCAGTTGCAACAAAGGTTATCCGAATGTGGTATACAAAACGATGACACCCTGCAACTCGTTGGAAGAATGAGAAGCACGCGCCATCCTCACACGTGGAGGCTGATGAATGACTTAAATTCGCTTATTCATGCCCTCTGCAACTGCAATGACAACACAGATGTTAATGCTAATGCCACCTGTATGATGAAGATGCTTACAGATTTTCTCACAATGACCCCAAAGGATGGCGCAGATAGATCGGAGCAATATCTCCAAATATTTATTCACTCCTCTGTTCCTGCGGCTCTGGTAAAACTTTATGTATCTCCTTCTGTAACTACCAAACAAGCTGGTCATGAATGTATTTGTCAATTTATAGATTCATGTAAGACACTTTTCGCCAACCCTGTAACCGTATATAGGCAGTTTGCTCCTATATTGTTCGAGTTTTGTAAGATTCTAAGAGGGGCTGTGGGTGTTGATGATGCTTTGTATATATTTTGCCGTAGTAGTTTAGCTGCAATGATGAAGGGTTATGTCCATGATGTCAAGTGTATGTTAAGATTGCAAGATGTTTTTCCTTTTGTTTGTGAGTTGGCAACAAGGTTATCGTGTGCTTTAGAATTGAGTGTGCAATCAGCTGAGTTTATACAGTTATCAGACAGCGATGTGCGTGAGTTTATTAAGTTTATGCATCCAGTAAAGTGTGCAATACGGCGTCAACAAACATTTGGCAGTCCGGTCAGTTTCCCTTCCTTGATGCAAAGTGAGGCAGGAAATGAAAGAATTGAGATTGAAGGCGTGCATCGTGTATTTTGTGACTTGCAGGAAAAAATGGAGCTGTGTCTGAAGAAACTGGAAAGCCAGCTGGGTTTGATAAACAAAGAAAGAGGTGAGCCTATTGTAAGCTGTTGGCCCCTCTATCTTGTAATTCTTAAGGAGTTAGAAAGCATTTCAAAGTTGTATAAGGGTTTGGAGGAAATGTTTTGGGAGAAGATGAGGCAAAGAAGAGTTGAATTGTGCTTTCTGATGGTTAGACTTTCAAAAAGGTCTACAGATTATCAGTGGATTCTTGAGCACAAGGAGGTAACAAATTTTAAGATAAGGCAGCGGTTTGCCCTGAAGATGCTTCGAGAAGGGAGGCACAAGAACGAGGAGTTTTACGAGATGCTCATTTGCAGGTCTCGCTTGTTTGAACAATCATTTGAGTACATTGGACATGTGAATCCTAGGTCGCTGCGAGGCCAGTTGTTTATGCAATTTGAGAATGAAGAAGCTACCGGACCTGGTGTATTGAGGGAGTGGTTTTCCTTGGTATTTGAAGCCATTTTCAACCCTCAGAATACTCTATTTGTTTCATGCCCAAATGACGGTAGAAGGTTTTTCCCAAATCCAGGTAAGCTTTTGTTGACATTTTGTTCTCATTTATACCTTCTGTTAGTTTTTGGATCTAAAGTTGTCGAGTATGAAAGATGTTTTTATCTGATTTTTCCTCAAAAATAGATTAAGAGTATGAAATAGAGGTTGAATCTTTGTGAGTATGAGTATACGCATTATCTCTCCCTATGTAAACCATGTAAGGTTGCTTGATGTTGCTTCTCATACCCTCATAGCATGCTTTAAGTAATTCCAAGGAATGAGGACACACATGTTTGTGGAAGGAACTACCGAAACATGAACTATTCATTATTCAAGGGTTGAGGATAGGAAAAAAAAAGACCCTGATATGGCAAGATAATACCCGCTAAAAACAGAATTTCAGATTGTTTAGCATCTTTTTGTGTATCAAACCACTGCCACACTCCCCTTCTCAGATTTGTTTAACTATGTCGCCGACCCAAAAGAGGGATAGAAAATCCTCCTTAGAAGGAAGAACAACTAGGACAGCTTTTAGAACAACTGAGCAGCATCCCCAACCTACAGCCCAAGCCTTATACTGTGATTGGAAAGGACAAACAGATGGTCTATTTACTACCAAGTCTTGCTATACACTCTTGACCAAAGGTAGGTTATTCCCTTGTGTTGTTGGCCATGGAGAATAATTTGGGTGCCTAGGGAGGTATGTCTCAGATAGAATATTTTCTCGATGAAAGGGATACATATCAGCAGTAGGTGAATCATCTTTTCCTCCATTGCAAAAAAGTGGCGCATATGGAGCAGGATCTTTAACTTGCTAGGGTTACAATTGCATCATGCCAAGGCTGCAGCAAAATTTCTTGCAGAGTCAATACAAAAGACATCATCATGAAAACTTGGGATACCAGTCCGGCAGCAATCTGATGGATCATCTAGAGAAAAGATACTCTTGGTTTGAACTCAAATGCATCCTTTTTGGTATTTCATGGTAGATGTAAATGACAGTGAAACCATACTAGACTTCATAAGTTCTTTTACTGTCCATCAGAAAAAGCTGAGTTTTTGTTTCCTTTTGTCACTTCTTATTGCTAGGTCCTCTCATAAATAAAATCTGCATCTGCTCATCAGGGGAAAAAACATGAACAATTTGTGGATTGTTTAATCTGGACTAAATTGTTAGGACTAGGAGTTGGATGGTTTGACCAAAATCCATTTTGTAGATTGGAGGAACGAGTCGCTTGCACAGGGGAAATGGTTCTTGTAGGTAAAAAATCAAAGTTCTACTGCAAATGCACGTTCATGGTGAAAGTAAATTGATTCAAGTGATTAAAAGTCATGCATTAAACGTACATAAATTCGACCTACCTTTTGGATGAAATTGAAGTGCACTGTATCAGCCAAATTCAACCCCAGAATCCAAATATTCAACAAATAATAATGAACTAATGTAATGACTCAGGCACTCAGCACAATATGCCACACCACAAGAAGCAACTTACAACAAATGATTTGAGAGAACTTGACTTCATTTAAGCAACTGAAAGAAATCATTGAAACTAAGGAATAAAGAAGTCGTTGCTAATTTGAGCCCTCACATTTGCTTTGCTCATTTAATTTTGTGTTGTGTAGAATATTCTCTTTTTCCAATAATTTCCATCCTTCCGTTTACAAAGCTTTAAGCAATGGCTCTTTCTGTAGGACTTGCTAGGTTTTTACTTAATATAGTTTCTGGATTTGTTTCTTTTCATTTCTGTGTTATTGTCTGGATCTGTTAGAAGTTGGGATTTTGGAATAGGTTTCAGCATTCATTGTGCCTGGACAGATCCCTAAAGTATGTTGTAAATATGCAACAACTGATAATTTTTAACTCATTGTTTCTGCTGAGATGTGTGCGTGAATAGATGCTGATATATTTATAATGCCAGCCTGCTTGAGGAGATTAAGCCATTCTAACATGCTGAGGTTTTAAATTTAATTTTGTCTCGACTTAGTTCTCATGTTAGTATATTTTCTTAGTTGTGTTATTATTGATGTCCTATGGTTCTCTGATTCTCCAATCACACCAGGCAATCAGATAAAGTTCATGAAGTAATGATCGAAAGAGTTCAAGTCTTATTTATGGCCATATCAGTTTTGCCTTGATATCTTTCTCAATAAAGCTGCATAGTGTACTTGGATTGTATGGCATATGAATGAGTATTCACTAGCTGTATTATCATTTTTTTCCTCGTTACAATATGCTTGAAACAACTGGGAATATACTCTGATAGATTTAGGATGAATCTTGCACAGCTGCATTTATAAGATGGTTGCAAGCTGTTCGATATTATTCTCTCTGTTACAATGCAAATAATCCTCATCTGCATTTTGTGCTTGCAGCATCTAAAGTGGACCCCTTGCACCTTGAGTATTTTACCTTCTCCGGCAGGATGATTGCGTTGGCCTTGTTGCATAGAGTACAAATAAGTATTGCCTTTGATCGTGTGTTCTTTTTGCAATTAGCTGGAGAGGATATTTCGTTTGAAGACATTAGGGATGCAGATCCCTACTTGTACAGTGGCTGCAAGAAGATACTGGAGATGGATACGAAGATGGTGGATGAAGATATCCTAGGCCTAACATTTGTTTGTGAAGATGAAGAATTGGGATCCAGGAAAGTGGTGGAGCTTTGCCCTGATGGGAAAAATACGATAGTGAACAGTGAGAATAGGGATAACTATGTTAATCTTCTTGTGAAACACCGTTTTGTCACATCCATTGCTCATCAGGTAGCCCATTTTTCTCAAGGTTTTGGTGACATAATTACTGACCGACGGCTCCGGAAATCCTTCTACCGGATCCTAGATCATGAAGACCTTAACAAGATGCTTCATGGGAGTAAAACTGCTGTTTCTGTAGAAAACTGGAAAGAACATACAAATTACAATGGCTACAAAAAAGATGACCTTCAAATATCCTGGTTCTGGGAGGTACTTATTTCTTGTCTGCTCTTAGTATGTTTCCAGAGTATTAACTATCGAGAAGTCTACACCTTTGCCCCTTTGATCTTCTCTTTCTTCATTGTTTTCGGATGTGGTAGATTACTGAACTCTTTCGAAGTTATTATCCCGGCAGCATTTTCAATGTCTTCTTTTCTATTGCTGCAGATAGTTGGAAGTATGTCGGCTGAGCAGAAAAATGTGCTTCTCTTTTTCTGGACTTCAATCAAGTCTCTACCTGTTGAGGGTTTTGGTGGTCTAGATTCTAAACTTCACATCTACAGAACCTTAGACTCTCATGATTACTTGCCTTCCTCGCACACATGCTTTTACCGCCTGTGTTTTCCTCCTTATCCATCTATGGATGTCATGCAAAATCGTCTTAACATAATCACCCAAAATTATGTTGGTTGCAGCTTTGGTGCTGAGTGATGCGCAAATTTTTGGGTTGAACTTGTACATGTGATCTGTAATGTTCTTAAATAGATGTAAGGAATGCCAACCTTCTGAAATTTCACTTCCGTAAGAAGGTATCTTTGCTCTTTGGTCCTAGTAAGTGTGAGCAATGCGGCTTAAGCACTCTAGTTGCCTAAAGCTAAATTAAATTCAAATAGAAGCTTTAAACCTTTTTTTATGGTGTGCATTCTTCTAGCTTTTTGAGATATAAAATTAATAGTTTTCTCCTAATCAATTTTTTTCTAATTATACTCCTTTTCAATTGATAATATAGTCAATTCATTTAATTTTACTTGTGACATAGTACTCTATATATGTCAAACTTCTAACAATAATTGCTTTTTATATGGAAATTTTGCTTTTTCTACGAGTAGTATTCAATAAGCAAACCAAAATATTCGGTATTCAATACTTTTTTTAAAAAAAAGAAACATATAGCCTATTGTTACTTTAAAATAATAGCCCCCCCCCCCCCCCCCCAAATTTGTACGGATAAGACACCTACCTATTTTAAATGGATTCTTGCGTAAATATACCATTTGCCAAAAATGCTTTCAATTAAAAGATTGCATGTATATGTAATGTATCGATATTTGCATAAATACTGTATAACCGGGTATATATGATATATATAGCTATGTATCAAAATTGTATATACATACATATACGTTGTTCATACAATATTTATAAACTTCAATAGTTCAACTTCCCTACACAAGTTGATATTTTAAAATTTTGATCAACTCAAATCTCCTCTAAGCAATTTAAAATTTTAAACATGAGCTCCGTGAAATATTTGAGTCTTTTAATATATTATAAACTCAAAATGACTCACATTTGCGACAAATTGAATTTTAAACTGGATAAATCTCTTTCATCAATTTGTTAGCGTCCACCGTTAAAGCTAGACTTATTTGTAAATTGCCAGGAAAGTGGGCACAAGGACAAATCGTCAAAATGGGTAAGGAATGTCCGAATTTACTTCACCAAAAAAAAGGCAAAACTTACATAAATTTCATAGTGTTAAGAGCTAATTATATCATAGCCCTAGTCTTTTCCAAATTATAAAAATCCCTTAAAATTTAAGGATTTCGGCAGGGTCAGTCCAATCGGCCTGTTCAGAACTCCCTACAGGCTTCAGAGGGTGACCAATATAGTTGGAGTGATGCCAGCTCGAGATAGAGTCTAGATGGGTCCCAGTCAGGTACTTTATTTTGTGATGGCCGTTACTTTGCAGGTCAATCAACAAAGGGTTGTTATGACTATTAGGACTTTGATCATTGGTCTAGAGATTTCCCTTTGCTTAGGCAGATTGCTCCAGCTCCACATGCAACTCTACTAGCTCCACCAATAGCGCCTCTAGTTAGAGGCAAAGGCTAGGGTCAGGACCGTTGTGGTGGTCACTAGGGTATTTGGGGTGGTCCTTGATGAGACAAGTTAGGTGGTAGGACAGATGCCCAGGGTAGAAGTAGAAAGGCATACTTGTATGCAGCTCCAGCAAGGACGGAGCTAAGGCATCAGACGATGAGATCGCAGGAATAATTCTCTTTTGCCATCAGCCTGTCTTGACTTTATTTGATCTGGGCTCTACCTTTTCATATATATCTATATATTTTGCTTTTCGTCTGAGTATGAGTTTGGAGACTTTGCAGTGTCATTGCGTGTGTTGACCCTCGTAGGTGAGTCTTTAGTAGTGGATCAGGTGTTTCAATCTTGTTTGGTGACTATCTAGGGGTGTGACTCCCAGGATGACCTTATTTTGCTTGATATGCTAGACTTTGATGTGATTCTGGGCATGGACTGGTTATCCCCCTACCGAGTGGTCATAGATTTCTTCTCTAAGGTTGTTACCTTAGCCATGTCTAGTATTGCACCGGTGGTGTAGTAGTTCTCTTGTAGTAGCACACCGGTTGAAGTTAATTCATTTATTCAGGCTCGGAGGCTAGTGGTTAGCGGTTTCTTATCTTACTTGGCCGATGTTGGGGATGTGTGTAGGGAGGTTTGTTTAGTTGAGTTTGTCTCTATTGACCGTGAGTTTTGTGGATGTGTTAGCGTAGATCTGTACTATAAGCCTCCCCCCTGGGATGTGTTTTCAACTGAAGGGGGACTCCAAAGCTGCGTCATAGTGTACATTGATAATATCCTGATATACTCGTGGAACAAGAAAGATGTTGGTTTTTTTGATAAAGAAATAAAGAAAATAACAGAGAAAGACTTTGAGAGAAAAAAATACTGAAGTATTATCAAAGGGAATTAATTTATTAATAATCCAGAGACTTGCATTTATAAATATAATTCCTAACTAAAAATAGAAAAATACGTTACCAACTTATCAGTTTAATTCAAATAACAAATAAAAAGAACTAACTCCTAAATATAAGTCAAATAAGACTCTTAGCATAATTTAAAAACCTTAAAAATAGCTAACTGCTTTATTTCTACAATATCCTAAGACATATTCTCAACACTCCTCCTTGGATTAAAAATTGTAGATTGCAGTCTCATCTGAAATTGACCTTGTGAACAAATCTGTCAATTCATCATTTGTCTTGCAAGGCTTGTGTGCATCTTTTGTTGGATTAAATGAGAAGATCTTACCTCTTATTTCAACTTGTAAAATCTCTTGCTTAGTTGAATCAAAGATTCGACATTATTTGTCTCCAAATAATAATTTAAATCCTTTTTCTATTAACTGACCAACACTAAACAAACTTTTATTAATATCAGGCACATAAAGAACATCTGAAATTATTTTTGTACCTGAATTTGTTTTAATTGAAACAGACCCTTTTCCTTTTGCATGAATACAATCACCATTCCAAATTCTGACTTTCTTAGGGCCCGTTTGGCCATACGATATGGAATCATGATATGGTATCATGATATGGAATCATGAGATGAAATTGAAGTTTTGTTTGGACACGCAATATGAAATTTTTGTGTTGTATATTTGTCATGCCCCGAGCTACCCCCGAGACGCGGACACGGGACCTAGGACCACAAGTGATCCCAAGCTAACCCTGCTGTCATAATCATGAGCATACTAAAGATAATAATAACTGATGCGGAAGCTAAATCATAAAGTAAGTCTGAAATGATGGGGAATACCCATATACTATAACTGAGATGAATGAAAACTGATGAGTTTAATACAAAGAAAATATTAACTCAATACTAAGCTGAATCTAGCTATGTCTGAAATAAGCCTCTAAACTGACTAGAAATGTTGAGACATGCCCTAACTAGATTTAGCAAAACTGAAACTAAAAGACTAAAAATACTGAAAGGAAACTCATGACTATTATCGTCGAAGAATGAGGACTCACCACTGATTCTGGTGAACTGGAGATCGAGAACCGATCTAAGCGTGATCTGGATGCTGAGAACCTGAACCTATATCACGAAAAGATGTAGCGCAGAGTATGCGTCAATACTTGAAAAGTACTGAGCATGCAGGATAAAGTAAAGCTGAAATAACATATAACTAAACAAAGCAATAAAGCAATGAAATAATCTGAACATGATATAAATACTGAATACTGAGCTAACTAAATGCAATGACCAATTTATAACATGCTGAGACTAAATACTGAATATACTGATACATGGTCAATGCAATAGAATCTGACTGAACTGTGGGAGTTACTAATAACCGACATAAAACCACATGAGCTAAATGTGGAGTCTGATGTATACGCCCCATCGAGAGGACCCAATATACCCTGCCAGAGGTATATAGGCATGCTGGCCTGATCACTGAAATGATGCCCACAGAGGGGACTTACAACCTACGTGGCTAGTAGTTTTGGGACTATTTGGGTACGCTGAACCCTAGTCCAACGCGATATTATGCTACTCCCAATAGATTAAGTGATTAACACATTATGACTCAATTTTTGTAATACTGGATAGCTCAAAACTGAGCATGCAAAACTGAGAATGCAACAATTAATCTGATAATGATGCATTCATAAACTGAGGCATGTATAACTGAATACATTATGACTGAAATACTGAATAACTCAAAATACTGACATGTAGATACTCATACTTGAAAACTCCTTCTTAGAAAACAATTCAAAATCATATTATATTATGATCATTGATGACTTGGGAAGTCATACTGCATAAACATTGATGGTATATATAGATACCATATTGTTCATACATTAATGACCTGCTCGATTGTCATACTAATCATGTTGTAGAGGCTCTTTCTCAAAAACTCATTTGTTGTCTAAAAAAAGGGCTTCTCAAGATTTATAACTCAAAATAGGGTTTATGCTGAAATATACTGATAATGTGGCGTTCAAAACTGGAGCATGTATATCTGAATAACTGAAATATCTAACCTATCATGTGTAATTCAAGAATTAAAGAAATACATAGCTAGGGTTCTGAAATTCATGTAATAAACTGAGTACAAACATGATAATCTAATTTGGGACATATTCATAAGTAATTCATGATAATCTGCTGAAATTCTAGAAACCCTAGGTCTGTTCATAGTAAGAGAATCAAAAAATTGACTAAGTTCTAGGGACCTAATGGGTGAAAGGAACCCACTAGTGAAATCCCCATACCTGGTGATGAATTCCATGGAGAAATCTTTCGATTTCGGGGCTGAAACTGATGGAACCTTGTTGCGTTCTTGAACTAGAGTTCTTGACTTCTCTTCTCCTCTTACGCTCTAGTTTTTCTAAGTTTTGATTAATGATTTGACTTAGGAAAGTTCTAGTTATGTTTCTAGGCTTAAACTGACTAAAACCTCATAATTTAGGGTCTAAATGACGTAGCTTAGGGGTCTAACGAAATAGGAAAAGATCGAAAGACCCCCGACTTAATTGCTGTCGGAGTGATCGACGGATGGGACTGACGGACCGTGAGTCGACTGATGGTCCGTACTGGTCGACCGTCGTTCACGACTGAAAGCTGGAATTTGATTAACCCATCGACAGAGCTGACTGACGGGCCGTCAGTCGACTGATTGTCACGCCCCGAGCCTACACCCTGGGCGGGACCAGCACTCGGAGACCATTGCTGGCCCCAAGCGAACCCTTGGCCTGGCTTTCTTAACTCAGCGGAAACCTACTCAACAGATTAACTCAAAGCAATGCAAGATTTCAAAACAACTTAACTTATAAAATATGGCCATAAGGCAACCCGAGTCTCAAAATAGGATATTTACATAAATACATAGTTAAGAGACTAAAAACTAGCTGACTGACTGTCTATCTATGAAGCCTCTAAAAATACTGAGATGGATGTTGGGACAGACCCCGCAACATCCTAATAAAATCAAAACTAAGAACACTCAATAATTGAGCCCTCCGGAAAGCAAGGAGGCTCACCACTGACTCTGGAGTGCTCAGCTGGATCAACGACGTGCAGGCTGCTGATCTGGGATACCTGAATCTGCATCATGAAACGATGCAGGCCAACTGGCATCAGTACATGGAATGTACGAGTATGCAAGCTGGAATGCTAAGCAACAACGGCTAGAAGGAAGTCTGGGAGAAACTGAATAGCTTACCTGGCTCAACTCAACTCAACCTGACTGACTTCTTTCAATATAAGGCAATTTAAAACAAGTGCGATATAAAGAAAGACTGTTTAAAACATGCTATAAACTCTGTGTGTATACAAGGATACAATAAGCCTGAAATGTATATAGAAATACAATAATCTCTGAGTATGAAAATACAATAACTGCTGTGGGAGTTTCTCTAACCGACAACCATCACATAAGAGCTATAGTGATGATACAGCGATCGACCTCACGCTGCCAGAGCATCTTATACCCGGCCAAAGGTACAAGACCTGAACTGCCTAATGGATCCACTAGTCTAATCTGAAAAGGATTCATAAAAAAAAACATGATCCTTTTCTACCCATGGTGGCTAACATGGTTCTATGGGGGCTGTGGGTTCTTTGAACGCTCCCCCAATTCGGTGCTCGATACTACTCCCAAAAATGTACTGGCTCTTATGTTTTTGAAACATATTTATTCCTGCTGATATGAGATAATTACTCAAAACTAGCCCGAAGGCTCTTTGGAAATCTCAGTTTCCAACCTTATTTAGATGTAAAGACCTTTCTTTAAAACTTCTTTGGGAATACATAGTTCCCTAATAAATTTGAGAAATGAACTCAACTTTAATCTCTCGACTTAACTTGACTGCTAACTTCACTTGACTTGGAACTATCTTTCCTTGAATTGGAATTATGAATCCAAGGTGTTCGATCACAATGCTATGGAGGGACTCTTGAAGTCTTAGACGTACTATGGAGTGTCGGAAACAACCATAAAACATAGGTATAGTACTTTGGTACTTGCTTGAGAAAATGAGAAAAGGAATGGGGAAACTTGGCTGAGACTTTAGATTTCTGGTGATACAGGCGGCATCTACGGAAGCCATCGACGGACCGTAGATGGACCTACGGTCCGTACTGCAGGTCCGTAGATCGCGTCAGAGATTTTTCCCCCGAATTTCATTTCAGAAAAAAATGACTAAGTGTTGACCTACGGTCCCGACTTACGGTCCGTGGATCGATCTACGGACCGTAGGTCATGCCCGTAGATCGATGCCCCAAAACTCAACTTCTGTCCCAATCGACGGTTGACCAGCACGGACCGTCGATTGATCTACGGTCCGTAGGTCAGGTCCGTGGATGGGGATCGACAGCCCAGAAATTTCTGCAATGCTGGTGAATCAACTTCAAAAGGGTCAAAACTCTTAGAATCATAATTCCCTCCATATACAATAGGATTTCAACGAAAATATACAACCCAATCATGTCTCACAACGAAATATTTACTTTAACAACACCACCAACAACATCAATAACAACTAGCAACCTCAACAACAATTCCAATCTTTTCTCAATCATAGAATAATCTTGGTGTGTGTGGGGGAAAGGATCAACCCACACGCAAAACTCACATACCTTGATAGGGATCACCCCCGACGAATTTCCACAATGATCTTGTTGATCTCCTCTTTCTTCTCTTCTTCTTCTCTTCTCAAGAACCCTAACTCTTTCTCTTTAAAATGGGATAAAAGAAATGATCCAAAAATCATCCTAACTCAACAATATGAGCTCAAAATAATTAATTTGTGAAAGGACCAAAATGCCCTTAAATTTCCGGATGGATTTCCCTTCCAACTGCCCAACTTCTACAGGGCATAACTCCCTCACACAAACTCGGAATTGAGCAAACTTGGTGGTGTTGGAAAGATCGTTCCAAGGATTTCGCAACCATAACTGGAACTACTCCTAACTCATCCTGAGCTAGGAGTTACGACTACTCAAAGTTGGCCAAAAACTCATGTTTTTCCACACTTAGCCAAATTTCCAGATTTTTTTTTATTTCATCAAAGCCACTTCAAATTGTCGGATGTTACAATATCTCCCCCTTGGAAACATTCGTCCTCGAATGGGGTTACTCTTATAAGACTAAGGGTGTAACATCAACTTAACACCCAACAAACAATCACGCAAACGCAACAACAGCGACAACATGCTCATTATAAATAAAAGAGCACTAAGAAGGAAATTAGTACCTTAATCTGCATTTCCTCCGGATTCAAAGAGATATGGGTATCTCTTCTTCATGTCTTCTTCGGCTTCCCAAGTTGCTTCCTCAACAAATTGGTTCCTCCATAGGACCTTAACTGAGGCTACATCTTTCGTTCTCAACTTACGAACTTGACGATCCAAGATTTGAACAGGAACCTCCTCATAAGACAAGTTATCATTGATTTTAATACTTCCAGTCGGCAGGATCAATGAAGGACCGCCTAGGCACTTCTTCAACATGGAGATGTGAAAAACCGGATGAACCGCTGCTAGTTCCTGTGGTAACTCCAACTCATAAGCAACATTGCCAACCCTCTTGGCTATGCGGTAAGGTCCAATGTACCGAGGACTAATTTTCCCTTTCTTACCAAACCTCATAACGCCTTTCATAGGTGAAACCTTCAAATACACCCAATCATCTACTTCAAACTCTAATGCCCTTCTCCTTACATCAGTGTAGGATTTCTGACGACTCTGTGCCGTTTTCAACCTCTCTTGAATCACTTTCACTTTCTCCATAGCTTGGTGAACTAAATCTGGTCCTATCAACTGTGCTTCACCAACCTCAAACCATCCAATAGGAGATCTACATCTTCTCCCATAAAGAGCTTCATATGGAGCCATCTGGATGCTAGAGTGATAACTGTTGTTGTAGGCAAATTCAATTAGAGGTAGGTGATCATCCCAACTACCTTTGAAATCGATTACACAAGCCCTCAACATATCCTCTAAGGTCTGATTAGTGCGCTCTGCCTGCCCATCAGTCTGAGGGTGAAAGGCAGTACTTAAGTTCACCTTTGAACCCAAGCCCTTCTGAAAAGATTTCCAGAACTGTGCAGTAAACTGTGCACCTCTATCTGAAATAATGGAGATTGGGACTCCATGAAGTCTTACTATCTCTTGAACATACAACTTGGCATAATATTCTGCTGTATTGGTAGTCTTTACCGGTAGAAAATGAGCTGACTTTGTCATTCGGTCGACAATTACCCAAATGGAATCATGCTGTCTGCGAGATCTTGGCAACCCTGTGATGAAATCCATGTTGATCATCTCCCACTTCCACTCTGGAAGTTCTATCCTCTAAGCCAAACCACCAGGCCTTTGGTGTTCAACTTTCACTTGTTGGCAATTTGGACACTTAGTAACAAACTCAGCAATGCCCTTCTTCATGCCATTCCACCAATAAACTTCTCGCAAATCACGATACATCTTGGTGGAACCCGGATGAATAGAATATTTGGAGCTGTGAGCTTCCTCCATAATCTTCTCTTGGAGTCCATCTACCATAGGTACACACAATCTACCTTGATATCTCAATACACCATCTCCCCCTTGTTCAAAAGCTAATACTCTTTGCTTCTGAACATTTGCCTTCAACTCAAGCAAAATGGGATCTTGATCTTGCTTCTCTTTCACTTCTGACATTAATGATGACTCGGCCCTGCTCGTCACCGCTATTCCTCCTTCTGCGGAATCTGTAAAGTTGACTCCTAGGCATGCCAGTCTGTGCACATCTTTTTCTAACCCTCTCCTTCCTTCTTCAATATGGGCGGCACTACCCATAGACAACCTGCTCAAAGAATCAGCAACAACATTAGCCTTACCTGGGTGGTAAAGAATGCTCAGGTCATAATCCTTGAGTAACTCTAACCACCTCCTCTGTCTGAGATTAAGCTCTTTCTGAGTAAGCACGTATTGAAGGCTCTTGTGATCAGTGAATAAGTCGACATGCACACCATACAAGTAATGACGCCATATCTTCAAAGCAAATACTACAGCAGCTAGCTCTAAGTCATGGGTTGGGTAGTTCTTCTCATGAACCTTCAACTGTCTGGAGGCATAAGCTATAACTTTGCCATTCTGCATTAAGACACAACCCAAACCAATTCTAGATGCATCACAATATACCACAAAACCTTGAGTACCTTCTGGCAGCGTCAAAACCGGAGCTGTAGTCAATCTCCTTTTCAATTCTTGAAAGCTTTTCTCACAAGTTTCGGACCATTGAAATTTCACCGTCTTCTGCGTCAATTTTGTCAAAGGAGATGCAATAGTCGAGAACCCTTTAACAAACCTTCTATAATAGCCGGCTAATCCCAAGAAACTCCTAATTTCCGTTGGAGATGTGGGTCTAGGCCAATTCTGCACTGCCTCGATTTTCCGAGTATCAACTTTAATTCCATCACCGGACACAATGTGGCCTAGGAACGCCACAGACTTGAGCCAAAACTCACATTTAGAGAACTTGGCATACAACTCCTTCTCCTTCAAAGTCTGAAGAACTGTTCTGAGATGACTAGCATGTTCTTCTTCATTCCTTGAATAGATTAGTATATCATCAATAAAGACAATAACAAACATATCTAAATAAGGTTTGAAGACTCTATTCATCAAATCCATGAAAGCTGCCGGTGCATTGGTCAAACCAAAGGACATGACCAAAAACTCATGATGACCATACCTGGTCCTGAAAGCTGTCTTTGGGATATCACATTCCCTTACCCTTAACTGATGATAGCCTGATCGGAGGTCAATCTTTGAAAAACAAGTGGCACCCTGAAGCTGATCGAAAAGATCATCAATCCTCGGAAGAGGGTACTTGTTCTTGATGGTAACCTTATTCAACTGGCGGTAGTCTATACACATTCTAAGGGAACCATCTTTCTTTCTCACAAACAAAACTGGAGCACCCCAAGGTGAGACACTCGGTCGAATGAAACCCTTTTCTAGGAGATCTTTCAACTGCTCTTTCAACTCTTTCAACTCTGCTGGTGCCATTCTATATGGCGGAATAGAGATAGGACGAGTATCTGGAATGAGATCTATGCCGAAATCTATCTCTCTCTCAGGAGGAATTCCGGGTAGATCATCAGGAAACACTTCTGGAAACTCTCTTACTATAGGAACTGACTGGAAAAGAGGTATCTCAACACTAGAGTCATGAACTCGGACTAGGTGATAGATACAACCCTTCGAAACTAACTTCCTTGCCTTAAGGTACGAAATAAAACGACCCTTGGGCACTGATGATCTGCTACTCCACTCTATGACTGGCTCATTCGGAAACTGAAACTTGACGGTTCGAGTTCTACAATCTAATGATGCATAACAGGCATGAAGCCAATCCATACCTAGAATGACATCAAAATCTACCATGTTTAACTCAACCAAATCAGCCTTGGTGTTCTTGTGACTGATAGAAACAGGACAATCACGATAAACTCTTTCCGCTAGAATAGACTCCCCAATAGGTGTAGAAACACAAAAGGGTTCACAAAGTCTTTCAGGAAGAACCTCAAACTGATTTGCAACATAAGGAGTTACAAACGATAAACTTGCCCCTGGGTCTAGCAAGGCATACACATTAAAAGCAAAGACTTTAATCATACCCGTGACAACATTCGGAGAATTCTCCTGCTCATGGCGACTGGTGATAGCATAAAGGCGGTTTACTCCTCCACCTACACTAGAAGTAGCTCCTCTAGGTGCCGTCCTGTCTGGGGGAACAACTGAAGAGGACTGTGCTTTATTGCCTCCATTACCCTGCCTATTCTTTGGACACTCTCGCATGAAATGCCCATTCTGACCACACTTGAAACAACCAAGGGAGCCCTCTCGACAAATACCTGAGTGGTTCCTACCACATTTGGCGCAGACCGGAGGCTTACTACTCCCTTGCGCCACGCTACCCGAAGATTGTGCTGGTCTAGCCCTGAAGTCCTTCGAATTCTGAACATTAAATTCGCCTCTGTATCTGGGGACAGGTGCTCTAGCAAATGATGGAGCAGGTCCCTGTTGCCTTTGCTGAAAGGAGGAACGGTTTGAAATACCTTTCTGCTGCCCGGACTCGTTCCCGATCTTAGCTCTCTTATTTCTGAACTCTTCTCTGTCCCTCAGCTTCTCTTCCTCAACCTGCTGCACATAAACCATTAACCTTGATATGTCCATGTCCCCGATAAGCATTGCCGCCCTACCTTCCTTGCTCGACAACCGAGACAGCCCAGCAACGAACAGACTCATTCTATTCCTCATGTCCGCAACCATCTCCGGAGCATAGCGGGATAGTTGTGTGAACTTCAGACTGTACTCATGAACACTCAAGGACTCGTGCTTAGGAGTAAGGAACTCACGTACCTTGGCCTCTCTCAATTCTCGAGGAAAGAAATGCCCCAAGAAAGCTTCCTCAAAACAGGCCCAACTCGCAGGTGGTGCATTCTCAACTCTACCCCCTTTCCACTGGTCGAACCATGTTCTAGCAACATCCTTCAATTGATAAGCAGCTAGTTCAACCCGCTCAATATCTACCACATGCATCACATCAAAAATCTTCTTCAACTCCTCAATGAAATCCTCTGGATCCTCGGTAGTGCTCGAACCCATGAAACTCGGAGGATTCATGCCCAAGAACTCACGAATCCTAGAAGTGTCAGCTCCTTCCTGTCGAGCTCCCCTTTGCTGACCAATTTGATTAGCTACAGCTTGACTCAACATTCTAATTGCCTCACTGAACTCGGCATTAGAAACTTCCCCTTGATCTTGCACTCCAGGTGCATCAGGTAACTCTTGCTCATCAACATAGCGTCTAGGAAGACGCCCTCTGCCAACTCTTCGTGGAGGCATGACTATCTGAAACACGCGCAAGCACGGATTAGAGAGAAACTTTTTAGAGATCAACTCTAACGCACGAAATGAGTGTGAAAGAAATGAGAAATCTTCCTAAATGTTGCAGCCTCCCAATTATAGATGTGGCGCGCTTCACACCGATAACTAGGACTCTACAGACACGGCTTCATAGACTCCCTAGGACTCTTGAACTCTTTGCTCTGATACCAAGTTTGTCACGCCCCGAGCCTACACCCTGGGCGGGACCGGCACTCGGAGACCATTGCTGGCCCCAAGCGAACCCTTGGCCTGGCTTTCTTAACTCAGCGAAAACCTACTCAACAGATTAACTCAAAGCAATGCAAGATTTCAAAACAACTTAACTTATAAAATATGGCCATAAGGCAACCCGAGTCTCAAAATAGGATATTTACATAAATACATAGTTAAGAGACTAAAAACTAGCTGACTGACTGTCTATCTATGAAGCCTCTAAAAATACTGAGATGGATGTTGGGACAGACCCCGCAACATCCTAATAAAATCAAAACTAAGAACACTCAATAATTGAGCCCTCCGGAAAGCAAGGAGGCTCACCACTGACTCTGGAGTGCTCAGCTGGATCAACGACGTGCAGGCTGCTGATCTGGGATACCTGAATCTGCATCATGAAACGATGCAGGCCAACTGGCATCAGTACATGGAATGTACGAGTATGCAAGCTGGAATGCTAAGCAACAACGGCTAGAAGGAAGTCTGGGAGAAACTGAATAGCTTACCTGGCTCAACTCAACTCAACCTGACTGACTTCTTTCAATATAAGGCAATTTAAAACAAGTGCGATATAAAGAAAGACTGTTTAAAACATGCTATAAACTCTGTGTGTATACAAGGATACAATAAGCCTGAAATGTATATAGAAATACAATAATCTCTGAGTATGAAAATACAATAACTGCTGTGGGAGTTTCTCTAACCGACAACCATCACATAAGAGCTATAGTGATGATACAGCGATCGACCTCACGCTGCCAGAGCATCTTATACCCGGCCAAAGGTACAAGACCTGAACTGCCTAATGGATCCACTAGTCTAATCTGAAAAGGATTCATAAAAAAAAACATGATCCTTTTCTACCCATGGTGGCTAACATGGTTCTATGGGGGCTGTGGGTTCTTTGAACGCTCCCCCAATTCGGTGCTCGATACTACTCCCAAAAATGTACTGGCTCTTATGTTTTTGAAACATATTTATTCCTGCTGATATGAGATAATTACTCAAAACTAGCCCGAAGGCTCTTTGGAAATCTCAGTTTCCAACCTTATTTAGATGTAAAGACCTTTCTTTAAAACTTCTTTGGGAATACATAGTTCCCTAATAAATTTGAGAAATGAACTCAACTTTAATCTCTCGACTTAACTTGACTGCTAACTTCACTTGACTTGGAACTATCTTTCCTTGAATTGGAATTATGAATCCAAGGTGTTCGATCACAATGCTATGGAGGGACTCTTGAAGTCTTAGACGTACTATGGAGTGTCGGAAACAACCATAAAACATAGGTATAGTACTTTGGTACTTGCTTGAGAAAATGAGAAAAGGAATGGGGAAACTTGGCTGAGACTTTAGATTTCTGGTGATACAGGCGGCATCTACGGAAGCCATCGACGGACCGTAGATGGACCTACGGTCCGTACTGCAGGTCCGTAGATCGCGTCAGAGATTTTTCCCCCGAATTTCATTTCAGAAAAAAATGACTAAGTGTTGACCTACGGTCCCGACTTACGGTCCGTGGATCGATCTACGGACCGTAGGTCATGCCCGTAGATCGATGCCCCAAAACTCAACTTCTGTCCCAATCGACGGTTGACCAGCACGGACCGTCGATTGATCTACGGTCCGTAGGTCAGGTCCGTGGATGGGGATCGACAGCCCAGAAATTTCTGCAATGCTGGTGAATCAACTTCAAAAGGGTCAAAACTCTTAGAATCATAATTCCCTCCATATACAATAGGATTTCAACGAAAATATACAACCCAATCATGTCTCACAACGAAATATTTACTTTAACAACACCACCAACAACATCAATAACAACTAGCAACCTCAACAACAATTCCAATCTTTTCTCAATCATAGAATAATCTTGGTGTGTGTGGGGGAAAGGATCAACCCACACGCAAAACTCACATACCTTGATAGGGATCACCCCCGACGAATTTCCACAATGATCTTGTTGATCTCCTCTTTCTTCTCTTCTTCTTCTCTTCTCAAGAACCCTAACTCTTTCTCTTTAAAATGGGATAAAAGAAATGATCCAAAAATCATCCTAACTCAACAATATGAGCTCAAAATAATTAATTTGTGAAAGGACCAAAATGCCCTTAAATTTCCGGATGGATTTCCCTTCCAACTGCCCAACTTCTACAGGGCATAACTCCCTCACACAAACTCGGAATTGAGCAAACTTGGTGGCGTTGGAAAGATCGTTCCAAGGATTTCGCAACTATAACTAGAACTACTCCTAACTCATCCTGAGCTAGGAGTTACGACTACTCAAAGTTGGCCAAAAACTCATGTTTTTCCACACTTAGCCAAATTTCCAGATTTTTTTATTTCATCAAAGCCACTTCAAATTGTCGGATGTTACACTGATGGTCCGTAGTTGACTTCTGTCGGTGGCACCTGCAACTTCTGAAAATCTAGAATTTTTGGTCTGTTTCTGATACTGGGTGTTACAATATTTTCTTATAAACATAAGAATCCCATAAGTTATAAACTATTAAAATAACCCCAATTGTTTATTCAATCTTATTAAATAAACAAAAATTTATAAAACCACATAGTAAATTATTACAAAGCTATTTGTTCTCCACTTAAGTAATTGTTTCATCTAACTTAAATTTAATTAAAAAAGTTGAACATAAATTGTAGTGTACTAATCTTTAAGATAGTCCTCCCACATAGTACGAACAATTTCCTCACATTGAACTTGCATTTCTCGATCATGTGACCGAGAAGTCGAACCAACATTGTTACTTTGAGCCATTTGTTGGTCAATATCATCCACAACTATATTGACCAACCTAACTTTCATATCAATTTATTAGAGTAAATGAAGAGATGACCTTCACTCTATGTTCAAATAGATAATAAATACAAAACGGTAGAAGTAATAAATTAAGTGTTGGAGTAAATGAATAGAGCAAATTTATTACTCAACAATCGGTTGGTGTGAGTTAAAGTGACTATATGTTGGTGAGAATAATAAATTTTATGTCAGTGAGATTAATAAATTTTAAAAAAGTAATGATGTGATTATAAATTTTATTTACATATGAAATAAATAGTTAGTAGATATAAATGTGGGGTTGTTTTAACAAAATATAAACTCGTGGATCAATTTTTTTGTATTAAAATATCTCAAATCATGATATGAAATTCCCATATAATTCCATATCATGGTTTTTGGAGAATATGGAATCACATCTCATGATATGGAATCATGAGATGGAATCAGCGTAAAATCATATGTCCAAACGCTGATAATTTTATAAAGAAATAAAGAAAATAACAGAGAAAGACTTTGAGAGAAAAAATACTAAAGTATTATCAAAGGGAATTATTTTATTAATAATCTAGAGACTTGCATTTATAGATATAATTCCTAACTAAAAATAGAAAAATACGTTACTAACTTATCTGTTTAATTCAAATAACAAATAAAAAGAACTAACTCCTAAATATAAGTCAAACAAGGCTCTAATAACATAATTTAAAAACCCTAAAAATAGCTAACTGTTTTATTTCTGCAATATCCTGAGACATATTCTCAATAAGAGAGCATGTGTAACATTTGAGAATTGTGCTTTATGACAAGTTCTCAAAGTGTGAGTTTTGGCTTGAGTCTAGAGCATAGTGTCCAAGGATGGCATCATGGTAGATCCGACAAAGATTGAGGCTATTCATGATTGGGATAGGCACATTTCAGTTACTGAGATTCAAAGCTTCACCGGATTAGCGTGCTAATACAGACGGTTTGTGGAGGGCTTCTCTACTATTACAACACCTTTAACCTAGTTGTCTCGTCTTGATGTTCCATTTGAGTGGTCTGAGGAGTGTGATTTGAGATTTCGAAAGCTCAAGGAGTTTCTTACAACTGCTCCCATATTGACTCTTCTAGTTAAGGATGAGGGCTTCACGATATATTGTAACGCATCCTGCGTGGGTTTGGGTTATGTATTGATGCAGTGGGAACAATTTATTGCATATGCGTTGAGGAAGCTTAAGTTGCAAGAGCGCAACTACTCCACTCATGACTTGGAGTTGACGACAGTAGTTTTTGCCCTTAATATAAGGAGACACTACCTCTACCCTGATCACAAGAGTCTTCAATACATTATGAGCAGAGGGACCTTAATTCGAGACAACACCATTGGATTTAGCTCCTGAAGGACTGTGACCTCGCTATTCTGTATCATCCAGGCAAAATGAATGTTGTAACGGATGCCTTGAGATGGAAGGCAATAAGTATGGGTAGTCTATATCATTCATATCTACTAGGAGCGACGTTTGGCTTTGGACATTCAGTCCTTAGCCAATAGGATGATTTTATTGAATATCTAAGATTCTAGGTGTGTCTTAGCCTCTGTGGGAGATCAGTCTCCTTGCTTGAGAAGATTTGTGGTCACTAGTCTGAGGATGATACCTTTGTGGGTCTTCTAGATCACATGTTAGATGGTGATGTTGGTCAGATTACCTTAGATTTAGATGGGGGCTTGAGATTTACTGTTCATATTTGTGTTCTGAGAGTTGGGGACTTGATTAAGTTGATCCTTCAAGAGGCCCATTATTCTAGATATTCTATCTATCTGGGCACCGTGAAGATGTATTATGATTAGAGGCATCACTATTGGTGGAGCGGCATTAGGAGAGATATTGTAGACTATGTGTCTCAATGCCTGTGTTGCCAACAAGTGAAGGTCGAGAATTTAAGGCCTTGTGGTGAGTTGAGGTTACCCATTCTGGAGTGGAAGTGAGATCGCATCACTATAGACTTTGTTGCGGGTTTGCCTCGAACTTCTAGAGGTGTTGATAGCGTTCGGGTCATCGTTGATCGATTGACCAAGTCAATACAGTTCCTCCCTGTTTAGTCTTCATTCAGAGCCAAGAGGCTGACTCGTATCTACGTTCTTGAGGTGGGTCATCTTCATGGTGTGAATGTGTCTATTACTTCAGATCGGGGTTCTCAGATCACGAGGTGGTTCGTCTTCATGGTGTGCCTGGACTGTTTTGGTAGAGTACTTTCATATGGCAATTCCTTCATCGTGGACTTCTGTCATGTCCTCTTACATTCAGGAATATGGTTACCAAGAGGGTTTCTTTTTGATTTCCTGTTCTCTATCTAAAGAAATATTGTTTTATACAACGATATTGTTCCTTCTCTACGAAATGATGGCTTAAAAGTACTATTAGGAATTTGGAACTTCAATTCAAGGTCAATATATTTCCTCATAAAACTGAATCATATGTGACAATCGTCATTTGTATGTCTAACAAATGAAATTTCTTTAGTAACCTATTTTCTGGGTGTTGAAGTGTGGGTAATTTTACTAGTGCAAAGATAATTTTGGACAAAAGGAAGAAACATGTACTTCAATGTCAATATCTTTCGATTTTAATTTACGGATAGTGAAATGAGGCAACAACTATAATTCACAAAGTGAACCGCTCTTGATTAGAAAGGATATAAGTTGAAACCTCATAACACATACCATATCCGTAATTTTAAGCAACCTCCACGATACTAACAAAGTGCTTTTATGGTCATGCACACACCTTGGGTCTTATGAGTGCTCTAGAAAATGATACTTCTACACTTATATAGGTGATTCCATCTTTAGGGTATAGAATTATTAAGATCAACATAAACTCAATATTGTAAAACACTACCTCACGCCATTGGGGATAGAAAATGTAGTGTATATTGAGGCCTAATGGGTATCCACCACACTACCTTAATCCATGTAGAAGCTTTAACATTAAGCAGTGTAGAAGATTTTTCGAAATACATATTTTGTTAGATAGGTGATCACACATACTAAAAAGGATCAGATAAAGACAAGAAGTTGTAACTTGTAGTTTTGAGTCCAACTTCTATTTTTGGACAGTATTTGAGTGAAAAAAGTGATTTACTCTAATGCCAAATAATGTTGTTTGTCGTAGAGCTTTTTATGGAATTAGTCAAAACAATAATGGCTGCATTTCTCGTAGAATTCATGGTATAAACAGTGCTTTCAAGTGGAAGTGATACTCTAGGAGTAATTGATCTGTTTCCTGGCCTTGATGGTCTTTACGGTGTCCTTCCTGTAGAGTCCTCATCGATGATGAAACAATAAGGAAACACTACAGAACTGTATTTCCACATAAAGATGCAAATTTGATGATGAGGAAAAACATTGATGACCCTAATGAGCCTATTGGTGTGATATTGAGTGCCACAAAAATTATCTGGTTGTTGAAGAAACCTCAACGTTTGTTTGAACTCTTCAAAAATGAACAAATGAGGAGACAATGGAATATCTTGTCCATTAGCCGATGGTCCAAATTTTCAAGGGTTACAATCTTGATAGTCGTATCTCTCTTTTCCGTGCTAATGTGAGTCATAATTATTTTGTTTTCTTAAATCATGAAACCATTAGTTGTTGTGGCTAATCATTGATTTCTTAATAGTCTTTGCTTTTTGTTTGAACTCGTAGGGTGATGACACCAATGCTAATCAAAACAACATGGTGATCTTGCAAGACACTTTCATGGATGCAAGATGATCTCTTTTAGTATATGCAAAAATGGATTATTTAGAAAAGAGTGTGGTGATGAATGGGGAGGTCTCTTCTCGTGTGGCTTTCTTGCCATCGGGAAATTGAGATTTTTCTTTATTTTGAAAGGAAATGTGACGGTAATCTACAAATAAGTAGATGGAAAGATAAATATTAACAACTTGTCATGAGGTCTTATTGGACGAGTTTGTTTCTTAATTTTATCTAGTGGTCATAAGTTAGTATATTATGTGAGAAATTATATTGATATCCATGTTTGGTACTAGACACTAAGCTTGAATTTGAGATGAGTGTCGTGATAAAAAGGATGACAACATGAGGGTGATGATGTTAGTTTTAAGATCTAATCCAGTAGGTTTGACATAGTTTAGGTAAGGTGCATCTTTAAGAGGTGTACGTGAGATCGTATGTATCCAGACATGGTTCTAATTAAGTTTATCTTTTTCTATGTGTGCCAAGATGTTATATTTGAAAATTTTATCTTTTTCTATGTGTGCCAAGATGTTATATTTGAGTTATCAATATGGAGTAAGAGTTTGGTCGAAAGGATCATATATAGCAATAGGAAGAGGTTGAAGAGAAGCATCTCAGAAAGAAGTCCTATAAAGAATCTTAGTACCTGCACAGGGAGAGTTCAGTAGCCATGAGATTAGCATTTTCTGAGTATTAGAGTAAATGAAATATAGACTAGTTTAGAGATGATGGAATAGATCCATAGCTTTAAAGTGTCGGCTTCAAACCTAAGGAAAAGATGATAAGATGAGAAACCAAGTCAAATGTTAAGAATCAGATAGTGATGTGTTAAGAAAGAGTTATAGTGATATATCAATCCCTTCATAATCTAGTGTATTCCTCAAAGTTCAGACATTATAACATCTGGTTGATGTCTCTAATATCAATATTATATCCATGACCTATGCTCATACACTTCAGATAAATCCACATCTATGCTCACTTTCTAGAATAAGAGGCGAAGATTTTAAACCATTGAATCTGACTTCATAAAGTTATGGATATCAGCTTCATGATATGAATATATTGATATAATCACTCGCGTCAAATATTATGCTCAGTCTCACGAATTCTTGATTTACCCTCTATGGCTAGCAAAATAATGTTATGTCATGCATATTCTTATATTAGATGTCTCGAATGAATTGTGCTTATGATCTTTCGCTCTAAGCTCCCTCAGAGATCCTTTTAGTTTCAATAATATTATTGATGATAGTAGTTGAG
Source organism: Solanum okadae (assembly GCA_036553675.1). Classification (NCBI taxonomy): domain Eukaryota; kingdom Viridiplantae; phylum Streptophyta; class Magnoliopsida; order Solanales; family Solanaceae; genus Solanum; species Solanum okadae. The sequence goes on along the minus strand of CM071686.1, from coordinate 9,434,465 downwards.
TAATGATAAAAGGAGAAGGTTGATGTTTCTTATTGTAATAGTGATGTTTTGCTTATTATGAATGTGGAAGAAGAATGAGATGAAATCTTACTATGAGTAATAGTTAGATGATAGTAATTAGTCAATTTCTTAGTAGTAAATCATGAAATTTCAATTATTAGAGATGGCAAGAGAAGGAAGAATTCTTAAGAGGATTGGTTAGTAGGAGTTCATGGAGTGGTTATAGTACTAGGCTTGAATGTGATGTTGATAAAATGAGGGTGAATACATGTTGCATTAGGTGTTTCTTGATTAGTGCTCGAGGTTGGTTGAGTGCAGTGGTAAGGAGTAGTATTCTTGGGATGAGATTCCCTATAGAGGTATAGAACCTCAATCTTGTAGAGTTGATTAGTACAACTATCTCATGTTTGTCATCTTGTAATTTAAAGATTAGACTTGAACACAATGAGGACAATAGGTTTGACTTAAACCTGGTAAAGAGTAATCATATACCCTTGTAGGAGTTATGAGTTACAGCTAATGAGGTGTGGTATTCAAAAAGAAGGACATGGTTTAGAGGTGTTTCTAGGCTTGAAAGCTAGCAAACGTATCGCTTAAGGCATAGTTGCCCCGTTCCTACTTCGTTCCCATATACCATTGTTTCATGTCAAATAGCTACAGATAGAACATTACTATGTTCAAACACATATCGTTTGTGACTTATGTGCTATAGACAGTTCCAAACTCTTAGTATGAATCACTTATGCCTATTTTAGGAGGCAAGTTCAGAAGTCAGCAAGATAGTAAAAGTAACTCCTTTCCCTTCCATGCCCAGTTCAACCATCATTCCAGGACGAATGATTTAAAGGGGGATATATTGTATTACCCTAAAAATTTATTAGCTAATGCCCAAGACATTCTTCATTTTACGCATAAGGTTTTATCGGGTGATTCTTAAATTGTTCTTAGGTGTTAAGGTTAATTTATTAGTGTAAGAATGACTTTGGATATTGTCATGCCCCGAGGCTACCTCCTTGATGTAACACAAGATCTAGGATCATGAGTGACCCTAAGCTAACCATGTGTTTGGCATAATCATAAGCATACTGAGAATAGCTGAATAATACAAATAATGTGTAGAAGCTAAACAATGGATAAATGAAAGTGGGGAATACCCAGCTAGTCTGATTGTATAAACCATACTAAGAGTTTAATAACAACTGGAAGATAAAATTAACAATTCAAGCTGATTCTACTACTATGTCTAAAAAACCTCTAACTGAGTTGAGTTGCTGGGACATGCTCCCCAGCTAACTCTAAAAAAACTGAAAACTAAATAAAAAACTAAAATGAAAGCATGTCTATTGTCCTCGGAATATGAGGACTCACCATTGAAGCTGCTGAGTGCGGACCGAGAATTAAACTAAGCACGATCTGAATACTGAGTACCTGAACCTACATCATAAAAGGATGTAGGGCAGAGTATGTGTCAGTACTTTGAATGTATTGAGCATGCAGGATATAGATACTAAGTTGAACAAACATATATAAGCTGAAATATGGCATAACTGAGCAATACTGTAAACTGAGCAATAATGTAAGTACTGAAAAGATAACTGAATGCAATGACTAAGTGCAAATCATGAACATAACATGCCAAACTGAATAGTGAAGTACATACTGAAAACCTGGTCAAATGCACTAAGAGTTTGATTGTGTGAGCTACTATTAATTGACATAAAACCACGTGAGCTAAATGTGGAGTCCGATGTATACGCCCCATCGAGAGGACCCAATATACCTTGCCAGGGGTATAAAGACGTGATCGGCGTGATCAATAAATATGATGCCCAACAAATGGGACTTATATTCCTACGGGGGCACGTAGTTTTGGGACTATAAGGGTAAGTTGAACCCTAGTGCAACTCGATGCTAAGTCTACTCTTAACTGAATATGTATATGATTGAAATGTAACTCAAATACTGAATAGCTTAAAATACTGACATGCTAACTGAGAATGCAACAATTATATACTAATAATACAATATTCGATATCTGGAGCATGATTTATCTGTTTAACTGACCTAGAAAGTGTAATTCATGAACTAAGAGACTCTACACAAACTAGGGTTCTGAGTACTATGCGTAGAATTAAACAACATTTCCAGGAAATCATGATATTTTGATTTAGGATACTACAACAGCTAAATCACAACAATTATCCAAGGATTTAGAAACCCTAGGTCTAAACAAGATATAGAGAATCAAAAATCTAACTGAATTTTAGGGATCTAGTGGATGAAAGGAACCCACTAGTGAAATCCCACATACCTGGTGACAATATCTACGGAGGAATCCTTTGATTTCGGGACTGGGACTGAAGAAAACCTGTTACGTGTTCTTGAGAAAATTGGAGCCTCTTTCTTCTCTTTTTGCTCCAAGTTTTGGTGATTTTGGAGAATAGAGGTTTTAAGTAGGTTCTGACTAAATTATCAGGCTTAAATCGAGTAAAAAAACGTAGTTTAGGTATTAAACGATGTAGTTTAAATGCCCAATACATAAGGGAAAAGACAAAAATGACCCTGACTTAACAACTGATGAGGCTATCGACGAACCTGACCGATGGACCGTGGACTGACCGATGGTCCATCTTGGTCGGGCGTCAGTTGGCTTCAGAGGCTGGGTTAGAGGGCCATGATCTACGGACCGTGGTCCCACCTACGGTCTAGCCGTAGGTCGTGGTATTCTAGGGAGTTCTGGGTGGCCAACCTATGGACCCTACCTACGGTCCGTGGTCTAGACCACGAGCCGTAGTTTGGCCTCCGTCGGTGGCACCTGCAACTTCTAAAAATCTGCTATTTGGTCTTTCTTGAATTCGGGGTGTTACATATATGAATTAAGGTCACTAGAATCCCCTAGCACAAAGTTGAGTTCAAAGATTCCTTATAAGATTATACTTAGGTCAAATTCAAATAATCATATCTCTCGGTACATAATAAATTAAGCGGCCCATAACCTATCAAATTAAAGGTCTATGAGTCTTCTTTCTAATGCCACCAAGTTTGCCTCATTTAGCATTTGGAGTTAAACGTTATGCTCATTTTAGTGAAGCTCTATCAGGTAGTTTAAGTTCTACGGATGGCACTACGGACGGTGGAATATTCTAGGAATCATAGTCTTCTGTGAATTATTTTCAAATACTTCATGCGCGAATTCTAGGGTTATTTTGGTCCCTTTCCAAGCTTTTATCTCAATTCTTAGTCATTTTTTTTTAATGTTTTAACTGAGTATATCATTCAACTAACTAGTTTTTTCTCTAAAAATCACCAATCTAAACATTCAAGTATCTAAATATTCTTTCAAAACTCACTTAGGGTTCCTCTTCTTCATCAAGAGCCCTGAAACCTTTATGTCAAAAATTCAAGATACAGAGAGAGCCTTCCACCCATGGTTTTCTCAAGTTCTTCCATTCTAGAAACTCCATAAAAGAATTTCTTTTATCAAGGTCAAGCAACAAGATTCCAAGACCAAACATTTCATCCAAGAAAGGTAGTGTTCTTACTCAAGCTCAAGAAAAATCAAGTCTCTACCAAAAGTTTTCAGTCTAATAGCTTCATAATCAAGTATGTAAGGCTACTCATAGTGATGGACTAGCTCATCCTCACGCCCTACATCTCAATTTAGTCAGTGAAATGTTATGTTTAGAGTTCTACTCACAGTTTTCTTGAAATCAAAATTCAATTGTGTTTCATATTCTTTGTTCCAATTTCTTAACCGTTGAGATTTGATTTCTATTATGCAAATTGAATTCTAAATTGTTGTTCATGCTTCGTATCGCATGAACCCTATTTGTTTATAAACGTCATGTATATAAAGATTATTATATAAGATTTCTTATATATCTATTTCTGACTTGAAAGATGAGTCCAGAAGTATACGTTTTAAATACATGTTTTGAAATGGGTTTTTAAAGAAAGACAACAAATGGTTTCATATGTACTATTTGATAGTTGAGAAAGAGAAAGAGTATAATTGATTTTCTGAAAAGTACTTCAATAAAGAAAAGTGAAAGAAATGTAAAGTAAGTTCTCTCAGAAGACTATTTAACATATTGATATTGATCATTTTGAGAGTAGTATCGAGCACCGAATTTAAAGAGTCTATTTTTAACTCGAAGCCCCATGAAACTATGTAGTTAGCATAGGATAGGATCGTATCGACTTTTTGAGAGACTCCTCACTGCCTCAAGAAGGCTTATTGGTGGATCCATAGTTATAGTTAGCATTTTATACCCTAGAAAAGTATAGGAATTCCCTTGTAACGTGGGTGAAACGTTGTATCATTACTAGGATCATAGTGATGGTTCTAGGTTAGAGAAACTCCCCACAAAGTAAAGTTTTCTATTCTCATATTGCTTTTATTGCATATCTTATTGTAAAGTATAAAATTGTTTTCATTACTTGTTCATATATTGTTTTACTTGATATGTATTCAGTCATCAGTTCAGTTATTTGTTTTATTCAGCCATATTACTTGCTCATACATTCAATGTACTGATGTCATTCGACCTATATCATTTTATGATGCAGATTCAGGTATTTAGGATCATCAATAGGCATTCCGTTGAGATCGCTTCATCTACTCGTCAGCTTCTGGTGAGACCTCCATACTTTTGGAGGACTATATTTTTATTGTACTATAGTAGTAGGGTTTTCAGGTGTTGAGGTTCTTGTGCCGACACCAATCGTTAGATAGTAGAGGCTCATGGACATGCAACATTAGACGGTTTCCAGTATTTTTTTCAAATGTTTTATTATCACTTATTATATATTTTAAGTATTTTCAGACGTTGTTTTAAATGTTCTTTAGAAGTTTTAAATGCTCATCGATTAAACCTACCACGTATTCTATTGAGTCATATGTGTCATAGTTAGCCTAGCCAAAGGTTCGATGGGGGACCAACAATGGTTCTCGAGTGTCGGTCACGTCCAGGGTTGAAGGCTTGGATGTGACACGAACCTTCACCCAAAAACCATGAATCAAAATCTTCAACACTAATTTTTCCCCTTACTTACTTGCGTTTCTTTAGTAAGAAAGTCAATATTAACTAAATCTGAATTTCTATCTATTCAAGAATGTACAATTTTATAGTCATAAATTCTAAACTTTTTTCAGGATGTTATTTAAAAGATCGAAGAAAATATAAGGTAGAAAATTTAGCAAAAAGAATTATAATAAATGTATGTGATGTGAGGCCAAAAATATATATTTTAATCATTATTTGCTTCACATTTATTATTTATATTTGTCCTTTTTGAGCATTAATTTTATGGATTGTGCTAAATAGTGTATTTTATTTGTAGGAGTAAATTGGTGTAAAGTTGAAGAAGTTTGGAGTTAAAACGAATTAAAGATGGAAGGTTGAAGAAGGAAATCAAGCAGGCAGCATAATGAATTAAATTGAATATAATAATATATAAGGAATAAAAGGGGCAAGTGAAATTGCACAAATTTGCAACGTGTAACTGCCGCCACGTGGCACTCAATGAAAGCCACATGAAATTAATGTGAGGCTGCTGGGCGACGACCAATGTTCACGCGGAATTCAATTCCGTTTGGGTTTTGATTTCCTAATTTATTTTGGACTCAGTTATTTTATTTAGGGTTTATTACATCTATAAATAGTCCATAGAAATAATTATTGAAGGAGACAGTTATAGGAGATCAATTAGAGGGGATCAAGTAAAAAGTCATCAATACTTTTTAGGGTTCTTTTCTTCTTCTTGTTTTCTTGGAGATTAGTGGCTAAACGCCCTTGTTCTGGGGCTGTAGCCACGAATTAAATGTTGATTATTTGAGGTTTATGAATTAATTCTTGGTTGTCATTATAAGTTACTTCTATATTCTTGTTTTAGTATTTCTTGACTGGCCATCTAGAGATAAATCTATTGTCTAATCTTAAAATCGAGAGAGGAGGGGTTAGATAGACCAGAGAATATAGAGAGCTCGGTCTACCCATTAGATTAAGGTGATTAGTGTTCAGGAGTGACACCCAGACGAACACCTTGCTTGGTTACGAAATAGGATGAAATATAAATGCTCGCCAACTAGTCTATTTATGCCCGCTCAACGATGTAGTTAGATAGCTAACTAGGGTAGGCGACGAGAGGCGTATAACCCGGATCATATCATCAACCCTATAAATTAGTAACTTGACAACTAAAATTAGTTCTAAGCCAAGAATATGATACATGAGATTCATTGCATGCTGCTGCCCTGGAATTTCCAACTAGTGTAAATAATTTTATTATTTTGTTCTTGCATTCTTTTCTTTTGACATTCTTAAATAAATAATTAGACCAGTATAATTTAGTAAAAATAGTTAATTGACACGTCCTTTGGGTTCGATAATCTGGTTCTTTTGAGAGCCACTATATTACTTGCGCGACCACGTACACTTGCGTGTGCAATTGGGAGCAACAAGTTTTTGGCGCCACTGCCGGGGACTTTGAAATTAACTATTCTTCTATGTTATACTTTTTCTTTTTATTAATTTATTTCTTTCTTTGTTTGTTTTTTTTAATTAGTTTTGTTTTCAACAATTATTATTATTATTATTATTATTATTGTTGTTGTTGTTGTTGTTATTATTATTATTATTATTTTATTTTGAATAATTTGGTACTCTTGTTGATATGGATGATTGGGATAAATCGTGGTTGGGTGATGAAAGTCCTTTATGTCATATATGTGGTCGTTAGTATATTCATTGGAATGGTTATCCTAAATCTTATTACCTTCCCCCGAACCCCTTTTATGATTCTTCAGTTATTTGTGATGTTGGTAGTGGCGATGAAGCAAAGAATGCAAAACAAGAGGCACTTGAATGTACAGACATGTTGGACAAAGTTTGTAACACCCCGTATCCGAAAATAGACCAGATTGCAGATTTTTGGTGATGCAAGTGGCACTCACGGCACCATCCACGGACCGTAGGAGGACCCACGGTCCGTCCTGCAGGTCCGTGGTTCTTGTCAGCAAACTCCCCCAGAACTAAACCAGAAATTCGGCCAAGTGTCGACCCACGATCGGACCTACGATCCGTAGGTTAGGTCACGGACCGTGGTTTGTGTCCGTGGATCGATGCCCCTAAAGCCTAGCTTCAGTCCTGATTGACGGTTGACCAGCACGGACCGTCATTCAATGCACGGTCCGTAGGTTTGACCGTAGGTGAGGGTAGCAGCCAGTTATATGAAAATTGTGATTGGGTCAACTTCAGATGTGATAACTCTTATCACAAAAGGAATTATGTGTCCCATGACCTATGATATGATAGTTAATTGAATCCTCTTTCCAACGCCGCCGAGTATACTAAAATCCAACCTCCGAGTAAAACGTTAGGCTCGTTTTAGGGAAGCCCTGTCGGGCATACTTGACCGACGAGTCCAATCGACGGACCGTCGATTGACCTACGGCCCGTCAGTCCCGTCCGTCGGTCACTTCGATAGCAATTAATTCAGGGGTCTTTTGGTCTTTTCTTATTTCGTTGGACCCTTAAGATACGTCATTTAGACCCTAAATCATGAGGTTTTAGTCAGTTTAAGCCTAGAAACATAATTAGAACTTATCCAAGTCAAATCATTAATCAAAACTTAGAAAATTAGAAGCAAGAGAGGAGAAAAAGTTCGAGAACCCTAGTTCAAGAACGCAACAAGGTTCCATCAGTTCCAGCCCCAAAATCGAAAGATTTCTCCGTGGAATTCGTCACCAGGTATGTGGGATTTTACTAGTGGGTTCCTTTCGCCCATTAGGTCCCAAGAATTAAGTCAGATTCTTGATCCAATGATTAAGAACAGACTTAGGGTTTCTAGAATTTCAACAGATCGTCAGGAATTAGTTATTTAAATGTTCCAAATCAGATTATCATGTTATTTCTTAGTTTATTGCATGAATTTCAGAACCCTAGCTATGTATTTCTTTAGTTCTTGAATTACACATGCTAAGTCAGATATCTCAGTTATACATGCCTCAGTTATTAATGCATAATTATCTGATTAATTGTTGCATTCTCAGTTTGCATGTTTAGTTTTGAGCTATCTAGTATTTTACAGAAATTTAGTCATAACTAGTTAACCACTTAATTCATTGGGAGTAGCATAATACCGAGTTGGACTAGAGTTCATCATACCCATATAGTCCCGAAACTACGAGCCACATAGGTGTAAGTCCCCTCTGTGGGCAACATCAGTTTAGTGATCACGCCAGCATGCCTCTATACCTGGCAGGCTATATTGGGTCCTCTTGATGGGGCGTATACATCAGACTCCACATTTAACTCATGTGGTTTTATTGTCGGTTATTAATAGCTCTCACAGTTCAGTCAGACTCTATTGCATTGACCACATTTATAGTTCATTCAGTATTCAATCATCATGTTATAAATAGGTCATTACATTCAGTTAGCTCAGTATTCAGTATCTATATCATGTTCAGATTATTTCATTGCTTTATTGCTTTGTTCAGTTATATGTTCTTTCAGCTTTACTCTATCTTGCATGCTCAGTACCTTTCAAGTACTGACGCATACTTGCGCTATATCTTCTCATGATGTAGGTTTAGGTTCTCAGGATCCAGATCACGCTTAGATCGATTCCCGATCTTCGGTTCAGCAACATCAGTGGTGAGTCCTCATTCTTTGAGGACTAGGGACATGTTTATCTTTATTGCTTTTAGTCTTTAGTTTCAGTTTTGCTAGACCTAGTTGGGGCATGTTCCAATATTTCTAGTCAGTTTAGAGGCTTATTTCAGACATGGATAGATTCAGCTTAGTATTGAGTTAATATCTTCCTTATATTAAACTCATCATTTTTCAGTTATCTCAATTATATTATATGGGTATTCCCCGTCTTTTCATCTTATTTTTGATTTAGCTTCTACACAATTTCTATTATTCAGATTATATTTAGTATGCTCATGATCATGCCAGCAGGATTAGCTTGGGATCACTTGTGGTCCTAGGTCCCGTGTCCGCGTCTCGGGGGTAGCTCGGGGCGTGACAAACTTGGTATCAGACCCTTAGGTTTAAGTGTCCTAGGATGTCTGAAAAGCCACATTAGGTAGAGTCATTTTCATGGATGTGTAGTGCGCACCACATCTAATGAGGGGAGGCTACAAAGTGTTTTAGGAAATCTTCATCTTCTTGTTACTCTTATCGTGCGTAAGGTATGATCTAAATTCCATTCTAACTCGACATTCTACGTTTCAGTGATCATGCCTCCTTGTAGAGCTTATGCCAGGAATGCAAACGTAGCTCCTCCAGTTCCGGATCAGGAAGTCTCAAATGCTGAATTCAGAAATGCCATTCAGATATTGGCTCAGAGTGTTGCTAACCAGAACAATCAGCGGTTTCAACCTCCTGTGAATGCAAATGGTGGATCAGCAGCAGCAAGGGTCCGTGACTTTGTTAGGATAAATCTGCGTGAGTTCTTAGGATTGCAGACTGGTGAAGATCCCCAGAATTTCTTGGATGAGATCAAGAAGATCTTTGAGGTGATGAAGGTCACTGGGAATGATCGGTTTGAGTTAGCATCTTACCAACTGAAAGATGTAGCTCATATCTGGTATACTCAGTGGAAGGAGAATAGGGGTACAGATGCAACTCCTATTACTTGGGATTATTTCAGCCAAACCTTTCTGGACAGGTTTTTCCCCATAGAGTTGAGAGAAGCAAGGGCCCAGGAATTTATGAACTTAAGGCAGGGAAACATGACTGTCCAAGAGTATGGGCTCAAGTTTAACCAACTCTCCAGGTATGCTCCTCACATGGTTGCTGATTCCAGGGCTCGGATGAATAATATAAGTTTCTGTATGGAGTGTCAGACTTAGTGAAAATAGAGTGCAGGAATGCTATGTTGTTGGGAGACATGAACATCTCTAGGCTCATGACTCATGCTCAGCAGGTTGAGGGTGATAAGCTTAGGGAACAGACTAAGGAGACTAAGAAAGCAAGAACAGGTAACTACGAGTATTCCCAACAGAAATCGAGTGGTGGAAATCGCTCGCATTTTCAGCAGAAGTCTTCGACTCCAGCCCCTTCATCAGCTAGTGTTCCATCCCCCAGGTTCCGTAATGATCAGAAAGGTAGGGCGTCAGGCTCTACGTCTCAAGGTAGTGTTTCAGGCACCAAAACTTACCCAACTTGCCCGAAATGTAGTAAGAACCATCCCGGCGAGTGCCTTGCAGGTAAGGATGGATGTTTTGGGTGTGGTCAGTCTGGTCATAGATTGAAGGATTGTCCTTTTAGACATGGTCAAGGAGGAAATAATGGTAGAGCTCAGCCTACAACTTCAGCAGCACCAACAGGTCGCCCAACTCAGCAAGGTAACTCTTCTGGTACAGGTGGCGGACAACGCCAAAACAGGCTCTATGCTCTTCAGGTTCGTCAACATCAGGAAGACTCTTCTGATGTAGTCATTGATATGTTACGAGTCTTTGATCTTGATGTTTATGCATTGTTAGATCCAGGGGCTACTTTGTGTTTTGTAACTCCTTACATAGCAGTCCAATTTAGTGTTAGCCCAGAAACCCTTCTCAGTCTCTACTCTAGTTGGTGACCCAGTTATAGCTAGACGGGTATACAGAAATTGCCCTGTCACAGTTTCCCAGAAAGTCACCTCAGCAAATCTTGTAGAGTTAGAAATGGTAGACTTCGATGTCATTCTAGGCATGGATTGGTTACATTCCTGTTATGCCTCTGTCGATTGTAGAACTAGGATTGTTCATTTTCAGTTTCCAGACGAACCAATCCTAGAATGGAAGGGTAGTAGCTTCGCGCCTATGGGTCGATTCATTTCTTACCTTAAGGCAAGAAAGATGATCTCTAAGGGTTATCTCTATCATCTAGTTTGGGTTAAGGATTCTAGTTCCGAATCCCCAACTCTTGAGTCAGTTCCTGTAGTCAGTGAGTTTCCAGAAGTGTTTCCAGATGATCTTCCCGGAGTTCCTCCCGAAAGGGAAATCAACTTTGGAATTGATCTCCTTCGAGATACCCAGCCTATCTCTATTCCTCCTTATAGAATGGCTCCAACTAAGCTTAAGGAATTGAAAGACCAGTTGAAAGACCTTCTAGATAAGGGTTTCATCAGACCTAGTATTTCGCCATGGGGTGCACCAGTATTGTTCGTAAAGAAGAAATATGGTTCTCTCAGAATGTACATTGACTATAGGCAGTTGAACAAAGTCACAATCAAGAATAAGTATCCCATCCCCAAGATTGATGACTTGTTTGACCAACTTCAGGGTGCTAGTCATTTCTCAAAGATAAACCTCAGATCAAGTTATCATCAGCTTAGAGTCAAAGATAGTGACATTCTGAAGACAGCCTTCAGAACTCAGTATGGTCATTACGAATTTGTAGATATGTCATTTGAACTACCAAAGCTCCTGCAGCTTTTATAGATTTGATGAACAGTGTGTTCAAGCAGTACTTAGACTTGTTCGTTATCGTGTTTATTGATGATATCCTCATTTACTCTAGGAATGAGGAAGAACATGCGAGTCATTTGAGAGTTGTTCTGCAAACTCTCAAAGATCGCCAGTTATTTGCAAAATTTAACAAGTGCGAGTTTTGGTTACAATTAGTTGCCTTCCTTGGGCATATTGTGTCTAGTGAAGGAATTCAAGTAGATTTCCAGAAGATAGAAGCAGTGAAACAATGGCCCAGACCTACCTCTGCTACAGATATCAGAAGTTTCTTGGGTTTAGCGGGCTATTACAGATGGTTTGTGAAAGGATTTTCATCCATAGCTTCACCATTGACTAGGTTGACTCAAACAAAGGTTAAGTTCCAGTGGTCAGATGATTGTGAGAAAAGCTTCGCAGAATTGAAAACTAGGTTGATTACAACTCATGTCTTGACTCTACCAGAGGGTTCAGATGGTTATGTGATCTATTGTGATGCATCCAGGGTTGGTCTAGGTTGTGTGTTGATGCATCGAGGTAAGGTTATAGCTTATGCTTTTAGACAACTTAAGGTACATAAGAAGAATTATCCGACTCATGACCTCGAGCTTGCAGCAGTGGTGTTTGCACTCAAGATTTGGAGACACTACTTGTATGGTGTTCATGTAGATGTGTTCACAGACCATAAGAGCCTCCATTATGTATTCACCCAGAAAGAGCTGAGTCTTCGCCAGAGAAGGTGGCTTGAGTTCCTCAAATATTATGATATGAGCGTGCATTACCATCCGGGTAAGGCGAATGTAGTAGCAGATGCTCTTAGCAGATTATCTATGGGTAGTGTAGCACATGTTGAGGAAGAAAGAAAAGAGCTAGCAAAGGATGTTCACAGACTTGCTCGCCTAGGAGTTCGTTTTATGAGCATATCATATGGTGGTGTAACGGTTCAGAATGGGGCAGAATCTTCTTTGGTAGTAGAGGTTAAGGAAAAGCAAGATAGTGATCCAATCTTGCTTGAGCTTAAAGGTGCAGTCCATAATCAGAGAGTGGAGGTTTTCTCCCAAGGGGGAGATGGTGTACTTCACTATCAGGGTAGATTGTGTGTTCCTGATGTGGGTGAATTGAGACAGCATATTCTCGCAGAAGCCCACAATTCCAGATATTTTATTCATCCAGGTGCCATTAAGATGTACCGCAATCTGCGGGAAGTCTATTGGTGGAATGGTACGAAAAGAGATATAGCAGATTTTGTGGCTAAGTCCCCCAATTGCCAGCAAGTCAAGGCAGAACATCAGAAACCAGGAGGTATGGCTTAAGAGATTGACATTCCTACTTGGAAGTGGGAAGTGATCAACATGGACTTCATCACAGGTTTACCTCGTACTCGTAGACAGCATGCCTCCATTTGGGTGATTGTTGATAGGGTTACTAAGTCTTCTCACTTTTTGGCGGTCAAGACTACAAATTCAGCGGAGGATTACGCCTAGCTTTACATTAATGAGATTGTAAGGTTGCATGGGGTTCCTTTGTCTATTATCTCAGATAGAGGTCCTCAGTTTACCTCTCATTTCTGGAAGTCATTTCAGAAGTTTCTCGGTACTCAGGTTAACCTTAGCACAACATTTCATCCACAGATGGATGGTCAGGCAGAGCGTACCATTCAGACCTTAGAGGACATGTTGAGAGCTTGTGTGATCGATTTCAAGGGTAGTTGGGATGATCACCTTCCTCTTATTGAGTTCGCCTACAACAATAATTACTATTCCAACATTCAGATTGCCCCTTATGAGGCATTGTATGGGCGTAGATGTAGATCTCCAGTTGGTTGGTTTGAAGTAGGTGAAGCAGCCTTGATAGGACCAGATTCAGTCCTTGATGATATGGAGAAAGTGCAACTCATTAGAGATAGACTTAAGACTGCCCAGAGTCGCTAGAAGTCTTATGCAGATGTGAGAAGAAGGGAACTAGAGTTCCAAGTTGATGATTGGGTTTTCCTGAAACTGTCACCTATGAAGGGGGTGATGAGATTTGGCAAGAAAGGAAAGCTCAGTCCCAGATATGTAGGCCCTTACCGGATCTTGAAAAAGATTGGTAAAGTGTCTTATGAATTAGATTTGCCAATAGACCTAGCAGTAGTGCATCCAGTCTTTCACATTTCTCTTTTGAAGAAGTGTGTGGGTGATCCAGCATCCATAGTGCCATTAGAGAGTGTGGTCGTGAAAGATAGTCTCTCATATGAGGATGTACAAGTTGAGATTCTCGATCGTCAGGTTAGAAGGTTGAGAAATAAAGAAGTCGCGTTAGTCAAGGTTTTGTGGAGGAGTCAGTCCGTAGATGGAGCTACTTCGGAAGCACAAGCAACCATGAAGTCCAAGTATCCTAACCTCTTTCCTTCCGATTCCATTCCAGCTTGAGGTAATAGCTCCTCATCAGTTTTTCAGCCATTCATGCATAAATTCAGTCTTAGAATCATGTTCCTTCAGTTTGTACTTGCATTTTCAGCATACTTGCATGTCCTTGGAACTCAATTAAGTCAAAAATTCAGTTCTCAGTGTTTAGTGGTAGGGATTGCAGCCCCCTCCCTCTATTTTAGCTAGTTTAGTCTTCATTTGAGGACGAATGGTCCCAAGGGGGAGATAATGTAACACCCCATATCTAAAAATAGACCAAACTGTAGAGTTTTGGTGTTGCAGGTGGCACTCACAGCACCATCCCCCAGAACTCAGCCAGAAATTTGGCCAAGTGTCGACCCACGGCCGAACCTACGGTCCGTAGGTCAGGTCACGGACCGTGGTTCGTGTTCGTGGATGGATGCCCCTAAAGCCTAGCTTCAGTCCCGATTGACGGTTGACCAGCACGGACCATCATTGATGCACAGTCCGTAGGTATGACCGTAGGTGAGAGTAGCAACCAGTTAGATGAAAATTGTGATTAGGTCAACTTCAGATGGTAATAACTCTTATCACAAAAGGAATTATGTGTCCCATGACCTACGATATGATAGATAATTGAATCCTCTTTCCAACGCCACCAAGTTTGCTAAAATCCAACCTCCGAGTAAAACGTTATGCTTGTTTTAGTGAAGCCCTGTCGGGCATACTCGACCGACGACTCCAATTGATGGACCGTCGATTGACCTACGGCCCATCAGTCCCGTCCGTCGGTCACTCCGACAACAATTAAGTCAGGGGTCTTTTGGTCTTTTCCTATTTTGTTGGACCCTTAAGATACGTCGTTTAGACCCTAAATCATGAGGTTTTAGTCAGTTTAAGCCTAGAAACATAATTAGAACTTATCCAAGTCAAATCATTAATCAAAACTTAGAAAATTAGAAGCAAGAGAGGAGAAAAAGTTCAAGAACGCAACAAGGTTCCATCAGTTCCAGCCCCAAAATCGAAAGATTTCTCTGTGGAATTCGTCACCAGGTATGTGGGATTTTACTAGTGGGTTCCTTTCGCCCATTAGGTCCCTAGAATTCAGTTAGATTCTTGATCCCATGATTATGAACAGACTTAGGGTTTCTAGAATTTCAACAGATCGTCAGGAATTAGTTATTTAAATGTTCCAAATTAGATTATCATGTTATTTCTCAGTTTATTGCATGAATTTCAGAACCCTAGCTATGTATTTCTTTAGTTCTTGAATTACACATGCTAAGTCAGATATCTCAGTTATACATGCCTCAGTTATTAATGCATAATTATCTGATTAATTGTTGCATTCTCAGTTTGCATGTTTAGTTTTGAGCTATCTAGTATTTTACAGAAATTTAGTCATAACCAGTTAACCACTTAATTCATTGGGAGTAGCATAATACCGAGTTGGACTAGAGTTCATCGTACCCATATAGTCCCGAAACTACGAGCCACGTAGGTGTAAGTCCCCTCTGTGGGCAACATCAGTTTAGTGATCACGCCAGCATGCCTCTATACCTCTGGCAGGCTATATTGGGTCCTCTTGATGGGGTGTATACATCAGACTCCACATTTAGCTCATGTGGTTTTATTGTCGGTTATTAATAGCTCTCACAGTTCAGTCAGACTCTATTGCATTGACCACATTTATAGTTCATTCAGTATTCAATCAGCATGTTATAAATTGGTCATTGCATTCAGTTAGCTCAGTATTCAGTATCTATATCATGTTCAGATTATTTCATTGCTTTTTTCAGTTATATGTTCTTTCAGCTTTACTCTATCTTGCATGCTCAGTACCTTTCAAGTACTGACGCATACGTGCGCTACATCTTCTCGTGATGTAGGTTCAGGTTTTCAACATCCAGATCACATTTAGATCGATTCCCGATCTTCAGTTCAGTAGCATCAGTGGTGAGTCCTCATTCTTTGAGGACTAGTGACATGTTTATCTTTATTGCTTTTAGTCTTTAGTTTCAGTTTTGCTAGACCTAGTTGGGGCATGTCCCAACATTTCTAGTCAGTTTAGAGGCTTATTTCAGACATAGATAAACTCAACTTAGTATTGAGTTAATATCTTCCTTGTATTAAACTCATCAGTTTTCATTTATCTCAGTTATAGTATATGGGTATTCCCCATCTTTTCATCTTATTTATGATTTAGCTTCCGCACAGTTTCTATTATTCAGATTATATTTAGTATGCTCATGATCATGCCAGCAGGGTTAGCTTGGGATCAATTGTGGTCCTAGGTCCCGTGTCCACGTCTCGGGGGTAGCTCGGGGCGTGACAAAGTTAATTCAAAAATCCCTGAACAAATATTTGAATGCACAGAAGGGCACAAAGCAATCATGAAATTTTTGTATGAGCTTGACGCTATTCAATTAGAAATTACAACCCTAGCTGAATTAGAATAGATTGCAGCCCAACAAAGAGAAAGCTATGAAGAAGCAGAGATAGTGAGTCAATCTTGGCTACAAGAACAAACTCAACTTCTAAAGTTTCACGAGTCTATCCGTGATGGTCTGACATACATGGCAACCCAACTAATTGAAGGAAGAGTTGAGCTCACACAAGAAATAGATCAATTTGGTTCAGATATTCATGACTTAGAGGTTCACTTGAACAAAAAGATTGAGGCGTCTGATGCTCAATTACCAATTGTCGTGAATGATGACCAACTAGTGGAGCAACAAGAGGAATTCCAACCATTCAACTATACCTTATTCTTTAATATCGATGTTGAGAAAGAGTACAAAAGGGAGGATGTTGTAAATAGTGCTGATTTGGAGTTGAGGCAACTTGAATCTCATTCAAAACACTTCTCTATAAAATATGAACTAATGGATGAGAGTATTGATGAGGAACAAGACCCCTACATTCTAAGGTTTTTTAGTCCACGTAGACAAAACGATATTCCTCACCTAAGGGCCAAGAAGTGCAAGATGCGACATATATTACTTGGTTCGTTTATCTTTATACCACCACCCCTTGTGAAGAGCAGAAAAATTGATGCAAAGTAAGGGGTAAATTTCATAAGTTCAAAGTGGAAAGAAAAGTGCTGAATTTATTTGTGTCGTGCCGCGACGTTAAATTAGGCGCTTATTGGGAGGCAACCCAATTTATAGTGTAACTTCTTATTTTTTTTATTTTTATTATTTTATTTTTGTGTTGTTTTTACAGGTTTTGGAGAAGTCTGAGTATCCAGAATTTGGAGCTAAGGAGCACGTTTGAGCTTAAGTGTAGGGTGACGACCCTTGATGAAAATTAAGAGAACATGCTACTAGCTAGGCCTAAAGGCCTCAGAGAGTTTTTATAACCCTTGATTTAAATTTAATTTGATTCTTTGGGGACATAGCATATTTTTAAGTGTGGGAGTGGAGGAATGAATTCCTAATTTTTACTGTTTTATTGAGTCTTTTCTTTTTTAGGATGGGTTCCTTGGCTTTTGTTTTTGGTTCTTTTCCTGAGGATAGTCCCTTTGAACTGAGTGTCTTTTATTTTTTTTAGGAATGAGTCTTCTTTTAATTAATTTTTTAGAGAAAAGAAAAGACCCTTTTGAGTGGTGTGATATTTGCTATTTAGGTCTAATTTTTAGTAGTACTTTCTTGTGAATGCTTGATAAAAAAAATGCAGACTCTTTGACACCTTATAAGCTCATGGTTGTGACTTTGTATATAATTTATTTTATTTTGTAGTTGTTTATGATCCCGTTTCTCTTAGAAGTGGAATTGATCCATCTTGATTGATACTTGTGTCATGTGTGGTGAGAATTTGTTTATTCCATGTTTTGCATCTTAGTCTAGAACTTGCCCTGCATGTTATTGAAGAGAAATAAAAAGTGTTGCTTTGTTTAGGAGATGATAATAGGCTTTCTTTGATTTGTCTGGTAAATTTTAGCCTTTTCAGATATTATATCACTAGTTAACCCTTTTGAGCCTGTAGCCTTTTGTTGGTAACCATATTTTTCCCTTGAATATTTTTGTTGAATCCCTAGTTTTTGCACCTTGCTTCCTTGAGTATTATAGCATAGACTTATTCTAATTATCAATTCTAAAGAAAAAGGGATGGTTGAGTGTAAAAGGTGATCAATGATAGCTACAAAGTGTTTAAAAAGCCCTCTTTGAAAGAATGCGATATGAACCAAAAAAAAGTTATCTTGATGATGGCCCTGGTCCTTCCAAGGATATTGTGCACCTTAACGCATGTAAAATATGTAAGTTGAGGGTGGCTATTATGAAGGAAAACTTTAAAAAAAAAAAAAAGAGATAAAAAAAAAAGATTGAAGCATTCTTGAGATGATGTGAATTACTTGTGAAATAATTGTTGAAGAAAGGGCTGAAAATAAAGAGAAGAAAATAATGGGTGAAAAAGTCTTAAAGTGCAAAGTTCTTAAGGAAGTGTAAGTCACTATTATATAGTTTTCCTACCCGTCCCCTAGCCTACATTACAACCCGTTAAAGTCCTATTTGATTCTATTCGAGCAACCTTAATTAGTGGAGATGTACATAATGGGCAAGCATATGGTTCTTTTGCATACATGTGAATTTTCTTTGTGAGTGTGAGAGTTGTTCTTGATATGAAGTCCTTAATTTATATTCAATCTTTTGAATTGAGTGTGTGAACTATTTCTTCTTGTGAGGGCACTTGTTTCATGATGGATAGGTGATTTTATTAACTTTCTTTGATGAGAGTAGGGGAGCAAGCTTAAATTTGATGAGTTCAAAGTCTTTCCTTGAGGTAGGAGGTTAGAGGTTTGTTGTTTATTTGGATGTCTTGCATAATGATTGAGAATTCTTGATGTTTTGAAATTGGTATATGGCCTAATTGTTTGTATTAACCAAAGTGATGACAAACCTAGTATGATTTATTTGAGATGAGCTTTAATGTTTGCTCGAGGACGAGCAAAAGTTTAGTATGTAACCCAACTATATGTTCAACAATATTAAAATTTGTCTAAATCATACATGTGAATAAAGCTTTATTCCAGATTCTTAATCATCCACTGATCAGTACTTATAACTTTATTGTCTAGTATGTTAATTGAAAAAGATCAGGTAATTCAAAAATAAGGACTTCATAGTTGAAAAAGAAGGAAAAAAATAATATTTTAAATTTGATATTCAAAATATAGAAAATGTTGATTTGAATATTGGGAGCAAATGACATAAATGGTCCCTAAACTATCCTAGTAGGTCTAAAATAGTCCTTTAACTATACAGTTGACGGATATGGTCCTTTAACTATCCACCCTTTTGTCAAGTTTGATTTCCATCCACTTTTTAAAAAAAACTGTTAGTTAACACCGTTAATCTGTTAAGTCAATCTGTATTGACTTTCTTTTTCGTCATTTCTTTTGTCCATTATCTCACTATTTCCTCACTTTTTTTCTCAATTCTTTTCTTTATTGTCTTATTGCAATTAAGTTGTTGGCCGTTATTTCATGCGAGTTAAAGCAAAATGCAAAGTAGCAAACACAATTGAGAAAATATTGTGAGCAAAAATACGATTCTATTTTCATGTTAATAATCGATCATTACATCAATGAAACTGCATAAAATTGCAGAAAAATTCAAAAATCAGCAACTAAATTGAACTATAGTGCTCTGTTTTCAACAATTGTTGTGCAGAAAATAACTTAAACTACAACAAAAAATAGCAGCTATCAAACTTTGATCGAATTGCAGCACCAGAACACCCAAAAAAAAACAACTCCCAAAACGTCACCAAACTGCTGCACAAACAGCAGCACCAACCACCAAAAATCAGCACCAAACTGCACAAAACACAGCTCCAAAAACGTCACCAAACTGCACAAAAACAGCTCCAAATTGAGAGAGAGTGTGTATTGAACGACGTTTGTTGACGGTATTCATAAAAAGTGGATGGAAACCAAATTTGACAAAAAGGTGAATAGTTAAAGGACCATATCCATCAACTGTATAGTTAAGGGACTATTTTAAACCTACTAGGATAGTTTAGGGACCATTTATGTCATTTGCTCGAATATTGGTAATTCCACCTTCACCAAAATAATATGAATCAACATCTTCATCACTGAATTTTTTTCCTTATTTACTTGTGTTATTTTGTTCAAAAAATTAAAGTTAACTAAATTTGAAATATATAGTAGATATTAAGACTAAGTCAAATGTAAATTACTATCTATTCAAGGAAGTACCATTATAGTTAGAAATTTAAAACTTTTCTCGATCAAGATGTGATTTAAAATACAAGACAAAGAAAATATAAAAAAAAATTACCAAAGAAAGTTATAATTAATGTATATAACCTAAAATAATATTTTTAAAAATTATATCCTCTAGATAATAAGCAGTTGGAAGGACTTCATATTTGAAAAATTGGAAAAAATAACTTCATAACTAGTATTTTAATTTAATATTCAAAAAATAGAAAATGGTGATTTGGATATTGGTATTTGCACCTTCACCAAAAAATCATGAATCAAAATCTTTACCACTAATTTTTTTTCCTTTTTAATTGCATTCTTTTGGTAAGAAAATCAAAGTTAACTAAATCTGAAATACATTGTAGATATTAAGACTAAGTCAAAGATAAATTCCTATTTACCAAAAAAAGTTATAATTAATGTATATCACCCAAAATAATATTTTTAAAATTATATCCTCCAGATAATAAGCAGTTGGAAGGACTTCATATTTGAAAAAGAAGGAAAAAATAACTTCATAACTAGTATTTTAATTTAATATTCAAAAAATAGAAAATGGTGATTTGAATATTGGTATTCGCACCTTCACCAAAAAATCATGAATCAAAATCTTCACCACTAATTTTTTTCCTTATTTACTTGCATTCTTTTGGTAAGAAAATCAAAGTTAACTAAATCTGAAATATATTATAGATATTAAGACTAAGTTAAAGATAAATTCCTATCTATTCAAGAAAGTATCATTATAGTTAGATATTTAAAACTTTTCTCGATTAGGATGTGATTTAAAATACAAGAAAAAAGAAAATATAAAGAAAAAAATTAGCAAGGAAAGTCATAATTAATGTATATAGCCCAAAACAATATTTTTAAAATTATATTTTCCAAATTATAAGAAGTTGGAAGGACTTCATGTTTGAAAAAGGAGGAAAAAAATTATTTCCTAACTAGTATTTTTAATTTAATATTCAAAAAATAGAAAAATGGTGATTTGAATATTGGTATTTGCACCTTCACCAAAAAATCATGAATCAAAATCTTCATTACTAAATATTTTTCCTTATTTACTTGCATATTTCTGGTCAAAAGCAAAGTTCACTAAATCTAGAATATATTTTGGATAGTAAAATTAAGTCAAATGTAAATTTCAATCTATTTAAGAAAGTACCATTATAGTTAGAAATTTAAAACTTTTCTCAATTAAGATGTGATTTAACCATGGTAAGGTTGAACCTCTACTAACCCTCTCCTTCTCCCTCAACTATAAAAGGTCAAATAAAGGGCTAGGCTTTCCTTAAGAAAATATATTTTACATTTACATTGAGAAAAACAAAGCCTTTTCTCCCTTTTCTTTTCTCTATTTTCAAAAGAAATGTTTTTAGCTATCAAATTACACATTCGTCTAGGGTTTGATCAACACGAACCAAAATAAAAAAATTATACTGGGAATTTCAACAACTCACTCTATAGGTAAAGTTTTTTAATGAGATGCTTCTATGTTGTTTCATGCATGGCTTCATTCAGATTGTGATAACTATTTTTCTTCCGTTATTTTTGTGATTTATGCATTGATTTATATAAACATGTTATATATTTGTATGTGTGTTTGTGATCATGTAGTAATATCCCTTTCTTTTTTCTTTCACATCTATGTTGGTAGATGACTTTGGAATTCTAGAAATTTAGTTATCTTGCTGAATTTCTGTAGAATACTTTGGGTTTCTAAAGCTTTGATTGTGAGACTAATGTTTTAGATTTTGTGGTGAATGTTTTTACTGATAAGAAAAGTCCCATTTTGAAGTCTCTAACATTAAATTCTGTAACTTTTGTCAAAGAAAGTAAAGAAAGTAGATTGTTAGAATCATTTAAAAATGATTTAAAAATGAAGATTTAGGATGTCTATTCAAGTTGTTGAATTTTTATTTAATTTCCGAATATAGAGAATTCATACCATCAACCCTAACTCATTTGTCTTGAGTCTCTCTCCCCCTCCCTCCTTCCCCTCCCCACTCACAATTAGATCACAGGAGAAGGGTGTTACCACACCAAATTAATGTTTGGGGTGGTCTTGATATCGAGGATCTAAGGGTCTTTAACATGACACTTTATGAAAAATGGTTATGGAGATTTGGGGTAGTGGTAAATTGATGCAAAGTTGATGATGAGGAAAAACATTGATGACCCAGTGAGCCTATTGGTGTGATATTGAGTGCCACAAAGACCATCTTGTTGTTGCAGAAATCATAATTTTTGTTTAAATTCTTTAAGAATGAACAAACGAGAAGCAAATGGGATTTCTTATACAGTAGTGGTCCTATGAAATAGCCGGTGCACAATCAATGGTCAAAATCTTGATAGTAGTATCTCTCTTTTCCATGCTAATGTGAGTGATTATTTATTGTGTTGACAACATTAATTGTTTTACCTAATCGGTGATTTCTATTTAATCTTTGCTTTTGGTATATGCAACTATCGATTCTCTAGAAAAGAATGTGGTAATGTATTGATCATGAAGGAATCCGTCAACCTACTAGAGGATCATACATTTCAACTTCTGAAAAGTATTCAATCCATTTCCACCGCCCATTGCAAAGATACTTTCCTTCAATGTAACTCCAGATAAGTTACTGTTTCTCTTCTTCAAACCTAGATGCACAAGAATAGAGTGGAATCCCATGTTGTACCATACTCTTCCAAATTTGCCACCAAATACATAAAGTTCTCTACTCAGATTTGAAATTGCGAAATATGATCGAAATGAACGCATTGGCTCAAGTGACTTTAAAACATCATTCAAAGGTGAGTACACGTCCAAGCCCGATAGCCACTTATTACCATCATATCCTCCGACTACTGCTAGGATGATTGACTCATCACACACTATATTGTCTGACCCAATCACATTTTCACTTATCATGTGTTTGAGAAGGATTTGTGGACTCCAACATCAAACATCTACTTTCTATATAGTGTGTGATGAGTCAATCATCCTAGCAGTAGCTGGTGGGTATAATGGTAATAAGTGGCTATCGGGCTTGGACTTGTACTCACCTTTGAATGATGTTTTAAAGTCACTTAAGCCAATGAGTTCATTTCGATCATATTTCACAATTTCAAATATGAGTAGAGAACTTTATGTATTTGGTGACAATTTTTGAAGAGTATGGTATAACCCAGGATGCCACTCTATTCTTGTGCATCCAGGTTTGAAGAAGAGAAACAATAACTTATCTGGAGTTACATTGATAGAAACGATATTTGCAATGGGCGGTGGAAATGGGCCTGAATTGAATGCTTTTCAGAAGTTGAAATGTATGATCCTCTAGTAGGTTGACGGATTCCTTCATGATCCATTCATTATCACATTCTTTTCTAGAGAATTGATAGTTGCATATACCAAAAGCAAAGCTTAAATAGAAATCACTGATTAGGTAAAACAATTAATGTTGTCGTGGTTTTCAAGAACACAATAACTAATCACTCACATTAGCATGGAAAAGAGAGAGATACTACTATCAAGATTTTGACCCTTGAAAATGTGCACCGGCTATTTCATGGGACCACTACTGAATAAGAAATCTCATTTTCTCCTCGTTTGTTCATTTTTAAAGAATTTAAACAAACATTGTGATTTATGCAACAACAAGATGGTCTTTGTGGCACTCAATGTCACACGAATAGGCTCACTAGGGTTCATCAATGTTTAATTGTGATCCACTACAATTAAAGTCATTATCTTATTTTTTTCCCAAAAAATTTCAATACAATTATTAGCATCAGAAAATCTCGAAAATAATCTTAAACTATTGCAATTCCAATGGCAAGAGAGCCACACGAGAAGAGACCTCACCATTGCTCACTACATTCTTTACTAGAGAATGAATTGTTTCATATACTAAAACAAGTTATCATGCTCACTCCACTTTATGGACACATATCCATGAGCACCAGATCTACGCAGAACAAGGCTAGAGCCGACCAACTTTTGCTAACAGAAGGGTGCCTCTATTACCTTCCTTAATCAGCCTTCCTCAAACTCGTTCATTCCAGCTAGGACGACAACTTTGATTTTTCGTCTCCGTAAGTTAAAAAAGTATTCTTTAAACGTGATACTCCTAACTGAAATGTTAAATTACTAAATTATCCCTATCCTATTAAATTAATTTATTTTTAAAAAAAATCCTTAAAATATTTTAAGATAGATGCTCATTTTATATGACGATCTCATTATATATATATATATATATATATATATATATATATATATATTCAATTAATATTTAAAGAGTAATTTTGTCTATAAAAGGGCTCAATAGATTAACTAAAAACGAAACAACTACACTACATAAACAAGTTGCTTTGTAAAAAAAAAAACATTAGAGTAAGTAGACATGGAGACACGACTACATAGACATGATTTGTTGAGGATTTGATAATAATGCCAAATTTACAGAAACTACAAAGAGTACCAATATATTATCAAGTAAGTATATATGTTTATCCCAAGAATTGAACGTGTACCCTTCAATGAAGAACATACTTTTAATTCTCCTGTAAAAAATAATTGTTTCTACATTTATGTTTTAGAATGACGATAAATATTGCCTAGGTTAAAAAATCCGCGACAGCCAGTGGGCCGGGATAGCAAAAGTAAGATACACCAGAAATATTAAAACAAACCAAAGCAGATGAAAGTAACTTACATCAGAAATATATCTATAAGGTAATATGAGGTGAGATATGCTTCATTATATATTTGTACCTCATACAATATTATATGTAAAAGATCAAATTTATCTAATAAAATTTTGATGGTGTGATGTTGAATGCCATAAAGACCATCTGATTATCGGAGAAACCACAACGTTGTTTGAATTCCTCAAGGAGCCAATGGGATTTCTTGTCCGTTTGTTGTCCCATGCAACAATTTATTTACAGGGGCGTATGTACATGAAGGGGAGGGGGTTCACATGCACCCATCTTCCCCTTCCTAACCCCTATATAATACTACTATTTTTCTAATTATCTTTTTAATTTGTATTGGTGAACCCAAGGTTAAAAAGAATACTCTAGTATATTGATAAGTAAGTACAAATAGGGGGTGCATAACTTATAGATTTGTGGTTCAAATTTTTCTATCCACATTAATATTTTTAATTTTTAATTAATAGAACAAAATGTGCCACTTTTCATAGATCTTTTTAATAATTTATAAATAAAAAGAGGTTCAAATACCCATATTTTTAGGTTGCATTAGCTATGTCTAGACCTTAAGCTAGAAGTGTCAATAAAGTCAAATTATATTTTTTACTTTCTTTTTCTCCTTTCCTTCTTATTTAGACGTTTTTCTTTTCTTTTTTTTAACTTTTTCTTTTGACTTTTCAAAGCCCTAAACTAAAAGGTAAAAAGGAGTAAAGACATCATATTGTTCTTCTTTTGGCTTCATTCCACATTTCCACTTTGTTGTTCACGGTGAAGTAGAGGTGAGATTTGAGAACAAGTAACAAGGTATGTTATCTAAAAAAAAATATTATTTATTAATGCACTTCATTTGTTTTATATGTTTTTCTTGATTTATGAAGTGATTCCATTATTTGATTGCTTGAATATTTAAATTTATAAGAATTTCTTGATTTCTAAATAGTTATCTAATAATTGTGATTCTTTTATTAGTAAACTTGTTATTTGTGCTAATATTTTTTAAAAATTATTTTGTTTTTATAAGATTGAATAGAAGTGTGAATATTTAATTTTGTAGGTAAAATAATTCTTACAATCAATTCATCAAATCACAAATGGATAAGTTTCTCATCAAGTTACCAAAGCCAAAAGATGGCCAACCAAGTTCTAGCTCTAATCAACCATTTGTGAGTTCACAAGTTGTTCCGGAAGTTCAAAGACATACAAATTCTTTTCCACTTTCAAATATGGATAATATGCTTGATTTTTAAATCTCTGGAAGCAGATCCCAAAGATCGAATGCCTATTTCATCTTATTGTCCTAATATTCGAGATGCGGTAAGGAGGTATTACGTTAAAAAAAAACCATGTCAACCTATTGATCATATCTTCCCTAAAACTAAGTTTGGAGATAAAATGCGTCAATTTCGACCAACTTGGTTTAAGAGAAGATCTCAATGGTTGGAATATAGCATTAAAGTAGATGCAACATTTTGTTTGTGTTGTTATTTGTTCAAGAATGAACTTGAAAGTCGTGGAAATGCCGGAGATTCATTTACAAGAGATGGTTTTAGGTGTTGGAACAAAGCTTTAGAAAGATTCAAAAAACATGTTGGTAAGGTAAATAGTATCCATCATAAATGTTTCAATAGGATGCAAGATTTGAAAAACCAACGACAATCGATCCAATCTTCTTTTGACAAGCAAAGTGAAAAGGCAAGAAGTGATTATCGGATGCATTTAAATGCCTCAATTGATGTAGCAAGATTTCTTTTGACATCAGGATTTCCATTTCGTGGACATGATGAAAGTGAAGGTTCCGAATATAAGGGTGCTTTTCTTGAACTTTTGAAATGGTATGGGGATAGAAGTTTTGATGTGGGAAGTGTAATATTAGGTAATGCTCCACAAAATGATATGATGATTTGTCCGACAATTCAAAAAGATATTGTGGAGGCTTGTGCTAAAGAAACAACTAAGGCTATCATTGAAGACTTGGACGGTGATTATTTTGGAATATTAGTTGATGAATCAAAGGATGTTTCTCATAAGAAGCAAATGGCTCTAATTTGGAGATATGTCAACAAAAGTGGAATGGTGATAGAGCGATTCTTGGGTATTGTCCACGTAAATGATACATCTTCTCAATGATTAAAAAAGGCAATTTATTCTTTGCTTTTGGATCACTCATTATGTACATCCAAAATACGTGGTCAAGGTTATGATGGGGCTAGTAATATGCAAGGGGAAATAAATGGTCTCAAGTCTTTGATTTTACAAGATACGTCATCTGCATATTATATTCACTGTTTTGCTCACCAATTGCAATTGGCACTTGTAGGTCTTTCCAAAAAGAATTCGGATGTGGATAGTTTTTTTATGTTCTCACTAATATTTTGAATACTATTGGAGCTTCATTTAAACGCAGAGATTCACTTCGACAACATCAAGAAGATAAGTTGGAAGAGTTGCGTAAATTTGGAGAAGTTCATACAGGGCAAGGTTTGAATCAAGAACGTGGCCTCCAACGACTGGGTGATACTCGTTAGGGGTCTCATTTTAAAACCTTGGACAATTTCCTGATTCTTTTTTCTTCAATTGTTAATGTGCTTAAGGATATTAAACGTGATTGTCCATATCATCTTGATAGATGTGCGGCGGAAAATCTTTTGAGCAAGATTCATGAGTTTGAATTTGTCTTTATGTTGCACTTGATGTTTAAGGTGTTGCTATTGACGAATGAGTTGAATAAAATTTTACAAAAGAAAGATCAAGATATCGTTAATGCTATGAGATTGCTTGACCTTTCAAAGAAACGATTGCAAATAATGAGAGAGGATGAATGGGACTCTATGATGGATGAGGTTAGCTTATTTTGTGGTAAACATGGAATTTCAATTCCCAAAATGAATGAAGACTACTCTAATGGGAAGTCCAAGCGTAAGAGGTCCAATATTTCATATTTGCATCACTTTCGTGTGGAAGTATTTTATGCCGTCATTGATTTGGCACTTCAAGAACTCAATAATTGTTTTGATGTGGTGACTAGTGACTTGCTCCTCGGTATGGCTAGTTTGAGTCCGGTTGATTCATTTGTTAATTTTCACAAGGATAGGCTAATGAAACTAGCCGAGTGCTACCCAAGCGAGTTTGGTGATTGTTGACACCCAATTTTGGCTCTCCACATTTAACTATAGTAATAATTATAATAATAATAATAAAATATATATGTTATGAAATTTTTCATAGGAATACAAAAAAAATTTAATTATTTATTTGACTTGATAAATTTATTTCTTAAATGTTATTTCTTATAAAAATTAAATATATTATATTACTACTTACTTTCTCATTTTTTAAATAAATGTTGTTCTTCTTAAGAATTGAATCTATTTTCGTTCAAATATAATTCCTTTGTCGCAATAGATATTTTTCGTGCATTTATTAAAATTAGAAAGCTTAGTTAATTAATGATTTACTAATTTATATTAATTTAATTTTAAGAATGACTAATTTTATCAAATAAGCTAGTCTTGCAAAATAATTATCTTTAATTTAATAAATTATGACTATTTAATAAAGAAGTAGTTATAATTTAAATGATTTTAATTTGAGCGATTTTGGCAATCCAAGTCTCCTTAAATCGGCCAATCCGTGTATGCCACGTAGGCAAGCACATGGATTGGGCTTCTATAGCGTAAATCTTGACCCTACGATTAAATCTAACGGTCCTAGTTAATTAAGCTTTTACCGTTATATATATATATATATATATATTTCTTTTAATCTTTGATTTGTCTTAACCGTCCGATCATTTGATCGGACGGCCCGAATTAAGTAAGACCTTTTCACCTTTTCCCAAAAATCGTACAACCCCCCCCCCCATCGCCTCAAACTTCTTCTTTTCCCAGGAAACCACGCTTCTCCTTCCCCAAGTTCCTTCTTCCCCAGACGTTTCTCTCCTTCCCCAGGCGCTGCCTTTCCCCATGCCCGTCACTCCTTTGTCCCACGAAGAACGACCATTGACCGCCGGAAAACAACAATTTCCGGCGGTCCCTTGCTTTATGTCTCCTCCATCATCTTTTTCTGATAAAAAAAAGACCCCTACGCCGCCTATGCCTGATCCCAACGGCTCCAAAACCTGAAAAAGTGACGTTGATTTGCTCGGTAGCAGTAGTTCTCTATCTTCCAGTAATTGTTTTGATTTCAATTGGTATCTTGAATCCGATTTTTCGCCTATAAAAGGCAGGCGTCTTCCAATTCGGAGATGATCCAGGAACATCCAAAAAACAATCCGAAAACAGGGAGAAAAACAATTTGAGTTTGGGAAAGGAGTTCGAAGTCGAAATCTCTTGACAAAACTCCCCTGTTTGCTGCTCTTGAAAAGGTACACTACTTCGCCTTTATTTTGTTCAAACTCTAGTTGTTTGTTTGGGTTGATTTCTTGATAATTTCGAAAAGGTTTCTTAATCTGCTTGTTCAGATTTTGTCTTTTATTTTTAGTGCAGTTAAGCTTTCCCATTAAAAATGATATACACCCCCTTGTTCTTGTTTTGATTTGAATACGATTTAGGATCCGTACTTATGAAATGCTGAGGATGTGTTTTTGATTTGAGTTTCTGAGCTGCAATATAGCTTAATCTTTTTTTTCGAAATAAAAAGGCTCTGTTTAATTTATGATTAAGGAAGTTGTCCCCTTTGTAGTCATTTGATGCAGAGGCTATTGTTTGTTGTTTTAGATCTAAGATTAATCCTAATATTTATGCTTGAAGTTGACCAATGTATTTTATATATACCTAAGCAGCCCCTGATTTGTGTATTAGCTTGAACAAATTACATGAAAGAACGAAGGCTATTCTCAAGCATGGTTAGCTGTCGATCGTAGTATCATTGAAATATTCGTACATCTGTTATCCGACTGTTTCTTTGGTATATTCATTGGTATGAGTACCTTAATGTTGGCAACCTTTAGTTTAGCATGAAATGGACTCTTAAAGGGCACAAAACACTATGAATGCTTGATGTCCAGTTGTTCTCTTTGATTTCCTGAAAACCTCCTTCGTTTTTTTTGAATGAAATATGATAAGTTTCTCTCTTTGTTCTTACATCTCGCCTAAGTAAGGACCCCCATGATAGCATTGTAATATATTCTATTGAACTGCTGCATTTTTCTCCTTTCTCTCATGAGTGTCGACACGTGATAAATCTGCCCGTATTCATGTGAAGTCGAGGACATTAGATAAGAATTTATGCAAGCTAAGTGTGTCTAGTTAACTTAGTCCACTACCAACGTGTTGGCTCAACGACTTTAACTTTTTCTTATGTTTGATTAAGTAATGCAGTCATAGGAATATTTATCCACTATGATGATGAACTAAATATTTACTTGAGCTTCCATATGTCTCTTAATTTACTTGTTGTCAAGAATTCTAAAATGCTAAGTTCAATCTCATATTTTTTTTAGAAAACAAAATTGTCTACCCAGAATAATGTATAGCCATTTATTTTGTATTTGTACTTTAGATCCTCATGCATATAACATCACCGTTACATAGTATATAACGAAATAATATACAATATCCTCTCTTGTTCTTTAGAAACTACTTGTATTAATATTGTTTGTTTCTTTTGTTGGACTCAAAGAATAAATGTATATTCATATGCTTCACCAGATAGTTTATGCATGCTTAAACTTGTTTTGATGTAGTAGAAAACACATTCATAAGTTTTGTTCTCCAAATTTAACTTATACAAGTCTAAAAAAGAAAAAATGTTAATCTGTAAGAAAAATTTTTTTTGCCTCTAGGCACGTGAATGTTTGTGCAGGTGTATATTTCGGTTAACATATGACTTCATGGATTATTTTCTCTATGCTTTATGATAATCTTACAGCCCATTTGCTAATTTTTTTATCCTTTTCTTCTCTTTATTTAACATGTAAACTCGGGAGCGCGTCTGGAGTTAGTATATGACTCCATCTCTGCCCAAACCAGAGAAGCGACTAATAGCAGCATAAGCTCGTGTCTAGCAGCCCATTTTCACGTCGATAGCATCCAGCGCTTCCTCCCTACTTCAAAGTTTCACGTGTTTTATATATGCCTATATGTGTTGCCATCTTGACTAACATTTTCCATATCAATGTTTTATATTTATATTTATGCTTGCTTTTATTTTTTGGGTTTATAGAAACCATTTGAGAGTGATAGTAAGACACAATCGTTCATCTCCCATCCCTCTAGATATTGAGTTTAGTAATGATCATTTGGCCTAGGACGACGCTTTCTAACTTAGTTTTCATTTGTTACTTAACATATCTTTTGGTCGTGAAAAATTAACCTTTTAAAAAGTGAGCTTGGGAGTAACCTCTTTTATTTAAGAGTTGTTTTAATGAGTGTTTGAAAACATTTTTTAGCAACTTAATGAATGCAGATTTTCAGGTTTGAAAGTGCAGATTTTAGCTTTTAAAAATTCCAGATTTCATGAGGTAAAAATTGCAGCTTTTAACGTGTAGATTTTAGGTGCAAAAACGTGTATTTTTGAAACAAAAAAACACTTTGTTATGAGAGTCTTATGATGCAGGATTTTGAACTTAAAGGGTGTAAAATTTGAGTGCAAAAACACGTGCCCCTTTTTGTGAACTTTGAAATATGCGGATTTTTGGTAAAAATGCAAACTTGGAGAAATTAGCCTTCCCCCTTTAACACCTTTTACAATGTAGATTTTTTCGTTAAAATATAAAAATGTGGTTTTCTCTTAACCTAGAAAATGCTACTTTTTTTTCAAAGACCTGGAGTGCAAATTTTAGTGCAAAAGTAAAAAGAATGCATATGTACATGAAAACGCTACACTTTGAGATTTGAAGGTGTATTAGTTTGAGGGGTCCCAAAAAGTGCTCTAAATGCACTTTTGAAAAGAAGAAGTGTGTTATCTTAAGAGGGTAAGACAAATATTATAGGCTTGCTAGAATTATTACCTTTTGTCTTAAAAGATACATACGGCTTAAGTTATTTATTTCGAAAAGGACCAAAATGTTTATTGGCTTTACTTATCGACCCTTATAGGCCTTTATGTTAAGAAAATTTATCATTTAAAGACTCTCAAAATGACTTTGAGATTAGTTTAAAGGCGAAAATAATTACCTTTTAGGAAATGTGTGTATATTTTAAGAAAACAAGTAAGAAAGTAGGCTTATATATTTTTAACAAAAAAAATAAAATATAAATATAACTATAGAATAAGTCCCAATAGTTAGGCCCATTTTATATTTTTTTACATCACCCCTTTTGAAATTATATTTACTATTATCACTTTTCAAATCAAATATTGCTAAAACATTTTAATTTCTTAACATGTTATTTCAAGATTTTAGATATGCCAACAGGTTCAAGATACAAGGTACATACATATATATATGTCATACGCAAAAGGTACAAATCCTATATTTTTAGTTTTTCTCTATACGTAACTTATCATTTTGTTACACTTCATGTTATTTTTCTCATATCTATTATCTCTTTTACGATATTACTTATTCTTTTTTTATTTATTTATAAATTCCTACACTTTCATATACATATTATTTTACTACATATAATCTATTGTCAATTTTTCCAACATGTAAATAAATAATAAATATTCATATGTTTTAAACAACTTACATGTATATACTACACTTTATAATAAACATATTTAAGATCACAACCTTTTATATAATATTTTAACATTTAGTATCATTATTATTTATTTCATTACACTTCATTTTTTTTCACACATATCACTCTATATATTTAAATCCGATTATAATCTTATTTTATTTCTACGTCTTAATTCTATATATAAATAAAACAACAAAATTTAATATCCTTTAAACTCAACATTTATATATCTAGGTTAAGTTTAAATAAGACACATCAATTTTTACATATAAATTTATCATACATTTAAGTACATTTATTTATTTATTATTTATTTATTTTTACAATATGATAAAAAATACTACTATTAATTTTATAGACATATATATGTCGTACCTTGTATTGTACCATTTTCTTAAACTAACTAATAACTTATCGTTTAATCATTAAAAGCATATAAATAAAAAAGTTTTCCTAATCATATTTTCCTAAATTGAGTTTAAGGACTATCCTCGGATAGGCTCTGAGGGGTGCTTAACACCTTCCTCTCGAGTAACCAAAACCCTTACTCAGAATCTCACTGGTTTCGCAAATCAAAACAGAGTTCACATTTACATATTTAAAAAATGGTTTTCCTAATATTTTCCTTAAAATTTAGGTGGCGACTCTAAAAACAAAAACATTTTTTTCAAAGCCAGAGTGTCAGCCACATTATGTTGTGAACTGTTTCGGTCGGTTCGAAATAGGGTGCGACAGCGTGGCGACTCTGCTGGGGACCTTACTTAGGTTTTAACCTTAGAAAAACTCAATTTAGGAGCGACATTTGTGATTACGTGTTTATTTTTTCAGCTTGCTATTGATATATTGCTTTGACTGAAAAGCCGCAAGTGAAATCCAAGCTTGCGTTTCTTATTTGTTTTAAGACACTACTTGTTACTGCTTTCCCTACATTGTTATTTGCACATTCTATCGAGTCTTGGTCGTACACACACACACTGTACACGCGAGGGGTGTTCCTGCACTCCTCCGAAACTCTCTTTGGATTCCTTAGTTTCAGAGTTGGTGCAGTTAAGATAGTGCACCTTCTCACAATTACTCAGTCCCACTCTCAATCATCTAGGAACATAATCTTACTCTTAGAATAGGTCATGTTGCATAGCCTTAGGCAAGACAGTATACGGTATTGTCATTGCATTTAGGAAACCACCCAAATGTCAATGAGTTTCTTCTTTAAAACTCAACGACATAAACTTTGTGTGAAATTGATATAAATTATTCAAAATTAAACACTTAACAGATTTGGAGCAAATAAACTCAGCACACCCTTTATCCTTTCTTTCAGATGCAAATCAACCAAAACCTTCATGATATCAGGATGATGACTGAGGTCCCCCGAACTTTGAAAGAATGGTGGGGAAACATCCGAGTGGCCTACGGAAATGAGATTATGCTACACTTAGGGTCGTTAATTGATCTGCTGAATGTGAAGGCAAACAAGTCACTCATTACTCTAATGATTGAATTTTGGCAACCAACAACGGTGACCTTCCAGTTCATAGATTTTGAAATCACACCAACATTGGAGGAGATAAGTCAAATTGCTGACTTACCGTTGGCTGGCAGAGTACCTTTGGCCCCGCGCACTACATCAGGAATCAGTTTTCTTCAGTCTTTGGGTTTGAAGGTGGGCCAATGTTTGCGAAGAGTTGATGAAGGATAGGTCAAGTTGGATTATCTGTTTAAAAGGTTCGATCGTCGAGATAGCTATGATAGGTTCCATCAAGAATTTTTCATCTCCAGGGTTGATTGGGAGAAACTCAGGGCTATTGTCTTAGTGACGACTTTTTTGGGTATTATGATCTTCCCAAAGAAAAAGGGGTGTGTCGACATCAACCTACTGTCTATGGTCATCTTCATGTTTAGGGGACCTATTAGAGTGACCATCGTACCCATGATCTTGGCAGAAATGTTTCGATCATTATCCCTTTGCTCTAGAGGATATGATCACTTTAAGGGAAGTAACTTGTTACTGCAAATTTGGGTGTTGGAACACTTTTATCAAAGACATGCAGAAAATGGCGCTGAAGCATACTTACACAACAAAATCAGAAGCCATGCAATGAGATTGGGCATGTGGGATGCTCCAAATGATGTAGATGGTTGGCGCTTTTTCCTGACGCACCTCACAGGGAACTGCATTCAATGGCGACTACCGTGGGTCCACGACCGAGCTTTGTTAAGAACTAACTAGGCCTATTTCATTGAGTTGATTGGGTTGGAAGGCTTCCAGCCCTACGCACCTTTAAGAGTCCTCCGACAGTTTGGGATTACCCAAGGCGTTCCTCTATGGTCAAATATGGCATTGATAGAGGTCAATTATGAAGGAAGAATTCCGATCGAAATGATCGCTGCTTTGGTACAAGGATGGTACGACATTCTTGACTCAGACATGGGGGTTGAATCGTGGTGCACTCCTGAATATTATACTTGGTTTATGATAGGAGGAATTCTCGCTAGGCCTAGCTATGAGGGAATCTTGGGGTTCACTGACACTCAAAGGTCAAATCAAATTGGCATGGAGCTATTGAACCTCATACACATCACTACGACCATGTATCAACAGGTGACCCCACGGTCTATCGACCATCTCATATAGGCAGTTGATGATGAACCAAATGACGAGATGGAGGAAGACCCAGAAGAGGATCCAGAAGAATACTCAGAGAATGACCCTAATTTGTATGACCCTAGAGATGGAGGAGTGATGCATATAGAGGATGAACATGTTCCAACAGTAGAAGACGCTCACTCAGAATATGGTTCCATAGGGTTTGATGAAAGGGAAGATTCAAACTACTGGGAATGGAAAATTGACGAATCTCCAGAGTATCACCCGGGTCCTTACTATGTTGTGGACGATGATGATGATGATGCTCCAACTTGGCCGTAGATCATCTTTCTTCTTTGAATTCCCTCATAAGTTCCTCAAAAGGCCGTATGACTTATCCCTCTTGTACGCCTTATGGCCACCCCTGTACTTTCATTTCTTAGGCTTTCGACCGCCTACATCGTTGTAGTGGCCAAACCGTAATCAATGAAGTTATGTTTGCTCCAAATCTAAAATGTGTTTAAATGGATAATTTATTATCAAACCAATTGCAATGTAGGCCTACCTCAGGCAAAAAGAGATTCTATGTTAGGACGCGCTTTGAATGTCGCCGAATTGGCGTATATATGTGTTACATCTACTTATTTGTTACAGCTTTCGATATTTCCCAAACTAACATAGTTTTCTTTTTCTTTGTTTTCTTCTCTTTATTTATCCCCAAAAGTACGTTGATTTGTGTCGACTTGCAAACTAGCTGACTCACGATACAACCTTCGATAAAAAAGAAAGATGACTGATAAAGACGACTTCAACGCTGCTGCAAACATAATGATACCTATTGAGAACCCCGAAGGTTCTCGAAACATGATAGACATCCAAAATGAAGAGAAAATGACTCACATGGAGCAAGAACTTGAGATCTTGAAGGAAGAATTACGCCAAGTGCGAGACTTGGCCAAACTATCGGCTACCACTTTCCCTACTTTCAAGACGCCTATCTACTTCGCAAAAGCTGACTTGCCAAATCAGCCAGAACAAACTCAACGCGCTCCTACTCACGGTCAAGTACCACCAGCTTCTCCAACCGCAGTCAGGACCGTTTCTGACCTTTCCAACCGCGACCCTACCATACCTACAATGCAGCAGATACTTGGGGCACATGTCGCCGCTCCGTATGAGCCACATGTTCCACCCGTATATGTCGCTGGGGCTCCAACCTTCACTATGGCAGCTGTAGTTAATGTCCCATATGAGGTCGATCAATATGAAGAAATGGAGAAAGATGCTCGGTTGAAAGAAGATGCGTCGATAAATGCCCAGCTTCAGGGTCTGAGAAAAGCATTAAAAAGTTTACAAGTCACTAGAGGGACAGAGAGTCTGGATTATGATGACTTGTGTATCCATCCAGACATTGACATGTCAGTAGGGTACAAACCACCGAAGTTTGAAATGTTCGATGGAAAGGGTGACCCTCACGCACATTTAAGGGCATACTGTGACAAGTTAGTCGGTGTAGGGAGAAATGAGAAGTTGAGGATGAAGTTGTTCATTCGAAGTTTGTCTAGAGAAGCATTAACCTGGTATACCCGCCAAGACCCTCGCAAATGGCGTGACTGGCAGGAAATGGCCGAGGACTTCATGACTCGTTTCAGATTCAATACTGAAATTACTGCTGACAGATTCTCATTGGCCAATATACAGAAGAAGCCATCTGAGAATTTCCAGGAGTACGCACGACGTTGAAGAACTGAGGCCACGAGGGTGCAACCACCACTAGATGAGAGTGAGCTCTCGAAGTACTTTATTCGAGCTCAAGAAGGTATCTACTTTGACAAGATGATGTCAATGATGGGTCAGAAGTTCACAGAATTGGTCAAGATGGGAGACTTTATAGAGGAAGGTGTTAAATCTGGGAAGATCAGTCTATGGTCGCATTGCAAGCTGCAAGTAGGGCTATACAATCGGGTTCCATTGGTGCCATCAAAAAGAAAAGGGAAGATGTTTCAGCTGTCACTTACCAACCAGGAGGACCATCTCACCGATACCCCAATAATCCCCAAATTGCTGCGCATACTTCATACGTCCCAGTGTATAATACCCAACCACACTATAATCCACCCCGAGCACCAGCATACCAAAACCCTCCAAGACCATATGTCCTTGTCCAAGCACCAATTTACCAAAATAGACCAACATATGCACCGAGACCACGTCCAAATCCTGAAGCTAGAAATGCTCGCGCTTACACACCGATTGTTGAACCCTATGCTCAATTGTTTGAGAGTTTGAGCACAGCGGGAGTGCTGCAACCAGTTGAAGGAAAAATTCCTGATCCAATCCGTCGTAATTTTGATGGGAACAAGCGATGTGCTTACCACTCGGGAGTCCAAGGACACGACACGGAAAATTGTTATGGTTTGAAGAACCAGATCGAGTCTTTGATCAGAAGAGGAGTAATCAAATGCACTCCGGCACCTCCCAATGTGAACAACAATCCCTTGACTAATCATGAGAATCGGGAAGTCAACATGGTTACTCTGGATGATGAATATGGGACCCCCGACTATCCAAACATAGATGGAGCAGATGCCATGACATCTTCGGCGCAACCTGTTATCACTGTTCAACTAAGGGAACCTCTGACTGTCCAAACATATTTCCCAAGAGTTGTAGTGACCACTCTAATTGCTAAGAAGCCTGAGTATGACACCAAAGCAGCCCCTTGGGACTATCGAGCAAGTGCCAAGGGCAAGATGATCGACACTACCGTGGCTCAAGGGATGACTAGGTCGGGGATGTGTTATGCCCCAGAGGACTTAAGAGTCCTCGGGAAAGAACAGAATCCAAAGAAGAACATTATCGATGCTGAAGCCGCAGAGTTTTGGAAGAAGATGCAGTCTAAAGACTATTCGGTTAAAGAACAGTTGAAGAAGACGCCAGCCCACATATCCATTTGGTCTTTGCTTATGAGTTCTAAAGCTCATAGGAATGCTTTGATGGAGGTGTTAAGCGGAGTGATAATTCCAAAAGAGACCACAAGTGAGACTTTAGCTGCAACGATTGGAAGAATAGTGGAAGCTAACAAGATTTCTTTCCATGATGATGAGCTGCCTGCAAAAGGGGCTGGGCATAACAAAGCGCTTCACATCGCAGTCAAATGTTGTGATAAGATTGTGACTCGAGTTTTAATTGATGGTGGCTCTGGATGCAACATCTGTCCTTTCACCACTCTAAGGGATTTAGGTGTTAATATGGGAGAGATAAAGGAAAGTCGTGTGAAAGTCAGAGCCTTTGATGGAGCACAAAGAAGTGTCATCGGAGAGATCTATCTCACATTACAGGTTGGGCCGACTGAATTCCCCATTCTATTTCAAGTGATGGACGTATCATCCAACTACAACCTGTTGTTGGGAAGACCATGGGTTCACATAGCAAGAGCAGTTCCTTCCACTCTTCATCAATGTGTAAAGTTTGAGTGGGGTCGCACAGAAGTTACCATCCACGGAGAACTCAGTCACCCTATTC
Source organism: Solanum okadae (assembly GCA_036553675.1). Taxonomy (NCBI): domain Eukaryota; kingdom Viridiplantae; phylum Streptophyta; class Magnoliopsida; order Solanales; family Solanaceae; genus Solanum; species Solanum okadae. Next base: position 9,395,977 of record CM071686.1, on the reverse strand, counting down.
ATTCTGTTAATTCTATCCCAGTCACCGACGAGTTAAACGGAGCCACTTTTCACACTTTGGAAATTATGCAAGCTATAAGGGTCAATGAGGGAGCAGAGCCCGAAGATACCAAGTTGTCAAGTGCAGCGAAAATGGTTGCGTCAGAAATACTGAAGTATGGATATCAGCCTAAGAATGGACTTGGACCTAAGTCTAATGGCATAGTTGAGCCGATCCAGCTGAAGCATCAAAGAGGCACCAACGGACTAGGATATGAGCCTGCCTCGGGAAGAGACTGTCACGGGTCAAGTGATACAATCTTTGTACCAGAACAAGCTTTGATTCCAAATCAAGTTGGCGTTAATGACATCGTAGAAGGAATAGGCAATCTGTTCGTGGCCATGGCTGGAGAAGAGGAAGGGATAAATCTCAATGAGTTGACCATCCGTGATGCCGAACCTAGAGAAATCTTGCAGAATTGGACCACTAGCCCGTCCCTATGTCAACCAGAGTCCTGGTAGTGTGGAAAAGTAGTCTTAATTTTAAAAATTCGCATGATCAAATTGAGGCTTGAATCATGCCCGATCTTTTGTTGCTTGCCTCTTCTAAAAGCTAGAATGCTTTGAAATAAAAATCTTTTTTTTTTTTTTTTAAAAAATCTTGTTATTTTAAATATCTATTTATTTTTACTTACCTTTTGCACTTTTCAGCACTCATATTAATAAAAATCCTAGTTCAACGGTTATGATATGTAACGAATCCGCCGAGCAAGGTGAAAATGATCAACAAGATCACGAAGAGTATGATGAAAGCATGATGCCTGAAAGTCTTCCACACGAGATTGAGCAAGTTGAAAGTCAGAAGAAACCCAATATGGATGAAACAGAGGTTGTCAACTTAGGAGATGAGGAAATCATGAAGGAGACACGAGTCAGCATACATTTGGAGGCTGAAAGAAAGCAAGAGTTAATAGAATTGCTTAAGTAGTATATTGACGTATTTGCTTGGTCTTATGATGACATGTCAGGATTAAGCACCGATATTGTCTCGCACAAATTACCGATTGATCCAACTTGTCTACCTGTTAAGCAAAAGACAAGAAAATTCATGCCGGATTTGAGCTTAAGGATCAAGGAGGAGGTAACTAAGCAAATTGAGGCGAACATTGTAAGGGTCACAAATTACCCCACATGGTTAGCCAATATTGTGCCTGTGCCAAAAAAGGATGGAAAGATCAGAATATGTGTGGACTATCGAGATCTCAACAGGGCCAGTCCTAAGGATGATTTCCCTCTTCCAAATATTCATATACTCATCGATAATTGTGCAAAACATGAGTTACAATCATTTGTCGATTGCTTTGCGGGATATCACCAAATCCTGATGGATGAAGATGATGTAGAGAAGACAGCTTTTATCACTCCATGGGGAGTGTATTGCTATAGAGTAATTCCATTTGGTCTCAAAAATGCCGGTGCAACCTACATGAGGGCCATGACTACCCTTTTTCACGATATGATCCACAAGGAAATTGAAGTGTATGTGGATGATGTCGTTATCAAATCCAAAAGAAGTTCAGACCACCTGGATGACTTGCGAAAGTTCTTCGAGAGGTTGCGTAAGTATAATCTGAAGTTGAATCCAGCAAAGTGTGCATTTGGAGTACCCGCGGGAAAACTATTGGGATTTATCGTTAGCAGGAAAGGCATAGAGTTGGATCCATCAAAGATAAAGGCAGTCCAAGAGCTACCTCCACCAGACCAGGAAAGACGTGATGAGTTTCTTAGGAAGACTGAATTACATCAGTCGGTTCATAGCTCAATCTACAGTGATCTGCGAACCCATATTCAAGTTGCTGAAGAAGGATGCTGCCACAAAATGGACAGAGGAATGCCAAAGGGCTTTCGATAGAATCAAAGAATACTTGTCCAACCCACCAATATTGGTCCCACCAGAACCTGGAAAGCCTTTGTTATTGTATCTATCTGTCATGGATAATGCATTTGGATGAGTATTAGGGCAGCATGATGAGACTGGTAGAAGAGAGCAAGCTATTTACTATTTGAGTAAGAAGTTCACACCATACGAGGCAAAATACACGTTGTTGGAATGAACATGTTGCGCTTTAACTTGGATTGCGCAAAAATTTAGACATTACCTCTCTGCATACACCACATACTTGATCTTAAGAATGGATCCACTAAAGTACATCTTTCAGAAGCCCATGCCAACGGGTAAACTGGCGAAGTGGCAAATTTTGTTGAGTGAGTTTGATATTGTGTATGTGACACAGAAGGCTATCAAAGGACAAGCCCTGGCTGATCACCTCGCAGAAAATCTGGAGGACCAAGATTACAAGCCACTCAGGACCTACTTCCCTGATGAAGAGGTTTTGTTTGTAGGATAAGACATATCGAGTCATATGATGGATGGAGAATGTTCTTCGATGGAGCATCAATGTACCACCCCGCAAGGAGCTACATTAAATTCCAGCAGCTTTGGGGGCGAGGCAGATTCGAGTTGCGCTTCAGCGGGTCTCAAACTGCATATCAATTATTTCCCAACTTTCGGAGATGACTTGGAGACTTTTGAGAAGCATGTAGCAACCATGACTTTCAGCCACAAAGGGGCCCCAGCTACAGGGACAAGGCTGCCTTAAATTGAGGAACACTTCACCTTGTCCCCACCATACTTTTGACCTTACAAAGTCATTCTTGTAGTCCTTTATTTTAGGGAACTTGTCCCCAACGTTTTTAGCTTAGATTTTTAGCTTTTAGACATATATGGTAGTAGTTCATTTGTATGGAGAACACTTAGAAAAATATCAAGAAAATTGGCACTTGCCTCCCAAAGATTGCTTCCCCTTTATTGCTTTCTCGTTGGCTGTTTTAGCGGACTGTTTTAGACAGATTGTTGTGGCACGTTTGAGTGCTTGTTTGTGTTTGGACTGAGCATCCGAAGAGCTGTGCAAGCCTTCATTTGCTGTCCCACGAGCCATCGAAAAATAGGCCCGTGACAAGTGGTATCAGAGCAACGGTTAGGACATGACGTCGAAGTCTCAACGCAACGAAGAAGGAGAGTAGGAAGTTCGGCGGGACACTACCAAGAAATGCGACAAGAGCAGGGTAAGAGAATCCTCCTCCAACCCTCCTGTTTGTGGCAGGAGCTTTGGGGAAGAAGGAGAAGTTTCCGATATCGGCCAACTCGACGAGAAGATCCTCAGAGTTGAGGCTGGTTTGTCGGCCTTGAATAGGCGACTTGTGGTTTTCCAAAACAATTTCACTTCTCTTGAAACGGTTGCTCTTGAAGGCCTCGATGAGGTGAAAAGTAACCTTGAGGAGCTTGAAGAGGTTAGTTAACAAGGAAAGACTGACCAACCTCGAACTTAAGCTCACCGAAGCTCTCTCCTCTCTTCACCGAGAGTTTGAGACTTTGAAGAGGCATGTTGATGAGACTGCCGCAGCGGGAGTTGCTGGTCCCATTACTGTTTGTGAGACTTGTATCGAAGCTCCTAAGCCAAAGGAGTTTCGTGGTGAGAGGAGTGCCCAAGATGTTGAGAACTTCTTGTGGCAAATGGATGCTTATTTTGAGCACGTTTGCATGACTAGTGAAGCTGCCAAGATTCGGACAGCAGCTATGTATTTGAGCGACACCGCAATGCTGTGGTGGCGGAGGAAAAAGGCGGACATGGAGAGAGGGGTTTGCACCATCGACGATTGGGAGCAGTTCAAAGGAGAATTAAAGCGACAATTCTACCCTCAAAACGTGGTGCATGAAGCTCGGCGGAAGTTGAGGGAATTGAAGCAAACGTCTTCCATTCGTGACTATGTGAAAGAATTCACGAGACTCACTCTCCAAATTTCGAGCCTGACCAGTGAAGACTTGTTGTTTTACTTCTTGGATGGCCTCCAAAATTGGGCCAAACAAGAACTTCAAAGGCGACAAGTTCGTGATGTGGATGAGGCAATCGTAGTGGCAGAATCGCTCACTGATTTTCGGGCAGATACAGCGAAAGGGAGGGACAATAGGAACAAAAATGTTCCTCCCAAAGGGGATAGCAGCAGAAACAAGAACAAGCCAGTTCCCAACCGAGGCAGCGACACGAGAGGTAACAATCGTAACCAACCTTCTAATTTCCGCAAGAACTATGAGGATCGTAAGAAAGGCACTCCACATCGTGAGGGTTGTTATATTTGTGGTGAGACTACTCACGTTGCCCGTTATTGTCCTTCGTTGAGCAAATTGAGTGCAATGGTTGCTGCCCAAAAGCAGCAAGAGCAAATTGCTGCGCAAATCGGAGGACCATCCGGGGAGCAAACTGGGCAGACTGGTGGGACGGACAGGAAGAAGAACATTGATGTTGGTATGTTTAATCACATGGCGCTATTTAATCACATGACTCTTGCTGCGTTGGCTGCCCAGCCGGCTTGTGTAAGGCCGCGCGAATCACTATTTGTCAATGCCAAGCTGAATGACAAAGACGTTAGAATTATGGTGGACACCGGTGCAACTCACAATTTTGTAACAAAGGAAAGGGCCACAGAACTTGGTTTAAATTATACTGCCAGTAATACAATGTTGAAAACTGTCAACGCCCTCCCCACGACTGTCCATGGTTTCGCTCCTAAAGTCCCCATCGATTTAGGAGATTGGAAGGGGTTGACAGATTTTACCATTGCTCCCATGGACGTGTTTGACGTTATTCTGGGGCTAGACTTTTGGTATGAGATTAACGCATTTATTTCACCACGCCTCAACCAATTGCACATCAGCGATGCCGGAGGATCTTGCGTGGTACCCCTTATTCAGGTACCACAAAACGGAGTGCACTTATCTGCCATACAGCTTGTCAAGGGCTTCAAGAGAGGGGAACCAACCTTCCTTGCTGCCCTCGTTGGAGGTGTCGGAGACTCGATAGAGGCAGCAGCCTTGCCTCACTGTATTGAGCAAGTCCTTGTTGACAATAGGGACGTGATGCCAGAAGAGCTTCCCCAACGGTTACCACCACGAAGGGAAGTTGATCACCAAATCGAACTGGTTCCCGGGGCAAAGCCACCTGCCATGACGCCCTATCGTATGGCGCCCCCAGAGTTGGAGGAACTAAGGAAGCAGCTCAAAGAGTTGCTGGACGCGGGATATATTAGGCCTTTAAAGACGCCTTTTGGTGCGCCTGTTTTGTTCCAAAAGAAGAAGAAAGGGACGCTGCGTTTGTGTATTGACTACCGGGCCCTCAATAAGGTCACGGTGAAGAACAAATATCCTATTCCTTTGATTGCAGATTTATTTGATCGCTTGGGACAGGCCAAGGTGTTCACGAAGATGGACTTGAGAAAGGGTTATTACCAAGTCCGGATTGCCGAGGGTGACGAACCAAAGACAACTTGTGTCACTCGGTATGGTGCCTTTGAGTGGCTGGTCATGCCGTTCGGCTTGACGAACGCCCCAGCTACATTTTGTACATTGATGAACAAGCTATTCCATCCCTTTTTGGATCAGTTTGTAGTCATTTATTTGGACGATATAGTCGTTTATAGCAACAACATAGAGGAGCATGTTGAGCACTTGTGCAAAGTGTTCAAAGTATTGCGTGATAACGACTTGTGTGTGAAGCGGGAAAAGTGCAGTTTCGCCCAGCCCACTGTCCAGTTCCTTGGACACACGATCAGCCAAGGCGAAATAAGGATGGACAGTGACAAAGTGGAGGCAATTCGAGATTGGGAGGCCCCAACGAAGGTACCAGAATTGCGGTCCTTCCTTGGCCTTGCCAATTACTATCGACGCTTCATATTTGGCTATTCTGCTATTGTTACTCCACTGACCGACTTGCTGAAAAAGAGTCGTGAGTGGGAGTGGACTGATTTGTGTCAAACTGCCTTTGAAGAGCTGAAAGCAGCCATTACCGATGAACCGGTCTTGGCGCTGCCAGATTTCACTAGGGCGTTCGAAATTCATACCGATGCGTCTGATTATGCTATAGGTGGTGTCCTAATGCAAGAGGGCCACCCGATAGCATTCGAGAGCAGGAAGTTAAATGACGCGGAGCGACGCTATTCTGCCCATGAGAGGGAGATGACAACCGTGGTCCATTGTTTGCGGACTTGGCGTCATTACGTATTGGGTGCTCACTTTGTTGTTAAGATGGACAACATCGCGACAAGTTATTTTCAGTCCCAAAAGAAGCTTACTGCCAAGCAAGCCCGTTGGCAGGACTTCTTAGCTGAATTTAATTTCACGTTTGAGTACAAACCGGGGAAGGCTAATGTTGTAGCCGACGCGCTTAGTCGCAAGGCTGCCCTTGCTGCGATTATCAGTTTGACATGCAGCAGCGTTATTGATGATATTAAGGAGGGTATGCAGCATGATCCCATGGCAAGACGAAGAAGTTTTGGGAAGAGGATGGCTTGTTGTACACCACAGGCAGACGTGTGTACGTGCCGAAATGGGCTAGTCTTCGGCGTACTTTGATCAAAGAGGGTCATGATACAATGTGGGCTGGTCATCCGGGACAGAAAAGAACGTTGGCGCTGCCGGAGTCTTCTTATTATTGGTCTCGAATGCGGGATGACATTGAGGTCTATGTGCGTACTTGCCTCATTTGTCAACAAGACAAAGTTGAAACGAAGGCGCCGGGTGGACTACTTGAGCCACTGCCCATTGCTGAGAAACCATGGGACAGGATCACCATGGATTTCATCACTTGCTTACCGAATTCGGAGGGGTTCGGGACCACCATGGTCGTTGTTGATCGCTTCTCAAAATATGCAACCTTCACTGCCACGACAACCAGCTGCAAAGCCAAGGAGGCAGCCCGTATATTTTTGCGAGACGTCGTGAAGCATTGGGGTATACCCAAGCACATTATTAGTGATCGAGATCCTCGATTCACTGGTGCGTTTTGGAGGGAATTATTCAGCATACTTGGGTCAGAGTTGCATTTTTCGACCAGCTTTCATCCCCAAACGGATGGACAGACGGAGCGGATCAACGCACTCTTGGAGTGCTATTTGCGGCACTACGTTAGTGCCAATCAGAAGGACTGGGCGAAGTTGCTGGACACTGCCCAGTTCTCCTATAATTTGCAGCGGAGTGAGGCGACGGGAAGAAGTCCATTCGAGCTGACTACTGGGCAGCAGCCCAACACACCACAATCCTTACCCGTCGATGCCGGTTTGAAGAGTCCGGGTGCCTATCACATGGCGAAAGCCTGGGAGGAACAAGTTGATCTTGCATGATCTTATCTTGATAAGGCAGTCCAGAAAATGAAGAAGTTTGCTGATCGAAAGCGACGGTCAGTCAACTATCGAATTGGGGATCGAGTTATGGTGAAACTGAACCCTATACAATTCAAGTCGCTACGTGGAGTGAGTCAGAGTCTGATTCGTCGCTATGAAGGTCCTTTCGAGATTATTGCTAAGGCTGGCAAGATCTCGTATCGGGTTGACATGCCCCATCACTTGAAGATACATCCTGTCTTTCATGCAAGTCAATTAAAGCCATATTTCGAAGACGTGGAAGATGAGGGTCGGGGGCAGACCGGTAGAGCTCAAATATTCATTTCTCCACCAGCCATAGACAAACAGATCGAAGCAATTATTGATCACCAACTGGTTCGCGGCAAGGGCTGGAACAATTCGAGCTCGCAATTCCTTGTCCATTGGAAAAGAACGGCACCGGAGGAGGCAACGTGGGAGAAATACGAAGACTTGTGGCAATTTCGCGACAAAATCCATTCTTATTTACGGGTATGTGGCGACGGGGTCATTGCCAAATCAGGTGGGGGAGCGTGTACCGCCCTGCAAGGAACTACATTAAATTCCAGCAGGTTTGGGGGCGAGGCAGATTCGAGTTGCGCTTCAGCGGGTCTCAAACCACATATCAATTATTTCCCAACTTTCGGAGATGACTTGGAGACTTTTGAGAAGCATGTAGTAGCCATGACTTTCAGCCACAAAGGGGCCCCAGCCGCAGGGATAAGGCTGCCTTAAATTGAGAAACACTTCACCTTGTCCCCACCATACTTTTGACCTTACAAAGTCATTCTTGTAGTCCTTTATTTTTGGGAACTTGTCCCCAACGTTTTTAGCTTAGATTTTAAGCTTTTAGACATATATGGTAGTAGTTCATTTGTATGGAGAACACTTAGAAAAATATCAAGAAAATTGGCACTTGCCTCCCAAAGATTGCTTCCCCTTTATTGCTTTCTCGTTGGCTGTTTTAGCGGACTGTTTTAGACAGATTGTTGTGGCACGTTTGAGTGCTTGTTTGTGTTAGGACTGAGCATCCGAGGAGTTGTGCAAGCCTTTATTTGCTGTCCCACGAGCCATCGAAAAATAGGCCCGTGACAATCAAACTCTATTGGAGTCGGAATAGGAGCAGTCTTAATTTCAGAAACAGGTCAGTATTACCCGATCTCAGCCAAGATCAGGTTTTATTGTACCAACAACATGGCGGAATATGAAGCTTGTATTCTTGGACTTAGGATGACCATCAAATAACTCTTGGTGATAGGAGATTCCGACTTATTGGTGCAAGGAGAATGGACCACTAAGAATGTCAAGATCCTGCCTTATCTGCACTACATTAAAGAGTTGAGTAGGAGATTCACAAGGATTGTGTTCAAGCATGTCCCTCGAGCTCAAAATGAGTTTGCCGATGCTTTGGCAACATTGTCCTCGATGATTCAACACTCAGACAAGAATTACATCGACCCTATCGATATAGAGATACATGATCAACATGCATACTGTTTTCATGTAGATGAGGAACTGGATGGAAAACCCTGGTACTATGACATCAGAAGATTGATAGAAACACGAGAATATCCTGAAAATTCCACAAGCAATCAGAAGCGGACTTTGAGGAGGATGGCCAATCATTTCTTCTTTAACAGAGAAATTTTGTATAAGAGAACTTCAGATTTAGGATTGCTGAGGTGCGTCGACGCCGCAGAAGCGACAAGGCTTCTGGAAGAAATACATGCAGGAACATGTGGACCTCACATGAATGGGTTCATTTTGGCAAAGAAGATTCTAAGAGCAGGATATTTTTGGAGGACCATGGAGAGAGATAGCATCCGATATGTGCAAAAATGTCATCAGTGTCAAGTGCATGGAGATTTTATACGGGTTCCACCGAATGAGCTCAATGTGATGGGCTCCCCTTAGCCATTTGACACTTGGGGCATGGATGTTATTGGACCCATAGAGCCTCCCGCGTCAAATGGACATCGTTTCATCCTGCTGGCTATCGATTATTTCACAAAATGGGTCGAAGCTTCGACATACAAGGCAGTAACTAAGAAGGTAGTGGCGGACTTTGTTCGAAATAACATAGTTTGTCGGTTTGGAATTACAGAATCAATCATAACAGACAATGCAGCCAACCTCAACAGCGATCTCATGAAGGAAACTTGTGAAAGGTTCAAGATTGCTCATCGAAATTCCACGGTTTATCGGCCACAGATGAATGGAGCAGTTGAGGCTGCAAATAAGAATATCAAGAAGATCCTAAGGAAAATAGTGGACAGTCACAGACAATGGCATGAGAAGCTACCATATGCTTTACTTGGTTATCGCACCACAATCAGAACATCAACTGGGGCAACTCCATATATGTTGGTTTATGGCTCAGAAGCAGTAATACCTGGTGAGGTGGAAATACCATCTTTAAGGATTATCCAAGATGTTGGTCTGGACGATACAGAATGGATACGTAGCAGGCATGAACAATTGATGCTCATCGATGAAAGGAGGATGGACGCGGTTTGTCATGGCCAACTCTATCAGAACAGAATGACCAAAGCCTTCAACAAAAAATTCAGACCTCGACAGTTCACACCGGGGCAGTTAGTATTGAAGAAGATCTTTCCTCACCAAGAAGAAGCCAAAGGGAAATTTGCACCAAATTGGCAAGGACCCTACATGGTTCATAGAGTGCTCTCAGGAGGAGCGGTAATCTTAGCGGAAATGGACGGCAGAGTGAGCACAAAGCCAATCAATTCAGACGCCATCAAGAAATACTACATCTGAAGACCTCAAGATTAGCGCTTATTTTGTGTACTTTTGCATTTTTCAATGTAACAGAACTACGTCTAGACCTGACTTCCTACGGTGGGGTACGTAGGCAACCCACATCGGATCCGATCTCTCTTAGAAAACCCAAAACCAATCATTTCCATGTATTTAGAACTACGCTCGACCTGAATTCCCTCGGTGGAATACGTAGGCAATCCTTGTCGGATTCGGTCCCTTTGTATTTTTCACTCTTTCCCATTGTATTTGAACTACGTCCTGACCTGATTCCGCTTGGATACGTAGGCAACCTGAGTCAGGCCCGGTCATTGCATTTCATATTTTTCACTTTCCTCTTGTATTTGAGCTACGTTACGACCTGATTCCACTTGGATACGTAGGCAGCTTGAGTCAAGCTCGGTCATTGCATTACATACTTCTACTTCTCCCTTTTTGTATTTGAACTACGTTACGATCTGATTCCTATCTTGGGGATACGTAGGCAGCCTGAGTCAGGCTCGATCGATGCATTGCATAATTTTTATTTTTAATTTTTTTTCTTCTTTACTTACCCTTAGGAAACACTTCCTCATAGTTAGCGTAACCTTATAATGTCGAAGAATATTGATCGTCGCAGTGTCTGCAAAAGAGCTAGGAAAGCTTCATCAGATGGGTCAAAGCTATAGGAGGACTATGTTGGATATAGTCAACAAAATGGAAAGCTCAATGGACTTCGGAACATGTCATAATCTAAAAACGCTGGAGAATTACAATCTATATATATATATACACACACCTAATATACGTAGTATACTTATTTCTGGAAAAACAAGCTAATTATTTTCAACAATATTTTTCTACTCATCCACCTACCAAGTCTCTAGGGTAAGAAACTATGTGCGGTACTAAGAAGACGTCGAAGGATTCCATGTGACGAGGCTTCAGTCCGCAAGTCGATGCAAATCAACACCCCCTCCCAAACTAAAATTTTCTTTAAGTGCAAGAACACAGGAATCAAGAAAATAACATCAAGTCTTGGGGCATGACCGGAAACGCCATTTGAATTCTCACAATCATGAGCCAAAATACTCATTCCCTACTTTATTTCCCCGAAGTCCTTCAACTTGCATCTTATGTCTTAGAATATTTCATTTAAAGTTTTGCAGGTACGCTCATGATCCGGATCAAGTGCTGAAGAAAAGAGGATCCTCATAGGAAAATAAGATAGTTAGCTTTCTTTCAAAATAACTCCACCAACTGGAGCTTGTAATCTAACCTCATCAGCAACTCCGCCAATCGAAGACCACCGCTTAACAGCGTCAAACTCCATCAATCGGAGGCTGTACATAGCAAACATCGTCAAACTCCGCCACCCGAACGTTGTACATAGCAAACATCGATCGAACTCCGCCAATCGGAGACCACATCGTAGTGACGTCACTGAAGCTCCATCGATCGGGGGCAAGCACGCATAGAAACACTGTCACACACCGACAATTAAATTTACATTACAATCTTTACACAGCCGGATACAGGCTTTTACATTACAACAGCCCTGCCAGTCAAGGGCTTTTACATTACAAGCTTTACACAGCCGGATACAGGCTTTTACATTACAACAGCCCCGCCAATCGGAGGCCTTACATTACAAGTTTTACACAACCGAATACAGGTTTTTACATTACAACAGCCCCGCTAGTCGAGGGCTTTTACATTACAAGCTTTACACAGCCGGACACAGGCTTTTACATTACGATAGCCCCGCCAGCCGGAGGCTTTACATTACAAGCTTTACATAGCCGGATACAGGCTTTTACATTACAACAGCCCCGCTAGTTGAGGGCTTTTACATTACAAGCTTTACACAGCCGGATATAGGCTTTTACATTACAACAGCCCCGCCTGCCGGAGGCCTTACATTACAAGCTTTACACAGCCGAATACAGGCTTTTACATTACAACTGCCCCGCCAGTCGAGGGCCTCTACATTACAAGTTACTTTACCTACATCACACTCACGACACAAAAGAGGCGTCAACAGTCGTCTGAACATCTACACTCTACTCCTTACATTACTATTTCAATTTATAATATTTTGAACCGCAACAGGTACTTTTCACCCTTTTACATGTTTTGCAGGACAAAGCATTACAACGAGGAACTCCCTCTAAGCAGCAAACTAGGGCAAGTTAGTGCGATGTCAAGCATCACTAGCTACGTCAAGGATTCACTTTCAAAACTCAACTCAACTCAATTTTCAGAAGTTCAAATTTTAATTTCACTTATAGCTCTTTCATGTCTCGGTTCATTGTAACTCGACACCGGGCATTCTTTAGAAAATTCATCTACCATGAGTCTTTAGTAGAAATTGCTACGGAGCATTTCTCATACAAGTTTCTTTAGAACTGTATCTCATCCCTCTATTCGTGCTAATCTCTTCATACCTCACCACCGAAAGATTTCAGTATTACCATAATTCGATACTGGGGTAAATTTTTAATAAAAATTTGCTATGCTCTCGAACTACAAGTGGCCTGATTTCTCATGAAACTTGAGATATGTAGGCAACTCAGGAGCCAGAGTTCGGCCATAACTCCATAAACATTCTTGTCAAGTTATTGCTCAAAATGAATTTTGGTAGGTCGCCTAAAATTGGATTGTGTCAATATTTCTTTGTCCACGTCTTCTTTACTCTCTTCCATGGACAAAGAAAGGGGCAAGCTGTTGACACCCAATTTTGGCTCTCCACATTTAACTATAGTAATAATAATAAAATATATATGTTATGAAATTTTTCATAGGAATACAAAAAAAAATTAATTATTTATTTGACTTGATAAATTTATTTCTTAAATGTTATTTCTTATAAAAATTAAATATATTATATTACTACTTACTTTCTCATTTTTTAAATAAATGTTGTTCTTCTTAAGAATTGAATCTATTTTCGTTCAAATATAATTCCTTTGTCGCGATAGATATTTTTCGTGCATTTATTAAAATTAGAAAGCTTAGTTAATTAATGATTTACTAATTATATTAATTTAATTTTAAGAGTGACTAATTTTATCAAATAAGCTAGTCTTGCAAAATAATTATCTTTAATTTAATAAATTATGACTATTTAATAAAGAAGTCGTTATAATTTAAATGATTTTAATTTGAGCGATTTTGGCAATCCAAGTCTCCTTAAATCGGCCAATCCGTGTATGCCACGTAGGCAAGCACATGGATTGGGCTTCTTTAGCGTAAATCTTGACCCTACGATTAAATCTAACGGTCCTAGTTAATTAAGCTTTTACCGTTATATATATATATATATATATATATTTCTTTTAATCTTTGATTTATCTTAACCGTCCGATCATTTGATCGGACGGCCCGAATTAAGTAAGACCTTTTCACCTTTTCCCAAAAATCGTACAACCCCCCCCCATCGCCTCAAACTTCTTCTTTTCCCAGGAAACCACGCTTCTCCTTCCCCAAGTTCCTTCTTCCCCAGACGTTTCTCTCCTTCCCCAGGCGCTGCCTTTCCCCATGCCCGTCACTCCTTCGTCCCACGAAGAACGACCATTGACCGCCGGAAAACAACAATTTCCGGCGGTCCCTTGCTTTATGTCTCCTCCATCATCTTTTTCTGATAAAAAAAAGACCCCTACGCCGCCTATGCCTGATCCCAACGGCTCCAAAACCTGAAAAAGTGACGTTGATTTGCTCGGTAGCAGTAGTCCTCTATCTTCCAGTAATTGTTTTGATTTCAATTGGTATCTTGAATCCGATTTTTCGCCTATAAAAGGCAGGCGTCTTCCAATTCGGAGATGATCCAGGAACATCCAAAAAACAATCCGAAAACAGGGAGAAAAACAATTTGAGTTTGGGAAAGGAGTTCGAAGTCGAAATCTCTTGACAAAACTCCCCTGTTTGCTGCTCTTGAAAAGATACACTACTTCGCCTTTATTTTGTTCAAACTCTAGTTGTTCGTTTAGGTTGATTTCTTGATAATTTCGAAAAGGTTTCTTAATCTGCTTGTTCAGATTTTGTCTTTTATTTTTAGTGCAGTTAAGCTTTCCCATTAAAAATGATATACACCCCCTTGTTCTTGTTTTGATTTGAATAAGATTTAGGATCCGTACTTATGAAATGCTGAGGATGTGTTTTCGATTTGATTTTCTGAGTTGCAATATAGCTTAATCTTTTTTTTCGAAATAAAAAGGCCTTGTTTAATTTATGATTAAGGAAGTTGTCCCCTTTGTAGTCATTTGATGCAGAGGCTATTGTTTGTTGTTTTAGATCTAAGATTAATCCTAATCTTTATGCTTGAAGTTGACCAATGTATTTTATATATACCTAAGCAGCCCCTGATTTGTGTATTAGCTTGAACAAATTACATGAAAGAACGAAGGCTATTCTCAAGCATGGTTAGCTGTCGATCGTAGTATCATTGAAATATTCGTACATCTGTTATCCGACTGTTTCTTTGGTATATTCATTGGTATGAGTACCTTAATGTTGGCAACCTTTAGTTTAGCATGAAATGGACTCCTAAAGGGCACAAAACACTATGAATGCTTGATGTCCAGTTGTTCTCTTTGATTTCCTGAAAACCTCCTTCGTTTTTTTAAAATGAAATATGATAAGTTTCTCTCTTTGTTCTTACATCTCGCCTAAGTAAGGACCCCCATGATAGCATTGTAATATATTCTATTGAACTGCTGCATTTTTCTCCTTTCTCTCATAAGTGTCGACACGTGATAAATCTGCCCGTATTCATGTGAAGTCGAGGACATTAGATAAGAATTTATGCAAGCTAAGTGTGTCTAGTTAACTTAGTCCACTACCAACGTGTTGGCTCAACGACTTTAACTTTTTCTTATGTTTGATTAAGTAATGCAGTCATAGGAATATTTATCCCCTATGATGATGAACTAAATATTTACTTGAGCTTCCATATGTCTCTTAATTTACTTGCTGTCAAGAATTCTAAAATGCTAAGTTCAATCTCATATTTTTTTTAGAAAACAAAATTGTCTACCCAGAATAATGTATAGCCCATTTATTTTGTATTTGTACTTTAGATCCTCATGCATATAACATCACCGTTACATAGTATATAACGAAATAATATACAATATCCTCTCTTGTTCCTTAGAAACTACTTGTATTAATATTGTTTGTTTCTTTTGTTGGACTCAAAGAATAAATGTATATTCATATGCTTCACCAGATAGTTTATGCATGCTTAAACTTGTTTTGATGTAGTAGAAAACACATTCATAAGTTTTGTTCTCCAAATTTAACTTATACAAGTTTAAAAAAGAAAAAATGTTAATCTGTAAGAATTTTTTTTTTGCCTCTAGGCACGTGAATGTTTGTGCAGGTGTATATTTCGGTTAACATATGACTTCATGGATTATTTTCTCTATGCTTTATGATAATCTTACAGCCCATTTGCTAATTTTTTTATCTTTTTCTTCTCTTTATTTCACATGTACACTCGGGAGCGCGTCTGGAGTTAGTATATGACTCCATCTCTGCCCAAACCAGAGAAGCAACTAATAGCAGCATAAGCTCATGTCTAGCAGCCCATTTTCACGTCGATAGCATCCAGCGCTTCCTCCCTACTTCAAAGTTTCACGTGTTTTATATATGCCTATATGTGTTGCCATCTTGACTAACATTTTCCATATCAATGTTTTATATTTATATTTATGCTTGCTTTTATTTTTTGGGTTTATAGAAACCATTTGAGAGTGATAGTAAGACACAGTCGTTCATCTCCCATCCCTCTAGATATTGAGTTTAGTAATGATCATTTGGCCTAGGACAACGCTTTCTAACTTAGTTTTCATTTGTTACTTAACATATCTTTTGGTCGTGAAAAATTAACCTTTTAAAAAGTGAGCTTGGGAGTAACCTCTTTTATTTAAGAGTTGTTTTAATGAGTGTTTGAAAACATTTTTTAGCAACTTAATGAATGCAGATTTTCAGGTTTGAAAGTGCAGATTTTAGCTTTTAAAAATTCCAGATTTCATGAGGTAAAAATTGCAGCTTTTAACGTGTAGATTTTAGGTGCAAAAACGTGTATTTTTGAAACAAAAAAACACTTTGTTATGAGAGTCTTATGATGCAGGATTTTGAACTTAAAGGGTGTAAAATTTGAGTGCAAAAAAACGTGCCCCTTTTTGTGAACTTTGAAAAATGCAGATTTTTGGTAAAAATGCAAACTTGGAGAAATTAGCCTTCCCCGTTTAACACCTTTTACAATGTAGATTTTTTCGTTAAAATATAAAAATGTGGTTTTCTCTTAACCTAGAAAATGCTACTTTTTTTTCAAAGACCTGGAGTGCAAATTTTAGTGCAAAAGTAAAAAGAATGCATATGTACATGAAAATGCTACACTTTGAGATTTGAAGGTGTATTAGTTTGAGGGGTCCCAAAAAGTGCTCCAAATGCACTTTTGAAAAGAAGAAGTGTGTTATCTTAAGAGGGTAAGACAAATATTACAGGCTTGCTAGAATTATTACTTTTTGTCTTAAAAGATACATACGGCTTAAGTTATTTATTTCGAAAAGGACCAAAATGTTTATTGGCTTTACTTATCGACCCTTATAGGCCTTTATGTTAAGAAAATTTATCATTTAAAGAATCTCAAAATGACTTTGAGATTAGTTTAAAGGCGAAAATAATTACCTTTTAGGAAATGTGTGTATATTTTAAGAAAACAAGTAAGAAAGTAGGCTTATATATTTTTAACAAAAAAAATAAAATATAAATATAACTATAGAATAAGTCCCAATAGTTAGGCCCATTTTATATTTTTTTACATCACCCCTTTTGAAATTATATTTACTATTATCACTTTTCAAATCAAATATTGCTAAAACATTTTAATTTCTTAACATGTTATTTCAAGATTTTAGATATGCCAACAGGTTCAAGATACAAGGTACATACATATATATATGTCATACGCAAAAAGGTACAAATCCTATATTTTTAGTTTTTCTCTATACGTAACTTATCATTTTGTTACACTTCATGTTATTTTTCTCATTTCTATTATCTCTTTTACGATATTACTTATTCTTTTTTTTTTAATTTATAAATTCCTACACTTTCATATACATATTATTTTACAACATATAATCTATTGTCAATTTTTCCAACATGTAAACAAATAATAAATATTCATATGTTTTAAACAACTTACATGTATATACTTGTAACACCCCAGAAATTTTTTGAACTAAGACTCGAACCGTTCTTCGTAGTGAGTAAGATTTTACCAAGGAGTTTAAAATTTCTTAAGTGTTAAGGTCACTAGATGTAGCACCTTGAGTTTCAAAAAAGAATTAAATTGGAAATAGCAAAATCTGAAATTTTGCAAGTTATGCTTAAGTATGAGTTTTGGGTCGACTTCAAACAACCATAACTCCTAGTTCATGATGAATTAGGTGTGCTAACAGATACCGTAGCGAAGATCTTTGATTTATCTTTCCAACGCCGTGGAGTTTACTATGTTTCGAGGTCGGATGAGTGAGATATGACCTTTTGAAGATAGGCTTTCCAGTTAAGGAAAGTTAGCCGAAAATAAAGAGGGGTATTTTGGTCTTTTCCTTACCCAACCAGATTTAATTCTTTTTTAATAATATTTTAAGGGTCTAATCCTATTAGGTTCAGTTTTATAATCCTAAAATACGCCTAGGGTTTTAGTTGAGAATTCAAGAAGAGAAAAGAGGAGAAAAGAAAAAGGATGAAAGCGTTCGTCGAGATTCTTGCATCTTGTTGCGGATTTTCGCCATGGGTTTGATCCCTAAGAGGTATGTAAGCTTCCATAGTGTTGGGTTCTTTCACCCACACACCAATCATGATTTATTCAGCGTAATTTCGTTCTTGAAATTTAAGGATTTAAGTTCTTGATGAGTTCTTGATAAGTGTTATTGAAGTTTCATTAAGTTTTGATGTAAGTTTCTGATTGGGTCAACTTTAAACGACTATATCTCTTAGAATATTAAGAGTTACGTGAGCCATAACCTATACAATTAAAGGTAATTGAATCTACTTTCCAACCCCACCAGTTTCACGTCAATCCAATATCTGAGTAAAAAGTTATGACTATTTTAGTAACCTATACAGTGCTGTTACGAATTAGACGACGGGAAAATATTGAAAATAATCTTTTTTTTGTCTTTTTACCTCCAAGAAAACCATCAACGAAATTCTTAACTAATAAAAGACTCAAAACAATCAGATTTTCAACTTCACTAATGAAAATCATAATTATTGGCCATAGAGATTTCAAGAAACTAATTCAAGAATCTCAAGAAAGGTTTTCTTGATTGTTTACCTTCAAGCTAGGGTTTCAAGGCTTCTAATCAAGTTCTTTTTCAAGATTCTTCAAGATTCTTCAAGAATATTTTTCTTCTAGGTATGTAAGGCTATCATAGTGTTGGACTAGTTCGTCCTCACGCCCTACATCTACTTTCAGATCAGTAAAAGAGAAATCTAGGATACTTTCCCTAGATTTGAGTATTCTTGAGATAAGTTGATTTTGAGTTCTTGAATTCATGTTTCTTTAAAAGTTCCATTCCTAATTATCGAATAACTATATTGTTATTGAGATCCATCATATCATGAATCATAACTCTTGAATTCATAATTCAAATTCAAGAGAGAGTTAAGAGTAGAGTCCAAGAAAGCCTTTGAGTTCAATTGTGAATCCTTTGAGATCAACTATCGATTTGAACTAAGTTTTGAGGAAGTAAGTCAGAGAATGAGAAGAGTCACATACATGAGTTTCATATTGTTATTTAGACCATCGAGTGGAGTTGTTTCATGCCCATAATTCCACATGAACTTCGTAAGTTGAGCATCTTTCAGAGAAGTGATATCTTCAAGTTTTAAGCTTTTAAGTGTTGAGTTCTTAATACCTTTTTAGAAGTATCTTTGAGTCCTTGAGTTGAATATTTCATGCCCATAATCCCGCATGAACACTATAAGTCGAACAGTCTTGAGATGAGAGGTATCTTTGAGTCATTGAGTTAAGTAGTTCATGCTCATAATTTCGCATGAACTCTGAGTTGAGCATTCTTGAAATGAGTAGTATTATCGAAGTTCTTGAGTTCCAAGTATTTGAGTTCTATCTATGGTTATTGAAAACCTTGCATTGAGTAGTTCATGTCCATAATTCGGTATGAACCATATTTTAAGAAGTCTTTTACAAACGTTTTAACTTTGTTTTAAGACTTAAGTTTTGAGTTCAGTAAAGAGTAAAGAGTAAAGTTTGAAGTCCTTTTCTTCAAAAGTTTATGGGGACTAAGTATTCCCAAAGAGTTTATAAATGTTTTCACATTTAAATAAGAATGGAAATTGAGATTTCCAAAGGGCCTTCGAGCTAGTTTTCAGAAAAGAGTAATAGCTTTCTAAATGAAGCAAGCAGGGAAACTGAGATTTCCAAGATAGCCTTTGAGCTAAGTTTTGAGCAATTATCTCAAATCAGCAGAAAAAAGTATGTTTTTAAAACATAAGAGCTAGTATATTTTGGGAGTAGTATTGAGCACCGATATGGGGGAGAGTTCAGACAACTCACAGCTAGCCCCCATAAACCATGTAGCCATCATGGGTAGAAAAGGGTCATACTTTTTAGATGAACCCTTTTCACATAGACTAGTGGATCCATTAGTAGTTCAGGTCCTATACCTTTGGCCTGGTATAGGATGCGCTGGCAGCGTGAGGTAGATCGCTGTATCATCACTATAACTCTTATGTGATGGTTGTCGGTTAGAGAAACTCCCACATAAGTTATTGTATTTTTATATACATCAGTTTATTGTATTTTTATATACATTTCAGAGTTATGTTGTATCCTTGCATACACACAGATTTGACAGCATGTGTTTAAACAGTTTGTTTCTTTATATTGCACTTGTTTTAAATTGCTTTATATTGAAATGAGTTCAGTCATATTTAGTTGAGTATTCAAAGTTGAGTATCCAGAGTCGAATATCATATCTTTGAGTCGAATATCATATCCTTGAGCTGAGTATCTAATCTAGGAGTTGAGTATCTTATCCTTGAGTACTTCTGAGTTGAGTAAGTTTGAGTAGTTTTGAGTACCTTTGAGTATTCCTTGAGTTGAGTAAGTTTGAGAAGAGGTAAGTATGTTTCATTTCTATCAAGTTTCAAGCTTATGTTTATGTTTTAGAATTCCTCTTACATGCTCGTACATTCCACGTATTGAGCCATTTGGCCTGCATCTTTTCATGATGCAGACACATGTATTCAAGATCATCAACAGGAGCTTCGTTGATACATTCGAGAGTTCGAGTTAGCTATGGTGAGCCTCCTTGCTTTCGGAGGATTTCATTTACCTTTCAGTTATATCAGTTGTTAGGATGTCGTGGGTCTTGTCCCGACTTCCATCTTTATCAGTTAGAGGCTTCATAGATAGTCAGTACAGTTGAGAAGTCTGTATCATTTATTTTATTAAATGTTTTAAAGACTAAAGTTGCCTTTTTATGGCGAGTTGTATATATTTTATTATATAGAGTTTTCTTTGGACTTAAAGTTTGTATTTAAGTTTTATGAACTTTTATTTCAGTTTTTAAGCTTTGTATGCTTGAATCAGTTTTCCGCTTGTAGTCAGCCAGGATGAGGGTTCGCTTGGGGACCAGCAATGGTCTTCGAGTGCCGGCCACGTCCAGTGTGTAGGCTCGGGTCGTGACAATACTACACTTTATAATAGACATATTTAAGATCACAACCTTTTATATAATATTTTAACATTTAGTATCATTATTATTTATTTCATTACACTTCATTTTTTTTCACACATATCACTCTATATATTTAAATCCGATTATAATCTTATTTTATTTCTACGTCTTAATTCTATATATAAATAAAACAACAAAATTTAATATCCTTTAAACTCAACATTTATATATCTAGGTTAAGTTTAAATAAGACACATCAATTTTTACATATAAATTTATCATACATTTAAGTACATTTATTTATTATTTATTTATTTATTTTTACAATATGATAAAAAATACTACTATTAATTTTATAGACATATATATGTCGTACCTTGTATTGTACCCTTTTCTTAAACTAACTAATAACTTATCGTTTAATCATTAAAAGCATATAAATAAACAAGTTTTCCTAATCATATTTTCCTAAATTGAGTTTAAGGACTATCCTCGGATAGGCTCTGAGGGGTGCTTAACACCTTCCCCTCGAGTAACCAAAACCCTTACTCAGAATCTCACTGGTTTCGCAAATCAAAACAGAGTTCACATTTACATATTTAAAAAATGGTTTTCCTAATATTTTCCTTAAAATTTAGGTGGCGACTCTAAAAACAAAAACATTTTTTTCAAAACCAGAGTGTCAGCCACATTATGTTGTGAACTGGTTCGGCCGGTTTGAAATAGGGTGCGACAGCGATAAAGAGCTTCGGGAACTCAATTTTCAACTTGATGATTTTATTGTCTATGCTCAAAAGTGTGATAGCAAGTTTCTCAACTTGAAGGGAATCAAGGATCTTGCAAAAGTGATGATAGAGACAAAACTAGATCAAACTTGGTCACTTGTGTATCTACTTGTGAAGCTAACTTTGATTATTCCTGTTGCTACCGCAAGCGTGGAAAGAGCATTCTCATCAATGAAGTACATAAAGAATGATTTGCGTAATAGGATGGATGAAGATCTTTTGAATGGTTGTTTAGTTTGCTATATAGAGCGTAGTATATTTAAAAATTTAAGTAATGATGCCATTATTGACCGTTTTCAAAATATGAAAACTCGTCGAGGACAATTGTAAGTGAATGATGTTTTTTGCTAATATATTACTATATAAAGATTGCTACTACCTACTTGCTCGTCAACTTGTTCTCACCGTAAAATTTATATAATTGAATTAATTGTCTATTTTGAAGATAATGGTGCCCCCATGTTCTTGAGATCCTGGATATGCCTCTGGCAACAAATGGTCAACATTTTCAATGGTCAAAATCTTGATAGTAGTATTTCTATTTTTCGTAGAAATGTGAGTGATTAATTATTGTGTTTTATAGAAACATAATAACATTAGTTTAAAATGTTGTTCATGAGAAGTTTTATGTTGAAGTTGATATTTACGGTTTTCTTTCCGTAGAGCCCTCAACTGATGATGAAATAATAAGGAAATACTACATAACTCTGACTCCACAGAAAGATGCAAAGTTTGTGATGTTGAGTGCCACAAATTCACTACAACAAATATGATATATAGCTACGAAATTATTAGCTACGACATGAAATTTGTCACCAATGGTTCACCTTTTTGTGACGAAAATTATATTTCGTATTTAAATACATGAAGCACATACTTTTAAGGATGAAACATAAAATTACCTAGCAAAATTTTTTCCACTAAAATTATCCACCAAAAAATAAGTTGGCACCATTTATTGAGTATTATTAGTGACGAATTTAAAGTTTTTAGTGACACATTATTTTGTCACTAACTATGTACCTATTTTGTGACGAATCCTATTTTGTCCTAAAATTAATTAAATTTTGGACACGAAATTTTTTTGTCACAAAAAGTATATATGTTGATACAATAGTGACAAATCAAAATTTGTGGTTAATCATTGTGTAATTTAGCAACAAAATTTCAAATTTAATTGTGACCTTAGTTTTTGTCACTAATAGTTCAAACAATTAGTGACAATTATATTATTGTCTCTATTTTATCTATAGTTTAATCACAATAAAATTTTCTCACAAAAAAAAAAGATTAAATGTCTATGACTTAAATTTTGTAGTTAATTAATAAAATGATTGGATACAAAAAAAAAATTGTGGTTATAAATTAAAATATCATGAATAATAGACACATTTAATTCAAATATAGTAAAAATCAAAATTTTGTCTGTCCATAAACAATAACCATGCAAACATTTTTTAGTGAAAATCTGAAGTTATACTCTACACAAGCATCATACCAATATTATGTAATTAAAAAAATATTTTAACACCAAAAAAGTTAGAAGCAAAGTTCCCAAATCATCAAAAGCCTCGATAATTTTGCAAATATTTTATCACTAGATACTAGAGCCAGTGTAAGCACCGGCCCAATATATATTACTCTATTAATTTTAATTTATATGGTACAAATAGAATTAAAAGACTTGATCAAATTTTGATATGATTTTTAAATATTTTAAAATGTTATTATTGTAATTTATAGTATTTTTAACGTAATTTTCAAATAATATGTTACTCACTTTGTCCTAATTTACGTGGCACATGAGAAACTTTGAGAGTCAACCAAATTTTTAATATGATTTTAAAATATTTTAAGTTGTTAATTGTTGTGATTTATAATATTTTTAAGTAATGTATTTTTAAATAAATATGGTACACTCGGTGTCACAATTTATGTTGCACATGAGAAATTTTGAGAATTAACCAAATTATAATATGTTTTTTTAAAAAAAAATAATGATTAAAAATAAAAATAAAAAATTAATATATATATATATATATATATATATATATATAATGTTAATTATTGTAATTTAAATTACTCTTAACGTAATTTTCAAATAATATATGTTATTCCATCTATATTTCGAGAGTTGATCTAAATTTTGATATGTTTTTTAAATATTTTATTTTGTTAATTATTATAATTTATAATATTATTTTTTTTAGTAATTTATAACTATAAAACATACTAAAAAGGGAAATAAGACAAATACATTAAAACAGATAAATTATTAAATATAAATAGAGGAGAAGGGCAGTAATTTATAAATGCATAACATACTAAAAAGGGACATAAGACAAATAAATTAAAACGGAGAAATAGTTAAATATAAATAGAGGAAAGGGCAAATCGATCAATTGACTGACTGACCCTAAGCTCCTCTATTGGCAATGACCCCTACTATTTCTGATGCAGAATGTCAGAGAGTAAGGATCAGGGTTCTCTCTAGATGAGCCATCAGTATTGAACTTAAATTTCCCTTGGGGAGGAAGATGTCACTATACTAATGTGCACCTCGTTGGTTTGTAGATTTCCAACTTTTGTATCATAAGTGGCCAAATGTTAGAGATCTTTGTTATCCATGGGAACCTCGCTCTAGCCAAGAGACAGAGGTTCCTGATTTATGTCATTAATAACTCTGCTTCTTGATATTGAACCTTCTTGGAAAATGATATTTCTTTTCTTCCATAGATACCATATAATGATGGCTGGGGAAGCAAGATATAGTGGCTTCAGTTAATTAGGAGAATAGTAAGCTTTCCACCATTGTGTTGCAACTTGATTTAACTAAATAAATGAGCCCTTAAGCTACTGCAGCAAAGTGTGTTCAGATGCTCTTAGCATAATCTCTTGTTAAGAACAAATGTAGCATAGTTTCCTGTTGATAGATCTCACAACACCTGCACCATTCTTGCTTAACAGATTCTTGCTTAACACATCGCCCAAGGAAAAAGACCTTGTGAGATCACTGATAAAATCCATCACACACCAAAAGTCCAAACTAGTGTGAAAGAGTTGACAGTACTCATCAACAAGAATTATATAACGCAAGACCATGATCTGCTAGCAAGTTTGCTTTGAAGAACTCAAATAAGAGACTTATTATACTGCATATAGAATCAAAGGTGATAGAGATCTTGAATATGAATTACCGGTGAAAGGTTAAGGAATGGAGAGCTATGTACATTATGTCATTGGTATAGAAAGTTACATGAATGGAAGATAGTTCAACATTTTCATGAACTATATATGCAGCTTAGTCAATATTACATGAATCAGTGATGAAAGTAGAAGGAATGAAGCTCTATTATGTGTAAGTTTGAAAACAAAACCCTCCTAACTAGTAGCCTCAAAACCACCAATGTTTATATCATCCAACTAAAGATATGTGAATCGAATCACCTGAAGTCAAACTTTGTTGCAACAAGTCCAAAAAGACACTAGTTATACAAAATTTAAGGATTATATGAACAGATGTTATCAAACCCCATATACTGCCCTGTCTTGATCTTTCTAATCGTGTCATATACAAGATAAAATAGCTATATCATTCTTGCATAACACATCGCCCACTGATAATTTTCTCTTTCATACTATCCATAAATACAAAGATAATTTATAAGGTAGACTAGTAACACCCATTTTACTAAAAACCCATTGTTGCACCTCTTTCTTGTTGAAGGATTAAGAATGATATTTTTCATTTGTCGAATTATGAGTAATTATAAGTAAATTTATTTAGTGAATTAATTATGATCAAGATGTTAGGTCCTAGTCTTGAACTACATTAAGTAGTTTTATTGCAGCAAATGTTTAGTAGGGTTCTAGATTTTTTTACTTGTATGGTAGACTTCATATAGAATTAAGGCTTTGAAAGTTGATATATTTGTTTGAATTCTTGAGTTGAACTAGTAATCGTTATTGGGGCTGACAAAAGATCTACAATAAATAAATGGACGAAATAGTGTTAATGTAGTAGGTGAGGTTTTGTTAATACGAACTCCAACATGATGCATGACTCTTTATAAATCTAGGCAATGCATGCAACATTGTCTGTAATTATTTTATTTTGTCTAATTATCGGGGATTAGTTAAATTGTACATTAAATGGTCATATGTTCTAATACTTCACATGTTAGATGTTGAGTTAATACAGTTCCCAAATATTAGCATTTTGATAATTCATGTGTAGTAGGTTGTGCAAGGATAATGATGTGTTCATTGCTCTCCAAAATTTAAAAAAAGTTCTTGCCAGGTACATAGTCTTGCTCACCCAAGATGACCTTCATATTAGTATGCTTGCATTTTTATTTAGTGCTTATAAAACTGATCATTACAACATATTGAATACATAGATTGTGTTACAGATTCTATCTTTTTACCTCAATATGAACACAATTTAAATTAAATCATAATTTTGTTCTTCTTTTTTCTCCACAGGTATAAGAGGTGAGAATTGAATCTAGATTACTTGAAAGCTAAATATCGCCACATTTTTGGTACTTGGGAAGAAATCTCCACGTATTTGTCTTAGTTAAGGAGTAATATTTAGTAATCAAGTATTGGACATATTAACTTTTATTAAGGAGTTATATGATCATGGGTGTTTTATTATTCTATTTTAAATTTATGCAATTTTAAATTCAAATATAATATAAATATGAAATAATTAAATGTCATCAAATGTTTTTCATTAGTGGCAAAAGATTTTAACTTTTTGCGATTACTATATCAAACTTTTCAAGACATTTTCATCACAAATTAAATTAGTTTGTCATAAATTGAATACATTTAGTGACAATATATTTGTTCTAGTACCCTCCTTATCGAATATGAATTAATTTTATATTTTATGACAATTGTAATTATTACTAATCATGACGATTTATAGTGACAATTTTATGTTGTCAATAAAAATTCATAATTTTAGTGACAAGATGATATATTTAACTACAAAATTGTTAATCTTCATTAGTGTGATAAATTTGTCACTAATTTATACATTTAAGGACGAAATACTTTTTTGTATATAAAAGGTAGTCATTAGTGACAAAATTTCTTTTGTGCTACTACGAAATATAGAACTTTAGAGACAATTGGTACCGTCACTAATTGAACTAAATAATTAATGACCAAATAGTTTTGTCGGTATTAATAACGTTTTTAGTGACAAAATTATACTATCAACTACAATAAAATACACTTTTTATGACAATCAAATTCGTCACAAATGCTATGCATTTTGTGACGATTTTTTTGTTTTGTAGTTAATGAAACTTCTTTAGCGACGAAGCACTAAATCGTCTTTATATACATTTAGTGACGCACCTTTAGTGACGACTGACTGACGAAATTTTTTTCGTCACACAAAATTTTTTGTGACAAATATGCTTTATAAATAACGAAATAATTTGTCCCTAATAATCAAATTTGTTGTAGTGGGGCCATCTGGTTATCGGAGAAACCACAATGTTTATTTGAATTCTTCAAGAATGAACAACTAAGGAACCAATGGGATTTCTTGTCCAATACTGGTTCCATGCAATAGATGGTCCACATTTTCAAGGGTCAAAATCTTGATAATAGTATCTCTCTCCTTTCCGTGCTAATGTGAGTGATTAATTATTGTGTTCTTTAGAAACATGACAACATTAGTATAAATGTTGTTCATGAGAAGAAGTTTTATGGTGAATTGGATATTTACGGTTTCCTTTCCGTAGAGCCCTCAGCTGATGATGAAACAATAAAGAAATACTACTCTGACTCCACAGAGAGATACAAAGTTGATGATGAGGAAAAACATTGATGATCCTAGTGAGCCTATTGGTGTGATATTAAGTGCCACAAAGACCATCTTGTTGTTGGAGAAATCACAATGTTTGTTTGAATTCTTCAAGAATGATAGTCACCGCATTCTGACTGGGACAAGGATCCTGACTGATCACCGCGTTCACCATCAGTAAAACCACTTACACCTGATGAAAGCTCCAACGATCAACCTAATCTCAATGCTGAGTCCCCTGCTGCTTCTCCTGTGGAACCGGTGTATCTGTTGCCGGATTTGAATCTTCCCCCACCAGAAGAGGAAGAAGAGGATGAGGAGTAGTACTGAATCGTGTTTATTATGAACCAGTTCATCTTTTATTATGTCTGCTTTATTTATAATTAGGATCAAATAAACTAGCAATGATCTTTGTGATTGCTTATCTAGTAGTGGTCCCATGCAATAGCTGATGCACATTTTCAAGGGTCAAAATCTTGATAGTAGTATCTCTCTCTTTTCCATGCTAATGTGAGAAGAATGTTGTAATGAATGGATTGTGAAGGGAAAACATCAGATTTTGTGACTGTATAGTTTTCCAGCCCCTCTTTCAAATTGGAACTGCCCAATTTTAGTTTGAAGACCAAGTCCATCCCGCAAAGACTTTGAATCTGGGACGGTATATCAGTCTCACTTTTGGACAATCGGTTAACCAACTTGTGAGCAGAAGTATCAAGAAGTTTTTCCGCAACCCTATTAAACAGGACCAAAATAGTCGTCCCACCATTATCCATGACCTTAATGTGTATCTTAAACCTGTGTGTGCGTAAAACGTTAGTGTTCCTTTGAATGTAAGTTGTGGCTACAATGTTGATTGCTTGCTTACATAACCAACGGTAAGTCGCATTGTTTGTTGCACTTCTGGCATGTGTAGACACCATTTGAAGATTCAACTTTCTTGTTGCACAAGTTACAGGAAATGTAATACCAATCAAAGAAGTTCTCTATTCCAGTGATCTGCCCTGGTGCTTTTGGTGTGAAGGGTTACTTACCTCTGTGTCGGAACTCCAGTCAGAATCTACTAACTCTGCAACAGTCATCCTGTTTTCAAACATAGCTTGTGCAATGGGAACGTTATTGCGTTTGCACTCGCAATAGTTTGTACATCAACTGACTTTTTTGAGAACTTATGAAGCAAGGAGGTGATGTTGTCCATTGTAAGATTACCATAAATTTTGCTTGCTGCGGTGGTGGCAAAAGTCAGTTTACCTTTTATGAAACAAACCACAATTGAATGTCAGAAGGTCCTATATATGTGACTATTAAAATGTTCCAGTATGTTCAGAATAAGTAGATACCTCTGAATTCTTTTAGCTTTGTAGCAGTAACTATGACAATGTCTGGGTCCGAAGTGGTTGGGATATACATGGGGGTAAAATGATTCGCCATGGTCCTCCCACAAAGTTATTCTTGCTTTGATAGTCATGTCCTCCCTAAAAGAGAATTCTAATTTATTACTCTGTGAATCAATATGATTTTCTATGCTTCTACTTTGGGATGAATGAATATGAATGTAATGTAAATGAGATAAGAATTACAGATCAGTAAGAATGTGTATGTCACGTTTTTTCCACTTTGAACCCACACTATCTAGATCACCGATTCCACATAGGCATCCAACCACATCTACAAGTTAAGGAGGGAATTATTCATTGTATACGTTGAAGACCGTGTGTAACATAAATGACAGGAATGAATATACCTGATAAGATGATGTTGTTGTTGACCCTTGAGTGAATCATTTCTGGTTTAGTAAACTGGAACCCATTTTATTCAACCAGAAATGATTCGTGGTTGAATAAACTGGAACCCATTTAGAGGGATATGAACAATATCATCTGGTAGTTTTTGGATGGCAGTTATCCTCAAGAATATTATTTAAAAGTTCGACTGCACTGGTCTGTAGTCACCAAGTATTTCTGAAACTTTGAAGTTTCTAATAATGATTACAGATCCTTCACTCAACTTATCGCGGAACTTGTTAACTTGATTCTTCCAGATTACCGCATGCATCAAAGTTCCCTGATAGAAGTAAATGTGTAAGGGAGTTTGTAATAAGCAAATTCACAACGGTGTGTAAATTGAATAAGAAGGATGCGAAGGATGCATTACCTTTTCATCAATAATTATCATGTCCAGGCTTATCATGTCTGGGCTTCGCTTGTAATTAATAAATTCCCACATCCTGCAGACTTGTACCCTAATCAACCAGTCATTGCGGAGTAGCATCCAAATCCGAAAGAAGTGAATATGCCATATTCAATTTTTTTTTTCCAGATAGTAGAAGAATAATTGTGACTTTAGTAGGCAAGTCAGAAAGAACTGATGGAGAATGGGTGTATCGAAGGTTGCAAGCCATTTTATAGACCATTCTGTAGATTTGAATGAGGTTGGCACCCTTGGCAATGAGGCGCGCTGTTTTGGAAGAGGCGTAACGACTGGTTGTTTCCAACTGTTAAGAGGCGTCGTTCCGCATATAACAAAGGGAAATTAGAACGGCAGCCGGTTTGGGTTGAAGAGACGTTTGATGTGGGGGTTCTTAAAGGGAAGGGCATTTTTGGGAATATATTAAAGTAAAAGGGTTTTCTGGATGGTGGTGCTGCCACGTAGGCGGCACTAAGGTTTTCTTTTATATATATGATGATATGATATGATTCTAGAAACATGATAACATTAGTATAAAATGTTGTTTATGAGAACAAGTTTTATGGTAAAGTGGATATTTACGGTTTCCTTTCTGTAGAGCCCTCAGCTGATTCTGAAACAATAAGGAAACTCCACAGAGAGTTTCAAAGTTGATGATGAGGAAAAACATTGATGACCCTAGTGAGCCTATTGGTGTGTTATTGCGTGCCAGAAAGACCATCTCGTTGTTGGAGAAATCACAATGTTTGTTTGAATTCTTCAAGAATGATAGTCTCCGCGTTCTGACTGGGATGAGGATTCTCACTGATCACCGCGTTCACCATCAGCAGAACCACTTACACCTGATGAAAGCTCCAACGATCAACCCGATCTCAACGCTGAGTCCCCTGCTGCTTCTCCTGTGGAACCGGTGTATCTGTTGCCAGATTTGAATCTTCCCCCACCAGAAGAGGAAGAGGAAGAGGAAGAGGAGGATGAGGAGTAGTACTGAATCGTGTTTATTATGAACCGGTTCATCTTTTATTATGTCTGTTTTATTTATAATTAGGATCAAATAAACTAGCAATGATCTTTGTGATTGCTTATCTAGTATTGGTCCCATGCAATAGCTGATGCACATTTTCAAGGGTCAAAATCTTGATAGTAGTAGCTCTCTCTTTTCCATGCTAATGTGAGAAGAATGTCCAACAAGACAGTATACTAAAGGTAATATCCAATAAATTTTGAAAAGTTATCATACAATATGAATGATGTGTCAACTTCTCAAGTTTCAAATAGCAAAATACCGTCAGATAACTTCAAATAACAATGTGTTGAATACAAGATAATAATATGAATGATGCTAACAATAATTACATACTAACCTTAAGTATTCCATATAAAGCAATTATCTTTGCCAACAATATACTTGCAGGAAATATTTCTTCCATTAAACAACCTCTAAGCAATCTACAAAACATAAGAGACAATTGATTAAATCCTGAAGTTCAAAATTATTGTTCTCACTTAGAATGAATTAAGTCAGAAAGTGTAGTATGAAAAATGTACAAAACAGTCTCATATATCCATCAATAGAACCGCTCATAAGCTATAGTATAATAGGTATCTATAAATATCATACATTGAGTCTATACTATCCACAGAAAAATAACCATCTCTAAGCTAATCTATAAAAAGGCATAATTCAAATATGGAAAATTTTGATAAGTCCAAATAGAACCTCCTTAACATGTTAACTAACAGAATAGTCATAGTTTCCCTCATAAAACCAAAATATGACTGCCATAGGTAATCAATAAATAGGCTTTCACTAACTTTATGCATTAGAATTGTTCAAGCACGGCAGGGAGTAATATTAGAGTTAAACTTTGATTGGATAATACGAGGAGAAATAAGAGGATTACCTCAATCTATTATATGTACATGTGTTTATAATAATCAAGTACAAACTAATTGAGAATAGATCTTAGTATAACACAAATATAAAATTTATTGCCAAGGAGACAGTTATATCTACGTTCTAAAACATATTAAACTCAATGAACAGAAGCACAACTCAGTTCATCCCATACCTCTCTACACCTTAATCACAATATTGAACCAGAAAAAATATATAGTTATGAATAGATTTTACATAATTAGAACAAGATTAAGTATTACAACAATCACATATAGTGAAGTATATAATTATGAGTAGCTTTCTCATAATTAGAACAAGAAGGCTTGAACTAATCAAATCCTAATCTAAAGGACATATAAACTTTCATATATTCCAACAAGACAGTATACTAAAGGTAATATCCAATAAATTTTGAAAAGTTATCATACAATTTCATATATTTGAGTCTCTTATCATTATGATAAATCTATATGTATGCTTCTGACAAAAAAAAAATTGAAAATAATATTTGGTCATTTAGACATATTAGTTAGACATATTTTATTATATATTTTTTTCTAGACTGATATTTTTAAAGTTAAAAATAAATATAATGACGGTACAAAAATAAGAGTCTTGAGTCTCAACTAACAAATATATTGTGTAAAAATCTCCTGTTTTGCCCAACTGACTGTAAATTTAAATTTTACAGTTATTCAATAATAGGATACAGATCTAAAAAATTAATAAACTGCTCTAAATTAACTGATGTTCAGTTCTGAGGTTTTATCCATTTAAAGAGATATAGAGTTCAATAACATACAACAAAGACATGAAAGATCATAAAAAAATAGCAAGAAAAAACAGAATCTGCTTACAACAGAATCAAAAACGTGGAAAACACTCATCTGATGTTAATGGTTAGTTTTTTCATATTTTTCTTTTGTTTGATTAATTGAGTAACTTTCTTACACTTTCAGAAACACTTTAATTAAGTGTTAAAATGTTTATAAATTGGACAAACACATTCATTAAAAATTGTAATACTATAAGGGGGAAGAAATTTTGATGGAAAGACATGATTACTGATTTCTTTTAAATATGACACAGATTTAACAGATTTTACAATCTAAAAAAACATACACTATGCCTAATATAGTTAATTTAGTGGCAATACATTCACAATTGTCATTTAACTTTGTAAAATTATTTAGTACAAAGTGATTAACTTAGTGATGATAAACTAATAAAATATGATGAATGATTGTAGGCTTATTAAGTAATTTATTGTGCATTTCTTATTTCCACTTATATAATATTGTTATACTTATTTTCTGTAGAGAATCAATGCTTGCATAAGTAGACTGATTTGTTACTCCATTGAAAGTACATTAGTTAATGCATATTCCTTTATGCTAGATTTGCCAAGTAGTTCTTCAAATTCAAGGCAATCTAAAGGTAAACATATAATGGTGGATGAGAACGCATTTTCGGTGGAACATTCTAATGTTCAATCAAATGAGCAAAATATTTATGAAAATGAATATGAAGATATGTTGGAAGGTATGAATCTATACTTAAACACATTTTATGTTCTTATAATTTATTAATGTGAGAAATTTTGTATAGTAATAATTTTTTTAAATTTTTTTTTATATTTATAGGGGATGAAATTGAAGGTGGTAGAATTTACAGTCAAGGTATTTGTTTCAATATTACATTTCATCAACAAATCGATTTATGTTTTTTATACAATAAATAATTAAACTCTATCTTTTAAATTTTATATGAAATACTATTTAGATTATTGGGATATGGGAGATCCTACTTATGAGTGTGAACATTGCGGTGCGTACTTCTGGTATGAAGAAAGAATTGAGAAGAGATACAAAAAAATAAAACTTGTTTTCACTTTGTGTTGCGGTAAGGGAAAGATAAAGCTTCCAAATCCAAAGAATCCTCCTACACTGCTAAAGGAATTATTATTTGGATCAGGTAATTGAAATTATTTATCAAATTACTACATTATTATTAGGGAAAATGCATAAGTACCCCCTCAGCCTATACCCGAAATCTCAGAGACACACCTAACCTTTACTAAGGTCCTATTACCCCCCTGAACTTATTTTATATGTAATAGTCTACCCCTTTTTGGCCTACGTGGCACTATCTTCGTGGGCCCAATGCATGTTGACATTTTTTTGAAGATAGTGCCACGTAGGCAGAAAAGGGGTAGAATATTATAGATAAATTAAGTTCGGGGGGGTAATAGGACCTTAGTAAAGGTTAGGTGTGTCTCTGGGATTTCGGGCATAGGCTGGGGGGGTACTTTTGCATTTTCCCTTATTATTAGAATATATTCTTTTAAATGTTTGAATAACATAAAATTAATTTAGGTGACAAAAGTCGTCATTTCAGAGAGAATATAAGAATTTATAATTCTATGTTTTCATTTACATCAATGGGAGGAAAAATTGATGCATCTGTCAATCAAACAAGAGGGCCAAGAACATTCAGATTATCTGGACAGAATTATCATAAAATTGGAAGTTTATTACCTACCAAGGGATCTACTCCAAAATTTGCACAATTGTATATAAATGATACAGAAAATGAGGTGCAAAATAGAATTAATGTTATCAAGTAAGTATTTATAGTATATATAAATTTTACAACGTTCAGTGATATTGTGATTATTAATCACTATTATTTATATAACTATTTTTTTTAGTCGTAGTGAAAACAACAGTCAAATTCATGCTCAAATTGTTAATGATCTCAAGGAAATGCTAGATCAACACAATGTGCTTACAAAATCTTTTCGGATGGTAAGAGATAGATTTCAAATTGATCAAAGTGCAGATGTTAAACTAAGACTGATAGGAAAAAAAGGATCAGATGGAAGAAGGTACAATTTGCCAACAGTTTCTGAGGTAGCAGCTTTGGTGGTTGGTGATTTTGAACCAACCAGTTCTGACAGAGATATAATAATTGAAAGTCATTCTGGACAACTTAAGAGAATAAGTGAATTGAATGCAGCATACTTAGGTTTGCAATATCCATTACTTTTTCCATTTGGTGAAGATGGATATAGAGAAGATATTCCTTTAAATGGAATTGATGAATCATCTGATGGAAGGAAATATGTTAGCTCTCTTGAATACTTTTCATACAAAATTCAAGAAAGGAAGAATGAAGTACCAACAATTGTATCGGCTAAAATATTATTTCAACAATTCTTGGTAGATGGATATACAATGATAGAATCTTCTCGGTTGCTATTTTATAGGCTCCATCAAACACATTTGAGAGCAGACTTCTATAAGGGATTACAAGAAGCTGTTTTACAGGGAGATACTCAACCTTCTTCTAAAGGACAAAGAGTAATATTATCTTCTTCTTTCACTGGAGGTACACGTTACATGTTGCAAAATTATCAAGATGCAATGTCAATATGTAAATGGGCCGGATATCCTGATCTATTTATTACATTTACTTGCAATCCTAAATGGCCTGAGATCACTAGATTTGTAAACAGTAGGGGATTGGCTCCAGAAGATCGGCCAGACATTATAACGAGAGTCTTTAAAGTCAAATTAGATCACCTGATAAAGGATTTGCGAGACAACAAAGTTTTTGGACAAGTAAAAGCAAGTATATTATTGCCTTATTATTATACCACAATTGTTTATTTTTAATTAGAAACAGTAATAAAAAATAATAGCATATTTATCCTTTGATTCAGTGATTTATACTATTGAATTTCAAAAGCGTGGATTGCCTCATGCGCATATTTTGCTATTTCTACATAATAAATCTCCAAATATTGGTGATATTGATGATATTATTTCAGCTGAATTACCAAATAAATTACTTGATCCGGATTATAATGTGGCTGTTACAAACTTTATGATGCATGGCCCATGTGGTTCAGTTAGAAAATCATCTCCTTGCATGCAAAATGGAAAATGTTCAAAACTCTTTCCAAAAAGGTTTATTTTTTCTACCTCAATTGATGAGGAGGGATATCCTGTATATAGAAGAAGAGATGATGGCAGATCTACAAAGAGATCAGGTATTGATTTGGATAATAGATATGTTGTACCACACAATAGATTTTTGTTGTTGAAATATGGGGCGCATATTAATGTTGAATGGTGCAATCAATCAAGGTCAATTAAATACTTATTTAAGTATGTTAATAAAGGTCATGACCATGTTACAGCTGCTTTTTGTGATAGTGCGAATTCTTCAGATTCAAGAGGGGTTGATGAAATAAATATGTATTGTGATTGTCGGTATATATCACCATGTGAAGCAGCTTGGAGAATCTTTAAATTTCCAATCCACCATAGAGAACCTTCTGTAGAAAGGTTATCTTTTCATTTACCAGGCAATCAGAATATCATATTTTCAGATGATGATCCAATTGATGTTGTCATCAATAAACCAACCATAAAGGAATCCAAATTTTTAAGTTGGTTTGAAGCAAACAAGGAATTTCCTGAAGCAAGAGATTTAACCTATGCAGAATTTCCTTTAAAGTCTGTTTGGAAGCAACAATCTAAGAGATGGGTTAAAAGAAAAACTTCTGCATTTTCGATTGGAAGAATTTTCTTTGTTCCACCGGGATCTGGTGAGCAATATTATCTTAGATTGTTATTGAATATTGTTAGAGGTCCTACTTCATATGAGGATATTAGAAGAATAAATGATATTGATCATGAGACTTTTAGAGATGCATGTTATGCTTTAGGATTATTAGATGATGACAAAGAATATGTTGATGCTATAGTAGAAGCAAGTCATTGGGGAATGCCATCATATCTAAGACAATTATTTGCTATGCTACTTATATCAAATTCAATGTCACGTCCGGAGGTTGTTTGGCAATCAACATGGCATTTACTATCTGAAGATATTCTTCATGAACAAAGAAGAGTATTAGATAACCCAGGTACCCAATACTGTTTTAAATTTAAATTAATCATATTATTATCATGAATTCTATTTTATTTTTGTTTGATTAATTAGTTTATTATATTTACGTTTAAATATTAATTTATTATATTTTTTTTTTTCCAGAAGCTTATCTATCAGATGCTGATTTGAAGAATTGTTGCTTGCAAAAGATAGAAAGTTTTTTAAAAAGTTGTGGAAGAAGTTTTTAGATTTTCCTACAATGCCAATACCTATTTACACTGAGGATGATGTTGACATCACCAATAGATTAATTTGTGATGAAATGCGTTACAATAAACGAGCTTTAGCTGATGAACATCAACAATTGGTATTAAATTTAACGAATGAGCAGAAATCAGTGTATAAAAAAATTATGGCAGCAGTTAATGAAAATATAGGTGGATTTTTCGTTTTATATGGATTTGGAGGAATAGGAAAAACTTATATTTGGAAGACTCTATCAGCTGCCATAAGGTCCAAAGGAGATGTTGTTTTAACAGTTGCATCGGATTGCATCTCTTTTATTACCAGGTGGCCGAACAGCACATTCAAGATTTGTTATCCCGCTAAATATAATTGAAGATTCAACATGC
Organism: Solanum okadae; assembly: GCA_036553675.1. NCBI lineage: Eukaryota > Viridiplantae > Streptophyta > Magnoliopsida > Solanales > Solanaceae > Solanum > Solanum okadae. Next base: position 9,359,043 of record CM071686.1, on the reverse strand, counting down.
AATTTAAAACAAGGTATTCCTTTAGCACATTTGCTAATCAAGACTAAGTTGATTATTTGGGATGAGGCTCCAATGATGCATAAACATTGTTTTAAAGCTCTTGATAAGACTTTAAGAGATATTATTGGCTACAAAGACGCAACTAAGTCAGAATTACCATTTGGTGGTAAAACAATTGTTCTTGGAGGTGACTTCAGACAAATTCTTCCTGTGATACCAAAAGGTAGTCGACAAGATATTGTTAATGCAACTCTCAACTCTTCATATTTATGGCCCCATTGTGAATTATTAACACTGACAAAGAATATGAGGTTGCAAAACAGTGACGCTGATACTGATCTAAAAGAGTTGCAAGAGTTTTCTGATTGGATATTAGCAGTTGGGGATGGTAGTATTGGTAATTCATTTGATGGAATTGATAAAGTTTTAATGCCAAAGGATCTTCTAATAACTGAATATACTGATCCAATAGCAGCTATTGTGGAAAGTACGTATCCAGATTTTAGTACTAATTGTAATGATGTTGGATACCTACAACAAAGAGCCATTCTTGCTCCGACTCTTGATATGGTGGAATCAATCAATCAATATATGATCTCCTTGAATCATAATCCTGAGAAATCATATTTGAGTTCTGACAAAATATGCAAGTCTGATCATACTTATTCAGGTTTGGAACATGTCCACACCCTAGATTTTTTGAACACTATTAAATGTTCTGGAGTTCCAAATCATTCAATCACTTTAAAAGTTGGAGTACCAGTGATGTTACTAAGAAATATTGATCAGGCAGCAAGACTATGTAACGGCACTAGGTTGATTGTTACTAAACTTGAAAATCAAGTAATTGAAGCAAAGGTTTTATCTGGACAGATGGCTGGGCAGAAGGTATTTATTCCAAGAATGACTTTAACACCTTCAGATGCTATCCCATTTAAGTTTCAAAGAAGACAGTTTCCTATAACTGTATCATTTGCCATGATAATCAACAAGAGCCAAGGACAGTCTTTATCTCATGTTGGATTATTTTTGAAGAAACCAGTGTTTACCCATGGACAACTTTATGTAGTTGTTTCTAGAGTAACAAGTAGAAAGGGATTAAAAATACTGAGTTACAATGATGACGGACAATTAACTGATGAGGCTATAAATGTAGTATATAAAGAAGTGTTCCGAAATCTATTGTAATATGCAGATTCTTTGGGATGTTTTATATATACTGTAATTGTTGATGATTATTATAAAACAATTCTGATGAAGTTGTTATTATAATTATGGTATCATTTAGAGGTATGCTATTTTAACCAACCAAATAATTTTTAATAATATTGTGTTCTGTGTAGTACACCTAAAGATAACATTATATGATCTAAAATGTTATGCGATTACTTTAATTAATATACAAAATTATTAATTTTAAATTAAATTTTTATCATGTAAATTGATTGATTTACCTTTTTCTGCATTGTTTTTTCAAGCTAATGACAGTCAAGAAACGTTAAAAAGTGTTTTATGCAATCAGAAGAAATAAGAGTTCTAAAAGGACAAATACTGATAATGAATGTTCAGGTACAATTTTAATCTTTAGTATTTGCATTATACATTTTCAGGTAAAATTTTAATCTCAATTTTTTTCATTATACTTCTCTAATATTTCCTTTAGTCTTCTCTAATATTTCCATTATTCTTTTATCATTACTTTGTTTTATAAAGAATAATAATAATTATAATATTTTAAAATACTTTAAATAGATTAATATTGTTAACTCTTTTATTGACAGTGGCAGATAATACAGCTGATATTTTGAGTTCTTGAATTTGAATAATTGGTATCAAGAGTTTGAAAAAACGGAGGGGAAGAATACACTTATGCATATAGTGAACAATTTCACTCTTAAGTAATTGAGTGTGCTTTGAAGATAGTATCAGTCTATTTCATTATATTAAATGGAACCGCATGTTGACATTATTTTTTTATAACTAAACTATATATATGCAATGGAGGGCTTGGTTCTATATACTTTTTAAACTTTAGATTTAATCGTGCTATCCTGTAACAAGTATTTAAAGGAGTTCATATATGCCTTAGATATTTCAAAGAAGCAGCACATTAAAAATAGACTCCAATAAGTTTAACCAACTAAACACACAATTATTTACGTTATGTTAATTTAGTAAACTGAATTATAATCTATCAAGCATATGAATTTTATCATTAAGCTCTTCATCTGAACCATGAATCATAATATAGGTATAAGCACATTGAAACTACAGAAAATATCAATATAAATCAGATTAAAATATAGAGACTGCTGTAAAAAGAACCAAATTGAGAGGAAAATAAAATAGCTTAACTACATATTTTTAGATGTAAGACATCTTTTCGAATTTTTAAAAACAAATAATCAGTTCTCTGCTCCTTCAAGAAGCAATAATTCATCACAATCTACTCTAACAACATGGTTAAGCATAAAAAAAAAACAAAGATAGAGATCTAACCTGACATTGCAAAGAACATAAAAACTGATACGACCACATCATAAACTCTCTATTTCCAAGCAAAATAACAAAATCTGAATCAACATAAGCTTATTAAAACTATGTTATAGCATGCATGTACTAATTAAATTAAATTTAAAATATAATACCTTAGTTGACCATCCCAAATAGAGTAACATCGACGCAAAATAGAGCTGAAGAAGACATCAACTGATAAATTTTGCAAAATTAACTCCATGACAAGAAGATGATGCATGCTAATACTCTTTAATTGAAGTTTTTATTAAACAAGGTCAATTCAAAAAAAATAAAAATATGAACTCACCATTTCACGAAACATACGATTGTTGACGGAACGACTCCAGATTTAAATACAATTCCGATCAAAATCTTATTTCCAGTGTGATACCTGCTTTAAAAAAGTTTTTCTTAGGCTTTATTCTAATTGGAATGTTCAAATGTTGAAATGAGAATTTTTTTTTAGCAAAGTTATGGTGATGAGATTCAAATTATAGATTTCGTTCTTCCAAGAAACTTTTTACAAGGATGCACTTGAAAAAATTAACAATTAGAAAGAACCCAATTGATAAAGGGTAAGAGAAGAATATAAAGAAAACAAAGGAACAACACTTACAGTGAGATGGAAAAGCACACAGGAGCTAATAGATGACGGAGTAGCTCTGACCGGCGACGATCTAAAGAGGAATCTCACTTTCCTAATCTCAAAAATCATATTCCATCGGTGCAAGTTTGGTCTCCTTCCACAATCTAGATAGATCCATTTTTTTTAAGTTTTCATTTTGTTTTTTCTTACTTTCTACTACCTGACACTTTCCTCCGACTTTTTGTTTACATTTTTTTGTTATTCAATGAATTGGTCCATTGCCATTTTGTTTAATTAAAAATAACGAAAGAAAGATGGAAATATTGAAATGTGTGCATACATTGAAGTCTACTTTACAATCAAGGCACACTAATCAATATACCTAAAAAGTTGTATTCTTTTATATTACTTCCTTCATTTTACACCTCCTTCGTCAACTTTAATTGTCATATTTAATTTTCGAAAGTTTATTTGACCAATTTTTAAAATAAAATATGATTATATTAAATCGATATTTTAAGAAAAATATTTTTATATTTCAAAACAATACTAAAAGTACTACAAATAGCCATTATTTGCATATTAATATGATGAAAAATTATATCGTAAATTGTTAGTCAAAATTATTATGTTTTACTCTAAAAAAAACCTGACAATTAAAAGTGAACTGATGGAATATTAGTTTATTATTATATTAAATATAATTGTTGCATATTAATTTATCATTATACTAAATATAATTAATTTATATTAGTTGATCACTTTACTAAATCAATAAAATTTTAATAACTTTTTTTACTACTCTTGCAATTAATTTTATTTTTGAAAGTATTCATATTTGTTTGTATAATTCACAAGAAGTATTTTGAGGCGTGAACTTGAAAAATAATCTTCTTATTTATGTTTTTTAAGCACTGTAAAAAATTAATAGTGATCAACTAATATGAGACCAAGAGAGTATTTCACATACACAATACCTAATATAGTTTATTATATTATATTATATTATATATTACTATGAGTGGCTTATGTTTATTATAAAAATTATAAAAACATTACTATTGGGACCACAAAACAACTTTATATTGTGATTAAAATAAATTCAAAAAATAATTATTGTATTTCATTTAATTTATAGTTTATTTACTGTCTTTGGATATTTATATTCCATATAAACTATAACTCAATATATGTTTTTATAAAAAAATTATCATATCCGCGCAACGCGCGGGTACGTATACAATTGTTAAAGAAAACTCACCAATTTCAGCTACAATAGTGACATAGTGTGATAAATAGATATGATTGGTGAAGATATACAATTTGACACGGCTTGTCATACATTGTTCTTTTGGTCTTCATCTTTATAATATTCTTGTTTTTGATTTATAACACATTATCAACACGAAAGTACGCTGCTAAATTCTAATTATACAACCAAGTAAGTTTGGATTTCTCTTTTTTATCAAAGGCATGTATATTCTTATTTTTATACATCTACTGACAAGCCTGTTTGTGTGAAATAGGTGAATATTTGGGGAAACCAACTGACAAAGTTGATATACTGCCAAAGACATTATTTGAGGGTAAGACGGTGGATTCCAGTTCCATCACAGTGATCACACCAACGATAAGATATCAAATTGAAAGTCTTGAAGCACCATGATATTATAAGATATTGGGTTCAAGTCTCATCAATATATTGATAAAACATTAGGTTTATGTCCTAATGCAACATAGTGATGATATAATGATGACTAAGACATAATGTTCTTTTAACGAAAAGTCAAGAAATCAATCTCACTTAATTTGCTCCATTCCATGACGAAAATGTGGTAATCATATATTATTATAAGTGGGAAGCTCCAACATTCAAAGTTGGATTATCATTTTGCCCCTCCACTAAATTAAATTAAACAAAATTAATTAATTTATTAAATACTAATATTTTAACTACATAATGGTGGAATATGAAGTCCAACTACTACACTTTAATAATGAATGACTCTTCCAATTTAGTGACTCTTTGAATTTTGAAACCAAAATAAAATTTATGTATCATGATTCAATGTGCTCCATTACTTTTGTAGGTGAAAAGACAATTAAATATCACTATAAATACCAGTAAATTGCTTCCTAAAACATCATATTCTTTTCTTTTCTTTTCTATAATCTACTGTTCAGTTTTCTTCTTCCTAAATAATGATATAGATACATGTCGTCAAGAAGCTAACAGAGGAAAAGAACAGATAGCTTCATTATGAAATTTAAAAGAGAAGCTTTCTTACAATATAGTTCCAAGTGTTAAGCTTAAAAGTATAAGATATGACCTATGTATTCCTTTAGATCTTTTTTTATTTATGTTAGCTTATGATTTTAAGTTTTTCTTTTTCATTTTGGAGTTAAGGTATGGTTGTCCAAAATAAAATTCCATATTTTATGTAATTCTGTATCATTTTGCATTGTTAGGGAATTTATTTCTTTGTTTTTGTGTTATTATTCTTTTAAGTGCCACTTAATTGATAAAACTTCTATTAATACATGATGATTTTGATAATACTTGAACTATTTATGTAATATGTTTTTTTTTAAATACAAGTAATTTAAAGGTGAAATGGTCTGATGGACCATTGTACTTGTATGAGTTTGTATTCTGAACCCTTTTACTTAATCATTTACCAACTAAACCCCTAAACCTATTGAAACATAGTATTTCAAATCTTTTTTTGACCTGTCATCCTATGTGGCATTTTTGTTCAAAGTGCGTGTGATACACATATTTTCGGAGCGTGAGGTCTTCAAAAGAGATAGAAAATGTCATTTTTTGACCTATTTAAGAGTCATCTTCTTCCTCATTTATTCATTTACAATTGTTGAACAAATATAAGCTTTTTGGGGCTTTTCTACTGATCTTCAAATATTTATGTCCAAATTCTTTCTCCATTTTTTCATTGTTTCGTTATTGCCTTTCATCTACTTCAAAGGACTCATTATTTCTTGAACAAATTCAACATTTATTACTCTACAGAAGAATCTCCCCAAGTAACAAATTTTTTTCATTGTTCCAAACAAATAAATGGACTTATCGATCCTTCTCGTTAACAAGTATCCTGTTTCATCCGAACTCAACATCATCGGAGCCGTCAAACACACCAATTTATGCAAATCTAGGGAACACAAAATCCTTTCTTAAATGAACAAATTATAAAAAAACTAAAAAGTTAAAATTGATCCAAAATTTCAAAAAAGGGAAGGAAAACAAACATGGAAGAATGAACGAAAAGAATCTGAGGGTTGAGTAATTTGGACAAGAACTGATTGTTCGTGACTTTTAGGGTTTTAGAGCGAGTGTCACAGTGGTTCGGACCATCACTGCCTTTTCAAAATCAAATGTGTCCTAATCACCCTCTCCATCTTCGAGTGGTAGCTTCACCACCACACTGTCGATCTTGTTGGTACTGCATTTTCGTAGTGAAAGCCTTTGGAATGAAAAAGGAGAAAGAAGAGAAATGTGGAGGAAAGAGAAAAAGGTTTTCAAATAAAATTTTGGGGATTTAATTTAATTTTGTCATTTTATTTCCTATGTGGCGGTTAAAAATGAGATGGCATTTGACATGTAGGGATTGTATTTCACGCATTATCCACCATGTGAGAAAAGGGTTCAAAATATTAAGTTTTAAGACACTGTGTGATAATAAGAACAGCAAAGCAGATGGCTATCAATATAACTAGTGCAGATGCTGAAGTTATTGGAACTTCCAAAGTTCCAAATTATCTAGCCAAATAAGTACATCTATGCATTGTGTGATAACAAGAACAACATAATAGATGGCAATCAATATAACTTGTGTGGATGTTGAAGCCGATGGAACTTCCCAAATTCCAAATTATCTAGCCAAATTAGAACATCTAGGCATTGTGTGATGACAAGAACAACATAGCAGATAGCTATCAATATAACTATTATGGATGCACAAGCAGCTGGAACTGCCCTAATTCCAATTTATCCAGCCAAATAAGTACATCTAGGCATTGTGCGATAACAAGAACAACAAAGCAGATGGCTATCAATATAACTAGTGCAGATGCTGAAGCTGCTGGAACTTCCCTAGTTCTAAATTATCTAGCCAAATAGGTACATTTAGGCATTGTGTGATAATAAGAACAACAAAGCAGATGGCTATCAATATAACTAGTGTAGATACTGAAGTTGCTGGAACTTCCCATGTTCAAAATTATCTAGCCAAATATGTACATCTAGGCATTGTGTGAACAAGAACAACATAGCAGATGACTATCAATAAAGCAAGTGTAGATGATGAAGTTGTTGGAACTTCCCAAGTTCCAAATTATCTAGCAAAATAAGTACATCAAGACACTGTGTGATAACAATAACAGCAAAGCAGATGGCTATCAATATAACTAGTGCAGATGCTGAAGTTATTGGAACTTCCAAAGTTCCAAATTATCTAGCCAAATAAGTACATCTATGCATTGTGTGATAACAAGAACAACATAATAGATGGCAATCAATATAACTTGTGTGGATGTTGAAGCCGATGGAACTTCCCAAATTCCAAATTATCTAGCCAAATTAGAACATCTAGGCATTGTGTGATGACAAGAACAACATAGCAGATAGCTATCAATACAACTATTATGGATGCACAAGCAGCAAGAACTGCCCTAATTCCAATTTATCCAGCCAAATAAGTACATCTAGGCATTGTGCGATAACAAGAACAACAAAGCAGATGGCTATCAATATAACTAGTGCAGATGCTGAAGCTGCTGGAACTTCCCTAGTTCTAAATTATCTAGCCAAATAAGTACATTTAGGCATTGTGTGATAATAAGAACAACAAAGCAGATGGCTATCAATATAACTAGTGTAGATACTGAAGTTGCTGGAACTTCCCATGTTCAAAATTATCTAGCCAAATATGTACATCTAGGCATTGTGTGAACAAGAACAACATAGCAGATGACTATCAATAAAACTTGTGTAGATGCTGAAGTTGTTGGAACTTCCCAAGTTCCAAATTATCTTGCAAAATAAGTACATCAAGACACTGTGTGATAACAAGAACAGCAAAGCAGATGGCTATCAATATAACTAGTGCAGATGCTGAAGTTATTGGAACTTCCAAAGTTCCAAATTATCTAGCCTAATAAGTACATCTAGGCATTGTGTGATAGCAAGAACAACATAATAGATGGCTATCAATATAACTTGTGTGGATGTTGAAGCCGATGGAACTTCCCAAATTCCAAATTATCTAACCAAATTAGAACATCTAGGCATTGTGTGATGACAAGAACAACATAGCAGATAACTAACAATATAGCTATTGTGGATGCAGAAGCAGCCGGAACTGCCCTAATTCCAATTTATCCAGCCAAATAAGTACATCTAGGCATTGTGCGATAACAAGAACAACAAAGCAGATGGCTATAAATATAACTAGTGCAGATACTGAAGCTGCTGGAACTTCCCTAGTTCTAAAATATCTAGCCAAATAAGTACATCTAGGCATTGTGTGATAATAAGAACAACAAAGCAGATGGCTATCAATATAACTAGTGTAGATGCTGAAGCTGCTGGAACTTCCCATGTTCAAAATTATCTAACCAAATATGTACATCTAGGCATTGTGTGAACAAGAACAACATAGCAGATGACTACCAATAAAACTAGTGTAGATGCTGAAGTTGTTGGAACTTCCCAAGTTCCAAATTATCTAGCAAAACAAGTACATCAAGACACTGTGTGATAACAAGAACAGCAAAGCAGATAGCTATCAATATAACTAGTGCAGATGCTGAAGTTATTGGAACTTCCAAAGTTCCAAATGATCTAGCCAAATAAGTACATCTAGGCATTGTGTGATAACAAGAACCACATAATAGATGGCTATCAATATAACTTGTGTGGATGTTGAAGCCGATGGAACTTCCCAAATTCCAAATTATCTAGCCAAATTAGAACATCTAGGCATTGTGTGATGACAAGAACAACATAGCAGATAGCTATCAATACAACTATTGTGGATGCTGAAGCAGCTGGAACTGCCCTAATTCCAATTTATCCAGCCAAATAAGTACATCTAGGCATTGTGAGATAACAAGAACCACAAAGCAGATGGCTATCAATATAACTAGTGCAGATGCTGAAGCTGCTGGAACTTCCCTAGTTCTAAATTATCTAGCCAAATAAGTACATCTAGGCATTGTGTGATAATAAGAACAACAAAGTAGATGGCTATCAATATAACTAGTGTAGATGCTGAAGCTGCTGGAATTTCCCATGTTCAAAATTATCTAGCCAAATATGTACATCTAGGTATTGTGTGACAACAAGAACAACATATCAGATGGCTGTCAATAAAACTAGTGTAGATGCTGAAGCTGTTGGAACTTCCCAAGTTCCAAATTATCTAGCAAAATAATTACATCAAGGCACTGTGTGATAACAAGAACAACAAAGCAGATGGCTATCAATATAACTAGTGCAGATGCTGAAGTTATTGGAACTTCCAAAGTTCCAAATTATCTAGCCAAATAAGTACATCTAGGCATTGTGTGATAACAAGAACAACATAGCAGATGGCTATCAATATAACTAGTGTAGATGCTGAAGCTAATGGAACTTCCCAAGTTCCAAATTATCGAGCCAAATAAGTACATCTAGGCATTGTGTGATTATAAGAACATCATAACAGATGGCTATCAATAAAGCTAGTGCAGATGCTGAAGCTACTGGAACTTCCCAAGTTCCAAATTATCTAGCAAAATAAGTACATCTAGGCATTGTGTTATAACAAGAACAACAAAGCAGATAGCTATCAATATAACTAGTGCAAATGCTGAAGCTTCTGATACTTCCCAAGTTCCAAATTATCTTGAAAAATAAGTACATCTAGGAATTGTGTGATTACAAGAACAACAAAGCTAATGGCTATCAACATAACTAGTGTAGATGTTGAAGTTGCTGAAACTTCCCAAGTTCCAAATTATCTAGCCAAATTTGTACATCTAGGCATTGTGTGATAACAATAACGGCAAAGCAGATGGCTATCAATATAACTAGTGCTGATGCTGAAGCTGCTAGAACTTCCCAAGTTCCAAATTATCTAGCCAAATAAGTGCATCTAGGCATTGTGTGATAACAAGAACAACAAAGCAGATGGCTATCAATATAAGTAGTGCAGATGTTGAAGCTGCTGGAACTTCCCAAGTTCCAAATTATCTAGCCAAATAAGTACATCTAGGCATTGTGTGATAACAAAAACAACATAGCAGATGGCTATCATTATAACTAGTGCAGATACTGAAGCTGCTGGAACTTCCCAAGTTCCAACTTATCTAGCCAAATAAGTACATCTAGGCATTGTGTGATAACAAGAACAACAGAGCAGATGGCTATCAATATAACTAGTGCAGATGCTGAAGGTGCTGGATCTTCCCAAGTTCCAAATTATCTAGCCAAATAAGTATATCTAGGCATTGTCTGATAACAAGAACAGCAAAGCAGATGGCTATCAATATAACTAGTGCAGATGCTGAAGCTGCTGGAACTTCCCAAGTTCCAAATTATCTAGCAAAATAAGTACATCTAGGCATTGTGTGATAACAAGAACAGCGAAGCAGATGACTATCAATATAACTAGTGTAGATTCTGAAGCTTCTTGATCTTCCCAAGTTCCAAATTATCTAGCGAAATAAGTACATCTTGGCATTGTGTGATAACAAGAAAGTATGTATCCTGATGTGAATGGTGAATTCATATTTTCCATTGACGCTCTAATTATTATGCAGGAGGACGCTAATGATGCTGGAAGATCTCTGTCAGTTGCTGGAATAGATTTCTCAGGCCATAATGTTGCGTTTGTCAATGAAATGAATATTCTATGTACAGATATGAATGATAATTTCTTTTTGGGCATCGATAATCTAATCACGGAGCAGGGGGACGTTTATGAAATTGGGGATACGCGAATCGTGTTTTTTGAGCAAAGAGGGTTACCATTGTGGCAAATAAGGCTAGGGTGGAGACGGTTGGTTCCACCAGTTGTGATGATTTTTATTCCTCTGTATTTAGTAATGTCATCAATGATTTTGATTCATCTGTATTTAGCAAGTCAGGGTCATATTTCATTCTTATGAAACCAATTTCATCAAAGAAACTCAAGAATGTATGGCAATATGTGTATAGGTACCAAATAGAAGCAAGTCAAAAATTAAAACGTGAATCTAATAATCATGTTTAAGTAATGAACAGTAAACCTTGAGCAAATAAGAATATGCATGACAAAAAGAAACCTTAAATAGACAAAAACTATTTACTCCTAATTACTCTGATCTAAACTGACACCACTAATCATGTAGCCTAAAGACTAGGAAACAAATTATTTGACTCCAAAACAATAGCAACTTACAAAACTACAACCCCACAAATTAGTTAGTTACCAAGGAACATTGTATAACTAAAATTCAGTAAGTTTATGTCAAAGAATAAGGCCATTGCAATAATTTGAGATCCATAAATTGGTATATAATAAAACTTAAAAACTAAATAAAATCTTTACCTCTTATTCACTGATTTTTTTAGCATTAGATTATAAGAATGATTTTATACTTTTTTCTTTGTAACAGGACACTGTTCTTAAAAAAATCACAAATGAAGTTGATCAAAGAGGAGTTTTGAAATATGTTTTATTTTAATGTAATATGTAAATGCATAAAATGTACAATAATACATTGTGTAATTGGAGATTCAAGTGGAGAAGTAATTTTGATGTTTTTCGTAATAATATTCGATGTTTTTAATAGTTATAGTACATAGTATATTGATTTTAGAAAACTAGATAGTAACCAAAAATTAATTACCATACATTTTTGTTGAAAAAATTGGTTTTAATGGCGACTTTTAGTTGCCACTAAAAATCAGTGGCTATTTTCCTTGAGTCGTCACTAAATATTAGTGAAAATCTTTAGTGACGATAGTATGGGATTTTGTAGTGACTTTTGTCACTGCTAAAGGTCTAGTTTCTTATAGTGAATCCTAGTTGGCAAAACTTAGGAGTAAGGATTAGTCCCACATGGCTTGCCACATCACTATAAATTTGGATTGTTATCTCTTGAGGATATTTGTAGTCTCTTGGGATAACAATAGGGGAATTTTTTTTATCCCAAAATGTAACGGGCCACATAATATATAATAATAATTATTAGTATAAAAGAAAAAGGTCGTTAGTGTTAAGGGTAAAAGTGGACCATAAAAATGGATTGAGTGATATTTTTAGTCAAATAGGTGAAATGCGGAGTATATTTATACCTTTTTAATATCCAAGAGTAACTTTAGCCCTTTTTCCAATTTTTCAATTATACATATCGAATTAACAAAATCTCAAATCATTCAAATTTGTAGTTTGCTGTCCTTCCACTGCATTTCTTTAGTGATTAATGCGACAAACGTACAAAGTCCGTAACAAGAAATTTTAAAGGATAAGCATATATATTATGGTATTCATATATTCATATATCCACTACTTATATAAAAGCATGGATAACCACATAGGTGACAGTCAACATGCCTGCATCATCTGTGTGGTTCCACATCCTATTTTTTCCTCCTCCGTTATATATATATATATATATATATATATATATATATATATATAACACTATTAGAGGCTATAAAATTATCTTAGGTAGCTTCACATATTTCTTCCGAAAATGTACTGTCCAATTGTTATGGACTTTATTTTTAATGAATAAAATGAAAATAATAAAATTAATAAATTGTTAGCATCTTCTATTTTGTAACTCAATTTTTAATTATATAAACATTTATAGTAATAATAATTCAAAAATTAGTACATTAATAAATTTGAAATACAGTGTAAAAAATATAATAATAATTATTCACTTTATTTAATGTAGAGGTTGTTGTAATAAGTGAGAAATAGAATAGTGTTATTTAATATTACTAATTGCAATAGTGCAGATTATCAATACCTCCTTTATTATCATTGTCTTATTTAATTTTTGATATAATTATTGATCTATATTGTCCGATTTGTTAGGCTATGTACACTGAATTGTTTGTGTATCTTTTTAATAATATTAATAAGCATAATTGTGTATGTATAGACAACATAATACATACACACATTTGTGCAAATCACTATTAATTTTTAAACAGTTACAAATGATAAACACTAGCCTCGAAATGATACTATTTGTGCAAATCACGCTTAATTATTACTGGACATCCATACCCTACAAAATTCAGAGCCAGCACAAACAAAAGAAATTTAAGGAGAAAATTAATATGTTATGCTACAATTTGCAACTATATTAAGCAAAGATTCGACCAAGAGCGTCCGTTGTTGAGATTTAAATCAAAGAGAAAACGTCAAACATTTTCCTTTTGACTTAAAATCAGTAAGACAAAATGGTTAAGTACACTTTAATATGAACTCATCGGTAATAATGTCTACAAACGACAATAATGGTGACATGAGTGTGTATGATACAGACTACATATAGATTAAAAGTCAAGACTAGTATAAGCAAAGATTTCAACACACATGAAAAGAATTATGCCTAAGTATGAATATAATAAGGAAAGGAATTATGCCATAAATAAAAGTATTCCAGCAAGTTCTCGTAATCCTTTTCCCATAAGGATAATGAAATGATTTTCTATTCTATATATATAACGATACACTTCTCATACAAAATAATGTACTCAACACACAAAAAAAAAAAAATAGATTCAGATTTGGTCGTTAAGAAGAGGGTGGCAGAGGCCGTCATCCAGGTTCGAGCATTTTCAATGGATGATATAAGCTCTCACTACAGTATTAACAGTGACATTCTTCCTTCTCTTGGCGCCCATAGTAATAGCAAAATTAAGCTCCGTAGCTACATCATTTCCCATACTAATCCCCAATACAAGGCTCGGGATGCACTTTTGGTGCTTCTTGTTTTCTACACAGCATGGGCATCAACTTTTCAGTTTGGATTTCTAGAAAGACCTCAAGGACTTATTGCCATCTTAGATAACATAGATAATTGTTTTTTTTTTTCATTGACATTGTCCTCACATTATTCTTTGTTGCCTATCTTGATAAATCAACTTACACTATAATTGATGACCCAAAGTGCATCGCTTCGAGGTATACAAAATCCTGGTTTATCTTTGATTTCATATCCACCATCCCTTTCGAAGCATTGCCCCACATTCTTCAATCATATGGATTCTTGAGTATGTTTCGTCTCTGGCGTCTCAGAAGAGTCAGTGCCATGTTTGCGAGATTGGAGAGAAACAGCAACTTCAGTTACTTTGGGGTTCGAGTACTCAAGCTTATATGTGTCTGTCACTCTTTTTGCTGTTCATTCTGCTGGCTGCTTCTACAACTTTCTTGCTGCTCGGAATAAAGACACCACAAAAACATGGCTTTCACTGGGAAATCTTCATGACAGGAGCATCTGGGATCTCTATGTAATGTCTATCTATTGGTACATTACAACACTTACAACAACTGGCTATGGGGATTTGCACGCTGTGGCTACAGAGGAAATGCTATTCAACAACTAACTGCATATCTTATTGGAAACATGACCAACTTAGTTGTCCATGGAACTCATAAGACACAGAAATTTAGGGATTCTATTCAAGCTGCCTCAAGCTTTGCACAGAGGAATAAGTTGCCTGTTCGACTTGAAGAACAGATGATAGATCACTTGACTTTGATGCACAGAACAGATTCGGAAGGTCTGCAGCAGCAAGAAACTCTTGAACCACTACCCAAAGCAATTCGATCTGCCATTTCATATCATCCATTCTATTCACTGGTAGATAAGGCCTACTTATTCCACGGGGTATCAAATGACTTACTTTTTCAACTGGTTTCTGAGATGAAGGCTGAGTATTTCCCTCCAAAAGAGGATGTCATTTTGCAAAATGAAGCATATAAAGATCTCTACATCCTCGTAACTGAAGCAGTGGATTTTATATCACACAGGAATGGTATGGATCATGTAGTTGGCGAGTTGAAGGCGGGGGATGTTTGCGGAGAAGTTGGTATCCTTTGCTGTAAGCCTCAACTTTTTACAGTTTGATAAGTCTTACTGTTTCAAGATGTTTTGATAATCTCCTCACAAATGCAGGGACCCGGTCCTCTGCAGAGTATGCTCGTCCAGTTCTATGTGCTATACAACTGGAAAGCTGTCACGTCAGAGGTTGGTGAGGTCGTCAGTGTACCACACCAATCAGAATGGACGAGGTTGTTTTATCCAATGGTCAATAACTCTTTATGGTTGATATAGTCAACATGACAAACAACAAATCACTCATTCATTCAAAGAGAGAATATTCAAGCTTCAACAAAACAGCAAGGGACCTCATAGACTGACGAATTGCTTCCTGAACCAGCTGTTATTTTGATTGCTTGTATTTTTGTTACATTATAGGATTCGTTTCACATGTGTTAGAAACGTTTCAAACCTTGGGTGAATCATTGTAAGAGCTTGTTGAGAGCAACTTTGTGTTTTACGTTAAAAGTCTATATTAATCAGTTGGGTTAGTATAGTGGGCAATGCAGGCATTGCTTTGGCTCATTGAGTGATAGTTGTACTACTCAGAATAGAGATTAGGAGGGTAATCTCGTGTGTGTTGTAAACTGTGTTTTACTTTTGCTTGAGAAGATTAGTAACAACACTTTGAAAATCCTGTGAGACAGGTCGTGGTTTTATTCCCTTGAGCAAGGAGGTTTCCACGTAAAGTTGTGTGTGCTATTTTTACTTTCAGTATTTTCTTTTGTTTATCTTAACTATGTTAAGGACTTGGTCCAATCGTAACTAGTGGACACATACATTCCAACAAGTTGTATCAGAGCTTGACTTTTCTATTTGGGTAACACCAAGAAAAGAAAAGATCTTAAAGGAATGACTGCTCTACCGAGCCTGGAAGAAGGTCAGTTCACCACTAGACCACCTCGCTTCAACGGACAATTTTATGGATGGTGGAAGATGCGCATGCATGACTATATCAATGTTGAAGACACTGAGCTATGGGATGTGATTCTTGACGGACCTTACATTCCCACCAAATATGTAGTAGATGGAGAACTCACCAAGGTGATTCCCAAAACCAGAAGGGAATATAATGAAGCTGACAGGAAAAAGATAGAAAAGAACTATAAAGCAAAAAAGTTGCTAGTGTGTGGGATTGGTCCAGATGAGTCTAACAAAAACTCTGCGTGCGAGACAACTAAAGAAATATGGGATTGTCTCAAAACAGCTCATGAAGGAACAACATAGGTGAAAGAGTCTAAGGTAGATATGATAACGACTCAATATGAGAATTTATGTATGAAGGAAGGCGAAACCATCCACGAGATGAATACAAGATTCACTTTCTTAACCAACGAACTAAGATGTCTTGAAGTGCCTATTCACCCAAGCAAACAAGTTCGAAAGATTCTCAGGGTGCTTCCCAAGTCATGGGAGAGCAAAGTGAATACTATCACTGAAGCAAGAGACCTGAAGGTACTCACCATGGATGATTTCATTGGAAACCTTCAAACCTATGAGCTGAACAGGCAATAGGGGTCAACCGTGAAGGAAGGAAAGAAGGAGAAATCAGTGGCCTTGAAAATGTCTCTGAATGATGGGTCAGAAGAGGAGGATGAGATGGCATACCTCACTAAAAGGTTTCAAAAGATAATCAAAAAGCATGAAGGGTTCCAAAAGAAAAGGTCTACCAGCAGAGCAACAAATGCAAATGATCTATGCCACAAATGTGGGAAGCTTGGACATTTCATGAGGGACTGTCAAAGCCAGAAGCATAAAGCTCAGGACTTCAAACCTCGTAGAAGGGACCAAGTCCTAGATCATGCCATAAGAAAGGCTCACACTGATCAAGTAGCGAAGAAAGCCTCTGCAGTCTAGGGAAATGGCTCCAGTGAATCAGAGGAAGAAGAGAACAGTCATGAAGATGTCTTAATGATAACCATAAAAGATGATGAAACCGTGTTCAACTCTATTTTCTCACTGATGGCAAAATCAAACGATGGAGAGAACCAGGATGAGGTAACCCTTTTTTTATCTCAAAAGTGATCAAGATATTTTATCCATTAAAAAGTTAAGAAAACTTGTTGCAGTACTAATTGACTCAGTAGATGAACTAACCACTGAGAATATGATGATAAGTGAAAAACAGTCTGTGTGAGGATGAAAATGCATCCTTTAACTCTCAAATGTCTGAATGAGTATTAGGATAAGTATTATAGAAACTGAGAGCATGCAGCCCAACGAGGAACCTGGTACCTTTGAGGGTAGGAAACGGAAACTCAATAGCTTTGAGGTCGAATTAGAAGAAAAGTTAAAGGCATCGGAGTTTAAATTAGTGGCTTCTCTTGAAAAGAATTCTCAACTAATGAAAGACCTTAGTAAGATCAAAGAAGAACTGAACCATTCCCTGAAATGGACTGATTCGTTTAAGATCCTTTCGAACTTAGCCAATCAGAAGTTCAACAGTAAAAACAGCTTAGGTTGTAGACAGATGGAACCTCCCAACAACCCTCACAGTAAATATGTCTTTCTTTCTGACAATCTTTCGTGTACCCATTGTGGAAGAAATGGTCCTCTGAAAGAAAAATGTGAGTCTCTAAAGAGAGTAAAAAAAAGGCAGGAGAATTTTCTCAAGTCGAGAAAAGGATATGTAGAAAAGAAAAAGAACATGGTCCCAGATACCATTTTAGGAAGAACACTTTGCCCCCGTCGACAGGAAGGTTTCTCATTAAACCTTTTGACAGTTTTTGGGAACTCCATCTCAAGTGGGTTCCTAAGTCTAATAAGTGATTCTTGTGCAGAAGAGAGGAAACAGTCAGTGCTGGTACATGGATAGTGGATGCTCAAGGAACATGACTGGAGACACTCAAAACTTCCTCTCTTTGGAAGCACACCAGGGCTGTGGTGTGTCGTTTGGTGATGGGAAAAATGATTTCATTCTCGGAACTGGGAAAATAGAAAGATCAATAAAACATTCAATAGACAATGTTCATTATGTGAATAGTTTGAAATACAATTTGTTAAGTGTATCTCAAATCTGTGATAAGGGAAATGAAGTTAAATTCTTATCTGACAGGTGCCTGGTGTATAACTAACAAAGTTGTTATGTCTGCCAAAAGAGTCAAAAATATGTATGTTGCAGATCTTAACTCAATAGAAGGGGACAATCTCATGTGTCTAAGCGCTCAGACTGACAATGCAAACCTATGGCATAGATGATTGGGACATATGCGTTTGTCCTTGCTAAACAAGCTTGTTGCAGGGGACCTGGTCCGCGGACTGCCTAAGATGAAGTTTTATGACAACAAAGTCTGTGAGGCCTGTGTAACGGGGAAACAAACGAGATCATCCTTCAAACCCAAGAAAGGTGTAAGCACAACCAGACCACTAGAACTTCTCCACATGGCTCTATGTGGACCTATCAGAATCCAAAGCAGAGGAGGTAAGAAGAACATTCTGGTAATTGTTGATGATTTCTCCAGGTTCACCTTGAACATGTTTTTGCAGACCAAGGACAAGACAAATGAAGGTTAACTGCAAGATTGCAAGCATCAGATAAGACCATGGCACAGAGTTTGAAAACACTCAAATTGAAGGCTTTTGTGCTGAAAATGGAATTCATCATAGCTTCTCTGCACCAAGAACTCCTCAGCACAATGGGGTTGGAAGAACATGACCTTGGTGGATATTGCTAGAACCATGCTGATTGACTCAAGACTTGCAATGAATATGAATTTTTTGGCAGAAGCAGTCAACACAACTTGCTATGTTACAAACAGGTGTCTCATCATGTCAGTGATCAAGAAAACTTTGTATGAGTTGCTGAATAACAGGAAATCTTCAATTGCTCATCTGAAGCCTTTTGGTTGCAAATACTTTGTATTGAATAATGGAAGAATGATCTTGGCAAATTTGATGTCAGGAGTGATGAAGGGGTGTTTGTTGGGTAATCTTCTACTAGCAAGGCATACATAGTTTTCAATAAAAGAACTTTGTGTGTTGAAGAAAGTATGCATGTGATATTCGATGAATATGATGATAAGAACAAGGATGAACACAATGAAGACATTGAATTAGAGGAACTGATGAAGGGTCAAAAAGACAAAGTAATCCAAACTCCTGGAAGTGAACAGGTTTCAAAAGACAGAAAAGGTGCAAAACTCACAAAGAAACTTCGTCCCTCCGATGCAGCTCAGAAGGGAGACTCTCAGAACAAAAAGCATGAAGAAGATGAATCTTCTACTGATATTGAAGAGGAGATAACTAGAAAGTTCGGATGGAAACATCAATCTTCTCATCGTTTGGACAATCTTGTTTCTCCACTTGACTCTGGAATACAAACTAGATCCAAAATAAGAAATCTAGTTGCATATTCAGCCTTCATATCCACCATTGAGACAAAGAACATCAAGGAAGCTTTAAAGGATGCTGATTAGGTAACATCAATGCAGGAATAACTGCATCAGTTTTGAGAGAAGCAACGTATGGCACCGGATCCCCAGACCTCTCAACAGAACCATTATCGGGACTAGGTGGTTCTTCAGAAATAAAATTGATGAGAATGGGATCATAACCAGAAACAAGTCAAGACTCGTGGTACAAGGATATAATCAAGAGGAAGGGATTGACTATGATGAGACCTTTGCTCCTGTAGCCAGAATAGAAGCCATCAGAATCTTAATAGCCTTTGCTGCCTGCATGGAGTTCAAATTGTGTCAAATGGACGTTAAAAGTGCCTTCCTAAATGGGTATCTGAAGGAGGAGGTGTATGTTAGGAAACCTCCAGGTTTTGAAGATGCTGATCTTCCAAACCATGTGCTAAAGCTGGACAAAACCCTTTATGGTCTAAAGCAAGCTCCCAAAGCTTGGTATGAGCACTTGTCAAAATTTCTTCTGGCAAACGGGTTCAACAGAGGTAAAATTGATAATACTTTATTCTTAAAGTCCAGACGTAAAGAGTTGTTGATTGTGCAAGTATATGTAGATGACATTATATTTGGAGCTACTTTAGATTCACTATGCAAAGAGTTTGCAGACTTGATGAGCATGATGGGGGAGCTTACATTTTTTTGGGGCTGCAAATGAAACAGTCTCCTCAAGGTACATCAATATGTCAAGCGAAGTACATAAAAGAATTGCTCAAGAAATTCAGCAAGCTTGAGGCAAAAATTCTTAACACCCTTATGAGCACAAGTGTCAAACTTGATATGGATGAAGAAGGGACTTATGTAAATCAGACCATGTACAGGGGAATCAAACTATATTTCAAGCAGCTCCAAAGGAATCACACTTGAAAGCAGCCAGGAGAATATTGAGATACTTAAAGGGAACGCAGGACCTGGTCTTCTTCTATCCCTCCGGGGACTCCTTTGGTCTAATTGGCTCTGCTGATGCTTACTATGTAGGTTTTCTTGTTGATCGAAAGAGCACTTCAGGCATATCACATTTCCTAGGAACATCACTGATTTCATGGGGCACCAAGAAGCAAAATTCAGTAGCTTTATCTACAACAGAAGCAAAATATGTGGTTGATGTATCATATTGTGCTCAATTCTTATGGATTAAGCAACAACTCAAAGACTTTGGTGTTCTCACAAACACTATTCCCCTCATATGCGACAACACAAATGCAATGAACATGGCCAAGAACCATGTTCAACATAAGAGGACTAAGTATATAAATGAGAGGCATCACTTTTTGAGGGATAATGTTGAGAAGAAGAATGTAGTGATGAGATTTTGCAAGACAGAAGACCAGGTGGATGACATTTTTACCAAGCCTTTGAGCAAAGAAAACTTTGTCAAGAACAGACTGAAACTGGGGATGCACAAAATCACCTAATTTCATAACAAGCTTACATGAAATCTCCCTTTTTGACTATGTTAGGGAGGGCAGGTATCTATATAGGTTGTATTTCTTATTGTTTGAGAATTTACATCTGGTACCTTACTGCAGGTACACACTCATGGCATGTTGACTAAAGGGAAGATCTAATCATACAGTCAGGGTAATCTATAGTAGAGGGACCTGGTCCCCCAAAGGTTAGTATCACTTCTGTTACACAGTTTTCTGACAACGATCACTGTCACGTGTCCTCTCCCATTCATTATGTCAGTTTCAGACGTCTTTTCACCTTAAAATTAGGGGTGTTCACGGTTTGGATAAAAACTGATCCAAACCGAAAAATCAAACCAAACCGATAAAATAAAAATGATTTTATTTGGGTTTGGTTTGGTTTGGTTTTAGATTTTTGAAAACCGATAGTATTTGGTTTGGTTATGGTTTTATTCGAAAAAATTGAAGAAATAACCGAACCGAACAGATGAATTATATACATATATTTTATTAATATACATAGTTAATATATTGTTTTTATAAACAATTTTAAAGATCTTATACATATTTTCATTAAAATTTCTTTATAATTTACTTATTGAAAGCAAAAATGTCCAAGATGAATTGATTTCATGTATATGAGTGTCTATGATAATTCTTTGTGGGACTGAAAATGTTATTTTCTCTTCCTTCTAGGCCAATATAGTGAATTTTAAAGCTTTAATTATAGTAAATTTAGTGATCGAAAGTTCATTAATTTAAGTCATTCTAACTATTTTTCGTTTTGAATGGATTGTTATCACTTTTTTCACATTTTGAATGATTTGTTTCTTTTATTTTTGTGTATGGTTAATAACCGAATAACCGAACCGAACCAAACCAAACCGAAACCGATAACCATCAAACCGATAAATGTATATTATATTTGGTTTGGTTTGGTTTTGATAATTTTAAAACCGATTAAGTTGTTTTGGTTTTGGTTTTCACCAATAACCGATCCAAACCAACCCGTGAACACCCCTACTTAAAATCAAGAGTTGTTACTGTTCAGGGACCCGATACACTGTTAAATACAACCTTTTGAGAAAATAAAACTGTAACACCCTGTATCCAAAACAGACCAAAAATGCAGATTTTGAGAAGTTGCAGGTGCAACCTACGGTCGTGCTGTGGGTTCGTGGTTCACCACTGCATCCCCTCCCAAAAACCCAGCTCAAAAAATCGGCTAAGTCTCGAACCACGGACATACCTACGGTCCGTAAGTCAGTCCACGGTCTGTGGTCGGAGTCCGTGGATCAAGAACCCATTTACCCAGCCTCTGATGCAAATGACGGCTGACCAACACGGACCATCGTTTGATCCATGGTCCGTAGGTCTAACCGTAGGTGAGGGTCAACAGCCAGTTAGAGGAAAATTGCTGATTGGGTCAACTTCAAATGGTCATAACTCTTAGTACAAAAGTATTTATTTCTCCTATGACCTATGATATGATAGATAATTGAATACTCTTTTCAACGCCACTGAGTTTGCTAAAATCTGACCTTCGAGTAAAAAGTTATGCTTGTTTTAGTGAAGCCCAGTCGGGGAGACTTGACCTACGACCCCAATCTACGGACCGTAGATTGAACTACGGCCCGTCGGTCTAATCCGTAGGTCACTTCGACAGCAGTTAAGTCAGGGGTCTTTTGGTCTTTTTCTATTTCGTTGGACGCCTAAGCTATGTCGTTTAGACCCTAAATTATGAGGTTTTAGTCAGTTTAAGCCTAGAAACATAACTAGAACTTACCTAAGTCAAATCATTAATCAAAACATAAAAAATTAGAGCGTAAGAGGAGAAGAGAAGTCAAGAGCCCTAGTTCAAGAACGCAACAAGGTTCCATCAGTTCCAACCCCGAAATCTAAAGATTTCTCCATGGAATTCATCACTAGGTATGTGGGATTTAACTAGTGGGTTCCTTTCGCCCATTAGGTCCCTAGATTTAAGTCAGATTCTTGATTCCCTTATCACAACTAGACCTAGGGTTTCTAGAACTTCAGCAGGTTATCATGAATTAGTTATTTACATGTTCCAAATCAGATTATCATGTTATTACTACGTTTCTTGCATGAATTTCAGAACCCTAGCTATGTATTTCTTTAGTTCTTGAATTACATATGCTAGGTCGGATATTTTAGTTATTCAGATATACATGCTCTAGTTTTGAACGTCACATTATTAGTATATTTCAGCATAAACCCTAATTTTGAGTTATAAATCTTGAGAAACTTTTCTTAAGACAACACTTGAGTTTTAAACTGAGTTTTTTAGAAAGTTAAGATGAGATTTGAGAAAAAGCTTCTAAAACATGATTAGTATGACAATAGAGTAGGTCATCAATGTACGAACAATATGATATATAGATATACCATCAATGTTTATGTAGTATGACTTCCCAAGTCATCAATGATCATAGTATAATATGATTTTTAATTGTTTTCAAAGAAAGAGTTTTCAAGTATGAGTATCTGCATGCCAGTATTTTGAACTATTCAGTATTTTAGTCATAATGTATTCAGTTATACATGCCTTAGTTTATGAATGTATCATTATCAGATCAATTGTTGCATTCTCAGATTGCATGTTTAGTTTTGTGCTATCCAATATATACAGAAACTCAGTCATAACGTGTTAACCACTTAATCTATTGGGAGTAGCATAATATCGAGTTGGACTAGGGTTCAACATTCCCATATAGTCCCAAAACTACGAGCCACGTAGGTGTAAGTCCCCTCTGTGGGCAATATCAGTTAGTGATCACGCCATTCATTCCTCTATACCTTTGGCCAGGTATATTGGGTCCTCTCGATGGGGAGTATACATCGGACTCCACATTTAGCTCATATGGTTTTATTGTCGGTTATTAGTAGCTCCCACAGTTCACTCAGATTCTATTGCATTGACCTTATTTATAGTACAGTCAGTATTCAGTTTCAGCATGTTATAAATTTGGTCATTGCATTCAGTTAACTTAGTGTTCAACATCTATATCATGTTCAAATTATTTCATTGCTTTATTGCTTTGTTCAGTTATATGTTATTTCAGCTTTACTCTATCCTGCATGCTCAGTACTTTTCAAGTACTGACGCATACGTGTGCTACATCTTTTCGTGATGTAGGTTCAGGTTCTCAACATCCAGATCACGCTTAGATCGGCTCCTGATCTTCAGTTCAATAGCTACAGTGGTGAGTCCTCATTCTTCGAGGACCATACTCGTGTTATCTTTCATTTTTCAGTCATTTAGTTTAAGTTTTGCTAAATTTAGTTGGGGCATGTCCCAACATTTCTAGTCTGTTTAGAGGCTTATTTCAGACATACTTAAATTCATCTTAGTGTTGAGTTAATATCTTCTTTCTATTAAACTATCAGTTTTCATTTATCTCAGTATAGTATATGGGTATTCTCCATCTTTTCATTTTGTTTATGATGATAGCTTCCGCAAAGTTTCTATTATTTAGTTTATATTTAGTATGCTCATGATCATGCCAGCAGGGGTAGCTTGGGATCACTTATGGTCCTAGGTCCCGTGTTCGCGTCTCGGGGGTAGCTCGGGGAGTGACAAACTTTGTATCAGAGCACTAGGCTTAAGTGTCCTAGGATGTCTGAAAAGCTGCACTAAGTAGAGCCATTTGTCTAGGTGTGAAGTGCACCACATCTAATGAGAGGGAGGCTATCAAGTGTTTTAGGAAAACTTCACTTTCTTGATATTTTTATCGTGCGTAAGGTATGATCTAACTCTATTCTAACTTGATGTTCTACATTTCGGTGATCATGCCTCATCGTAGAGCTTACGCAAGGAATGCTAATGATGTCCCTCCAGTCCCAGACCTTGAGGTTTCGAATGAAGAATTTTGAAATACGATTTAGATTTTGGCTCAAACTATGACCAACCAGAACAATCAACAGGTTCTAGTTCCTACTAATAGAAATGATGGATCAGTGGTAGCTAGAGTTTGAAATTTTTTTAGGATGTATCCGCCTGAGTTTTTAGGGTCACAAGTTGGTGAGGACCCATATAACTTCATTGATGAGGTTAGGAAAATTTTTGGAGTGATGCAAGTGATTGGTAATGATAGGGTTGAGTTGGCATCCTACCAGCTTAAGGATGTGGCTCACATATGGTACACTCAGTGCAAAGATCCAGGGGATACTCTTACTTTTGTAACTCTCTTTATAGTAGTAATCTTAGGTGTCAGTCTATAAACTCTCTTAGGACCCTTCTCAGTCTCCACTCCAATCGGTGGCCCAGTTATAGCTAGACGGGTATACAGAAATTGCCCTGTCACAGTCTCCCAGAACGTCACCTCAGTAGATCTTGTAGAGATAGAAATGGTAGACTTCGATGTCATTCTAGGCATAGATGATTACATTCCTGTTATGCCTTAGTCGAAAGTATAACTAGGATTGTTTGTTTTCAG
The DNA here is from genome assembly GCA_036553675.1 of Solanum okadae. Lineage (NCBI taxonomy): Eukaryota > Viridiplantae > Streptophyta > Magnoliopsida > Solanales > Solanaceae > Solanum > Solanum okadae. The sequence goes on along the minus strand of CM071686.1, from coordinate 9,333,563 downwards.
TTTCCAGACGAACCAATTTTAGAATGGAAGGGTAGTAGCTTAGCGCCTATGGGTCAATTCATTTCTTACCTTAAGGCCAGAAAGATGATCTTTAAGGGTTATATCTATCATCTAGTTTGCGTTAAGGATTCAAGCTCCGAAACCCCAACTCTTGAGTCAGTTCTAGTGGTTAATGAGTTCCGAGAAGTGTTTCCAGAAGATCTTCTCGGAGTTCCTCCCGAAAGGGAAATCAACTTTGGAATTGATCTTCTTCCATATACCCAGCCTATTTCTATTCCTTCTTACAGAATGGATCCAGCAGAGCTTAAGGAATTAAAAGAGCAGTTGAAAGACCTTCTAGATAAGGGCTTCATCAAACCTAGTATTTTGTCATTGGGTGCACCAGTGTTGCTCGTGAAGAAGAAAGATAGTTCTCTCAGAATGTGCATTGACTATAGGCAGTTGAACAAGGTCACAATCAAGAATAAGTATCTCATCCCTAGGATTGATGACTTGTTTGATAATATTCAAGATGCTAGCCATTTCTCAAAGATAGACCTCAAATCCGATTATTATCAGCTCAGAGTCAGAGATAGTGACATTTCGAAAATAGCCTCTAGAACTCGGTATGGTCATTATGAATTTGTAGTTATGTCATTTGGACTAACCAATGCTCCTGCAGCTTTCATGAATTTGATGAAAGTCTTAAAGCAGTACTTGAACTTGTTCATTATCGTCTTTATTGATGATATCCTCATTTACTCTAGGAATGAGGAAGAACATGCGAATCATTTGAGGGTTGTCCTGCAAACTCTCAAAGATCGCCAGTTATTCGCTAAGTTTAGCAAATGTGAGTTTTGGTTACAATCAGTTGCTTTCCTTGGGCATATAGTATCCAGCGAAGGGATCCGAGTGGATTCTCAAAAAATAGAAGCAGTGAAACAATGGGCCAGACCTACCTCTGCTACAAATATCAGAAGTTTCTTGGGTTTAGCGGGTTATTACAGACAGTTTGTGGAAGGATTTTCATCCATAGCCTCTCCATTGACTAGGTTGACTCAGAAAAATATTAAGTTTCAGTGGTGAGATGATTGTGAGAAGAGCTTCGCCGATCTGAAGACTAAGTTAACTACAACTCCTGTTTTGACTCTACTAGAGGGTTCAAATGGTTATGTGATTTATTTTTATGCATTCAGAGTCGGCCTAGGTTGTGTGTTGATGCAGCGAGGTAAGGTTATAACCTATGCTTCCAAACAACTTAAGGTACACGAGAATAATTATTCGACTCATGACCTCGAGCTTGCAGCAGTGGTGTTTGCACTCAAGATTTGGAGACACTACTTGTATGGTGTTCATGTAGCTGTGTTCACAGACCATAAAAGCCTCCAGTATGTATTCACCCAGAAAGAGTTGAATCTTCGCCAGAGAAGGTGGCTTGAGTTCTCAAAGATTATGATATGAGCGTGCATTACCATCTGAGTAAGGCGAATGTAGTAGCAGATGCTCTTAGCAGATTATCCATGGGTAGTGTAGCACATGTTGAGGAAGAGAGCTAGAAAAGGATGTTCACAGACTTGCTCGCCTAGTAGTTCGTCTTATGAGCATATTAGATGGTGGTGTATCGGTTCAAAATGGGGCAAAATCTTCTTTGGTAGTGGAATTTAATGAAAAGCAAGACAACGATCCGATCTTACTTGAACTCAAGGGTGCAGTCCACCAACAGAGAGTTGAGGTTTTCTCCCAAGGGGCAGATGGTGTGCTTCGCTATTACGGTCGATTATGTGTTCCTAATATAGGCGAGTTGAGACAACATATTCTTGTAGAGGCCCATAACTCTAGATATTCTATTCATTCACGTGCCACTAAGATGTACCGTGATCTGCGGGAAGTCTATTGGTGGAATGGTATGAAAAGAGATATAGCAGACTTTGTGGCTAAGTGCCCCAATTGCCAACAAGTCAAGGTAGAACATCAGAGAAACCAGGAGGTATGAGTCAAGAGATTGACATTCCTACTTGGAAGTGGGAAGTGATCAACATAGACTTCATCACAGGATTACCTCGTACTCGCAGACATCATGACTCCATTTGTGTAATAGTTGACAGAGTTACTAAGTCTTCTCGCTTTTTGGCAGTCAAGACTACAGATTCAGCGGAGGATTATGCCAAGCTTTACATTAATGAGATTGTGAGATTGCAGGGGGTTCCTTTGTCTATCATCTCAGATAGAGGTCCTCAGTTTACCTCTCATTTTTTAAACTCATTTCAGAAAGGTCTTGGTACTTAGGTTAACCTTAGCACAACATTTCATCCACAGATGGATGGTCGGGTAGAGCATACCATTCAGACCTTAGAGGACATGTTGAGAGCTTGTGTGATCGACTTCAAGGGTAGTTGGGATGATCACCTTTCTCTTATTGAGTTCGCCTACAACAATAGTTACTATTCCAGCATTTAGATGGCCCTTTATGAGGCGTAGTATGGGCGTAGATGTAGATCTCCAGTTGGTTGGTTTGAAGTAGGTAAAACATCCTTGATAGGACTAGATTCAGTCCTTGATGCTATGGAGAAAGTGCAACTCATCAGAGATAGACTTATGACAGCCAAGAGTCGCTAGAAGTCTTACGCAGATGTAAGGAGAAGGAACTAGAGTTCCAAGTTGATGATTGGGTTTTCCTGAAGGTATCACTTATAAAGGGGGTGATGAGGTTTGGCAAGAAAGGGAAGCTTAGTCCCAGATATGTAGGCCCTTATCGGATCTCAAAAAGGATTGGTAAAGTGGCTTATGAGTTAGAGTTGCCAGCAAATTTGGCAGCAGTGCATCCAATCTTTCACATTTCACTTTTGAAGAAGTGTGTGGGTGATCCAGCATCCGTGGTGCCATTAGAGAGTGTGGCTGTAAAAGATAGCCTTTCTTATGAGGATGTACCAGTTCAGATTCTTAATCGTCAAGTTAGAAGGTTGAGAAATAAAGAAGTCGCTTCAGTCAAGGTTTTGTGGAGGAGTTAGTCCGTAAAGGGAGCTACTTGGGAAGCAAAATCAGCCATGAAATCCAAGTATCCTCACCTCTTTCCTTCCAACTCCATTCCAGCTTGAGGTAATAGTTCCTCATCAGTTTTTTAGTCATTCATGTGTAAATTCAGTCTTAGAATCATGTTCCTTCAGTTTGTACTTGCATTTATAACGTATTTGCTTGTTCTTGGAAGTCAGTTCCGTCAAAAATTCAATTCTCAGTATTTAGTGGTGGGATTGCAGCCCTCTCCCTTCATTTCATATAGTTTAGTCTACATTCGAGGATGAATGGTCCCAATGGGGAGATAATGTAACACCCCATATCTGAAAAAGACCAAAAATGCAGATTTTGAGAAGTTGCAGGTGCAACCTACGGTCGCCACCTACCGACCGTAGTCTGACCTACGGCCCGTGCTGTGGGTCCGTGGTTCTCCACTGTAGCCCCTCCCAAAAACCCAGCTCAGAAAATCGGCTAAGTCTCGACCCACGGACATACATACGGTCCATAAGTTAGTCCACGGTCAGTGGTTGGTGTCCGTGGATCAAGACCCCATTTACCCAGCCTCTGATGTAAATGATGGCCGACCAACATGGACTGTCGTTCGATCCACGGTCCGTAGGTCTGACCGTAGGTGAGGGTCAGCAGCTAGTTAGAGGAAAATTGCTAATTGGGTCAACTTCAAATGGTCATAACTCTTAGCACAATAGGATTTATGTGTACCATGACCTATTCTATGATAGATAAATGAATCCTCTTTCCAACGCCACCGAGTTTGCTAAAATCCGACCTCCGAGTAAAAACTTATGCTCGTTTTAGTGAAGCCGTATCGTGGAGACTTGACCTACGACTCCAATCTACGGACCGTAGATTGACTACAACCCGTAGGTCCAATCTGTAGGTCACTCTGACAATAGTTAAGTCAGGGGTCTTTTAATCTTTTCCTGTTTCATTGGACCCCTAAGCTATTTCGTTTAGAACCTAAATTATGAGGTTTTAGTCACTTTAAGCCTAGAAATTAACTAGAACTTACCTAAGTCAAATAATTAATCAAAACTTAGAAAATTAGAGCGTAAGAGGAGAAGAGAAGTCAAGAACCCTAGTTCAAGAATGCAGCAAGGTTCCATCAGTTCCAGCCCCGAAATCTAAAAATTTCTCCGTGGAATTTGTCACCAGGTATTTGGGATTTAACTAATGGGTTCCTTTCGACCAATATGTCCCTAGATTTCAGTCATATTCTTGATTTCCTTATCACAACAAGACCTAGGGTTTCTAGAACTTCAGCAGGTTTTCATGAATTAGTTATTTACATGTTCCAAATCAGATTATCATGTTATTACTATGTTTCTTGCATGAATTTCAGAACCCTAGCTATGTATTTCTTTAGTTCTTGAATTACACATGCTAGGTCGGATATTTCAGTTATTCAGATATACATGCTCTAGTTTTGAACGCCACATTATCAGTATATTTCAGCATAAACCTTATTTTGAGTTATAAATCTTAAGAAGCTTTTCTTAAGACAACACTTGAGTTTTAAACTGAGTTTTTGAAAAAGTTAAGATGAGATTTGAGAAAGCGCTTCTAAAACATGATTAGTATGACAATCGAGTAGGTCATCAATGTATGAACAATATGGTATCTAGATATACCATCAATGTTTATGCAGTATGACTTCTCAAGTCATTAATGATCATAGTATAATATGATTTTGAATTTGTTGTGCCGTAATTTTCCTAGCCTTTAGAAAAATCACTTTTTTTTGAAATATTCTAAGTATAAAACAATTTGAGAAAAATACTTAGAAAAGAGTCGCCACTTAATTTTTTAAAGAAATTAAGAAAACTTACAATTTTCAAAGATTTAAACAGAAAAAATCATTTGAAAATACCAAAGAGGGTTCGAGGTTCAATTTACACTTCGAGAAGGATTTAAGCATTCGAAGTGTCCGCTAACATGCGGTTGACCTGCGAATTGACTAAACTGCATTTGAGTATTTTTAGGAAGAATGATTTAACATAAGAATAATAATTTACAATATTTGGTTAACTTTGAGAAAAATGGTTAAATAAATGACACATTTTATTTCATTTTGTTTATTAGAGAAAGGGGTCCAAAATGTAACATTTGACTTGAAATACAAGTGATTAGAATATTAATAAAACAAGATTAATTAGAATTTATTTTATTCACTTTGAAATAATAATTTAAACCAATTTAATAAATTAAGGCATAAAAATCATTTTTAATTGATTGACTAAACTTTTTGAGAAAACGACTAAGTATATATTTTATATATATATTTTTTTTAATTGGAAAAGTTTTGACTAACATTTTTAAAGTTTATTTAAAAAAAAATATTTTAACTACAAATAATAATTTTAAAATGAGTATAATGTGAATAAGTGAAGAGGCGTTAAAACATATATATTAAGAATAAAAGGTTTAACTTAATTAGAAAGTATAATTTGATCAACATATTTGATTAATAAAATAAAATAAATATTAAAAGTTAACCAACACAAAGAAAATAACCTATCTTTTGGGGAATCTAATTAAGTTAATTAAAAATTATAAAGTTAGAGTTAAACAACAAACAATAAATAATCATAATTAAATAATTAAAGAGTGAGGGAGAAATGAATTTGGGCCAATTTCGCTGGAATTTTGACCTTTAAACCAATCCTCTTTTTGTATATATCTGATGTATATCAGTGTATATCAGATGTATACAACCCATTTTTCCGCTTTCCGGGACCTGTACGTCAACTCCAAAGACTTGTTCTTCGATTTTTCAAGGTTGGATGACTCAATAGAAGAATTTGGGGCCTTTATGACCCTCTCAAAATGCGAAGAGAAAAGGGAGTCCGTTGAGCTCCATCCGAGGTGGATTTCACAAAAAAAAAAAGAAAAGGAACTATATTAGCATACAGAAAACAACGTTTAGATAAATAAAGAAAACACGTTAATTAATTCACAACATTCACTGAAATCTTCATGAAAATATGTATTATCCTAACAAGGCAAAGTTGATTATGAAAACGCATATGACTAGAAACCAAAGGAAAGTTTGACTAATTATACAAATGAAGGAGGGGCAATTCGACCAATGGTTGTCCTCCATCTCAGACTCAAGTTTGGGAACATTCATTTACATACCGTATACACATACAATAAATGAGACCAAAGCATATAAGCACATGTCATTGAATTAGCTCAGGTCAATACTTTAACAAAGATGTATTCTTAAACAAACAAATAACATAACTGAGATTCTCTTTACATGAAGAAAATTGGGCATTTGCAGACAACCAGGCAAACAAAGTTGATCAAGAAAATCTTATTCATAATCATACGTCATTTACACTACATTAACTATGCACCAAAATGCATTCAATTTAAAAGAGAAAGAAAAAAAAAAGAAACTCATCTCAAACAATATTTAAACTTACTGTCATCTACTAGTAGCAAAATGCCAAAAGAATGGCTGCACTAAAGTTGAAACAGAGAGCTATCAAAACACATAAATTCATGTGACTATTCAACAACAAATATTGCATAGTTTAGGAAAAAGAAACATACATCAACACTTAGAAATTTAAAAAAAATAAAAAGTGCAGGACATGCATGGATTTCAAGAAATTAACCAAGCTTGAGGTGACTACAAGTATAAAGATCATAAACTTACTCCAAATAAAATACTAGCTAATAGTAACGCTACTGGGGGTCGGCCTTTCTTCCGAGATTAAGTATTTTTAAACTTTCATGGTAACTATCATTTTGACAGTCCGAAAAGTTAAATATAGATAGGAACACTCTTTGACAAATTCCTAAATATTAAAACATGTTATGAATATGAGAAAACTCAAACAAGAAACCGAAACCATGGCGTAGAGCAACAACACTTCAGAAATCCAGCAGGAAACAGAACAAAATTAACATTAGAAATAAAAAGGGGCTAACAGGAAGAAACCAAACCTCGTAACTAAATGAAAACAATCATATTCAAGACGAGAACTAAATCAAATAGCCATAACATCAATTTGAACGGAAAGATCATTACCCCAAATCATGAAACTAAGCAACCATTAATTCATGATAAAAGAAATTAAAATCTGAAATGGAAGGTTACGTTTTGGGGGGCAGCGAATTGGGACCAATACAAGCTTAAGAACAACTTCAACACCGACTTCAAACCTCGAGCAATAAAATCAAAATATCCAAACCAATCTTAGCCGAAGACCCTTTTAGAACCTAGAACTAAAAATGCATTCAAAATTTCTCAAGCGTAAAAGTCAATCGTTCAAGAATAATTTTTCCTCTCCCTCCTTAACACTGAAAGAGCAAGGGTATTTATAGGCTGAATCGAGGGGGAAACGGGCAGAAAATTCGAATGATTTTGAATTCAAAATTCGAATTCTCTTTGCTCTTTTCAAGGCAATAATGGAAGAGATTCAGAAATCCCCGAAAAGGGGGAAAAAGGGGATGGCGACGTAATTGTTGCTGCAAGCGCCACTGTTGACGGGCCAGAATGGCAAAAAAAAATTTCCTCGATTTTGTCGGGATTTTCGGCGTGGAGAAGAAGAAGCAAGTATAGGGGTGGGGTCGGGTATATGTTGTTGTTTGGTGTATTGCTGCTGCTATGTTGAAATTAAAAGGGAAAAAGGGGTGGGGTCAGTTTGGTGTATGTTGTTGTATTATTATATTGTTGGGTGCTTTTTGAATTGGAAAATAAGTGGGTGGGTGGGGTCGGTTTGGTTGGGCATTGCATTGTTTTGGATATGTTTGGATCATTGTATTGTTGTATTAAAGGGCTGTTATTAATTGTAAAAATAAAAGGGTGGGGTCGGTTGAAAGGGGAGTTAGAAAAACTTAGCCAATTAGATTTAGCTAAGATAGATTCGGCTAGTAATTAAACAAGATAAATTGATATTAATTAATTAATGAGCTTCTTAATCTTAACAAAATAAAATAATTAACTTAATTATAAACTAATTAATTTAACAATATAAACGACTAAATAACCAAATATTCAAATAAAGCTAAAATCCTTTTGAGACAATTTTAGAGCATTCATAAAATATACTAATTAGACACATAATTATATAAAATATCATATTTATTATTTTAAAATTTATAAAAATGACAAACTACTTAAAATGACTTGAAAATTATTTTGAATTTTATAAAGCCAATTATTTCAAATCATTTGGAATTTAGGAAGCTCGATGATTAATTTCTATTGTGGAGGTCCAAAATTGGGTGTCAACAGAATTGTTTTCTAAGAAAGAGTTTTCAAGTATGAGTATCTCCATGTCAGTATTTTGAGCTATTCAGTATTTCAGTCATAATGTTTTCAGTTATACATGCCTCAGTTTATGCATGCATCATTATCAGATTAATTGTTGCATTCTCAAATTGAATGTTCAGTTTTGAGCTATCCATTATATACAGAAACTCAGTCATAATGTTTTAACAACTTAATCTATTGAGAGTTGCATAATACCGAGTTGTACTAGGGTTCAGCATACCCATATAGTCCCATAACTACGAGCCACGTAGGTGTAAGTCCCCTCTGTGGGAAATATCAGTTAGTGATCATGCCAGTCATGCCTCTATACCTTTGGCCGGGTATATTGGGTCCTCTCAGTGGGGAGTATACATCGGACTCCACATTTAGCTCATGTGATTTTATTGTTGGTTGTTAGTAGCTCCCACAGTTCACTCAGATTCTATTGCATTGACCTTATTTACAGTACAATCAGTATTCAGTTTCAACATGTTATAAATTTGGTCATTGCATTCAATTAACTTAGTATTCAACATCTTTATCATGGTCAGATTATTTTATTGTTTTATTGCTTTGTTCAGTTATATGTTATTTCAGCTTTACTCTATCCTGCATGCTCAGTACCTTTCAAGTACTAATACATACGTGTGCTACATCTTCTCGTGATGTAGCTTCAGGTTCTCAGCATCCAGATAATGCTTAGATCGCTTCCCGATCTTCAGTTCAACAGCTATAGTGGTGAGTCATCATTCTTCGAGGATGATAATCATGTTATCTTTCATTTTTCAGTCATTTAGTTTCACTTTTGCTAGATTTAGTTGGGGCATGTCCCAACATTTCTAGTTAGTTTAGAGGCTTATTTCTGACATAGTTAAATTCAGCCTAATTTATCTCAGTTATAGTATATGGGTATTCCCTATCTTTTCATTTTGTTTATGATTATAGCTTCCGTACAGTTCCTATTATTCAGTTTATATTTAGTATGCGCATGATCATGCCAGCAGTGTTAGCTTGGGATCACTTATGGTCCTAGGTCCCGTGTCCGCGTCTCGAGGGTAGCTTTGGGCGTGACAAAAACAATCCAAGTCTCTTTCTATCTGCTTTGAATTCTCTCACCGTTCTTCAAATCTTCTTGTCCTCTCTCTTTAAAAAAATGACTAACTCTTATTGATCTTCAAAACTCCCTATCTACAAAAAAATTGAAACTCCCAGTTCATTCAATTTCTCAATTCCTCCCCGAGAAGAATCTCCGTCCACACCAATCTGTGGGATTGGTGAGACTGGCGAATCTAACACTCCCCTCACTGAAGTGGTGATGTCTCATACACTTAAATCTGGGGAAATCTTACCCTTTTCTCAACTTTAGTTTTATTCGGTGAGAAATCCTAACATTTCGAGGCCCAATCAGTTGTGAAGTCCAGACTTGAGACACCCACGGAAAGGTTAGAAGTTGGGTCAAGAGTTGTGTCATCTACCAGTCTGAGTGGCTATTCGAAGGGGATTTGCCTGAGGGTAAGGGTCTAGAGTCCAACATTCTAGTAGCAGCATAGGAATTGGTGTTCGTACAAAGTTTGGCCTCTCTCAGAGGATATGTTCAATAAACTCTGTTGGAACAAAAGTTGAGATCGCCAGAATAGGTCCCTCACAGTGTTCAACCTGTGTTTGACCAAACTCCTAAATTATTCAATGTTGACAGTGGGGAGGAGTAGGAAGAAGAAACTCCTTTAGTTTTGTGGAGAAAAGGTGTTTAAGGGGTAAATGTTGTGAGTGTGACAGTTCCAGATCTGGAGATGGTTGATACTTTGCATGAGGCTAAATGTGACGATGAACCTACTAAGTCCGAAAAGAAGAGAAAAAGGAAAGGAAAGGGGAAAATGGTAGATTTGCAAACCATAGGAGAAGGAAAAAGAAGATACATGACCAGAAATGAGTCACAAAAATTAATAGTAGATGCCTTGGCTGCAAACAAAGTACAAATAGAAAGAAATCGGAGACGGAGAAGGAATGACCATATGCCTGATGAGGAACCTACTTCAACTCCTTTACATATAGGGTCAAGTGAGACAGATTCTGACGGCATTGCTAGAGCTGTGGTTAAAAAGAAGAAAAAAGCAGAGGTTGAACGGGTCAAAGAAAAAGGGGGTCACATGTTAGTGAACAAAGCTCCGGTGAAGAAGGAGAGTGATTAAAAGGGCTACTATGAAACTGAAACCCGTCAAAGGACCAGGTCCTCCTGTTCAAAAGCCAGAGATAGAAAATGTGTTGACCAGGGGAGAGTGTATTGCAGAAATAGAGAAACAAAAGGTGCTAAATAGAAGAGTATTCGATCCAGAAATTCTTACAGAATTTGGTATGTCTACTCATTTTGATTTTGTATCTCTGCAAATCTAGGATCACTTGTTTGAAGCCCCAGCGCCTTACTTGCAAGGTGCGTGAATTCTATTACAAAATGGAGCTTCTAAGTGATTGAGGGATCAAGACAAAAGTATGAGGGGTTAAAATCTCTCTGAATGAAGAAATCTTGGGCATCATTTTGAGTGTACTTGTGGAAGGGATATGGTCCATTGAAGGATACAAACCCTCTAGTGAGTTTGCCCAACAAGCCACCAAATATCGGGACATCAAACGTGCAGGCCTGCCTAAGAAATTCCTAAGAGGAGAGTACCAGTTGATGTTTGAGTTCATCAACAAGGTTTTGGTACCAAGGACTGAGAAGAGAACTGTAGCATCTGCTGCTGTTTTTTTCCTTATGGAAAAATTCGATGAACTTGAAGCCATCAATCTTCCTGCAATTATGCTTGAACATATGTATAGGGTGATGACTTGGAAGACCGCCAAACATGGCATTCCTTATGGATATTTGCTGAACTATGTGTTCAAACACTTTGACGTACCTCTTGGAAGAGGCGTACCTGGTTCTGTCAAGCAGATGTTCTCTGTCGTAACCCTCATGGAGTGTGAATGTGTTTAGGGAAAGGCAAAGGGTAAGTCCATATGTCAGATCTTTTCGAGCAACAGACATCTCTCAAACGAGAATTGACTGATCTTACAATTATCCTGAATGCTAAGGAGGTTGAGAATACACAACTTAAGGCTCAGTTGCAAAGGACCATTTCCAAGGGACCTGGCTGCTGAAGACAAATGCCTCACTCAATGAGGAAGTCCAAGCTCTTAACAAGGAAATCATTCAAGATCATGTCGATGCAAAAGTGCGCACGACCTTGCTGATGAAAACATTATTTCCCCTTCTCCCCTTCGTCCTAAATGTGTCATGTCTCCCTATCACCCTATCTTTCTATCTAACTCTAGTGGCAAAGTGTACTGTTTTGGCTAACTTCTATGGTCAGCTCAGTGATCTAATGATATTGTCTCTTGTGCCCTGTCTCGTATGCTTATCTTCTCTATTTCTGCTTACTAGTGCACGTACAGTGTGGCCCATGGCCTTGAATTCCTAACATTTTGCGTCCAGCTTGTGTATGTTTACTACTACTCATTTTAAATGATGTCATAATAAGGAATTTTATTGTGAAACTGTTGTGAAATTAGAGTCAGGGGATATGGATGGGAATACTGTTGAGAGGGGGAATACTATTGATAAGGGGAACTAATGTATTTTGAATGAATGTTAAATTCATGTGAGGTAGCATAAAGTTTGTTTGTCATCACCAAAAAGGGGTAAAATGATAAGTCTTATTGTTCCCAGATGTTTTGATGATCTCCTCACAAATGCAAGGACCCGGTCCTCTGCAGAGTATGCTCGTCCAGGTCTATGTGCTATACAACTGGAAAGCTGTCGCGTCAGAGGTTGGTGAGGTCGTCAGTGTACCACACCAATCATAATGGATGAGGTTGTTTTGTCCAATGATCAATAACTCTTTATGGTTGATATAGTCAACATGACAAACAACAAATCACTCATTCATTTAAAGAGAGAATATTCAATCTTCAACAAAATAGCAAGGGATCTCATAAACTGACGAATTGCTTCCTGAACCAGCTGTTATTTTGATTGCTTGTAGTTGTACTTACATTGTAGGATTTGTTTCACATGTATTAGAAACGTTTCAAACCTTGGGTGAATCACGGTATCGTAACTAGTGGACGCATACAGTCCAACACAGTTCGAACTAAAAGAATATCCCAACTGCTACGCCTGGATCGTACTTCATTTTTCAACACCGTTAAAGCAACTATAGGAGACAGGACAATAATCATGAACAATCTCCTTCAGTATTTGAAAGAGAAAACAGATCCAATGATGACTACTGTACTAGCAGATATAGAACATATCTTCACTCCTAAAGAAACATTATCAGTAGCTAGCGACAATGGTTCGTCCAATGGCAGATTGAGAAGCAGAGCTAATTTCTTTCAGAATTCACTGATAGGTCTAAAATATTCTTCAACTAAAATTGGAAATTCAAGAATTCCAGGAAGAATAACCATCGGGTGTCTAGAGAAAGCTGATATGCGTAGAAGAGTTGTGCCTTTCCCGAATTCCATACAAGAGCTACTTGATATCGGTGCTGACAAATTTGGCATCTCTCTCACGAAAACTAACTGAAGATGGTGCACTTATTGAGGATTTTGTAGTGATAAGAGATGGAGATCATCTAGTTCTTGCTACTTCATAAAATTAAGCATAACTCAATCGTACATGTTTCAGAAATGAATCTGATTGACCTGTAATTTTGTATAGTAGATGATAGATCACTAACAAGGCAATGTAATTACCATACAGAGGAATTTTAGTCATTGATAAGTAATTGGAAGAAAATGTATAAATTTTTACAGATAACAAATGTTCCTCCTCAATTATATAGAACAAGTGTACACTAAATATCTAGGTATTTGTAGGATCATAGTGGACTTTAAATTTTTGTTGTCTCTAAAAACTTTACAGATAACAAATTTTTTGCCCCCTTATCTAACTTTGGTGTTGGAGACTTGGAATATGCTCCAATATAAACACTCCCCTTGAAGATGAAGGCTTCTTTGATCTAAATGCCTGTCCACATATTAGATGTTCTAATTTGGTGGACGAGAAATTGTTAGTGTTGATATTGGTTGGTCAAAATCAGATAGCTTGTTAATATTGATACCGCACTTAGTTTATTGAAGACTTATTCCATTATGTTACACTATTTCTCTGCTTTATCTACTACCCTGCGTTAGGGAGTAGGATTTTGTCCATTTACAGGAAAAAAAACTGAGTTAGCAATTGTTTTCGAGTTCTTGCAAGCTCAAGGTTTAGGACTAAAATGATCACTTTTTTTATTACATTAAGGAGTATTTCGATTACATGGTATATATAGACTAAAATGATAACTTTTCTGTACATTAAGGACTATTTCGATTAAGTGGTATATATATGAAGGATTAAAATAATCACTTTTTTGTACATTAAGGACTATTTCGATTACTGATACATATGTCCAAGAAATGGTATGCATTTTCAAAGTATATTATGAAAATCTTAAGCAATTACAAGAGTTGTAAAACAACAATTAGGATACTCAGTTATAAGTATCTCACATGGAGAAGTTGAATAAATTAAATTGTTAATCGATTGAGTTAACAAAAGATCACCATCCTATGAAACAACGAAAGAAAAACACCTATGTCAGCGGAAATGGTAGAAGAACTAGACGACAAGCCACCATAGACTCCGACGAATTGCCGTCGTCACCTTCCGAAGCTTCATCAAAACCTCTTCACTTTCCCTATTGACTTAGGGTTTTCACCACCGTATGAAAAGAAAGAAAGAAGAAGATCATACTTTGCTCCTGCCAAACGTGTTATATTCTAGGTGTTTTGATGATCCTCACAAATACAGGGACCCGGTCCATGGCAAAGTGCTCTCGCCCAGATTCAAATGAGGTACAGTTGTCAAGATGTCATGTCAGGTGGTAGGTGAAAAGTGCAGTGTACTGCACCAATACGAAAAGCAGACGAGACTGTTTGTTTCAGTGGCTCACAAATGCAGGGACCCGGTCCCTGGCATAGTTCTCTCATCTAGATTTATAATGGTGTACAACTGTAAAGTTGTCCTGTTAGTGGGTTGGTGAAGTTGTCAGCGTATTTCACCAATAGAAACTGACGAGGTTGTTTGTCCAATGGACAGTAATTCTTTTGGTCGATATAATCAAAATGACAAACAACAAGAAGATTCATTTATTCAAAGAGAAAGAGAGTTAACAAGTCTTCTCAAGAACTCACAAAGAACATTGCAAGAACCTGGTCCCTGCAAGACTGCGTATGTGAAAAAGACGACAAGACATGTGTCAGAAAAACTGTCACCTCTGATATGGTTGGTGCACCCCCTTTTAACAACATTTACATAAATTTTAAACTTTTCCCACTAATTTAAAAACAATAAACACAATTACCTGTGTCTTTGTTTTTTTTTTTTTTTTGTATTATACAATTTTGTAATATTTAATTAATTTTTTAAAATACTATTTTTTGTTGTGCTGACATGTGACACGTTTTTCCTCTGCTATTATATATAGATAGATATAGGTTGATACTAAGAATTCTAGAATAATTGTGGTGTTCATATGTGACACTTTTTACTTCTCTTATTATATATAGATAGATATATATATATATATATAGATTTAAAATTTGAATAAATAAATAACTCATTAAATGTTATTTGTAAGTTTGTAATTTTTATTTTATTGTTAAATTTAGATTTATAAATTAAAATATTTGAATTATGGAGTTTTAAAAGGAAGAAGAAAATTCTTAAGTAGTTACCTATATTTTAGAAATCTATTACTGCCCTTTGTGCAACTCAAAATTATAAAGATAACATTTACATAAATTTTAAATTGATTCCACTAATTTAAAAACAACTAACCTCAATTACATGTGTTTAGTTGTTTTTATTTTTTTGTAAATTACAATTTTGTAATATTTAATTAATTTCTAAAAATACTATTTTTTGTGGTGTTGACATGTGACACTTTTTTCCTATCCAATTATATATAAACATATATTATCATATTGTAGATATTAAAATTGTAGAGAAAATATATTTTTGTTTTGTATGAAGGAAAATATTTTTCACTGAGAATGCTTTGCTAGAAAATATTTTTTTGAAAAATAAATTGGTTTCTTACTTGTTTTCTCATGTTTGGTTGGTGGATGAAAAATATTTTCTAGTGTATGACTAATAGATGAAAAACATTTTTCAAAAAATAATTTTTATTTTTGGCTAGAGAGTGGAAAATACGTTTTAGTAAAATAGTTTTTGACCCAAAAATTAACCCTGATAATTGATCTAAGACCCGACCTCGACACTCAAACCAAAACACTATCTAGACGATCGATCAATGATTCAACCCTGATACTCGACCTAGAACCTGATTCTGACACTTGACCCCAACCCAAGGATCGACCCCAACCCGAGATTTGACCCCAACAAGGTCCAAGATCCAACTCTGATACAAGAACGAACCCGATTAGAGACCTAACCCCGACCCAAGATCCATCCCTAACCCGAGCATGACACCGACCCAAAACTGGACCCCGACCAGACATCTTACACCAACCCATGATCGATCTCAACTAAAGACCCGACTCCGACTCTGACCTGAGGCCCATTCTTGACCCGAGATTCTATCCCAACACAAGATCCAATTGCCAACCGAGACTCGACTCTGACCCGGGAACCGATCCCGACCCATGATCCAACCCGACTCTGACCCAAGACCCTGGGATCGACCCCGATCAAGACTAGACTACAACCCAAGACCAAGCCCAACTTGAGATCGGACCCTAACCTGAGACCCGACTTAGGTACTTAACCCAGACACAAGACCTAAAATCGAACCTAGCATATATCCTGACCCGAGAATAGAACGTGATCTAGGAAAAATCCCCACCCATGACGTGACCCTGACCCTAGATCGATCCTAACCTAAGACCTAACCCTGGATTGATCATTCCCCGAGATCTGACCCAAGATCGAGATCCAACCTTGACCCTGAATTAGGATCGACACTAACTCGAAACCCAACTCTAATTCGAGACCCAACCCTGATCCAAGAACATACCGAACCCGATACCTGACCCTGACATAAAATATAACCCTGACCGAGATTCGACCCCAACTCCTGACCCATGTCCAGACTTATAAATCGATACCCGACCATGACCTAAGATCCAACCCCGACTTTTGACATAGGTCTTGATTTCCAAATCATGATAAAACTTTCAAACTAGGATCGAACCACGATATGATACCTAACCCCAACCTGAAACCTAACCCAGTGCAATAATTGACCCCGACTCTCAACTTCTAAATCAGGATCCGACTTTCGAACTAGGACCTAACACCCAACTAGACACACGTCTGCCGAATCTTGATCAAACTTTGACATCGACACTCGACTTCTGACTTCAAAATCTTGATCCAACAACGACACTCGAATTGGGAACCAACATAGAATTTGGAACTCGATTTTGAATTGAAAATCTAACCCCAACAACCGACCTTTGACCCAACTTTCAAAATAGCATTCGACACCAACAACTGACTCTGAATGTCATTTCGGAACCCAAACACAGCATCTGACATGAGACTGTCTCTCAACTCTCAAACCCAAAATCCAACACAGACACCCAACTCAAAATCCCATCCCGACACCTGATTTAGGACCCAACCTCTTCGACCGAAAATTTGACCTATAATCCTAACCCGAGTTCAGATACAAACTCAATTTTAGACTAAGGAGTTGGATCTCAAATCAAGGTCAAGAATTTGGTTAGGATCGAGAATCAGGAGTTGAATCTCAAATTAGTGTCCAGAATTTATATCCAAGACTTGAATCATGATGGAAATTTGAGGTGTGAGGTTGAAAGAGTCTTGAAAATTGTTTTCTTTACTTTTTAAGGTAAGTCATTTTCCTTAAATTTGAGGAACATAAGTTTACTTGGCAAACATTTTCCAAAATATTTAAGCCAACAAAACATATGAAAATTGGAAGACATTTTCTTTCTTATTTATTGTGTGTGATTTTTTCCATTTATTATATGTAGGCACTCTCCACAATTAGTAAGATTTTCCTTTAATTATAATAATGTATTGTGCCTCAAGCATCAACACGTAAATCTTCATTAGATTGAGAAAATCTGTAATAAGTTTTTTCTCTCTATGTCTATATAGAGGAACAACATGTTCACATTCTTGCATCTCAGTTCCACTCCCTATGTGAATTAAAAAATGACCGTGCTCTCTTGTCACCGATCTTTTAGGTTTCTCCGTTGCGTGCATCTCTGTACTTCTCTAGCAACTTCGCCATCATTT
This sequence comes from Solanum okadae, assembly GCA_036553675.1. Classification (NCBI taxonomy): domain Eukaryota; kingdom Viridiplantae; phylum Streptophyta; class Magnoliopsida; order Solanales; family Solanaceae; genus Solanum; species Solanum okadae. Next base: position 9,315,969 of record CM071686.1, on the reverse strand, counting down.
TAATTTCCCCTCTTTTTTATCCACATAACATCATCGGCTTGCCATCCAGCAACAAGAAACCAGATCTTGGTGACCAAGAACCAATACGATTTGGATGGAATTATTCTTTCTTCTCTGGCGAAGTACAAACGATCTCCTCTTCAAATTCCAGATTCTATCTTCCAAATTATTTTCCAGATTTTTTCAGCTTGCCTTTATTTTTTCATTTTTAGATTTTTCCATTGCTATATATGTTTCAGATCTAGTTTTTCATTATATCTTTCATGTCTAATTGTTGATACACTGTGTTGGAATGCTGACGCCCTAATTCATATAAGGAACAAGTATATTCTATATGTTACTTAATAAATTACTAGCATTGCTTTAATTAAGGCAAGTAAAGTCATTACACAATATTTCATAGTGGAAATCTCCGCCTCATAAAGGGTATAAATCACGACCTACATCTCTATAGGATTTAACTCAACTTCAATAAACTCTGAGCCTCAAAAAGGTTTTAGATTACTACACTTGCAATCCTAGGAACTAAACTCTAATTCATATGTATCAACAATCACCCTTAACTGTTGAAACCTTCTTCAAGTTGCCCCCAACTCGTAGAATAATCTAAGCTATGAAAGCAAAATTACAACTCGATAATAAACAATACAAACAAACTAGACTCAAGAACTAGAAAGCATGACTATGGAACAAGTTCTTTAATCTTGTTTCTTTGTATCAACTGCACTTGAATCTTCAATCAAAACTCTGTCAAATATGAACTTTCTCTTATTTGATTGTGTTCTTCCTGTAGTTCTCTTTATAAGTGGGTAAAGTTCGTTGTGAAACCCTTACTACAAGACATCTCCTTCATTGAGCCAGAATCAATGTCCATCCTTATACAACTTTCATTTCCTCGTAGACTTCCACTATAAAAGAAAACTTTATGAAAATAAGTCTTTTCTCATAAATGTGCTTCATCCACCACCTTTAATCCTTTTCTTCACATGATAACTCTTCTCCTGATCCCAGCTGGGATCGGTTTTAAATGAGCACATTTCAGTAACCAGTTCCCCGCATTTGTAACCCTATTTGTCAATCATCAAAATCTTACTCAGTCTAAAAAAATCCCTATTTTTTATGATGACATTCCAGACACTTATTAAAGCAACACGTTAGAGGATCGGGTTAGAATAATTGGGTTATAAGTATCACACAAGTACTGTGACTATAGAAAGGAGAAGCAATTCAAATACTCATGGCCACTGGGTCTATCACCTACACAAGTACTTTATAGCAAGAACTCATACAATTATGACAATGAATTTGCATAATCAAAGGAGATAGACAATAACCAGAAACTAAAACCTAATAGTTACATTAATCAAAACATGTACACCACAAATGAAATCAAAATGAAAAGGTAGAAGCAAGAACTTGTGGTTACAAAAGAGAATGGGAAGACTAAGAGTGATTAGGCTAGAAGAAGAGAAGAATGGGATGATGATGGTAGATATTCCTCAAGCATCTCAAAGAGACCCTTCAGTTTAGCAGAATAAATCGACCTCTAAGTTTCAAGAAGAGCTTGAGTGTGGGCAAGGTCAGACTTGAGAGCCTAGAATTTTAGCCACCAATCCAGTATGTTCAAGTCTATAGGTGATGTGCAGCTGATTCATGGCATCCTATGAGAGGCTCGAAGTGCTGCAATTTCCCCATCTTTGTCAGCCAGTAGTGCCATCAACCTTTAAAGTGGTGCATTTACCCCCCCCCCCTCTGAAGAGCAGGTACTACTGCATGATTCACCACCCCTAAAACATCCTTGGTGGTCTGATGCATCATTTTGTGGACAACATCAAAGAGTAGATTGGGCAAGGGAAGCATTTCACCTTTGTCAACTCTGGTATGAGTCTCCAACATGGGATCATTTGAAAACCTTCGTCAGATATCCAGGGCTTAAGGTAATCCATCCAACGGAGGCTAATCTTGCTTCACATATGAACACCGAACGTGTGCCCTCAAAATATAGAATTGACGAGTCTCTTCTCTGCCCATTTTGCATCTCATATCACCTTGAAGGAACATGTATGACCAACTATGTGCCCTCAAAAGAAATATGAGTTCACTATCTCAGCCCCCCTGTCCCCCTCCCCCTTCCCTTACAAAAAAAATCAGTAATCACTCTACCCCTAAGCACAGTTCATTACCCAAAATTCATAATCCTAATGTATGAGCATCGAGACTATTCTCTAAGTCATCCACAATTTTCTCATCTTTGATGTCACCCTGAAGCCTCTTCTTATCAGTTTCAGTGTCTCCAAAAAACTCATAGGAAGGCAAATCACTTTCCCCGTTGTCACTATTAGTGGGATCATCGACAAATCTAGATTTGTGTTACAGCTTTTCCGTGCCTTGTGATTTGGCAGAGATTAGCTATGCAATTCCTAAAGAACTTATGAAAGAAAATCTCTTGAATAGAGTTGTAAGTAAGCACACTTAGAGAGAAAGTAGAAGAGAATCAGTAAAATATTATTCAATGAATGTCCTTAAGATATGATACAACTGAATTAATAGCTAAATTCTAACTACTTTTCGCTCCACTGCTTCAACTCACAACTGGAATCTAACGACTTAACTATCTAACAGAATTAACTGGAAATGACTTTTGTACCCGTCCTGGCTAATTAGGCATATAAAAACTTGGCCAAAGCCTTAAAAGGAGCACGTTGCTTAACCTGTTTCTATGGACAAGCAAACGAAACCATACCTTTGCCTTTTTCTATTCCATTCAACCTCATCAATATATTCAGTGATCTTAATGGGGTCGTGTGGGGGAACAAACTTACATTTTTCAAATTTTGTCTTTTTGGCTGATAGAGCAAGAAGACCTTCATTGAGAGACCTTTTTATAAACAGTCGCATGGACAGGGACAACTATCGAAAGTGGAGTAGGTTAGTGACCTGTTGATTTATCATTCGAAACCACTACAAGCCTTCCCAAAACCTTGCATATGTGAGATCTAAGACATTTGGGGACCATATTTGCAATGACAATATTTTCTTCAACAACAATGCTCGAGCCCCCAACCTATTCCCTCAACTAGGTACCACCAAATGGAACACTTGTCATGGCGATCTTAGATAGAAATCCTATTTCTCCCTAACTAGATCTACCCAAAATGAAATGTTTTGAGTACAAATCTAGTGTTTTGTTGGATGAAATAGAGGTCGAAGTAAGGCTTGCCACACAATCTATTCCCAAAAGACAAAGTTCTAACTATGTTGGGTCTATAGGTCCAAGGTAGTGGGAACATGGATGATGATGTCACATCGTATTAGGGCAACACAGATGAAATAGAGGCTACCATGTAGAGTGTTGTATGATTAAAAGGTACCACCTAAATGTAAAGGTTCTACAAAGTGGTGGCTAGACCGTCCTTGTTTATAGGGTGGAGTGCTATCTAGTAAAGCACTCACAAGTTCAGAAGATGCACATCGCGAAGAAAAGGAAGGTGATATGGATATATAGGCATACTAGGAGCGACAAAATTAGAAATGAGGTTAACAGTATGGTCTCAACAAATATCATTAGAAAAATTTGAGAATTTATTATCATCACATGAGTTACTAGACAAACAGTTGACTGACGTATTTGTGAAATATGGGGAAAGAAATGTTCTTGTAGCCAAGTAGTGAAACTTTAAAGGAAAACAAGAGACATACAACATACTCAATCCTCAGGTGCTTCAAGCTCTCATGGATAGGAGAGAGAGAGCCTACTAATAACTATAAGACTCTCAAATGTTATTGGTGTGGAAAAATAGGACACATAAAAGATATTCTCGAGCTAAGAAGAGGAATATGGCTGAAACTAAGAAAACTACTTAATAAGAAGAAGAAGAAGAAGAAGACTGGGGAAGGTACTTAGTAGCTAAGACTCGAGCAATAGATGCCATGACTTCCATTAATATTGAAATAGATATGATCCTATATTCCGTATATAATATACTTCATCACGTGAAGAAGGAAGACAGTAATGCCATTAGCAAGAAGCAAGAACATTCTAAAATTGTTTAGTCTGATGACATGGTAGCTTCTATCAAGGAAATCAAAGAAAAATAATCTGAAACTGGCCATAAAAGTACAGTTATGAAGGATGTTCAAGTAGAACCCGAGCTGACAATGTCTGAAACTAAACATTCCATTGATGACCTTTTGGAGAATCATTGAGAAAAATGTAGCTTAAGTTGAGTCTCTGATCAATAATTTTCCATATTGAGGACAATCACCAACTTAGATCAAACATAGGAAGCAAATGGAAAAGATGAAGACAAAATTTATAATGAAGCTGAAGTCTTAATTTCAAATAGAGAGACAAACAATACGATTGTGAGAAGCTCTGAAGTTGACAAACTATTTATCGAAGGGCTAAAAGAGGAATCCAGTGGTTGATCTTATGGCTGTGTTGAGGTTCCAAAGAAAATTAAGGGTTATAGCATAATTGAATCATATGAAGAGGCTAATATAAATGAAATTCCCTGATCATTGTCTAGAAGCCCACGACAACAACTATTCTTGTTTGTCTTTTGGCTTTAATGGTACTTGCTTCTGCTTTCCCCTTCTTCTTTCTAAATATATCACTCTACGCTATTTGACAACAATCATGGAATCTCTAAGAGCCTTTTCACCCTTTGTCAAGTTGTTGTTTCCAATAACATAGGACTATTCTAAGTCTTTGCTTTCACCACATGTCCTTCCTATGTTTGAAGTATCTGCAACTTCTTTACCCTGAGCCTCTATCTCAACATAAGAAGTTTTAAACGATTGGGCTGCAGGATCCAACTCCCAGCAACTAGAGGGAGCATTTGGTGCTTCTTGATCGGTGAGCATATATGAAGGGATCTACAGAGAGAGGCGAAACATCTCTTCCGTCGAATTATGAAAATATTTGGGGTCAAAATGCTGACGGAACACCAACATGAAGCCAAGTACTTTGAATAATGGATGACCTGTGTCACCTAATTTCTTGTCAGTGTAGTCGCCAAGCACTTCCACCGAATCAAAGTTGTATATCATATTATTCGGGTTAGCACATTCCATTTAGGAGACAAGAGCTTGTTAGAGCCTAAATATCCCTTTTTATGTGGACTATTTGGATACCACAACCAACCCCTTTCATTTACTTGACCTTGTATATGCTTACCCTATCTTGTATATAATTATCCCGTTGATACATTTGTATATGCTCACCTTAGCTAGTATATCATTATCTATTTATGAGGATGAATCTACACTTTTAGAAGTTTGAGCGACACGTGTCTCACTATCTCCAGGGCACCAATACCTTTTCAAAGGAAGGTCTGGGTGCTGAAGTTGCTCAAAATTCTTGTTCAGATTATCATTTTTTCTATCAAGTATCTCAGCTTTAAGTGCTTCTTTCACAAGTATAGGAGCCTCCAATCAAGGAGTTACATCTCCACGAATACCTCTTTAGTGGCACTTAAGCCGATAAAAACTAGAAACACCTTTACCACAATACTTGCACTTAATTCTTGACTTCTTCTGATCAGTTTCCACACTATGTTCAAAAGAAGTCAAGAATTAAGTGAAACTATTGTGGTAAAGTAGTTTTTAGTTTTTATCGGCTTAAATACCACTTAGGAGGTATTCCTGGAGATGTAACTCCTTGCTTTGAGGCTCCTATACTTGTCCAAGAAGCACTTAAGGCTAACATACGTACTCGATAGGAAAAATGAAAATTTAATCAAGAATCTCGAGCAACATCAGTACCCAAACCTTCCTTTTAAGAGGAACTGGTGCCCTCGAGATGGTGAGACACATGTCGCTCAGACTTCTCAAAGTGTAGATTCATCCTCACCTGAGCTTGTTTCTCTCTTGGCTTCAATGGTGACTTGCTCCTTCTTTCTACAGATGTCACTGTTGGTTGTTTGACAAAGTTCAGTTTGCTTTTGTTACTACAGTCATTTTTTTAGCATAATAAGTTACCAATTTTTAGGATGCATTTGATTTTTAAATATTTGTTAGGTTGTTTTAATTGTTGAGATTATTTAGCCTTTTTTGTATGCATATTTTTCTGCATAATGTTATCAAGTTGGCTATTTAAAGTTCTATTATGCTTAATAAAAATATTGAGAGATATTTCAATCAATTCTTTTTGTTGCTCCATTTTTAGAAAACACCGACAATGGTATCAAGAGCTTCATTGATCTTATGGGATCTCTGAAATCTTCCAACGAACTACCATACCATTTTTAACCTGTAAGGGCTACCCATTTTAACCCGTTAGGGTTACTATTTTCAATTCCTGCTTTTTTCAACAAATATTTAACCTAAAAATATGACAAGCAACAATCTATCTTTGAATGCCCCAAAAAATTTCACTTTGAAAACTATCCTATTTGGTCTGTGAAAATGAAATCATATCTTAAAGCCTATGATATGTGGAAAGTTGTAATGGAAGATATATCTTCTTATAACCTCTCCCTGCAAATCCTACCATTGCCCAAATTAAATCTCATTCAGATGAAAAACCAAAATATTCATGCCAAAATGGTAATTCAAAATTCAGTCATGGATTCAATTTTTTCTAAAATCGTTGCTTGTGAGAAGAAAAAAGAAGCTTGAAACTTTTTTAAAAAAATAATATCAAGGAAGTGAACGAGTCAGACAAAGGCAGATTTTGAATTTGAAAATGGATTATAAATCTCTTAGGATGCAAGAGTGAAACTATTGTTTAAGTACTTTGATAAGATATCTTTGATTGTTAATAAAATGAGGTTGCTTGGTGAGGATTTCAAAGATTACAAAATAGTAGAAAAAATTCCTGTGACAATTCAAGAAAGATTTTGACTCAAGAATTTATTCTCCGGAAGAGTTTAAAGATCTCTCTACTATCTCCATTGAAGAACTACTTAGTGCTCTTCAAGCATAAAGCAAAGAAGAGACTTTAGGCAAGAAAATATTACCGGTGATTCTTTTTATGCACAAAATAGGAATTTTTTTTTAAAAAGGTAGTTATCCTCTTTGCAAATACTGTTTTTGAAAAACACACTTGGAAAATTTTTGTTGGTGGAGACCTTATGCAATATGTTGAAATTGCAAACAAGCTGGTCATGGTACAGAAGATTGCAAGCTTATAAATAATCCTCAAGCACAAAGAAAAGAAGCAGAAATCGAGGAGGAGCTACTTTTTTAAAATTGCAGTATCTAAAGCAAAGGAGTGTTGAGTTTGCTCTTAGTTAATGTAGTCATTTTTTAGCATAGTAAGTTACCTAGCTTAAGGATGATTTTGAATATTAAATATTTGTTAGGTTGTTTTAATTTTTGATATTATTTATCCTTTTTGAATTTTTGTTATGAACATTTTCTGCATTATGTTATCGAGTTGGCTATTTAAAGCCCTATTATAACTAATAGCGATATAGAGAGATATTTCAATCAATTCTTTTTGCTACCCCATTTCTAAAAAATACTAACTGACAATAATCATGGAATCAACCATAGGAAGAAAATGGAAAAGATGAAGACAAAATTTATGATGAAGCTGAAGTCTTAATTTCAAATAAAGAGACTAAAAATATTATTGTCAGAAGCTCTGTAGTTGACAAACTATTTATCGAAGAGCTAAACATGGAACCTAGTGGTGGATCTTATGGTTGTGTTGAGATTTCGAAGAAAATTAATGGTTATATCATAACTGAATCGCATGTCATAGCTAAAATTAATGAAATCTCCCGATCATTGTCTGGAAGTCCTCGGTAGAAACCGAGCTTGTTTCCTCTTGGCTTCAATGGTACTTGCTTCTACTTTCTCCTTCTTCTTTCCAAATATGTCACTATGGGTTGTTTCACAACAATCATGGAATCTCTCGGAGTCTCTTCACACTTTGTCAAATTGTTGTTTCCAACCATATAGGACATCTGTAAGTCTTTGCTTTCACCATATGTCCTTCCTATGTTTGAAGTATTTGCCACATTTCCCTGAGCCTATATTTCAACATCTGACGTCACTCTAAGAAGTTTTAAAGGCAGAGCAGCAGGGTCCAACTCCCAACAACTAGAGAGAGCATTTGGTGCTTCTTAATCAGTGAGCATATATGAAGGGATCTAAAGAGAGAAGCAGAACATCTCCTCCCTCTGATTATGAAAATATTGAGCATTCAAATGCTGACGGAATACCAACATGAAGACAACTACTTTGACTAATGGATGAATTGTGACACCTAATTTTTTTCTCAGTGTAGTCACCAAGCATTTCCACCGAATCAAAGTTGTATATCATCTTATTCGGAGTTAGCACATTCAATTTAGGAGACATATTCCTGTACAGAGCCCAAAAATCCCCTTATAAGGGGACAACTTGGATAACACCACCAACTCCTTTCACCCACTTGACCTTGTATACGCTTAGCTTAATTTCTATATAATTATCCTATTGATACATTTGTATATACTTATCGTAGATTGTATATCATTATATATTTGTGAGGATATCTACACTTTTAGAAGTCTGAGCGACATATGTCTCACCATCTCGAGGGCACCAATTCCTCTTCTAAGGAAGATTTGGGTGCAGAAGTTATTCAAAATTCTTGATTAAGTTTTCATTTTTCCTATCAAGTATCTCAACTTTAAGTGCTTCTTTCACAAGTGTAGGAGTCTCCAAGCAAGGAGGTCACATCTCCACGAATACCTCCTAAGTGGTACTTAAGTCGATAAAAACTAGAAACAACTTTACCACAATAGTTGCACTTAATTCTCGACTTTTTCTGATTAGTTGCCATACCATGTTGATGAATGTCAATTTTTTTTGGGGTCATTTTTCTAACATCGTGTAAGCTGAAATAACTGTGAAGAAGCTGGAAATTGGAAATAGTCATTTTTTTGAAAGAATTCAAAATCTAGAAATTTGTATGAGAGACTTATGCCCTTTGGAAGTTGGGTTGTTGGCATAGGGCAGTTTAGTCCGAATTTGTAATGGTATTTTGGTCTTTTCCATAACCATTTATTTTGGTTATATTCAGGTTTTTGACTGATTTTAAATCAGTTTTTCCTTTTTAAAGTGAGAGTTAGGCTTTTTGAGAGAAGAGAGAAAGAAGAGGACAAAGAGAAGAAGAAGCAAGGATTCGTCAAGATCGTCGTGGTTTTTGTCGGGGGTGATCCCTATTAAGGTATGTGAGATCATAGTATTAGGTTGGTTCATTCCCCCACACGCCAAACTCATTTTAATTCCGAGAAAAGATGGGGTGTGTTTGTTGAAGTTTATGGTTGTGTTTGTTGAAGTTGTGGTTACGTTGTTGAAGTTTCTTGTTGGTTTGGTGCATGTTTCCAGTTGTGATTTCGAGTTGAATCTATTGTATATTAAAGGGTTTTATGATTCTAAGTGTTTGGGGCTGGAACCTTTGAAGTTAAGAAGGTTTAGAGTTGGACAACCAAAGGAGAAAGGTCCGATTTTCGGGGAAAAAGGTTGGGGCGTTGCGCCAGCCAGCGCGCCCCAAAAGGGGTTCTGAGCTTCCACCCTTAGGGCGGCGCACCATATTGAGCGTCCCACCAGGCCTTCTGAGCTTTGAGGGCTGGCGCCCCGCACCTCTCAGAGCGCCAAGGACGTCAATCATTCCCAATCTTTCCTCACTTTTTCATACATGTTCCTTGGTAATGTACATATGTTTTATAGTTATTTTCAACACTGTAAGGTACATCTAGACATACTGAACTCATCCATAAACATGAGATCATTACCCTTGAATCCGTAATCCAATTTGAGGAAAGTTAGGATCAAAGTCAAGTGAAGTTAGAGTCAAGCTTTGAAGTTAAGAGGTGAGTCAAAGCAAGTCTTTAAAAAAAAATTCAAGAGTCTTTATTGAATGTTTTAACTTCGTTTTAAGGCTCAAGTTTCAAGTTAAGTAAAGAGTATAGAGTTGAGTTCATTTTTCTCAAAAGTTATAAGGGAACTAAGTATTCCCAAAGAAGTTTATAAATGTTTTTACATTTGAGTAAGAAAGGAACTATGTTTTCCAAGAGAGCCTTTGGGCTGAGCTTTGAGCAATTATCTCAAACTAAAGAAAGATGTGTTTAAAACACTTATGAGCCAAAGTAATTTTGGGAGTAGTATTGAGCACCGAATTGGGGACGTGAGTTCATATTAACTCAACCCTCTATAAGAACCATGTAGCCAACATGGGACTTGACGGATCATTATTTTTAGATGATCACGTAAGTTAAGCTAGTGGATCCACTAAGTAAATCAAGGTCCTATATCACGGCAAGGTATAGGATGGTCCTTGGGCAACGTGAGGTAAAACATTGTATCATCACTAGGGCTCATAGTAGTGGTTGTCGGTTAAAGAATCTCCCACTAAAGTTATATTACTTTTATATAAGTAAAGTTGGGTTTATTATTGTTTTATCCTTAACGAACTAAGTTATTTATAATGTTTTACAAGCTTTATGTATTGCATATGTCTTATTGCTTTACTTTTCAGTTCAGTCATTCATGAGTCGAACAGAGCTAAGGTAAGTGTTCTCTTGTACTACTTTCAAGCTTAAGTTGTGGTTTAGCTTTCCATCTCGCATACTCGTACATTCAATGTACTGATGTCAGATGGCCTGCATCTTATGGTGATGCAGACGCAGGTTCCCAGGATCAGCATCGAGCGCACCGTTGATCCAGCTGAGCACTCCAGAGTCAGTGGTGAGCCTCTTTGCATTCCGGAGGACTCAGTTATTTTTTTCTCTTAGTTTTGTTTTATTAGGATGTTGCGGGGTCTGTCCCAACATCCATCTCAGTGTTATAGAGGCTTCATAGACAGTCAGTCTGTCAGTTAATATTGAGTCTCTCATCTATGTATATATATATAAATATTCTATTTTGAGACTTGAGTTGCCTTCTTGGCCAATATTTTATCAGTTGGGTTGTTTTATGACCTTTCATTGCATGGAGTTATTCTGTTGAGTTAAGTTTTCCGCTGAGTTAAGTAAGCCAGGTCAAGGGTTCTCTTGAGGCTAGCAATGGTCTTCGAGTGTCGGTCCCGCCCTGGGTGTAGGCTCGGGGTGTGAGAAACTTTGTATCAGAGTCCAGAGTTCAAGAGTCCTAGGGAGTCTATGAAGTCGTGTCTGTAGAGTCCTAGTTATCGGTGTGAAGCGCGCCACATCTATAATTAGGAGGCTGCAACATTTAGAAACTATCTCATTTCTTTCACATTCATCTAGTGTGTTAGAGTTTATCTCTAAAAAGTTTCTTTCTAATTCGTGCTTGCACGTGTTCTAGATAATCATGCCTCCAGGAAGAGTTGGCAGATGGCGTCTTCCTAGACGTTTTGTTGAGGAGCAAGAGTTACCTTATGCACCTAAAGTGCAACATCAAGGGAAAGTTACTAATGCTGAGTTCAGAGAGGCAATTAGGATATTGAGTCAAGCTGTAACTAACCAGATGGGTCAGCAAAGGGGAACTCGGCATGAAGGAGCTAACACTTCAAGGATTCATGAGTTCTTGGGGATGAATCCTTCGAGTTTTATGGGTTCGAGCACTACTGAGGATCCAGAGAACTTCATTGAGGAGCTAAAGAAGATTTTTGATGTGATGCATGTGGTAGATACTGAGCGTGTTAAACTAGCTATATATCAATTGAAGGATGTTGCTAGAACTTGGTTCGACCAGTGGTAAGGGGGCAGAGCTGAGGGTGTACCACCTGCGAGTTGGGCCTGTTTTGAGGAAGCTTTCTCGGGGCGTTTCTTTCCTCGAGAATTGAAAGAGGCCAAGGTACATGAGTTCCTCACACTTAAGCAGGAGTCTATGAGTGTTCATGAGTACGAGTTAAAGTTCACTCAACTGTCCCGTTATGCTCCGGAGATGGTTGCGAACATGAGGAGTAAAATGAGTTTGTTTGTTGCTGGGTTGTCTCGTCTGTCGAGTAAGGAAGGTAGGGCTGCAATGCTTATTAGGGACATGGGCATATCAAGATTGATGGTTTATGTGTAGCAGGTTGAAGAAGAGAAGCTGAGGGACAGGGAAAAGTTCAGAAATAAGAAAGCTAAGACCGGTAATGAGTCCGGGCACCAGAAAGGTAATGTGAACCGTTCATCCTTTTAGCAAAGACAAAAGGGACCTGCTCCATCATCTGTTAGAGCACCTGCACCCAGATACAGAGGTGAACATAATGGTCAGAATTTGAAGAATTTCAAGGCTAGACTAGCGCAGTCTTCAGGTAGTGTGGCACAAGGAGGTAGTTTGTTTCCTGCTTGTGCTAGGTGTGGTAGAACACACCCAGGTAAATGTCGTGATGGCCAGACAAGGTGTTTTAAGTGTGGACAAGAGGGTCATTTCATGAAGGAGCGCCCTAAGAATAAGCAAGGTAGTGGAAATCTGGGTAGTAGGGCCCAATCTTCGTCAGTTGCTCCCCCAAACAGGACGGCACCTAGAGGAGCTACTTCTGGTACCGGCAGAGGAGCAAACCGCCTTTATGCAATCACCAGTCGCCATAAGCAAGAGAACTCTCCAAATGTTGTCACTGGTATGATCAAAGTCTTTGCTTTTGATGTGTATGCTTTGCTAGACCCAGGATCAAGTTTATCTTTTGTAACTCCTTATGTTGCAAATAATTTTGATGTTCTTCCTAAAAGACTTTGTGAACCCTTTTGTGTTTCTACACATGTTGGAGAGTCTATTCTAGAAAAAAGAGTCTATCGTGATTCTCCCATTTCTATCAATCACAACAGCAACATGGCAGATTTGGTTGAGTTAGACATGGTAGATTTCGATGTCATTCTAGGTATGGATTGGCTTCATGCTTGTTATGCATCATTAGATTGTATAACTTGAGTGGTCAAGTTTCAGTTTTTGAATGAGTCAGTCATAGAGTGGAGTAGTAGTTCCGCAGTGTCTAAGGGTCATTTTATTTCGTACCTTAAGGCGAGAAAGTTAGTTTCGAAGGGTTGTGTCTATCACTTAGTCCGAGTTAATGACTTTAGTGTTGAGATACCTCATTTTCAGTCAGTTCTTATAGTAAGAGAGTTTCCAAAAGTTTTTCCTGATGACCTACCCAGAATTCCTCCTGAGAGAGAAATAGATTTTGGCATAGACCTCATTCCAGATACTCGTCCTATCTCTATTCCGCCATATAGAATGGCACCAGCAGAGTTGAAAGAGTTGAAAGAGCAGTTGAAAGATCTTTTAGATAAGGGTTTTATTCGACCAAGTGTCTCACCTTGGGGCGCTCCAGTCTTGTTTGTGAGAAAGAAAGATGGTTCCCTTAGGATGTGTATAGATTACCGCCAGTTGAATAAGGTTACCTCAAGAATAAGTACCCTCTTTCGAGGATTGATGATCTCTTCGATCAGCTTCAGGGTGCCACCTGTTTTTCAAAAATTGACCTCAGATCAGGCTATCACCAATTAAGAGTAAGGGAATGTGATATTCCAAAGACAGCTTTCAGAACCAGATATGGTCATTATGAGTTTTTGGTCATGTCTTTTGGTTTGACCAATGCACCGGCAGCAGTCATGGACCTTATTAATACAGTCTTCAAACCTTATTTTGATATGTTTGTTATCGTCTTCATTGATGACATACTAATCTATTCAAGGAATGAAGAAGATCATGCTAGTCATCTCAGAATAGTTCTTCAGACTTTGAAAGATAAGGAGTTGTATGCCAAGTTCTCTAAGTGTGAGTTTTGGCTTGAGTCCGTGGCATTCTTAGGCCACATTGTGTCTGGTGATGGAATTAAAGTTGATACTCGAAAAATTGAGGCAGTGCAGAATTGGCCTAGACCCACATCTCCAACTGAAATTAGGAGTTTCTTGGGATTAGTTGGTTATTATAGAAGGTTTGTTGAGGGGTTCTCGTCTATTGCATCTCCTTTGACCAAGTTGACTCAGAAGACAATGAAATTTCAATGGTCTTAAGCTTGTGAGAAAAGCTTTCAGGAATTGAAAAAAAGGTTGATTACTGCTCCAATTTTGACTTTACCAGAAAGTACTCAAGGTTTTGTGATGCATTTAGAGTTGGTTTGGGTTCTGTATTAATGCAGAATGGCAAGGTTATAGCTTATGCCTCCAGATAGTTGAAGGTTCATGAGAAGAACTACCCAACCCATGACTTAGAGTTGGCTGCTGTAATAATTGCCTTGAAGATACGGCGTCATTACTTGTATGGTGTGCATGTTGATGTATTTACTGATCACAAGTCTTCAATATGTGCTCACTCAGAAAGAGCTTAATCTCAGACAGAGGGGGTGGTTAGAATTACTCAAGGATTATGACCTGAGTATTCTTTACCACCAAGGTAAGGCTAATGTTGTTGCTGATTCTTTAAGCAGGTTGTCTATGGGTAGCACCGCCCATATTGAAGAAGGAAAGAGAAAGTTAGCAAAAGATGTGCACATACTGGCACACCTGGGAGTCAGACTTATAGATTCCGCAGAAGGAGGAATAGAAGTAACGAGCGGGGCTGAGTCATCATTAGTGTCATAAGTAAAAGAGAAACAAGACCAAGATCCCATTTTGCTTGAGTTGAAGGCAAATGTTCAAAATCAAAAAGTATTAGCTTTTGAACAAGAGGGAGATGGTGTATTAAGATATAAAGGTAGATTGTGTGTACCTATGGTGGATGGACTCCAAGAGAAGATTATGGAGGAAGCTCACAGCTCCAGATATTTCATTCATCCGGGTTCTACAAAGATGTATTGTGACTTGAGAGAAGTTTATTGGTGGAATAGCATGAAGAAAAGCATCGCTGAATTTGTTGCTAAATGTCCAAACTGCCAACAAGTGAAAGTTGAACACCAAAGGCCCGGTGGTTTGGCTCAGAAGATAGAACTTCCGGAATGGAAATGGGAGATGATCAATATGGATTTCATCACAGGGTTGCCAAGGTCTCGCAGACAGCATGATTCTATTTGGGTAATTGTCGACAGAATGACAAAGTCAGCCCATTTTCTACTGGTAAAGACTACCCATTTAGCAGAAGATTATGACAGGTTATATATTTAAGAGATAGTGAGACTTCATAGAGTCCCAGTCTCCATTATTTCAGATAGAGGTGCACAGTTTACTGCACATTTTTGGAAATCTTTTCAGAAAAGCTTGGGTTCGAAGGTGAACTTAAGTACTGCCTTTCATCCTTAGACTGATGGGCAAGCAGAGCGCACTATTCAGACTTTAGAAGATTTGTTGAGGGCTTGTGTAATCGATTTCAAAGGGAGTTGGGATGACTACCTACCTCTCATTAAGTTTGCCTACAACAACAGTTATAACTCTAGCATCCAGATGGCTCCATATGAAGCTCTTTATGGGAGAAGATGTAGATCTCCTATTAGATGGTTTGAAGTTGGTGAAGCAGGGTTGATAGGACCAGATTTAGTTCACCAAGCTATTGAGAAGGTGAAAGTGATTCAAGAGAGGTTGAAAACGGCATAGATTCGTCAAAAATCCTACACTGATGTTAGGAGAAGGGCGTTAGAGTTCGAAGTAGATGATTAAGTATACTTGAAAGTTTCACCCATGAAGGGGGTTATGAGGTTTGGTAAGAAGGGGAAACTTAGTCCCCAGTATATTGAACCTTACCGCATAGCCAAGAGAATTGGCAATGTTTCTTATGAGGTGGAGCTACCACAGGAATTAGCAGCGGTTCATCCGGTATTTCATATCTCTATGTTGAAGAAGTGCATATGCGATCCTTCATTGATCCTACCAACTGAAAGTATTAGGATCAAGGATAGCTTATCTTATGAGGAGATTCCTATTCAGATTTTAGATCGCCAAGTTCGTAGGTTGAGAACGAAAGATGTAGCATCAGTCAAGGTCCTTTGGAGGAACCAATTTGTTGAGGAAGCTACTTGGGAAGCCAAAGAGGAAATGAAGAAGAGATATCCATATCTCTTTGAATCCGGAGGAAATGCAAATCAAGGTACTAATTTCTTTCTTAATGCTCTTTAAATTATAGTGAGCATATTATTGTTGTTGTTGTTATTATTTGCATGATGGCTTGTTGGGTGTTTGAGTTGATGTTACACCCTTAGCCTAGTAAGAGTAATCTCATTCGAGGACGAATGTTCCCAAGGGGGAGATATTGTAACATCGTGTAAGTTGAAATAACTGTGAAGAAGCTGGAAATTGGAAATAGTCATTTTTTTGAAAGAATTCAAAATCTGGAAATTTGGTTAAGTATGGGAAAAAAATGAATTTTTGGTCAAC
This sequence comes from Solanum okadae, assembly GCA_036553675.1. Taxonomy (NCBI): domain Eukaryota; kingdom Viridiplantae; phylum Streptophyta; class Magnoliopsida; order Solanales; family Solanaceae; genus Solanum; species Solanum okadae. Next base: position 9,299,782 of record CM071686.1, on the reverse strand, counting down.
TTTGAGCAGTCATAACTCCTAGCTCAGGATGATTTAGGTGAATTTCCAGTTATGTTTGGAAAGCTCATGGAATGATCTTTCCAACGCCACCAAGTTTGCTCGATTCCGAGTTCGTATGAGTGAGTTATACCCTTTGGAAGTTGGGTTGTTAGCACAGGGAAGTTTAGTCCGAATTTGTAGGGGTATTTTGGTCTTTTTCCTAACCAGTTATTTTGGTTATATTCAGGTTTTATACTGATTTTAAATCAATTTTTCCATTTTAAAGTGAGAGTTAGGGCTTTTGAGAGAAGAGAGAAAGAAGAGGAGAAAGAGATGAAGAAGCAAGGATTCGTCAAGATCATCGTGGTTTTCATCGGGGGTGATCCCTATTAAGGTATGTGAGATCATAGTATTGGGTTGGTTCATTCCCCCACATGCCAAACTCGTTTTAATTACAAGAAAAGATTGGGTGTGTTTGTTGAAGTTTGTGGTTGTGTTTGTTGAAGTTGTGGTTGTGTTGTTGAAGTTTCTTGTTGGTTTGGTGCATGTTTCTGGCTGTGATTTCGAGTTGAATCTATTGTATATTAAGGGGTTTTATGATTCTAAGTGTTTGGGGCTGGAACCTTTGAAGTTAAGAAGGTTTAGAGTTGGAAAAACAAAGGAGAAAGGTCAAATTTTCGGGGAAAAAGGCTGGGGCGTCGCGCCAGCCAGCGTGCCCCAAAAGGGGTTCTGAGCTTCCATCCTTGGGGCGGCGCGCCATGCAGAGCCCCCCACCAGACCTTCTGAGCTTTGAGGGCTGACTCCCCGCGCCTCTCAGAGCCCCAAGGACGCCAATCCTTCCTATTCCTTCCCCACTTTTTCATACATGTTCCTTGGTAATGTACCTATGTTTTATAGTTCTTTTCAACACTCTAAGGTACATCTAGACATCCCGAACTCATCCATAAACATGAGATCATTACCCTTGAATCTGTAATCCAATTCGAGGAAAGTTAGGATCAAAGTCAAGTGAAGTTAGAGTCAAGCTTAAAAGTTAAGAGGTGAGTCAAAGCAAGTCTTCAAAGTTTTTTTCAAGAGTCTTTATTGAACGTTTTAACTTCGTTTTAAGGCTCAAGTTTCAAGTTAAGTAAATAGTATAGAGTTGAGTTCATTTCTCTCAAAAGTTATAAGGGAACTAAGTATTCCCAAAGAAGTTTATAAATGTTTTTACATTTGAGTAAGAAAGGAACTATGTTTTCCAAGAGAGCCTTTGGGCTAAGCTTTGAGCAATTATCTCAAACTAAAGAAAGATGTGTTTAAAACACTTATGAGCCAAAGTATTTTTGGGAGTAGTATTGAGCACCGAATTGGGGACGCGAGTTCATATTAACTCAACCCTCCATAAGAACCATGTAGCCAACATGGGACTTGACGGGTCATTCTTTTTAGATGATCACGTAAGTTAAGTTAGTGGATCCACTAAGTAAAGCAAGGTCCTATATTACGGCAAGGTATAGGATGGTCCTTGGGCAACATGAGGTAAAACGTTGTAACATCACTAGAGCTCATAGTGGTGGTTGTCGGTTAAAGAATCTCCCACTAAAGTTATATTACTTTTATATAAGTAAAGTTGAGTTTGTTATTGCTTTATCCTTAACGAACTAAGTTGTTTATAATGTTTAACAAGCTTTATGTATTGCATGTGTCTTATTGCTTTACTTTTGAGTTCAGTCATTCATGAGTCGAACAGAGCTATGGTAAGTGTGCTCTTGTACTCCTTTCAAGCTTAAGTTGTGGTTTAGCTTTCCATCTCGCATACTCGTACATTCAATGTACTAATGTCAGATGGCCTGCATCTTATGGTGATGCAAACACAGGTACCAATGATCAGTATCCAGCACGCCGTTGATCCAGCTGAGCACTCCAGAGTCAGTGGTGAGCCTCTTTGCATTCCGGAAGACTCCGTTATTTTGTTCTCTTAGTTTTGTTTTATTAGGATGTTGCAAGGTCTGCCCCAACATCCATCTCAGTGTTATAGAGGCTTCATAGACAGTCAGTTAGTATTGAGTCTCTCATCTATGTATATATATAAATATTCTATTTTGAGACTCGAGTTGCCTTCTTGGCCAAGATTTTATCTGTTGGGTTGTTTTATGACCTTTCATTGCATGGAGTTATTCTGTTAAGTTAAGTTTTCCGCTGAGTTAAGTAAGTTAGGCCAAGGGTTCGCTTGGGGCCAGCAATGGTCTTCGAGTGCCGATCCTGCCCAGGGTATAGGCTCAGGGCGTGACAATTTCCCACCTTTATATTGAGTGTTCTTCAACTGCCAAACTACAATCCATGAGTTGTTAAGACATCTTTAAACTAGAGAGCACCCATAACTAGAGGTTTCAGAATGAAAGTTATCGGTACTCTCTAGTTTAAAGAGGTCTTAGCAACTCATGGATTGTAGTTTTGTAGTTGAAGAAAATTCAATATAAACGTGGGAAATGACTCAATATAAAATTGATATTCAACAGCATGGTGTGGCAGTTGATTAGAAGAAGCTAAAAATTAAGTGCAACTATTGTGGTAAAATTGTTTCTGGTTTTTATTGGTTTAAGCAACACTTAGGAAGTATTCATGGAGATGTAACTCCTTGCTTGGAGGCTCATATACTTGTGAAAGAAGCACTTAAAGTTGAGATACTTGATAAGAAAAATGAAAATTTAATCAAGAATTTCTAGCAACTTCAGCACCCAAACCTTCCTTTGTAGAGGAACTGGTGCCCTCGAGATGGTGAGACACATGCCACTAAGACTTCTCAAAGTGTAGATTCATCCTCACAAGAGATTTCGAAATCATTTAGTTATTGCATTCATTTTTTTGGCATAATAAGTTACCTATCCTTAGGATGAATTATATATGTATTAGTGTTAGCATCTGTAGGATATTAAAGAATATCGATCCTAGCTATTAAATTGTAGTTTAGTGTAAGCATCCGCATGATATTAAAGATTAATGATTCTAGTTATTAAATTTTAGTCTAACTTATTGAGCATATTATTTTAATAAAATTTCAACTATTGTTTTATACTAATAATTTGTGGATCGGGAAATTCAATGACGCCTCCTGGTCTTAGAATATATTTTTCTTGCTTTGGCACAGCCTAATCACGTGTATGATTTCTATTTCGAAAAGTTTTCATGATTGGGAATATGGGCAAGTTGCATATTTTCAATTCATCCAGTATTTTGTTGTAATTTGCAATGGTGAACTCTCTTGGGAAGTTCAATTAAGATTGTTGAGTGATTGGCTTGGACCTATTTTTCTTGTTCTAGGACTGAATTTTCTTAACTAGGCGCGGCTCGAATTGTTATGGGATTGCAGCTTTCCAATTCAATTTAGTTCAGTTCTTATTTATCAAAAGCTAGTTTTACAAACTTGCTGAACTAAATTGAGTATAAAGTGTAAACCAACTTATATAAAATGTACAAAAATAGTCAAAACAACAAATTTTTATCACATAAGTGGGAGTTGACTCTAATGTAAACAAAAATTCAAACAAGAAAGTATGAATCACAAGCAAGATAAAATTACATAATAAAATTCAAAATGCATAATCAAATTACCCTTCTGTTTTGGATCAATGGGCTATTTGTGTTAGAAGTACTACCCGAACTGTATTGTCCAGAAAAGTTGCTGCTATTTGAATTGGAATTGGAACTATATTGTCCAGAGAAATTGTCGATGCCCGCATTAGAGTCAATTGGAATGGTATAAAGATCTGATAATTCATCTTCGTTCTCTGCATGTCCATGTTCATTAGCCCAAGGGTTATTTTTTGTGAACTTTCTTAAATTTTCAAGTTCCATTGCTACTTCTTTCATCGTAGGCCTATCTTCACCGTGCAAACTAAGGCAACTCTTCACTAGCTCAGCCACCTTTTGGAGTTGATCAAGGCTTCCTTCTCTTACCACTTTGCGATCAAGAATTTGAAATAATTGATTCTTTCTCATGGACAAAACAAAATACTCTGCCAAATTCTTGTCAACGTCATTTCTATCCCTCGAAATAGGTTTCATCCCTGTCAAAAGTTCAGCAAGAACTACTCCAAAACTATAAACATCACTTTTCTCAGTCAATTGACTTGTGCGAAAATATTCAGGATCTAGGTATCCTAATGTCCCTTGAACCATTGTAGCAAGATGTGTTTGATCAATAGGGATTAACCTTGAAGCACCAAAATCTGCCACTTTCGCGGTGTAAACATCATCCAATAATAAATTGGCTGACTTGACATCTCTATGGATTATTGGCATTTGTGCGGATGAATGAAGGTAAGCAAGTGCACTTGCTGTCTCACTAGCAACTCTTAGCCGATTTTCCCAAGATAACCAAGGTGCTCCATTTCGATTGTGGATATGCTCGTAAAGAGTTCCATGAGAAATGTATTCGTAGACAAGTAAAGGAACTTCAGCTTCCAAACAACATCCAAAGAGTCTCACGACATTTCGATGGTTGACTTGAGTAAGAATAAGTACCTCATTGATGAACTGTTCAATTTGTTCCTCTTCCATAAACTTAGATTTCTTAATAGCAACTATGCGGTTATCAGGTAGAATACCTTTATAGACAATTCCATTTCCACCACGACCAAGAATTCTATCAGTGGCATAGTTGTTTGTAGCCTTCTTCAGCTCCGCGGCTGTAAAAATTTTTGTTGCTTCCACACCACCCTCGTTAGAAGAGATACGTTGTTTCAAGAGCAAACCACCATTTTGTTGGAAGAATTTCTCGCGAAGTTTAATGAGTTTTCTTTTCTTGATGCTGAAATAGAGCCATGTTGTCCCAACCACTAGGGATACAAAACCAACACTCATACCTATATTTATCAAACAAATTTGTTGGAATTAGAAATCCAAATTTGGTTGAATGGACATGCATGTAATTTTATTTTTCACTTTAAGAAATGATTCATGATTTGTCACTACCATGTATAATCCATGACTTTTAATAGAAAGTAAGCAAGACGTATATCTATACGTGAGTAGAGACAAATTCAAATTTAAATTCTAAGAAACTTACCAACAGAAAACTTTATCCATGGGAACTCAGAGTTAGAGTTTGGTGCAATACAACCACGACCATTCTTTCTGCCATCCCCAGAGAATCCTTCTGGACAGGAACAATTGTAACTCCCTGGCGTGTTTGTGCAAATTTGTTCACATGAATTGGTATTTGGATCTGCACATTCATCAATATCTGGAATGCAAAACAGACAATATTAATCCCTCAATATAACAAAAACAAATTTTAGCATCAATAAGTATGCACATTGACAAAGAGTGTTAAAGTCTTTACAATTATCATTAGATTTATTATCACAATATGCTTCAAAGACATTTATAAAGAGTGTCAATTGCCTCTAAAAGAACATATTTAGCGGCAATTAAGTTGTTGTCATTAATTAATTGTCGTTAGAGAACAGTTTTGATGTAGAGTCTATGTTTTGTCGATTGAATCTTGTCATGTTAAATTTAATATATGTCAAATGTATCGAAATGACCTTTAATCTTGCAATGTTAAACCTTTCATGTGGAAAGTTGGAATTGTAATATTCTTTTTGAAAAGTACACAAACAAAATGAGACAGATGGAATAACATAAGTACTTGTAATTGCCTATATGATATACGATAGCGTTGAGCATAAAACCTGTATATGATGTGAGAGTGTACAAAAATCAAATTACCTTGGCAGCCAGAGCCTATATATGGATTGCCTTCATATCCCGAGTTGCAGCTACACCGATAGCCACCAATGCCAGTGTCAGAATCAACACACTGGCTATTATCGAGGCAAGCATAATCGTTACTTTCCCGTGCTTCAACACAAGTAAGATTTCCAATGGCCCAATCTAGCACAATAGGGACATTATCCATAATCTTCTTTGCAAAATTAACATCACTGAGATCCTCTACACCTTGGAACTCGAATCGACTAGCTTCACCAAGAAACGAATATCCACATGGATTAAACGACCAAGATAAATTATGATTTCTCGTGGTGATCATAGTTGTATTGTAATATTTCAAGCCTTTTGGTATTATTATTTGGCAACAACCGGAACTCATACATCTTCCTTTAGTTACATCACTTGTACTTCTGCAGACAGTGGGGCAACCATTAGCGAAGTTAAGTGCGGTCATTACAGCACCATCATCACAACCAACCACCGTGAATCTGCAGAGGTGAATTTATAATTTAGAATCAGTACCTAAAGAGACCGCGAAATAAGCTCAATATTAGTAGTCTTGATAATCAATCCAAGTTTAAACAAGTTGAGTTATGATTCGTCCATCCAGTGGCGGAGCTAGGGTTTTTAGTAAGGGAGTTCAAAATTAGAATAACTAAACACGTGAACTAATCGAAGGAGTTCAACATCTACTATATATACATAAAAAAAATAATTTTAACCAATGTATAAATAGTATACTTTCCGCCGAAGGGTTTGGATGAACCCCTGACAGAAGGCTGGCTACGCCCTGCATCCATCATGCTATTGGATCAAAACGAATAGAGTAGTGAGATTACACTATTTTAACTACTATGAAATTAATTTAAGAATTATGTAAACTCATTGCGAATACGCCTCGTACCTGTTTAGGGAAGAAAAACTGTAAGGACTTGATCTTCCTAAACCCATCCAAGCAGGTTCATTTTGAACCAAAACTCCTGTTTGTGAGTAACACTTTATATTTATGGTATTTGATATGCGCATTTCCGCATCTGAGATGTCGTAGACTTGCATGTTCCATATGAGGGGTGTTGGAGAATCTGTTGTATTAGTGTCACAATTGATTTCGAAATTCGGGTTTAATGCACAACCAGAACCTATTCCAATTCCAAATGGATATGGAACCGTAAGGTTCCCACACTGTTTTGGACATCCTGGTTTTGTTATGTTAGCAGGTTTGGTTATTGTGTAGGTGGTGGTGTTGACGTTGGTTGGCGGAGAAGTGGCGTTCGTGGGCGGAGGAGAAGGAGGAGAAGTGGTGTTAGAGGGGATAGTTTGGGCGGTGGTTAGTGTTAAGATTAGCATAAAACAGGGGAGTTGGAAAGAAAACAGAGCAACTTGATTATGCTGCATGGTGTTGAATTATTATGGAAATTAAAATAACGTACTAATTAAAGGGTTCAATATATAGCACTAAGAAGAAAATGACCTTAGAGAAAAAACAATAATGTCTAGTGGCCTAGTGGGGTATAATCAACTACTCATATTCCGTTCGAGTCTCTCTCAGTACACAATCATTTTTGTTAGACAGTGATTTGCGCCCTAATATAGAATTTTCTAGCGCAAAATTTGAATTTAATCGAACTCCAATATGAATACCAAACACCTGATTGGAAAGAAAAAAATCCTAATCATAGTCAATAGAATTTCTTTGATATTATGAATGAAAACAAGGCAAGAGTACTAGATAAAAATTTAGAAGGCGTTGACAATTATGGTTGTCTTTTTAATAATGTGTTCACCAAACAATAGAAGACTTTGACAAAGTCAAAGTCTACAAGGAATCATTTAAATGAATGCAATGCAATGTTTTTGCTTGTAAAGTAGTGTGTATATTTGTGTTATGAATAAGCTGATTCAGAAATTGCGGTTATTAAAAAAAAAAAAATCTTTAAGAATTACTATGAATTTTCACAAGAAGCTGTGCAAACTCTTAAATTAGCGGAAGCTAATATATAAAAAAGGCTAAAAGAAGGAATTGCTTTATTAGTTTAGTCAATGTCAATGTTCTACTTTTTACCTTAATTTCTGTCACAAGTCATGCTCCATTTCGACAGTACATATTGATTGGCAAGGCCATTTTTTTGCTGTTTTATATTTACTTCTCTAAATGTGAACTTTTCTTTTAATCTTGATTGATACTCCCTCTATTGAATAAGTAAATTCTTCGGACTTTTTTCATCGCTCAAATGATTTCAAATTTTAAGAAAATTATTGGGGCTTTTCTCTATATTTACCTTTCATTTAATGAGGTTCTTAATTATTTTACATTTTCTAAGAAAATTACTTAAAATAATTAAGGCATAATACATAAACATGACCCTTTAACTTGACGTCACCTGACAATTATGAACTTTTAACTTTGGATATGCACAAGTAGACACTTAAATTTGTATAAAATCGATTAAATGGACACATTCGTCCTACGTGGCACCCTACATGTCAATTTTGTGTCCTACGTGGTGTCCTACGTATATTATATCATGTAGAACATGTGTGTCTATTTGTTCAATGTTATACAAGCTTAAGTGTCTACTTGTGCACACTCAAAATTGAAGGATATAGTTATCCGCAGAAGCCAAGTTAAGAGTTATATTTATATATTATACCAATAATTAAAAATATAATAATAAAAAGTAGCTGCTAATTTATGGATCTGGCTTCTCTCCGATTGAAGTACACATGTAACTCATTTAGGATAGCATCGGACGAACGAAAGAGATCTCCTTTATAGTTTAAATTAAAGAAAAATAAATGTACAATATAATAATTTCATGTACGTGTTTTATTGATCCATATTTTTTGTTACTTTTTATCAATCACCTGTGGAAAAATAGTCATATACTATAAACTTTTATTATAATAAATCATAAAATCATTGTTCCTATTATTTTTCCAATTAGAGGCCGTAAAGTTTGAAATTTGAATACACTAAGGTTCAAAGGACTTGCCGACTACGTACAAAAGAACTTTCCATATAAATACAAAAATAACTTGGAAGAATGGCATATTATGGAAAAGAAGAGGAATTGAGTTATATGTTCTTTTTTCAAACAACTTGACAAGAAAATTCTACTCATTTTTAGTGATTCGTTGGGATACGATATATTTGTTAAGAAAAATGTATTTATCTTCGTTACATATTCTTTTCATTTTTTTTAAGTGCATATTTAGATGAGTGACACTTTTCATATTTAAAAATTTAGAGGTCTAAATTAAATTTAATTAACAATCCTTTTAAACTATAATTAAAGAACAAATTAGGAAAAAACTCACCAACTTTAATAGTGAGAAATTTTTCATCTTGAACTAATTTTGTCTCCTCATTTATATCATCATTTTTAATTATATTTTCTAATTTCCTTTTGATTAATGAAATCATGAATATCCTTAATAAAAAATATATAGAAGATACAAAACACATAAAAAGAACTTGAGATAATCACTAAAAAATTGGTATTACAAAAAACAAATTTCAGATCATATTTTTAAAATTACTTTAAACATATAACATAAAAAATTAAAATTTTGTAAATTACCTTTGACGGAAAAAAATCTATTTTTTGTTGACTAAAAAGATAAGCATTTGAAAAATAAATTTATGCCAGAATTGAAAAAAATAAATAGAGAGGAAATACTGTAGTATAATAATATTTGTAAAATGTGAGAATAATTTTTGTTTAAAAATAAAGTTGGACTCTTTATTTTTCGTAATTATTTTGCTGCTTTTTTTGTCAGATATAAAAAAAGAACGAAGAATATTCTTTCTTTAGATTAGGAAAATGATATTAATGGAGATGTAAAACATATATCATAAAACAATGATGTTAATGAGGAGCCAAAATTAGTGAAAGGTGAAATTTTTCTTACTAATGTTAGTGATGAGTTATTTTTTCTAATTTATTTTAATTTTAACAATAGTTAAGTGGCTTGTTAAATTAATTTAATCTAAATCTTTAAATTTTAAATACGATAAGTGTCACTCATTTAAATATGCACTTTAGAAAATGAAGAGAAAGTGTAATGAAAATGAGTCAAATCCGATTGCTTAATTTAAAGGGGTACTCTATCCTTATTAATGAGTAAGCTTATGACTTTTTTTTTTTTTTTTTAAAGAGATCCCTTACACCTTTCCTTTTTCTTTTTTTTGGTAATTAAGGATATAATATCTTAACTTAATCACGACAAAGGTAGATTGTTTTGGGATAGGCCCTTTATCCCCCTTTTTATTTATTTTTTCTGCAGAGGTTTTATGTCTAGTGCTTTGAATAATTTAGGACCCGTTTGTTCAAGAAATTTTTTCACTTTTTTTTCTGGATATTTCCATATCAAAGAAGGAGGTGTAAAATACTATTTATATTAAAGTGTTTCTTCTGTGTTTTATTTGAATTAACCATTCCACCAAATAACAAAAACTATCTAAAAGACTAAACTTGCTTATTCAAAGATATAATACGAGAAAGAATCTAACTAATGAAATTTGGTTAAAAATTAAAAAGTTGTCACATTTTCCAACATGAAGTATAAATAAATTGCATAATGTCAATTATTAATGTATATTGTTGGAATGTATGCGTCCACCTGTGTAGATGGGACCAGGTCCTCGACACAGTTACAATAATAAACAGTAAAGAACAAATACTGAAGGTAAAGATTGACAATCAACTTTACGTGGAAACCTCCTTGCTCAAGGGAGTAAAACCACGACCTAATCTTGATAGGACTTTTCAAACTACTTCCACTAATCTTCTCCAAGCAAAAGTAAAAGCCAGTTTACAAAATGAGATTAGCCTGCTAATCTCCACACTAAGAAATATCTCCTATCACTTAGCTGAGCAAGAGCATATACAACACTGCCGGCCATTATACTAATCCTAACCGATTAATATAGACTTTAGAGTAAGAGACTAAGTTACCCTTAACCTAGTTCTTACAATGATTCACAGAAGTTTGAAACGTGTCTTTCACAAGTGAAACGAATCCTATAATATAAGCACTATTACAAGCAAACAAAATTATAGCTGGTACAGAAGCAATAGAAGCACTTCTATCAGGTCCCTTGATGTTTTTGAAGCTTGAAAGTATCTCTCTTTGAATGAATGATGAATAATGTTGTTTGTTGTTTGATATATACCATGAAGAATTATTATCCAACGAACAAACAACGTCATCGCTTTTGATTGGTGAAGTACTCTGCAGCTTCACCAACTTTCTGACGTGGACAAGCTTTACAGCTGTTCAGCACTTTGACACTGGATGAGTATTCATACTCTGCAGAGGTCCAGGTCCCTGCACTTGTGAGGAGATCATCAAAACATCTAGGAACTTAAGCCCTTATCATATATAATTTAATTGCATTGTATAATTATGCAAATGTCAAAATGATTTTAATTCCATTGTATAAGTATGCAAATGTCAAAACTATCAATAAGGGTTATGGTTGAATCAGGAGGAATATCCCTCCGCCTTTAACCCTAAGTGTTGGGTTCAAATTTTTAAAAATTCATGTTAGGGAACATCTTTTTCTTAAATAGGTGTTATGCGGTGCAAATCTCAGTAGTAGAGCCAGAATTTTAATCAAGAGGTGCAAAATATGAAGAAGTAAATGCATGAGGATGTCAAAGAAATTCAATATATATATTCTTCAAAGGGTGTTCAGATGAACCTCCTTGCTCTGCTTCTGATAATCTGAATCTGAATTAATCCAATTAAATCTCAATACAAATATCAAATAGAAAAACATTTGCCAATACCGTATTTGAAAATCTAAAAAGCCATACATTTGGCTAAAAGTTGACTAGTGCTCCGTGGACCCAAAGAAATAATGAAATGTAATTCAATTGATGATTGATATTCTTTCTTGCATTGAAAATGATTCTTAGAGTCGACATTGAGGATTTCAACGAGAAATTATACACATGATTAGGGATGGCAATGAGTAGAGATGGACGATATGGTATAGTATTATTCAGTATTTGAAAGTTTCAATATCGTAATTTTGGTATTTGGTTTTAAAAATATTATACTATTACCATATCAATTTAATTCAGTATAGTTCGATATATCGAAATCCAGTTTCAATATTCTATGGTATGGTAAATCGGTAATCATAGTTTGTTCAACTTCAATTAATATAAGTATATAATAAAGTATTATGACTTCAACAAATAAAAAAGTGTCTCAATTATTGTATCATACTAACACATTGCACATGTAGAAATATATATTCAAAATAAAGTACAAACAACTCCTTTTGTTAATTAGTTACATTTTAAATACATTTCAATCAAAATAGAGTAGTCAAAGTTTCAACTTCTAAACATTTTACTAGATTACATATTTGTAATTAGTGTGTGGGGTATTTATGTAACTATATATTTCAGTATGATATTCGATATTTCAATATGTTATTTCTAAATACCAAATACTGTATCGAATACCAAAAAAATGAAAATGTATACCATATACCACACCAAATATCATAATACCAAAACAACAGTATTAAATTTTTTGGTATGGTATGGTAATTTGGTATATACCATACCATGGCCACCCCTAGCAATGAGGCGGGTGGATATGAGGCAGGGCGGGTTTTAGGTTATGTGGGCGGGTGTGGGTTTAGGCTATGTGGGGCGAAGCAAATGTGGGGGCGGGACGGGTTGTGATTTTACAAATAACTAATTATATTTGTAAAATGATAGACATACCTGATGTATTAACTTAATTACACTTCATAATTAAGCATTAATTATTTTTAATCTTAAACCACATAGATAGTACAGCATATTAATTGTATAAGTAGTATATATTATTGATAATTTTTCCTTAATTGATTTTCAATTGACTGATCTCTAAAGTATATTTTTTGCCGATTCTTGACGTTTGGTTCTCCAATTCACTGGGGTTCACTTGTACAATTTTTTTAGTCTTTTTTTTTTTTCATTTCACCAACTCGTGGTGTAGTTATACTTAGAGAAATGTAATATTTATTTATAAACTATTTTTGTTCCATTTTATGTATGTAAAAAATGATAGTATTATAAAGGTCGAGACATTAGTTTAACGTTTTACGCAGTATAAGATTCACAACTGTATATGTCATATTATAATTTGTTTTTTTAATATCCTAAGTAGTTAAAAAGAAAAAAAATGTACAGGTGGGGCAGGGCGAAGCGGATCTATGTGGCCCATGGGGAAGAATAAAAAATTTGCTACACGGAGTGGGGCGAAGCGGGTTTAAAACTTGGTGGGTTTAGGTTGGTTTTCCCTGCAACCGCCTTGCCCGCCCCATTTGCCATCCCTACACATGATAAATTGATGATAAGTGTAAGAACATTCCTACCGCAATAATAGGAACTTTCATTCATCAGTCAATTCATTATATGAGATTAGCTACAGCACAAATTAATATAAAAAAGACAGGTGGGAGTGTTTTATTTGTGATTAATTTTTAAAATATATTTAGTTTACATCTTTTTTATCGACAGTTTAAAAAATATATTTGGTTCAACTTTTTTATTCTCTTTTAGTTATTCACACATTTGAGGATATATTTTTTGTACAAAATATATTTTGTAGTGATATTATACTCTTTGCAACCTCAAAACATATGCCTACAATTTTTATAAAGATCACAAGACAGTTAAGCTGATCAGAATTTTTGTTTTGAAAATTCAGTGTGATTTATTCACAAACTAGGTCCACTTTTGATGCCTATCTTGTTTCATTTTAAACTGATGAAATCACTAACTATTAAATAGGTATTTGATTGTGTATTCTAGGTGTACATACTCTTGTACAAGCTAAAGAAAAATTGTTTGACAAAGTTGGCCTGCTCGTTTGGTCTAGGACATAAAAGATTTGAACTCCTTTAGTTGTGGCAGTGTCACGACCCAGATCGTCGGAAGTGACACCCACACTAAACCACCTAGTGGGAGGACCAACAACTAACCCCAACTAAATCCAACACCCCATTTATTTAAAGATTGTTCATCATATAAAAGTAAGAAGACAATTTTCAAACAACGAAAGATTAAGTCCCCATAAACTCAATAAATAGTCAAAACATTTGTGCGGAAATAAATCCCTAAGAACTGAAAGTCGTGGTACAAAAACTCTAATGTCTAAACGAAGGGGATGCAACCCCAAAACTTAACACATAAACAATAGTCTAAGAATGTCTTAGTCCAAAAAGATGGACAAGAAAAGCAGAAGAATCCACGGCAACCTAAAAGAATAGAACATCCTTGAATTCAAAGTAAGATGTCCTTTAACCGAGGTCTTGGATCAACTGCTAGAAGATGTCCTTTACTCAACAAGGAAAGAACATGTGTAGTATCAATATGCAAACCATAGTGTACTGGTAGGATCACATGGCCAGTCCAAGATATGAATGCAAACAATTAATCTAAAGTAACATAGAACAACATAACAATTATCAATTCATATACACTCCCAAACATGTATCATAAAACAATAAATATCTGGATGCATGTCCCACACGATCACAAATGCAAATGCATGTCCTCTCATGGAACCAGAAACACATGCCTGGTTCTCTCATGGAGCCCAAACTCAATTTGTTAGTGTACCAGCGTTGTTCGGAGCAGCCATCCTTAGTTAGTGTACCGACGTGGTACCTGAGTCAACCATATATAGATATCTCCGTACCAGGCATGGTAGCCGAGCCAACCTTTAGTATATACTAGGCATGGTATCCGAGTCAACCGTGGAGATATCCTGTACCAGGCTTAGTACACAAGCCAACCAACAATTACAAACAATCATGCACAATCACAAACACAGTCAACACTACCACTTAAAGTCACAAGTCACACAATAGGTCAATTGTAAGAGATTATCAACACGATGCCATTCCATATGTTTTTATATGTTTCCCTAACTGTAACGGCATGTTCCCGTAGTTATAGAAAAAACAACGGGGAAAAATATTGGGCCGGAAAACTTTTTCGTAGTAACTTGGAATTTCCCAACCTAATCTAGATTTGGATGAAATTAGAGTCAGTAAGGTCTAGGGAAATCTAGTAACAATTGGGTGATCTAATTATGATTTTGATCACATGACTAGATAGCTAAGACATTAAGGAACCCGTACGACTTTAGAGAATTGAATTCGGGCAAGTAGAACTCCCAGAATTGATCTTAGTGTGAATGGATATTTTCTGGGTGTCACGGGAGAAAGGTGTGTCGTGAAATAGGGGTTTGGAATTCTTAAATTTTCTCTCTGTTTTCGTGCAAGCCGATGTGGCGAAATTATTCTCGCCAGGGCTGGGCCGCTGTAGCGGGATGAGGTCCGCTGTGGCGGGAAAGCCGCGATTTAAGTCGGAAATAAACCTCAATTTTTTTATCCTGCACTTTTCGACTTTGAGAGCTAGGAGACGACCCAGGTGCTTTCTTGACAGTTTTCCACCATTCTTGAGGCTAAAGGTAAGGTTTTCACTTCTCGAATCCATTTTCAATCCGAAGAATATAAACTAATGGGTAATTATCAATAGGGGAGGGTTTTGATCTGGAAATCATGGTGGAAAAAAGCCCTAATATGGGTATGGGGATCAATGGTTTGATCTAGGGTTGATATTATTGATTAGAATCTGGGTAATTAGGTCTTTTTTATTGATCCTCGTATTATTATGATTGTTTGTAGACCAAGAACAAGCGGAAAGAATCCGTAAAGGAAAGAATCAAGTTTCTTAGGGGATTTAAGCTTTGTTCGAGGTAGGTGATGGTTGTGATTTCATGTTGGTGTGATATATGTTTGTAATTACTTCATTGTAATACATGTATGTATGCGAATGCTGCATTATTGATCACACTAATCGTAAATAAGTATGAACAAAGGAATACATGCCATGAATCACCTCTTGTTGTATGATTGTGAGAATATACATTGTGATTGTGATTGTGGTTTGTTGAATGGAGCGTGTATCACGTTCTGACACACTAACTGGGATCGGTTACCACGTACCGGCATAAACATTGGAACAGGTGTCACGATCCGACAAGCTAACTTGGATCGAGTACCACGTACCGGTACACTAATAGTTTGGGTATGGGATCCATGAGAGGACCATTGAATTGGGTTCCGTGAGAGGACCATTGAATTGTGTTGTGTATCTACTTGTGATAATTACATTCATATCTAATGATGATTGATATTGTATATGTTTGGTATATGCTTGTTTTATAATGTTGTGGTTACTTGCATGTGTTTCACTTATTGGGATAGCCGCGTGATCCTACCAGTACACTGTGGTTGTGTATTGAGACTACACTTGCTCTTTCTTTGTTGAGTACAGAGCATCTTCAGGCGGCTATTGATAGACCTCAACTAGGTGGCTATTGAGCTTAACTAGATTCAAGGGTTAGCTAGTTCTTTCAGGCTACCATGGATCTCCCTTGTTTAAGTCCACTCTTTTCGGACTCAGACTATTTGTTTAAGGTGTTGTTTAGTTTTGGGGTTGTACCCCTTGTTCTTAGACTTGTTGTTAGTAGAGTTTTGGTACAATGACTTGCAGGTTCTAAGGGTTGTTCTTCCTCATTAGTTTGGTTAAGTTAGTTGTTTAAACCTTTGGAGTTTATGGGAACTCTATATTTCTTTTGGTCATTTAAACGGTCATTTAAATCTTCTTCCATATCTTTAAATGTCTTAGTTTTGGTTAAGTTGTTTAGTTTGGGTTGTAGTAGTGGTTCTCCCACCGGAGAGTTAGTGTAGGTGCCAATCACGATGGTCTGGGTCGTGACAAAGTTGGTATCAGAGCCTAGGTTTGTTGATCTCGATATACCAAAACGAGTCTAGTAGAGTCTTGTGGAACGATACGGAGACATCTGTACTTTTATTCGATAGGCTATAGGACTTTAATTAGGAAATCTCTTTATTTTCTCTTATCTCCTTTTATGCTATAACTTGATTCCAATTGGTATCTAACGATTTGAATTGGTATCTAATTTCATTCACTTTTCTGTCCGCTGATGGTTAACACAAGGTTCAACGGCGTCAAGCCCGTAGCTCCCGTCAATGCACCAGCTGAGAAATCTGCAGCAAGAAGTCGTGGGCGAGGCAGGGGTAGAGGAAGAGCTATAGGTAGAGGCCGAAGATAGGTGGTGCCTACTAGGGATGGAGCACCAGTTGAGAATGCTCCCAGAAATGAGGCTCCTCCCATGCATCATGAAAAGGTAGAGAAGAATATAAAGGTTGAGAATGAGGAGAATGTTGGACAAGAGGGAGAGGTGCAGACTGAGACTATAGGTATTCCTTTCTTAGACCCAGTGTTAGCTCAACATATCATGTCGTTCTTGAAAGGATTGGTTGATCCTGGAGTGCTTCCCTCTGTTCAAGCAACTCAAGCTCCCGCCAATCCCTCTATTACTATCACTGTCCCCAAGGTGAGTGGAACTGTAGGTAATGATGCTTTCTTCCGTCCTTTGTTGGGTCCTGTTATGACTGGTAATGAGCACGAGATGTTGACTAAGTTCTTGAAGTTGAAACCGCCAGTGTTCTATGGTTCTGAGAGTGAGGACACATATGAGTTCATTTTAGATTGCTATGAGAGGCTTCATAAGTTGGGAATTGTCCATCAGCATGGAGTTGATTTTGTGACTTTTCAGCTTCAAGGTGAGGCTAAGCAGTGGTGGAGACTTATGTGGAATGCAGATCTTCAGCTTTACCCCCACTTACTTGGACCCAGTTTCATGCTCTATTTTTGGAGAAATATGTGCCTCGGACCTTGAGGGATCGTAAGAAAGATGAGTTCATGGCTTTGGAGCAAGGTGGTATGTATGTGGCTGCTTATGAGGCCAAGTTCCACTTTGGTTGTGTACTGATACTACACTTGCTCTTTCTTTTTTGAGTACATGGCATCTTCATGTGGCTATTGATAGACCTCAGCTAGGTGGCTATTGAACGTGACCGGATTCAAGGGTGAGCCAGTTCTTTCAGGTTTCTATGGATCTCTCTTGTTTAAGTCCACTCTTTTCGGACTCACACTATTTGTTTAAGGTGTCATTTCGTTTTGGGGTTGTACCCCTTGTTCTTAGACTTGTCGTTAGTAGAGATTTGGTACAATGACTTTCACGTTCTAGGGGTTGTTCTTCCGCATTAGTTTGGTTAAGTTATTTGTTTAAACCTTTGGAGTTTATAGGAACTCCGTATTTCTTTTGGTCATTTAAACCTACTTCCGTATCTTTAAATGCCTTAGTTTTGGTGAAGTTGTTTAGTTTGGATTGTAGTAGTGGTTCTCCCACCAGAGGGTTGGTGTGGGTGCCAATCACGACGGTGTGGGTCGTGACACTAACATGCATTACACAAATGATATTATAAAGAAGTAGACATACATACATAGATAAACTGAAAAACATACAACCATCACGTACCTTGAATCATGTCTCTTGGAAACTCTAAAGAACCCAAGCTTTCTTCTTTCGAAGTGTCTTGCCTTGTTCTTGGTCTAAAATAATAAGTAATACAACAATCAACCAACAATGTCCTATTAATACTCTAATTATAACCAAATCCTAACTCTAAGACAATCCATGATCATTCGTCCCAACCTAGGGCTTTTCCCACCATCAAATCATGTCAAACCCTTTCCCCAAGAGTAATATCATAGATTATAAGGCTCAAGAATCAATGTATAAGGTTGAGGAGTAACAATTTTACCTTTAACGATAAATTTTGTGGGAAATTGAATGCAAATAACCCTAAATCGCCCCTCCCAAGTCCAAGAAAGTGCAGAAAACATAAGGGTCTGAGGTTGTTTGCATATAAAATCTCATTTCTCTCTATTGTAGCGGTGCATCCCGCTATAGAGGAACTTACCCCACTATAGCCATTTGCACTTGCCTACTACAATTGACGCCCTCCGGTATAGTGGACTATGCAAACTTCAGGGACTCTGAAATCCCTAAAAATTCAATTTTTCACAACATACCTAATTCCCTTGACATCCCGAACTATCCTTTTCACACTGAATTTGATTTTGGCAGTTCTACTCGTTCAAAATCAATTCCGTGAGCCCTACGACTTTCTTAATGTTTTGGCTACAAAGAAAATGACAACCACGCCAAGACATTTCACCCTACCCACTCCGAGATTTCTCTAGGCTATGCCTAGGTCAGATTCTTTCTGAGATTGACCTAGCCTAAATTTTTTAAGTCAATATCTGGAAAGTGTTTTGGACCAAATTCTTTCACCATTAATCTAGTCAAAAGGGTCACAGTGTATCGTTATAATAGATACTAATTTACCTATTACTCGTCCTCCGAGTGATGAAACAAGAAAAATTAGGCTAAAGTATAAAAGAGGATAGTACCTGCATCCTCAAATAAGTGAGGGTACTTATGTCACGTGTCTCTCTATGTCTCCCACGTAAAATCCTCAACCGGAAGATGTTTCCACTAAAACTTTACTGATTTGATCTCCTTGATCCTCAACTTTCGGTCATCCCAATCAAGAACCACAATCAATTCATCTTCATATTGCAAGTCCTTGTCTAGCACTATTGAGTGTCATTTGATGATATAGTCACCATCCCCATGGTACTTCTAACTTGTAAGCCACTGGCCCATACTGTCAAGAATCTCAAATGGACCAATGTAGTGAGGGTTGAGCTTACCCTTATTACCAAACCGCATGACTTCTTTCATAGGTGACACCTCCAATAAAACCTAATCACCAACCTGAAGTGTTATGTCCCTTACCTTGCGATCCACATACTCCTTCTGCCTGCTCTTGGTTGCCAACAACTTAGCCTGAATTTCTCTCACCTTTTCCTGAGCATCCTTAACCAAACCAACACCCAATGGTTTCACATCATTAGCCTCAAACCAACTTATGGTCGATTGTCATCCCCTCTCATAGAGTGCCTCAAAAGGTGTCATATCAATGCTGGAGTGATAATTATTGTAGGAGAACTCACATAAGGGTAAGAATTGATCCCAATGGCCCCCAAAATCAACCAAACATGCTCTCAACATGTCTTCCAATACCTGGATAGTCCTTTATGAGTAACCGTCAGTTTATGGATGCAAGGTTGTATTGAAAGTGATATAAGTGTCTAACGCCTCATGCAACTTACCCTAAAATTTTGAAGTAAATTGAGTGCCATGGTCTGAAATGATAGAAAGGGCACACTATGCAACCTTAGTATATCCTTGACATAAATCTTTGCAAATTGTTGAGATTTGCAATTCACTTTGACCAGAATTAAGTGGGCTGATTTAGTCAACCTGTCAAGAATGACCCAAATTGAATCATACTTCCTCAAGATTTTAGCCAGTCCCACTACTAAATCCATAGCTATCATTCCCACTTCCATTCGGGAATAGGTATTCTCTGAAGCAATCTTGAATGCCTTTGTTGTTCATACTTTATCTGTTAGCAATTATGATATTTAGAAACATACTCAGCAATATGTTTCTTCATTCCACTCCACCAATAAAATTATCTCAAATCCCAATATATTTTGGTCACACCCGGATGAATATAATACTGCAAACCATGAGACTATGCCAACACACTTTGGATCAAGTCAACAACCCAAGGAAGAAAAATATTTCCTCTAAAACTAAGCACACCATATGCATCGAGAGTGGCATAATGGGTCTCCCTTAACATCACCTTTATTTTGAACTTAACCAATTCCTTATCTCAAAATTGCTTAACCTTGATTCTTTCTATGAAAGTGGGTTTAACCTTAATACCGACTAGCACTCCACCCATTTAAGAGATACCCAACCGCATGAACTTATACTCCAAAATCCGAATCTCTTTGGATAAGGGTCTCTTAGACACCCCTCAGCAAGCCAAAGTGTCCATGTTAATTGTCTTCAGACTAAATACATCTGCCACCATATTAGCCTTACCCGGATGGTAATGAATGGTCACATCATAATCCTTGGTCAAGTCTATCCATCTTCTCTACCTCAAATTCAGATCCTTCTGAGTGAACACATGTTGTAGATTATGATCGGTGAATACCTAACACTTAACCACACAAAGATAATGCCACTAGATTTAGAGAGCAAATACTACCACTGCCAACTCTAAATCATGGGTAGAGTATTTCCTCTCTTAGACCTTCAACTGCCTAAAAATATAGGTTATAACGTTCCTTTCCTAAATCAATACAATACTCAATCCCAAATTTGAAGCATCACATTAAATAATGAATCCTTACCTTCCAGTGGCAATGTCAGGATAGACGTTTTAGTCAAAAGATCCTTGAGTTTTTGTAAACTCTCTTCACAGTTATCTGACCACTCGAATGATACCTCCTTTTAAATCAACTTGGTCAACTGCATAGCAATAGAAACAAAAAAAATTCATGAACATACAGTAGTAGATAGCAAGACCCATAAAACTCCTAACTTCAATCACTAAGCTAGGATGAACTCAGTTCTTGACTGCCTCAATCTTTTGGGAATCTACCATTACCCCTTCTTTTTATACCACATGCCTGAGAAAGGCAACTGAGGTCAGCCCGAATTCACACTTAGATAAATTAGCATACAATTTATGTTTCCCTGAGATATCCAGAACAATACAAAAGTGATATGCATGATCTTCCTTTCCCTTGGAGTAACTCAAGATATCATTTATAGACACAATCATAAAAGAATTCAAAAATGGTTTGAACACCTCATTCATCAAACTCTTAAACGTTGCAGACACATTAGTCAACTCAAACGACATCATCAATAACTCATAATTCCTATACCAAGTCCTGTAGGTTATCTTCAGGTTTCTTCTTTAAGTGA
Organism: Solanum okadae; assembly: GCA_036553675.1. Classification (NCBI taxonomy): domain Eukaryota; kingdom Viridiplantae; phylum Streptophyta; class Magnoliopsida; order Solanales; family Solanaceae; genus Solanum; species Solanum okadae. Next base: position 9,278,272 of record CM071686.1, on the reverse strand, counting down.
TGATACTCTGACCTTAAGTCAATCTTACAGAATACAGAAGTACACTGCAACTAGTCAAAAAAATAATCTATGTAGGTAAGAGGTATTTATTCTCGATGGTGACCTTGTTCAACTACCAATAATCTATGAATATTTTCATGCTACCATCTTTCTTCTTCATAAATAACACAGGAGCGCCCCAAGGAGAAGCACTAGGATAGACAAATCCCTTATCAAGAAATTCCTGAAGCTGAGTCTTGTGTTCTCTCAACTCTGTCGAAGTCGTGCGATATAGAGGGATAGAAATCGGGCGAGTTCTCGGCTCCAAATAAATATAGAAGCCTATGTCCATATCCTAAGGCATACAAGGAAGATCTTTAGGAAATACTTCATGAAATTTCATAACCACAGAAATAGACTTAATGGAAAGGGACTCTGCACTAACATCATGAAGATAAGCCCAATATTCCAAACAACCTTACCCTACCAGTTTGCTATCCCAAAGGAAAGGTATGATTTTTAATGGCTTAGGCATGTACACCCTTTCCCAATCTAACCTTACCCTACCTAGGATCTCTAGAGTCACTATTTTAGCATTACAGTTTAACACAACAAAATCAAGAGACAACCAATTATTTCCAAGATCACATAAAAGTCTAGCATATCAGATATAACTAAATCTACCCGAGTATGTTGGCCCATAAACAAAATAAAACAATGATGATACACATGGCTTACTACTACAAACTCTCTAACAGGAGTAGCAACATAGATATGAGCATAAAAGGCATAACAAATCAAACCAAGTCTTAGAGAAAAATTAATAGATACATAAGAATAAGTAGAACCTGGATCAAATAACATGGTAGCCATCCGGTCACAGACAAGAATAGTACATGTTATCACTTGTTCTAATGCCTTAGCCTCTAGTCTGCCAAAAAATGTGTAACACTAAGCTCTTTCATCATTACAGACAACCCTCCTTCCAGGCTTAATGCCTCCTCTCCATGCATTATCATTACCTTGGCCTTCATGACCTCTTTATTACCTCATCGCTCACCTTGTGGACGTTCTCTGGCAATATTACCTTCACCCCGCTAGAATTACTGCTCTAGTCTACTACTAAACCTGACTAACTACTGGTTTGTAAAGGCATTCCTTCTTAAATTTCCCTAGCTCACCACAATAGAAACAACCACAGTCAAGTGTAGGCCTTTTGGCTGATACATAAGAAGCCTCTTAACCACCATAGAAGCGAGCATATCCGTTTGAATTGGACGAGCTGAAAAATTCATGCTGATCCAAACCCTTAGAATACGAACCATTGTAGTTACCCACATTCCCAGCATTCTTAGACAAAATCATGATCTGTCTAGCCTGCTGAATTCCCTCTACCTTTTTCACGAAATTAGTCACCTCATTATAAAACTCGTACTTGTAGAGGCCATTCACAGAGACAACACTTGCAACTCAAAATTCAAGTCTTTGATGAAAAAGCAAATCCTATCCTTCTTCAACTTCACCAACTCCGTGGCATAATGGGACAACGCATGAAACATATCCTCATAAGCAACCATAGTCTCAAGAGACATAAATTCATCCTTCTTCCTATCTTTAGGTATAAGGGCACATATTTATCTAGGAACAATGCATAGAACTGTGTCTAAGTTAGTGGAGTCAATATTAATAATCGACCTTCCACAAAAGCTCTCCACCACTTCTTGGCCTCACCTTGAAGCTGAAAAATCACAAATTCAACCCCATGTTATTGCAAAATACCCAACCTGCGTGGCCTATCATAATAGTATAAGATGAACTCAAAGCATCCTCATTCTCAGAATCATAGAAACGGGAGGCTTAAGCTTCAAGAACTTCATCAACATCTCATGTTCAGTACTAGTCATCATTGGTCCAAGTAGTGGACAAATAAGGGAATCAGTGCTCGAGCCCCATCCATCTTAAGGATTGTAGTAATAATAGGATGATTAAAGGGAACTTGAGTAGCCTGCACCATGTGAATAGCTTTAGTACCTTCCAACCCACTAAGAAAAACTAACACTTATTGAACCACTCCAACATCCATAGAGGGAAGACCTGCAAATCCAACATTTTCTCTCAGCTCTGGTTTAGCCTTGTCCTCATCCTCAATCTCTATCTCTACCTCTTCCTCCTCCTCCACATGATCTTGGGGGTAAGGGCGGGGTCGCTTCACATGGTACATTCCTTGCCTAAGCTCCACCTCTAGCAGGTGTTTCCCTTTCTATTCTCTTGCCCCTACCCTTACCTCTTCCTCTGCCACGGCCACAACCTCTCGATATAGGGTCAGTTGTGGTCTCTATTAATGGGGCTACTACCCTTTCATGGTTGAGTCGAGTATCAATCATCTGTAGATAGAAGAGTGAAAGAGGTTAGATGCCAATTGGAATCAAGTATCGTACGAATGAAGAAAAAAGAGAGAATTTTCCTAAAGTCCTGTAGCCTCTTGTAGAAAAGTACACGCATCTCTATACCATTCTGTAAGACTCTACTTAGACTCGTTTTGGTGTAACAAGATCAATGAACCTAGGCCTTTGATACAAAGTTTTTCATGACCCAGATCATCGTAACTGAAATCTATAATAAACCACCCGATGGGAGGACCAACAACTAACCAAAACTAAACCCAATACCCCATTTATTTAAAACATGCTCATTATATAAAAGTAAGAAAATAGTTTTCAAACAACTAAAGATTAAGTCCCAATATAAACTCAATCAATAGTAAAAACATGTGTGGAAATAAACCCCTAATAATTGAAAGTCGTGGTACCAAACTCTAATGTCTAAAATGAAAGGGATGCAACCCCGAAACTTAACATAGTAAACAATAATCTATGAATGTATTAGTCCAAAAATAAGGAAACAAAAAGTAGAAGAATCCATGACAGCCTGGAAGAATCGCTTATCCTTGAATTTAAAGTTAGACGTCCGATAAATGATCTCTTGGATCTGTCCCTGGAAGATGCTTTGTACTCAACAAGGAAAGAACATGTGGAGTATCTGTAAGAAGCCACAGTGTACTAGTAAGATCACACGTCCAATCCAAGATATGAATGTAAACAATCTACCACTGTACAGTAACACAAAATAACACATAACAATTATAAAATAATATAGACTCCCCGTCACATATCATGAAACAATAAATACATTGATACATGTCCCACATGATCACAAATGCAAATGTCGGTCCGCTCATGGAACCATAAACACATACATATTCCTCTCATGGTGTAACGACCCATTAGGTTGTTTTGAACACTAGACCTATTTCTTTCATAATAGTACCTTCCCTTAGATTTTAAATAAGAATTTTAAACTATTCTCTCAACTACGGTTATTTAGTTGGTGGGTATTTATTAAATAATTAATTTTTAGTTGATTGTAAATAAGTCAAGTCTGAAATTTATTTAATATTATACACCACTTGGCCATGTATATGAATAAAGTAATGGGGTTTAACATTTATTTAATTATTTAGCGGTCCATAATTGATTGCCCTAATTATTTAAAAGGAAAACAAGTAGCCTCTCAAAGAGGACTTCTGCGATAACCGATCCAGCTACATCAGGTAGCCATGTCTAAATCATTGTATTGTAGATATGGGTAGAGATTATATAGTTATTATCATGTTGAGTTGTTTTGTGAAAGAGAAAAAAGAGAATTTAGTGGTGAGTTAAATTGCAATTTGTATATGTTGCTGCGTTCTTGGACTTTAGGAAAATAAGAGTTTGGTGGCTAATGAAGAATAATAATTGGTCAATTAATTGGTGGCTAGTGATTTTACAATGAAAAGGTGATGATTGGATTATAATTATGGGCTAATCATTGAGGCTGAAGGTATAGAATGAATTAGTGAAGTGTAGGGCAACATTCTACAGATGTATGTTTAGTGGTTAGTTAAGTCATGCTTAATTCTTAATTGTGTAACTTGTTTCTGTTTTCATTTTTTTTTATAGTTATCACATTATGATTCAAGATTTGCTATAGTGAGATAGGTTATTAAGTATTACGTTTGTTGTATTATATGAATTTCATTAAAGTTATATTATTTGGAGGAATTGAGACTTAACCTTATGATTGAAATTTGAGAAAGATATGAGAGTTGACATATTAATTGGCATCAAGATTAAAACTTGATTATAGAATTGAGAGCGTTTACTTACAAATTATCCATATTTGATGGATGGGAACGTTCGTAAGCATTGAGGAAAGAAAAAACATTGGGAAATTAGTTTGCTTGACTTCAGTTCTTCGGTGGGGGAAGGTTATGGTTTGTTCCATGGGATAGAGAGACTCTTAATAGTGATTAACAGTCATTAATTAATATTATGAAATTTTCTATTTTCTTAATTGTTGTGGTTTGGATGATTTATATGTTGTTGTGATTGGTCTGTAATCCCAAGACCGCGAAATCCATAATCTTGAACTTCATGTATCAAAGTGATGCCTTGAATAAAGAAGGCTTGATGAAATATTGTTAATGAAGTGGAAAGTGATGATAAAGAATGATAAATTAACTATATTGTTGGATCGGGTGGCACGAGCCAACACAATATATTTGAATCGGGTGCCACAAGCCGACACAATATTATTGTGTCACGTTCCGGCACGGTAACATTAAAGAAAAATATATCAGATCATCTGGTGGCTAACTCTTAGTTTCAGGCTTGACATTTTGTTGGAAGATAAAGAAACTTGAATACATTGGATCAGAAAAGGAACACACATCAATGTTTATGGAGAAGCAACTTAAAGTAGATTATCAAGTATTTGACTAGGTTGGACATATGCCTTCAGTAGCTTAGATGTTATGTTATAGGCATTGTCTGAGCACACTCTTGTTCAGACTTTGTATTAGTATAAATATACTGTGCGAAAAGATTCTCATTTTCTTCACGTTAAAGATTTCTCTTTGTAAATAAGTCATGTATCTTAGTTCAATTGTCCTGAAACATCTGATGTTTGGTTTATATATGTATAAACAGCCACTGAATTACGCCTTATTTTTTATTCGAGCATTTAACAATGGCTCACACCTTATTTTTTGTAGGGAAAATTATATAACAAGCCAAACATGTGATATGTATTTACGATAAACCAATATAATTTAAAATAATTACAATTTGTAGCAATAAGTAAGTTTTACAGAAAATTTCTCTATCCCTTCTCCCTCTCTCCCTGCGGCCAAAATATATTCCACATAATATGACAATTGTACTTTGTATTTATGTATCTAATGTATTTTTATTACCTTGATATATGATACAAATCAATTGTGTTTATGATAAAACTTGATACAACAAATACAATATTCATTCATCCTCTCTATCAAATGTATTATGTATCAATTGTATTCAATCAAATATAGGTGAAAGATTTATATTTTATATCAATTGTATTCAGATAACTATTATTTTGTATCAACTATATTTGTATTTTGTATCAATTGTATTTGTAATACAAGGAATACAACATGTATTCATTCTCCCTCCTCCTAATATGTTGCTAAATACAATAGTTTTTTTTATACAATTGTATTAGTTTTGATACAAATCAGTTGTATCAATTGTATGTGTGATACAACCTGATACAACAGATACAACAAGTTTTCAACCTCTCGCCTCTCTCCTCTCTCTCTCCTCCCTCTCCTAGTCTCTCCTGCCTCTCTCCTCTCCCAAACATGTAGCTATAATTCATAATTAAGCAAAATATAGCTATAGATCTCTAATTAAGCCCAAACTATAGTCATTTTTAAAATTTTCCTTTTTAGTATAGTGGGCAAATAAAAGTACACAGATGGAATATGTTTTTTCTATAATTAAAAATGACTTTACTTTAAAAAGTCTCTTTTATGGAGAAAAAATAATTTTATAAAATGATGATGTTTGCGACTCGATATACATGTGTAACACACATGCAAAGAAAATAATTGTATACTTACAAATGACATAAAAGCATTATAAGTTAAAATAATTAACAATTTAAAATATTTAAAAAAACATAACATAAAGACAAATGGTCGTGATGACATGCAGATCATACCTCAGAAAATTATATTTGTATGTAATTTTATTTTGACTATTTAATTTACCAGAATAGTCAATAATGAAAGTTTTAAAAAACCAATTATAAGTTTATAATTGTAATTTGATATTATATTACTTACACTAATTCAAGGGTAAAAAGTAAACTTATTAAGGGTAGTTATAGATTCTACTTGCTTGTCCAGATAACCGATAGTTATTTGGACTTTTTTTTTTTTCAATCTTAGCTAGTCTTCTTGTTGTACATAAAATGTACATCTTAACGAGGAATGATGAAATTGCAGGTCATGCCTCAGAAAATTTCTAAAAGTTTGAGGAATAAGTTAGAAGCTTATGTTAGTCTTACAGGTCCAAGTGGTTCAACTTGTAAGGTACAATTGACTGCAATTGACGATATGTTATACCTCAAAAATGGGTGGAAAGAATTTGTGGATGCACATTCCCTTGAGGAAAGCGACTTACTCATATTTAAGTATATTGGACCCTCAAGGTTTGATGTTCCAGTTTTCGATAGTCAAAGCTCGTGCGATAAAGAAAGTTCATTTTACACAAAAAAAAGTGAGCACGCTGATGTTGCTAGTGTAAGTAGGACAAAGAGGCCTATAGTTGTAAGTAACGATACAACAAATGACATGTCTAAGGCTGTTATGGTAAAGAAATTTAAGCATGCATCAGCTACAACATCGCACAGTATTAAATCTTTTTCACGTGAGGAGTGTGAGGCCCCTGCAACAAACAAATCCAAGGCATCGACTCCAACATCGCACATTAGTAAATCTTTTTCACGTGAGGAGTCTAAGGCCCCTGCAACAAATAAATCTAAGACGACATCGACTCCAACATCTGTGCACACTAGCAATTCATCTAATTCAGATGATGATTATGTGGTGACTAAAAGAAGGAATAGCAAGCTTGCATCAGCTACAACATCTAGACCACGGGATCCTCGTCGAGCTAATGTCAATCTGCGGTCTAGGGAAATCAAAAGTAACCCTTCCTTCTTACTTGAATTTCAATGTCATACTATGAGTGAACATAATGATCCCTTGTTTAATTGACTTCGATTAAGGTATGAGTACTAGAACTGGTGGGGATACATCTAACCAGCAATGGGTATTTGAATTGGCAAAGGCTGCTGCAACACCAAACAATTGTGTAGTGGTTATGCAATGCTCACATATTGATGGAGTGTATTACATGGTAAATAAATGTTATGCTCTAAATTTATGTTTTTGTAGATTATAAAAAAAACATCAGAAATCTAACTTGTGTTATTTTCTGTTAGGATAAATTGACTTGCTGCAGACAGTTCCTTCAAGGCGGGCAAGGATCCATCTCCCGCGCAAGAGCCAATCTGTGATACTTCGGTATAATGAGACCAGATGGTTGGAAACATACAGTCTCATAGTTCATGGTGGTGCACTAGCTAGTGGTTGGAAAATCTTTTGTATGGATAATTTCCTTGAAGCATATGATATATGTGTGTTCAACCTGACCAGGCCAATGGAGGAACTAAACACATAATCTTGGATGTCATCATATTTCGTCAAGGCAGACTTGTCTAGAGACATCACTATCCCTGTCTTTACTAGATTTGTTGGATTGTTGTAACCCATGGTGTTGATGTCTTTACTGAATTGGTTGCATTGTTGTTGATGTCTTCACTGGATTTGTTGAATTTTTTGATTACTTCTGTATTGATAATTACCTTAAAGCATATGATGTACGTGTGTTCAACCTTGCCAGGGGAGAAACTAAACACATAATTTTGGATGTCAGCATATTTCATCAATAGTTAGGTAGACGTGTCTAGTGACATCACTATCCATGTCTTTGCTGGATTTGTTAGATTGTTGTAGCCCATAGTGTTGATGTCTAGACTGGATTTGTTGGATTGTTGTTGATGTCTTTACTGGATTTGTTGGATTATTGTTGATGTCTTTACTTGATGTGTTGGATTACTTTTGAATTGATAATTACCTTAACTCATATGATGTATGCGTGTTCAACCTTGCCAGTGGAGAAACTAAACACATAATCTTGGATGTCAGCATATTTCGTCAATAGTTAGGAAGACGTGTTTAGAGACATCACTATCCATGTCTTTATTGGATTTGTTGGATTGTTATTGACGTCTTTACTGGATTTGCTGGATTACTTTTGTATCGATAATTACCTTAAAGCATATGATGTATGCGTGTTCAACCTTGCCAGTGGAGAAAATGAAGACACAATCTTTATTTTTTGTGATCTTAGATAGCTAGTCTTCTTGTTGTACATAAAATGTGAATCTTGACTAGGAATGATGAAGTTGCAGGTCATACTCCAGAAAATTGCAAAAAGTTTGAGGAATAAGCTAGAAGCTTATGTAAGTGTTATAGGTCTAAGTGGCTCAACTTGGAAGGTAAAATTGACCGCAATTGGAGATACGTTATTCCTCAAAAATGGGTGGAAAAAAATGATGAACTCCCATTACCTTGAGGCTTGATTTGCTGAAGAAAGTGGCAATGCCAACTCTTTGTTCTGATTTTTGTTTTCATTTGTACTTTGTAATGTCATCAATGATGAATAGAGCAACAGTGGGAAGATGCAGGGGCATATTTCATTCTTATGAAGCCAATTTCATCAAAGAAACTCAAGAATGTACACAATGTGTATTATGTATACGCACCAAATAGAAGCAAGTCAAAAATCAAAGCACGAGGCTAAAATTTTCAATTGAAGTAATGGGCAGTAAGGACAAATATAACATAAATATATTTATGAATTATGAATGAAATATCACTCATCTATCAGAGAGGATTTCATCTCCCCTGTAGTGACATTGATAGAAGTGTCGTTAAATAGATAAAAACTACTAATAACAAAATAGTCTATTACTCCTAATTATTCTGATTCCACTAATCCTGTTGTGGCCTAGGAAATAAATAACTTATTTGACTCCTAAACAATAGCAACAAACAAACCACTGCCCCACAAATTACAATAATTTGAGATCCATAAATTGGTATACATGGTTAGCAATGTTTAAGTCATATAATAAAACTAAAAAACTAAACAAAACCTTTGACCCACTCTCTTGTTGGGTTTAAACCTTGATATATATATATATATATATATACTGCTAGTAACATTTTTAAAAAGAAAATGATTGGGCAACACTCATAAAGCTCATTGTTGCTAGAACGTCCCGCTCCCTCAGAGTCCCGTCTACTCTAAGCATGCTACTCTTCAAGGTGGCGTGGCACTCAGAATTCATGAAAAAGGAGACATAAGAACAATGCCAGCAATCCCATTGAGAGAAAATTACCTGATATGGATCAAAACTGTCACTTTCAGTTACATCAAGAAATGTTAAGGGCAAACAAACTGCACAAAAATGAAGGAATCATTAATGAAAGAAATAAAATTAATTTCAGTGACAGAATTAGCTGGACAACAAAATTCATATTTCTAACCGCTCAAACACTTATAGAATTGTTGTTTGGAGAGATATATTCATTAAATTAAAACATAAGGTAATGAAAGAATGTCATATTCAACAATATGTATTCACCTTTATTAGAGCTGTTCTAAAATAGATAAGAGCAGCTTTTATCGATGTTGTGTGTGTGTCATGTTCAGACCAACATACAATAACAACAACAAATTAAATCCAGTGAAATTTCACAACAAATAGTTGAGTACACATTGGCCTTACCACTAACTCTCCAAGATAGAAAATTTGTTTCCGTAAAACTCTCGGCACAAGTAAATCAAGCAGTGATTAAAAGAAAAATATGACAGCTAATGGAAAAGCAGTGTGGAGCATATATGTAAGGATTTGTAACAACAAAAAGGCATGGAGCATTGTGATATTGGCATAACTTGTCCCTTCCATGTATTGAATAGTGTTATCCTATCAACATATTGGTCATATGGCTTCCAAACGATCATTTTGCGAAACCTTTATTGAACCCTCCGTAGGGAGTTGGGGGAGTAGTATGTACAATCTTGCAATTTTTAGAGTGATTCTTAGGCATTTACAGGAATTAGACAATTTTCTCAGTTTTTCTTGTCTGTTTGCCCATTAATATTTTGGTTATATGGCTTCCAGACGAATTTTTTGCAAAACCTTTATGGAACCCTTCATAAGGAGTTGGGGAGCAACACGTACAGTTTTACCATTTTAGAGTTATTTTTGGGAATATAAGGGCCAATTTACAGAAATTAGGCGATTTTCTCAGTTTTTCATGTGAGTTAGCCAATGAATATTTTGGTGATATGGTTTCTAGACATATTTTTTGCGAAGCCTTCATTGAACGCTCTGTAGGGAATTGGGATAGCAGTACATGCAATCACATTATTTTTAGAGTGATTTTTGGGCAATTAGGGGCCAATTTACAGGAATTAGACGATTTTCTCATGTTTTTGAATTGTGTTAGCCCATGAATATTTTGGTGATATGGCTTCCAGACAATTTTTTTGCGAAACCTTTATGGAACCCTTCGTAGGGAGTTAGGGGAGCAGTACATAGAGTCTCACAATTTTTAGAGTGATTTTTGGGCATTTAATGGTCAACTTACACGAATTAGGTGATTTTCTCAATCTTTCGTATTTGCTAACCTATGAATATTTTGGTGATGTGGCTTCCAGACAAATTTTTGTGAAATCTTTTGAAAAGCAGGGAGTTGGGGGAGCAGTACGTACAATCTCACCATTTTTCGAGTGCTATTTGGGCATGAAAGGGGCAAAAATACAGGAATTAAGCGATTTTCTCAGTTTTTCATGTGTGTTGGCCCATGATTATTTTGGTGATATGACATCTAGATGATTTTTTTAAAAACTTATATGGAACCCTTTGTAGGGAGTTGGGGGAGCAGTATGTACAGTGTCACCATTTTAGAGTGAGTTTTGGACATTTAGGGCCGATTTACAAGAATTAGGTGATTTTTCTCAATTTTTTGTGTGTGTAAGCCCATCAATATTTTGGTGATCTGGCTTTCGAATGATTTTTTTTTTGTGAAACTTTTATGGAACTCTCTGTAGGAACTTGGGGAATAGTACGTACAGTCTCACCATTCTTAGAGTGATTATTGGGCATTAAGGGGCCAATTTACAAGAATTAGACGATTTTCTCAATTTTCGTGTGTGTTAGCCTATGAATATTTTAGTGATTTGGCTTTCAAATGATTTTTTTGCAAGACTTTATGGAACTTTTGGGCATTTAGGGGCATATTTAAAGGAATTCGACAATTTTCTTATTTTTTTCGTCTGTGTTAGACCATGAACATTTTGGTGATCTACCTTCCAGATGAGTTTTTTGTGAAACATTTATGGAACCCTCTATAGGGAGTTGTCCGAGCAGTTGGTATAGTCTCACTATTTTTAGAGTGATTTTTGGGCATTTAGGGGCTCATTTAAGGGAATGGAGCGATTTTCTCAATTTCGTGTGTGTTAGCCCATAAATATTTTGATAGTATGACTTATTGACAAATTTCTTGTGAAACCTTTAAGGAACCTTCCATAGGTAGTTGGGGGAGCAGTACGTACAATCTGACCATTTTAGAGTTATTTTTGGGCATTTAGGGGCCAATTTACAAGAATTAGGCATTTTTTTTAGTTTTTCGTGTAAGTTAGCCCATGTATATTTTGATGATATAACTTTCGGACGAATTTTTTGTGAAACCTTTATAAAATCCTCCAAGGGAGTTGGGGGAGTAGTACGTAAAGTCTCACCATTTTTAGAGTGAATTTATCGTATTTGGAGCCCAATTTAAATGAATTAGGCGATTTTTTCATATTTTCATGTATTAGTCCATGAATATTTTGGTGATACGACTTCCGGACGACTTTTATGCGAAACATTTAGGAACCCTTCATATGGAATTGAGGGAGCAGTATGTATAGTCTCAACATTTTTAAAGTGATTTTTGTGCATTTAGGGGATAATTTTCAAGAAGTAGGCGATTTTTTCATATATTTTTTTCGTGTGGGTTAGCCCATGAATAATTTGGTGATATGGATTCCGGACAAATTTCTTGCAAAACCTTTAAGGAATCCTCGTAAGGAGTTGGGGGAGCAGTACCTACATTTTCACCATTTTAGAGTGATTTTTGGGCTTTTAGTGGCCAATTTACATGAATTATGTGATTTTCTTAGTTTTCGGGTGTATATTTTGGTGATATGGCTTTCGGGTGAATTTTTCGCGAAACCTTTATGAATCCTTCGTAGGGAGTAGCGGGAGTAGTACGTACAATCTCACCATTTTAGAGTGATTTTTTTTTCATTTAGAGGCATATTTACAAGAATTAGGCGATATTCTTAGTTTTTCATGTGTGTTAACCATGAATATTTTGGAGATATGAATTTCAGATGATTTTTCCCGCAAAACCTTTATGGAACCTTCCGCTGGGAGTTGGGGGTAGTACATAAAGTCTCTCCATTTTAGTGTAATTTTTGGGCATTTAAGGACCAATTTATAGTAATAAGGTGATTTCTCAGTTTTTCGTGTTTGTTAGCCCATCAATATTTTTGTGATATGGCTTACGGATGATTTTTGCTAAATCTTTATGAAATCCTCTGTAGGGAGTTGGGGGTAGTAAGTATAGTCTCACCATTGTTAGAGTGATTTTTGGGCATTTAGGGGGCAATTTACAAGAATTGAGCGATTTTCTCAGTTTTTCATGTGTGTTAGCCTAAGAATATTTTGGTGATATGGCTTCTCTATGAATTTTTGGCTAAACTTTTATATAATCCTTTGTACTGAGTTGGGGGAGCAGTATGTACCCTTTTTTTCATTTTTAGAGTGATTTTCTAGCATTTAGGGGCCAATTTAGAGGAATTAGACAATTTTCTCAGTTTTTCTTGTATGCTAGCCCATGAATATTTTGTTAGTATGGCTTAGCAAAAGAAACCTCCAATTTTTGATGATTTGTATGTTTAGAAGTAATCACTTAACTAGTCTTATTTCAATGATAATTACTATTTTATTCGAGTGTCTGTTTCTAGGTTCCTTTGGTAAAGTTGTTTCCTTCATGTGGTGCAGTTATTATAGTAAAACAAATTTCAGCTACGTTACTCATATTACTTGACATGTTGTCAAATATCTTGTATTGATAATTAGTGACAATCAAATAATCATCCAATAAGGTATAAACAGTTAATACTACTAAATTTTATACTAATTCTCTAAAATCAAATGAAGTTCTTGTTTCTGAATGATCATATAAATTTTGACTAAAGAGATGTTCATTGTTACATCTTTGTCGTATATTTTGATTGAAGGTGGATTTTTTTTATCGCTAATAGTTGTATTGAAAAGTTTATAACATTGTTTTTTTTTTTGTTACACATTGATTTTCCTTATTATATATCCTTTTTTGTTGTAGACTAAAATAAATTTTTTTCAGTAAGAGAATTAGTCTAGCAACAGCTCTAAATAAAATACTTTACCTACTGATGAAAGTAGTGCATCTTTTATGTGCCGCTAAAATATTCCACATTCATCTACCTCAACTTATGCTTCGGTTCTTGAAAATGTATTTATATTTCACTTTTCCAAAAAAACTTCAATTTTTCGTGTACCTATATTTTTTAACAATGATAGTAGCATGTATATATCAAACCTCTGAGTAGATGACTTAAACTGAACAATTGAGCAATTCTTTGTTTGTAGGGAAGATAATGGGGCGGGGTGGATGCGGGTGTTAGGGTTTTGCCCTGATTTTCTTGCCATAATTTAAGATTTATTTTTCCTTAAAGAAAAGACAAAACATTACCATAAATGTTTTTACTTTTCTTGAAAGAAAAATACAATATTCTTTCATATTAGGTTTATTCTCTCCTTTTAGGACTCTTTTTCTAGTAGGAAAGGTTTTAGGACTCTATAAATATAGGTTTGTTTCCTCTAACACAATAACAATAATATCCACAATGTAGACATTTAAAGAGTTTAGTTTATGGGGAGATTTATTCTCTCAACAGTTATAATATTTTTCTTTTAAATTAGTTTTCATATTAATAATATTATGTTTTAGTATCGCTTTATTTGTCATCTAATTTATCACCGTCTTGATTGCAATTGTAAGCTTCCGCATGACACCCTAATCACCCTTCAGAACACAACAGCGGGGTGTAGTGGGTTTAAGACTATGGGGGGCTGGGTGGGGCAGGGCAGGGCGGGGTGGGTTTAAGATTGTGCTGGGCGGGTCGAAGTGGGTTTTTTTAAAGCTAGTGGAGGTTGCGGGTATATGTGATTTTATATGGATTCAAACTTAATTTTAACTTTTTACATGTTATAAAAGTGATAGAACATTATTTACTAAGATAATTTGTTTAAAGATACTAAAATATTCAAGATAGTAAATGAAAATGGTTCAATATAAAATAATACAATTTCTTACATATTTCTCAATTGACCTCTAAAAAATAAAATTTTAAGTCATTATCTATTAAATTAATAAAACTTAATGAAAAAATAAATTTATTTATATGAATTTTACTTTTAGTATCAAACTTAACTAGAAAAAAAATATTAAAAAAATTATGTAGAGCGGATTCATGCAGGGTGAGGTGGGCGGGTTGAAAATAAAAAAAGTTGTTATGCGGGGTGGGGCAGAGAGGAGGGGATTAAAAATTTTGCGGGTTAAGCTCAACCCGCACCGCACCGTCCCATTGCCATCCCTATTTGTTTGTCACGAACTAATAGCTAGCTTGAAACATTATATGTGTGTTCTCAATGAAAGCTTATCATCTTATTTGGAATAAGAAATGGTAGTCGTGGATTTCATTAACATTGTGGGATCTTTAACATCTTACGAGACAACTGATGACTTCTCATTACTTTATATATATATATATATATTATATATATATATATATCATGTTCAGTATCTTGAATATTCATCTGATTAGTCATAATTATTTCATTTAAATATGATTGTTATTGGTTGTTATTGGTTCAGTTTTAAGAAAACATGTGGACTTCAGTGCAGGGTATGAATCTATGGTATCAAACATGTTTGTGTTGTAACAATTTTCGTATCCTTGTTATAGTTAAGGTAAGAAGAAAACAATCTTTCTTTGGGCAATTTCATTCAATTATATTAAGTTTTCTAGTCGAATAAATTTAATTGGACAGTTCATAGATATCATATTTGTTTTCTTATTTGTTAATAACATGAATTTGTTTGTTTCGCAGATAAAAAATTTGGAGTCTTAGGAACCTATTCACGAAGAATACGCAGATCAAGTATCAATAACTAAAACTATTAAAGAACAAGTTGAAGACCAAATTTTGTTAAGAGTTGCTTAAAGATGTTTTCATTGGTACATAATTTTATATTTTGTTAGGTGCTGAATAAGTGTCATAATTTTGATAGATATACTTTTTGTAATGTGAAGATTTGGTTCTTTGTAGTTTACTATGAAATTTTATATAAATACTGATATTTCTTTTAAGATTTCAGTTTACTTTTTATATATCTTTACAATAATAATTGAATTTTGAGTTGAAAGTTTATTAACACTTAACGAATGTAATAATCAGTCACTGAAAGAACTAATAATGAACAAATTTACTATTGTAATATAATATTATTAACGGCCAGAATGATAATTAGATAAAGGAAATGTTGGTCGCCAAAAAATATATACCGACTGGATTTCATGTTATCATTAAATAAATTTAACGACCGGATATGGGATTCGGTTACTAATTTTTAACGACAGAGATTTTAGCGACCGGTGACGTTTTTGTCCCGGTCGTTATAGATTAATAACGACCAAAATAGGATCTTGAGCGAGCAACTTTCCCCTCGCTAAAAGTGACTTTTCTTGTAGCGTAGGGATTCAGTCCTTTTCAATATTTTATTCTATTTGGTGTGATGGAATACCATACATATTGTGCCAAATTTGTTATTTGACAACTCTTGTGAAATAGTTCTTATAGCTTTCTTGACTCTTGAGCCTTTGACTATTGACATTGATATTGATATTTAAAAATATTTCAGGGTTTGATAGCTAATACTTTTGGTATACTTGTTTACTTGATTTATGTATATGTCACAATTGAGTTGTCAATAACTTAGAAGAGAATTAAAGAATCTAATGGATCCAAGCACAAAGTTAGGTACCACTAAACTTTATGCTTAGCAATAGTTTTATTATCTTAAGCATGTTAGTGATCACAAGTAAGTCAATTCCACGATGATGTTTGTCTAACCATTTTGTTTACACGTCCATTTGCCTCCATACCATGTTGCCTTAGCCTCTGCTATGTTATTGAGTGCACCTCCTAGCCCTGCTATATCATTATTCGTCTTGATGCTTCCATTTATGTTTAGTTTGAGGTACCCTGACAGATTGATTGATAATATTCTGACAGAGATCACTCCAATGTAGAGCTAATTTCCATATTAAGAAAGTTCATATAAATATATATATATATATATATATATATATATATATATATATATATATATATGTCACGACCCAACCCACCAGGCCGTGTGGGCACCTACGTACTACCACCTAAGTACGTAGGAGAACCCTCCTACACCAATAATTTAAATATGCGGAAAATTTAATAAAACAAAAGGAAATATACTGATGAAATTTTATAAGTAAGAAACTTTATCACAACTTTGGTTACAACTTACAAAACAATTTAACATCCCAAGGATCTAGTCTAAACAGGTACAAGTAGGGCTGGGCATAATATGGTTAAAACCGAAAAAACCGATCGAACCGATTTTTTTTAAATTTTGGTTTCGGTTTTTCGGTTATTTCGGTCGGTTTCGGTTTCAATTTTCAATATTTCAGTTTTTCGGTTCGGTTTTTAGCTTAAAAATTTCGGTTAACCGAAAAACCGAAATTATTTGTATATATTCTTTACCCCCTTAAATCTTAATTAACTTTCAGCCAGCCCATGCCCAACCCAGCCGGCCCAAATCCAATAAGAGCTGATAGTCCACAACCTTAACATCACATTACAATCAACATTCAGCCCATGCCCACTGCCAAACCCAAATTCCAATCAATATTCAAAAATCCCTAAACTGATTTGTGATTTCCCTACCATCTTCATCGTCTCTCATCTCTCAAAATACGCCGCAACTGCCAACTCTCATCTCTCATCAGTCATCTCTCAACTCTCGTCACTCGTCGTAAGTCGTCTCTCATCTCTCAACTTTCGTCTCTCACAGTTAACTCTCATCTCTCAACTCTCGTCTCAGTTACGACTTACGTCGCAGGTTCGCAGGTCGTCTCTCAACTCTCATCCCTCATCTCTCAGTCTCAGCTTGTCGTTCGTTGCTCCTGGCTCCTCGCTGAGTGCTCAGCTGCTCGCAAGTCGCAGGTGCAGCCCGCTACTGCCTACTGCTCAGCCTACTGCTCAGTGCACTGCTCGGTGCTCGCGACTTGAAAATCGAAGGTAAGTGCTCACTGGATAAGAATCATAAGATGATCTCTATATATTACTTTAGAGACTCTTAACTAAATTTGTGTACTGTCCATGACTCTTGTGCTCAAAGAGATTGTTTGGCAATCTCTATATATTATTTTAGTTTGGTTTGGTTTCATATTTCAAGAGAGCATTTGCACTTTCCAAGCAAAATTTTCATTACTTTCTCTAACGCTCAAGATGCAATTTTCCAATTAATATTCATGTTTAAGAGTAAATTACAAATTGCTTATGTTTATTTCTCTTCTTTTTCTTTTTTATTCTAGAGTTCTGTCATTATATTCCATTGTTTATAGGAAGATTTAATTCTAGAAAGAGCCATATTCCATTTTCAAATGTGGCCTAATGTTTGGAGAATTTCTAATAGAAGTTAGTTGCAGTACCTTAGTGTTCTTGAAAAGTTTGCATTCTTTGTTATGCTTTGGGGTGTTGGACCTATGAGGTGATTCTTACTGGTTCTGTCATAAATTTTAAGTCCTAGTGGTGATGAACTTGTTCATTCTTCACTACCAGATTGAGGATTGAGCATGTCTGTGCTCCTCATTTTTTTTTCTTCTTCTTTATTTCCTCATTTCATGAATATGAAATGTAATATGACTAATATCAGTTAGTTAATTCTGTTAGTTACTGTATGATTTGTGAGTTTTATTGCTATAAATTGTGAATCCTCTATTGTTTTTTTAATCATTGAATGCAACTATGCAAGTATGCAGTAATGCAACTATGTGATAATTTGTGTTATTTGTGAACTGTAATGTATTGTGTGTCTGTGTCTTTCTGAATTCTGATTGTCGTTCTTCTTGTTTGTTTCACTTTTTTACAGATGACACAAATTGGAAGTAGGGTAAGTGAAAGTGGAGCTTCAAATGAGAGCACACCTAACACCTCATCTCCCAATGAGGTTGAAGTTGATGTCGATACTTCAAAGAAAAGGAAACTCATGGAACCTAGAGCTACTTGTTGGAAGCATTTTGACAAGTTCACCGATGAAAGTGGAGCTAAGAAAGCCAAATGCAAGTATTGTGCGAAACCTTATGCAGCTTCTACATCAAGTAACGGTACGTCGTCAATGAATACTCATATGAGAACATGTCCTAAATTTCCTCGTGACACCGTAGATAAAGGTCAAAATCTAATTAATTTTCTACCATCTTCAATGGGAGCAAAGGAAGGAGTGATTAGCACTTGGAAATTTGACCAAGCACAAAGTAGGAGAGCTTTAGCCAAAATGATAATTGTTGACAAGCTACCGTTTAGTTTTGTTGAGAAAGAGGGCTTTAAAAACTTCATGAGAGTTACAGTGCCGCAATTTCATATTCCTTCTCGTAGAACCGTGACAAGAGATTGTTATGAATTATACCTTGAAGAAAGACAACTTTTGAAGAAGGTTTTCAAAGAAGCACGTCCAAGAGTTTGTCTTACGACAGATACTTGGACCTCTATACAAAAAATCAACTACATGTGTCTGACAGCCCACTTTATAGATAGAAATTGGACTTTGCATAAAAGAATAATAAATTTTTGTCCTATTTCTAGTCATAAGGGCGGGGATATGGCGGCTTGCATTACTAATTGTTTGCTTGAATGGGGTTTGGATAATGTGTTTACTATTACAGTTGATAATGCTAGTTCTAATGATGTTACTATGAAAGAAATGTCTAAACAATTGAGTAATTGGGGAACTAACATTATGGATGGTGACCATCTTCATGTGAGGTGTATGGCACATATCCTTAATCTTATTGTGCAAGATGGGTTGAAGGAAATTGGTAAGTCTATCAAGCTAGTGAGACAAGCCGTGAAATACATTAAACAATCTCCCACAAGAATTCGAAAGTTCAAAGAATGTTGTGAATCTCAATTGATAACTTGTAAGAAATCATTATGTTTAGATGTTCCTACTAGGTGGAACTCCACATATTTGATGCTTGATGTAGCACAACATTTTGAGCTTGCATTTGAAAGATATAGTTTTTATGATATTGGATACTTGAACCATTTTCGTACCTTTGGTTCTAATTCTTCTGAAGGTGAAGATGGAACTAGTGCAAAAGATGGAACTAGTGTAGATATTCTTACAAGTGTTGACTGGAAAAATGTGAGGTCAATGGTGAAATTTCTTGAAACTTTTTATGTACTTACTTTGAAGGTCTCTGGTTCTAATTATGTCACTAGCAATTCACACTTTGTTGAAATTGCTGAACTTAATCTTATTTTGAAAGAGATGATGGAAAATGAAGATGGTAATTTGAAAGAAATGGCAAAAAGTATGAAGGAAAAGTTCAAAAAGTATTGGGGTGAACCACATAAAATGAACAAGATGATCTTTATTTCATCCGTGTTGGATCCCCGTAACAAGCTTGATTATGTTCCATTTGCAATTGGGGATATGTTTGGAAAAGAAGTTGGGGATGAGCTATGCTCAGAAGTGAAAAAATACATGAACAAATTATTTGATTATTATGTTGAGAAATCCTCAAAAAGCTCTTTACATGTACCATCTTCACCCACTTCATCTGACAACTCATCAATTATATCTAGTGTGAGTGGTTCTGGCAACTTTGTAAATAGAGGAAGAATGAGAACGAAACAACAATTTGAGAAGCATAAAGAAGTTAGTGGAAGTTCAGGTAGTAAATCAGAATTGGAAAGATATCTTGCTGAATATATTGAGCCAGATAGTGAAGGCTTTGATATATTAATGTGGTAGAAAGTAAATGAGCCGAGATTTCCTATTCTCGCGGAGATGGTTCGTGATGTGTTAGCCATTCCCATTTCAAGTGTCGCATCAGAATGTGCATTCAGCACAGGAGGCCGTGTTCTTGATCCCTTTAGGAGTTCATTAACTCCTAAACTTGTGCAATCTCTTATTTGTGTTCAAGATTGGCTTAGAAGTGAGCCTTTTCCAATCAATATTGAGGAAGATTTTTAGAGTATCTTGAGCAACTTGAACTTGGTAAGATTTTGGTATTTGTATTAATTATATTGAAAATAATTTTATTACTTATGTTTCTTAACAACTAACAAATTCTTTCATATTTTTTTAGATTTTGCTTGTAGTGGGACTGAATCTAGTATTATTGATATATAGTTGCAACTTGTAAGTTCAACTATCAACTAGTGATGCATGGTATGGGTAAGTAAAGAACTTTTTTACATAACTTGCTTGATAGTTTTATATATTTTATTATGAAATGTAGATCATTTGTCTAAAGAGTTCTATTTTCTCGCAGACACATCAATGGTTTGTTATTTTCTTGATTGCTATCTATTGGAACTTAGGAGCTATTGCACTGGAGTTTGGAGGTTGCAAGTTGCAACAATGTTTTGTTGGTTTTTTAATGTTTTGGTTGCTGGCTTGCTGGACTTTTCAGTTTACTGGCAGCTGGACGTTTCAGTTTAGTGGTGCTGGGCACAAGTTTTTGAATTTTCTAGTGTTGTACTGTTGTTGGCTAGACTCTTGAGTCTTGAGTCTTGATAGTCTTTTTATTCTTATTCTTGACTAGTTTGTTAATGTTGCTACCTGCTGGACAAGAATTATCTGTTTTATTTAGATATTTTAGTCAATGATATGGTAAGTTTCAAGTAAAAGGCTTGTGAGTTGTGACGTGCTTATAAAGAAGGGTGTCCACTGTCCAGCACTTGTTGATTTAATTAATGTGATTCAAGTCTCAAGTGTTGAGCATATTACCCATTCGTGGTACTGGAAAACTCTCGATGAAAGTTCATTAGTTGCTCAAGTGCAAGCAAATGTCAAGACTCGAGACGAGACTCACCCGGTGTCTTGTTTGGCTTGAATGTGAAAACCCACTAGAGTGAGGGAGAGACCGGAGGGAGAGACCGGAGGGAGAAGGGTGGCGGTTAGCTGTAGAGTTCAAAAATGGGTGTCAATGAAATGTAAGGAGTCATTGTTGTGCATCTTTTATTCATCAACTTGTCTTTGACATTTTCAGTTGAGTTTATGCAGGCATCCAATGCCCCCAGTAAATCAACACATTGTGTTTGTTTCAAATGTTATATTATTTAGTCATCCTCATTTAAAGTTTTCAAATGTTCCTTTATAAAATAAATTAGCAAATTCAAATAAAGTATATCAGGATGTTTGAGGTTGTATAACACACTCAGAATAAAAGGGTAGAATCTAGATGCCACAACCCACAGGCCGCATTAATTAAATTTGGTTAAACCGAACCGAAATTGTAATAACCGAACCAAACCGAATTTATTTCAGTTTGGTTTGGTTTCATATTTTGCCAAACCGAAAACCGAAAAAACCGAACCGAAATTTACAAACCGAACCGAACCGACCGAACGCCCAGCCCTAGGTACAAGAGCTACTAAGAGTACAACTGTACAAAATAAATAAAGACACAGCTCCCACCATGTGGAAGGAAAGATAGAAGTTGTTGGAGAATCTCTTCGTCTTCACCTAATGAAACATCACCAACATGCATCCAGACTATGTCAAAAAGACAAAGCAATTGAGTAGTAGCAGTACAAAACACACGTACTGGTAGGCATCATCGGTCAACCCGATGCCCACCACATAACATTAGAAACCAACTAGTAAGATCATGAAATAAACCACTCACTTCTCCACATTTACCCTCTCTTGAAATACCTCCAAATTACGCTAGTACTCTGACTACTAACCGTCTTCTCGATCAACCTACTTACCCGGTACTTGATCATAGCCTAACTGTCAAGCCCCGAGCCTACACCCTGGGCAGGACTGGCATTCGAGAACCATTGATGGCCTAAGCGAACCCCTGGCCTGGCTTGCTTACTCAGCGGAAGACTTAAACTCAACAAAAAAACTAAGTTTATATAATAAACTAGAATGTTATAAAAGAATATTCAACTGGCCATTAAGGCAAACTCAAGTCTTAACATGGAATAATGAAAATGAAAAGACTAAAGAACTAACATCTGACTATCTATGAAACCTCTAAGACATCTGAGATGGATGTCGGGACAGGACCCCCGATCATCCTAGCATATGAAATACTGAAAATAACTAAAAGTAATAAAGGAGTCCTCCGGAATGCAAGGAGGCTCACCACTGACTCAAAAGTGCTCAATTGGATCAACGGTGCGCCAAATGCCGATCCTAGTTACCTGTATCTGCATCATAAGACGATGCAAGCCAACTGGCATCAGTACATTGAATGTACGAGTATGCGAGTTGGAATGCTAAACAACATAGGCTTGAGAATAATCTAAAAGAAACTGAAGAGCTTACCTGACCCAACTCAACTCAACATGACTGAACTCATTTCAATATAAAGAAATTTAAAACAGTGTACTATAAAGAAACAAACTGTTTAAAAACGTGTTGTCAACTCTTTGTGTATGCAAGGATACAACATTACTCTAAATGTATGTAAAAATACAAATAACTGTGTATATAAGAATACAATAGCTTCTGTGGGAGTTTCTCTAACCGACAACCATCACGTAAGAGTTATTGTGATGATACAACGATTCCCCTCATGCTGCCAGAGCATCCTATACCTTGCCAAGAGCATAGGACCTGAACTACTACGTGGATCCACTAGTCTATGCTAAAAGCACTAAAGGAATCATCTAAAAAGTATGACCCTTCTCTACCCATGATGCCTACATGGTTTATGGGGGCTGTGAGTTGTTTGAACTCTCCCTCATATCGGTGCTCAATACTACTTCCAAAAATATAATATTAGTTCTTATGTTAAAAAAAAAATACTTATTTCTGTGATTTGAAATTAGTGCTCAAAAACTTAGCTCAAAGGCTATCTTGGAAATCAAAGTTTCCTCTTTTGCTTCATTTAGAAAGCGATTACTCTTTTCTGAAAACTAGCTGAAGGCTCTTTGGAAATCGAGGTTTCCATTCTTGTTTAAATGTGAAAAGTATTTTAAACCCTTTGGGAATACATAGTCCCCATATACCTTTGAAAAATAAACTTCAAATTTTACTCTTTACTCTTTACTCTACTTGAACTTTAAGTCTTAAAACAAAGTTAAAACATTTGGAAAAGACTTTTGGAAAACTCTAAGAACTTCTCTTAACTTGACTCTTACTTCTCTTGACTTTGATCCTAACTTTCCTTGAATTGGATTATGGATTCAAGGCTCATGATCTCATGTTTATGGATGATTTCATGATGTTTAGATGTACCTTAGAGTGTTGGAATCAACTAGGAAACATAGGTGCATTGCTAAGGAACAAGTATGAAAGGATGAGGGAAGAATGGAAAGAACTGGTGTCCCTAGTGCTCTGAGAGGTGCGGGGCGCCAGCCCTTGAAATTCAGGGACCAAGTTGGGGCGCTCTGGCTGGCGCGACGCCCCACCCCCCAGGTGTTTGACGACTTTTCTTCTCCGTTTTTCAACTTTAAACCCTCTAAACTTCAATGGTTCTTTCCCCAAACACTTAGGATCATTTATACCCTTAATATATGATAGATTCAAACCGAAATTACACCCGAAAACATGAATCAAATCGCAAGAAACTTCAACAGAACAACCCACAAGAATTCAAACGAAATTTATTAAGAACTCAAAGGATTTACTTTCAAATCACACATATTTTGCAGAATTGAATCATGATTGGCGCGTGGGTGAACTAACCCAATGCTATGTGATCTCACATACCTTGTAGGGATCACCCCCGACGAATTCCACAAGCTATCCTTGACGAAATTGATGAATCTTGAACGTTCTTCTCCTTTCTCCTCTTTTCTCCTCTTCTCCAAGCCCTAGCGTGAAACATTCACTTTTCTAAAATTGACTAAAATTTGACTTTACCCCAATTAAACTCCTAAAAATGAATTAGAATAATTAGGTAAGAATAAGACTAAATTACCCTTCAAAAATCTGGAGTAGACTTTCCTTAATCCAACAGCTCACCTTCCAAAGGTCATAACTTACTCATACAAACTCAGAATGGTGTAAACTCGGCGGCGTTGGAAAGATTATTCCAAGATCTTTCCAACCATACCTAGAAGTACACCTAACTCATCATGAGATAGGAGTTATGACCGTTTGAAGTTGACCAAAACTCAACTTTTCCTAACTTAAACAAATTTCCAGATTTTCATTCTTTCCAAAAATGACTATTTCCAATTATTAGCTTCTTCCTAGTTATTTCAAATTGTGATATGTTACACTAACCATTCTAACACATAGAAAAATCCCCAAATACAACCACCAACAACTCAACTAACCGCTCCCGTTATACCCTTACTTCCTCGTCACACTAACCAACCATGGTCACATAGTACATTACATCAATCTTTCTTACCACTAAACCCAATCTCTTTCTCCAATGTGAAATCCACCTAAGCATATTTCATCACATACGCTACATCTACTTCTCGCCGTTAAAACACACGAACAACCCTTGCTATCCATTACTCGCCCCTTGAACATTTTGCCCTTCCACTATACGCAACAAGTTCGCTCCATACAAAGACCAATCAATTATAAGTCGTCATAACATATACCTACTTCGGGAAATCACAATATCACTTATCATTATGAACAAGGTACCATTTCACATTTATCAAGATACACAATTTATATCAAATCATTGGTCCTCTCATGGAACCCAAACCCAAACTGTTAGCATACCAGAATATGGTACCCGGTCCAATAATTATGTTGGAACGTGGCAACCTATCCATAGTTATGACGGAATGTGGCAACCTATCCAAATTAGTTATGACGGAACGTGGCAACCGATCCAAGTTAGTTATGCCGGAATGTGGCAATCGATCCATTTAACAAACCACAATCACAAGTATATCCTCATAATCATATAAACAATTCATGATTCATAGCATTCATCATTCATATATCCTCATTTACGACAAGTGTGATCAACAATGTAACATTCGTATACCTACACGTATCATAATGAAGCAAGAACAAACATACATCACACAATCATAGAATCACCACCCTCACAACGGATTATTCATCAACGCACATCATGCAAACCTTAATTCGACCATACTCAGCCCTAATTCATCATCTAAGGATTCTTTCTAGGGTTTAATCATAATTCGTTTCGTTCACGAAGGCTTACACATAAATCCTACCATCGATTTACATATATTACGCACTGAACATATATTTAAACTACTCAATTCATAAAACCTAGCCTACCTCAGTACCAAACAGCTGCACGGAGTTTTGGTCCTTGATTCTTGTTTCTAGAATTCGTGACTGTGATCTTGACCGGAAATCCGCAATCCATCGACATCTTCACGCTAGAAATCTCTCTCTCCCCTCTTCCCAAGCTTGCAACAGCTTTTTGGGGGTTTCTCAAGTGTTTTTCGACTAAATTAGGTATTTTAGGGAGAAGGAGAAAATAAGGTTTCACGTAATTTGCATTTTGTCTCTCCTATCTCGCTTTGGCACCAACTTACCCCGCCCTGGCGTCGACGTCCTAGCGGTGTCTAGCCCGCTCTGGTTGGATAATGGACCATAATTTCCCAGATTTTTGTTTCTCCTAAATAACGACGGTTCGGGTCGTTACAATAGATACCAATTTACCCTTCGTTCATCCCCGAATGACTAGTGCACGCATAATCACATGCCTTATTTCGGACTAGTTCCAAACTAACTAATAGGGCCATCACAGAACCACGAAGAATGGTGACTTTTCAAATAGTTGACACAAGAAAGGTACTAGACCCAAAGACTTAGAAGAAAATATGAGGCAACACATGAAGAAACGAATGCGTTTAAATTAGACAGTCTGGCCCGCCAGGGCGGTAGCCCTCCCGCTATGGCGAGGCCACTGTGGCGAGAGATCTCCTGCTAAAGCGGGAGGTCAGGAAATAGTATAGGGGGAGAAAAATGAGATCCCCCTCCATTTCTTCCTATTTCTTCAAAACTCTCCCCCAAAATAATCTCAACTCACTTCGTCCCGAACGACGATTTCAAGGTAATCTTCTCATTCATTGCACTCTTTACTTCAGTATTTGATTAACATTGATTGCATGCTTCTATTTAATCGATTAGAAATGGTTTTGGGGGTGGGGCAATATTTGAAAATGAACTTGAGTTGCTAGTTTGATAGAAAAACGTAGCATGGGTACTTTCCTTACGTCCTCAACGTATCCACAACGTCCTGGGCGTAAAGATTTTGTAAAAATATGGTTAAATCGATACAAAAATAGGTAGAGGAATTTGAAGGGTCTCTTGGTGTAAAACTCCAATTTAGGCCTCATTTAGGAGTTATTTTACCGAAATAATTGCTTATTTACGTTCTAGGATAGTTTATCTACTCTGATCTGCTGAAATTATGTCGAAAATGGAGGGTTTGGGGCAAAGAGGCACCATTATCGCGCCTGATGTTCGTCCCAGATGAAGGTCACTGTGGCGGCCTTCATCCCGTTATGGCAGCCTTCATAATCCCGCCAAGGTGGGATTATGGCCGCCGTGGTGGGATACGCCGGACTAGTGGCCTGCACCCTTAGCACACAAATTTCTCTCTTTTTATTTTAGCCTAAACCTACTATCATATCATGCTCTAACTTATATTCAATTTATTGCAGGCTCTCTAAATGGCAGGTTAAAACGAAGAAAACTTACCCTTCATCCGGTTCCCTGATACTGCGAGTCGGAAAAGGCATCACGACAACCGCAACACAAGATTTTGTTGCGAGAGAGGGTTTGTGTTGCATAAGCTAGAGTAGAAGGCGCCTGCATTTTATGCTCGCCTGATAGAGTTCGGATGGATTCCACTGACTGAGGCTCCCAAGATGCACGTTCCACTTGGGTGAGGGAGTTCTACGCCATCCTACCTACTGTGCGACGGGACGTCTCTCACCCCGTCATTCGTATTCGGGGAGTTGACATTCCCCTGAATGCCACTGCCATTAATGAGGCTCTAGAGGTACCGGAGGTTTCAAACGCCGAGTACGAGGCCAAGCTGAGGGAGATGGATCTGGAGTGGCTGAGAGACACTCTGGTTGACCATAGCCTAACCATTCTAACACATAGAAAAATCCCCAAATACAACCACCAACAATTCAACTAACTGCTCTTGTCATGCCCTTACTTCTTCGTCACACTAACCAACCACGGTTACATAGTACATTACATCAAGCTTTCTTACCACTAAACTCAATCTCTTTCCCCAAAGTGAAATCCACCTAAGCATATTTCATCACATACACTACCTCTACTTCTCGCCATTACAACACACGAACAACCCTTGCTATCCATTACTCGCCCCTTGAACACTTTGCCCTTTCACTATACACAACAAGTTCACTCGATGTTGACACCCAATTTTGGCCAAATATTTTCAAAATTCGTAACTTTTAAGTTTTATTTATTTAATAGTTCAAAATAATATTTTTTTTATAATTTTAAATAAATTTATCGATAACTATCCTTATTTATCAAAAATTAGGATTTTTTATTAGTTAATTTTAAAATTACATTTTTACATATCATTAGTTACGTTCATTATATTTTATATATATATATATATATATATATATTCATTTTATTTGTTACATTCATTAATATTCATTTCGATATTTTGCACAGCCTAAAAATTCATTCAAATACAAATAATATTTCATACATAGATATTTTATAAACCGATGATTTTGATCCACAATTTTAAAATAATGATATTGTAGTTTTCAACTCCATATATAAAGAATAGTTTGTCTATTAGGTTAAAGGTGGGGGGGGGGGTAAATTATTTTTTTGGAGGTAAGAATTTTCAAAAGGGAAAACCCTAAATTTTGTTCCTTTCCTCCTCTCAAAGAAGAGCAGCCGCACCCCTCTCTTCTCATACAACAGCTCTCTAACCACCACAAGAACAACGCCATTTCTGGCAAAACCAAACCTGAACCACCGCTTGTTTCCATATCACCTTGGCCGTTTCCGGTGAAATCGAAACCCCCTAAACCCAGCAAACAACAACGACTAAACCTCTCCGGCGAACTCCAAAGCTCTACTCCAGCCTTCTTTCTCCAGGAACCAGCGCACCGAACAAGCATTCTAAACCCCCATTTTTTCCTACCCACTTCTTCTCCAAACCAGACCCATAAATAAGTTATCAGTGAGCTCAAAGCTCTGTTAAACAACGAGCTTGTGAGGAACCAGAGACAGCCAAGCGAGTTACAAGCTCCGACGAAGCACCAAATATGACCAGATCCGACCGGGATACTCCATTTCCGGCGAGGTTTAAGCTTTCACTTCCAAATCTAACTGAAATAAAAATGTTGGTTTACTTAGTTTTGTTCTTTTTTATTGCTATGTTTTTTTGTTGCATTTTAGGTGACTCATTTTGTTCGTTTCAAATTCGGTCGAAGGGGCTCAAACTTCGATCATTTTCACTTTTTGTGCTAATGATTTCCAGCGGATTTCTTTTGGTTTCAACTTATTATGTGTTCCCTCCGTCCACAATTATTTGGCAGGTATACTAAAAATAGATGTCCAAGATTAATTGTCAATTTAAACAATCAAGAAACAATTAATCACCTTTTTCCAATTCTGCCCTTAATGATAGTGTAGTTCAATTAAAAAGTTATGTAGACTTTTGGTATTCTTGCTATAATAAGGTTATATTAGTCAAATTACACCTTCTATTAAATTTTCCATGAGGGGTGTGCATGACCTTACCCTGACAAACAATTGTGGACGGAGGGAGTATCTATTTTCTTAAGTTCATTATTGGTGGTTCATAACTTTAAATGTTTTCTTATTTTATTTTGTCTATTACGTTGTTGTCTGTCCATTTGAGCTTTTTATATTTACTTTATGATTGTTTCTTTATTTTAATCTAATGTCTTGTTTTATTTAGATTTGATTTATGTATTTCTCTAAAATTTCACATGGAGTCGTTTTGGTTTATATGTTTTCGTGTTGATAATTGCTTAAATTTGTTCCTGTTCTTAGTTTAATATTTTAGTTGCTAAATTTGTTATATGTTTGATAGATTAGTATTCTTGTGTTTATGACGTTATAATGTTGGTTAATTTTCTTTTCTTTCCTACTGCATCATGTTTCTTCTTTATCCATTTGTTGTTGTTGTTTTTATTATTATTATTTTATTAGTTCTTTTATGTTTGGCCCTTTTTTAATTGGTTGGGATGATGGCATAAATTTTGAGAGATTTATTGATATCATTTGGTTACTGTTCGCATGTTAGTGCATGATTTCGTCTTATCTTTAGTTAGTTTTTGTGTGATTTTATGTTTGAAAAGTATTATTGTTAAATTGGCCAATGTGAAAATCTCTCCGTCGATTTTGGAGGCCTTCACATTGTAAAAGATGAAAATTTAGTTTAAGTTCATATTTGTTACAATTTGAAATTGGCCAATGAGAAAATCTCTCCGTCGATTTTGGAGGCTTTTACATTGTAAAAGACGGAAATTTAGTTTAATTTCATATATTTTGTTTGTTCAAAATGGCCAATGAGAAAATCTCTCCGTCGATTTTGGAGGCTTTTACATTGTAAAAGACGGAAATTTAGTTTAATTTCATATATTTTATTTGTTCAAAATGACCAATGAGAAAATCTCTCAGTCGATTTTAGAGTCTTTTACATTGTAAAAGACGGAAATTTAGTTTAATTTCATATATTTTGTTTGTTCAAAATGGCCAATAAGAAAATCTCTCCGTCGGTTTTGGAGGCCTCCCCATTTTAAAAGACGGAAATTTAGTTAAGTTTATATTTCTTTGTTTGATAAAAAGGGCCAATGAAAAAATCTCTCCGTCGGTTTTGGAGGCCTCCACATTATAAAATACGAAAATTTAGTTTAAGTTTATATTTTTTGTAAGTTAAAATAGCCGATGAAGAAATTATCGTCGATTTCCAAGGCCTTCCATGTTAGTAAGACGGATTTTTATTTTAAGTTGTTATTTATTTTATTTATTTATATTTATATTTATTTACTATTAACACTTTTACTAAGTGTGTTTACAGGTACCCCGGAGATGCTTTCCATTGAAGCTATTCGAATTAGGTTCGAATTATACTCTTATTCATTATTGTACATTATTGACGATAGACAAATTTAGGCCGATTCTTTTATTATTGTTTTATCATATTACATGTTTATTATACTTGTACAATATTTTATCCTACTCCTCAATTTGAGAAAATGAATTCAATCGGGATCCACATTTGTGGATTTCGAAGGATGCCTAACCCCTTCCCTTCGAAATACCTTGAACCCCTTACTTAGAATCTAATGGTTTCCTAGATTTCCTAAAATTAGGTGGGGACTCCTTTAAAATTCTTATTTTCTTAAAATTCTTTTAAAATTGAATCAATTGATTATTTTTTTAGTCACCGCGACGTTTCGCCCTATTCGAATAGAGTAGGGATGTAAACACTCCACACAAAGACCAATCAATTATAAGTCATCATAAAATATACCCACTTCCGAAAATCATAATATCACTTATCATTACGAACAAGGTACCGTTTCACATTTATCAAGATACACAATTTATATCAAATCATTGGTCCTCTCATGGAACCCAAACTCAAACTGTTAGCATACCAGAACGTCGTACCCGATCTAATAATTATGCCAGAATGTGGCAACCGATCCATAGTTATTCCAGAACGTGGCAACCAATCCAAGTTAGTTATGTCGGAACGTGGCAACCGATCCATTTAACAAACCACAATCACAATCACAAGTATATCCTCATAATCATATAAACAATTCATGATTCATGGCGTTCATCATTCATATATCCTCATTTACGACAAGTGTGATCAACAATGCAACATTCGTATACCTACACGTATCATAATGAAGCAAGAACGAACATACATCACACAATCATAGAATCACCACCCTCACAATGGATTATTCATCAACGCACATCATGCAAACCTTAATTCGACCATACTCATCCTTAATTCATCATCTAAGGCTTCTTTCTAGGGTTTAATCATAATTCATTCGGTGCACGAAGGCCTACACATAAATCCTACCATCAATTTACATATATTACGCAGTGAGCACATTTTTAAACTACTCAATTCATAAAACCTAGTCTACCTAGGCTCCAAGCAGCTGCATAGAGTTTTGGTCCTTGATTTTTGTTTCCGGAATTTGTGAGGATGATCTTGACCGAAAATCCGCAATCCATCGACATCTTCACGCTAGAAATCTCTCTCTCCCATCTTCCCAAGCCTGCAACAACTTCTTTGGAGTTTCTCAAGTGTTTTATGACTAAATTAGGTATTTTAGGGAGAAGGAGAAAATAAGGTTTCACGTAATTTGCATTCTGTCTCGCCTATACCACTCTGGCGCCAACTTACCCCGCCTTGGCGCCGCCGCCTTAGCGGCATCTGGGAACAAAACAAAGTTGAAAGTTGAATTACGATTTTACCGTACTATAGATTTAAATGTTATAAAATATTTAACTATTTAAACATTAAATTGTATCATTTCAATTAAAATATTAATATTTTTTGGACTTACTTAGATTATTATTATTAAATAATAATAATAATAATAATAAATTAATAAATCCAAAAATCTCTACATAAATTACTCAACTTTTCCTGTTTCCGTAACTCCTCTCATAAATAATATAATTTATGTGGATAAAGTATTATCTTTTACGATAAATAAAGAATTTTAATAATTTAAAAGGGTGCAAACCTACCTGGTTTGTTGGCTTTAAATTTTTTTTCTATTCTTCATTTATTTATTATTATTTTCTTTATTTGCCTTAAATGTTCACATTCATTGTAATACCTCGCCAATAATTAAAAATAGTCATTTTTGGAAAGAATGAAAATCTGGAAATTGTCAAGTTAGATTAAGTTGAGTTTTGGCCAACTTCAAACGGCATTAACTTCTAGCTCAGGATGAGTTAGAGGTACTTCCAGATATGGTAGGAAAGCTCTTGGAATTATCTTCCCAACGCCACTGAGTTTGCACGATTTTGAGTTTGTATGAGTGAGTTATCCCCTTTGGAAGTTGGGTTGTTGGAATAAGGAAAGTTCAATCCGGATTTTAAAAGGGAAGTTTGGTCTTTTCCTTGCCCAATTATTTTATTTCGTTTTTGGTAAGTAAGTGTCACGACCCAAATTCACAAGTCGTGATGGCACCTATGTTCCCAACCAATAGGTAAGCCAACCCAACATATTTTACCAGTTTTAACTAACTAATGAAGTAAAAAGGGAAACACTAAGGGTGTGTTTGGTATGAAGTTTTCCAATTTTCTCATGTTTGGTTGGGCTAAATGTTTTGGAAAATGTTTTCCAAATCAACTCATTTTCCTCAAATTTAAGGAAAATGACTTCCTTTCTAAACTTAAGGAAAACATTTTCCAAAACACTCTTCCAACTTCAAATTACAATTATTTTTTTGTTGAAAAAATCTATTTATTTTGTCCCTACCCTCAAACCACCCCCCAACCCCCCCCCCCCAAAAATAATAATTTTAAAGCTTGTTTTTAAATTCAATTTTTTTTTACCCCACCCTCACCCCTACCCCCACCCCCTCCCAAAAAAATATTAAAAATTGTTTTTAAAAGATTTTCTAATTTCAATTTTTTATTTTTTTACCACCCACCCACTACCCTCGCCCCCCCCCATCAACCCCCCTATCAGCCCCCAACCCCCTTCAAAAAGAAAAAAATTTAAGTTAGTTTTTAAAATATATTTTCAACTTCAAATTTCTATTTTTTCATCCCGATTCTCAATCACCCACCCACCTCTCCGGTCACCCCCCCCCCACCCCCCAAAAAAAATTGAGTTTGTTTTTAAAAAATATTTACAAATTCAAAATTTCATGTTTTCACCCTACCCTCGACTTCCCACCACCTCCTACCCAGCCCCCCCCTCCCCAAAAAAAATAATAATTTAAGTTTGTTTTTAAAAAATATTCTCAACTTCAAAATTTCATTTTTTCATCCTACCCTTGAACCCCCCACCCACCTCCTACCCAGCCCCACCCACCCACCCCCTACCAGCCCCCCATCCCCCTCCCCAAAAACAAATAAAAAATTTCAAGTTTGTTTTTAAAAAATATTTTCAATTTCAAAATTTCATTTTTTCACCCCTACACTCGACCCCCACCAACCCACCCCCCTACTAGCCCCCCCCCCCAAAAAAAAATAATTTTAAGTTTGTTTTTCAAAAATATTTTCAATTTCAAAATTTCATTTTTTTTTTCACCCCTACCCAGTCCCCCCCACCCCACCCAACCCCTACCAGCACCCCTCCACCCCACCCAACCCCTACCAGCACCCCCCCCCCCCCACGCCCAAAAAAAATTTTAATTTTGTTTTTAAAATATATTTTCAACTTCAAAATTTTATTTTTCACCCCAAACCTCGACCCCCCCACCCACCCCCTACCAGCCCCCCACCCCCCAAAAAAAAATTAAGTTTGTTTTTAAAAAATATTTTTAACTTCAAAATTTCAAAGTTTCACCCCTACCCTCGACCCCCCCCTTCACCCACCCCCTACCACCCCCCACCCCCAAAAAAAAATTTAAGTTTGTTTTTAAAAACTATTTTCAATTTCAAAAATTATTTTCTACTCTAGTAAAAATAAAAGATATTTCTCAAAAGTATTTTTCATTCATAAATCAAACACTAAAAATCTTTTCCGGAAAATATTTTCTACTCACCAACCAAACATGAGAAAATAAGTCAAAAATCAACTTGTTTTCCAGGAAAACATTTTCTAGGAAAACATTTTCCTTCATACCAAACACACCCTAAGTAAAAATCTCCAACATTGAGTTCTTTATAAATACGAAATGCGGAAAGCTAAAATACCACCCCCAAGAATTGGTGTCATAAGTACAAGAGCTTCTAAAATACGATGTCAGCCTGAAACTAAAATGAAATATCCAAACATAAAGGATATCATGTTTGAATACTAAACAACATAATAAATAAAAGATAGAGGGAGATGTGGGCTACAGAACAACCAAGCAGCTCACCACAACTCCAAGATAATCCAAGCTCGCACTCAAAAAGCTCAATGAGATGTGCTCATACTTGGAATCGAATCTACACCACAAAAGAGTGCAACAAGTGTAGTATGAGTATGAAACCACGTGTACCCAGTATATCTCATAGAACGACAACGAAGAAGTAGTGGCGGGAGTTCATATAAGAAAATCAGTTCTTTACTTATTCAAGTCTAAATTACACTTACTAGTCAAGTTTCATCAAATAGAGGAAATCAAATATCAAGTACTTTCCAAACACCAATAAAACACATAATAATCAAGAATGAAGGATGTCATGAGATGCAATGCAATATGATACCATGGAATGATATGCCTCAAATGTCAAGTACTCTCTCAACCGTATATACATGATACTCTTCGAAAATACATCGAGAGTTCATGACCCATGGGGGACTCGCAAGGTCCATATACTGACACGAACGATCTCCATGTGTCTGTGGACGATCTCAATGCACTATCATAAAAGTCAAACAATTTTCCGCACGGACGATCTCCACATGCCAAATTATAATCTTAACATCTCACCATCCCCAGCACGGACGATCTCCACGTGCCCTACTTATACTCAACCACATGTCAATGCATGTGCACAATATGATTTCAAATAAAGGGAATGATGGTGCATTTCAATCAATCAATTATCAGCATAATACATAACCACCTCAACTATCACAACTATACAGGTTCAAATAAGAACACAATCACACATTATAAATCAATCAATAATATATCAGCTAATGCTCATATGCTTTGGCATTCTCGGATTACAATTCGCATACTATAGTAATAAACTTTCCTTTTATAACACCGGTACTCGTACCAATGCCCATCACACCATTGATACGAGACCCCCATTTTTCGCCCTAACCCATTGTCTATTCCGTTATTAATCTTTAACTAGGAAAACGTCCTCCAACAAAGTCTGAAAGTCTTAACATACCTTGAATGCCGAACATGTGCCACAATCAGAATTAGATCAGTTTATGCTTTTACCAAAATACGCTAGGGCTTGGAGAAAAGAGAAAAAAAAAGAGAAAGGAAAAGAGAAGCAAGATTTTTCAAGATCGTCAAGTTTAGCTTGTGGATTTCATCGGGAGTGATCCCTACAAGGTATGTGAGATCACATAGCGTTGAGTTAGTTCACCCACACGCCAAGCATGTTTAATTTAGCGTATTTTCGTCCTAAAAAGATTAAGAATTTCATGTTCTTGATAGTTGTTCTTGAATTGATTTTGTTCTTGAATATGAGATGGGATTAAGGAGTTTCTTGATGTTAAAGTGTTGTTTCCTTGAGTTGGTTGGGTTAGATTTTGTGTATATGATTTTGGTACATGAATCTAAAGTGAATTTGAGAAAAAGAATTGGATTAAAATGATTTAGGATAAGAAAACGAGATCAAAAATTCGTCAGACACACCTGGGAGGGCCAGGCGCGTCGCGCCCCCATAGCACTAGAGAGGTTGCGGCGGCACGCCTGCAGTGCGCCCAAAAGAAGCCCCAGAAAGTAGGGGCTAGCGTGGCGCGCCCGGGATGCGCCCAAATCGTCGTTTTTCACCAGTTTTCGTTGTTTATCCTATTTAAGTCCTTCTAAAGTGTACTGTTAACTTTCCATTGATTCTAACTTCTCTAAATTACTTCTAAACATCTAGAAATCATCCAGAAACATGAATCACAACCTTGAATCCATAAATTCAAATTGAAGGAAAGTCAAGAGCCAAGTCTAGGAAGTTCTTAGAGTCTTTTCAAGAAGTCTTTTGCAAATGCTTTTAACTTTGTTTTAAGACTTAAAGTTCAAGTTGAGTAAAGAGTAAAGAGTAAAGTTTGAAGTTCATTTCTTCAAAGAAGTATATGGGGACTATGTATTCTCAAAGAGTTTAAAATGTTTTCACATTTAAATAAGAACGGAAACTGAGATTTCCAAAGAGTTTGAGCTAATTTTCAGAAAAGAGTAATCTCTTTCTAAATGAAGCAAAAGAGGAAACTTTGATTTCCAAGATAGCCTTTGAGCTATATTTTTTGAGCAATTATCTCAAATCACTGAAAGTAGTATGTTTTTAAACATAAGAGCTAGTATCATAGTTTGGGAGTAGTATTGTAATGACCCTCCTGGTCATTTCTGTGTCGTTTAGAGCGTTCCTGTAGCGACCCCAAGTCATTTATGACTTGCTGGGACTGACAGTTCAATCATCTGGTCGTTCGTTTGGTTATTGTGCGAGTTTTAGTGTTTTTGGAGCTTATGAACCTTGAACGATAATTTTCGATCAAAAGTTCAAGAAGATGACATCGGAATCTAATTCTGACAATTCCATCAGCTTCGAAAGGGTCAATTTAGGCTAGTAGCATGGTCGACATAACTCCCGAGATTTTCAGTGTGAGTCGATGTAATTAAGCGTTTTAACTTTAAGTTTAAGCCTAAGTTTGACTTTAGTCAACATTCTGAGTAAACGCGCTCGGATGAGAATTCTGTCAGCGTGGTCAGCTCCAGAATGTCGAGTTTGATCTAGATTGACCCTTCTTTTTTGTCCCGAGGTTTTTGATATTTTTTCGAGCCCTTTTGTGGTTTTTGACTTAAAATGGCAATTGGGTGTGGGACCCACTTTTTGTCAAGATAACCTCGTATGGAAATTTCGACTCGCCATTGAGTCCAGAATATCGAATTTGGTATGGTTGCATATCTCGTTTGCGTGCACGGGGTTCCGAACGAGTTTGAAGCACCCCGTCGGAGTTTTTAAGTTTTGGGAAAAATTGCAGAAAAATCTACTATAAAATGCAGATTATCAGCAACCCTTTTCCAAACATAAAACCCTAATCTCTCTCTCATCTCTCATCCGAATTAGGTGATTCAAAGTGCGGGAGCTTTGTATTTTTGATTGCTTCGCTGTAGAGTGTTTGGAAGTTGTCGAGTGCATGTAGTTCAAGGTAATTTCGCGATTAACCTGCTGTTGTATCTCTTTTTCGAGTTTTTGTTTTTGGCATTCTTATTTTGGTCATATCTCTCTCATTTTAGCTCGGTTTTAGGTGATTCGAAGTCCCATGTGTTGGGAATTATCATGGCTACATCGTAGAGTGTTCAAGGAGTGCTGGGCACTTTTTTTATTCTTGTTAATTTCGAGTTTAGACTACTGTTGTTTTCTTTTAAGTTGATTAAAGTGTGGTTTTCTTTCTTGTTGGCTTTTGCTGTATTTTGAGCCTCGAATTGTGTTCCATAATGGAACACAAGTTTGGGGTACTGTTTAAGGTCTCTTGAGGGAGTCAAATACGGATAGTTCGGTGCGGGTCCCACGATTCCCGTTTTGACTCCAAAATTGACCAATCTCCATTTGTTGTGATTTTGGTGTCTAAATGACCGTACTAACGTTGGGATCCTATATTTGATAGAGTGACAGCGTTCAAGGGTCGTTCAGGAAGGAAAAGCTCCGGCAAAGTGATTTGGAGCACGCACGATCGGCCTTAAGGTAGGCTACGGCTTCCTTTCTTTTAGATTGAGCTTAATTGTGTAAAAGCAAGTCCATTGGAGTGAATTGGGGGTGGGTACCAGTTTCCTACTTTACTTTGATTAGATACCTCATGTTATGATCGATTGGTCATATTTCGAGTGTAGTATCATGTTAACTGGTTTAGTAGAGTTGTATGCTTATGTGCTAAATGTTATTGTATGTTTGTATGCTATGTGTTGTATGTTTGTTCATCCTTAATCGTAAGCATGATTTCCTTAGTCTAGGTTATGCTAGCATTGCCTTAGACTTAAGACCCGTGTGGGCTGGATAGCCTTGACTTTATGCCGACGTCGTTCAGATGACTTAGCTCCTTGTAGACTGGAGTAGCAAACTTGAGTCTGATAGTTTGAGCCTAGATTAGGCGCTATCATTTCCTACTGCACTTCTATATCTTCTCCCTCTAATTTTGCGGTTTCAACGTGCTCTCGAAGGTTCGGTGCATCACTAAAGACGTGGAATTAAGATAGTATAGGCTTGAAGCCTTTTCTGTGATTTCTTAGAGTGGACGGCGTTCCACGGTGGTTGTTGTTGGATTGGCTCATATTGGAGATACCATCACCCCCGAGGTCGTTTTTTCTAGTTGGGCTGGGAGCATATCGCTGATTGGGTAGACTCGGTGATCACCCCTGGGCCTCTCTTTCTAGCTGGGCTGGGAGTGTGCTGCTGGCTGGGTGTCCCCGGATCTCTCTTTCTAGCTGGGCTGGAAGTTGACTGTATAGTAGGACGACTCGCGATATCTGCCTCACTCACGGGTCCCTCTTTCTAGCTAGGCTGGGAGTGGACTATTTGGTTGGGTGCTCCCTAGGGTCACTCTTTCTAGCTGGGCTGGGAGTGCACTGCTGGCTGGGTGGAGTCTGATGGATTATCTTGATTACTTTGGGCTTATGGGGGTTCATTCAAGTTTTACTTAAACTTGCGCACAAGTGTACCTTTTGGGCTTATGGAGTCCAGTTAGGTTTAGTTTAGTTGTACATTGTTTGTTTCTGGTATGCTCGTGTGCTTTCTTTTCATATCCACTTTGACCTCTTTGTGTCTAGATTCTATCTTTTCGTATTGTTTTTACCCTTTTTGCTCAATCAGCCTGTGATGCCTACTGAGTACCTGTTGTTTTGGTACTCATGCTACGCTTTGCATCTATTTTGTGATGCAGGTCCCAGTACCAGTTACCAGTGGTGAGTAGTTCCTGCCTTCTTTTGTAGCTATGATTCGGAGATGAGGGCAAGCACTTGGCGTTTTGGGTTTGTCTCGTCTCCTTCTTTTGTTTTAGTTAGTCTTGTTGCCTTTGAGACACGCTTTGTTGTGGTCCATTTTTGGGACTTGTACTTTTTATTAGATAGCTCTGTACTAGTGACTTCCAGGTTCTGGGAGGGATTGTTGTATATATTTATTTTGGTTTGTTTCCGCCTTGTTGTCCTTGTTTAGATTATTGGTTTTGCTAGTTTCTGCCCCTTTTGCTCATTGCTTGATGTTTTGGGTTACGGGTTGGCTTACCTACTAGTAGGGCATAGTAGGTGTCATCATGACTCGAAAAATCGGGTCGTGACAAGTATTGAGCACTGATATGGGGGAGAGTTCAGACAAACTCATAGCCCCCATAAACTATGTAGCCATCATGGGTTAAAAAGGGTTATACTTTTTAGATGATTCCTTTAGTGTTTTTTGTAGTATAGACTAGTGGATACACTTATTAGTTCAGGTTTTATACCCTCGGCAAGGTATAGGACGGCCTGTTAGCGTGAGGCAAAACGTTGTATCATCACAATAGCTTTTATGTGATGGTTGTCGGTTAGAGAAACTCCCACAGAAGTAATTGTATTCTTAAATACACAGTTTATTTGTATTTTTACATACATTTCAGAGTTATATGTATCTTTGCATACACATAGAGTTGACATCATGTTTTAAACAACTTTTCTTTATATTGCACTTGTTTTAAATTGCTTTACATTGAAATGAGTTCAGTTATGTTGAGTTAAGTTGAGCCAGGTAAATTCTTCGGATTCCTTTCAAGCCTATGTTGTGTTTAGCATTTCAACCCGCATACTCGTACATTCAATGTACTAATTCTAGTTGGCCTGCATCTTATTATGATACAAACACAGGTAACTAGGATCGGCATCCAGCGCATCGTTGATCCAGTGAGCACTCCAGAGTCAGTTGGTGAGCCTCCTTGCTTTTCGGAGAATCCTTTTTATTGCTTTCAGTATTATTATTAGTTCATTAGGATGTCGTGGGGCTTGTCCCGACATCCATCTCAGCTGTTTTAGAGGCTTCATAGATAGTCAGTCAGATGTTAGTTCATTCCTCATTATCTTGTTATTGGCTTATGATTAGATTTGAGTTGCCACTTTGGCTAAGTTAAATGTTTATTTTCTTAAAACATTAAGACTTGAGTTTTGAGACATGTTGAGTTATCTTGTATTTGGATTCTCTTTCTTATGTCTAAGTCTTCCGCCGAGTAAGTAAGTCATCATCTAACTAATGGTGTATTTTTACCCTTATAGTTATTTGAAAGGCATAGATGAGCCTTTTCTCAAAGTTTGATGTCATATTTGAGCCTTTTCTCAAAGTTCAATGGCATATTTGAGCCTTTTCTCAAAGTTCGATGACATATTTGAGCCTTTTTCCTTTTGGGTAAAAATACACCAATAAAAATATGTCATCCGTTAATTTTTAAAAAAAAAAAACTAGTTTTAAGATTTTGAAATTAAAAAACAAAGCAATTAAAATATTGTCAGTTATAAATTCTGCGATTTTCTTCTAAAAGTTTCTCAAGTTTATTTAGTCAAATCACCTTATTTCTCCTAACGCCTTTGTAACGGCATAAAACAAGATTGTACGCCGACAAAAGACTGAAATGAAGATGATAGAGTCTAAAGCGAAACACATTGCATCTTTCAAAAAGGGAATGGAAAGTCTTTTCAAGAAAGAACACAAGTTTTTCGATTACAACGGGAGCACATGTTTTTATTATTTATTCCTTGAGTTGTAAACCATATTTTTATGATTCTTCTAACAATTTTAACACAATAGATGATTTCCTAAATCAAAACTTAGAGAATATTATGGCTGATCCAAATGACGTGAAGGCTTTTGCGGTTCATTATATTGCAATTAAAGAGTTTATTTATCTTGTTTTATTTACTTTTGAATTGTCAGTGAAGTCTATTTGTTTCAATATGTGAGTCTTTCTGTTGGTTGATTGTTGTCTGTTAATTTTTAGTTGTTTAATAATTTGTTGTTGTGTCTTTAGTACTCCGTGATATTAAACTATGAAGTATAAGGTCTTATGGTGTATTTTTCCTTTTCTCCATTAAAAACGTATCCTAATGAAATAAAAAAAATTCACTAAAGTATTTGACTTAAAACTAGTGAAATAAATAGTTTTATGCATTAGTAGATGATATCACTCTTCTAAATAATTGAGCTACTTAATTGTGTGAAAACTCTATGCGGTGACAGATACATTATTT
This sequence comes from Solanum okadae, assembly GCA_036553675.1. NCBI lineage: Eukaryota > Viridiplantae > Streptophyta > Magnoliopsida > Solanales > Solanaceae > Solanum > Solanum okadae. Next base: position 9,236,824 of record CM071686.1, on the reverse strand, counting down.
ATAATAAAAAAGAGAGGATTATTTACAAAACAATCGTCCTAGAAATAAAATATAGATGACAATTTAAAACATGTAATCAACTATGCATGTCCGATCTTGTTTACTATCAACATACCTCCTTCCACTGATAAATCTTAGGGGTCGTTTGGTGTGAAGGATAATACCAAATAGTCCTGGGATTAAATTATAGTACCACTTAATTTATTGTTTGGTTGGAAAATCCAGGATACCTTATCCCGAGATTAATAATTAGTACCGGGATAAGTTATCCCTCCCCGTGGGTGGTATAGTAATCTCGGGATAACTTATCCCGGGATAAAACAAGTAAATGACAAAAATGTCTCTTTCAACCCTTTTGTTACATCACTTTTAACATTCATGAAGGGCATTTTTGTAAACAAATAAATTGTTCTTAAAATTTATTATTTTGAATACAACAAACCAAACAATACTCAATAAAAAATAATTCCATCATAACTTATCCCATCATAAATAATCCCATCATAATTTATCTCATCATAATTAATCTCATCATTACTTGAATTCAAACCAAACTAGTTAAAGGGAATCTGGATTGCTTAGTCCTAGAGCTTAGACTTGTTCACAACATTAAGTAGCTCGAGGACGATCACAACATTCATCCAGATTCCCTTTAACTCTAAGCTCTATCAAAGGAAATAGGTAAGATGCTGGTAAACATGATGATCAGACATGCATAGTTACTTATATGTTTCAAATTGTCATCGAGTCTTTATTTCTAGGACGATTGTTTTTTAAATAGTCCTATTTTTATCATTTTTTATCCATAGTGTATCTACCACTTCATAGAGGTTTCACACAATTAAGTAGCTCAACTATTTAGAAGAGTGATATCATGTACTAATGTATAAACTTATTTATTTCACGAGTTTGAGTCACCTTTAATAGAGAGATACTCTTATGAGTTATGAGGGAGAAAAGGATAAATACACCACCAGACTTTATACTTTATAGTTTAAGGTCATGGAGGAATAAAGGCACAATAACAAATTATCAAACAACTAACAATTAAAGGACAATGTAACAATCAACTAATAGAATGACTCACTTATTGAAAAAATATATTTCACTGACAATTCAAAAGTAAATAAAATAAGATGGATAAACTCTTCTCTAGTGACAATCAAATCAATGACCTGGATCTATTTAATAGCAAATTAATGAACCGCAAAAACCTTCACGTCAACTGGATTAGCCACAACATTTTCTTAATTTTGATTTAGGAAATCATCTATTATCTTAAAATTGTTAGAAGAATTATAAAAATATGATTTACCAAATGGGGAATAAATAAGAATAACAACATGTGCTCCCGTTGTAATAGAAAGTTTATGTGCTTTCTTGAGAAGACTTTACGTTCCCCTTTTTAAATGATGCAATGTGTTTCTCTTTAGACTCTATAATCTTTTTTCATTCTTTTGTCGCATACAATCTTATTTTTTGCCGTTACAAAGACGTTAGGGGAAAGAAGGTGGTTTGGCCGAATAAACTTAGAAACTTTTAGAAGAAAATTTCTTAATTTAATTATAGGCAATAATATTTTTATTACTTTGTGATTATGTTATGTCTATAAGGGGTCGTTTGGTACAAAGATGCATAATGCAGGGATTAGTAATGCAGGGATTTGTTTTTATCAAGTGTTTGGTTCATTGTTTCCCATTTAATCTTATGTTTGGTTTAAAATTCTAGAAAAAGTTTCTTTCCTATTATATCCTTGAGTTATTATTAGATTTTATATTTCATTTAATTTGTCAAGTTAAATACTAAAATATATTTAAAAAATTATTATTAATTTTGAGGTGTGATATGCCACCATAGAGATCCTTGATAGCACGGTATATTTCTAATTTTTTTGTTGGTCAAATATACCTTGAACTTAACATAGATTTAATGCTACTTAAATTGTTGAAATACACAAAGCTTTTTAAAAAAAAAAATAGTTCAAGTGGTCAATCGACGAACTACATTTTTAAAAAAAATGAAAAAACCAACCCAATATAACAAATCAAATATGGAGAAAAAAAATATTAATTTGTGAAATCATCAAATCACATGGAACGAATTTGGAGAATTTAAAAGAATATTTATAAATATTCTCATATAAATATAAAAAAAAAAAGAGCATTAAATTACAAAAAAAAAAAATAGGAAAAAAGAGTTGGGGATAGTTTAGTCAGTTAGGGGTCTTATCCAAGGATTGTTAAACCTTGGATTAGTTATCCCTCCCTTTTCTAGGGATTAGATAAGACCTTATATGAGGTATAACTAATCCATGGATTAGGTTAAATAAAGTAACCAAACAATGTTTTTGTTGGACTAAATTTTAATCCATGGACTATTTTGATTAATACCTCCTACCAAACGGGTCCTAAATGTATTGCATAGTATGCAATATCCCTAGAAATTTACAACCCTTAAAATTAATTTTGCCTCCTATTTTAGGTACTTGAGTTACCTTTTTTTCATTGTAGTTATATCTTTTAATTTTCCTTCAATAGATTACTCCACTTAAAAAATAGATCATTTTTAGTTAGATTTTTAGAACTTTCTTAGATTTACGAATCTAGATACATTAATAATTTTTTCCATTTAATATTATTGATACGCCCAAATTATACCTCTCAATGAATTATAAAGTTGTATGTTGTTGATTAACAATAATGCTCCTGAAACCTTTACTCATCTTTTTGTTAACTGCCCAATTACTCACACTGTGTGGAAATGGTTTAGTAATGCTGCAGGGCTAAATTTTCCAATTGTTCAGCTCAGTCAGATAATATAGGAGTGGTGGAAGGCTGATGGAGTTCCTAAAGTTATGCCACTGTTTAAAGCAATCCTTGCATTTATAGTTTGGCAAATTTGGAAAAGGAGGAATGTGATTAAACATGGAGGTAGCATGGCTAAAAATTGAATGCTCCTGGAGATTCAGAACAACATTTATTTGTTCACCAAGTTTAGATATCCATGGTTGAGGAGTATTCCTAAAACTTGGCCCACAATAATCCTGTTCCTGGAAGGGTATTCACCACTGATGAAGACTAATATTGTGAGATAGATTCACCCTCCTGCAGGGATGTATAAGTGCAATACTGATGCTTCATTTGAATATGATACAGGAGTTGGGGTTATAGCCTTTTATATCAGAAATGAGCAAGGGGATCTGGCGTATGCAGAATCAAAACGGGTTACAAAAGAATCAAGTTTTGAGGCTGAGGTCATGGCAATTAAGGAGGGTTTATATTATTGTATTGATAAGACTTTGGTGCCTTTGATTATTGAGACTGATTCTCTGTTAGCCCAGAAAATTCTGAATGGAGTGTAGGATGTTCCATGGCAGATAGCCTGGGAAGTCAGGCTCATTAAGCAAGTGATAATGAATCATGGAGTGGAAGTGGTTCATACTTTCAGAGAAGGAAACAACCTAGCTGATTTTTTTACTAAATCGCTTGTTCAGTTTGCAGGAATTGAGAAAATACAATATCATAACATTCAGGATCTATCACAGAAGGCCAGGACAATCTTGCACCAAGATAAAGCACACATTCCTAATTTGAGGATTAGAAAAGTGCAAAACAGAAACTACAATGGATAAACATTTCAACAGATTTAGAATGAGAAAAAGCTACAACAGTAAGAGGAAGGGGTGATTTGACAGCACCTTAAACCTCCAAATGTTAAAGAGTTTAGTTACAAAGTTAGCGATGTGTCAACATAAATAGTGGTAGTAATCCCGATGGGTTCAATCTGTTGGGGAGGCTAATCGAAAACTGAGTACCAAATAGCATAAAGAATGTAAAGTCAAGAAACTTATCTTAACAAGATTCCGTCACTATTGGTTGTGGCACCCCTCCGCTTTGCTTCTAATCCATTATGTCGACAACATCCAGGTAGAAGAAGTCTTCAATGGCTGTTGAATCATGACATCAGTGAGAGTTTTGATGTGGAAGTGATTGCAATCCATACTTGGATCTTTATCGATTCAGTTGTAATGTGCTCGCCAGGAGGTGTGTCCAGTTTTGAAGTATTGATTTCTTCAGGTAAGACCATCGATGCCCTAAGCGTATGGACGAAGAAGAGGAGGGCAGCAGACAGGTTTAAATTGATAAAGAATATAATGAGAATATTACTCTCAATAGCGCTGGGTCAAAATTGATAAAGAATATAATGAGAATATTACTCTCAGGTGTAATGCATCAGAACTCTATTTCTAAAACATGTGTGGAAAGTAAAATTTTAATACTTTGGATTAGTATATGCTTAGTAACTAAATATTGCTTTTGTTTATCAAATCGAGTTTGAAACTAAGGTTGTTAACTAAGCAATAAAAATATTTTCACCTATAAATTACGCAATTTACTTCTAAAAGTTTCTTAACTTTATTAAGTCAAACCACCTTCTTTCCTCTACTGTCTTTGTAATGGTAGAAAATAACATTTACGCTGACAAAAGGCTGAAATGAAGATAATTGAGTCTAATGCAAAACGCATTGCAACTTTCATAAAGGAAATGACAAGTCTTATCAAAGAAGCACATAAACTTTCAATTACAATGGGAGAACATGTTGATATTCTTCTTTATTCCCCTAGTGGTAACCCATATTTTTTATGATTCTTCTTACAATTTTAATACAATAGATACATTCCTAAATCAAAATTTAGAGAACATTGTTGTTGATCCAGATTACGTGAAAGCTTATATGGTTCCTTAATTTGCAATTGAATAGAGTTATGTCATGATTTGATTGTCATCAGAGAAAAATTTATCCATCTTGTAAATAAGATGGATAAACTTTTCCCTAGTGACTATCAAACCAATGACTTAGCTCTATTAAATTGTAAATTAATTGACCACATAAGTCTTCACGTCAATTGGATCAACGACAACATTCTCTAAATTTTGATTTAGGAAATCATCTATTGTGGTAAAATTATTAGAGGAATCATAAAATTACTAAGAGAATAAATAAGAATGACAACACATGTTTCCGTTGTAATCAAAAGTTATGTACTTTCTTGAGAAGTCTTTCCATTCCCTTTTTTAAAGTTGTAATGTATTTCGCTTTATAATTTATCATCTTCATTTTAGTCTTTTATCGGCGTACAATCTTATTTTCTGCTATTACAAAGGTATTAGGAAAAATAAGGTGGTTTGACTAAATATGTTTGAGAAACTTTTAGAAGAAAGTGGCATAATCTATAGGCAAAAATATTTTTATTACTTCATGATTAAGTTAAGTCAATAAATGAATTGCATGTTATGTAATTTTCCTAGAGATTTACAACCCTTACTATTCATTTTGACTCCAGTTTTAGAAAACATGTTTTTTACATGCAAGTTATATTTTCTAATTTTCCTTCAATAGATTACCCAATTGTAAAAATATGTTTTTTAAGTTGGATTTTTAGAACTTTCTTGGATTTACTAACAATTATCATTGTTAGGTCTCAAATCGTTAGATGGATAAGAGTAGCAACTCCTTTTGCTTAGTTCTTTTTTCTAATCCTAACTTCTTTTTTTCTAATATAGGTTTTTCATTAGAACTAATTTATTGGACGCGCTTTGCACGTGTGTCTCACATCAATTAATAAAATTATATATTAAAATAATAAAATTATTTTATAATAGCAATTGACATTAAAATAAATGTTACTTCTATCCAGATAATAAGCATTTCACATGAAAGTTAAAAATTAGTTTAAAAATATGTAAATCACTTTCTTTAATATTTTTAATTCAATTACCATAATTCAAATAAGATTTATATAAGGTAAAAATATTGATTTTAATGTCTTAATGTTAAGACTATTAATATAGTTCAAATAAGGAAATATTTCAGAAATAAAATTTGAGTCAATTTAAAAGTAATAAATATCAGAAGTTCATACGTATTACAAATAAGTAAATTTAATAACTATAACTTTAATTACATTCCATGTCCTAAATATTAGCATAATAATTATGACAATTTTATCTATTGTAAAAAAATTAATGAAGGATAAGAACATGTTGTTCTTCCAGATGACGTGAAAGCTTATATGGTTCCTTAATTTGCAATTAAATAGAGTTATGTCATGATTTGATTGTCATTAGAGAAAAATTTATCTATCTTGTAAATAAGATGGATAAACTTTTCCGTAGTGACTATCAAACCAATGACTTAGCTCTATTAAATTATAAATTAATTGACCACATAAGTCTTCACGTCAATTGGATCAACGACAACATTCTCTAAATTTTGATATAGGAAATCATCTATTGTGGTAAAATTATTAGAGGAATCATAAAATTATAGTTTACCACTAAGAGGATAAATAAGAATGACAACACATGTTATTCCAAACACAATTCTCACTCGAACTCCAACTCCAATTTTAAAATTTTCAAATAAGGTGAATAATATTAGTTCATTCACACTCCGCTTTAATACATTTTCACATATAATATTCTTCGAGAATCACTAGCTATACTCAAAATTAGATTTAGCTTAAATGTGAAGAAATATTTAGCTAACCTGAAGCATTTATTAAATAATTCTAAAAATTGAAACATATTACTTTGATTAAGTATTACAAATAGATTAAATATCAATCATGAGATTGTCATTCATTTTGATCTTAAACAAAAATCTAAGCTAATACTAGGTGTGAAGCAAATACTACTTTGTTGAAACATTCATATTATCAAGTATCATGTTATTATATGGTTTATTGTTTAAGTAGCAAAGGTGTTTAAATGTATTATAGACCATTATATCTTTTAGGAGTCTTTTTATTGACATTAATTCTTCTTATTAATTCTTTTAATACATCGTGCCATATATTTTTCTCTTACCATTATTTTAGGGGTCCTTAAATTTTTATATGTTAGTTTATATTTCTTTTTATCATATATTTTAGGAGTCGTCATTCTTTCCATATTTCAATATGATAAAGATAACTGAATAATAATTTGAGAAAAATAGTAAATGAAAATTTTGTCTACAGTAGAGTATTTTAAGAAAGGGCATAAAGTTTAATCAAATATTTTTATAGATACTACGAATAACAAATGAAGAGAAAATTAAAGTATTTTTTGAGTACCAATAATGTATGATTGCGGAAAGTTCATAACATGAAGACAAAAATAATCTAGGACAAATGTACTTATATTTAAAATTTATTTACATATAAAAGAATAGCTCAAGACAAACCTGATGATGATAGTGGCAATTGAAATTTTTCTTCAATATATGAAGACTATATATGTGTATCCTCACTGAGATCGATCCTAGCTATCAACTGTTGTTTTTGTTTTCTTGAACACTGTCTGCACTAATTTTTCACTCTTTTTTCTTCTCAAACCTGGACATAAAAAGAGAATTTTTTTTTTAAAAAAAAAAAAAGTAAAAGCACTAATATAAGGAATTTGAAACAAAATTTATAATTAAGACTTCAACAGGTTAAGCTTCTTTCTAACATGACAAAAAGAATAGTTTGATACCAGTTAGAATGAGTCAGAGAATATTGTTGAATCACAAAATCATCGGTTAAGATGATAAATTATGTGCTCTCTTGTTTAGAGCTTACAATCTCAGAGATTGCAATACTAAATCGAAGCAATTATTTGTGTCCATTATCACTCTCTTCTTTAATTTTTGCAATGAATCTTGAATAAATCTCTAAAAAAATTTATGCTATTGATTAGATCTCGTAAAGAAAATATAAAAGAATAAATTAAATGAAAGGTCAACACATGGTGATGTAAATGGAAACATCTTACATTGATTATAAAATTTTAAAAGCACAACTTGGTGATTAAATGAGAAACCCATAATCAACAAAATCAAATAACTAGCTCACTTGATAATTTATAATATCTCAGGTAAAATTACTATTAGACATGCATAGAAGTGAGTGCATACTTACATCTGATTTTGAGACCAATTGAACTTGGGGATCTCTTTTTCCTCTTTTAACTACTATTTTTTTTCTTTTTTCTCTAGTTGTTGCTGCTCTCTTTTTTTGGTGATTTTATATACTAGGTTTGGGGGTAGTATGGTCTATTATTTTTTAGGTCTAATCTTCTTAAAATATCCTTATATGAATTTTGGATAAGATTAAAAAAATTGGAGAGTAGGAGTGGAATATTCTCCTTCCTAAATGGAATATGCTTTCAATAAAGATTGACATGAAATTTAACACATCACATGTCATTGAGTTTGGTCTTTTTTAGTTTTATTTGGAAGATATTCAAGAATAAAATAACACCTAAATATTACATATATGAAAAAAAAAATTAAAAAACATATTTGGGTAACTTTTCTTTTTCCTTGCAAATGAAAAAATAAAAATAAAAGCATTATAAAAAAAACAAGACTATTTTTTTGTGATTTTCAAATTTCTCAAGTAACATTAAAATGAAATTAAAGTTAAAATAAAGATTAGACTTGAAAATGGATATTTAAATTTTCAAAATGGGTTGAAACTCTTGGAGGATAAAAAAAACCATGTCTACACCTATCTCTTCCCTTATATAGGCATAGAATATTTTGACTAGCGTCTACTAAACATGCCGGGCTCTTCTGTGAATGTTTGTCACCCACAATTGTTGAGCTATTTCAGAATCCAATTAAAGGACTCAAATAACCCTCGGGTGCTTAGTCACCACTCAGTAATAAGGCTCCTCTTGAGCGAGTATGATAGCCAAATCTCATTTGTGGGAAAGCCTATATCATCTTCCCTTTGCTATTGGGTGTTTACTGGTGCAGGAGGAGTGCGACTTACAGACATATTATGCTCCCACTCTTCAATCTCTTCGATAGTTCTCCTTCTTTTAATGTCTCCATGTACTACGGGAGCCACTCTTTTCTACAAGAATACGCTTGGTAACAATGGTTTTAAGTGGAGATATATATTCACAACAGTTAGCAAGCAAACATGTGATTTGGTTAGTTTAAAAATAATGAAAATGTAATTGAAACACTTGAGATGTGACCCTACAAAAAGGATGCATTGTCGCAAGTTAGTATATGTGGCTGCAACTAGCACGCCACAAACAAGCCTATCATTACACGGGGTCTATCCCATTGATTCAGTCAAGATGTGAGGCCACATATAGAGATGAAACTGCAACACCTATCCAGAATAAGAAACATATTGTCTAAGAAATTTGTCTAAGATGAAAGCTCCACTACGATTGCAACACGTGTTGCGGTGCCACATCTCAGTCGTCATCCCAATATGTGGGCCTCCATTGTTTCTCAACTTGGTTATCAAAATTAAAGACAAAATATATTCCGTTGCTTCAAAATTATTATTTCTAAGTACCTTAATGGTCTACTCACTACTAGGGTTGTTCATGGTTATGGTTAAAAAATCAAACCGAACCGCAATCCGAATCAAATCGATTTTAAAACCCGATATTTGATTTGGTTTGGTTTGGTTTTAAATTTGGAAAATCGATACTATTTGGTTTGGTTTTGGTTTTACTAAAAAAATAATCGCAAAAATAATCAAATTAAACCGATAAATTAGATATATAAATTTTATAATTTTTTATTTTTTATTCATAAATAAAATATAAATATTTTGTTAAATTTTAATTAACGTAAGTCTTTAACTGTACCATTTTCTCAAGCCCAACACTTTATCCCAACTATAACAATCCTAAGTCCAAGTCCATCAAAATTTATTTTTAGTCTTTAGCTATCCTACTTCACATTAAATAGTCACACTTTCTCTTAATTGAATCACTTTGTTCGTGTAATGATAATTCTAGTATAGCTTAATTGCTTAATTGAACTGACAATAACTTTTTCGTGGATTGTTCATTTACTAGGTGTTTTTGTCTATCGAGATACATACGTCCTCAAAAAAATTATTACTTTCAAATCGTATAAATCAGAAAAACTGAACCAAACTGATAATAATTACCAAACCGATGGTTATTTTCTCCGTTTGGTTTGGTTTTAGAAATTTAAAAAACCGACTAGATTGATTTGGTTTTAATTGTAATTAATAACTGATCCAAACCGAACCACGAACACCCCTGCTCACTACTAGATATTTAACCCAATGCCATGGTTATCTAGCAACAGTTATACAATCGTGGAAATATATTATTTCTTGCAACCATTATTAAAGTTGCAATAAATCTTTGAATATAATAGAACAATTCTTAAAATAAACCATGGCATCATCCCTATAACTGGTAGCAAAACCACCAGTTGTACAAGTTTACTCGAGGAGGCGAGAGGCCAATAACACATGTTGCTCCCCAATATACACGCAAGTGTACGTGGTCATGCAAGTAATATAGATTCTTCAAGAAACGAGTTATCGTTCCCAAGGGACTTATGATCAATTTATATCTAATACATAATTCTACAAATAAAAGCAAAAGTAACCGTTTAAGAGATTGTGATGATTGTTAACTAATACTAATTATGCACTAACTAAAAGTAGCCAATTGGGAACGACTTTAATATGATGTTTCAAGCAAGTAAGAGACAATTCCAGGGCTGCAGCATATTACTGAATATCATGTATCATATTATCGGCTTAGAAATAATTTCAGTTGTCAAGTTACTGATTTATAGGGTTAATTATATGAGTCGGGCTATACATCTCTCGTCGCCTACTCCAGTTAGCTATCTAACTACATCGTTGAGCGGGGATAAATAGACTAACTGGCGAGCATTTATATTTCATCATATTTAGTAACCAAGCAAGGTGTTCGTCTGGGCGTCACTCCTGAACACTAATCACCTCAATCTAATGGGTGGACCGAGCTCTCTATATTCTCTGGTCTATCTAACCTCTCCTATCCCGATTTTAAGATTACACAATATATTTATCTTATAGTGATCAAGCATAAAATACTAAAACAAGAACATAGAAGCAACTTATAATGACAACCAAGAATTAATTCAAATAGCCTTTAATAATCAACAATTCATTCGTAGCTACAGCCCCAGAACAAGGGCGTTTATCCACTCATGCTATTACCAAACCACAAAATACAATTGTTCATGTGATTTCCGGAAAATAAAAGAGTTAGAAGATTAAAACCTAGTACAAATATGGAATCTTGCTCTTGCACACCCAATAAAAGTCGACACCTAATAATGTAGCCCAAGGGGTCTATTTATAAGATTTGGAAAATTGGAGACAAAATCTACTTCAACTAGGAATCCTTTTTAACACAACTTAAGCTAGAAAAATTGAGATTTCCTTGGCGTGTTGCACCTCCTATCGCACCACGAACATGCTCCAGTTGTATCAGTGTTGGCGTGTTGTGCCTGGCAGTACGCTAAACAGTGCCCTTCATCTTCTCCTTGGCGTGTTGCACCTCTCAGCGCGCCTGAGAAATGTCTCTAAAGTGTGGCCCTTGGCGTGTCGTGCCAAACAGTACACCAAGCACTATTAATTTTTGCCTTAGTTGTTTTCTTGCATGTCTTTGCTCCTTCTTCCTTCATTTCAACTCCAATTCCTTCGAGAGTTCCTGAAACAACTAATCATGTGTGTAAGTGCACAATCATCACAAGTTACACCAAAAATCAAGCTAATAACCAAAGATCATTCTTCAATCTAATCAATTCATGGGCAAATATTGACAACTTAGGCATATAAATATGCCTAAGATCACCACCCCATACTTAGACTTTTGTTTGTCCTCAAACAATCTTTAGACTATCAACTCTTTTTTTTTTCACAACCCTTGGACTTATCAACCCACCTTAAAATCAACCAAACATTTTTAATCATGATCTTGTAGTTTACAATGAATGCAACATTTCACACATTTACATCAAGTTACCACACATGCTCGAAGAATGACTCTTTTATTATTTTTCCGGGCTAATGCATATTCATACAAACACATCAATTAGATAATCCTACACATGTCATGAATGCCCTCACTTGTTTTTGTTTAGTAAAGCCTTTCACTCAAGCAATTGCAATATCAACAAGGCCTATTTTTCAAACAATTAACTCACTCTCACAAAAGAAGTTTTTGCTTTTCTCAACATACCATAAGCTTACGAATAGTGTATTCTTACCTTCGCATTATAATTCTCAAGGAATCAAGAGGACTTTCATTTGGTTGTAATGTCGGCTTAAGGTAAGGGAGGGAATATTTAGGAACCATTTTAGTGACTACACCTCCCTAATGCACATGTCATTATTTTGCCAACAATCTTCTTCATAGCTTCTCTTTCCTCCTAGTACACACTTCATGAGTATTTACCCCTCTTTGTTGCTCCATCTTTGCCCTCTGCATTATTTTATTTTTTTAATTTTTCACGCCTTTGCACTAGCCACCCTCACACTGGATTTAAGGTCCGAGTAAAGTACATATTATCCTTGATAGTACCAGGGCCAATGTTCGAGCATAGTTCTGAAATAGCCACCCTCAATTAAGTTGAGGTGCACATTGTCACTAAGGACCAGGGCCAAAACAAAATTTTCACTTACCATTTCCTTTTCCACACAATGTAGCATTTCACCCTTTATTATATTAACCAACAATTTTCAACCATTCTTCTTAATATAGTGCATTAAGGCTCTTATTAGGATCAAAAGAACTTGGTATCAAACAAACGGGTTTCGACTTATCATGTGGCTTATCAATAAACAAGGCTAAAGGTTCAATGGGGCTTCATTAGAGATAATTTCAATGGTAGGCATATAAGTAGAATCAAGAATTGTCTATTTCAAAGAAACTCCTCAATCACATTCCCCAAGTCAAACACACTACTAATTCAACACACACAAGGCAAGTTCTAGATATCAAGTTAAGCAAGAACCAATCAACTCTCACCACACATGGCATCATGACACATATACGGACATACCAACTAACATGCTCATACAACTTGCATTACGGTATCACTACACAATTAAGCCCATTTATTTTATTTCATTTTGAGTCAAACTAAGAACACATGCTTGTTACAAGGTTAACACTCTATTGCACTTTTCCAATTGTAACTACCTATGACGTTTGGCTAACTTTTTTGGACATAGTTTCAAAAGACCAAGGTTGGTTTCTCAATCCTACTCCTCTATGTGACAAATTTTCCCTTAAGACGGTCGTCATCCATCCATCATTGGGAACTGTCACTCCTATGACGACTCTAAGAGTCAATAAAGCAGTAAACTAGTCCTAGTCGGTTCAAAGGGACAATCCTCAGTAAAAGTATCGAAAACAAACACTGAGGAACCCAAAATAATAATTAAAAAATTAAAATTTTAACTAAAAACTAACACTAGACTCGATAAAGCAGTAAACAGCTATATACAACAGAGACATATTACCCCACCCCACACTTTAAAAATAAGCATTATCCTCAATGCACAATTAAAGCAAAGTATAGAGTTAGGAATACTCCATCGGGCCTCTAGGTCTCGTCGTCACCGCCATCGAACACAATCAAGGCATTCGCCTTCTCATCCACAGCATCATCATCCATAGTCTCATCTACAGTAGCCTTATCATCATCCAAATGCTCCAAAAAAGCGGGGCCAAACCTGCACAGAAAGACCGCACTCTCAATCAACGGATAGCAATTCGCCAAGGTCTTCATTTCCTCGTCAGTAACCGGACGTTCTCCTATCCGCAGCTGTAGCTCTTACCATACCAAACATTCTTTCCATAACGTTGTCATCACGGACTTGCCTCTCTTGAGCAGACAAGACAAGTCCATGGGACGTGTTTATTGCCTTTGTTCGGGTCACATCAACTAACTTACCCGTCAGATCCGGGTGATAAGCAACAGTTATGTCCACTATTTCCTCTTCAATACCCTTAACCCTTAGAAAACGGGTTATCAACTCCCTGTAACAGAATCTCCACCTCAAATTGCTCCTAAATTTCATCATATTTTGCCTCAGGATTGCCCCAACATTAATGGCCATTCCCTTCATCAGCATATAGACCAACACCACCCTATCCCATGTCACCTCAGTCAAATGTTTGGCAGGCAACAACACACTACACACTATCTTCAGCCACACCCTAGCAACCTGATTAAAGTTAGCAAAATAGAGGGTATTATGCCTCCCAGTATCCTTACTCCACTCCCATCTAGCAGTCGAATCAACCCCACACAAGGTATGTCGAACATCCCTATAAGGAGGTTTATCTTTCAAGTAATTAAACTCATATAGGTCACAATTCGGGGTTCCTAACAACTCATTGAGAATTCGAGCAGAAAACTTGACATCTTTCCCCCTAGCAGGCACAGTTTTATTCTTCGTTTCAGTAAGCCAGTTGGCATAGAATTCCCTTACTAATGTCAAATTGCTATCCCCCTGATTTTCAAATATAAACCTCATCCCTAACTCAATCACAGCCTGATATATAACAGGAAATTGCGACTGCAATCTTTCCTCATTCACAAATTCGTCGCCAATATACTTCACCTCTTTTTGACATTTGAACCATTCCCGGCCATACCTTTGCACAGCCTTTTTGCCAAATTTTTGCACCGATTCTCGGCCACTAGAGGACCCAAAAGTTTCTCCCTTTCTACTCCGCTTGGATCCCACCACATTTTATGCTTTTGGAGCCATCACCACCTGTTAAAAGAAGAAAAATGAAGAAAAGAAAAAAAAGTTAGGGGGTGAGAGATAGAGAGTTGGAGAAAAGTAGTGTTGGAGTTGTGGATGTTGAGATTTTATAGTGGGTGGTGGGGAAGAAGAAAGATTGTTGGTGTTAATGGAGGTTTTTGAAGATGAAAGGTCAGAAGAAAAGAATGGGTGGTTTGGGGGAAGGGAAAGGTTTAGTGGTGGAATTTAAGGAATTTTGTGAGGAGAGGAGTTGGAGTTGGAGTTTGGTGGGTTAATAATGGAAGAAGGTGAAAAAGGGAAGAATAAGAAGAAGAGTTGGAGAGAATTTAGGGATGGGGTCAGTTAAATGTGGTGAAATGGGGGTTGAATAGAAGTTTTAGGGGTTTAAGGGGAGTGGGTCGGGTTGGATCTGGGTAAAAACCTGGTTGTTTTTTTAAAAAGAAAAACTGGGCAGTGGGGCGATGGGAGGGGCGACGCGCCTCTAAGTGCACCTGAGACGGCGCTCTGACATGCGAGGCCTGGTGTGGCGCGCCCCTTAGAGCGCCTGGAAGTGTTCTCTAACGTTCGATGCCAGGCACGGCGCGCCAACCAGTGCGCCTCGCTCCAGATTTCATTTTTTTTATTTTTTATTTTCTTTCATTTTTCGCTTGTCACTATTACAAACTAAGTTACAAACAATGAAAAAATCCTATTTAGCTTAAAACTAAGAACTAAAAGAACTTCCTAGATTTTACGAATTTAAACTATGCTACAACAATAAAAATAAAAATTTCAAACACGAACTACCTATCTATTACATATTGTTCATGGGTTGCCTCCCATGTAGCGCTTGATTTAACGTCGCGGCACGACGCAGCCTGGATCATTCATCATTTAGCTCAAGAGCTTCCCGATCACGATCCGAATCCTCACCAAAGTAGTGTTTCACCCTTTGCCCATTGACCAAGAACGTAAGGCCAGTCTTACCTTTAAGTTCAGCAGCCCCATGTTGTGTCATTCTGACCACTTCGAAAGGACCACTCCACTTCAACCTTAGTTTTCCGGGGAATAACCTAGTCTAGAGTTAAAGATTAGTACCTTATCTCTCAGATTGAAAGTAGGAGCTACTATGTGCTTGTCATGCCACCTCTTCATCTTTTCTTTGTAAAGCTTGGAATTCTCATAAGCGTGGAGCCTAAACTCCTCAAGTTCATGCAACTGATTCACTCTCTTTTTACCAGCTAGCTCGGGGTCCAAATTCGACCTCTTGATAGCCCAATAAGCTTGATGTTCTAATTTTGTAGGAAGATGACATGTTTTACCAATTACTATGTGATAGGGAGAAGTCCATATTAGTGTCTTATAAGTAGTCCAATATGCCCACAACGCATCATCTAACTTCTCGGACCAATCTTTCCTTTGCGCATTCACGATTTTCTGCAAAATTTGCTTCACCTCTCTATTCGAAACCTCTACTTGGCCACTCGTTTGAGGATGGTAAGCTGTAGCAACCTTATGATGAATACCATACTTAGCAAGAAGGTTTTTAACAAGATGGTTAATGAAATTCTTACCTCCATCACTTATGATTGCCCTTGGAGTGCTAAAGCGGGTGAAGATGTGCTTCTTTATGAACTTTATCACCAAACCTTGAATCATTGGAAGGAAGAGCGACAGCCTCAACCCATTTACTAACATAATACACAGCCATAAAAATGTATTGGTTTCCACTAGATGGCGGGAAGGGACCCAAGAAGTCAATACCCCACACATAAAAAATTTCCACCTCCAAAATGTTATTTAGCGGCATCTCATGACTTCTTGAAATAGTACCCAACCTTTGGCATTTATTACAACCCTTCAAAAAAGCAATAGAATCTTTAAATAACAAGGGCCAAAAGAAACCAGATTGTAGTACCTTATGAGTAGTGCGCTCTCCTCCGTGGTAACCTCCATATGGGCTAGCATGACAACTTTCGAGCACTTTGTGAACCTCATACTCTAGAATGCATCTTCTCATTACCCAGTCCACACCTTGTTTGAACAAGAACGGTTCATCCCAAATATAGAACTTAGCATCATGATTAAGCTTTTTCTTTTGTTGGGTGGTTGCACCCAGAGGATACTCCCCACTTACTATCAAATTCACGATGCCTGCATACCATGGCACTTGAGAGCTATCTAATGCCATTAATTGTTCATCCGGAAACTCTTCCTAGATTTACTCACCTTCATTCACATGGGAAAAATCTTCCAACCTAGACAAGTGATCTGCTATCTGATTTTCAGTACCTTTCCTATCTTTGATCTAAAGGTCAAATTCTTGGAGAAGCAATATCCATCGAATAAGCCTTGGTTTAGCGTCCTTCTTGTTGAATAGGTACCTAATAGCTTCATGGTCAATAAAAACAATCACTTTAGTACCTACCAAATACGATCTGAACTTGTCGAAGGCGAACACTAGAGCCAGCATCTCCTTCTCAATCACTGTGTAATTAGTTTGTGTATAGTCAAGGGTCTTGCTTGCATATTAGATAGAGTGGAACACTTTATTCTTTCTTTGTCCCAACACTGCACCCACTGCTACGTCGCTTGCATCACACATGAGTTCAAATGGTAATTTCCAATCAGGAGCAATTAAGATGGGAGCCTCAATTAAGTTCCTCTTCAACATCTCAAAAGCTTTCAAACACATCTCATCAAAATCAAACTTCACCTCCTTTTCCAGAAAGGCTGCACATAGGTCTTGCAATCTTGGAAAAATCCTTGATGAATCGCCGGTAAAAGCCTACAGACCAAGAAAACTACGCACCCCTTTAATGGAAATGGGAGGGGGCAATTTTTCAATAACTTCTACCTTGGCCTTATCAACCTCTAAACTAGCCTTAGACACCTTGTGTCCCAACATTATCCCCTCTCTAACAAAAAAATGACACTTTTCCCAGTTTAGAACTAAGTTAGTGTCCTCACATCTAGCAAATACTTTATCAAGATTCCGGAGACATACTTCAAAAAACTTCCCAAAGACGGATAAATCATCCATGAACACCTCTACAAAGTCTTCCACCATATCATGAAAAATGGCCATCATACACCTTTGAGTCGCAGGTGCATTACAAAGTCCGAATGACATGCGTTTGAAAGCATATGTACCATAAGGACAAGTGAACGTGGTCTTTTCCTGATCCTCGGGTGCAATCAAGATTTGGTTGTAACCGAAATACGCATCTAAGAAACAATAGTACTTCTGCCCTGCTAATCGGTCAATCATTTGATCAATGAAGGGAACGGGGTAGTGATCTTTCCGGGTAGCATCATTTAGTTTCTAGTAATCCATACAAATTCTCCAGTCGGTCACTGTTCTAGTAGGAATCAACTCATTCTTTTCATTCCTTACCACTGGCATACCTCTATTCTTAGGAACACATTGTACTGGACTTATCCACTTACTATCAGAGATCGGGTACACAATTCTAGCATCTAGCCACTTTATAACTTCCTTTCTTACCACTTCTTTCATCAAAGGATTTAGCCGACGTTGATGTTGTGCCCTTGGTTTGTGATCCTCATCCATGTAAATTATGTGCATACATAACGCCAGACTAATCCCATGAATACCAGCCAATTGCTTTCTTCCTCCACTTTAAGATCCTTAATATCACATCAACCTATAATTCAGACAACTCTGCAAAAAGTATAATAGGCAAAGTTTCATTAGTACCCAAATAAGCGTACCTTAGGTAAGCCGGCAGAGTTTTTAGTTCCATCTTGGGAGCTTCTTCTATCAATGGCTTTGGTGGGGGACCCTAAGTCACGATCTAATGACTCTGCTTGAGGCTTACGAGTGTCAACTAGTGCTTGATTCAAATATGTTTCTATCTTTTGAGCCTCAGTATCTCCTTCCACCTCATGACCTATTAACACTCTGTCTAAGGGATCTTCAGGCACAACTACTTGTTATTCTACTATTTGATCAACCACAGTAATAGCAGACAACTCTTCATAGATAGAACACAATTTTAAAGCACGGTAAACATCGAATACCTCAACCTTATCATGTGCCCTCATAGTTAGTTGATCAGTTGCTACATCAATCAATGCCCTACCTGTGGCCAAGAATAGACGTCCCAAAATGAATGGAACTTTAGAATCAGGTTCAAAATCTAAGACCATAAAATCTACAGGAAAAATCAATGAACCTACTTGAACTAACACATCTTCTACCACCCCCTCAGGCCTAATAATAGATCTATCAGCGAGTTGGAGAATAACAATGGTTCTTTTTAGACTACCCAACCCAAGCTTTAGATACAATCATAAGGGCATCAGATTTATACTTGCCCCTAAATCACACAATTCGCGGGCATGAACACTTTGCCCAATTGTAATCTGCACAGTAAAACTACCAGGATCTTTTAACTTTTTAGGCAGTCTATTTTGGATCCTAGAGCTGCACTCCTCAGTAAGTGCTACAGTTTCATACTTCGTGAGCCTCCTCTTGCTAGCCACAATGTCCTTCACGTATTTAGCATACTTCGGGATACCCTGCAAAATGTCAACCAAAGGCAGATTAATGTGAACCTGTTTAAGGAGAGAGAAACTTACCGAATCATTCATCTTCATTCTTCTTTTTGAGCCTTTGTGAAAACGGAGGTGGTAATTTCTTTTGAGGAAAGAGTACCTCAACATTAGAGCTTTTTACTACCTCTTCCACTTTCTTTTCTTTGGTACTTACCTCGGTATCTTTCTTTTTTGGAGCAAGTTCCTCTAATTGTAACCCACTTCTAGTACTTACCGCATGCAATTGCTTTGGTTTGGGTTCAATGTATCACCGGGCAGCCTACCATGGGGACGCAAGTTCAGAGAATTAGCTACTTGCGCAACTTGTTTCTCTAAACTCATTTGGGACATTTGGATGTTTCTGATGTTCTCATCCTGCTTATCTGTTCTAGCATTTAATTTGATCCCTATTTCAGTCATAAGCTTTTGGAGTAGCTTTTCATTGGTCATCCCCCTTTTTGGTGCACTAGGATTTGCGCCTTGGTTAGTATTTTGGTATTGTTGCCCAGCCCCTTGAGACCGGTATTGGTTAGCCTTCTGCACCTGATTTATGTTTTGGTTCCCTCCCCATGAGAATTTAGGATGTTTCCTCCAACTAGGGTTGTAAGTGTTGACATAATTTTGCTGAACTCCACCCTTTTGCACATTTCCCACATAGTTTACAGAATTCGGATTTGCCTCACATTGATCAGTTTCATGAGTTCCACTACCACATACCTCATATGAATTGGTTGTATGTTGTACAACGTTTACCGGTGCATGGTTTAGAGCCATTTGTTTAAAATGTAAGGTCATGTTATGCTGCATTGCATCTAATTTGGCATTTATGGCAGTAGCTTGATCTACATCTAAGATCCCCGCAGTCTTTTGGGTTGCGGTTCTAGACATTTCCCCCTCATACCCTTGGTTCCCTTCTGAGAGTTTGTTGAGTAAGTCGAACAACTCTTCACATGTTTTAGCTAGGGCCTGTCCACCTGCTGCACTATTAAGAAGTGAACGAGCATTATAATCTAGACCCTCAAAGAAAGTGTGAGCAAGTACCTCATTAGTTTGCATGTGGTGTGGGCAAGCATTCAATATTTGTTTGAAACGCGCCCATGCTTGGTACATGTCCTCCCCTAGATTTTGAGAAAATCTTATTATCTCACTCCTCAGCTTAGCGATTTTCTTGGATGGGAAGAATCGACTCAAGAACTTTTTTGCTAGATAAGCCCAAGTAATGATGTAGTTTGGTGGCTCAGAATCTAACCAACGTATTGCGTCTCCTAACAATAAGTATGGGAACAACATCAGCGTCACATAGTCCGATGAAACTCCAATTGGGATGTATGTATCAGTAATATCTATGAAGTTCCTAAGGTGGATTTGAGGATCCTCGTGGGGGAGACCCGTGAATTGCCAATTAGAATGGAGGATTTGTACCATACTCTGCTTTAGTTCAAATCAACCCCTACAGTGGAGGTTTCCTAATACTAGATGCCAAATTGGCTGTGAGTGGGACTGCCACATCATGGACTGGTCTTGCGGGTACGACAGGCAGTACTCCTTGGTTATTCAAGTTTCCTTGGTTATTCGGGTTCCTTTGGTTATTCACTTTTTTCGGGTTATTCAAGTTGTCTTGATTATCATCTTCAATGATTCCCGGAAGACCTAACCCTAATTCTCCTGGACGTCCTTGATTTATTTTTTTGCGCTGGCGTAAAACTCTTTCGGGTTTGTTGTAAGGTTCGACAAGTTCTCCCTTCCGAGCCAGACCTAAAAATCAAGTGCCTGCAATAAACAAGCTAAGATCAACTAATTAATACCTGAATATTCTAATGTAGCCTTAAGAAGATCGAATATAAATCAATTTCTAAGTCCCCGGCAGCGGCGCCAAGAACTTGTTTTCTCCCCAATATACACGCAAGTGTACGTGGTCGCGCAAGTAATATAGATTCTTCAAGAAATGAGTTATCGTTCCCAAGGGTCTTATGATCAATTTATATCTAACACTTAATTCTACAAATAAAAGCAAAAGTAATCGTTTAAGAGATTGTGATGATTGTTAACTAATACTAATTATGCACTAACTAAAAGTAGCCAATTGTGAACGACTTTAATATGATGTTTCAAGCAAGTAAGAGACAATTCCAGGACTGCGACATATACTGAATATCATGTATCATATTATCGGCTTAGAAATAATTTCAGTTGTCAAGTTACTGATTTATAGGATTAATTATATAAATCAGGCTATACACATCTCGTCGCCAACTCTAGTTAGCTATCTAACTACATCATTGAGCGGGGATAAATAGACTAACTGGCGAGCATTTATATTTCATCATATTTCGTAACCAAGCAAGATGTTCGTCTGGGTGTCACTCCTGAACACTAATCACCTTAATCTAATAGGTGGACCGAGCTCTCTATATTCTCTAGTTTATCTAACCTCTCCTCTCTCAATTTTAAGATTAGATAATATATTTATCTTATGGTGATCAAGCATAAAATACTAAAATAAGAACATAAAAACAACTTGTAATGACAACCAAGAATTAATTCAAATAGCCTTTAATAATCAACAATTCATTTGTAGCTACAGCCCCCAGAACAAGGGCGTTTAGCCACTCATGCTATTAGAAAACCACAAAATACAATTGTTCATGCGATTTCTGAAAAATAAAAGAGTTAGAAGATTAAAACCTAGTACAAACATGGAATCTTGCTCTTGCACACCCAATAAAAGTCGACTCCTAATAATGTAGCCCAAGGGGTCTATATATAAGATTTTGGAAAATTGGAGACAAAATCTACTTCAACTAGGAATCCTTTTTAACACAACTTAAGCTAGAAAAATCAGGATTTCCTTGGCGTGTCGCGCCTCCTATCACACCACGAACATGCTCCAGTTGTATCAGTATTGGCACGCCGCTCCTGGCAGTACGTCAGGCAGTGCCCTTCATTTTCTCCTTGGCACGTCGCGCCTCTCAGCGCACATGAGAAATGTCTCTAAAGTGTGGCCCTTGGCGCGTCACGCCTAACAGTACGCCAAGAACTGTTAAGTTTTTCCTTAGTCGTTTTCTTGCATGTCTTTGCTCCTTCTTCTTTCATTTCAACTCGAATTCCTTCTAGAGTTCCTGAAGCAACTAATCATGTGTGTAAGTGCACAATCATCACAAGTTACACCAAAAATCAAGCTAATAACTAAAGATCATTCTTCAATCTAATCAATTCATGGACAAATATTGACAACTTAGGCATATAAATATGCCTAAGATCAATACACACTACTAAAAAAATGTCAAAAAACGACGGCCAAAAGCGACGGACTGCGTCGCTTTTTTGGTCAAAATTGACGGAAAAGCGACGCAGTCACTTCCGTCGCTTTTTAGCTCGTCGCTTTTCAAAAAGCGACGGACTGCGTCGTTTTTAAAAAAGCGACGGACTGCGTCGCTTTTAGAGACGGACTGCGTCTCTTTTAGCGACGGACTGAGTCGCTTTTCGACTATTTTTTTTTTTGAATTTTTTTAAAAAAGCGACGGAGTCCGTCGCTTTATTTTAATTTTCATTTTTTTAAATTTCTACAGAGCGACGCAGTCCGTCGCTTTTCTGGAAATTTATTTTTTGAAAATCCCAGAAAAGCGACGGATAAAAGGACACTGTCCGTCGCTTTTCTGAAAATTCTATTTTTAAAAACCCAAAAAAGCGACGAAAAAATCCACGCTGTCCGTCGCTTTTATGGAATTTTTTAAAAAAAACCTAAAAAAGCGACGGAAAAAACCACGTTGTCCGTCGCTTTTCTGGATTTTTAAAAAAATTAAAACTCAAAAAAGCGACGGACTAAACCACGCTGTCCGTCGCTTTTTCTGCAATATTTTTGCCAGTAGCAGTACTCAGCTTCTGCTGACCACCTGCAAATTCAATTCAATTTAATTCTACACTATTCAGCCCAATCAAACACACAATTATAAATAGTCTAAACAAAACATAAAATAACAAACTTAAAATAACATTCAAAAGTATTTAAATTCTAAATTAAAGACTTATAAAGTCTTTTAAAATTTCAAAAAGTTCATAAATGTCCAGAGATCTAAACTAGGGAGTGAGATCTACATAATCATCATCATCAGTCTCGTCGTCGGTGTCATCGGGAGCCGAAGTAGTAGGTCGACGAGCGAGGTTCATCACTTGTTCTTTGATTTGCTGAACGGTCTCACTCATGCTTTGTTGTTCAGCTACTCTTTTTCGCTCCGACTCTGCTAGTGCCGCTGTAAGTTTAGCTTTGACTTAAATACAACACTAAATCCACCAACTAAATCACATTAATTAATTTAACTTATTTAAACAACTTTAACTCTTTAACTAGTTTAGCTTTGACTTAATACAACACTAAATCCACCAACTAAATCACATTAATTAATTTAACTTATTTAAACAACTTTAACTCTTTAACTAGTTTAGCTTTGACTTAAATACAACACTAAATCCACCAACTAAATCACATTAATTAATTTAACTTATTTAAACAACTTTAACTCTTTAACTAGTTTAGCTTTGACTTAAATACAACACTAAATCCACCAACTAAATCACATTAATTAATTTAACTTATTTAAGCAACTTTAACTCTTTAACTAGTTTAGCTTTGACTTAATACAACACTAAATCCACCAACTAAATCACATTAATTTATTTAACTTATTTAAACAACTTTAACTCTTTAACTAGTTTAGCTTTGACTTAAATACAACACTAAATCCACCAACTAAATCACATTAATTAATTTAACTTATTTAAACAACTTTAACTCTTTAACTAGTTTAGCTTTGACTTAAATACAACACTAAATCCACCAACTAAGTCACATTAATTAATTTAACTTATTTAAGCAACTTTAACTCTTTAACTAGTTTAGCTTTGACTTAATACAACACTAAATCCACCAACTAAACCACATTAATTAATTTAACTTATTTAAACAACTTTAACTCTTTAACTAGTTTAGCTTTGACTTAAATACAACACTAAATCCACCAACTAAATCACATTAATTAATTTAACTTATTTAAACAACTTTAACTCTTTAACTAGTTTAGCTTTGACTTAATACAACACTAAATCCACCAACTAAATCACATTAATTAATTTAACTTATTTAAGCAACTTTAACTCTTTAACTAGTTTAGCTTTGACTTAAATACAACACTAAATCCACCAACTAAATCACATTAATTAATTTAACTTATTTAAACAACTTTAACTCTTTAACTAGTTTAGCTTTGACTTAATACAACACTAAATCCACCAACTAAATCACATTAATTAATTTAACTTATTTAAGCAACTTTAACTCTTTAACTAGTTTAGCTTTGACTTAAATACAACACTAAATCCACCAACTAAATCACATTAATTAATTTAACTTATTTAAACAACTTTAACTCTTTAACTAGTTTAGCTTTGACTTAAATACAACACTAAATCCACCAACTAAATCACATTAATTAATTTAACTTATTTAAACAACTTTAACTCTTTAACTAGTTTAGCTTTGACTTAATACAACACTAAATCCACCAACTAAATCACATTAATTAATTTAACTTATTTAAGCAACTTTAACTCTTTAACTAGTTTAGCTTTGACTTAAATACAACACTAAATCCACCAACTAAATCACATTAATTAATTTAACTTATTTAAACAACTTTAACTCTTTAACTAGTTTAGCTTTGACTTAAATACAACACTAAATCCACCAACTAAACCACATTAATTAATTTAACTTATTTAAACAACTTTAACTCTTTAACTAGTTTAGCTTTGACTTAAATACAACACTAAATCCACCAACTAAATCACATTAATTAATTTAACTTATTTAAACAACTTTAACTCTTTAACTAGTTTAGTTTTGATTTAATTCCAACAACTAAATCCATCAACAAAACCACATTTTTTAATTTAACTTATTTCTAAATTTAAAGCAAAGTGTCAACACTAGATGGACACAAATCGATCTTGCAAGAAAATCAATTTTGTCATCAATAGGATCAACTAGTGTTGGCACTCATGCTTAACAAATATATTATTTCTAAATTTAAAGCTAAGTGTCAACACTAGATGGACACAAATCGATCTTGCAAGAAAATCAATTTTGTCATCAATAGGATCAACTAGTGTTGGCACTCATGCTTAACAAATATATTATTTCTAAATTTAAAGCAAAGTGTCAACACTAGATGGACACAAATCGATCTTGCAAGAAAATCAATTTTGTCATCAATAGGATCAACTAGTGTTGGCACTCATGCTTAACAAATATATTATTTCTAAATTTAAAGCTAAGTGTCAACACTAGATGGACACAAATCGATCTTGCAAGAAAATCAATTTTGTCATCAATAGGATCAACTAGTGTTGGCACTCATGCTTAACAAATATATTATTTCTAAATTTAAAGCTAAGTGTCAACACTAGATGGACACAAATCGATCTTGCAAGAAAATCTATTTTGTCATCAATAGGATCAACTAGTGTTGGTACTTATGCTTAACAAACAATTGATGGACACAAAAATATTATCATAAAATTAAAGCTAAATATCAATACTAGATGGACACAAACACATTATTGAAAACAATTGTACTTGAACTTTAGAAATTTAGAAGCACCAACCTTATCTCCTACTTTGATGAAAGAAGCAATATAGTCTTGTATCAACTTTTTTAGATGTTGAGCTTCCTCAGTTGCCTAGCATGAAAAGTTCTAAAATTAGTTAAATTTCAAGTTTAAGTTCTAATTCTAATTTCAAGTTCATGTTTAAATTCTAAGTTCAACTTCAATAACTAAGTTTAAGTTCAAGTTCTAGTTCAAGTTCAAGTCAAAATCTAAGTTCAAGTTCAAATTCTAAGTTCAAGTTCTAAGTTCAAGTTCAAGTTCAATTTATAATTTCAAGTTCAAGTTCTAATTCTAAGTTTCAAGTTCTAAGTTCAAGTTATAAGCTTAACTTCAAATTCTAAGTTCAACTTCTAATTTATACGTTCAAGTTCAAGTTCAAGTTCAAGTTCAAGTTCAAATTCTAATTTCAAGTTCAAGTTCAAGTTCTAAGTTCAAGTTCTAATTTCAAGTTCTAATTCTAATTTCAAGTTCAAGTTCAAGTTCTAAGTTCAAGTCAAAATCTAAGTTCAAGTTCAAGTTCAAATTCTAATTTCAAGTTCAAATTCTAATTTCAAGTTCAAGTTCTAAGTTCAAGTTCTAATTTCAAGTTCTAAGTTCAAGTTCAATTTATAATTTCAAGTTCAAGTTCAAATTCTAAGTTCAAGTTCAAATTTTAATTTCAAGTTCAAGTTCTACGTTTAACTTCAAATTCTAAGTTCAAGTTCAAGTCAAAATCTAAGTTCAAGTTCTAATTCTAATTTCAAGTTCATGTTTAAATTCTAAGTTCAACTTCAATAACTAAGTTTAAGTTCAAGTTCTAGTTCAAGTTCTAAGTTTCAAATTCTAAGTTCAAGTTCAAGTTCTAATTCAATACACTAATTAACAAATTCAATACTCAAATTTCAAGTTCTAAGTTCAAGTTCAAGTTCTAATTTCAACATCAAGTTCAAGTTCTAATTTCAACATCAAGTTCTAAGTTTAACTTCAAATTCTAAGTTCAAGTTCAAGTTCTAATTTCAAGTTCAAGTTCTAAGTTCAAGTCAAAATCTAAGTTCAAGTTCAAATTCTAATTTCAAGTTCAAATTCTAATTTCAAGTTCAAGTTCTAAGTTTAACTTCAAATTCTAAGTTCAAGTTCAAGTCAAAATCTAAGTTCAAGTTCTAAGTTCAAGTTCAAATTCTAATTCTAATTTCAAGTTCAAGTTCTAATTTCAAGTTCTAAGTTCAAGTTCAATCTATAATTTCAAGTTCAAGTTCAAATTCTAATTTCAAGTTCAAGTTCTAAGTTTAAATTCTAATTTCAAGTTCAAGTTCTAAGTTCAAGTTCAATCTATAATTTCAAGTTCAATTTCTAATACTAAGTTCAAGTTCAAATTCTAATTTCAAGTTCAAGTTCTAAGTTCAAGTTCTAAGTTCAAGTTCAATTTATAATTTCAAGTTCAAGTTCTAATTCTAAGTTCAAGTTCTAATTCTAAGTTCAAGTTCTAATTTCAAGTTCATGTTCAAATTCTAAGTTCAACTTCAATAACTAAGTTTATGTTCAAGTTCTAAGTTTAAGTTCTAGTTCAAGTTCAAGTTCTAAGTTTAACTTCAAATTCTAAGTTCAAGTTCAAGTTCTAATTCAATACACTAATTAACAAATTCAATATTCAAATTTCAATTTCTAATTTCAACTTCAATTTCTAAATTCAAGTTCAAGTTCTAATTCTAAGTTCAAGTTCAAGTTCAAGTTCAAATTTCAACATCAAGTTCTAATTTCAAGTTCAAATTCTAAGTTCAAGTTCAAGTTCTAATTTCAAGTTCAAGTTCTAAGTTTAACTTCAAATTCTAAGTTCAAGTTCAAGTTCATGTTCAAATTCTAAGTTTAACTTCAATAATAATTCAAACTAGTCCTAAATTCAAAATTCAAACTAGTCTTGAAATCACAAATTCAAACTAGTCCTAAAATTCCAAAATCTAACTAGTGCTAAAATCCTAAATTCAAACAACTCCTTAAATACCCTAATTCAATCTAATCTTACAATTTCAAAATCGAACTAATTAACTCAAGAAATAGCAAATTTCAAACAAATCCTAAGACACCCGAATTCAAACAAACCCCAACATTAAAATTTTCATTTCACAATCAACAAACACAAATTAACAATCAAATAATCCCTAATTCAAACTAACCATCAAAAACCCCTAATAATAATTATATAGTAGTCACCTCACTATGTATACTTTCCTTAATAAATATAGATTCAAAATTTGAATGAGCAAAAAATGTGGAAGCCAATAACGTAGATAGGGCCATATTAATTAGTGAAGTGAAAGACACACTAATTAAATGCATATTTGAACTACAAAATAAAATTTCCATAAATTAAACAAGTCATTTTATGGCAACATTTGAATTAAGTAGTTTATTGTAAAAAAAATAATTGAGAAATACTTTGATTCATACCAAACACACTCAATACACTAATTAACAAATTCAATACTCACATTGAAAGAAATTAAAAATGATATTATGAAACCCTAACCTTCAATTAAAGGAGAAGGGCAGTGGATCGACGTCGGAGTTGGCCGGAGATGTTGCTCTCCTCGCCGGCTGTTGATGTTGATTGGAGAGACGTGAGATATGCCGATTTGTCTCGCCGGTGAGAAGAGACGGGAGGGAAGGAGAGAAGAGATGAGAAGAGGAGGGCGGCGGGAGGACGGCGGCGGGGGAGGGCGACGGGAGGCTTGGAGGAGCTAGGGCTGCTAGAGAGAAGAGAGATTAGAGGGATTAGAGGGTTTGGTCTTTTTTAGGTAAAAAATAGGAAGGTTAGTAGATTTAACTTGAGCCATTGGATTAGTTAAGATGAACGGCTAGGATTTGATCTAGGATTCACTTAAAGGATGGACGGTTAAGATTTAAACTAATGTTTCAAAATTTGGACAAAAGGGTTATAATTTCAATGAATGGATGGCTAAAATTGCAACTAAAATTGATATAAGAGGCTATAATTGAAAAACGAAATTGGATTGAAGTGGCTAGAATTGCAATGAATTGAATAAGGGTAAAGCTAAAATTTAAAGGAATTAGATTAGAATGGGCTAAAAATTAAATGATTTCGAGAAAAATTAAAGAAATGTTATCCAATTAAAATACTACAAATATTATAACATTTTATATAATAAAAATCACTTAATTTTAAAACATTTGAATAAAATAATTATTCCGAGTTTTACTTATAGTTTTAAAAATATTTATGGTAATTTTATAAAGCATTCAAACTAAAATATATATTTTTTAGACAAAATCGATTAAAAATTTAAACTCGGAATATTTAAAAAAAAACACGTATTTAACCAAATAGCACTTTCAAAAGGGTTATAGGTCTGTCAAAATTGGGTGTCAACATACCGATATCGTGAAGTCGATATTATCTAAATAAAATAATTATTTAAATATACCGACCTCTTTAGGTCGGTATTTATTAATTTATTTTAATATAAACTCACCTTTTGAGGTTGATTTTATTAATTAAAATTATATCCATACACACATACATACATACATACATACATATATATATATATATATATATATATATATATATATATATATATACACACACACCAAACACATATAGACGTGTACCTGTTAATTAAAAAAATTAAACATTTGCGAACGAACATAAAAAATTTCAAATAATAATATTATTTTTTTATATTTCTCTGTATTTTTGCATGAAAATAAATTGACCAAAGTTCTTTGATTTTCTTTCTTAAACATTCAATCAAATTAAATAACACTACTTATTTATTTTTTCTTATCATCTAGGCTATCTAAATTTAATGCAAATACTCACTTTTAATTTTTAATATAAATCAATACGAATAAAAAAACCCATCTTCAAAAAGACTCGATTGACTTAGTTAATAACACTACTAAAAAAATACTCTTGTTCATTGCTAATAACACTACTAAACAATGTTACAACTCCACTGACTTTGTTATAAGGTTGTCAGTGATTTTAAAGAAAGAAAATCAACACAATTTCGTCGGTTATTTTTCACACAAAAATACATAACACTCTTAAAAAGAAATTATTATTTTTTAAAAAGAATTATTTTTTTTTAATTTTTAATTTTTTAACTAAAATTAAATGACACATGTCAATTTAAAATAAGAAGTTGCAATTGAAGAATATATATAAAAATAAATAAATCATAAAAATAGTATTTCGTGTTAAAATGGAACATAAAAAATGGAGTTCAAGGGTTAAAATGGAACAAGGCTAAGATAAAGTGTCAAAATGAAAAATGTGGACAAGTTAGAAGGGTTGTATATGTGTTTGGCCATATATATAATTAGAAGGTATATAATTTAAATTTATAAAATTAACTTGATCGATAAATTAAATTTATTAAATTAAATTTTTGTTGATGTGTAGTTAAATTATATATATATATATATATATATATATATATCGATCAAGTTAATTTTATAAATCTAAATTATATACCTTCTAATTATATAAATTTAATTTTATTGATCAACAAAAGTTTATCAATATCAAGTTTAATATATAAATCTCCTTTAATTGATCATCGATATTTCTTTAATTGATAATGTATTTCATATCTAAATTTATTTGTTAAACTACTCGAGGAATATAAATATATAATTAATCAACGTATTTCATACTCCGATGAAGTATCCTTTACATGTCATCATAATTAGGAGGTGATCACTACACTTGACATCCATTCAAGATCGAATGTATATAATAATACTATCTCGCATTTCATACTGGAATGAATTATATGTTAGCTCTTCACCTCTACTACATCATGACATGAGATATTAAGTTTATGATTAGACGACGGACAGATAGGATTTGTACATTACTCTATAAATATAAGTATAATTATCTCCTAATTCATATCAACGTAGTTTCATACTCTAAATATGAATTATAGATATTTTTTTTATTTATTTCACGAATTCTAACATTTTATTTGTAAAAGTATACAAAATTGTTACACTTTTTGAACAATTAATCGTAGGTGTAAAATGAAAATTTAATATTATGCACATTAATTGCAAAATTATGATTAATAGAAATATTTTAAACATACCGACCTCCGGATGTCGCTTTTATTAAAAGTAATTAGATATAATAAAAAATACCGACCTCATGAGGTCGGTATCACATTAAATTTTAAGATAAATAAAAATTAATCATGTTAATTAAATAATATTGACATCGGGAGGTCGGTATTTTATACTAAATTAATTTTTAACTTATATAAAACCGTCATTCGGAGAACGATTTATTTAAAGTTAATTGAAAATATTAATTTATTACATACAATTTAATTTTACCGACATCTGAAAGTCGGTATTATAATTTTTTTTGTTTTTTATTTTACACAAAACCATTATCTGGAAGATGATTTAAATAAAATTAAATCAAAATATTTCTCAATTTTGTTATTTTTTTATGGAGAAATGGAGAAAATCGCGTCTGCTAGTGCATATATTTTTAAAAAAGCGACGGACAACGTCTCTATGTCCGTCGCTTTTTAAAAAAAAATGTTTGGCCAACATTTTGACCAAAAAGCGACAAACTAAGAGACATTGTCCGTCACTTTGCCAGATATTTTGACCAAGAAGCGACGGACATAAAGATGTTGTCCGTCGCTAATTTAAAAAATAATTAAACAATTAAAATTAATAAAAAGCGACGGACGGTGTGACTTTTTTTAAAATAATAAATAATTATTTTAAATAAAAACCGACGGACTCCGTCACTATCTATATAAAATAATTAATTAGCAAAAAATACCCGAAAAAAAGCGACGGACTAAGCGATGCCGTCCGTCGCTTTTAACAAAAATTAAAAAAAAATTAATTAATTAAAAAGCGACGGACTAAGAGACGCTGTCCGTCGCTTTTTTAAAATGTTTGACTAGATATTTTGACCAAAAAGCGACGGACTAAGAGATGCCGTCCGTCGCTTTTTTAAAAAATTAATTAATAAAATAAAATAAATTTAAACGACGGACAGCGTGGTTATTGTTTAATTTGTAAATAATTATTTTTAATAAAAAGCGACGGACTAAGAGATGCAGTCCGTCGCTTTTTGTAAAAAAAATTTAAAAATTATTATTTTAATTAAAAAGCGACGGACGGCATCTCTTAGTCCGTCGCTTTTTAGGAGCGACGCTGTCCGTCGCTTTTTCTTCCGTCGTTTTTTAGCAGTTTTTTAGTAGTGACATGTCATGCACCAGTCCCTTTGTCATCAGATCCTCATCTGTCTGATCCTCCAGAAGTTATTGGCCTCCCTATTGCTATTCGCAAAGGTACACGCAATTGCAAATCCACATAATCTAGATGGAAGAGTTAATACATGTGATGCAAATTGTTGTGTTGGCATCTGATGACTTATCTATTAAAGCTAGTCGCCATAGGTATGTCCACTTGCTCTTGTTCATGTAGCCAACAAATCAACATCATTGGCATACAAACTAGTATTACTTGCAAGGCTTGAATTGTATTATGATGACAATCTTTTCTTTCACGATTCCCTTCCAGATAGGAGGATATCCAACAATTATATTGTAATTTTTCCGTTGTATGACCTACTTCACAGATCACTTGAGGTTTATTTCTTTTTGAGATCCAACTAGCTCCTTGACGAGAAAAATATCATGGCTAAACATTGCAGTTCCATCACCACTATTACTAATTTGAATTATTTGAGTGTAGTTTGCTAAAGTTCTTTGACTTTCCTGATCAACTAGCATTGAGTATGCTCAGTTGACACTTGGAATGGGTTCATCATCATGATTTGATTTCGTGGCTGGGAATAGGATCATTCAAGACCATTAAGAACTACAGTAACCTCTGGTATTCAAAGTGTTAAATAAGCTTTGAGATTCAGGACATGAACACTTTGGGCAAGGCTTGATGGCATCAAATTCATCCTAGAGATCTACCAGCTTATAGAAGTAGTCTGCTACGGTTATTGTTCCTAGTGTGAGAGTGTGAATCTATCTACGTAGAAAAATAAGTCTAGATCCATTGACCTTATTGAACCTTTCCTTTAAATTCTCCCAAACCTTGCTAGCATTCAATGCATACTGATCTTAGGCATAGTTATATGCCTATGTTGTCAGTATTGGCCCATGAATTGATTAGATTGAAGAATGATATTTAGTTAATAACTTGATTTTTGGTGTAACTTGTGATGATTGTACACTTACACACATGATTAGTTGTTTCAGGAGCACTCGAAGGAATTGGAGTTGGAACGAAGAAAGAAGGAGCAAAGATGTGCAAGAAAATGGCCAAGGCAAAAACCATCAGTGGCTGGCGCACTGGTTGGCACGGCGCACCACTGGTGGTACTTCAGAGATGATGTTGTGGCGTGCTGAGAGGCGCGACGCGCCAAGGGCCACACTTCAGAGTCCCTCTCAGCGCGCCGCGCCAAGGAGGAGACTTCATAGGAAACCTGTAGGCGCGATGAAAGGCACGAAGCCCCACGAAAGTTTTGACTTTTTCAAGTTAAAAGACTTAAAATAGGATTCCTAAGTGTAGTAGGTTTTGACTCCAAGTTATCCTACTATTATAAATAGACCCTTAGGGTTCCATAATCGTGGGTCGACTTTTTATTGAGTGTGCAAGAGCAAGAATTCAAGTTTGTAATAGGTTTCAATCCTTTAACTCTTCTATTTTTCGGAAATTGCATGAACTATTGTATTTTCTTGTTTCCTAATAGCATGAGTAGCTAAACGCTCTAGTTCTGGGGCTGTAGCTACGAATTGATTGTTGATTATTTGAGGTTGTTGGATTAATATTCGGTTGTCAATACAAGTTACTTCTATATTCTTGCTTTAGTATTTTATGCTTGCGCACCATAAGATAAATCTATTGTCTAATCTTAAAATTGGTAGAGGAGAGGTTAGATAGACCAGAGAATATAGAGAGCTCGGTCCACCCATTAAATTGAGGTGATTAGTGTTCAGGGGTGACGCCCAGACGAACACCTTACTTGGTTATGAAATAGGATTAAATATAAATGCTCACTAATTAGTCTATTTATGCCCGCTTAACGATGTAGTTAGATAGCTAACTGGGGTAGGCGACGAGAGGCGTATAACCTGGATCATATCATCAACCCTATAAGCTAGTAACTTGACAACTGAAATTAGTTCTAAGCCAATAATATGATACATGATATTTATTATATGTTGCAGCCCTGGAATTGCTTTTAACTTGCTTGAAACATTATATCAAAGTCGTTCACAATTAGTTATGTTCATTTAGTGCATAATTATTAGTAGATAACTAATAAATCATCAACTCTTGAAAAGGTTACTTTTTACTTTTAGTTGTAGAATTAAGTGAATATAAGTTGATCATAAGTCCCTTGGGAATGATTAACTCGTTTCTTAATGAATCTATATTACTTGCTCGTCCACGTACACTTGCGTGTATATTGGAGAGCAACACATACACTATACTACTTTGAAGACCTGACCTGACAACATTCATGATCTATGATAGAACTACTTCATTCACTTTCTCCCATTGATCATGAAACATTGGCCTAAACTGGGACTTAGGAAACGTACCATGCACGAATTCCAACTTACTCTTTCCTAGAAGACCAATCGTCATAGATCGAATCCATAGAGCATAGATCCCATTAATTTAAGTGAGATGAAAGAACTACGTACATGAAGTGTATGTTGGTTGCAAGAATAAAGGTTTATTGTGATCTAGAGGAGGAATTTGGAATTGTAGGTGTTGCATGTGCTTTTTCTCTTCCTTCACTGGTGTGTCCATCTCCGATTGACATTTTTGTTGTAGAATCTTGAGTCAGCTGTGAGAACTTCTGAGATCAATTGTTTATGAATATATTAGAAAACTAGCACTTAAGATCGAATGTGAAGAGCTCTGATACCATGTTAGTCTTCATGAAAAATCAATTCAAGCTTAGAGGATTAGACGTATGGTAGAAGTCAGAGAGGAATGAAGAGACAAAGAATATCTGAAATGTACAATTTGTTTCTGTTGATTGATCTATAATCAAATGAGTACAATATATTGTTAGTAGAATAACTAACTCATGAAACAAATGAGTTGTCGTTAACAAACTCTATTACAAAATATCTTAATTGGCTAAAGACCAAACTACCCTATCTCTAATCAACTTGAATTGGTTTTCACCACTCAACATGCATTGTAATAGAATGATTTGGTTTTAACTATGTAATTATAGTTCAAAACAATAGGTATAGATCCAAAAAAAAAAAGAGCAGTTTTTATTTTTATTTTATTTTCCAGTTAGTCAAACATAAAAATTAGATAGTTTACCATTCTTGTTACCCAAGTTCGTATGTATTCCTATTTCATCTATAAAAAACACAACTTCAAAAGAAAATGCAACTCGAAAATCACAAATTATTTTGTTCTCCAATTTCTAAATAGTCTATGAATCAAAATTAAAAATTGAAAAAAGTTACTTTAACTTCATGAGTTTGGGAGAAATCAACGAGGAATTCCGAAAAGTTTATTCATATAGAAAAAAATTAAGAAGTAAGATATTTGATATGGAGGAAAGAAAAAATAAAGTTGAAGGTTGGAGGTGTGATACTATTATTGTCACTACAATAGAGTAGTATCGAAGTTGCAATAACTTTTTTTGCCAAGAACCATTAAATTAAATTGTTGGCTAATTTCAATAAACAATAGAATTTGACTTAATTGATGGTATATCACAACTTTTAACATCATTTTTTTCATATCAACAAACATTCTTAATTATAGTGGCCCTATTTTATATCCATATCTCCTTACCCTCCTTTCTTGTCCTAGTCGATAATTCAAATCTAAAAATCATTATTAAATAATTGAGTTATAATGGAGTAACGATTTCAAGTGATTTAGAATTTTAAAAATAAAAGTTATCAGTTCAGAAACAAATTGTTTAATTTCTATATTAGATAACCCATTATTTCCTATGAAAATTTATAATATTATACCCTTAACAATGTAAAGTCACCAAAGGCTATAGAAATTAGTAACCCCCTAATACCATCTCCAACCCAATAATTCTATTTTGATGTAAAATTTAGTGTTTTGTGGCTTCAACTTAACACTATCTTAGTGTGTTAGTGAGTGACATGACTATTCATCAACACTTGTTACTTTTTTATTATTTTATTATTATTTGTATTATTTAACATTTTTGAAAGCTTAGGTCATTGGCGGACCCTTATAAGTTGTTTGCGTATTACACTTGGACACCTCAATTAATATTTGTACCTATTGAATACCTCTATCAATTAATTATTCAGATTTGAACCATTTGAACATTTTTTGACAGTCATCTTAAACTATTGAATGTGTGTAATACCGTTGTGGTGACGTAGCAAATTAATGAATAAACGACATACACACGGCATTTTGAGAGAAAAAAGAAAGAGAGGAAAAAATATTTTGAACCCACAATGTGTGTAATACCGTTGTGGTGAGCTGATAATATATGTGTTGCACCTTTTTTGCCATGTCAGTGAAAAGAGTCTAATAGATACTCATTTTAAATAGTGAAAGTATTTAATAGGAACAAATCATAAATAAGGTATCAAAATGAAGTATGTGAACAACTTTAAGAGGCTTCGTATGACTTAGACCTTTTTGAAAATATAAATGAAATAAAAAAAATATAACATTGAACAGAGAGAAGAATATAAAGTGAATATTCTTTTTAGTGTAAAATTTAGTGTAGTAAATTGAAGTTGACTTCACTATAAAATGGCATTAACATTATTTTAGTGTAAAATTTAGTGTTGTGTTGCTACATGGAACACAATGATGAGATCCTAAGTTAGTTGTGGAAAAATTACAGAAGCCTTTCGCCTTTTTGATGTAATGAAAGCAGAAAGCTACAAGCCTAATATTGCAACATTGGTGATTTAACCGATAATCCTACATATAACAGTTAAGACAATCGAACCAAACCACCCGATAAGCACCCTTATGTGCCCCAAGCCAATTATCTTCATCATAGGGGTTTTTAATTTTTATGAAATTGATAACAATATATCATTATTTTAGTTTAATCGCGCTCTTCTGGTTTAGTTCAATCGCGTTCTTCTAATTTAGTTCAATAATTTCCCAGCTATATGCTGCTGTCGCGCTTTATAGCAGGTTAGGTACAACTCTTAACGTGTTTTAATTAATCAACTGAGATAAACTAATTAACGATTAGTTAGAGTAATGAGCAGAAGGACAAGAGTGAACCGCGCAAAATTCAAAATCAACAATCCCAAGCTTTCACATAAGGGAGGAAATCGATATACAAAAGAACAATAAAGCAAATATTTTGGTGTCAATTCTTTATGATATAATTGATGCAATTCTCGTGATCATCGTGGACTATTTCCTGGGAATATCATCAGATTAGAACTATCCAAGTTGAATTGTTCCGAAATTTCATTGGCATTTGTGTATGACTCATCATGAATGCTGTAAAGATCCAACGGTTCATTTTCATCCACTAAGCAAGCAGACACATCGTGTCCTTGTTGATCATGTGTCCAAGGATTTTTGTTGAATTTCCTTAGACGTTCAAGTTCAATTGCAACTTCTTTCATCGTAGGTCTTTCCTCACCGTTCAATTGAAGGCATCTCTTGACAAGTTCAGCTGCAACTTGAAGTTGTTCTAATGATCCCTCTCTCAATAATCTCGGCTCTAGAATTTTAAACAGACGATTCTCCTTCATAGCGATGAGGAGTAAAGTTGCCAAATTTCGTTCTTCTTGTGTTCTTTCCATGCAAAGTGGTTTTTTCCCGGTTAGAAGTTCTGCCAGGACAACTCCAAAGCTGTAGACGTCGCTCTTCTCAGTTAATTGACTTGTGTGGAAATATTCAGGATCTAGATATCCTAACGTACCTTGGACTAGAGTTGTGACTTGTGTTTGATCTAATGGAACTAGCCTCGATGCACCAAAATCTGATATTTTCGCGGTGTAATATTCATCTAACAGTATGTTAGCAGACTTGACGTCCCTGTGTATAATAGGCTTTGATGCAGCAGAATGAAGGTATGCAAGCGCGCCAGCAGCTTCTGCACCAATCCTTTAACGATTCTCCCACGATAACCAGTTACTAAGTACTCCATCTTTCTTGTAAATATGCTGGAACAGTGTTCCATGAGAGACGTATTCGTATACTAGTAAAGGAACTTCTGCTTCTAAACAACACCCTATGAGTTTCACCACATGTCGATGATTAACTTGAGTAAGAATAATCACCTCATTAATGAATTGTTCTATTTGACTGTCATCCATCATTCTCGACTTTTTGATTGCAACAATGCGTTTATCAGGTAAAAATCCTTTGTAAACCGTACCATAACCACCTCATCCAAGGATTCTATTGTCTGCATACTTATTGGTAGCTTTCTCTAGCTCCTGCGCCGTGAAAATCTTGGCAGATTCTACACCACCTTCATTTGACGAGATTTGTTGTTTCATTAGTACGCCACCATTTTGTTGGAAGAATTTCTCCCTAAGCCTGATGAGCTTCCTCTTCTTGAAGATAAGGTATACCCAACTCGAACCAATTATTAACAACAAGAAGCCAAATCCCAAGCCTGCATTTTTAATTCGAGTTGAAATGTACGTTAAAGAAACCAATCACAACCGCAAATCAAGTATGAGTTTGTAGACAATGAAATTTTGTGGGACTCTATAAGACACATTCAGTTTAGAGGCTACTCTGCTCTATAAAGGGTAAAATATTCTCTTGAAGAGGCATCTCAAACATTCCATAAACTCTTGGGATATTCATAAAAATATCAAAATGTAACCAGACTCTTCTTGAAAATCAAACAGTTCAAGAAAATCCTCTTTATACGGAGATCAAGTAAATCCCAAGAGGTCCAAACCATCCTACGTTCGAGAAATACATTACTAACAGCCCTCGTTCGAATGACAGAGAAATCTTAGTAGAGATGAATCAAGTGATAAACAAATTTGTACTCGCAATCTTGATGAATAAGATAATTCTGTTTATTTTGGATTGCAGTATATTTTCTGTAACGTTGTAAACAATGTTCTTTGCATCTCGTAACGATATATAATTGATACAAGTAAAGCCAATATGCTACTGATGGAGGGTAAAAAGTGAAGAATACGGAGTGTTTATGGATGAAAAAAACATACCAAGAGAAACCTTGATCACAGGGAATTGAGAGTTTTTAGCTGTACAACCGCGCCCATTTTTGAGGCCATCACCATAGTACCCATGAGGACAAGTACAATTGAAGCTTCCCCGTGTATTAGTGCAGATTTTTTCACAGGGATTGGCTTTTGGATCCGCACATTCATCAATATCTGATTTAGGAAATTACCAAAATCAGCTTAAAACAGAGTATTTTAATGATATAGACAAGTTAAACCCAATTGATCATACACGAACCTACACAGCCTGTGGCAAGATATGGATTTCCTTCGAATCCTGGATAGCAACTGCAACGATATCCTCTCAAACCATTGTCGGAATCTATACAAAAACTATTTGATTGGCAAGCATAATCATCTCTTTTTCGGGCATCTACACATGAGCTTAAATTCCCAATCACTCAATCTACGACTAAAGGAACAGTATCAAGAATCTTTTGCACCAATTTGGGATCACGAAAATCTGACCAACCCCCGAAAATGAAGCTATCTTTTTCCCCTAGAAAAGCATAACCACAAGGATTATATGACCAAACTCTATGATGATTACCGAAACTATATAACGAAAATTGATAATACTTTAGACCCTTGGGAACTGATGTCTGGCAGCAACCAATACCGGAACAATATCCTTGTAGCACGTTCTCTCGCCTTTGACATAACGAGATACAAACACTAGTGGCATTGGCGCTGAATTTTTCACTCTCAGTGATTGAAGAAGCATCGTCACAGCCTAAGACGGTGAATTTGTTTTGTTCAGAGATAGTGAAAGGGCTGCTACTAGTTCCACCAACACTTGCCCATGCTTCCCCGTCATACGTGATGTTTCCTAGGGAATTGTAACATTTCTTAGCCACATATGTAGCGATACGAATTTGAGTATCAGAGATGTCGTAAATGTGAAGATCACCTAACAGTGGTCGAGGAGGATTGAAAGAAGTGTTACAGTTGATTTCAAACCAGGAATCAATTGCACAGCCCGAATTTTTCCCTATACCAAATGGATATGGAACGGTTAGATTCCCGCATTTCTTTTGGCATCCTGGCTTGGTAACGTTCACACCTTTCGTTATGGTTCTTGGGACGATAGTCCATGTGGAGTTGACAGCCGTGGCGTCAATAGTAGTTGACATCAACAATAGCCCAAAGAGACACAACCATTCAACGCGCACACACATCTTCGGATGAATGATTAGGGAAATGTATGATACATTTGTACTAAAAGGTTTGAGACATGCACTTAAAACTGAATATTTGAACTAAAAACCTGAGACATGAATTGAAACTGAATATCTGAAAAGGCTCATGTTTATGTATTATGCCTAAGTAACTGATATATGAAAATATCTACCCAATTGGATGTTGGTTTGTTCTTGTCCACACAAGTTCTGTCAACTCAGTTAATCATCATAAATTAAGGTTGTTGAATTCATAAATTCTAAGATTCAACTTGTCAACTCCAAAGAGAAGACCAAGTCAGAGAAGTTGTAATTTATTTCAAGCTAAGAGTCTTCTTAAAGCGATCAAAATCAGCTTATTTCTTATCACAAGCGTTTTTAAGCAAAATACTTTTGATATTTTGCTTTAGGGCAAGGTGGCTTACAAAAATAATCGCATAATACGTAAATATGTCTTTTAACTTGGCTTCAGCTTACATTTATGTTCTCCAACTTTGGGTGTGCCTAAGTAGGCACTTAAACTTGTATAAAATTGAACAAGTAGGCGCACACATCCTACGTGGTATTCTACCTGACAATTTGCATCCTACGTAGTGTCCTATGTGTATTATGTCATGTAGGACTCATGTGTCTACTTGTTTAACCTTATACAAGTTAAAGTGCATACTTGTGCATAGGGTTGTTCATAGTTATGCTTAAAAAACCAAATTGAACTGCAATCCGAACCAAACCGATTTTAAAAAATTGATATTTGGTTTGGTTTGATTTTAAATTTTGAAAACCGATATTATTTGGTTTGGCTTAGGTTTTACTAAAAAACAACCGCAAAAATACCCAAACTGAACCGATAAAATAGATATATAAATTTTATTATTATTTATATATTATTCATAAATAAAATATAAATTTTTTGTTAAATTTTAATTAACTTAAGTCTTTAACTTTACCATTTTCCCAAGCCCAACTATAACAATCCTAAGTCTAAGTCCAAGTCCATCAAAATCCATTTGAGTCTTTACCTACAGTACTTCACATAAAATAGTCATATTTTCTCTTAATTAAATCACTTTGTTCGTGTAATGATAACTCTAGTATTGCTTAATTGCTTAATTGAACCGACAGTAGCTTTTCTGTGGATTGTTCATATACTAGGTGTTTGCGCCTATCGAGATACGCACGTCCTCAAAAAAATTATTTCTTTCAAACCGAATAAATTAACCAGAAAAATTGAACCAAACCGACGGTTATTTTTTTTCGTTTGATTTGGTTTGGTTTTAGAAATTTAAAAAACCAACTAGATTGGTTTGGTTTTGATTTTAAGCAATAACCGAACCACGAACACCCCTACTTGTGCATACCTAAAGTTGGAGCGCGTATTTATGTATTATGTCCAAAAATAATTATTAATCACTTAAGTTTGTTAATGTTATATTTTTAATTGAGAAAATGCTCAAATATGTCATTGAACTTTGAGAAAAAGGTTCATTTATGTCATCCGTTAAACATTTGACTCATTTATTTCATTTTCGTTTGAAAAAAAGCTCATTCATGTCATTATTTGTTAACTCAAATGGCATAGAAGAGCCAAATTTTTAGGTAATGGCATAGATAAGCCTTTTCTCAAATTTCAATGGCATATTTGAGCATTTTCTCTTCTAAATAAAAAGATTTAATTAGTGCCGCGGCCGAATCATAGTTGACCACATGTAAAAAATGATTTTGCAAATTTGGAACTTTTTTCATTTAATAAATAATTGCATGGATGAGTCTTTTCTCAAACAGAAATGTCAAAGATGAGTCAAGCTTCTAATGAATGACATAGATGAGTCTTTTCTCAAAGTTCTATGACATATTTGAGCTTTTCCCTTTTTAATAAGATATGAGAATCAATTAAAACATGGAAAAATGGTTTGATATTTCTCTCAACTTTGTCATTTAGAGATGATATACCCCTTGTTATAAAAGTGGTTTACATAATTCCCTATCGTTATAAATTTGTCACATATACCCTTATCGTTATAAAAGTAGCTAACATATACCTCTACCGTTATAAAAGTGATAAAATTAGAGTATTTTTTGGAAAAAAAATTGTATTTCTTCTTTTTCATAATACATTATTTTTGGACTTCTTTGGTTATTATTCTTTGAGTTTCTTATTCTTATTTAATTTCTTTTATTCATTTGTGTAAAAATATGAAAAATGAAAAGAAAGAAGCATGAATGGAAAAAGAGAAAAAAATAAAGAAAAAAAATTAAAAAACAATTGTGGCTATATTATAATTTAGTGTTTATATCTGTAAAAAAATATATGGGGCATCTATAATAAATTTACAAGAAAATAAGTGAAGAAAATGAATATGGCCATCGAAATAATAAATTCAAAATTAGCCGTTCAATTTAAAAAGTAAGAAAAAAAATGTGTGAGAAAGATCAAATATATCCCTACATAGATTTTTTTTTATTAAAAAAATAATTTAAAATTAAAATTTTCACTTATGTTAGAGCAAAATGTATATGTGAGTTATTTGTGTAATAGTAGGGTATATATAAGTCACTTTCATAACGAGGGATATATCAACATTAAATGCAAAGTTGAGAAATATATTTGACCATTTTCTTTAAAAGATTAAGATTATTAAAAACACAATGGGCCTTCATATTATGATTTAATTTTACCGTAAATATATTTTAGAATTGTTACATTTTGCTTATAAATGGGCAGCTTAACATCTTTATATAATAATAAAACTGAATATGAAAATGGTGATGTGACGCTCTCTATGAGGAGAAGATTCTTTAAATAGATGAGAAGAATCTTTGAAGACTCACACACTTACACAACAAAAATACAATTGGCTTATTGACTAATCTGAAGTGCAGCTGAACGTTGAAGAACCAGGTCCTACTACAGAGTTTATGTTCTAAGAGGTTTTTCTTTGTGTTTATGTTTTGATGTATTGATAGTTCAGTAAGTTATAAACTAAATTCAGTTAATAGTCTTTAAATTGAGGAAAACTCGAAGATTTGGGAACACACGCCTTGGAGGTTTGTGTTAGCATAGTGCTTAATAGTTTATTATGTAGATTACACATCTTTGTAATCCAATTTGTTGAGGGTTGTTGTTTTAGTGAAGTTTGGAAGAAAATTTTGTTGAGGAACAGGTCGTGTTTTTTACACATTTTGAACCGGGTGTTTCCACATTAAGTATTGTGTTCTCACTTTATTGTTTTTACCTTATAATTGAAACACGTTAGTTAACTTGTTCACTTAAGTAAAAGTATAAGTAAGTAAGATAATTCTAGGTCATGTAGAATATTATCAGGGACATGAAAGCCTGTCTTTGATGTTGTACCTATAACAAAATTTTAATCTAAACACATGAGCTAAGGACAACAAGTGAACATAAGATCAGCGCAGTCTCAATGGCTCCATTACATAACACACTTTTTTAGAAGTGTCATGTTATAACCTACATGCATTGTGGTGCAGTGGTATAAGACTGCTCCATCCTTGATCAAAGGTCTCGGATTCAAGCTCTGAGTATGGAGAAAATTCTATCATAGTGTTATTTAATAGAGAATTTATTAGTCCCTAAAATATCACTTTCCTCAAAGTATTTCTAAAGCTTTGATGATTTTTAACACCATTCACATTTTATCCTTTTTAATTATGACATAAGTTTCATAACATCTTGCTAATATTATTTTATTTCAAATTAAAATATCTGAAATGTTGAGTCTACCAGCTGAATTGGGCAAGTAAACAGTTTGTTCCAAGCAATAAGTGTTTTCTAAGAAGGGAAAATTTTTAAAACAATAATATTTTAGCATCTAAGGATCCCTTGTCAACACTTTCAATATTTATTTAAAATGTCAATATTTTGGTTTGTTATAATGCTGATTGTATTTATTTATTTTGTTTAATTTGAATACAACTTTTTATAACAGAATGGAGAAATTCCTGGGAGAAAATATTTCAAAAAAGGTAAAAATATTTCCCTTAGTTTTTTATCCTTACTTGTTTGAACTTTTTAAAATATGATTTTATCTTAAATGTATTCGGATAAACTTCTTTAAATATGATTTTGTGTGTCATTATTTTAAAATGTAATTGAAATATAAATTGTGAGTGACATACAATGATGACTACATAATAATAATAAAGTAATACAAATTTGTTGGCATTCAAATTGAGAATGGAATACAAAGTGATAATGAAATACAAACTGAGCACGATAAATATTCATTTCAATTGAAAAGTTAGACCATACAATTCAAAATCTGATTATATACCATTAGGATGAATACAAATTCAAATATAAATACAAACTACCTGGTATACAAAGTGATATTGAAAATAAATGAGCCAAATAAAATACAAAATTTATTTTACTAATGCAATTAGTATGAATACCTATATAATGAATATGTAAATAAACTGTATTTGGCTATTTAGAATTGAAAATGAATACAAAATCACTTCTAAATAAAAACTATCTAGTATACAAACTGATATTTAAAATACAAAATATGTTTTATTGATGCAATTAGGATGAATACCTATATAACATAAATAAACTGTATTTTGGT
Source organism: Solanum okadae (assembly GCA_036553675.1). NCBI lineage: Eukaryota > Viridiplantae > Streptophyta > Magnoliopsida > Solanales > Solanaceae > Solanum > Solanum okadae. Next base: position 9,192,056 of record CM071686.1, on the reverse strand, counting down.
TATTTAGAATTAAGAATGAATACGAAATCAAATATAAATACAAAACTTGATGGTATACCATTAGGACGAATACAAAATCAAATCTAAATATAAACTATTTGGTATACAAAGTGATATTCTAAACACAAAATAAAATAAAAAATTTGTTTTACATATGCAATTAGGATGAATATCTAAATAATGAATACATAAATAAACTGTATTGAATGAATGGACAATTAAGAACGTCGATCCGATAATTGATTCATCAAGTTCCATGGATTTGAGAAGAGTCTTTTCAAAACCATCCATAGAGCGGCGGCGGAGATCTGGAACCCGACAGGGAAACTGCATGAGCCTGATAAGCAGAGAAGTTGTGGAGCAGGTCCAACTCCTGATGAGACATAGGAGAGAGAGCAAAATCGGATATTATATCCCAATTTGCACGAAGAATTGCCAGATATTGAAATCGTACAAGTCGAAGAAATTTCTTACGTATTATCAACAAAACTACCCTTATGAATGTATGAGTAGCACTGTGGGTTAATCAAATTAAGAAACATAGAGCCTCCAAAAATGTGAAAAAATTGTGCCTCCGCCTATCATTAATTACTGTTTTACATTGACCAACATATATATAAATCTAGACACAAATTTCAACAAGATGGCAGAAACAGAAAAGAAAAAATGACTATGCACAAATGACACAGAACTAAGCACTGTCTAACAAAACAGTGCAAGAAATTTAAATAACATTATGCAAATGGATGGAGAGAAGAGAGAAAAGGGAGAATAGATCATAGAGCAATTCAGGAGCACAAATGACGTTCCGTTAATATATACATGAGCACCTGTAACATGATCAACCACATAGACGAATACCATCAATCATAATATCAAATTAAAAATCGTAAGACACAGTGGTGGAAACAATAGAGAGTGGAAAGATTTGGGATAAAAACCTAGAGAGAGAATATTAGAATGTGGGATTTTTTTTTTTTTTACTTTTAACCGATAGTAAAGTCAAACTAGGTAATTGATTTGAGAAATAAAAGGAGAGTAAATTAATTATATTAGGATACATTATATTTGCTAAAATAATGACATAATGACATTTTTAATAATTATTTTAAAATATAGATGTTTTAGCTAATTATGTTAGGGATTTTGTTTAATTTGCTAATAATAACAATTATAATCATCATAATAATAATAAAAATATAAACAAAAACAACTACAACCACCACAATAACACTAGAAAAATTTTAGGAAAAATTACTGAAATACACGTCTTATGTTTTCCTTATTTCCAATATCCCCTTTTAGCTATTTCTAAAAACCTCTAAAATCTCTTATTTCTTTAATGTATCCGAGCTACCTTTTAATGTATCCGAGCCAATATTTAATGTATCCGAGCTACATATTATGTATCCGGTTTATATTATAATGCATCCGAGATACTCTTTAATGTATCCGAGCTACATATTATGTATTTGGTTTGTGTTACTTTTTAAGGGATTAATGTAATTACAAACTAATGAGGGATAGATTGTAATTTCATATTAAAACTATGAGATTTATGTAAGTTATATGGTAGAGGCCCAATCAACAAAAGTTGTGTGAGGCTCCATTAACTTTTTGAGATGTGGATAAGTGGGTCATTTATCTACTTTAAAGCAAAAATGCTACCACTAACCAGAGAGAGAAAATATATTTACACAATAAATTGAGTTGAACAAATATAAAAAGAAAATGTAAGAGAAATAATACATGCATTTGCTGCTTTTCTTTTTTAATTGTTAATATTCTATTAATTTTGAGATTACATTGATATGTTATTATTATTGTAGTTTATGTTAGTTTGAAGAATTTTTATAAACCTAGAACAAAAATAACAGAAGTAAAAATAAATTTTATAATTAATCTCAATCTCATCAGAAATAATACATTTCACTAAATATATAATAATAAAATAAAAAATGATTGTGGATCCACATTTTATACTTGTTGAAAAATTGAATTTTGAATTTCTTTCCTAATATTTTTATAAAATCAAAGGATGGTAAATTAAAACTACATATTTCAACTTTAAAACTAAATCTGTAATTTTTATTTCTTAAAAAAAAATTTGCTCATGTTAGAAAAAAAGTTACACCAATGTTGAAAAGAAATAAAGATTAATTTTTCAGATCTTGATTTTTTCTCTAAATCTAGCCATCTTTAACTTAAATAAATAATTATTTTAAAAAATTAACAAAAAAATAAAATATTTTTTAAAAATAAAATAAATTAAACGTATTCCACAAAATTTTAAGTACTATTTTATCAAAAAAAAATTAAAAGTAGAAAAGTAACTGTGATGAAAACAAAAATACAAATTATATTACGTAGAAAAAGTACCATATTAAAATAAATTTGTCAAATCAACATATAACTTCGTAACATATTCAATATATGTAAACTCACGTTTTAATTTTTCTTACATTTTTTATGTATGTTCAACTCAATTTATTGTGTAAATATACTTTCTCTCTTGTTATAAGTGATAGCATTATAGCTTTAAAGTAGATATATGGCTCACTTATCCATGGGCCTCACCCACTTTTTGTTGGTTGTGCATCTACAGTTTAATTTTTTCCAATAACACCAGTGGGTAGTAGTAGGTGAGATGTGATGTCCAATGAATGAATGATAGTTGTGTATAACTTCACAGTTTCAAATCCCACTCAACTATGCATTGATATATATAATATAGGCTTAAATCATCTACGGTCACTTAAAGTTGTCCACATATTTCACTTGGACTTCTCAACTTGGGCTTTTACCTATTGAACACCTTATTTATTCAAAAATCATTCCTATTAGACACAAAATGCTGACATGGCAAAAAAAATGTGTTTCACACTCCTTGAGCACGTATAGCAATTAAAAATCATATTTTTTAAATTTATTTTTCAACTTATTTTTTAAAAAAATTATAAAAAATAAAATGGAAAATCTCTGTCTCACCACCCTCTAAACGTCTGCCTCTCTTTCTCTAACCTTTTTTATTCTTCTTTTGCATTTTTTTTAAAGTTCCATTTTTTTTATAAAATTAATATAAATTGATTATTTTTTTCAGCAAAAGTCGTTATTCTTTATTAGATAATTATGGTAGTGAGTGATTATAAATCCAAAATGGTGAAAAGCTTTGAAATGGCAGCAGATTTTGACGAAGAAGAAGAGGAGCGGGGGCGGTTGGGTGGGCGTGGATTGATTGGATATAATTTGTTGTTTTTTTATTTCTTTTTTTTATCTAATTGCCACGTGTCATCATTTTATTGGTCTATCTGCTATGTATTTGTGTTTGAGACACGCACTTCTGTCTTTCACCAGATTTTCATTGTGTTTAATAGATATAAATTTGTTAAGATTAAAGTGTTCAATAGGTACTGATCTAAGTTAATGTGTCTAACTAAAATATGCAGACAACTTTAAGGGGCCGTATATGACTTAAGCCTATAATATACCTACCAAGGTAGTTTGCACATGATTTTAAACTATCATTTAAAATAACGTTGGTTTAAAGTTGATTTTTTTTTTGATTTACTATTTGAATATTTAAGCTATATATATTTTTTCTCATAAATATGAAAATTCTGTAATTTGTGAAAAATTATCAAAGTTTTCTCAACTCTTATACAATCTTATCAAATAAGCAAATCATAGTTTATAAGCAAGGTATCTAAATATCTTAACGCGAAGCATTAATAAATCACATATTTCTATGTTTCTATTATAAATAAAAATAATAAATGTTAGTAATTAAATGTTAATATAAATTTGTATGCACGTAATTTTACAAGATTCATTGCTTCAAAAAATCAACTATAGTACTAGTAACTAGTTATATTTTTGTAAACTATTTTCACAAGGTACATACAATATTCTATTCACGTCAAGCATGCATTTTTATTTTTTATATTTTACAAAATGTAAATTCATGAGTTAAGTTTTACATTTAAAATTTGAAATTAGAATTAAAATTTTGTACAAATTTCATAAAATATTGATTTCAAATAAAAAATAATTGAAATTCCAAATCATATGGCCAAATGCCTACTAATTGCTCTGACATTTGCTAAACGAAAAAAATCCCTACATAATTATTGGACATGTAAGCATTCAAGAAATAATTGTAGAATATATAAATGAAATGCCGAACACATGAAAAAAAAATTTAATTTGCTCCTAAATTTTATTTTGGCATAACAATTCGATTTTATTTCATTTTAGTTCTTTAATTTGTACTATTTAAATATTAAAAACGTTATCCAGTATAAATATTCAGCAAGTATTAGAAAAAAAATAAAAAGGTAAATCCATTGTAATTATATCCCCCAACCAACCAAAAGATACTCACATAATTATTTCTCCAAAACAACCATAAGTTCCTAACCTATTCTTTAACCCAACAATCTCATCACCCTTAAGAGATGAAACCCTCACTTATTTGTTCAATAACAGGTACATGAAAATCTAAATAATCTTACGCTTAAACCTAGCTACCTTGTTTCACAAATGAAATGTCACCTATATAAACTTGAATTTCATCACCAAATACAAGGAACTAGCAATGGATGTTCTGTTCCAGTGTTTTAAAAGGCGGAGGTGTGAGACATGACATTTTAAGCTTAGCATAGAGTGAGACGTAAACCTCGAGACATGGGGCGTAAGCTCAATGAATCTTTAAATTTTTAATTTACAATATAGTATAATAAAATAATAACACAAAATTATAAAAATAAATCAATAGTTTTAAATAATTACAAGCATGATTACGGAAACTCATAGTAAATAAAACTTCTAAAATGATTATAGAAGTATAAATAATCTACTATCTTAAATTTTTAATAATAAAAAATCATTATTTCTAAAAATATATTATTATCATACTATACAATCTATCAATCAATAACCCTTACTAGTATTATAATAAAACCATTACTCTATCATGAATAAAAATAAAATTACTTTCAAATAGCTAAATAAAATATTATAATTTTGAGACATATGACAAAATCATGAAGACTACGGGTAAGTGCAAAAAAGTAAAATTTCGCTATGAATTTTTAAAAGAAATGTTAGGTAATATATAATCACCCTCACAGTGTTACCAAATAGTAAAGATGCAATACTACAACTTGTTATTTGAGTTACTCTCAATCTTCTTATTTTTCTAGATTAAAAAACTATTAAATAGCATTCATTTATTCAAGAATTATGAGGGTCAACAATGCTAACTAAAGAATTTAACACATAAATTGTGTAAGATCTGTTAGGCGAGCCCCATCCATTGGACGTCGGGAGTGTTTATGACGTACATTCGGATGCGTAGGGCGTACAGTCAGGTGCTTAGGGCGTAAGTCTTACAGAACTAAGCCTCACACTTGAGTCTCGGGGCGTTAATTTGCTAGAGCCCCACCCCGAGGCGAGTCCTAACATAGTCTTTTAAAACACTACGACATTCTTTTGAACTCTAATTCGGTACTTTGATTTGTTAATAATGTGTATCGAATAGATATCAAACTAATTTAATTTGATTAGATTTTTTATTTCGGTTAAATCAAATTTTTTGATATAAATGTCTACCCCTACAAGGAAGGCCTAGCCAATTCCATAGCATAATCAGAACAAGAAATACAACAAACTTCTTCCACCTAGCCAATTTTTACATCTTTTTCTGGACCCTGTTTCTCAACTTATAGACGACCGATTTGAAAATCGTGCTTTGTTGAGAATATGTCTCAGGATATTGCAGAAATAAAATAGTTAGCTACTTTTAAGGTTTTTAAATTATTTTATAGAGTCCTATGTGACTTGAATTTAGGAGTTAGTTCTTTGATTTGTTATTTGAATTTTACTAGCATATTTTTCTATATTTTGTTAGGGATTATATCTATAAACGTATGTCTCTGAATTATTAATAAAATAATTTCCTTTGACAATTCTGCAGTATTTTTTTCTCAAAGTCTTTCTCTATTATTTTCTTAATTTCTTTATCAAAAAATCAACAATTGGTATCTAGAGCCTTCTTCTTGAGAGACCAGTGAGTAGAAAAATGGATTCCGAAAATAGTTTTTCACGAATGGCTCTTCCTATTTTTGATGGTGAGAATTATCAACTATGGGCTGTAAGAATGGAGACCTACTTGGAGGCTCTTAATCTTTGGGAGGGTGTGGAAGAGGATTATGAAATTAATCCGCTGCCAAATAATCCCACCGTGGCCCAAATCAAGAGTCCACAAGGAAAAGAAAATCATTAAGTCGAAAGCAAAAGCAACTTTGTTTGTTGCTGTTTCACAACTGTTTTCACGAAAATCATGACTCTCACATCACCAAAAGAAATTTGGAATTATCTGAAGAAAGAATATGCTGGAGATGAAAGAATACGAGTAATGAAGGTGTTGTGCCGTAATTTTCCTATCTATAGAAAAATCACTTTTTGAAATGTTCTAAGTATAAAACAATTTGAAAAATACTTAGAAAGAGTCGCCACTTAATTTTTAAAAGAAATTAAGAAAACTTATAATTTTCAAAGATTTAAACAGAAAAAATCATTTGAAAATACCAAAGAAGGTTCGGGGTTCAATTTACACTTCGAGAAGGGTTTAAGCATTCGAAGTGCCCGCTAACATGCGGTTGACCTGCGACTTGACTTAAAATATATTTGACTATTTTTTTAGAAAATATAATAACATAAAAAAAAATATATATATATATATATATATATATATATATATATATATATATATATATATATATATATATATATATATATATATATATAATAATTTACACTAATCGATTGAGTTTGAAAAATAACTAAGAAATGAACCATTTTATTCTATCTTTTTAGAGGAAGAGACCTAAAATGAAAATGTTTGAATTAAGGTGCAAGTGATTAGAAGATTAATAAAACTAGACTAATTAGAATTTATTTAGTTCATTTTAAAATAAATTGAACCAATTTAACACATTAAAGCATGAAAATCATTTTAAATTAATTGAAGAATAAAAGCTTTGACTAACTTTTGAGCAAATGACTACGCAGATATTTTATAATAATAATTTACTTTATTAAATTAACTTTGAGAAAATGGTTGAACAAATAGCAATTTTTTATTTTTTATTTTTAGAAAATGGAACCTTGAAAAAAAAAAAATTAGAAACCAGTAATTGAAACTGAATTAGTTGGTTTTTTTGTTTGAGCCATTTTTTTTTGGTTTTATGAAAAAAACTTATTTTAAACTAAATAATAAAAAAAAGTTTTTGACTAAGGATTATAGATGAAAATACAAGAGTTGATAAAATAAGTTTTGTTGGAAACAAAACAACTCAGATAAATAGTTCGTCTTTTGGGGAATTCAACTAAGTTAATTTACGATTACAAAGTTAGAGTTAGACAATAAACAATAAATAATCACAATTATATAATTAAAGAGTAAGGGAGAAAATGAATTTGGGCCTCCTTGGGCCAAATTCGCTGCTGATTTTAGGCTTAGGCTCAATCCCGTTTTTGTATACACTGGTTGTATATCAGTGTATATCATATGAACCCAGCCCATTTTGTTTGTATATAAGACTGTATACCGAATGTATACAACCTAATTCAACTTCCAGAACACCTGTTTCAATTTTTGGGACTTGTATATCACTGTTTTTTTTCCGTGTATACTTGTGTATACAGCTGTATAGGTCATGTATACAGTCCGTTTTTTTTTACTTCTCCAAGACCTGTACATCAGTCCCTGCTTGCTGCTGTTTTGGTGAAGGATGACTCAACAAATGATGAGTTTTTTAATCAAACTCGGAAATGCCAACATAGAGTCCGAGTTTGGACCCAATTGATGTCACATGCAACATAAACAAATAAAAAAAATACATAAGCAACAACTTATTCTCTTATTATGGAAAGTTTAACTAAAACAAGTATACCACTGTTTCCTACCTTAGATATCCTAAAGAAGACAAAAAAATAAAAAAATCTCTCATGAGATTTAATTAAGATAGGATAATCTAAACTTTGATTATTTAACAACATTATCATAAAAGACGGGCCTATAAATCAAGGACAGTGGGCAATAAACATTTGTAGATAAACACAAGCTAAAATTGAAATCAAGTTGTTAACACACTTTTTTCAAAATTTAAGCTAAGACAAGGAAGGAATATGTAAGACTAGTAAAGAAAAAGATTCAATATAAAATTGGTAACATTATCCTTTGATTAAAACAACTAACTTCAACTAAGAAATGGCAACAGAAAAAATATTGGAACATTTCAAAGATCATGTTCATTGCTTGAAGAAATTAAAATAAATTGACAAGGGGATTTGGACAAAGCATAAGTCCAATTGATCACATTAATGCATAGCTAGAAAAGAGACAACACTAGCATGGAGATAGCTTGAAAATGGAGCAAATCAATGAGTAAGTCAAGCTTAGACGAATTAAAACTTAAACGAGAATGAATCGGAAACAGACTATGATCTAAAACAAACCAAAGAGCAAGAACAAATTCACAAGGTGATGAATCACATGACTATGTACAACAAGGAATCAGGGTGGGAATTAAAGACATCTAAAAATCTCATACAAGAGCATTTTAACAGCAGTAAAAAAAAAAAAAAAAAAAAAAAAAAAACTCATCCATCATGTATTGAGCCTAAAGACATGCTAAGATAACTACTTCAATATCCTAAGACTTTACATATTCAACACTCAATAAAGATAAGATAGAGGAAACCGAGAGATTTCATAATGAACATATCAACGGTAAATAGAGTAGAAGAAACGATTCCTATTAATACCCATCAATCCACAATACTCTTTTAAGGACACATAAACCGAAATCCATAAAGAAGACTGAAACTAAACATAAATGATAAGCAAAGTTTACCTCTTTCTGGGCAGCAAATCTGGGACAGATACGAGCTTGATTTCGACTTCCCCGCCACACGAATTCAAAGCTCGAACAACGCACCAAGAGAATCCAAATGAAACCCGACTAATAAACTTTCCGAAACTCTTGAACTAGAGAGTCTTCCAATAATTTTTCCAAAAATATAAAGTTGACTATTCCCAGACCTTTATAACCTATATTTCGTGAGTAAATTCTGGCCAACTCTATAACTCTTCTAAAATTTTCTCCCAACCTCCTCTCAAACACTGACCGGTTGAGAGTTTATATAGGGGAAAAGAAAATCATTTTTTTTTTTTTGGGAAGAAATCGGATGGAAAGGATGAATTTGAATTTGAAATTCAAATTCCCTTTTGGATAAGGTTGTTGGATTTCCGCGATTTGGTGGGATTTTCCGAATTTTCTGGGATTTTTGCTGAACTTCTGGGTTTGTTGCGTGAAGAAGATGATATTGGGGTAGTGGGGTCGCATGCTGGAATTGGGAATGCTGATGGGATTTTGTGGGCTGAGAAATAAAGGGAATATTGGGTTGATGGGTTTGTCACATGGGACATGGGCCCAAAATTAGTTTGGGCTGCTGGAAAGGGTAAAAAAGGGGCCCAAAACTTGGTCTTAAATAGGTTTAAGGTGGGGGGTAGAAATGGGCTAGAATTATAAAAGGAAAATGGTCATTTGAATTTCAACTATAGCCAATTGGGATTAAGAAATATAGCCAATTTGAATTTAAGTAACAAAATTGGCTAAAACTTAAATAAAATGAATTAATATAATCAACTAACGAACTTCTTAATAAAATAAATAATTCAATTATAAACTAATAACTTGAAATTATAACAATAACTTAAAGTAAATTAGTAAAATATTTAGTTAAAATGTAAAATCTTTTGTGATGATTTTCAGACATTTATAAAATAACGTGATTGTAAAAATATACATATTTATTATTTAAATTATTTGAAATGACAAAATTACTTTTTAAAATAACTTGGAAGTATTTTGAATTTCATGAAACTTATTAATTCAAAATTATAACCATCCATAATATTTAAAATATAAAATCTTTTTTGAGACAATTTTCGAATAATCATAAAATATACTAATTATATACATAATTATGTAAACATATATATTATTTAAAACTTATAAAAATAATACAACTATTTAAAATAACTTGCAAACTATATTATAATTTATTTTTATTTTTTTGAAATTTTATAAAACTATTTTTTTTTAAATTGCTTGAAATTGAAGAAGCTCGATGATTAATCTCTAATGTGGAGGTCCAAAATTGGGTGTCAACAGTTGTCCCTCGTTTGACTTGGATTGATGAAAGCAATTCGAGGCAAATGAAATTGACAAATCCAATTTTGACCGACCACATCTTCATCTTTAGAAAAAGGATTTTGGTACGGACTTTAAGAATTATAGCCGAACCTTGTTATTAGGTTTCCTACATATCTCAGGCTATATGAGAAATCAGGCCACTTGTAGTTCTATACGCTTGATTTGACGCACGATTTTGAAAGAATTCAAAAGCTATCCTGATACCGTATTATGAAGGGACCAGAATGCTCGAGAATAAGATTTGAGAGAGGATGTCGGAATACAGCCGAGTTTTCAACACCGATCTCGCCTACATATCCCTTAACTTAGGGAATCAGGCTGCTTGTAGTTCGACTCTATTGGTTGAAAAGGAAATCTATTACGCAAGATATCCTTTGGTTTTGGAGGAGTGACAAATAGTCGAGTATGAAAAAGAGGCTTGCAACCTCTTAGTCATGAATGTGGAGCTCTTCACATCCATAAGTAAGAACTTACACGGACATAATTTCCAAAGCTCTTGGTGCATTGTCATTCAGATTGGAAAGCTGCTTCCGGTAGAGACCCAAAAATTTCCGGATGCGGAACTGAAACCAACAAACCCAAAGATAAACCCACATGCCTTCTGATAGGGGTGTGGTTTGATTGTGGTGGAAGTCGCTCCTCTGCTCGCGTCCTAAGAGTTTGGCACTCCTCTTTGGACTATGTCCCAGTTCGCTGCTAAGAAAAAGTTCCACGTTGTGCTGCATCCTAATTGATGTCGTCCGCACCTGTGGTTTGTTTTGAGAACTCATCCTCTTGGATGCTCTCGACAAAGACTGAGATAAAACTCATTAGCATAAAAAATGCCATTCAAATGGAGGGATAGTGTCTTTTACCGTGTTGACACTGAATTGTTCTCCTTGAACATTTGACGTCAACTCTATCGGGTTTGACGTGAAGCAAATAAAGCTTGTGTCTCATATTTGCAATATAATCTTCAGTGTACTCTTCTTTTGATGACGAAGTAATAAAATATGCAGATGTAATATGTTGATAGTTCTCTTGATGTCGTATCTGCAAGAAAAATGATGTAGTTGATGTTGATTCTCTTTTGATGGGCGAATCTTTCTCGCGATGCGTGAATATTTTTCCCGCGATGCATGAATCTTCTCTTGCGATGAATGAATCTCTTTCTGTTGCAATGCATGACTTTTCTGCGATGCATGACTTCTTTCTCTTGCTATGCATGATCTTTTCCCACGATGCATGAATCCTTTTCTCTTACAATGCATGATCTTTTCCCGACATGCATGAATTTTTTCTCTTGCTATGCATGATCTTTTCCCGCGATGCATGAATTCTTTTCTGCGATGCATGACTTCTTTTTCTTGCTATGCATGATCTTTTCCCACGATGCATGAATTATTTCTCTTGCTATGCATGATCTTTCCCCGCGATGCATGAATCCTTTTCTCTTGCAATGCATGATCTTTTTCCGCGATGCATGAATTCTTTTCTGCGATGCATGACTTCTTTCTCTTGCTATGCATGATCTTTTCCCGCGATGCATGAATTATTTCTCTTGCTATGCATGACTTCTCCGAGATGCATGAGTTCTTTCTCTTGCAATGCATGATTCCTTTCTCTTGTAATGCATGAATCTCTTTTCTTCTCTTGTAATACATGAATCTCTTTTCTTGCTATGCATGACTTCTCCGCGATGCATGATTTCTTTCCCTTGCTATGCATGACTTTTCAGCGATGCATGACTTTTTTCCCGACATGCATGAATATTTTCTCTTGCTATGCATGACTTGTCTTCCGCGATGCATGAACCTTTTTCTCGCGATGCATGAATCTTTCTCTTGCAATGCATGATTTGTCTTCCGCGATGCATGAACCTTTTTCTCGCGATGCATGATCTTTTCCCGCGATGCATGAATCCTTTTCTCTTGCAATGCATGATTTCTTTCTCTTTTGATGACGCCATCCCCGGTACCGAACGAAGATAATGATTCACCGAGCAACATAAGTGATCTTCTGGGGTATTTTTGGGTGGCGGTATTTTCTCAATCGACAATATAAAAAAAAAATGACCCTGGAAGTAGTGGTATTATCTCATTTGACAATACGATATAAATGACTCTCCGGGTAGTGATATCGTCTCATTCGACAATACGATATAAATAACCTTTAGGGTAGGAAGATTATCATATCTGACAATATAATGGAGATAAATATTTTCCAGGTATTTTTAGTTGCCGGGAAATAGTAATATTGCCCTCTTCGTGGTTTTCATTTGTTCCATCTCCGAACACAATTGTATATTCATTATTGACCTTGCCTTGCTGAGAATATGAATAAAGTAATGCTATTCATATTCTCAATTCTTGGTATAAGAAGTATAAGATATTTCCTGCATCCACAGAAAAATTGTTAATTTTGGAGAGCTCCTCGCCCTTTTAACTTCTCCATATTTATCGAATGAAGGAATACATTGATCTCGAGGCAAGCTTATAGACCTGTATCCACAGAAAAATTATTAGTTTTTTACAAAATGAACTGATCTGTGTCGATCTCTTCGGCTGTCTGCTCCTTGTTTTGCTATCTTCGATTGATTCCTCCAATCTCCCGTTTCTTGATAGATAAGACAAAACATTTTTTTGCAAAAATAATTGAAACATGGAGGAAAAGTTTTAAGGAAAATAGATTTTCAAAAGTAATATTTTGAAAAAGTCACTGCCAAGTGTCATGTCAAGTCAAGCTTAATGAACACCTTTGGAGTGATGTCTCGAGATCTATCCAATTACTCGTTGGGAAGTATTCAAGGTTGTTCTAAACTGCCGATAAGCTCAGTTGAAATTTTTGAGGTCATTTCTCAAAAATTTCTGTCCCAGTTAACTATCTTGGTGTATCTTTAACCGTTGGTGAGCAAATCACGAAATTTTTGAGATCCTCTCAAAATTCTTTCCCAGTTGCAAATTTCAAAGTAACTTTAGCCTCGACTTTGTTGGAGAGATCGTCTTCTTGAGAATTTTTGAGTCCCTCTCAAAAATTTTGTCCCAATTTCTATGGTAAAGGAAAAATAGAAATCTTACAGGAGATATGACCGAGCCCTTGTGGCGCCTACGTATTCCGTTGAGGCAGGAATCAGGTCAAATGTAGTTCTCCCTCTCGAGGATTAACAAAAATAAGAAAATTACAAAGAAACCGACCGAGGCCGACATAGGCCGCCTACGTATCTCATTCTTGAGAATTCATGTCAAACGTAGTTTGAATACAAATGAAATATTAAAAAGGGATAAAGGGGTGACCGAGGCCGACATAGGCCGCCTACGTATTTCATTCTTGAGAATTCAGGTCAGACGTAGTTCATTACAAGAGGGATAAAATTCAAAACGACGATTACAAGCAAATAAAGGCGATTACAAGCAAATAAAGGCGATTCCAAGGAAAAGATAGAAATCGAGTCTTTAAACATGGTATCTTTTGACAAAATTTAACTAGATTGATAACTTGTGAGATCCAATGCTCATGCTCAACCATGTGACGTCATCAAATAAATGTATCGATGTGTTCTCCAAGCAAACTGATGAGTTCTCTTTCTTATGTTTTGTCAGATAGACACCAATTTTGATTTCTTTGATGCGTTAATCATTTTCCTGATTCACTATTCTGATCTTTTCTGAATTTGACTTATCGTGATTTTTGAACTTTTTGAACTCCTCAACAAGGTGTTTGGGTACCATGATCTTTTTGTTGTTGTCCTTAAATTCGTCTGCATCTACCCCATTTTGTTCATTTAGGTTGTGACATGACATGATATCGACAGATTTGAAAATATTTTCAATGAAATCATAGACAAATACTGCTAGATAGCAAATATAAAGCAAGTAAAACAAATTTTCGCAATGAAGGAGTTTTTCATTTGAAATAAAAAAATAAAAACTTTGGCCATGCCAAAAATCATTTTCCTTCTTTCAAAATATTTTGAGGGGGATTAAAACATATTGAGACAAAAATTAGAGTAAAGGATGGGTCTCGAGCCTCATTTGGAACACCTCCAATTTAGAAACAACATAGAAAATTGTCTATCTCTACCAAGATGAGCGAGGAATCAAAAGCGGAGTGGATGTCCAGTTAGGAATTTGCTCATTTGGCTCGTTCTGTAGTATGATTGGCGTCTCAATCATCTCTTCAAGCACAACATCACCTTCTATGAACAAATTTTTAATTCCTTCCCCTAGACCATTTTGCATCGGAAAAGACTTATATGAGTGAGGCAATGATTTTGAAAAAGCTTGATCAATCTTCAGCTTGTTCTGACCCTCCTTTGGCACTAAAGCAAAATCTTGATGAAGTGCCATGATCCCAAATTCAGATTTTTTGGTTGGAGAGACTACGATTTTCTCAAGTTTTTCAAGGTTGGTTGAGATTATAACTTTCTCCACATTCAAATCTTCTTTGACTTCGATCATATTAATAGTCAACCCTCCATGATTCGGCATGGAGTTACTATTGACATTAGGAGTCGACGTCTGAAGAGTGACGACTTTTTGATCTATCAGGTCTTGAATTTTATGCTTCAAGTCGATACAATCCTCAGTATTATGCCCAGCACTTCCTGAATGGTAAGCACAATGAAGATCAGATCTATAAAACTTGGAGTTGACATTGATATTTTTTGGGTCAATTGTTTGTATCAAGCCAGCTGATTGTCATCTCTCAAAAAGTTGTGTTCGACTCTCAATCAAGGGGTGAAAACTCTAAAAGGTTTCTTCTCAAGATCTGGGCGAGGAGGATTGTAATTATTTCCTGGATGTGAAGGTCCTTGACGGTAATTTGGAGAATTTTGGCGAGTTGGTGCTTGCATTTGAAAATTTGGGTATTGTGGAGCTCGGTAGCTAGGAGGGGTGTTTTGGTAGTGAAGAGGTGCAGTTTGGTAACTTGATTGGATATTTGAACAATTAACTGGTGGAACTTGGTAATACGAATGAGTATTTTGGTAATGTGGAGGTGGAGTTTGGTAAACAAGAGGTGGAAATTGGTAACTCGTTGGTGGAGTTTGGTAATTAGGGGGTAGAATTTGATAACTCGGTGGAGGAATTTGATAACCTGATTGGGTATAACAAACTGGATATGAATTTTGTGTAGCTCGAGGATAACCGTTGAAAGGTGAGGATTTTTTGAAATGTCCTTTTTCATCAGATGCGCAGGAAATAGAAGACACATCATCTCTCTTATTTTTCAACAATCCTGAAAAATCGGTAGGGGCGGCAACGCGAGAAATCTTTCCGGTTTTAAGCCCATCCTCGATAGTCTTACCTACCTTGACTATCTCCGCAAATTTTGCTCCAATGAGCAACATTATCTTGTCATAATATTCTGGCTCTTGAATGCGTATGAACACTTCAACGATCTCTTTCTCAGACATGGGAGGTCGAACTCGGGCGGCCTCTTTCCTCCACTTATACGTATATTCACGATCGCTTTCAGTGGATTTCTTCTTAATTCTCTCCAAAGAATAGCGATCAGGAACGATCTCCACATTGTAGGCGAACCGTTCGACGAAATCTTTAGCTAGTGCATTCCAGCTGGACCACTGCTTTATCTCATGGGAAGTAAACCATTCCAAGGCTTCTCCATTCAAGCTTCGGCTAAAGAGCCGCATTAACAAGGCTTCATTCCTGCCAACTCCTACGAGTAGGTCACAGTAGGCTTTCAGGTGCGCCAAGGGATTCCCTGTTCCTCCGAAAGTGTCGAATTTTGGCACTTTAAACCCTTTCGGGAGTTCCAGATCTGGATGGATGCACAAATCCTCATAACTTAACCCATCGACTTTAGGAATACAATGCAGCTCCTTCATGGCTTTCCTAATCTCTTCTTTCATATTCAGCTTGACTGCCTCTTCCTTTGACCTCCACTCTCTCTTCCGTTCCTCATAGTGATCAAGTCCAGAACAGGTGACATAACGTTCATTTGGAATTGGAATTTGAAAAGTAGTCTTTAGAGGCAATGGCGGAGCAATGGAGGGACTCTGGGTATTTTGAGTGGCCTGGTGATTTTGAGGGAAAGTCTGGGGGTTGGTATACTGATTTTGATGGTGGAGGATGGTTTGCGGATAATTGACATTTTGGTTTTGAGGGGGAGGGCAAGATTGCAGATTGGTATTTTGAGGAGGAAGTGGCATTTGGAGGTTGGTATCTTGAGGAAGATGTGGCGCTTGGTAAGGGACGGAGGCATAATGGAGATTCGGAGCGGTTAGGTTGATGATTAGGGAATTTTGCGTGGGGTTAGAGAGTGGATTCTGAACCTGTTCCGTGCTTGGAGGAGGAAAGTGGAGTGGCGGTAGATCTTGTCTTCTTTGCATTTCAATCCTCATTTCGGCAATATGTTGCATCAATTACATAATTAATTCATTTTGATCAGCGACGGTGGGCTGGGCCACAATAACATCAGTCAGGCCAATCTCTTCATTATTATCACCCATTACTGCCTTTCCCTTTTGCGAATTTTGATCGGGGAAGGAATCTTTGGGAGCCTTAGATATTGTAAAATAAGGGTGTTCAGCCAGCTTATCAACACAGATCAGTTCTAAGCACCTGACAAAGAAAAATAACTCAAAAGATAACGTGTTAGTATCTAAAGGTGATAAATAATACAAAATATCGCACATTGGCGCAAACACACAAGAGTTGCTTTATTCGAAGATAAACTAGCCCACGTATTTAGAGAAATGACTAAATAGACAGAAATTTGCCTATTTGATTTTCAGCTTAGTGAACCAGAGACGTCAGCTTGAGTCGAGACAAAATTGATTGTATCTTTCATTGTCATAATTTTCAATTTTCGATTGAGATGTAACTCTAATTTCTTTGTAAGAGTTGGAAAGATATAATTTCTCAAAAATTAGGACCGAGCCTTGAAAGGCTGCCTACGTATCTCACGAGGGAGAATTCAGGTCCTACGTAGTTCGGCCCTTGAATCTCTTTTGATTTGAGACGGTGAATCTTTTTCTGGTATGAGAGAGCAGGATTTAAAAAATGAAATTCGAATTTATTGGGAAACCAAAGACTTGAAAAGTATTTGGGCGTACTTTCGATAATGACTTGATATTTGTGCTTAGGGGTTTCTAGAAAATTTTCAAAATAGTAGGCTAGAATATCTCCAAATAAAGCAACATAATCACACAAACAGTTATAACACATAAACAATTATTGCGCGTTTTAAACAAATATGTGACCCTTTTGTACCAAGGGTAGGCCTAATGATTTGAGGGATGTATACGTCATTTGAAACATTTCATTACCCCCAAAACTTAAACTTATACATGTTTTGTAAATAAACTGAATGGGGATACATAGTAGGGAAAATGGGATACAAAATAATCAATCCCTCACAGGGGCTCAATCCTAGTTTATGCTTCCAAGGAAAGATCATATGTTCTTGATTTCTTGTTATCTTCGAATGTCCACGCTCTTGGATGCTATGATAATTTGATCCTTTTTTGACTTGAACAAACGATTAAAACTCAACCCTAAGAGACAATGGTTTGCTAAATGGCGTATACATCCTTCAAATTTAAACACATAAGCATGATTGTCTTTTATTGACCAATGGGCCAAACAGACACAATGTGGACTTCTAATGGGCCCAAACACGCCTTGGGTGTTGGGTCAACTTAGTTCAAATGCGCTAAATTTGGAATTTGGTTTGGCTTTACACTAGTCTTGACTAAGAGTGGGGTTTATTTGAAGTGGACTGGTGACCCAAGCGGACTACTTGGGCTGGGACAGTTAACGACCGTTGACTATCCAGTAGCCAACTACATTCGTCAGGGTGTCCCGAGAACAATTTGGTTAACGAACGACTGCGGCCCGCATAATCGTCCTTTAAGTGGAAAGAAAAAAATGTCATTTGACGGAATAAATGATATGCATGCAATGACAGTTGGTATCACAATTTAAGCAAATAAGGCACATATGAGGTAAAACAATTTCAACAAATATTAGCAAATAGTCAAAGAGAGTCAAGTCATTATGGTTAGAACCTAATTGAACCCCCAGCGGAAGTCGCCATTTCTGTTGTGCCGTAATTTTCCTATCTATAGAAAAATCACTTTTTGAAATGTTCTAAGTATAAAACAATTTGAAAAATACTTAGAAAGAGTCGCCACTTAATTTTTAAAAGAAATTAAGAAAACTTATAATTTTCAAAGATTTAAACAGAAAAAATCATTTGAAAATACCAAAGAAGGTTCGGGGTTCAATTTACACTTCGAGAAGGGTTTAAGCATTCGAAGTGCCCGCTAACATGCGGTTGACCTGCGACTTGACTTAAAATATATTTGACTATTTTTTTAGAAAATATAATAACATAAAAAAAAAAATATATATATATATATATATATATATATATATATATATATATATATATATATATATATATATATATATATATATATAATAATTTACACTAATCGATTGAGTTTGAAAAATAACTAAGAAATGAACCATTTTATTCTATCTTTTTAGAGGAAGAGACCTAAAATGAAAATGTTTGAATTAAGGTGCAAGTGATTAGAAGATTAATAAAACTAGACTAATTAGAATTTATTTAGTTCATTTTAAAATAAATTGAACCAATTTAACACATTAAAGCATGAAAATCATTTTAAATTAATTGAAGAATAAAAGCTTTGACTAACTTTTGAGCAAATGACTACGCAGATATTTTATAATAATAATTTACTTTATTAAATTAACTTTGAGAAAATGGTTGAACAAATAGCAATTTTTTATTTTTTATTTTTAGAAAATGGAACCTTGAAAAAAAAAAATTAGAAACCAGTAATTGAAACTGAATTAGTTGGTTTTTTTGTTTGAGCCATTTTTTTTTGGTTTTATGAAAAAAACTTATTTTAAACTAAATAATAAAAAAAAGTTTTTGACTAAGGATTATAGATGAAAATACAAGAGTTGATAAAATAAGTTTTGTTGGAAACAAAACAACTCAGATAAATAGTTCGTCTTTTGGGGAATTCAACTAAGTTAATTTACGATTACAAAGTTAGAGTTAGACAATAAACAATAAATAATCACAATTATATAATTAAAGAGTAAGGGAGAAAATGAATTTGGGCCTCCTTGGGCCAAATTCGCTGCTGATTTTAGGCTTAGGCTCAATCCCGTTTTTGTATACACTGGTTGTATATCAGTGTATATCATATGAACCCAGCCCATTTTGTTTGTATATAAGACTGTATACCGAATGTATACAACCTAATTCAACTTCCAGAACACCTGTTTCAATTTTTGGGACTTGTATATCACTGTTTTTTTTCCGTGTATACTTGTGTATACAGCTGTATAGGTCATGTATACAGTCCGTTTTTTTTTACTTCTCCAAGACCTGTACATCAGTCCCTGCTTGCTGCTGTTTTGGTGAAGGATGACTCAACAAATGATGAGTTTTTTAATCAAACTCGGAAATGCCAACATAGAGTCCGAGTTTGGACCCAATTGATGTCACATGCAACATAAACAAATAAAAAAAATACATAAGCAACAACTTATTCTCTTATTATGGAAAGTTTAACTAAAACAAGTATACCACTGTTTCCTACCTTAGATATCCTAAAGAAGACAAAAAAAATAAAAAAATCTCTCATGAGATTTAATTAAGATAGGATAATCTAAACTTTGATTATTTAACAACATTATCATAAAAGACGGGCCTATAAATCAAGGACAGTGGGCAATAAACATTTGTAGATAAACACAAGCTAAAATTGAAATCAAGTTGTTAACACACTTTTTTCAAAATTTAAGCTAAGACAAGGAAGGAATATGTAAGACTAGTAAAGAAAAAGATTCAATATAAAATTGGTAACATTATCCTTTGATTAAAACAACTAACTTCAACTAAGAAATGGCAACAGAAAAAATATTGGAACATTTCAAAGATCATGTTCATTGCTTGAAGAAATTAAAATAAATTGACAAGGGGATTTGGACAAAGCATAAGTCCAATTGATCACATTAATGCATAGCTAGAAAAGAGACAACACTAGCATGGAGATAGCTTGAAAATGGAGCAAATCAATGAGTAAGTCAAGCTTAGACGAATTAAAACTTAAACGAGAATGAATCGGAAACAGACTATGATCTAAAACAAACCAAAGAGCAAGAACAAATTCACAAGGTGATGAATCACATGACTATGTACAACAAGGAATCAGGGTGGGAATTAAAGACATCTAAAAATCTCATACAAGAGCATTTTAACAGCAGTAAAAAAAAAAAAAAAAAAAAAAAAAAAACTCATCCATCATGTATTGAGCCTAAAGACATGCTAAGATAACTACTTCAATATCCTAAGACTTTACATATTCAACACTCAATAAAGATAAGATAGAGGAAACCGAGAGATTTCATAATGAACATATCAACGGTAAATAGAGTAGAAGAAACGATTCCTATTAATACCCATCAATCCACAATACTCTTTTAAGGACACATAAACCGAAATCCATAAAGAAGACTGAAACTAAACATAAATGATAAGCAAAGTTTACCTCTTTCTGGGCAGCAAATCTGGGACAGATACGAGCTTGATTTCGACTTCCCCGCCACACGAATTCAAAGCTCGAACAACGCACCAAGAGAATCCAAATGAAACCCGACTAATAAACTTTCCGAAACTCTTGAACTAGAGAGTCTTCCAATAATTTTTCCAAAAATATAAAGTTGACTATTCCCAGACCTTTATAACCTATATTTCGTGAGTAAATTCTGGCCAACTCTATAACTCTTCTAAAATTTTCTCCCAACCTCCTCTCAAACACTGACCGGTTGAGAGTTTATATAGGGGAAAAGAAAATCATTTTTTTTTTTTTGGGAAGAAATCGGATGGAAAGGATGAATTTGAATTTGAAATTCAAATTCCCTTTTGGATAAGGTTGTTGGATTTCCGCGATTTGGTGGGATTTTCCGAATTTTCTGGGATTTTTGCTGAACTTCTGGGTTTGTTGCGTGAAGAAGATGATATTGGGGTAGTGGGGTCGCATGCTGGAATTGGGAATGCTGATGGGATTTTGTGGGCTGAGAAATAAAGGGAATATTGGGTTGATGGGTTTGTCACATGGGACATGGGCCCAAAATTAGTTTGGGCTGCTGGAAAGGGTAAAAAAGGGGCCCAAAACTTGGTCTTAAATAGGTTTAAGGTGGGGGGTAGAAATGGGCTAGAATTATAAAAGGAAAATGGTCATTTGAATTTCAACTATAGCCAATTGGGATTAAGAAATATAGCCAATTTGAATTTAAGTAACAAAATTGGCTAAAACTTAAATAAAATGAATTAATATAATCAACTAACGAACTTCTTAATAAAATAAATAATTCAATTATAAACTAATAACTTGAAATTATAACAATAACTTAAAGTAAATTAGTAAAATATTTAGTTAAAATGTAAAATCTTTTGTGATGATTTTCAGACATTTATAAAATAACGTGATTGTAAAAATATACATATTTATTATTTAAATTATTTGAAATGACAAAATTACTTTTTAAAATAACTTGGAAGTATTTTGAATTTCATGAAACTTATTAATTCAAAATTATAACCATCCATAATATTTAAAATATAAAATCTTTTTTGAGACAATTTTCGAATAATCATAAAATATACTAATTATATACATAATTATGTAAACATATATATTATTTAAAACTTATAAAAATAATACAACTATTTAAAATAACTTGCAAACTATATTATAATTTATTTTTATTTTTTTGAAATTTTATAAAACTATTTTTTTTTAAATTGCTTGAAATTGAAGAAGCTCGATGATTAATCTCTAATGTGGAGGTCCAAAATTGGGTGTCAACAGAAGGTATTAAATTTAACGAGGGAATTCAAATTGCAGAGAATGAAAGAGTCGAAAACAGTCAAGGAATACTCTGATAGATTCCTTGGAATTGTCAACAAGGTAAGATTACTAGGCACTGAATTTAAAGATACAAGGATTGTTGAAAAAGTTCTTGTTACAGTGCCCGAAAGATATGAAACATGTATTACAACCTTGAAAAACACACAAGATCTGTCCAAAATTACCTTGGCAGAATTGTTAAATTCTTTGCAGACACAGAAACAAAGGAGGCTTATGAGGCAAGATGGCATGGTTGAAGGAGCATTAATAGCGAGCCACAAAACTCAAAGCAAGGGTAAATTCTTGAAGAATTACCCACCATGTCAGCATTGTGGCAAAAATGGACATCCTCCATATAAATGTCGGAAGAGACCAGATGCACAATGCAAGATCTGCAAACAACTTGGTCATGAAGCTGTGATTTGCAAAAGCAAATTTCAAAAGGATGAAACAGTTGCCCAAGTCACTACTGAAGAAGAAGAAGAAGAAGAAGAAGAAGATCACTTATTTGTGGCAATTTGTTTTTCAACCAAAAAATCTGATTTTTGGATGATTGATAGTGGTTGTACAAACCACATGACATATGAAAGAAATCCTTTTAAAGAGTCCATTCCTATGAAAAATAAGAAAGCCAGAATTGAGAATGATGATTGTATTCCTGCAAAAGGAAAATGGTCTGTTGCAATTAAAACAAATTCAGGTACAAAAATAATTTCAGATATTCTTTATGTGCCTGATATTGATAAAAGTTTTGTTTAGTGTTGGCTAGTTAATAGAAAAAAGATTTAAATTATTATTTGGAGACAAATATTGTCGAATATTTGATTCTACTAAGCAAGAGATTTTACAAGTTGAAATGAGAGGTAAAAGCTTCTCATTTAATCCAACAGAAGATGCACACAAGCCTTGTAAGACAAAAGATGAATTGACAGATTTGTTCACAAGGTCAATTTCAGATGAGACTACAATCTACAATTCCTGATCCAAGGAGGAGTGTTGAGAATATGTGTCAGGATATTGCAGAAATAAATAGTTAGCTACTTTTAAGGTTTTTAAATTATTATATTAGAGTCCTATGTGACTTGAATTTAGGAGTTAGTTCTTTGATTTGTTAGTTGAATTTTACTGGCATATTTTTCTATTTTTTGTTAGGGATTATATCTATAAATGTATGTCTCTGAATTATTAATAAAATAATTTCCTTTGACAATTCTGCATTATTCTTTTTCTCAAAGTTTTTCTCTGTTATTTTCTTAATTTCTTTATCAAAAAACCAACATGCTTCAACCTATTTAATTTAGAGAACGTTGTTAACGATATAAAATGTTGAATATTAAGTGTCTATTTTGATTAACTTATTCTTAGATGCTTCTGACTTTTTAAGTATATTTTAATTTTGAAGGTGTTTGAAAATGTTAAAAAGTGTGTTAAGCATTCATTTTTAGGTCAATTTATTTTTAAAAAAAACTCAAAAGTAGGGTATACTCTACTTATGACTTTTAGCCTTTAACTTATAAGTTACTTTTTATAAGCTCATCCAAATAATCCTTAACTTCAAAAAGAATATCTCACGCGCCTTAAAAGATGAGTAATATCTCAACAATATGTCCAGTTAGCATTTTGTGTTTAAATGATAAATAAAAAATAAAGTCAAAAAGGTTAAAATGGAATAAAATTAAATTGGAATATCAAAATAAAATTTAAGAACAAATTAAAAGGATTGTACATGTTGTTGGCCTAAATAAAATTAAAGAAAATATGCTATGTCTAATGTCACTTTACACCTATATGACAGTTGTTTAATATAGTATAGTCCTATCTTTTAGTTATTATTATAATATATATCTTGGCTTCAAAGGTTACTAATGTTTTCAACTTATTACAGCAACTCATTTTTGCACTTGCAACGTGAATAAAAAAAACAAAATGATGGAATGGCCTGTCACTATTTTTTTTGCAATACAAGATGGAGTAAGTCTTCTTTTATTTTGACATGTCACAACATTCATCTATATTAAGAGATTGGGGTTAAAAAAATAGTTTTGTTTTGCCTTATTTCCGTTTTCTTGTCTGACGTGCAAGACTATTCCCCTACAAGACAGTAAAGAGGTTGGCATGTCATAATCCATGTCTTAAATAGCAAGATGCATGTTTTTGTGGCCCCCTCATTCTTTTGTCTCCAAAATATTATCTAAGTATAAAACAACATACATAATATAATTTCAAACTGGAGTTTGGAGAGGGTAAAATATGTTGTACACAGATTTTGTAATTATCTCGTAGAAGTGGAGAAGATGTTTCAGGCAAATTCTCGATTCAAGTGCATCAAATCTAAGTACAAAGAAGAAGAGAATAGTGTAAAAAATAATAATAATATAGCAACTAACAAGAATTAAGTAGTGCAAAGGAAATAAGAACAACAAAATAATGTGATAATAGCAACAGAGTAAATCACAAACGATGATATATATCAAAAATAAGAACTACAATAATATGATTAGTGTAACGACAAACCCTCGAAAAGCAAACCGACCATCCACTATCTACTAACCTTCTACCTTAGTATGTGTCCTCCACAACCTCCTATCTAAGGTCATGTCATCGCGTTAACATGAAGTTACGCCTAAGTTCATGTCGTCATTAACCTGAAATTACGCCATGTCATATCTCTATAACCAACCTCTCGCACCTCCTCAACGGGGGCTTCTACGCATATAACTAGTATCAATTAAATATAAAAAGTTTTATTTTATATTATGTCCCACACAATTAATACTTGTGTGACCTTTTTCTAATCAGTACATTATTTCTATTTATTTCAGCAACTCTCTATCTATACAAGTTGTACATCTCTCTGATTTACCAGTCATGATTAACACCAAAATCATAAAACTAACTTTAATTCTCTTTATGGTCTACTCAGTTAAATCTAGCCCACCTGAAGATCCCATAAAATGTTCATACAACACAAATTTCAACTGCACCATTACAAACTCCTACGGGGCCTTCCCAGATCGTGCGATTTGCAAGGCATCTCAAGCTATTTATCCATCCACAGAAGAAGAAGTCATTTCTATAGTAGCAAATGCAACAAGAGAAAAGAGAAAAATGAAAATCGCCACTCAATTCTCTCATAGCATACCCAAATTGGTATGTCTAGACAATGATGATCAAGACCGCGGGTTACTTATAAGTACAAAATACCTAAACAAGATCTTGAGAATCGATCAAGAAGACATGAGTATAACTGTTGAAAGTGGGGTGACATTGAAACAACTTATTAGTGAGGCGGGTAAAGCAGGATTAGTCCTGCCTTACGCGCCTTATTGGTGGGGTTTAACTATTGGTGGTTTAATTGGGACCGGAGCTCATGGAAGTTCTCTTTGGGGTATGGGAAGTTCGGTACATGATTATATTATGCGACTTCGAATCGTTACACCAGCTGATGCGTCGTATAATTATGCTAAAGTTCGTATATTGGAAAATGGTAGCTCTGAGCTGAATGCAGTTAGAGTGTCACTAGGTGTTCTTGGAGTTGTTTCACAGGTATGTTCTCGGAGTTCGTAAGATAAAATTTATTTTTAATACATCAAACTAAGGATGCTCACGATTCAATTGAAAATTGATTGAATTTTTTTTTGGTTTGGATTTAAATTTAATATATATATATTGATTTTTATATATATTTTTTCATGAAAAGTTTGTTTATCTCTACTAAACTAATGAACTTTACATCTTAAATTTATTTTTAAAAAGAAAGTCATGAATCTAGACTTATTTATTATTCATAGAAATAACTATGAGATTACCTATATATTTTCTGTGTTTCTTTCTCATCAACCTTATTCCTTGATTAAAGCTTATAGATGTTGTTAAAATATTTTCTTTAAAATTTAAGAAAATTATGTTCGTCACAATAAAAATGTTAATAATGGATTATAAATTGGAAAAGAATAATAATCTAATGGTAGGGAAAAAAATAAAAAAGAGAAATACAATAAGATTTCGTAAAAATCGAATAAAAAAAAAAGAATCAAACCGAAGAAAATAAACAATAAACAAATCGATCAACATGAACTACATTTGGTTTGTTTTGATTTTTAATACTTTAAAAACTGAATCAATTAGTTCAATTTATATTTTAACCATAACTAACCCAAATAAACCATGCACCTCTACACAAAATCAAACAAATCATCATATTACTAATATACTTTATTCAACACTATCATTCTTATACACCACCCTATTAAACGAATCATACAATGATGGATTCAAAAATTTTATTTAGGGGTTTGAAAAAAGAATTAGCTTGCGCACCCAACAGGGTAGATCGTAATACTACTAATATACTTTATTCAGCACTATCATTCTTATACACCGTTTTAAACGAATCATATAGTGACGAATTCAAAATTTTCATTTAGGGGGTTCAGAAAAAAAATATATACCTTGCGCACCTAACATGAATCAAATCTACAAACTGAGGATAACATTTGTGGCCCAAGTTGCACAGTCTAATATCACTGGGCTATTTCTCTTCTTTGATTGAGGTGGTTCAAAATTAATATATATATAATTATTAAAAAATTACCTTATATATACAGTATATTTTTTTTGCTGAGGGGTTCGGGTGAACCCCTGAACCCATGTAGGTCCACCCCTGGAATAGTATATCTGACGTTTAAATTGTACCATAATGAAAACAGTAATAGTACTTGGGGGTGAATTTTCAAACCAAACTATAGTCTAGGTGCTTCCCATTTCATACCCCATTAAATGATAGTACGTAGTTTGCATTGACAAATTAAAATGGTATAGTTCGATTGAGAAAAGTGTTTTTTTTTTTGGTTTCCCATGGATCCATTTGAGGGTGACGCTCCCAACATGGTTTTCTCTATATCTAGGGCTCGAACCCGAGACATCTAATTAAGAAATATAGAAACTCTTTGACATGGTTAAAATTATTTTTTTTTTAAATGAATTTTTAAATAGAATAATATTTATTTTAGATTCTTTTGTGAAATAAGTGAAATCCAATATAATGAAGTGTGATAGTATCATTTAATAATTGTCACATAAAAAAATATATCATTTTTTTAGACTGATTAAAAATAGTGTATCAACCATATAGTAATTATTGACATTTTTATGGGAAAAAGTCCCCAGTATAATTATTGGACCTTTAAGCCCTCACTAACGAATCATGAAAATCATTTATATATCTCTAACTTTATTTTGTAAAACTCAAAATTTCTTCTTAATTTTGAATAATGAAAATTATTCCCTTGCACAAAAGTAACATTTTTAAAATACCTAGATTTTATATTATGTATCAAACATTATCTTTTACTTAAAATTATGATTATTTTTTTTCTAATCTATGTAACAAATTAACTTGTAAAAGATAAACATTATTTCATAGACGAAATAATTACTATATAAAATTTGTTCTTTTATAACATTTTAGTACCTTATAAAATTATTATTTTTTATCATCACTTATTACATATAACATTTTAATAACAATTTGTTTTTAAAAAGTATTTTCATAAATTTAAGCTACATATTAATTCATACTTCGATGGAAAAATAAAATGAGTTTAGCTAATCAATGGATCAGTCAATAATCAATCTAAATTTATATAAATTAAATAAATTATAATTTTATAAGCTGATTATATCTCTATTCACGTTCCATAATGACGGTGGATGAGAAGCTTCCTAAGAGGAAGAATTGATTGGATGGTGCTTGTTATATAGTGTGTATATATTATTGCTTACACACTACTATAACGGTGATAGTGATTGGTGTTTATTAATGAAAAAAAAAGATTGAGGTGGAAGGATCACACATTTAGTTATACGCGTATTAATTAGTTAGGTAAGTATTAGTCATGTGAATATTAGTAATTTATCTTCTATCACGCATAAGATAACACACTAATTTCTTCATAATTTATACATTAATTATGTGATTTTCCAAATTACATATCACATGTCGCATTTATTTTATATATGAATAATTAATTTTTCGAACAAACTATCAAAATTCTGCAATTAATACATAAATAACTTGCTACTTTACTGTCTACCAAACAACCCCTTAATGTATAGTATATAATCATTATATATTCAATGCAATCAGAGGGTATATAATAATTAAGGATCCATTTGGACATGTGATATGAAATCATAATTTAAAATTAGATTGATTTGAAATTGAAGTTTTGTTTGGACGTGTAATTTAAATTTCTTTATTAAGCTGTATTTTTTTCCCCCATAAATATGTAAACTTCACAAGTTGTGAAATTTATCAAAATTTCCTCAATTCTTATACAATCTCACCAAAATGAACAAACCGCAGTTTATAAATAAGATATCGGAATATCCTAAGATTCCGAATTAATAAATCACAAATTTCTATGTTTCTTTTATAAGTAAATGGTCATTGTGATTACAAATTTTCAAATAAACATTTTTATAAAGATTCACTAGTGAACGACAATAATAACTAATTATTTTAAATAGAATATTTTCGCATCGTATATATATAATCTCTTCACGTCGAGTATACGTTTTTTTTACAAAATTTAAAATGATATATTTCTCTTTTGACGAAAAACTAACTTATGAGTCAAATTTACATTTAAAATATTTTGAAATCATGATTAAAATCTCAATAATGCTTTTTGAAATAATCATAATCCCAAATCACATGTCTAAATGCTGATTTAAAATCATAACTCAACTCATTTCAATCCATTTTAATCCGAATAACTATTGAGCTGATTTTACCCTAATCAACATATTAGTCCAATCCATTTTAACTTATTGATCAATTTCAACTCAACCATGCTATTTGACATTCTTATCTCTACATATCAATCAAAGGGTTGTGGACTATTGCCATTTCTATTAATCAACCAAAAGCTATATTTTTTTTTGGCTTGTTTTCCCCATATCTTAATATTTAAAAAAAGGTGGTTATGTTGTTTTTCACTCTGCACGGATATGTGCTGGAAATTGGTGTTTCACTTTAATTTCATGGAAGA
Source organism: Solanum okadae (assembly GCA_036553675.1). Taxonomy (NCBI): domain Eukaryota; kingdom Viridiplantae; phylum Streptophyta; class Magnoliopsida; order Solanales; family Solanaceae; genus Solanum; species Solanum okadae. Next base: position 9,162,822 of record CM071686.1, on the reverse strand, counting down.
ATGTTATCAATATTTTATAGTTCCACTCATTTGAAAAATAATATCATTTTCTAATTATTAACGGACTACATTTTTTCATAATAAAAAATTGAAGAATCGAATCGAATTTGATAAAAATCAAATCGAAGAATCAAACGTTCACTCCTAGAATTCATGTCTCTTTTTTGACGTTCAAATTAAATCCATAATATATAGATAAGTGTTATGAATAAAGTCCAGCCCAATGTGGATACCAAGGTCACACAAATAGTTATTGGGACGACAAGAGCTATTGGGCCGAGAACGAGCAATAGGACCAGATTAATTTGGGATCCGGGTTGAGTAGGGGCATGAGAACGGTTCCAACAAAAAAGGTAGTGATATGTGATTCAGGAATTATACAAATTGTTGAGTTTCATTATTCTTAGTCGAGCTTCTCATCCCCTTCTATCTATATTTGTATTTTCTAGTCTCAGTTTTGTTTTAACGATTGTTAGTTGTTAATTGCTTGTTTCCCTTTCTCAATTGTATTTTGTGTTCTCATTATGATACATATCATTATTGTGTTGGTAACTTGATCAGTTGTTACATAAGTCTCAATTAATATATTATACTTAGATAAGTAATGTTTATTTCTCTTTCCAACAATAGTATAAAAAATCAAACATAACTTTTGAAAGACAAATTCAGTCCTAATGTATATGTGTGAGTTAATTTAGGTGACACTAAAACTAGAACGTGTGTTCAAACGTTCAATTACACTTTTAGAAAGGGACGATTCAAACTTAGGGGAAGATGCATCTACCTTTGGGAGACAACATGAATTTGCTGATTTTACATGGTATCCGAGCCAACGCAAGGTTATTTATAGGATCGATGATCGAGTTTCTGCCAGCACTCCTGGCAATGCCCTTAATGACTTTTTTGGATTTCGCTCTACACCTTCACTCGTTCTCGCCATTTTAAGAACTACGGGTAATTAATTGTTCATAAATTGCTTCAAATGTACTTTCTTTCAACTTTATGGTAACATTTTTGATACTAGGTCATGACTGTAGTCTACTTTCTTGGTTCACTAGAGGAGTATCAAGAATCAACAAATGATGCTGGTGGAAAATGCTCAAGTGCCAAACTAACTACTTCCACATTGAAGATTGGTGCTAATGGGTTGACAAATAATGGTTAGTTAATTCTTTCATCATGCGATCATACAAGTAATATAGGATGTTAAGTTCAGATATCATATCTATATAGAGACCTGTCAGATTGATCGTCTAATTTGAATTATTATTTTAACTAATTGATAAGTAACAAACAACTTTGGGAATTATGCTTTCCTATACTAAATTTAATAGAATATACATAGGTTGAAAAAGTGTACCAAATAAGGCACTAATAATACATAAAACTAGTACATATATTTTTTATTCTAATGCAATCCACCAAACGACCTCTAATTAAATATGAAAAATTTAGTGTGCTTTAGACATTCACTATCCAAGAAGAATTTAACATATTGTTATGGATTCTTATTTTATATTTTCATTACATTACATTTACATTATAAGTAATAATTAGTTCGTCTTTATTTAATAGTAATATTATTTATCTTCTTAATTGTATTTTGAAAGGAAGAGTTCTTTTATTTCCTCCTCAATATTAAAGACTTTAATAATCTAAGTTGCATAGGCTCTTCACTTTTAATGCTACACCCGTATCAGATTCTTCAAAAATACACTACTTCTGAAGAATCAAGCATGTACCTATTGATGTTTTTAAAAAAGTCAAAGCAGCATAGTTACGTTAATAATTCGATTGAATTCTCTCAGGTTTTACCTTTACTGGCTACCCAGTGGTTGGCTTACACAATCGAGTCCAAGCATCAGGAACATGCCTAGACAGTGTAGAAGATGCAACAATCACAACATGCCCTTGGGACCATAGAGTTAAAGGTCTATTTTTTCACCAAACAACATTTAGCATTAGCTTATCCAAAGTCAAAGGCTTTATTGAAGATGTTCAAAAACTTGTTGTTTTAGAGCCTAAAGCACTATGTGTCCTTGACTTATACAATGGAATCCTCATGAGGTATGTTACAACTTCAAATGCTTACTTAGGTAAACAAGAAGATGGTTTGGATTTTGACATCACATATTATAGAAGCAAGGACCCAATGTCCCCTAGACTCTTTGAAGATATTATTGAAGAGGTAGAACAACTAGCATATTTCAAAAATGGGGCATTGCCACATTGGGGTAAAAATAGGAATGTAGCATTTATTGGTGCAATCAACAAGTACAAAAATGGTGATAAATTCTTGAAAGTGAAACAAAGCTATGACCAATTAGGGTTATTTTCAAGTGAGTGGACAAATCAAGTTTTAGGGTTAAAAGATGGGTTGACCATAGTCAAAGAAGGGTGTGCACTAGAAGGACTATGCATTTGCTCTGAAGATATTCATTGTGCACCAAAGAAGGGTTACTTTTGTCGACCAGGCAGAATTTACAAAGATGCCAGGGTGTGTACTCGTTTATCGTCACGATAAAATATTTATTCTAATAAGTTATATCAATGGTGTATGCAGAAATTTTATGTAAGCAGTGTCGATATTTAAAGAAGGAAAAAAATAAATAAACACATCAATGTAACAAATAAATCTTAATTTAATACACTTAAATATATTAATACAATTGTTCTCAATGAGTGCTTTTTATTACTTCTTTAAATACTAAATATGATCTATGGTTTTTCTCTTCAATTGATTAATGTACAATTTTCTTATTGCATCATGGTCATTTAGATTAACTTGTTCAATTTCATTCCATGTTAAGTGATGTTTTAGAGGTTAAATATGAATTTGAATGCCTGTATATACACACAAAAATTTGAGGGGAATATCTTCTTCTTCTTTTGAATATTAACTAAATTACAAATTAATATTTTGATCTTACGTTCACATTCATTCAAAGCAAAGTAGTAAACTACTTTTGTTCATTTTGAAGTAATAGCGTACTTGATAGTTAGTTAAAGATATGCATTAATTTGAATTATGAATTATCAAGATTTGGTATACAGTGCGTATCATATAGGACTCTTCTAGGTATAGAGTTTGTGTTCTCGTAGTAGTTAACTACATTGGTTGTTGGATACTCTGTTTTACCACTTTTATCACGAAGTTTATAATCATAGACGATAAACACTAATCTTAACTGTGAATATCCAATTTTATTTTGAAAAATATCGCTAAAGTATGGACCAAGAATAAACATTGGGATCATTACGCAATATAGGTTAAAGTTTTGAGACATAGTTCATTTCATTGTAATACATGGAAGATACTACTCACTCCTAGAGATCATCACATTTTTTGTTTTGGTTTGAACATTACATATGCAGAAAGTGTGATGGCTTCAACTTGTAAACGAAGGAGTAATCTTATAGGAATGAGCAATATATTGATGATTAAATTCAAAAGAAAATATAGTACATAAGAACATCCAATATGAAATTAATTAAAGATAGCCAGAAATGAAACTTACAATATACAGAAAAATATATCCCCACTAATTATCATATTGACATTTTATTTTGGATCACCTTGGGATATTTGTATTGGGTACTAATGAAGATTAATCCAAACTTAAACTTCATTCTGATCTTCATGTCCGTGTGCATTAGTCCAAGGGTTAGTGAACTTTCTTAAACTCTCAAGTTCCATAGCCACTTCCTTCATCGTAGGCCTATCTTCCCCGTGCAAGTGAAGGCAACTCTTGATGAGCTCACCGATCTCTTGAAGTTGCTCAACACCTCCTTCTCTTACAACTCTATCATCAAGAATTTGAAATAAGCTATTATTTTTCATCGACGATACAAAATATTCCACCAAACATTTATCCTCGTCACTTGTTCCCCTCAAAATAGGTTTCATCCCTGTTAAAAGTTCCGCAAGAACTACTCCAAAACTATAAACGTCACTTCTGTCTGTCAATTGACCTGTGTGGAGATATTCAGGATCTAAGTACCCTAACGTTCCTTGAACCAATGTAGCAACATGTGTTTGTTCAAGAGGGACTAATCTTGAAGCTCCGAAATCTGCAACTTTTGCTGTGTAAACATCATCCAATAATATATTGGTAGATTTGACGTCTCTATGAATTATTGGCATGGATGCAGATGAATGAAGGTAAGCAAGTGAACTTGCTGTCTCTGAAGCAATTCTCAACCGATTTTGCAAAGACAACCAAGGCGCTCCATTTTGGTTGTGGATATGCTCAAAAAGAGTTCCATGAGAAACATATTCGTAAACCAGTAAGGGAACTTCAGCTTCCAAACAACATCCAAAGAGTCTAACGACGTTTCTATGGTTTACTTGAGAAAGAATAAGTACCTCATTGATGAACTGTTCAACTTGATTCTCATCCACAAACTTAGATTTCTTAATAGCAACTATGCTATTATCAGGTAGTATACCTTTGTATACGATTCCATTTCCGCCACGACCAAGAATTCTATCACTGGCATAGTTATTTGTAGCCTTCTTCAACTCGTCAACTGTAAAAATTTTGGTCGCTTCCACACCACCCTTGATAGAGGAGATTTGTTGTTTCAAGAGTAAACCACCATTTTGTTGGAAGAACTTCTCCCTATTTTTAATGAGTTTTCGTTTCTTGATACAGAAATAGAGCAAAATTGCCCCAACGACTAGTGATATAAAGCTAACTCCGATACCTGTATATAACAACAAAATATATATACTCATTTATCACTACTGTGTATGCATATAAGTAATAACTTTTTCAATAAGAAGTAATTGGTATGTCAATTTATTGTAATAATCGAAAGAGTGCTATACTTCTAGACATACTACATATCCGATAGAGTTATCGTGTAGGCCTAGGGAAGCAAAATGCGAGTAGAAACAAGTTGAATTTCTGAGAAACTTACCAACACAAAACTTGATCCATGTGAACTCAGAGTTCGAGTTTGGTGCAATACAGCCACGACCATTCTTTTTACCATCGCCAGTGTAGCCTTTTAAGCAGGAACAAGTGAAGTTTCCGGGCGTGTTTACGCAATGGTGTTCACACATATTAGTACTTGAATCAGCACATTCATCAATATCTGACATGCAAATCAGAGAAATATACCACATTAATCCCTCGCGCTTTGCCTTTATATCTTATCTTTTAACATATTTATTTGCAGAAGTTGTTAATGGTAGCAAGCAAAGAGTATTTAATTAAAAATTATAACTACTACATCATTAGACGTACGAATCACGATCGATCATATAAATCATCACTAGCCATATTCCTCTGTTTTAACTCATCTTAGTTAACATTATTACCAAAAGGTTAAAGTAGTAGAATTTATTTTTATTATTTATTGGCATATAAATAGTTGATAGAGCTAAGATCTAAGGGGCACTTAAAACTTATCCTGGAATTATTTTTTCTTATCCATCACGCCAAATGACCTCTTAAAGTAAACAAACGAGTGTTGAATGATAGAATTGCACCAATGAAGTGAGCAGTCTGACTAATGGAGGAATCCAACTTGAATCAAAACTCAAAGACAAGAGAATTGAATGAAAGAGGGTTCGTTGTGAATAACAACTCTATGAACGAGTTATGCTTAAATAGACGATAATTGATTTAGAATACTCACACACTTACATAGCAAAAAGGCAATTGGCATATTGGCTTTCATTGTGCTACTCAATATTGAAGAAACATTTTGAAGAACTAGGTCCTATTACAGAGTTTATGTTCTAAGAGTTCTTTGTGTTTGAGTGTTGGTGTAACTGAAGTAGGATTATAATTTTCAATTTGGGGGCAATTCGAAGACTTGGGAACACATACCTTGGAAGGTTTGTGTGGAGTTTATGAACTCTACATGTCGTAGTTTTTACACCTTTTGTGAGTTAGGTGTTTCCACGTAAAATTAAATGACTCTATTGCCATTTTTAAGGTAAAAAAAATCTGATTTTCCCACTTTTAGTTATCTTTTTTCACAAATTATTTTCATTTTAATTAGTAAGAAGTTCAAAAGTTCATGTAATGTGGATAAGATCTTACAAAAAAAGTTCAAAGATCACAATTGATCTTACAATCGTTTATAAGTCAAAATGGTGAGTCTTATTTAGAGTTTGAACTTCTTTTTCATTTCCTCTCTATTAATGTTTTGTTTAATTTTTCGAGCTCTGCTCTTAAAATTTCTCTATTAGAAACTTGTCTTTTTTTCCTAACTTTTTTGTAGAGTTTTAGGTGTTTACATATGTATATTCAATTTTGATATGAAGTTGTAGGAAAATATGGGTACTAGAAACAGAGGTTAGAGGCTATTTGAAGGAATTGTTTTTCTAGTCATATAATGGGGATTGTTGTACACAAGCACAAATAAGATTAGATTTATTGTGCACATGGAATACTTTTTTCATATATCAAATTAAATATCAGACGAGGTAAAATAATTTAACAATGAGAGAATTTTTTAGTCTGTACGTAATTTTTTATGAATATTATCATTTTTTTGTGTATGAAAAATGTGATGAACATGTCTTTTGATATCTATATTTCTTGTTTAACAATGATGATTTAATTTTGATGTCGAGCAAGGTCGTTGATACGGATACTTTGAAGTTCATAGTTATCATGATCACATTCTTTCTTCCCTTTTGAATCTCCAGGTAATTGTTATTTAATTTTAAGACTGTCTTTCTCTTTTTTTCATCTCTATTTTATTTTATTATTTACAAAACAATGACATGATTCTTTATTTATCGATATATAATTCATTCCCTTTTGGATCAAATTATCTTCTTCTTTTTTTTAATTTTAGGATTAGATTTTCCCAATTCAAAGAATCTATGCATATACTTTCGAATTAGTAATTATAGTTAGATAATTAATACTATGGAATAGTAATTATGTAGGAATAAAGGGCTAGAAAATTTACATTATCTTAAAAGTATCCAATTATGAATATATGTTGTAATCAATGTGATGCAGTAGAGAACATTTTACTATAATAAATAATACTAATAGATGTCCTAAATAAAGGTGGTCGTACATATTTTCACGTTGTATCACTAAGATTAGTGTTACCATTTATTGTTATCAGGTTCTTTGTTTTAGTTGTTTTCTTCCCAGTTTGACAATATTCATCAGTTGTGCATTTTTCATTCACAAAGATGGTTTTAAAAATGGGAAATTGCTACTTATAAAGTTGAATTGCGTACTAAAAACTCACCAAAAAATTGAAAGACTTGTTAAATTTTTGTTAACACTGCTCTAACAACAATTTTTATGCTAAAATATCAATATTCATTCTAACAAAGATTTAAAAAGTTGAACTTAAAAGAAATACAAATATGAGAACCATTGATATTAACTTAATTAATTAAAGAAAGTTATAGTATATTTTTGGGATTTAAATCTTACTATTACATAAGAATTCACAATGAATTTGCATTGAGAAACCTTTACATTTGTAAAGCTAGTTCTTTTAATGCTATATATACATATACAGTATAAGTGACATTTATAATTTACGAAAACATATAAATTTCTTATTTAGAATACTTTGTTGGACTACACTAGAGATTTATTTAAACACTTTAAAATAATAAAATCATCCCACTTTGTGGTACTATATATAGATATGTCATTATTTTTGTTGTTGTTGTTTGTGTATAAACTAAAACAATTTGAAAAGTGTATTCAAGGTCCTTAAATTTAATAAGCTTTATAATTTAACATTTTCTTTCTCTGTTCTTTTTCAACTTTGAGATCAAACATCATGTTTTGGATATAAAAAATATAACAAACTTTTATTTTGTTTTATAGCACAAATTTGTTATTAATAGATGTAACTTTCTTAATTTTTTTTTTTTTATACTTATTGACATAACTGCGCGTACCTAGAAACTAGTAGATTAAAAAACATCACGTCAGCCTTAAACTTAGATAATCTTTTTTTTCTCTTAATTTACTTTCCCTTCAAGTTTTACCAACAGATAATCTTAAGCGTTAGGTTTCTTCTTCCATTTTAAATTGCTTGGTTATTTAATCATTTTTAAAATTGGTCAAATATGGATCAACATACTATCCATGTAAAATATGAATAAATTATGAGTATCTATCAATTGCGCTCCCCTTAAAGTACGTAAGGGTGTAACATCCTCTTACAAAAAAGTAACTTATTAAGGATGTGTTTGGTGTGAAGAAAAATGTTTTTGAAAAATAGTTTCCAGTTGATTTAAATATTTTTAAAAGGACTTATTTTTCTCTAATTTAAGAAAAAACGACTTCCTCATAAAAAGTTAATAACATTTCTTTTCAAAACTTTACTTTTATTAGATAAATATTTTCTCAGAAAGCGTGAAAATGTTTTTCTTCATACCAAACACATCCTAAAAGGAGAAAAAAAATTTAGTTTATCGAATAATTTATGGATAATATGAATATCTATATTATCTTTTGGGTTTATCCATTTTACTTGTCTTAAATATAGATTGGGTCAAATATTTTATCCATTTTCATCTGATTCATTTTCGATCAACTCATATCTAACTCGATCCACCTGTTTAGCACCCTAGTGATGAGTCAACTTCACCTCGAGTATTAGGGTCCACGCTCCAACAAGGCAGATAAAGCACTACGCACTATTGAGTTAAATTCTAGTGACAATGTCACAATGATGTTTATCACTATTTTGATTCCTACCAATTATTGTGACCCTACCTATTAAAGAATTATTATTTTTACTATTAAAACAAAAAAACAAAAAAAAAGGATCACTTTCATGCCAGTAGTAAAAGCAAGAAGATCAAGTGTCCCAGAAGATCAAACGATCTGAACAGGGACAGAGGGAATAGTATTTTTAGTTTTTTTTTTTTTTAATAACCCATTACTTTGGGTTGTGATTCCTTCAGTGGGGGTTAGGCTTGACTCCTACCATGTTGATTAATTCAAAAAGTTACATATGTTAGAGGGGGACATGGACCATATCCTTAACCAACAGATTACATCATAAAAAGCTTCACAAAAAAGAGTGGGGAAGGAGTAGCCTATACAATCTCCTTAGTTTTACATAGTGTTTTTAGCTTTTCATTCTAACCAAAGTAAATAATTCCATAAATAATGAAAAAAATATCAAATTTTTTCTTTTCAAATTTATCCTTATTTAGATCAATGAACTTTTACATAACCAAAACAACTATATCAAATTGATACTAATATTAAACTAACATTAATTTAATTAGTGAAAACATTTCTTACTTTATAAAGGTGAGTAATTTCTTAAAGAGTATGCTCAAACTAAGAATACTATTGAACGGAGGGAGTAGTCATTTTGGGAATTCAAGGTTAAACTTGACAATTGAAAACTATACCCTTAGCATTAAAAAATATTTTCTTTTTTAACAAACTCAATTTTCAAAAAATATCTAACAAATAGAAATAATTTAAGAAAGTATACCTTTTATTTATTTTTCTCAATGAACATCACAAGAGCTAAAGAAAGAAAAAATAAAATGAGACGGAGGGAGTAGTAATTTTGATCAGAGCGAATGATGGGTGTATTAGTGATGAATAAGGGTGGCAAAATGGGTTGAAATTATGGTTATCCGCCAATTCAATCCATTTTAAGTAGATTGGTTATATAATCATTTAAAAGTGAGTAAAATATGAATCAACTCAGATCATCCCTCATAAAATATGGATAACTTAGGGATATGCACTAATTGCACTCTCTTTAAAGTATGTAACGACACAGAAACCTATGACTCACTTAAGAAGAGAGGAGTAAAAGTAAGGACATCAAGTCAATTACCTTGGCAGCCCGGATTGATGTATGGATTGCCTTCGTATCCCGGGTTACAACTGCACCGATATCCACCAATATTGTGAGCGTTGGAATCAACACAGTAACTATTATCGAGGCAAGCATAATCTTTAATTTCCTTTGCTTCAACACAAGTAAGATTTCCGATGGTCCAATCTAGCACGATAGGAACATTATGGTTAATCCTCTCTATAAAATTCGTATCATTTAGATCCGTCAATCCCTGAAATTCATAACTATTGGCCTCACCAAGGAACGCGTAGCCACATGGATTGAAAGACCAAACTTCTATGTGGTTATACATGGTATCCATTGTTATGTTGAAGGATTTCATCCCCTTTGTTATATCTATTTGACAACAACCATTTTCTTGCTTACATGTTCCTTCAATAACAGCATCACTAGAATTATGACTGCACAGAGAGCCACAACCACTAGCGAAGAAAAATTCATGTACTATAGAAGCGTCATCACAACCAACGACAGTAAATTTGTTAACGCTTGAGATACTGTAAGGGTGTGTTGCTCCTAAATTCATCCATGCGGGATTATCTGGGAGTAAAGGTGTTCCTTCGGATGAGTAACAACTCCAGCCAACAGAATTAGATATGCGCATTTCTGAGTCGGAGATGTCGTACACTTGAAAGTTTTTACCTATGAAGGGTGTTGTGACGTTGCATTTGATCTCAAATACGGGGTCTAAGGCACAACCTGACCCAATTCCAAATGGATATGGAATTGTTAGGTTTCCACACTTTTTTGGACATCCTGGTTTTGTGATGTTTGCAGCTTTGGTGATTGTTGTGGTGCTGGTGCTTTGGGCGGTGGCTAATCTCAAGATTAGCACACACATTGAAAAAGAAAAAAGTAAAGAAATTTGCTTATGCTGCATGGTATTGGAGGATATGTTATTGAGTAAAGCTTTCCTCCATACATATAAAGAAGAGTGGACTACGTTCCAAAGGCAAAGACTTTGACAATGTCAACATTTTGTTTGGATGGTTGTATTGTATTGTATCATACTGTATTGTTTTAATGAATATAATGTTTGGATAGATTGTTACATTCTCTGTCGTTACATAATGTTACACATTCATAGTTTGAATGTTAAACCTACGAAAATAGTAGGGTACGGGGTAGAACTACTATGAAAAAGTAAGATAAAAGATGAAATCTTATTATTTAATAATAAATAAAAACAAAATGAGAATAAAATATTAAGATAACGACACGATCATACCAAATTGGTTGTTACATAAAATGAGTCTTTTCGTTGTTACCTAACAATGAATTTAAACAATACAATATAATAGAATTTAATTAGCAGCCAAAACATCGTATTTAACTAAAAATATAATAAAATAAAAAAGGACAAATATACCCCGAACTATTGTAAACAATTTGTTGGATATTTGCCATTAGTTTCTTACGATAATGAGTTTTCCTTTTCCGAAAAAGAAAACACAAAGTCTCCATATTTGACTAGTCCTTTTCTTGTAGTAAAATGTTTATGTCTCTATAAATAGAGGTTATTTCCTTCTAACTTAGTAGCGTTCACAATGTAGTCCTAGCGGCTTTAAGAGTTTTGTTTAGGGGGAGAATTTGTGGGACAAGTGATACGTTATCACTTGTGTGAACCTCTTTGTATTCCGAGTGAACTGAGTGAGGTTATTTCTCTCTATAATTTGTACACTCATATATATTTATATAGTGAATTGCTCATCTTCTTTGTGGATGTAGGCCGTTGACCGAGCCACGTTAAATCTTTGTGTATTTTGGTATATTTCTCGTTTGTCTTCTTACTCATAGTCTTTCGAGGTTTGCTTTGCTAATTTACGCATGACACCTGAGCATTTTCGCACCTTATAACAAGTGGTATCAGATTCAGGTTCAATGGTTGAACCAGGTTAAAAATGGATGTTCATCTTGGCGGGTTCAGTTCTAGCCGCAACCTACTTGACACTAATGAAGATTTTTTGTTGGAGAAATATTTTTAGAGATGTTCTCTGTGTCGAGACATAGATTTTGTAGATGGGATTTTGCAGAGGAGATTCAATCTGTTGAAACTAACGTGAAGAAGATGGAGCAAATTTATTTTGTCAAAAATTCAGGCCATGGGGAGATTTGTTGGGTATTAATTGCCCTGATTTCTTACCATAAGGAAAACAAAAAGTTTCTATATATGACTAGTCCTTTTCTTGTAGGAAAATTTGTATGACTTTATAAATAGGGGTACATTCCTTCTAACGTAGTAGCATTCACAATGTAGTTCTAGGGGCTTTGAGAGTTTTGTGTAGGGGGAGCAACGGTGCAACACAAGTGTTACATTAACACTTGTGTGAGCCTCTTTGTATTCCGAGTGAATTGAATTGGGTTTACTTCTCTCAATATTTTGTACCCTCATATTTATATAGTGGATTGCTCATCACCTTGTGGACGTAGGTCGATTGACCGAACCATGTTAAATATTTGTGTCTTTTGATCGATACCTCAAGTTTCTATTGGGGAAAAGAGACTTTTCTGTTTTGCAAATGTTTGAAATTGAAGTCCTTTGTGTATGAAAGTTGAAGTATTTTGGGTTAAAAATTGGATGTGTGTTTTCAGTTATTTGTGTAACACCTCGAAAATTTCTAAGGTAAAATCCAAATCATTATTCATTTGTGAAAAAAGGTCATATCGGGTGATTCTTAAATTGTTCTTAGGTGTTAAGGTCAATTCTTTAGTGTGGGAATGAATTCGGATATGAATTAAGGTAACTAGAATCCCCTAGCACAAAGTTCAAAGTTTCCTTACCGATTAAGTTTTGATATAATATTTTATTTAGGCCAACTTAAAATGATCATATCTCTTAGCATATAATGAATTAGGTGGCCCACGACCTATCAAATTATAGGTTATGTTTCCAACGCCACCAAGTTTGCCTCATTTTCAGTTCGGAGTAAAAAGTTATGACCATTTTATCAGAGACTACCACAATAGTGTAACACCTCGGATTTTTAAAAAGAAAAAAATTCATTTTTCGGCTACAGTTTGTGTTCTACGGATCCTGTTTGCGGGCCGTAGAAGCTTCTACGGACTGTAGAAGGCATCCGTAGAAAGTGTGTTGAATCTTTGAGAAAATCAAGTTTTTTCACCAAACAACATTTAACATTAGCTTATCCAAAGTCAAAGGCTTTATTGAAGATGTTCAAAATCTGGTTGTTTCAGAGCCTAAAGCACTATGTGTCCTTGACTTATACAATGGAATCCTCATGAGGTATGTTACATCTTCAAATGCTTACTTAGGGTAAACAAGAAGATGGTTTGGATTTTGACATCACATATTATAGAAGAAAGGACCTAATATCCCCTAGGTTCTTTGAAGATATTATTGAAGAGGTAGAACAACTAGCATACTTCAAATATGGTGCATTGCCACATTGGGGTAAAAATAGGAATGTAGCATTTATTGGTGCAATTAACATGTACAAAAATGTTGATAAATTCTTGAAAGTGAAACAAAGTTATGATCAATTAGGGTTATTTTCAAGTGAGTGGACAAATCAAGGTTTAGGGTTAAAAGAAGGGTTGAGCATACTCAAAGAAGGGTGTGCACTAGAAGGACTATGCATTTGCTATGAAGATATTCATTGTGCCCCAAAGAAGGGTTACTTTTGTCGACCAGGCAGAATTTACAAAGATGTGAGGGTGTGTATACGTACTCGTTTATCGCCACAATAAAATATTTTATTCTAATAAGTTATATCAATGGTGTATGCAGAATTTTATGTAAGCAGTGTTGATATCGAAAAAAAAGGGGAAAAATAATTACATCAATGTAACAAGTAAATCTTAATTTGATACACTTAAATATATTAATACAATTGTTCTGAATGAGTACTTTTTATTACTTCTTTAAATACTAAATATGATCTATGTTTTTTCTCGTCAATTGATTAATGTACAATTTTCTTATTGCATCATGGTCATTTAGATTAACTTGTTCATTGAGTTTCAAGTGGATCTGTGTGTGCTGTTAAGTGATGTTTTAGAGGTTAAATATGAATTTGAAAGGCTGTATGTATCATACACACAAATTTGAGGAGAATATCTTCTTCTTTTTTGTGAATATTAACTAAATTACAAATTAATATTTTGATCTTACGTTCTCATTCATTCAAAGAAAAGCAGTAAACTAGTTTTTTGCATTTCGAAGTTAATAATCACAGACAATAAACACTAATCTTAACTGTACATATTCAATTTTATTTTGAAAAATATCGCTAAAGTATGGACCAAGAGTAAACATTGGGATCATTAAGCAATATAGGTTAAAGTTTTGAGACATAGTGCATTATAGTTCATGGAAGATACTACTCACTCCTAGAGAAACTATTGTCATGATTCATGTATTATATTTCATTAATGGATTAGAGTATACGGATGTAATGACCCAAAAGGTCATTTTGGTAATTTTCGTGGAAATGACTATTTTTCCCTTTCGGTAGTTGCCCCGAGTCCCATGTTTTGTGGTTGTAAAGTTGGTTTGAGGAAAAGTTGGTAAAAAGTTGAGTTTTTATGAGTTAAAGTTGATTAAAAAGTGCTTTTTCGAGTCATTTGGAGTTTCGGGACTCGGATCGGATTTTTGTCGATTCCGGCAGTTTTAGAATGTCAAAATGGGTCTGTGTGAAGTTACGGAGTTGAAACGAAGAATTGAGGTCCTAAGTTGCTAAAGTTGTGAAATTTTGATAAAGAGTTGACTTTGGTCAACATATGAGGTTCCGAGGCTCAGATTGAAATTGCGAGAGTACCGTTGGTTTCGGGAGGCGATTCTAAGTCTAGAATGAGTCTTGGTTGAATTTTTAGACGCTCCGTTTGAGTTTCGAATTTTTTTAGGCGTTAAACTAGTTTCTTGGCATCTCATTGAATTTCGGGTCAAGGAGTCCTCGAATTCAAATTCCGACGGTTCCATTGAGTCCGGAACGTCGAATTTAGTAGGGGTACATATTTAGTTTGTGTGCACGAGATTCCGAACGAATCCCGAGGGTCCAACGGGGACTTAAACTTTGGTGTTATTGTTGTGTTTCAGCTGCAATAGCAGTCTTTTTTAGTCAAAAACCAGTAACTATTTTCCCCCAACTTGAAAAATACCCATTTCTCCATTTTTAGACTTTGAGAGCTCGAAAATAGGTGATTTCAAGTGGGTTTTCGCAAGGAATTCATTGGGTAAGTTATTTCCAACTTAGATCTTTGATTTCCATCGATTATTTATGGATTTTAACATCAAAATTTGAGATTTCAAGTGTAAAATTTGGGGGGTTTTGCCTAATCCGAATTTAATAGAAAAATTGAGTTTGTGAACTCATTTCAACTCCTTTTTCGAAACGGTTTTCACTATTGGATTCTAAATTTCTTGGGGAACATTTTTCACTAAAAATTTCCAGATTTCGAGAATATTTTTTTCCGAAACGAGATTTTTGACCATTTTACCCTTTTTCTCCAAATTTCACGATATTGGTGTTGTTAGATTCGTATTGATTGTGGGATTCCATTTATGGATAGATTGTGGTGATTTGGAGCGTGCTCGAAAGGGTAAAACTCAAATTTGAGTTACTAGTTGAAGTGTTTTGAGGCAAGTGACTTCTAAACTTTGTTAAACTCTTAGACTACACATGACTACTTTCCTAATTGTGTTAGGGAGTAATGGGGATTGAGGATGAGTTTTATTTGTTGATTGAAATTGTTGTAAATGAAAGATGGGGAAATAAAACGAGCTAAATGTGTTATATGTGACTTGAATTTGTTGAATAAGTCCTGTGATAACTGATATTGAGGGGATAGAAGAGCATGAGTAGGCTATGATTGATACAGACATTGATGTTGAGACAGATGTTGTGTAATACTATGATGTGGTCATGATATGGTTGTGATTGAGACAGATAATGTGTAATACTATGATGTGGTCGTAATATGGTTGTGATTGAGACAGACGACGTGTAATACTATGATGTGGTCGTGATATGGTTGTGATTGAGACAAATGATGTGTAATACTATGATGTGATCGTGATATGATTGTGATTGATTACATGTGCATATTCATTATTCATCCCATGTGTGAACTATCTGTTACATGAGTTCTGAGACACTGATATGAGGATGGATGGATATGAGACACAGTTGAGACTACCTCCGGCTAGAGATATATGAGATGGACTAGCTCCGGCTAGTGATTTGGATGCCGATGGGATCTGGTTCCGGCGGTGATACATGGTCCATGTGTTGCCCCCATGGGTTCTGATTTGAGTATTCAGCGCGGTCTGATTACGTCAACAGATGTGTATTTTAGGACAGACATGCATCACGACTACATGACATCATTATTGTATTTGCATCGCATTTGACTTCATCTTTGTCTGTGGTGTGTGGATTTTACCTATTTGCCCCTCTTCAGGTGATATATGATCTATTTGCTCTTACATGAGGATATGAGGTTGATGTTGAGACACTGTTGGATATATCTGTTGATTATGAATTGTGTAGTATAGGTTGTTGGTTCGCTGTTAAAATGAAGTTTCGGTGGTTCGGTTAGGATTGAAGGGAGTTGTTTGTAGCTGCTAGTTTAGTGTTACTTGCGAGTACCTGTTGCTTTTGGTACTCACCCTTGCTTCTACACAGTTGTGTAGGTTGACAGCTCTATCAGATCCGGCTTATTACTCATCTTCAGATTAGAGCTTCCAGACTTACTTGAGAGGTAGCGGTTCATTCCAGACGTGCCCTCAAGTTATCTATATTTACTGTTCTGTTCTATTCTAGAACTTTACTATGAGACTTGTATATTTTATTCAGATTCCGTATTAGAGGTTTGTACATGTGACAACCAATTCTGGGGTTATGTTGAGTCTATTTAAAGACTTCCGCTTATCTTTCTATCTTATTCTTGTTTTATTAATTCCGTATCGTCGGGTTTTTGGGTGTTAGGCTGACGTGTCTGGTGGGGTTTGGGCACGTGCCATCACATCCGATTTTGGGGTGTGTCAACGGACTAAGTGGATCCATAAGTTATGGACCAGTTCTTTCACTTTTCTTCAACTACTCTTAACTCCCAGATAACTAGTCGTGTGTTTGTGGGTTTTATGTGTAACATAAGTCCCTGTAAAAGTCTATATAATGACTTATCCTATTTTCTATTGAAGATAAGAGAGTTGTGCAATAATCAATATTCTTCTGTTCAGTATTACAATTTGCTTTCTTCATTGTTCTATTTTATATCTTCTATCAGTGATATTAGAGCCAGGTTTAATCCAGAAAAAAAAAACAAATTGTGCGGGAGAATTTATTATTCATCTATGGCTTCAGAGAGAAACTTTATGCAAGCAGTCATTCCTCATTTTGATGGTCACTATGACCATTGGAGTATGCTGATGAAAAACATTTATGGTCAAAGGAGTATTGGCCAATTGTCGAGGACATTATCGGCACTCCAGCGGTGTCGCACCCTATTTATAACCGGCCAAAACAGTTCACAACATAATGTGGCTGACACTCTGATTTTGGAAAAAATTGCTTTTGTTTTAGAGTCGCCACCTAAATTTTAAGGAGAATATTAGGAAAACCATTTTTTAAGTATGTAAATGTAAACTCTGTTTTGATTTGCGAAACCGGTGAGATTCTGAGTAAGGGTTTTGGTTACTCGAGGGGAAGGTGTTAAGCATCCCTCAGAGCCTATCCGAAGACAGTCCTTAAACTCAATTTAGGAAGATATAATTAGGAGAAACTTGTTTATTTATTTGCTTTTAATAATTAAACGATAAGTTATTAGTTAGTTTAAGAAAAGGGTACAATACAAGGTACGACATATATATGTCTTATAAAATATATTTAATAGTAGTATTGTAAAATAAATAAATAAATGTACTTAAATATACGATATATTCATATGTAAAATATATATGGATATGTGTATCATAATAAAATTATCCCAAAAATATAGATGTTGAATTTGCGAAAAATTTGTCGTCTTATTAAGACGTAAAAATAAGATAGTAGTTGAATGTAAATATGCAGTAGTATGTGATGTGTAATTTGAATGAAAATATATAGAATGGAGTTTTCTAAAATAATAGATAATAATGATACTAGATGTTAAAATATTATATAAAGTTTGTAATCTTTAAGTATGATAGGTACACATAGGTTGCTTAAAACATATGAATATTTATTATTTATTTACATGTTGGAAAAATTGACAATAGATTATATGTAGTAAAATAATATGTATATGAAAGTGTAGGAATTTATAAAGTAAAATAAATAAATAAGTAATATCGCAAAAGAGATAATAGATATGAGAAAAATAACATGAAGTGTAACAAAATGATAAGTTACGTATAGAGAAAAACTAGAAAAATATAGGATTTGTACCTTTTTGCGTATGACACACACATATATATATATATATATATATGTACCTTGTATTTTGAACTTCTTGGCGTATCTAAAAGCTTGAAATAACATGTTAAGAAAAAATGTTTTAGCAATATTTGATTTGAAAAGTGATAATAGTAAATATAATTTCAAAAGGGGTGATGTTAAAAAAAATATAAAATGGGCCTAACCATCCTAAAAGAATAAATATTTTTTTGAAAGGGTGATTATTTTAGCCTTATATATCGCTAAAGGTGATTATTTTATCCTTATGTATTTCTAAAGGCAATATTTTTAAAAAAAAACTAATTTCAAATTTATTTGGAAATCCCCGCTTATGAGTTTTATTTTTTTCTACTTAAACACCTAAATGAATGTTATTTCACCCTTTTGAAACTTCATTTGACATCTTTTAAAACTATAAGCCCTTCTCTTCAACTTAAGAAGCCCAACAGAGTATTATAAGTAAAAATGCTAACCTATTTCTTAAGAAAATATCTTTGTGTCATTTGTTCTAAAGGTATCTCAACTAAATTCATAAACGAATAATATTAGTTCACGTAAAACAAGCTTCAAAATAAAAGACAAACAATATATCAAAATTTATAAGCAAGGTTAGCCGATATATCCAAACAATATAATTGAGACTCGAAAAAAAGGCTATGAAATATTGGACTCCTAATTTGTGAGACTCCAAGCGTTGCAATGATCGTAACCGCTGTTGGCCTAATACTTTAGGCTAATAACGAGTTCCAAAGTAGAAACTCCAGCTCTCCGGTTGTACATGAAATATAAGAAGACGAAAAGAAGAAGCAAATTAGAAATAACAAAATAAAAAATGTGAATATTAGAAGCAAGTAATTTTAATGAGCTTTGCAAAGGATATGTGATTACTGTAATACATATTTTAACCTGAATACTTCGAGAATTCAAACATGTCATTTTACTATCAACTAAAGATAAAATATAGCAGACATATAGAAACAGGCTAATACAATAAATTAGTAAGAATCAAGAGACCTACAATAAAAAAATTCCAAGGTTGGGGAGTGAGACTTTTACCATTAATATGACTTGGTTACCAATAATACACTCCCTCAATGTGATTCTCTAGTAATCTTTAAGAAACTTTTATGAACAAGAGAACTAAAAACGTGATGATGTCATGTTATTGTGAATTATGGCCCCCTTTTTTTTTTTTACAGCTATAGCATTGCGCAAAGCTTAATCAATAAGGACTAGTTCCTTTTATTTTTTAAAGGAAAATAATTGAAGCATTCTATGGACAAAAGATTATTTCCAAGTCAAAAAATTAACAGAGGAGGAAACTATTCCCATGAGTGTAGCAATTCGACAAGAATCTGCTATATTTAACTAAGAGATGCATAACATAAACTTGGTTCATCACACGATATGAGCTCTACACCTTCATAACAACACACTTTCAAGTTGTGCTAGAGTGATTCCAGTGAGAAGTCATTTTCAAACTTGACCAGTTTATTCGATAGTCCCTTCAAGAATTGTCAGCTATATCGACCAAGTTACGCATATACTTATAGTAAACGAGGAGAGGGGACTATCAGATTCAATCGGCAACACTTGAACAAGCAACTAGAATAATATACAAACTATATTCGATATAGACTGAAACATAACCAAAGACAAGAGTGATAGATGTTATATTCAAATACAAAACAAGCCGCAAATTTTGAATTGCAATCATATTCCTAAACTAAATTTGCAAAGAGAAGCCGCACATACGAGATATGGAATGAAAGACAAACCTACATAAGCATAAAGGAAGATAAAAAAATAGGTTTAAATCAAAGCAGACTTATGTCGTTCTTAGTTGAAACTTGTGATATCTTAAACAAGCATTAACTTTAACGGCTTCTTACTATATATGTTTTATTTTTTGTATTCAAGAAAACACGAGAAAGTAAACAGGCATGATTTTTGATGAGCAAAGAAGAATATGAATCCCAAGAAGGAAGATAGTACAACATGTTAGAGTCGAAATAAGCATGAGAAACATCCAAACCAAGCCTAGTTAACTAACTCAAGATTTAACAGAAAACAAAGCTATTTCAAGCTTTAAGTCAAATCATGAATCCTAACGAATAGAAGAAGAAAATAACTAAGAATGGCATCTAAATTTGAGCAACTAAAGAAAGGGAATGCAAGAGTTATATAATCAGATCAAACTTGCTAGTAGTTGGGGCCAACGAGAAGAACTTTAGATTAAGATAAACAACAATGATTTTGCCCATCTTTTAATTCACTCTTAATATCAAAATAGAATCTAATCTAACGAATATACCACATGCTCAGGCGTCTGAAGAATTCACTATCAAACATATGCTAGTTAAAAATTTAGTCGAGATCGATTTATATTACATCCAAACTAGCAGCTTGCTTCTCCTATTGACATGGATTAAAATATGATAAGTTGCCTAGAATTAGTAACACAAACATCAATTTAGCTTTGAGACTAAAGCCTTCTTCACATTCAATATTTCCAAATTGTATCTATATTAATAAAATCTGTTAGTAATAGCCTCATTGCATATTTCTATAGCAAACGTTCCAACAGATTACATTAAGACCAAAACGAAATGAAAAGATTTGACAAAAAAAAAAACAGTACCTTTCGTCGAGGAGCAAACTAAAGCTTTGACGCCAAAGATTCCAACTTCGAATTCCTCTCCCGAACTCAAACTCGAGAAGCAAAGAGAGAAAAAAAAAGAGACAAACAAACAGTTGATTCTCGGATTGTTTTTCTTCCTGTTTTGGATTGTTTTGAGATTTTTCCCCGAATGTCCTCCCTTCGAATGGAACCAAATAGCTCCTTTTATAGACAAATCATAAACTCCATTTGGCCTCAAGAATTCGAATTTTGAATTCTAGGGAAGCCAAAATCTGAAGGAATAATGATGAAGGGGAAGAAAGTTTCTTCCAAGAGTCGCCTTTTTCAGACGGATTTGAAAGGGGTTGAGTGACGGATGGGGGCATAGAGCAAGGGACCGCCGGAAATTGTTGTTTTCCGGTGGTCAATGGTCGTTCTTCGTGGGACGAAGGAGTGACGGGCATGGGGAAAGGCAGCGCTTGGGGAAGGAGGATAAATTGTGACGCGATGGGGAGTGGATGGAGTTGGAGACCGCCGGATATTGTTGTTTTCCGGCGGTTCATGGCCGACCTTGATGGGACGAAGCAGTGAAGGCCATGGGGAAGGAGAAAGTTGAAGGAGTGTCTGGGAACAAAGATTTTCTGGGAAAGGAAAAAATTGTACTGTCTTTATGAAATGCTGAAAAGTTGAAGTGATGGCTTTGGAAAAGAAAGAGAAGAAAAGTCTTGTTTGTTTTGGGCCGTTCGATCATTTGATCAGACGGTTAAAATAAATCAGAAGTTAAAAGAAAAAGTTATATATATTGAATAATGGTAAAAGCTTAATTAACTAAGACCATTAGATTTAATCGTAGGGTTAAGATTTAAGCTAAAGAAACACAATCCATGTGCTCGCCTACGTGGCATACACGGATTGGCCGGTTTAAGAAGACTTGGATTGCCAAATTTGCTCAAATTAAATTCATTAAATTATAACTACTTTCTTTATTAAATAGCCATAAGTGATAATTATTTTGCAAGATTAGCTTATTTGATAAAATTAGTCACTCTTAAAATCAAATTAATATAAATTAGTAAATCATCAATTAACTAAGCTTTCTAATTTTAATAAATGTACGAAAAATATCTATTGCGACAAAAGGAATTATATTTGAACCAAAATAGATTCAATTCTTAAGAAGAACAACATTTATTTAAAAAATGAGAAAGTAAGTAGTAATATAATATATTTAACATTTAAGAAATAAATTTATCAAGTCAAATAAATAATTAAATTTTTGTATTCCTATGAAAAATTTCATAATATATATATTTTATTATTATTATTACTATAGTTAAATGTGGAGAGCCAAAATTGGGTGTCAACAAGCGGAAGGAGAAGTTCTGACGAATGCTCAAAAGATGGAATTCAAAGCAAGAAAGTTGAAAGCCTTAAAGGCAAAAAATTACCTCTTTCAGGTTAGCTATTGAGCGTCCTATCTTGGAAACTATTCTTCGCAAAGAAACTTTCAAGGATATATGGGACTCCATGAAGAAGAAGTATCAACTCACTACAAGAGCGAAGCGAGCACAATTTCAAGCCTTGAGGAGGGACTTTGAAACTTTGTAGATGAAGGATGGTAAACTTGTCACTAGCTACTGTTCTAGAACCATGGAGATAAGCAACAAGATGCGATTTCATGATGAGAAATTGGACGATGTCACAATCGTTGAAAAGATACTACGTTCCTTGACACCGAAATATGAATATGTTGTATGCTCGATTGAGGAGTCAAAAGACATAGATGTTTTTTGACTTGATGAATTGCAAAACCCCTTTTTGGTGCATGAACAGTAGATGAACTGTAGTTCAACTTTTGAGGAGCAGGCCTTGAAGGCTTCTACTTATATTTGTACCAGTTCTAGAGAAAGGGGTAGAGGTAGGGGAAGAGGGAAAGGAGATCGAGGAAACAAAGATAGAAGCAACAAATATGGTAGTAGGAATCGCAGAGCCAATGATGACTACTACAAAGGTAGAGGAAGATATTTTGATAAATCTAAGGTAGAATGTTATCGTTGCCATAAATTTGGTCATTATCATTCTAAATGTCATACTAGGCTACCTAATGAGAAAGAAGAAAATTCAAATTTTACTGAGAACAAGGAAGGAGAAACCTTGTAAATGTCAGTCCACCTCAAAAAATGAGCCTGGGGATCAAGCTATTTGATATGTGGATACTGACTGCAATAACCACATGCGAAAACAAGTCTTGTTTTGCTTATTTAAATGAAAGCTCCAATTGACAGTTGGTTTTCGTGATCTCTCTACTATGAATGTAATGGGGAAGGATAATGTTAGTTTTAGAACCAAGGATGGGTGTGAGGAAACCATATCTAATGTGCTTTATGTTCCTACTTTGAAAAATAATTTGTTGAGTGTTGGTCAATTATTAGAAAAAGGATATGTCATCACCCTTAAACATGATTCTTGTGAAATTTCCGATCATTCCAGAGGAGTTGTTGCTATTGTGAAAATGAGTCATAACATGTTGTTCCCCTTGAAGATTGAAAATGTTCAGTCTTGCCTTATGACGGAAGTGAAAGACCCTTTCTAGTTGTGGCATTTTTGATATGACCATTTGAATTTTAGTGGTTTGAAGATTTCTGAAGAAGAGTATGGTGACGGGCCTTCCTAAAATTGTTGTTCCTTCTCAAGTGTGTGAAGAATGTGTTGTTGGAAAATAACACAAATCTCAATTCTCAAAAGGTAAATCATAGAGATCAAATGAGGTGTTGGAGTTGGTTCACTCATACATTTGTGGGCCGATAACACCAATCTCTAATGAAGGTGAAAGATATTTTATTACCTTTACTGATGATTATTCCTGAAAGACTTGGGTATACTTTTTGCAGAAAAAATCAGAGGTTTTTAATGTATTTAAAGGCTTGAAAGTTCATGTGGAGAATGAGAGGGGGAAAATAATAAAGAGCTTCCGAACAGATCGTGGAGGTGAATACTGCTCTATGGCATTTGAAGAAGTTTGTGACATTTTACTTAGCATAGAGCGAGACGTAAACCTCGATACATGGGGCGTAAGCCCAATGAATTTTTAAAATTTTAATTTACAATATAGTATAATAAAATAATAACACAAAATTATAAAAATAAATCAATAGTTTTAAATAATTACAAGCATGATTAAGGAAACTCATAGTAAATAAAACTTCTAAAATGATTGTAGAAGTATAAATAATCTATTATCTTAAATTTTTAATAATAAAAAAATCATTATTTCTAAAAATTTATTATTATCATACTATACAATCTATCAATCAATAACACTTACTAGTATTATAATAAAATCATTACTCCATCATGAATAAAAATAAAATTACTTTTAAATAGCTAAATAAAATATTATAATTTTGAGACATATGACAAAAACATGAAGACTACGGGTAAGTGAAAAAAAGTAAAATTTCGCTATGAAATTTTAAAAGAAATGTTAGGTAATGTATAATCACCCTCACATTGTTACCAAATAGTAAAGATACAATAATACAACTTGTTATTTGAGTTACTCTCAATCTTCTTATTTCTATAGATTAAAAAACTATTAAATATCATTCATTTATTCAAGAATTATGAGGGTCAACAATGATAAGTAAAGAATTTAACACATAAATTGTGTAAGATCTGTTAGGGGAGCCCCAAGCATTGGGCGTCGGGCGTGTTTATGACGTACAGCCTGATGCTTAGGGCGTACAGTCAGGTGCTTAGGGCATAAGTCTTACCGAACTAAGCCTCACACTTGAGTCTCGAGGCATTAATTTGCTAGAGCCCCAGCCCGAGGCGAGTCCTAATAGAGTCTTTTAAAACACTACTGCATTCTTTTGAACTCTAATTCAGTACTTTGATTTGTTAATAATGTGTATCGAATATGTATCAAACTAATTTAATTGATTCAATTTTTTATTTTGGTTAAATCAATTTTTTTGATATATATGTCTACCCCTACAAGTAAGACCTAGCCAATTCCATAGCATAATCAGAACAAGAAATACAACAAACTTCTTCTACCTAGCCAATTTTTACATCTTTTTCTGGACCCTGTTTCTCAACTTATAGACAACCGATTTGAAAATCGTGCTTTGTTGAGAATATGTCTCAGGATATTGTAGAAATAAAATAGTTAGCTACTTTTAAGGTTTTTAAATTATTTTATTAGAGTCCTATGTGACTTGAATTTAGGAGTTAGTTCTTTGATTTGTTATTTGAATTTTACTGGCATATTTTTCTATATTTTGTTAGGGATTATATCTATAAATGTATGTCTCTGAATTATTAATAAAATAATTTCCTATGAAAATTCTGCAGTATTTTTTTTATCAAAGTCTTTCTCTATTATTTTCTTAATTTCTTTATCAAAAAACCAACAATTGGTATCTAGAGCCTTCTTCTTGAGAGATCTATGAGTAGAAAAATGGATTCCGAAAATAGTTTTTCACGAATGGCTCCTCCTATTTTTGATGGTGAGAATTATCAACTATGGGCTGTAAGAATGGAGACCTACTTGGAGGCTCTTAATCTTTGGGAGGCCGTGGAAGAGGATTATGAAATTAATATGCTGCCAAATAATCCCACCGTGGCCCAAATCAAGAATCACAAGGAAAAAAAAAACCATTAAGTCGAAAGCAAAAGCAACTTTGTTAATTTGCTGCTGTTTCGACAACTGTTTTCACGAAAATCATGACTCACATCACCAAAAGAAATTTGAAATTATCTGAAGAAAGAATATAATGGAGATTAAAGAATACGTGGAATAAAGGTATTAAATTTAACGAGGAAATTTGAATTGCAGAGAATAAAAGAGTCAGAAACAGTCAAGGAATACTCTGACAGATTGCTTGGAATTGTCAACAAAGTAAGATTACTAGGCACTGAATTTAAAGATACAAGAATTGTTGAAAAAGTTCTTGTTACAATGCCCGAAAGATATGAAGCATGTATTACAACCTTGGAAAACACACAAGATCTGTCCAAAATTACCTTGGCAAAATTGTTAAATTCTTTGCAGGCACAGGAGCAAAGGAGGCTTATGAGGCAAGATGGCATGGTTGAAGGAGCATTAATAGCCAGCCACAAAACTCAAAGCAAGGGTAAATTCTTGAAGAATTACCCACCTTGTCAGCATTGTGGCAAAAATGGACATCCTCTATATAAATGTTAGAAGAGACCAGATGCACAATGAAAGATCTGCAAACAACTTGGTCATGAAGTTGTGATTTGCAAAAGCAAATTTCAAAAGGATGAAACAGTTTCCCAAGTCACTACTGAAGAAGAAGAAGAAGACCACTTATTTGTGGCAACTTGTTTTTCAACCAAAAAATTTGATTTTTGGATGATTGATAGTGGTTGTACAAATCACATGACATATGAAATAAATCCTTTTAAAGAGTTTATTCCTAATGAAAAATAAGAAAGTCAGAATTGAGAATGATGATTGTATTCCTGCAAAAGGAAAATGGTCTGTTGCAATTAAAACAAATTCAGGTACAAAAATAATTTCAGATATTCTTTATGTGCCTGATATTGATAAAAGTTTGTTTAGTGTTGGCCAGTTAATATAAAAAAGATTTAAGTTATTATTTGGAGACAAATATTGTCGAATATTTGATTCTACTGAGCAAGAGATTTTATAAGTTGAAATGAGAGGTAAGAGCTTCTCATTTAATCAAACAGAAGATGCACGCAAGCCTTGTAAGACAAAAGATGAATTGACAGATTTGTTCACAAAATCAATTTCAGATGAGACTACAATCTACAATTCCTGATCCAAGGAGGAGTGTTGAGAATATGTCTTCGGATATTGCAGAAATAAAATAGTTAGCTACTTTTAAGAATTTTAAATTATTTTATTAAAATCCTATGTGACTTGAATTTAAGAGTTAGTTCTTTGATTTGTTATTTGAATTTTACTGGCATATTTTTCTATTTTTTGTTAGAGATAATATCTATAAATGTATGTCTCTGAATTATTAACAAAATAATTTTCTTTGACCATTCTGCAGTATTTTTTTTCTCAAAGTCTTTCTCTGTTATTTTCTTAATTGCTTTATCAAAAAACCAACTGTCACGACCCGAGTCTACACCCTGGACGTGGCCGGCACTTAAGAACCATTGATGGTCCCCAAGCGAACCCTCATCCTGGTTGACTACAAGCGGAAGACTAACTTAAGCATGCAAAAACTTAAAACTGAATAAAATTCAGTAAACTCAAATACAAAGCTTTAACTCAAAAGAAAACTCTGAATAAAATAAATTATTCAACTCGCCATAAAATAGGCAACTTAAGTCTTTAAAACATTTAATAAAATCAATAAATAATACAGACTTCTCAACTATACTGACTATCTATGAAGCCTCTAACTAATAAAGATGAAAGTAGGGACAAGACTCACGACATTCTGACTAAACTGAAAGGTAAATGAAATTCTCCGGAAACAAGGAGGCTCACCAATAGCTAACTCAAACTCCCGGATGTATCAACGAGGCTCTTGTTGATGATCCTGAATACCTGTGTCTGCATCATGAAAAGATGCAGGCCAAATGGCTCAGTACATGGAATGTACGAGTATGCAAGGGGAATTCTAAAACATAAACATAAGCTTGAAACTTGATAAAAGAGAAACATAATTACCTCTTCTCAAACTTACTCAACTCAAGGAATGCTCAAGGATACTCAAAACTACTCAAACTTACTCAACTCAGAAGTACTCAAGGATAAGATACTTAACTCAAAGATTAGATACTCAACTCAAAGATATGATATTCGACTCTGGGTACTCAACTCTGGATACTCAACTCAATATAAAGCAACAATACACATGCAATATATGGAAAGCTTTATAAAACAGTAAAAACAACTTAGTTCGTTAAAGAAAATGCAATAACAAACTCAACTTTACTTATATAATAAAGTAATATAGTTTCAGTGAGAGTTTCTCTAACCGACAACCACCACTATGAGCCTAAGTGGTGATACATCGTCTTGCCCACGCTGCCAGAACTGTCCTATACTTTGCCGTCATATAGAACGCTTAACTTAGTGGATCCACTAGCTTAACTTATGTGATCATCTAAAAAGTATGACCCATTAATACCCATGATGGCTACATGGTTTATGGAGACTTGAGTTAATATGAACTCGCATCCCTATATCGGTGTTCAATACTACTCCCAAAAATATACTTAGCTCATATGTTTTTAAAACAAACTTCTTTCTTTGATTTGAGATAATTACTCAAAAACTTAGCTTAAAAGCTCTCTTGGAATCGATGTTCCCTTTCTTGCTCAAAACTCTTTTGGAAATCTCAATTTCCTCTCATCTTAAATGTGAGAACATTTACTCTTGGGAATACTTAGTTCCCATATATCATTTTAAAGAAAATGAATTTTACTCTTACTCTTTACTCAACTTCAAAGCTTAAGTCTTAAAACAAAGTTTAAACATTTGTAAAAGACTTCTTAAAAAAATGGTTCACGCCGAATTATGGACTTGAACGACTCAATGCAAGGTTTTTAATAACCATAGATAGAACTCAAATACTTGGAACTCAAGAACCTCAATGATACTACTAATTTCAAGAATGCTCAACTCAGAAGGTTCATGCGAAATTATGAGCATGAACTACTCAACTCAAGAACTCAAAGATACTTCTCATTTCAAGACTGGTCGACTTATAATGTTCATGCGGAATTATGGGCATGAACAACTCAACTCATGGACTTCATGGGTAATAAGTAATAGTCCCATGATTAGGATTATAATCTCAGAAGGGTTAGGAACTCGATACTCAAGACTTAGGACTTGAAGATACTATTCCTTTCAAAGATACTAAACTGATGGAGTTCATGCGGAAGTTATGGACATAAAATAACTCGACTCGATGATCTACATAACAATATGGAACTCATTTATACGACTCTTCTCATTCTCTGAATTACTTCCTCAAAATGTCCGAGAGAACTCTCAAGACTTAACTTTTAACTCTACCTTGAATTTGAATTATGGATTCAAGGTTGTGATTTGTGATAGGAAAGGTCTTATGATGTTTAGGAATGATTGTTGATAGCTAATTAAACATGAGAAAAGTCACGAAATCACCGTCTTGGAACAAGTCTGCGACGCGGAGATGGTTTAAAATAATACTCGTGAAATTAAATTTTGAGACAGAGGAGTCCGCGTCCTAACCGCGACGCGAAGCAAATTTTTTGTCACTGGGAAAGCAAGTCCGCGACGCGGACTTGCATGCCAAAATCTGCTCGACTTTTCCTTCTTCGTTTTCTAACCCCAATTCGCCTAAATTCAATTCTCTTTCTCAATCCCTCTTTAGATTTAGATACCCAGCACATGAACACAAAAACCTACTCATAAACAACTCTAAAATCGACATGATTTCATCAAGAACTCAATAATCTCATCAAAACTCAAGAACTAAAGCCAATTTCAAGAACATAATTCAAGAACCTCATATTTTCAACTTTCTAGAACGAACTTGACGCTGAAATTAACATGATTGGCGTGTGGGTGAACAAACCCAACACTATGGAAGCTTACATACCTGAAAGAACATCTTCTTGAAGAACTTGAAGGAAAAATCTGGAAAGAAGAACCCTAGCCTTAGCTTTTCTTGAGCGTTGAATCTTTGGAGTGAATGAGAGGGTTTGATTTGAAACCTTATTTTCTACTCGTTTAGGGCAATTTAGATGACCTTCTAGGGGTTTTTAGGACTAAAATATCCTTAAAGAAATAAACAAACCTAGCTGGGAGTCGGAATGACTTTTCACCAGGCAGTGAGGTTCGTATTGGCTCCGCGTCGCGGAGTTAACGCGGAGCTGCTGCCAGGTTTGCGCGACGTTAGTAAATCAGTCATAACTTCTTACTCAGAACTCGGAATTGAGAAAACTCAGTGGCGTTGGAAAGAGGACTCGAAGGGCTTTAATTTTCTATCTTGTAGCTCACCTAACTCATCCTTTACTAGGAGTTATGGTCGTTTGAAGTTGACCCAAAACTTAAGAAAAACTTAGGAATGACTTGAATGCTTTTCTCTTAGGTTCTTCTTGGAACTCAAGGTGCAACATCTAGTGACCTTAACACTCAAGAAATTTTAAATTCCTTGCAAAAATCTCACTCACTATGAAGAACGGTTCGAGTCTTAGCTCAAAAATTTTCTGGTGTGTTACACCAACATGCTTCAACCCATTTAATTTAAATATATATCCACACTGCAAAAAAAATAAGAAGATTAAAAAGATGAATTTTATTTTGGGAAGATATATATTTAGTCTAGAGAGAGTTAAAATAGAAAATGAGAGGTAGATGAAGAAAATAAATGAATAAGTAAAGTAGATGAAGGAAAAACGAAATAGAGCCCACCTGAAGATCCCATAAAATGTTCATACAACACAAATTTCAACCGCACCATTACAAACTCCTACGGGGCCTTCCCAGATCGTGCGATTTGCAAGGCATCTCAAGCTATTTATCCATCCACAGAAGAAGAAGTCATTTCTATAGTAGCAAATGCAACAAGAGAAAAGAGAAAAATGAAAATCGCCACTCGATTTTCTCATAGCATACCCAAATTGGTATGTCTAGACAATGATGATCAAGACCGCGGGTTACTTATAAGTACAAAATACCTAAACAAGATCTTGAGAATCGATCAAGAAGACATGAGTATAACTGTTGAAAGTGGGGTGACATTGAAACAACTTATTAGTGAGGCGGGTAAAGCAGGATTAGTCCTGCCTTACGCGCCTTATTGGTGGGGTTTAACTATTGGTGGTTTAATTGGGACCGGAGCTCATGGAAGTTCTCTTTGGGGTATGGGAAGTTCGGTACATGATTATATTATGCGACTTCGAATCGTTACACCAGCTGATGCGTCGTATAATTATGCTAAAGTTCGTATATTGGAAAATGGTAGCTCTGAGCTGAATGCAGTTAGAGTGTCACTAGGTGTTCTTGGAGTTGTTTCACATGTATGTTCTCGGAATCGTTTGGTAGAATGTATTAGATTTTCTAATACATGTTTTAGTTATATTATATACAATATTATATGGCATAAAATTAATACAGAGCAAATCATCGTATATATAAGATATATGAATAAGCATGATTAAAGAAAAAAATTATTTTTAATACATCAAAGTAAGGATGTTCACGATTCAATTGAAGATTGATTTTTTTTTGGTTTGGATTTAAATTTAAAAAAATAAATAAATAAATAAAATAAAAAAATATATATATATATATATTGATTTTTATAAATATTTTATATGTTTTTTCATGAAAAGTTTGTTTATCTCTACTAGACTAATGAACTTTACATCATAAATTCATTTTTAAAAAGAAAGTCATGAATCTAGACTTATTTATTATTCAAAGAAATAACTATGAGATTTACCTATATATTTTCTGTGTTTCGTTTTTCATCAACCTTATTCCTTGATTAAAGCTTATAGATGTTGTTAAAATATTTTCTTTAAAATTTAAGAAAATTATGTTCGTCACAGTAAAAATGTTAATAATGGATTATAAATTGGAAAAGAATAATAATCTAATGGTAGGGAAAAAAATAAAAAAGAGAAATACAATAAGATTTCGTAAAAATCGAATAGAAAAAAAAAGAATCAAACCGAAGAAAATAAACAATAAACAAATCGATGAACATGAACTACATTTGGTTTGTTTTGATTTTTAATACTTTAAAAATTGAATCAATTAGTTCAATTTATATTTTAACCATAACTAACCCAAATAAAACCATGCACCTCTACACAAAATCAAACAAATCATCATATTACTAATATACTTTATTCAACACTATCATTCTTATATACAGAGGCGTATCCAGGATTTTGAGATGATGGGTGCACTATTACAAAAAGGTGGATCTAAGATATAAATTTGATCAATTTAACATTTAGGTTTTTATCACTAAAAATAATTAAAATTTTAAAATTATTGGTCCAAAGTTATTTTTACCTATCCAAACCACTTAGAGAGACATTACCCAATCTTAAAAAGAAAAATAAAACAAGATAACTAAAAGATTCAAATTTCTAACCTCACTTTGAGAGGTGCACCCAACATAATCGCACGGTATAATACTTCAAGTGTGGGTTCACATATCTATATTTAAATATTTTTAAAAAATATAACACTACTATATATGATTTCAGAAGGGGAGCATGGGTTCACGTGAATCCGGTGACCCCCTCCTGGATACGCCTCTGCTTATACACCACCCTATTAAACGAATCATACAATGATGGATTCAAAAATTTTATTTAGGGGTTTGAAAAAAGAATTAGCTTGCGCACCCAACAGGGTAGATCGTAATACTACTAATATACTTTATTCAGTACTATCATTCTTATACACCATATTAAACGAATCGTATAGTGACAGATTCAAAATTTTCATTTAGGGGGTTCAGAAAAAATATATATATCTTGCGCACCTAACAGGAATCAAGTCTACAAACTGAGGATAACATTTGTGGCCCAAGTTGCACAGTCTAATATCACTGGGCTATTTCTCTTCTTTGATTGAGGTGGTTCAAAATTAATATATATATATATATATATATATATATATATATATATATATATATATATATATATTAAGACCATATATTATTGCTAAAACTTCGGCATCTATACTGCTCATATTTCCTTTTTCTTTATATTTTCCACTTTGATAAGCACAAATTTTTTCTTCTATCTTGTCGCTGTATTTATTGGGTCTAGCTTTTAACACAGCTCCCCATCCTTGGAAACTACCATCGGTTTCAATTATTAAATAATCAGTTTCTAATGGTATACTTAATTCTGGAATATTTTTAACTTTTTCTTTAATTTGTTTGACTAATTTAATGTCTTCTATATTAAAATGTTTTTGCCCTTTGCTACCTGTTTTAGAGTATAATGGTCCTGCTAGTTTTCCTAAATCTTTAATAAAATTCCTAGCATAGTTTACTAGTCCTAAAAATTTTTGTAAATCTTTTGTATTATCTAATTTATCCGGCATATCTAATACTTTTGTAGCTATATGTGGTTGTAATTTAATTTTACCTTCTCCTAATGTTATTCCTAGGAAATTTATATGGTTCTTACATAATTCCATTTTCTTTTTACTTACTATTATTCCATTTTTCACAAATAATCTAAACACTGTCTGTAGATGTCCTAAATGTTCTTTAATATCTTTACTAAATATTAAGATATCATCTACATATACTAAAACAAACCTTTTATAGTCACCAAATATAGTGTCCATTTTTCTTTGGAATATTGGAGGGGCAGTTTTTAGTCCAAAAGGCATGGCTAACCATTCAAAATGTCCTTCCGGGCATGTGAATGCTGTCCATTCTATACTTTCTTCATGCATTTTTACCTGCCAATATCCTGACTTACAATCGAATTTACTAAATATTCTTTTTCCTTGGATTCGATTGATTAATTCATTTTTATCAGGTAATTTATATGCATCAATTCTTGTATTATCATTAAGTCTTTTGTAATTAATTACCATTCTTGCTTTTCCTCGCACTATCTCACTATGATTTCTAACCATAAATGCTGCTGATCTATGTTTTGATGTAGATCTTCTTATTACTCCTAAATTTAGTAATTCTTTTATTTGTACACTAAAGTCTTCCAAGTCTTGATTAGTTGCTTCAATGGCGGCTGTTTTTATTATGTATTCAGGGTTTATGATATTTAATTTACATACTACTTTATTATTTTCCCAGTACTTTAAAGGTTTTTCTCCTATTATTTCCATTTCGTCTAATATTCTTACTATGTTTTCTAAGTCCTTAGGACTTCTAATTGTACCTATCCTGTTGATTCCCGTTTGAAAATTATAGAATTCATTTTCTACTTCTATTAGAGTATAATCTTTTTCTCTTATATCATATTCTTCTTCTTCCTCGCATTGTTCTGTTTGGCCTACATCTTTACAACATTTACTTTTATCTTTGCAGTTTTTACAGCAAATCTGTGAACTATCATTTTCAGAAGTGCTTGGAGATATATCAGCTTGTCTTCCTTTTGTTTCAAATTTAATAGTTTGTACCGGTGTATAAGTAAGATGCTTAAAGAATATTACCCCATCTCTTGTAATTAATGTTCCCCCGTTATTTTGTATCATAAATTTTAATCCTAATACAAAATCTACATTTATGTTTAGATCTCTTACCCATATCCTGTCAAGTGTATACATTGGTTTATAAAATTCATTACATGTATTAATAAAACTTACCTGAGTCTTTCCGATATAATGTTGGTAGGTATTGTATGTTCCATCCATTTGCATTGCTGCAATTGGCTTGTCTAATGTCCTGATTAATTTTGGGGGTAAAATCTTTTTGTTTATTATACTACCTGTACATCCTGTGTCTACTAATGCTAAAGTTTCTAACTCAATATCTTGTATTTTGAGTCTGGCTAAGACTTTAATAGTAGTGAATTTTTTATCTTCATTACATATGAAATTCTCACCATGGTTTTCTCTAGCTTCTATGTTCATTAATTCTGCCTCTTGGGTAGATGTGTTGTACATCCCCCGTTCTTCTGTTCTTTGAACCGAGTCTGTATTTTCTTCAAGTTTTTGTTTTCCTTTTTCTAACGACATTACCTT
Organism: Solanum okadae; assembly: GCA_036553675.1. Lineage (NCBI taxonomy): Eukaryota > Viridiplantae > Streptophyta > Magnoliopsida > Solanales > Solanaceae > Solanum > Solanum okadae. Next base: position 9,128,273 of record CM071686.1, on the reverse strand, counting down.
TTGCTCGAGTTCGTTTATTCTATTTTCTAATGTTATTAGTCGTAAATTTATTGTATCATTATTTATATCTATCTTTTCTCGTCCTTTTATTTTTTATTTTTAACAGGTCTTCTATGCATGTGATACATCCTTCTGCATAGCAAAACTTACATTTTGCCCTTTTTTCTCTACTTGGATACCATTTACATAGAACACATTGATTACTATCTATTCCTTTATTCCTTTCAAATTCATGGGTACATTCTTGTAAGACATTCATCATTGTATTTAGTTGTAATTCTTCTAAGTCTATATTTTTAAATTCTAATCCTATTTCATTTATTAATTCTTCATTAGCTGAATCTGACTCATCAGATCGTGTTGTTTCTTCTATTTCTACACTTACTATAGAATATATACTTTCATTGTCTGACATGTATTCATCTACATTAATTAAGGTTTCTTGAAAATCTTCTATTAATTGAGAATTTCTAGTTCTACTATTATTTCTTTTAGGGCATACATTTGCTAAATGTTCTATACTTCCACATGTGAAGCATTCTAGTTTATTTTTATAATTTCGATCATTTCTATATTTTCGAACATGTCTATCTTTATTTAGATAAGGCTTTCTGGCGGAAGATTTTCTTAAATAGTATTTTTTATTATACTGTTGATTATAGTAGGGTTTATATCTCTTGTATCTTTTCTTGGGTTTATGTTGTCCTTTATCATAACTTTGGGTTGTATACATGACATTTTTACAGAAACTCATTTAATTCTGCTTTAGTTGTTTCTGTATTTGTATATTTGTACATTTTTCTGTTAATACTTCCATTATATGTTGTACTTTGTGTCCTATAGACCATTTACCGTTTGGATTCTGTATTACTCCTTGTAGTCAAGGAGAACACCTTTTACATTCAGAAGATAAGCAATACAATACTATAATAGATCTTATAATAAACTTTAGTTCCTAGTAATACTTTAGTTCCATGGAGTCCGCCACATTCACAGGGCTCTGATACCAAAATACAGCAAATAACAGAAAAATACAGAAAAGTACAGAAAATAACCAAAATACAGCAAATAACAGAAAAGTACAGAAAATACAGCAAATAACAGAAAATACAGCAAATACAGAAAAGTACAGAAATACAGAAAAGACAGAACTACAGAAAAGATAGAAAATCAAAATACAGGAAAGAAAAATACAGGAAATGCGTTAAATACAGGAAATACAGAAAAATACAGAAACTACACAGAAATCGGCAAAATAGCAGAATAGCAGAAATTTAGATTTTTGTAAATCCTACTCAGTACTCCCTCTTACTCGTGTCTGGTCATGTTTATCTTATATGTATCCTGTTTTTCCCTTTTTTCCTTTTTTTTTTTTTTTTTTAAGTTACTACCCCGTTCATCTCTTCCTTTTAACCTGTATTCTTAAAAAACATCTTCATTAACCCCACCCCGGAAACGACCAATAAGACGTCCTGTGAATGTGGCGGACTTTTATAAGGCCTTTAGAAAATACCCTAGGAATTTACAGGTTAATCCATCGTTGTTATTAAGAAGTTAAAAGTCTAACCATATACTAAGGGTAGTTTTACAAACATATTTACATACTTAATATTAACTTAAACCAAACATAATTTACATATATTTTTTGGGAAAATACAGGAACCATAAAGACTTACATGACTTAGACGGAGAGAGGTTTCCCTTTCGGGAACCCCGACTGACTCTTACACACTTAAAACAAACTTTTGTACAAGAGGGATATTACAAGAGGGATTTTAGAAGTTTTTAGTGGAGATGGTTTTTCTAGACATTGGGAAGGGGAATATGTTGTGTGTTTTTCTCCGGTTTTTATATAAGCAATACAACACTAGCACTTGTATTATTACCTTATATATACAGTATATTTTTTTTGCTGAGGCGGTTCGGGTGAACCCCTGAACCCATGTAGGTCCACCCCTGGAATAGTATATCTGACGTTTAAATTGTACCATAATGAAAACAGTAATAGTACTTGGGGCTGAATTTTCAAACCAAACTATATTCTAGGTGCTTCCCATTTCATACCCCATTAAATGATAGTACGCAGTTTGCATTGACAAATTAAAATGGTATAGTTCGATTGAGAAAACTTCTTTTTTTTTTTTTGGTTTTCCATGGATCCATTCGAGGGTGACGCTCCCAACATGATTTTCTCTATATCTAGGGCTCGAACCCGAGACATCTGATTAAGAAACATAGAAACTCTTTGACATGGTTAAAATTATTTTAAAAATAAATGAATTTTTAAATAGAATAATATTTATTTTAGATTCTTTTGTGAAATAAGTGAAATCCAATATAATGAAGTGTGATAGTATCATTTAATATTTGTCATAAAAAAAATATATCATTTTTTTAGACTGATTAAAAATAGTGTATCAACCATATAGTAATTATTGACATTTTTATGGGAAAAAGTCCCCAGTATAATTATTGGACCTTTAAGCCCTCACTAACGAATCATGAAAATCATTTATATATCTCTAACTTTATTTTGTAAAACTCAAAATTTCTTCTTAATTTTGAATAATGAAAATTCTTCCCTTGCACAAAAGTAACATTTTTAAAATACCTAGATTTTATATTATGTATCAAACATTATCTTTTACTTAAAATTATGATTATTTTTTTCCTAATCTATGTAACAAATTAACTTGTAAAAGATAAACATTATTTCATAGACGAAAGAAGAAAAAAGTGAAAAGTACTAATTGGATGTATAAATTAATAACAATATTCTAATATTCTATGATAAAATAAATGAATAGAATAAGAAAATTTAATTTTATTAATAATAATCAAAACTCTAATATTTATTTACACAAATAAAAGTAACAGAGAGTAATAACTTTATAAATATATCAATATATGTAACACCAAAATAGTTAACAAAAAAGTGTATATATTATAACAAATTTCTAAAAAAATAATAATCTACTAATATTACAAATAAATTTTAAATTGTAATTTAAAAGCTATTTCTTTGATCACAACTAAAACTCATTTATTTATACAGATAAATAAAAATAAGAGAGAAGTGAAATTTAAACATACATACGCACATGCATGCATAACATACGCCTATTTAATGCATGTATATTTAAATATTTATCACAAATATAGTGTTGGATTATGTTAATAATTCATAGAAGAGTTATTTTACCTATATAATGTTATTGAATATAAATAAAAATACATTAATACCAGGTCAAAAAAATAAAATATTATGCATTATAGAAAGTTTTACATAGATGGAAGATTGAAATTATCAAAGATAAAATATTGTATATCATAACAAGGGGTCTATGTCTATTATTCAAAATTAAAAAGTGAATTTTAATTATTAAAGTCAAATTAATGAAAATAAATGATTTTTTCATTAATAATTCAAAGAAAAGACAAAGATAAGAAGATAATATTGGTTTTTTTTTATTTGAGCTGAATCTTGTCTATTCCAACCGACAATTAAAGAACTAAATGCCAAAAATGTTAAGTACAATTAAATCGTGCCTATTACACCCAAAATGAATTTGCCTAAGAATTACTTGGGTTAAAATGAATTCAACTGAAATTGATTCAAACGCATATCATAACTCAACGTGTTCAGCTTTTACTCAATTTTAATTCTTTATTAGTTCTTTTATAACATTTTAGTACCTTATAAAATTATTATTTTTTATCATCACTTACTACATATAACATTTTAATAACAATTTGTTTTTAAAAAGTATTTTCATAAATTTAAGCTACATATTAATTCATACTTCGATGGAAAAATAAAATGAGTTTAGCTAATCAATGGATCAGTCAATAATCAATCTAAATTTATATAAATTAAATAAATTATAATTTTATGAGCTGATTACATCTCTATTCACGTTCCATAATGACGGTGGATGAGAAGCTTCTTAAGAGGAAGAATTGATTGGATGGTGCTTGTTATATAGTGTGTATATATTATTGCTTGCACACTACTATAACGGTGATAGTGATTGGTGTTTATTAATGAAAAAAAAAAGATTGAGGTGGAAGGATCACACATTTAGTTATACGTGTATTAATTAGTTACGTAAGTATTATTTATGTGAATATTAGTTATTTATCTTCTATCACGCATAAGATAACACACTAATTTCTTCATAATTTATACATGTATTAATTATGTGAGTTTCTAAATTACATATTACATGATGCATTGATTTTATATATGAATAATTAATTTTTCTAACAAACTATCAAAATTCTGCAATTATTACATAAATAACTTGCTACTTTACTGTCGACCAAACAACCCCTTAATGTATAATATATAATCATTATATATTCAATGCAATTAGGGGGTATATAATAATTAAGGATCCATTTGGACATATGATATGAAATCATAATTTAAAATTAGATTGATTTGAAATTGAAGTTTTGTTTGGACATGTAATTTAAATCTCTTTATTAAGCTGTATTTATTTTTTCATAAACATGTAAACTCCAAAAGTTGTGAAATTTATCAAAATTTCCTCAATTCTTATACAATCTCACCAAAATGAACAAACCGCAGTTTATAAACAAGATATCGGAATATTCCAAAATTCCGAATTAATAAATCACATATTTCTATGTTTCTTTTATAAGTAAATGATTGTTGTGATTACAAATTTTCAAATAAACATTTTTATAAAGATTCACTAGTGAACGATAATAATAACTAATTATTTTAAATAGAATATTTTCGCATCGTATATATACACAATCTCTTCACGTCAAGTATAAGCTTTTTTACAAAATTTAAAATGATATATTTCTCTTTTGACGAAAAACTAACTTATGAGTCAAATTTACATTTAAAATATTTTGAAGTCATGATTAAAATCTCAAATAATGCTTTTTGAAATAATCATAATCCCAAATCACATATCTAAATGATGATTTAAAATCATAACTCAACTCATTTCAATCCATTTTAATCCGAATAACTATTGAGCTGATTTTACCCTAACCAACATATTAGTCCAATCCATTTTAACTTATTGATCAATTTCAACTCAACCATCCTATTTGACATTCTTATCTCTACATATCAATCAAAGGGTTGTGGACTATTGCCATTTCTATTAAGCAACCAAAAGCTATATTTTTTTTTGGCTTGTTTTCCCCATATCTTAATATTTAAAAAAAGGTGGTTATGTTGTTTTTCACTATGCACGGATATGTGCTGGAAATTGGTGTTTCACTTTAATTTCATGGAAGAATGTTATCAATATTTTATAGTTCCACTCATTTGAAAAATAATATCATTTTCTAATTATTAACAGACTACATTTTTTCATAATAAAAAATTGATGAATTGAATCGAATTTGATAAAAATCAAATCGAAGAATCAAACGTTCACTCCTAGAATTCATGTCTCTTTTTTGACGTTCAAATTAAATCCATAATATATAGATAAGTGTTATGAATCAAGTCCAGCCCAATGTGGATACCAAGGTCACACAAATAGTTATTGGGCCGACAAGACCTATTGGACCGAGAACGAACAATAAGACCAGGTTAATTTGGAATCCGGGTTGAGTAGTGGAATGAGAACGGTTCCAACAAAAAAAATAGTGATATGTGATTCAGGAATTATACAAATTGTTGAGTTTCATTATTCTTAGTCGAGCTTCTCATCCCCTTCTATCTATATTTGTATTTGCTAGTCTCAGTTTTGTTTTAACGATTGTTAGTTGTTATTTGCTTGTTTCCCTTTCTCAATTGTATTTTGTGTTCTCATTATGATACATATCATTATTGTGTTGGTAACTTGATCAGTTGTTACATAAGTCTCAATTAATATATTATACTTAGATAAGTAATGTTTATTTCTCTTTCCAACAATAGTATAAAAAATCAAACATAACTTTTGAATGACAAATTCAGTCCTAATGTATATGTGTGAATTAATTTAGGTGACACTAAAACTAGAACGTGTGTTCAAACGTTCAATTACACTTTTTAGAAAGGGACGATTCAAACTTAGGGGAAGATGCATCTACCTTTGGGAGACAACATGAATTTGCTGATTTTACATGGTATCCGAGCCAACGCAAGGTTATTTATAGGATCGATGATCGAGTTTCTGCCAGCACTCCTGGCAATGCCCTTAATGACTTTTTTGGATTTCGCTCTACACCTTCACTCGTTCTCGCCATTTTAAGAACTACGGGTAATTAATTGTTCATAAATTGCTTCAAATGTACTTTCTTTCAACTTTATGGTAACATTTTTGATACTAAGTCATGACTTTAGTCTACTTTCTTGGTTCACTAGAGGAGTATCAAGAATCAACAAATGATGCTGGTGGAAAATGCTCAAGTGCTAAACTAACTACTTCCACATTGAAGATTGGTGCTAATGGGTTGACAAATAATGGTTAGTTAATTCTTTCATCACGCGATCATACAAGTAATATAGGATGTTAAGTTCAGATATCATATCTATATAGAGACCTGTCAGATTGATCGTCTAATTTGAATTATTATTTTAACTAATCGATAAGTAACAAACAACTTTGGGAATTATGCTTTCCTATACTAAATTTAATAGAATATACGTAGGTTGAAAAAGTGTACCAAATAAGGCACTAATAATACATAAAACTAGTACATATATTTTTTATTCTAATGCAATCCACCAAACGACCTCTATTAAATATGAAAAATTTAGTGTGCTTTAGACATTCACTATCCAAGAAGAATTTAACATATTGTTATGGATTCTTATTTTATATTTTCATTACATTACATTTACATTATAAGTAATAATTAGTTCGTCTTTATTTAATAGTAATATTTATTTATCTTCTTAATTGTATTTTGAAAGGAAGAGCTCTTTTATTTCCTCCTCAATATTAAAGACTTTAATAATCTAAGTTGCATAGGCTCTTCACTTTTGATGCTACACCCGTATCAGATTCTTCAAAAATACACTACTTCTGAAGAATCAGGCATGTACCTATTGATGTTTTTTAAAGAGTCAAAGCAGCATAGTTACGTTAATAATTCGATTGAATTCTCTCAGGTTTTACCTTTACTGTCTACCCAGTGGTTGGCTTACACAATCGAGTCCAAGCATCAGGAACATGCCTATACAGTGTAGAAGATGCAACAATCACAACATGCCCTTGGGACCATAGAGTTAAAGGTCTATTTTTTCACCAAACAACATTTAGCATTAGCTTATCCAAAGTCACAGTCTTTATTGAAGATGTTCAAAAACTTGTTGTTTTAGAGCCTAAAGCACTATGTGTCCTTGACTTATACAATGGAATCCTCATGAGGTATGTTACAACTTCAAATGCTTACTTTGGTAAACAAGAAGATGGTTTGGATTTCGACATCACATATTATAGAAGCAAGGGCCCAATGTCCCCTAGACTCTTTGAAGATATTATTGAAGAGGTAGAACAACTAGCATATTTCAAATATGGGGCATTGCCACATTGGGGTAAAAATAGGAATGTAGCATTTATTGGTGCAATCAACAAGTACAAAAATGGTGATAAATTCTTGAAAGTGAAACAAAGCTATGACCAATTAGGGTTATTTTCAAGTGAGTGGACAAATCAAGTTTTAGGGTTAAAAGATGGGTTGACCATAGTCAAAGAAGGGTGTGCACTAGAAGGACTATGCATTTGCTCTGAAGATATTCATTGTGCCCCAAAGAAGGGTTACTTTTGTCGACCAGGCAGAATTTACAAAGATGTCAGGGTGTGTACTCGTTTATCGTCACTATAAAATACTTATTCTAATAAGTTATATCAATGGTGTATGCAGAATTTTATGTAAGCAGTGTCGATATTTAAATAAGGAAAAAAAAAAATAAACACATCAATGTAACAAATAAATCTTAATTTAATACACTTAAATATATTAATACAATTGTTCTCAATGAGTGCTTTTTATTACTTCTTTAAATACTAAGTATGATCTATGGTTTTTCTCTTCAATTGATTAATGTACAATTTTCTTATTGCATCATGGTCATTTGGATTAACTTGTTCAATTCCATTCCATGTTAAGTGATGTTTTAGAGGTTAAATATGAATTTGAAAGCACAAAAATTTGAGGGGAATATCTTCTTCTTCTTTTGAATATTAACTAAATTACAAATTAATATTTTGATCTTACGTTCACATTCATTCAAAGCAAAGTAGTAAACTACTTTTGTTCATTTCGAAGTAATAGCGTACTTGACAGTTAGTTAAAGATATGCATTAATTTGAATTATGAATTATCAAGATTTGGTATACAGTGTGTATCATATAGGACTCTTCTAGGTATAGAGTTTGTGTTCTCGTAGTAGTTAACTATATCGGTTGTTGGATACTCTATTTTACCACTTTTATCACGAAGTTTATAATCATAGACGATAAACACTAATCTTAACTGTGAATATCCAATTTTATTTTGAAAAATATCGCTAAAGTATGGACCAAGAATAAACATTGGGATCATTAAGCAATATAGGTTAAAGTTTTGAGACATAGTTCATTTCATTGTAATACATGGAAGATACTACTCACTCCTAGAAATCATCACATTTTTTGTTTTGGTTTGAACTTTACATATGCAGAAAGTGTGATGGCTTCAACTTGTAAACGAAGGAGTAATCTTATAGGAATTAGCAATATATTGATGATTAAATTCAAAAGAAAATATAGTACATAAGAACATCCAATATGAAATTAATTAAAGATAGCCAGATATGAAACTTACAAAACACACAAAAATATATCCTCACTAATATTCATATTGACATTTTATTTTGGATCACCGCGGGATATTTGTATTGGGTACTAATGAAGATTAATCCAAACTTAAACTTCATTCTGATCTTCATGTCCGTGTGCATTAGTCCAAGGGTTAGTGAACTTTCTTAAACTCTCAAGTTCCATAGCCACTTCCTTCATCGTAGGCCTATCTTTCCCGTGCAAGTGAAGGCAACTCTTGATGAGCTCACCGATCTCTTGAAGTTGCTCAACACCTCCTTCTCTTACAACTCTATCATCAAGAATTTGAAATAAGCTATTATTTTTCATCGACGAGACAAAATATTCCACCAAACATTTGTCCTCGTCACTTGTGCCCCTCAAAATAGGTTTCATCCCTGTTAAAAGTTTCGCAAGAACTACTCCAAAACTATAAACGTCACTTCTGTCTGTCAATTGACCTGTGTGGAGATATTCAGGATCTAAGTACCCTAACGTTCCTTGAACCAATGTAGCAACATGTGTTTGTTCAAGAGGGACTAATCTTGAAGCTCCGAAATCTGCAACTTTTGCTGTGTAAACATCATCCAATAATATATTGGTAGATTTGACGTCTCTATGAATTATTGGCATGGATGCAGATGAATGAAGGTAGGCAAGTGCACTTGCAGTCTCTGAAGCAATTCTCAACCGATTTTGCAAAGATAACCAAGGTGCTCCATTTTGGTTGTGGATATGCTCATAAAGAGTTCCATGAGAAACGTATTCGTAAACCAGTAAGGGAACTTCAGCTTCCAAACAACATCCAAAGAGTCTAACGACGTTTCTATGGTTTACTTGAGTAAGAATAAGTACCTCATTGATGAACTGTTCAACTTGATTCTCATCCACAAACTTAGATTTCTTAATAGCAACTATGCTATTATCAGGAAGTATACCTTTGTATACGATTCCATTTCCACCACGACCAAGAATTCTATCACTGGCATAGTTATTCGTTGCCTTCTTCAACTCGTCAAGTGTAAAAATTTTGGTCGCTTCCACACCACCCTTGATAGAGGAGATTTGTTGTTTCAAGAGTAAACCACCATTTTGTTGGAAGAACTTCTCCCTATTTTTAATGAGTTTTCGTTTCTTGATACAGAAATAGAGCAAAATTGTCCCAACCACTAGGGATATAAAGCTAACTCCTATACCTGTTTATAACAACAAAATATATATACTCATTTATCACTACTGTGTATGCATATAAGTAATAACTTTTTCAATAAGAAGTAATTGGTATGTCAATTTATTGTAATAATCGAAAGAGTGCTATTCTTCTAGACATACTATATATCCGATAGAGTTATCGTGTAAGACTTGATACGGCTAATACTTCTGTGAGGTACCGGCCTAGGGAAGCAAAATGCGAGTAGAAACAAGTTGAATTTCTGAGAAACTTACCAGCACAAAACTTGATCCATGTGAAGTCAGAGTTCGAGTTTGGTGCAATACAGCCACGACCATTCTTTTTACCATCGCCAGTGTACCCTTTTAAGCAGGGACATGTGAAATTTCCGGGCGTGTTTATGCAATTGTGTTCACACATATTGGTACTTGAATCAGCACATTCATCAATATCTGACATGCAAAACAGAGAAATATACCACATTAATCCCTGGTGCTTTGCCTTTATATCTTACCTTTTAACATATTTATTTGCAGAAGTTGTTAGTGGTAACTAGCAAAGAGTATTTAATTAAGCATTATAAGTTTATAACTACTACATCATTAGACTTACGAATCACGATTGGTCATATGAATCATCACTAGCCATATTTCTCTGTTTTAACTCATTTTAGTTAACTTTATTACCAAAAGTCTAAAGTACTTTGGAATTTATGTTTATTGTTTATTGTTTATTGGCATATAAATTTTTGATAGAGCTAAGATTTGAGGGACACTACAAACTTATCCCAGGATTGTCTTTTCTTATCCATCACACCAAACGACCTCTTAAAGTAAACAAACAAGTGTTGAATGATGGAAAGTCACTCAACTTTCATTTTCAACTCAAAAGTCACTCAACTATAACTTCTTTGCACAGAAAGTAACTTAACCTATTTAATTAATTTTTTCACTAAAATTTTCTGACATGGAATTTTTATTTTTAGCCAAAATTTTAAGAACCAAATACATATCTATTTGAACAATTTAACGACCCGCCCATTTAACCCGACCCGCTAAAAATATAATATTGAAAATTTTATTCTACCATTAATTCCCTAAATCATTCTCTTGTTTTCTTCTTTCTCCTGAGCGTTCTTCTTCTCTTTTCTTTTCCTTTTCAATTTCTCAATTTCAACATCATCTTCACATATCAATAATATATCAATGTCTCTATTTTTTTTTTGAAGTTTCTATAACCTCTTTGTTCTCCCTATGGATCAAATTATTGTTTTCCCAACTTCAAAAACAATTAAAAATTACAACAATCTCTTGGGTTACGATTTCAACAGAAATTTCTACGAGGGCAAAACTTTTTCAATTGCTATACATTATAAGAGCGGATTGCAAGATATCCTGCTTTTGCTCTTTTGAAATTGAGAAATTAAAAAACAAAAAAGAAGAAGAAGAATGCTTAGGAGAAAGAAGGAGACAAGAGAGAAAGATTTTGGGAATTAATGGTAAAATAAAAAGTTCAATATTATATATTTAGCGGGTCGAATTAAATGGGTTGGGTCATTAAATGGTTTAAATAGATAAATATTTGGTTCTTAAAATTTTGGTTAAAAATAAAAATTCCATGTCAGAAAAATTTAGTGAAAAAATAATTAAATAGGTTGAGTTACTTTCTGTGCAAAGAAGCCATAGTTGAGTGACTTTTGAGTTGAAAAAGTCGAGTGACTTTCTGTGAAAATAGTTAATAGTTGAGTGACCATCAAAGTTATTAACTCGCTGAATGACAGAGTTGTAGTGTGACTACACACCAATGAAGTGAGAAGTCTGACTAAGGGCGGAGTCCAACTTGAATCATAACTCAAAGACAAGAGAAATTGAATGAAAAAGGAGTTTGTTGTGAATAACAGCTTTATGAAAGAGTTATGCTTAAATAGACGAGAATTGATTTAGAATACTCACGCACTTACAGAGCAAAAAGGCAATTGGCATATTGGCTTTCATTGTGCTGCTCAATATTGAAGAAACACTTTGAAGAACCAGGTCCTATTACAGAGTTTATGTTAGTTCTTCTTTGTGTTTGAGTGTTGATGTAACTGAAGTAGGATTATAGTTTTCAATTTGGGGGCAACTTGAAGACTGAAGTAGGATTATAGTTTTCAATTTGGGGGCAACTTGAAGACTGAAGTAGGATTATAGTTTTCAATTTGGAGGGAACTCGAAGACATGGGAACACATACCTTGGAAGGTTTGTGTGGAGTTTATGAACTCTACATGTCGTAGTTTTTACACCTTTTGTGAGTCAGGTGTTTCCACGTAAAATAGTGTGTTCTCGATTTATTGGCTTTACTGCTACGTTAAAACATGTTAGGCAATCCATTTTACTTAGAAGAAAAAGTCCAGTTAAGCAACATGATTCAAGGTATTGTAGAATATCAATTGGTATCAAAGCAAGGTTATCTTGTGAAGACTAAATACCTAAGATAAGATCATGATGAATTCAACACCACTATAACATCTCGCAACTAGAAAGAAGTTTAAAATCTGGAATTAGTCATTTTTGAAAGGTACAAGGAAATCTGGAAAATTATAAGTAAGTTAAAGTGAGTTTTTGGTCAACTTTAAACTACAATAAATCCTAGATCAGGATGATTTAGGTGTATTTACAGATATGGTTGGAAAGATTTTGGAATGATCTTTCCAACGCCGCCAAGTTTGCGCGATTCTGAGTTCGGATGAGTGAGTTGTTCCCTTTGGAAGTTGGGTTGTTGGCTTAAGGAAAGTCCAAATCCGGATTTTTGAAGGGTAGTTTGGTCTTTTCCTTACCCTTTTATTTTAATTCGTTTTAGTGAATTAATTAAGGGTCTAAACTGAACTCGATCAATTTTACGCTTTTGGAAAAGAGTTAGGGTTTTAGAAAAGAGGAAAGAAGAGGAGAAAAGAGAAGGAGAAGCAAGGAGATCGTCGAGTTTAGCTTGTGGATTTCGTCGGGGGTGATCCCTACAAGGTATGTGAGATCACATAGCGTAGGGTTAGTTCACCCACGCGCCAAGCATGTTTAATTCAACATGTTTTCGTCCTAAAATGATTGAGAAACTGATGTTCTTGATAGTTGTTCTTGAATTGATTTTGTTCTTGAATATGAGTTAAGATTTAGGAGTTTCTTGATGATTAAGTGTTGTTTCCCTGAGTTGTTTGAGTTAGATTTTTGTTTATATGATATGGGTACATGAATCTAAAGTGAATTTGGGAAAAAGAATCAGATTCAAACGATTTAGGGTCAGAAAACGTGATCAAAAGTTCGTCTGAATTTTGCTTGAAGGGAGGCTGGCGCGACGCGCCCCCATAGCGCCAGGAAGGCTGGGGCGGCGCGCCAGCAGTGCACCAGAAATGCGCCCCAGTAAAATGGGGCCTGGCGCGGCGCGCCAGAGACGCGCCCGGATCGGCGTTTTCCACCAGTTTTCGTCGTTTAGCCCGTTTAAGTTATTCTAAAGTGTCCTAACACTTTCCATTGATTCTAACTACTCTAAATGACTTCTAAACATCTAGAAATCATCCATAAACATGAGATCATAAACCTTGAATCCATAATCCAATTCAAGGAAAGTTAAGATCAAAGTCAAAGAAGTTAAGAGTCAAGTCTAGAAGTTAAGAAGCAAGTCAAAACAAAGTTTCTTAAAGTTTTCAAGAGACTTTAACAAACGTTTTAACTTCGTTTTAGGGCTCAAGTTTCAAGTTAAGCAAAGAGTAAAGAGTTGAGTTCTTTTCTCAAAAGTTATAAGGGAACTAAGTATTCCCAAAGAGTTTATAAATGTTTTCACCTTCGAGCAAGAAAAGGGAACATCGATTCCAAGAGAGCTTTTATACTAAGTTTTGAGTAATTATCTCAAACCAAAGAAAGAAGATTGTTTTTAAAACATATGAGCTAAGTATATTTTTGGGAGTAGTATTGAGCACCTATATGGGGTTGCGAGTTCATATTAACTCAAGTCTCCATAAACCATGTAGCCATCATGGGTAGTAAAGGATCATACTTTTAGATGACTCCTTAAGATGCTTTTAGCATAGACTAGTGGATCCACTAGTTTAGAGGCTTCATAGACAGTTAGTAGTTCAATTGTCTTTACATTATCATCAGATGTTGTTTAAAGACTGAGTTGCCATTTTGGCTAAACTATTATTTCTTAAGTTATGCATGAGTTATATTTTCTTATGTTTAAGTATTCCACTGAGTTAAGTAAGCCAGGCCAAGGGTTCGCTTGAGGCCAGCAATGGTCTTCGAGTGCCAGCCACGTCCAGGGTGTAGGCTCGGGGCGTGACAACCACCAATTGGGCATAGTGAAGGACAATCAACAATCTATTTCACTTTACTTGTTGGAAGGCACGCATTGCATGGAGGATTTCATGGAAGTTGAAGACTACGAACTACATGATCGGATAACTAAACGACCATCCATTCCGATGAAAATTGTGCAAGGAGAACAAGTTTAAAAAATAAGGAGAGATTTCACTGCTGAAAATCTTGTAACTCTCATAAAGAATGCAAAGGCCAAAAATGTTCTAGTGTGCGATTTAGGGTCAGATGAGCACAATAGGGTTTCAAATTGCACTTCAACTAAACAGATATGAGATGCACTGATCAATGCCCATGAAGAAGACGGGTTAGGAAGTTTAGGGTGTCCATGTTGATCACTCATTATGTAACTTTCAAAATGAAGAAGAGTGAGTGCCTGCTAGAAATGATTACTCGACTCACCACTTTAATCAATGAGTTATCATCACTAGTAAAGATTCTTACTATTGAGGAATGGGTTGATAAATTCTTAGAGTCCTTTCCAAAATTAAATGGGATGTAAATGCCACTACCATTAAAAAAACGAAGGACATCTCTATCATGACGCTTGATGAACTAGTAGAAAACCTTAGGATTTATAAGATGAATATGGAAGATCTTAGCATCATCATCCACATGATCAACAAGGAACTCAACCCGTCTTGGCAAGTGATGAAAATTCTTCTACAAACATGGAACTTCACTTCTAGTGGGAACTATATATTCCAACATTTCCATAAAGAAGGCAATATGGTGGTTGACAAGTTAGTTAATTAGGGTGAACTCACTGGGAGAAACATGTTCTTCACTAAAGTTAGTCTTTTTGAAGAAGAGAGAAGTATTGAGAACACCTTCAAATTTAATTAGCAAGAATTATTAATTTTGTCCCTAAACTATTGATAGCCTTAAAAACATCCCTCTACTTGACTAATTGAATTTTAAAACACCTCTCGCTTGCCACATGTCATAGCAAGTGATCTCAATTCTTTTAGACGAGTGATAGGTTAAAAAACATCTCATCAGCCTTAAACGTGGTTAATTTTTTTCTAATTTACATTCCCTTCAATTTTTACCAACAGCTACATTTGCTTTCTCCTTCCATTTTAATGGGCTGGTTATCTAATCATTTAGAAATCATATCATCATATATTACTAAAAGTGGGAAGCTCCAAAGTGTAAAGTTGGATTACCATTTTACCCCTACACTATATAAAAATATTATAAATTATATATATTAATTAATTATTCATTATTAATCCAACTCAAAAGTTAATTTTTTATTTATCAATTACTATGAGTTATGCCTCTTCAATGGCTCAATCCCATTTTCCAACTACCATAAAACTTCAGTTATCTAAACCGTATATTATTTTCTGTTTTCAAAGCATTTAGTTAGTTTTCTGTATTAAATTAAATATTTGCAGTTTTCTAATCATTTAACTAATTGAATGGTATAACTGATGCATAGAGTCTCTTCAATTTTGAAATATGA
The DNA here is from genome assembly GCA_036553675.1 of Solanum okadae. Lineage (NCBI taxonomy): Eukaryota > Viridiplantae > Streptophyta > Magnoliopsida > Solanales > Solanaceae > Solanum > Solanum okadae. Next base: position 9,112,504 of record CM071686.1, on the reverse strand, counting down.
ATAGTTATTTTCATTATATATATATATATTTATTTATTATAAAAAATATTTGTATGTCTTGTGTTATACATTTGTTATTTATTAGTTTTTGTATTATGAAATTTATACCCTTTCATTTATTATTATTATTATATCATCATCATCATCATCATTATTATTGTTATTATTATTATTATTATTATTATTATTATTATTATTATTATTATTATTATTATTATTATTATTATTATTATTCATATCTCATATTTAATTGCTTATCAATTGTTACTTTTTACATTTATAACTTTCATACTTTTTATATTCATAACCTCCAAATATTAATTTAAAGTTTTATGATATCTTTTGGTATTCCTCCATTATTATCTATATAAATCCATCTTTTTTGGTTAGTGTGATTCCTACCCAAGGTTATCATTTTCATTTTATTGTTAGAGTAGTGGAGTGTTTATATCATTAGTGTACTATTTGATTCATGCTTTAGTTTGACTCAATGAAGAAGGCTATAAGGGAGAAGGAGTCGACAAGAACTTGAAAATTTTTGTACTGATTCTATATTTCTTTTTTCATCAATATTGTTATGATTACAATCCTAAGAAGAATGTGTACATTATATTTTTAGTATGTATTTTTTTTTTTTTGTATTTCCTCCCTATTAAACTTCTTTAATTTGTATTTTTTTTTTATGTTGGCACAAATTGATATATAATTACTCATTCCATATATATTTTCATATATTTTTTTTGTTCTAACACATTCATAAAAATTCACATGGAATACACGTGCGGTGCATGTGCCCAAAAACTAGTTTGTCAAATATGGATCAACACTATCCACGTAAAATATGAATAAACTATGAGTATCTACCAATTGTACTCCCCTTAAATTTACATAAGGGTGTACTATCCTCTAAAAAGTATCTTATTAAGGATGTGTTTGGTGTGAAGAAAAATGTTTTTGAAAAATAGTTTCCAATTTTTCCATGTTTGGTTGATTTAAATGTTTTGAAAAAATATTTTTAAATGGACTTATTTTCCTCTAATTTAAGGAAAATGACTTCCATGTATAAAGTAAGGAATATTTCTTTTCAAAACTTCACTTTAATTAGATAAATATTTTCTCGGAAAACGTAAAAATATTTTTCATACCAAACACATCCTAAAAGGAGAAAAAATAATACTCCCTTTGTCCTAATTTATATATGACACATTTTGTTTTTCGAGAATCAAACAATTTAAGTTTGACTGGAAATTTGCGCATGGAATCTTCAATTTTGTTGAAATGAAATTTATATATTTGTAAACTACGTAAAAAGTATTATACGTCACAATAATTGATAATTCAAAATGTTTAAAAGATCTATGAAAAACTTATGGTCAAAGATAGACTTGTTTGAATCTCGAAATTCGAAAAGTGTCACATAAAATGGGACGGTGGTTGGTCGGATATTTTATGGATACTATGAATATCTATATTGTCCTTCGATCTATATTCTCTTGATGAAGATGGAGTGGATTTGGGTGAGGATTCTCTTGATGAAGATGAGGAAGACAATATGTTGGACATTTGCTTTGATAGAGTGGCTAGGGAAGGGGATATATCACCTAGGCAACAAAGAAGTGGAAGCAACAAAAGTAAAAAGAAGACATATGGAAGGCAACATAGTTGGGACGGTAAAATGACTGAGGAGTTGTTCCAAGGCACCTACCGATGCGACAGGCAAAACAAAATCATTTGACAGTATCAATAGGTTCAACTAGATCCAATAAATTCATAAAGAAGATATGAATCATCAAGTGTTGTTGGATAGGTTTGAAGAAAAAGACGAGAAAATTTTTTCAAGTTACATTATACTTGTCTTAAATATAGACCGGGTCAGATATTTTATCCATTTTCATTTGATTTATTTTCGATCTGCCCATATCTAACTCGATCCACCCGTTTAGCAACCCTAGTGATGAGTCAACTTCACCTTGAGTGTTAGGGTCCATGCTCCAATAAGGCAGATAAAGCACTATGCATTATTGAGTTAATTTGTAGTGATAGTGTCCCTATGATGTTTATGACAGTTTTGTTTTCTACCATTAAAACAAAAAAAGGGTCACTTTCAAGCTAGTAGTAAAAGTAAGAAGATCAAGTTACCTTGGCAGCCTGGATTGATGTATGGATTGCCTTCATATCCCGGGTTACAACTGCATCTATATCCACCAATACTGTCAGTGTCTGGAATCCACACACTGGCTATTAACCAGACAAGCATAATCTTTGCTTTTCTTTGCTTCAACACAAGTAAGATTTCCGATGGTCCAATCTAGCACGATAGGGACATTATCTTTAATCCTCTTTACAAAATTCGTATCATTTAGATCCGTCAATCCCTGAAATTGATAATGATTGGCCTCACCAAGGAACGCGTAGCCACATGGATTGAAAGACCAAACTTCTCTGTGGTTATACATGGTATCCATTGTTATTTCGAAGGATTTCATCCCCTTTGTTATATCTATTTGACAACAACCATTTTCTTGCTTACATGTTCCTTCAATAACAGCATCACTAGAATTACGACTGCAGAGAGAGCCACAACCACTAGCGAAGAAAAAATCATTTAGTACAGAAGCGTCATCACAACCAACGACAGTAAATTTGTTAACGTTTGAGATACTGTAAGGGTGTGTTGGTCCTAAATCCATCGATGCGGGATTATCTGGGAGTAAAAGTGTTCCTTCGGATGAGTAACAACTCCACCCAACAGAATTTGATATGCGCATTTCTGAATCGGAGATGTCGTACACTTGGAAGTTATTACCTATGAAGGGTGTTGTGACGTTGCATTTGATCTCAAATACGGGGTCTAAGGCACAACCTGACCCAATTCCAAATGGATATGGAATTGTTAGGTTTCCACACTTTTTTGGACATCCTGGTTTTGTGATGTTTGCAGCTTTGGTGATTGTTGTGGTGCTGGTGCTTTGGGCAGTGGCTAATCTCAAGATTAGCACACACATTGAAAAAGAAAAAAGTAAAGAAATTTGCTTATGCTGCATGGTATTGGAGTATATGTCATTGAGTGAAGCTTTCCACCATACATATAAAAAAAGAAGAGTGGACTACATTCCAAAGGTAAAAACTTTGACAATGTCTAATACTTTGTTTGGATGGTTGTGTTGTATTGTATTGTATTGTACTGTATTGTTTTAATGAATATAATGTTTGGATAGATTGTTATATTCTTTGTTGTTACATAATGTCACACATCCATCGTTTGAATGAAAAACCTACGAGAAGAGTAGGGGACGGGGTAGAGCTACTATGAAAAGGTAGGATAAACGATAAATCTGATTATTTGATAATAAATAAAAACAAAATGAGAAGAAAACATTAAGATAACGACACGATCACACCCAATTGATCGTTGCATAAAATGGGTCTTTTCATTGTTACCTAACGATGGACTAAAACGATACAATACAACAGAATTTAAGTAACAGTCAAAATAAACATTGTACTTGAACTAACAATATAATAAAAGAAAAAAGGACAAATATACCCCGAACTATTGTAAATAATTTATGGGATATTTGTCTTGAGTTTCTTACCATAATTGGATTTTCCTTTTCCTAAAAGGAAAACACAAATTCTTCATATTTAGCTAGTCCTTTTCTTGTAGGAAAATGTTTATGTCTCTATAAATAGAGGATATTTCCTTCTAACTTAGTAGCATTCACAATGTAGACCTAGTGGCTTTAAGAGTTTTGTTTAGGGGGAGAATTTGTGGGACACAAGTGATACGTTATCACTTGGGTGAACCTCTTTGTATTTCCGAGCGAACTGAGTGAGGTTATTTCTCTTTATATTTTGTACACTCACATTTATATAGTGAATTGCTCATCTCCTTTGTGGATGTAGGTCGTGACCGAACCACGTTAAATCTTTGTGTATTTTGGTATATTTCTCGTTTGTCTTCTTACTCGTGATCTTTCGAGGTTTGCTTTGCAAACTTACGCATGACACCTGATTATTTTCAAACCTTATAACAAGTGGTATCAGATTTAGGTTCAATGGTTGAACCAGGTTAAAAATGGATGTTCATCTTGGCGGGTTCAGTTCTAGCCGCAACCAACTTGACACTAAGGAGAATATTTGTTGGAGAAATATTTTTAGAGATGTCCTCTGTGTCGAGACATAGATTTTGTAGATGGGATTTTGCAGAGGAGATTCAATCTGTTGAAACTAATGTGAAGAAGGTGGAACAAATTTATTTTGTCAAAAATTCATGTCATGGGGAGATTTGTTGGGTATTAATTTCTTACCATAAATGAGTTTTCCTTTTCCTACTAGTCCTTTTCTTGTATTGTATCGTATCGTATCGTATCGTACTGTATTGTTTTAATTATGAATACAATGTTTGGATAGATTGTTTCGTTCTTTGTCCTTACATAATGTCACACATCCATAATTTGAATGATAAACCTATGGAAAGAGTAGGGTACGAGGTAGAGCTACTATGAAAAGATATGATAAAAGATGAAATCTTGATTATTTAATCATAAATAAAAACAAAATGAGAATAAAATACCAAATGAAGCTTGGAGAGGTAACAACTAACAAGTCCAAGATAAACTACTTACATGTGTATAAGTTATGCTTTGATAAATTTACAAGGTCGACATAAGCTTGATGAAAAATGTATCTTTATTGAATATATCACACAATTCAAGATTTATAAGCTATACAATCCAGTGAATGACAAAATTATAGCGAGTAAAAATATTGTATTTAATGAAGATGAAAGCTGAAACTTTATTTCTGAGAGTGAAAGTTCAACTATTCAGTTGTTGCCTTATAATGATATTATTAATCAAGAGCATATATATAACAGATCCTTTTCTGAAAGGTCCATCGACTACCTCATCAATTCATGCACCATAAACTTTTCCAACACTGAAAGAACTTTCAACTGAGCCAATTCTATTAAGAAGATTAACAAAGGATAGAAAATCAAATTCCAAATATGTTGACAGTATGTACTTTTGCTTTACTTGTTTCGAATTCTATTTTCTTTGAATTTTTTTAAGAAAGAGGATAAATGATGCAAAGCTATGAAAGAGGAGTCGTTGGCTATTCAAAATTAAATAATCAAACTTGGGGCTTGGTTAATTTTTTAGAACGAAAGAAAGCTATTGGGCTCAAATGGGTGCTCAGAACAAAGTATCATGTAGATGGAAATATCCAAAAACACAAGGCAAAGGCTCGCCGCAAAGGTTTATTCCCAACAACAAGTATATATCAACTAATTCAATGAAACTTTTTCTCCTTTTGCTAGCTTTGAAACTGTGAAAACTTTATTAGTCTTTGGCTGCTAATTTAAATTGGTCAGTGTACCAATTTGATATTAAAATCTGCCTTTTTAAAATGGTGATTTGGAAGAGAAAGTTTATGTTATCACAGTCTGAAGGTTTTGTAGTTCATTTCAAAGAAGATAAGATTTACAAGTAAAACAAAGGCACTATATGGATTAAATCAAGCCTTGTAGGCATGGTACTTCAAGATTGACTCTTATTTCCACGAAGATGATTTTGAAAGAAGTAAGAATGAACCTAATCTTGATATAAAACGAGAAGTTAAAATGATTATTTTGTCGGTATGTCTTTACATTTACAATATGATAAATATGGGCTCAAATGAGTCTATTATCATTGAATTTAAATACTGCGTGATAAAGAATTTAGAAATGTATGATTCTAGTCGCTACATTATTTCCTTTGTCTTGAGGTGAAACAGGGAATTGATGACATATTTTTTTCACAAAGAAACTATGCAACAAATCTTTTGGAAAAAAATTAATATGGTTAATTATAAAACTGATGCTACTCCGATGAATATTAATGAGAAGTTGTGTCGTGATGATGGTTAAATGCAACTTAGTTTAGAAGTATGGTTAGTGGTTTGAACTACTTGTATCATACAAGATCATACATTTCTTTCTCAGTTGACGCCGTATCTAGATTTATGCACAATCTAAGAGAGCTTCACCTTGGAGTTGCAAAGAGAATACTGAGATATATCGTTGGGACAACGGAGCTTGAAATTTAATTTGATATTTTAAGATAATAAATTTCACATTAACTGGTTTTACTAATAGTGACTACGCATGCAACATTGATGACAAAAAGAGACGCTTGATTTCTTGTTTGATTTTGGATTTGGAGCAATTTCAAAGAGGCAGGAAGTGGTGGCCTTATCAACTTCATAGGGTTAACATATATCGTGTAGCAACTTCTACAACTTGTCAAGCAATTTGGTTAAGAAGGCTTGTTGCACAAAAAAATTGTGACAATACATCTTGATGAAGAACCCAACATTTCATAGTAGAACAAAGCACATGAAAAATAAATTTAACCCTAAACTGAAAGTTAAATAACCATTTTTTATTTTTTCGATTTGAGCATTGGATATGAACCAAGTGTGTTGGTTTCAACTTGTCAACTAAGGAATAATCTTAATATAAATTATGTGACAATTTAGAATCACAACAAACATCTACTTACTTCAACTCTTGTCACTAATACAATGAACAATATATTGATTATTAAATTCAAAAGCAAGTAAAATACATAACAACATACATTCAATATGAAAGAAAGATAGCCAGAAAAGAAACTTACAAAACACAGAAAATTATATTGTCACTAATTATCATATTAATATTTTATTTTGGATCACCGCGGGATATTTGTATTGAGTAGTAATGAAGATTTATCTGAACTATATTCGTCCCAAGAAGAGGCTGTTATTTGTGTAGGAGCTGGGATATTGTCCAGAGAAGTTGTCGATACCTGTATTAGAATCAATTGGAATTATATACAGATCGTTTAATTCAACTTCATTTTGATCTTCATGTACGTGTTCATTAGTCCAAGGGCTAGTGAACTTTCTTAAACTCTCAAGTTCCATAGCCACTTCCTTCATCGTAGGCCTATCTTCCCCGTGCAACTGAAGGCAACTCTTAATGAGCTCAACAATCTTTTGAAGTTGCTCAACACCTCCTTCTCTTACAACTCTATGATCAAGAATTTCAAATAAGTTATTCTTGTTCATCGACGAGATAAAATGCTCCACCAAACATTTGTACTTGTCACTTGTATCCCTCAAAATAGGTTTCATCCCTGTTAAAAGTTCAGCAAGAACTACTCCAAAACTATAAACGTCACTTTTATTTGTCAATTCACCTGTGTGGAAATATTCAGGATCTAAGTACCCTAATGTTCCTTGAACCAATGTAGCAACATGTGTTTGATCAAGAGGGACTAATCTTGAAGCTCCAAAATCCGCCACTTTTGCTGTATAAACATCATCCAATAATATATTAGTGGATTTGACGTCTCTATGAATTATTGGCATGGATGCAGATGAATGAAGGTAAGCAAGTGAACTTGCTGTCTCCGAAGCAATTCTCAATCGATTTTGCAAAGATAACCATGGGGCTCCATTTTGGTTGTGGATATGCTCGTAAAGAGTTCCATGAGAAACGTATTCATAAACCAGTAAAGGCACTTCATCTTCCAAACAACACCCGAAGAGTCTCACTACATTTCTATGGTTAACTTGAGTAAGAATAAGTACCTCATTGATGAACTGTTCAACTTGATTCTCATCCACAAACTTAGATTTTTTAATTGCAACTATGCGATTATCAGGTAGAATACCTTTATAGACAATTCCATTTCCACCACGACCAAGAATTCTATCACTGGCATAGTTATTCGTTGCCTTCTTCAACTCGTCAGCTGTAAATATTTTGGTTGCTTCCACACCACCCTTTTTACAGGATATTTGTTGTTTCAAGAGTAAACCACCATTTTGTTGGAAGAACTTCTCCCTACTTTTAATGAGTTTTCGTTTCTTGATACAAAAATAGAGCAAAATTGTCACAACCACAAGGGATATAAAGCCGACTCCCATACCTGTGTTTATAACAACAAAAATTTAAAGGAGATGAATTCCTTTAATCACTTCAATAAACAAGCTAAGTCCAATTTTTGAGAAACATACCAATAGAAAACTTGATCCATGGGAACTCATAGTTCGAGTTTGGTGCAATACAACCACCTTCACCCTTTCTGCCATCACCACTGAGTCCTTCTGGACAAGTACAAGTGTAACTCCCTGGCGTGTCTATGCATTCGTGTTCACACATATTGGTACTTGAATGAGCACATTCATTAATATCTGATACATGCAAAACAGAGAAATATACCACATTAATCCCTCGCGCTTTGCCTTTATATCTTATATTTTTACATAGGTTCACTAGCTAATCTAGTTAATGATCATTATCTCAGAACAATAACGGATGTGATGGTGCTCGTATATAACGCTTTAATTTTAATGGGAACTATATATTCCAACATTGCCTTAAAGAAGGCAATAAGATGGCTAACAAGTTAGCTAATTATTGGGGTGAACTTACTGAGAGAAACATATTTTTCACTGAAGTTGTTTCTTTGCCTAATCAAAGTTAGAACTCTTTTGAAAAATGATCTAAGATGACTTTCATGTCTTAAAGTTATCTTTAAGAAATATTTTCACCGTTTCAATCTATATGACTTAGTTTAACTCAACACGGAGTTTAAGAAAAAAAAGGATAACTTTTGAAACTTGTGATCTAAAATAAGTGTAAAATAAATATTTTAAAGTTAAATTCTTACTAAATGTAGAAATATGTCGTTCTTTTTTAGACTGACTAAAAAAGAAAGTGAGTGATATAAACTGGGACTGGGACGGAGGAAGTTGTGTTTTTAGATTCACATTCAATTATAGTGTTTTTAGCTTTGCATTCAATCTAAAGTAAATAGTTCCATAAATAATAAAAAAATTATTTTTTTTCTTTTCAAATTTATCTTTATTTAGATCGATGAGCTTTTACATAGCCAAAAAATACTACATTAAATTGATACTAATAATAAACTAATGGTAATTTAGTGAAAACATTTCTTACTTTATAAAGGTGAGTAATTTCTTAAAGATCATGGTCAAACTATGAATACTATCGGACAGAGGGAGTAATCTAAAAATAATTGACATTTTAGGAATTCAAGGTTAAACTTGACAATAGACCCAACTATACCCTTCTAATTTGCATTAAAAAGTATTTTCTTTTTAATAAACTCAATTTTCAAAAAATATCTAACAAATATAAATAATTTAATAAAGTATACCTTATATATATTATTATTCATAATGAGCATGAAAAGAGCTAAAGGGGAAAATTTTAAATGAGACAGAGGGAATACTAATTTTGGAGAGAGTGAATGATCAATCCGTTAGTGATGAATAGGGGTGACAAAATGGGTAAATTTTAGGTTATCCGCTCGACCCAATGTATTTTTAATGGTTGACTATCCAATCATTTAAAGTGGTCAAATATGGATGAACACGTATATTAGCTCTTATAAAATATATAACACAGATAACTCATAGTCATGGGCATCCACCAATTGCACTGCCTCATTTAGTAGAGTGTATAAGAATAGTAATATTTGTATTAATAATGCATGTATTAGTTATGCTTGCATTAATTATATATAGATTATTTTAATGTGTTGTTTGATTTGATGCATTAAAAATAGTATGTATTGCATTAAAAAAATTATTTACAAAAACACCCTTCACTTTTACGGTGGAAAAGATGTAAAAAAGGTTTTGAGAGGCAATTGAGTCTTTTATCATATTAATGCATGCATTAAAACCATTGCATTGCTAATACCTAGAAATCCATGGTATTAGCAAGGTACTAGTAACATGCATTTTAATTAAGTGTGTGTTTGGTATGAAGAAAATGTTTTTGATTTTTTTTTCTTTCAATTTTCTCATTTTGATTGATTTAAGTGTTTTTAAAAATGGACTTATATTCCTCTAATTTAAGAAAAATGACTTTCATACCTAAAGTGAAAAAATATTTCTCAAAACTTCATTTACATCAGAAAAATGTTTTTAAGAAAAATATGAAAATATTTTCTTTCATACCAAACATACCCTAAAAAGGGAAAAATAGTAAGGAGTTTACCCATTTTTATCCTTATCAAATATATTATTCATTCTCATTTAATTCATTTTACATCAGCTCATATCTGACTCGATTTGTCCATTGAATAAATTCACGTCCAATGTGTTAGGTCCACACTTCAATCAGGCAGAAAAGGTACTACTTTTTTTATTTCTAGTGATAGTGGAGTAAGAAATAGGGAAAACCCTATTGTCGTATGTAGAGGTGGTAAAATCAAATTCAACTCGTCCAATCCGTTTAGGTTTGGGCGGGTCATCGATCCACTCATTCGTTACTTCTACTCATTTCAATCCATTAAAAATTGGGTTGATATGTAATCTGAATTGACTAATGAGAATTATTGTCTTTAAAAAACTTTTAATTTTAATGACCTAGGAATTTCAGTTTCTCTCCTACCACCCAACCTATTAAGAGCCCGTTTGGATTGACTTAAAAAAAGTAACTTTTAAAAAGTAACTTTTTAAAGTGCTGGAACTTATTTTTAAAATAAGTAGTTATGTGTTTGGATAAAAGTGCTGCAGTTGAAAAAAAAGTTGTTGATGTGTTTGGCAAATAAGTGCTGGTAAACATTTTTTTTATCAAAATGTCTGAAATACCCTTTAAGCTGTTAACATGATGAAAAGTTGATTAATTTAATGTTTTTATACTTTAAAAAAAATTAAAACAAAATTAATTTATATTTTACATCCATAAGTAATAATATTTTCCTATCATTCATATATTTCTTTACCACCACAAATTATTTATAAGAGGAATAATAATAAAATAATAAAATAATAATAATAATAATATAATAATAATATAATAATAATAATCATAATTATAATAAAATAATAATAATAATAATAATAAAAATCATAATTATAATAAAATAATAATAATAATAAAATAATAATAATAAAACAATAATATAATAATAATAATAAAATAAAAAATAATCATAATTATAATAATAATAATAATATAATAATTAAAAATAACAATAATAATAATAAAATAATAATAATAATAATAATAATAATTCAATATGGGCAATTTGAAAATTGTGTAAAAGAATTAAGGGCAAAAAGATAATATACTTGGTCAACATAAAAGGGCTTTTAAGTTTTTTTTTAAAAAAACTCCCCTCACCTAGCTTTTAGCTTTTAGCTTAAAATAAGTCATTTTTAACTTAAAATAAGTCACTTTGATAATTGTCAAACACTCTAATAAGTCAGTTTTTGACCAGCTTAAAAGCCCATCCAAACAGGCTCTAAGTCAAAAACTGGCTTTTAAGCCAGTTTGACCAGCTTAAAAGCCCATCCAAACAGGCTCTAAATCACTTCTTCTTATACTTTGTTTCTCTTTAATAAAACAAAAGAAAAAAAATCACTTTCTAGCTAGTAATAAAAGTAATTAGGACATCAACTCAATTACCTTGGCAGCCCGGACCTATGTATGGATTGCCTTCATATCCCGGGTTACACCTGCACCGATATCCACCAATACTGTCAGTGTTGGAATCAACACAGTGGCTATTATCGAGGCAAGCATAATCTATGCGTTTCTGTGCTTGAACACAAGTAAGATTTCCGATGGTCCAATCTAGCACGATAGGGACATTATGGTTAATCCTCTCTACAAAATTTGTATCATTTAGATCCGTCAATCCCTGAAATTCATAACTATTGGCCTCACCAAGGAACGCGTAGCCACATGGATTGAAAGACCAAACTTCTATGTGGTTATACATGGTAGTCATTGCTATGTTGAAGGATTTCATCCCCTTTGTTATATCTATTTGACAACAACCATTTTCTTGCTTACATGTTCCTTCAATAACAGCATCACTAGAATTATGACTGCAGAGAGAGCCACAACCACTAGCGAAGAAAAATTCATGGACTATAGAAGCGTCATCACAACCAACGACAGTAAATTTGTTAACGTTTGAGATACTGTAAGGGTATGTTGGTCCGAAATCCATCGATACGGGATTATCTGGGAGTAAATGTGTTCCATCGGATGAGTAACAACTCCAGCCTACAGAGTTAGATATGCGCATTTCTGAGTCGGAGATGTGGTAGACTTGAAACTTATTACCTATGAAGGGTGTTGTGACGTTGCATTCGATCTCAAACACGGGGTCTAAGGCACAATCAGAACCAATTCCAAATGGATATGGAACTATAAGGTTTCCACATTGTTTTGGACATCCTGGCTTTGTGATGATAGCAGCTTTTGTGATTGTAGTAGAATTTGTATTGTTGTTGGTGTTTTGGGCGTTGACTGATCTCAAGATTAAAAGCAAACACATGAAAAAAGAAAAAAACATAACAATTTTCTTATGCTGCATGGTTTTGGAGAATATGTCATAGGTTATTGAGTAACTAAAGCTTTCCATATATATATATAAGTAGAAAGACCTAAACGATTGTTTGGTACGAAGGATAAGGAATAACTAATATCATAATTAATTTTAGGATGAATTTATCTCATATGTATTGAGATAAATCACAGGATAACTTATTTAGGAAATAGTTATCTTGGGATTGTAAATATTATTTTTATTTTACATTGAAGGTGAGATGATTTTGAAATAATTTGTTCTCCGACCAAACGAGCCCATTTAAAATTTTTAGTTAACTAAATAAATCTTGTTCGTCAAGTTTAAAAAGGGACACGTGTAAGAAATTTAAGACCGCCTTAGAGGACCCGGAGAGATTGGAATTATTTGATTTTTCTAATTTTGTAAATACCCGAGAAGAGGGACTATACTAAAATTTCCACGTACGACGTTGACCCTTTGGACTTTTATCACCAACTAAAATTCCAAAGGTAAAGACTATAGCAATGTTTTAAGTCTACAAGGAATCATTGATTGTTTATCTTTTGTCTTGAATCACTCTTTTCTCTATGCAATGCGTTCACAAGCAATTAGGGGTAGTTGGGTAGCTGGTCAGAGTTACGTAGTATTAATAATATAGGGATTACTTATTAATGAATCTATATATATTATTTTATGTATGTGTTAGTTATTTATGTATCATCGATCTGTTCGATTTGATTTATTGATTTTCGATTTTTAAATATGTTAAACTAGTAACCAAATCAATAAGGTACTTTTTTTTTTATTGATTTTGATTCTTAACGATTTGATTTTCGATTTAACCAATAAGAAATTACTTATAAAATAAATATATGACTTCTCCAATAATTTGACGGACAAGGCAATAATGTAACTTTACAGAACACTCATAAAATAGAAACAGTAATAACTAACATGAAAAGAACTATACAAATGCAAAAAAATAAAAAAAAAATAAGAGGAATAAGGTTCTTACTTTAAGTTTTGATGTTTTGTATAATGTGAAGTTATAAACTCAAAGTCACTGTGATGTGTGAATTGAAGACTAAAGGCCAAAGGCAGCAACGAGTAAGATACTAAGATTAATATTTAATATTTATGTAGGAGTAAAGTAGTAAATATTACTGTCTTATTGAGTTATCGGTTTACCCAATATTAAAAAATCAAAATTGAACCAATAACCCGATATATTTTTCTTAAGAAAAATACCATTAAAAACTTGTTAACCTAATACAGTAAACCAATAGCATTTTTTCGGTTCGCTTTATCGGTCGGTTCGATTTTTGCATACCCCTAATTATACATGTATTAGTTATTCCATCTTTTATCTTGTAAAATAATTAATAGATTTCCTTATAACTTTTACATGTATTAGTTATGCAGGTTTCTAAATTGTCAATGAAATGTCACATTAATTTTATACATTAATAAATTATTTCCTATATATCTACCAAATATCACATAAGCTATACAGAAACTAAATAACTTGTTTTTTATCCCATTACCAAATGCTCTGATCTTGGACGTACTTATATGCCCATTTACCACGATTTACCCGCATGTGCCTCGAGGATATTCTTAATAATAATTATTTTGTTTTAATTGAGTATTGTAATGATTGCACACTAACCTACATGATTAGCATATGCAGGAGTTTCTGAAGGAATATGAGCTCTACATGATTAGCAATTCATTTTGTAACTGTTCATGTTGATACAAAGCGAATCAATACAAAGTGAACAAGTATAGAGAAAAATAATACACAAATATAAGGTGAATCGATACACTGTATCACAAATTCTTTTAAGTAAATTATTACTATATTTGAAAATTTGCCAAACTATCGTTGTGACTGATAATTAAAGTTCAAAATATCATATTTTTTAAAGTTCCTCTATGTCATATGGATGTTGGACTTTAAAGTGTTAGGATATGCTTGATTTTTTAAATTATAAATTTGATTTGTTTTATCAAAGAAGGGGAAAAAGTTATCATATATTGATTTATAACAAGTAATATATTAGCTAAAAATCACAAAGTAAAAGATATATTCCAATAAAGAATACAGAGCCGTAGAGGTACATATCTCCAATAAGAAATATGTGATAAAACTTTAAAAAGGGTCGTTTGTTAGCTGATTAAAAGTTATTTTTATTTATTTATGTATTTAATTTTGTATAAGTAATATTATATTTGATATTTTTTATTTGCTATGTATAATATATAATACACCGATTACAATATAGTTGCAATTTAAAAACTCACATAACTAATACATGTACAAAATAACAAGAGAATCTATATATTATTTTATGTAAGATATAAAAGACACAATAAATAATATATGAATAACGAAATTCTACCTAACTAATTCCTATTTATATAAAAAAAAAATACATAAATTTCTCATAATTAATTCTTAAATTATTAATATTTTATGTTGGTTTTTCTTAAATTATTTTTATATATTATGTTGATAGATCCTGAGCTTGACATGACCTTCAAACAATTTGGAAGCACAGAATGACTTGTCTACTTTCCTCAGAAATGGCTTACCAACCACATACTTCTATTGAAAGAAAATAAACCAATTATAGTTGAAAAATCTTCTGCACACTTTTCTAAAGCAATTTTTTTTTTATGAGTAATAAAATTTTACTAATATAATTCAATATAACATTTGTCCAGACGTCTAAATTAAAATTTTCATATTTGCTTGGAGATATCAACTTTATCTAAGAAATAGAAGATGATTCACTCTCTTAATTATATATGATATATCCAATACTTAAATATATTAGTCAGGTTAACTAATTTAAAATATTAAATAATTTACATTAAAGATATGAGTTCATTTAGCTACAATGAGAAAAAAATTATATAAAAGAGACATATACAAAAAGTCTTAAAATATAAAATCGATATTTTACAAATTTATCAGAACTCTTGGCGATAAGCACTATAATGGTACTTTAATTCTATTGTATAACTCCTAAATATTTCAAATAAAAAATATGTGTAGTGAAACAATTGTTATTTTTAGATAGCAAAATATAATATTAAACAGGGCTATAAGAAGAAAATAATATTAAAAATATACTAACCGCGGTCAAAGAAAAAGTAAATTAATCAATTTACGAAGAAAAAGATATGTAGTTTTTATTCTTTGATGAAATACTAAAAAATGTTTGGCGTTTGGTTAATTTTCGAAATTCAATTTTATTTCTAATTTATTTATTTTTTTAAAAAAAATATTGAGTCAAGAGTTTATTGAAAAAAATATTTTTGTATATTATGAAGGTAGAGATAAAATTGTGTACGTTCTACTCTCTCTAAATGTCACTTGTGGAACTACCAGAATAAGTTATTATTGTTGTTTTTTTAAAATAAAGTACTTTTGATGAGAAAAAAATTAGGGAAAAAGGTATGAAATATATCCGAACTTTTACCGAAATTGTTGTAACAATACCAAACTTTGGAAATGACCTTTTACCCCCTGCACTATTTAATAATGTATTTTAAAGGTATATATGTGCCCACGGACATCATAAATATTGCATCATTATAAATAGTAATGTGTCCATGTGGACACGTATATACCTTTAAAATACACTATTAAATAGTGCAGGGGGTAAAAGGTCCTCCATAAAGTTTGGTATCGTAACAGCAATTTCGGCCAAAGTTAAAGTATTTTTCAGACCTTTTTCTCAAAAAATTATTTTTCATCAATTAATTTTGAAAATCAGTTTTGTGTGGTTGGTAGTGTTTCACCGAGCTTTTAAAAATTGTTTCTAAGTTAACTTTCTTAAAATAGTTTATGAGAAAAACTATTTTTTAAGCTTATGCTACTCCATAAAAACAATCATTTTCCTTCAAAAACTTGACCAAACACTTTATTTTAAAAAAATTTAAAGATAAATAAACACTTTTAATCTTCTAAAAAATTTATCAAACAAACTATAAGATATTAAAGAGTCCATATTTACCAAAAAAAAACCATTATAAATACAATTCATATACAAAATAGCCTATATATTTTTGATAAATTAATGGGAAAAAAAATATTTATAAATTCTATCAAACAAATAGCAAATAAATTAGAATTTGATTAGTCTTTAAAGTTTGAAGTCCATCTAGAAGTCACATTACGTGTTAAATTTATCAATTAATGACTCTTTAAATTAAAATGAATGGAAAGAAATCCTAAATATTAGGGAATTAAAATTAAATGTTTAGTTTTAAATTTTACGAAAATAATAAATGATAATTTTGTTTATAGAAGAAAAAATTTAATCAATATTTCTAACGATATTAATGCATGCTTTAAAATTGTGTTAGTTAATAATAAACTCTTGGCTTAAGTCATCTACAACCCCTTCAAGTTGTCCGTATATTTCACTTAGATACCTCAACTAGGGCTAGTACCTATTGAACACCTAAATTGTTCAAAATGCATACTTATTAAACACAAAATGCTGATATGACAGAAAAAGTGTTTTTTTACTTTCGTTTGGCGTGTGAAGATTTCTAAAACCAT
Source organism: Solanum okadae (assembly GCA_036553675.1). Taxonomy (NCBI): domain Eukaryota; kingdom Viridiplantae; phylum Streptophyta; class Magnoliopsida; order Solanales; family Solanaceae; genus Solanum; species Solanum okadae. Next base: position 9,095,554 of record CM071686.1, on the reverse strand, counting down.
ATTTTTAAAATATATTTTTTCAAGAAAACTTCCCTTTTTCTTCTTCCATTGATTCTTATCATCGAAAATGACTTAAACGACTTTTTTTTGAAAATTTTTTAAACCAATAATTTTTTTAATCGCAAAAAGAAAAAGCCCCCCACCCCCGCTTTCAGTCGTCTTCTTCACCTCAACTAGGTTTTTAAAGACAACTGCATTGGATATTCAAAAACGAAAGAAGAAAGAAGATTTTTGGACATTGGAGTAAAAAATTTAGCCGATAGCTCCATTTCCGGCCATCTTCAAACAAACATCACCATTCAAAATTAAAATGTAAACCCATTTAACTTATAAAAAATAATATCAAAGAATTCGATAAAATTAATTTGAGTCCTCTTGATTTCTCTTTTGCAATCGATTTTGAAATGATTATCCATCAACAAACTCCGTTTCTTCATCACTCTTGTATGTGTCTCTCTCTATATATTTCTTTCACGTATTAGGTATGAATTTATTTATTTTTTAAAAATGAATCGGTAAATAATTTGTTAAGATATTGAGTTTTATTATGGTTTAGAAATGAAATGTTGCAGAGATTAGGGAAGAAGATGAAGAAGAAAAGGGGTGGGGTAGCATGGGGCTGGGTAGTATGTGTTATTATTTTCAATATTTTTATATAGAGAAAATGGCCAAATAACCCCTAATCTATTAGTCAATTCTCAACTACACACTTATATTTTAAGAGGGTCCTATTATCCCCTTGAACTATTTTATAGTAGAATTATTTGCTCCCTAATACTGACTTGACAAAGAAAGTGAGAGGCAAACTTTCTCACTTTTCTTTTTCATATTAATTTTATGATCTTTTAATCTTATTTATGCTACAATTTACTTTTACTCTATTTATCTTTTTCATTTTACTTTCTTCCTCTTCTTTCTCTATTTCTTCAACACTCCACCAGACTTAAGTTGCCTAACACTCCACAAGATTTAAGTTGCCTGAAAAAAAGAGTATGAAATCATCGTACTATTAATAATTATTACTAGTGACGCTACCTCCTTATTTTTTGTCAAAAGAAATCGACTTTTTGCAAATTAGAATAACACAGGATCAAATTAAAAATCAACACTTTCCCATAGCTAAGTGCTCATAAGTTCAAGGACAAGAACATGAAATTGAACAATATAGAGAAAACCCAGTTGAGCAAATAAAACTAACAAAGCATCAAGGTCAAAATTAGTATCTTTTGCAACTAAATTTTTACTACTTCAACTACAACAAGACACAAATTGAAGAAACCCAGATTCGAATCAGATTCCAAAATTGATTACTATACAAGTATATCAACACAAATTCTTTAACATGAACAGTCCAAATGAAATTTCTCTTTTTAGATTATTGTAAGCCAAATCAATATGCTCAAGACTTCAAGGATTTCACCAATTAAATTCAGATTTCATTCAAATATTCTTTTTTTTAAAATCTTTCCGAAACTCCAACAATATTCTCACCAGAGAAAACCCATTAAATACCAAACCAAGATATTCAAGATTGACTATGTTCCTGTTTTTACCGGAAAAATAAATCCATATGCATATATAAGATCTACAGCTCCGTCAAATTTTCGGTTGGCGACGGATATCTCTGATAAAATTGTTTCTCCAAATCAAGATATTGAAGTTTTTGAAGCCGATGAATATCCAATGGTATGATATCCACAAATTAATTTTGAAAAAGGTCCAAATATTGCATGTTGAAATAGTTATATAAGAAAATTGGGAACTTAGATTACGAAACTACATTTTTTGAGGTTACAAATAGAACTTAGAATTTCAACTTCAATGGCAGAAAAATTTTAGTAGAAGAAAAGGAAAGAAAAAGGAAAAAGAAAAGAAGAAACTGGTTGGGAAAGAAAAGAAAAAACATAGAAGGGAAATAGAATAAATAAAAAGAATAATAATATTTTTATATAATAAAAGTACCATATATGTTACATAGCACCGCGCGTGCAACACACCACTCACCATAAATCTGGGTATGGCCTTTTAAGGGGCAATATAATCCACTTTTAAAATGTCTAGGGAGGTAATAGGACTTCTCGTAAAATATAAGTGTGTAGTTGAGAATTGACTAATAGATTAAGAAGTCATTTAGCCATTTTCTCTTTTTATATATAAGAAAAAAAAGATTGAAATGTATTTGAAATAAATTTTATTTTTTAAAGTTTGAAAATCATTTTCTATAATTTTTTGGGCCCACTTGCCACATGTCGTATTTTCATTAAGCATTTTGTCATGTCATCGAGAGTGTGTCACACGCACTTTACATTTTTTGCTGATTATCGAAAAGTGTTTAATAGAAACAAAGTTTAAATAGATAAAAGTGTTCAATAGGTACCAGCCTCAATTGAGGTGTCTAAGTGAATTATACGGACAATTTTAAGGGGCCACACATGACTTAAGCCTAAACTCTTTCTCTCAATAAAATTATGGTAAATGAGAAGATGATAACCTTAAAGTCCTATAGAAATAAAACTAAAAGTCATCTAATAAAAGGCTAACAACACAATAATTTTGCCACTGAATTATTATCATATCATCAATATTTAATATTTATTTTGCAATCTAAAAAAAAAATTCTTAGTTTTTTCTATAAGTTGGATCTCTAATTTTCTTCCTTTTATGTACTCCTTTTTTCGTTCAAACCAAGCTCTGAGAATTTTGTTTTTCTTAATTTAATTTGTTTTATATGTTTAACTTTTAATTTTCTTCCTTTTATGCATTGTTGCTTTCTCTTGTTCAAATCAAACTTTGAGAATTGTTTTTTCTTAATTTTTTTTCTTTATGTTCAATTTTAAATTTCTTTATTTTATGTAAAAAAAAATCATTTAAACCAAGCTATGAAAAAGTATATTAATTTTATCAGGATTCTTTTCATATATTTTAGAAATCTTTAATTTAAATGTATTCCATATATTTTAGAAGTTAATATTAACAATATAATTATGAAATAAATTATAATAAATGGTAATTATATATATTATAAAGTCTTTATATGTTTTTGATTTTTTTTATGGATAATATGGTCATCAACTGTGAAATATTTTCAACGAAGAGAAAATTAATGGAGAAGTTAATATTTTTAACAAAAATTTATACAAGTACCCTTTTAATTAAGATCTATTTTTAGACGCAATAATCATTTATCATTATATAAGTTTCTTCCTTTTATGTACTTTGCTTTTTTCGGTTCAAACCAAGTTTTGAGAATTTTTTTTTCTTAATTTTGTTTTATATGTTAAACTTTTAATTTTCTCCCTTTAATGCATTGTTGCTTTCTCATGTTCAATCAAACTTCGAAAAAGAAATTTCTTAATTTTGATCTTTATGTTCAACTTTTAATTTTCTTCCTTTTATTCTTTTGTTTTTTTTGTTTTCATTCAAAACCAAGCTGTGATGAAATATATTTATTTTAGGGCAAATCACATAAATCCCACTAGTTTAGGTCTTAATTATTAAGATTCCCAATAGTTTCAAATATTACTTCCTCTACCATATTTTATGATTAGGATACATGAGTCTGAATCCATGAGATACATGTATCTGTCGAATTTTAAAATTGAGATACAAAATTTATTTATTTAAATTAATTGGCTGTAACTTATTTCCTTAATTAGAGGAGTAATTGAGGATTTTCAAAATACATAGATAATTAATTTCATTTTATTATTCTTTGAAATAGTAAATTCATTAATATTATTAATATAAGATAAAAACATGTATATCTTGGTAATGTAATTTGATTAATTTCAAATTATTACTCTTAAGATAATAAATTCATTAATTCGATGTATTTATTATCAATATATGATGTATCCAACAAACTAAACATTTAGATACATGAGTGCCATACAAGTACATTCATATGTATCATAGAAGTATCTAGCATTAATTTCATGTATTTTTTATACGTATCTGGTATTAATTTTATGTATCATGTATCTTTTATATGTATCTAATATGAATTTGATGTATCAAGTATCAATTGCATATGTTATATCCAAAAACATGTATCTCGAATACATAGTAAACATATACATCAATTATGTGTATCTAAATATGGAATATACAAAAAGAAGAAGCATATACATCTAATTATGTGTATCTAAATTTCATACGTTATATCCAAAAACATGTATCTCGAATACATAATAAGCATATACATTTAATTATGTGTATCTAAATATGAAATGTAGTTGAAACACATGAATCTATGAACAAATCACGATTGTAGAGTAGTTGTAGTATCATTAATATCATTGTGTTGTTAAAAATCATGTATCCGAAATTTAATATATAATGGATACATATACATGTTCAGATACCCCATTACTAAAAATACAACTGGGATCTTAATTAAGATTACTACTTATTGGATACACATGTTTCAAGAGCTATATCAAAGTAATATTGATACTACCACATCCATATCACAGTAACCAAAGAAAGTCTTAGAAGAACACCAGCAAACAAAAACTCTCTATAATATTCCCTTTGATCCTTTTGCACTGTGGCATGACATAATCAAAACTAAGATCCATTTCTTTCGGAGACAAACAATCAAGACCCACTATGAATTGAAAGTTTTCTCTGTAGCAGTTACTGTGATTGGAACTCGTGATAAATGAACAATACAAAATGATATTTGGGTTCAGGAGAATTTGTGGTGATGATATCTTGAGAAGAAGAGAGTAGATTAACTATTGTTGAAATGAAATTGTAAGGTAAAATTCTTGAATCAAAAAGGAGAAGACATAATTGAGTGATAAACATGGGAGGGGAGAATTAAGAGATAGTGATTGATTTGGAGTGAAAGAGTTATTTAAGCAGATAATTAATCAATAATAGTTTTAAGGAATGTGGGTATCTAATAGTATTTTCAAATAATATATTAATATATGGTATAAAATACTAAAAGTGATAATATATGTAATTCTTTAAAAGTAAAGATAATATTAGTATATATAGTAGTGATGTATGTCTAATAAGGTAGTTTCAGAGTTTTTTAAATATATTTTAGGAGTTTTTGATTTACACATATTTCATATAGTTTAGGAGTTAATATTATAAAGATAATTAAATAATAAATTATAGTAAATGACAATTTTTTGTATTGTAGAGTCCGTTAACATTTATAAAGACCTTCATGCTTTTAATATAGTACTATTAGTTGAGTGTATGTGTTTTTCACGTGCATATCGCGTTTACTAATAATATATAAAAAGAATAAATTATTATGTGAATGTTAAATAATTAAATACAACACTTCAAAAAATAACGTAAAGTTTTTAAGATTAAAAATGTGTTACTCAATCTGTATTCTAAATAATACTACTTATAACAAGGAACTTTGCAGATACAGTAAATTTGCAAAGTTTAAATCACGTAGTAAAGAATAGAAATTAACTTACAAAAAAAACTAATTGCTGTAAAACGTACCAGAATATGTAACACACGAACAAAACATAATGGAAAGAAAATCGAGCCCACTGAATGCACAGTGTCCCCTTAAGGAAATTATTCCCCTCTAGTATCCGAGGTTTGAATTGAAATATATGCTCCCAGGATAGAACGATCTTAATCGCCAGTGTATTGATACCCAAAACCCTGGTGTAAGCGAGCCACTCAACGGCAGTAAAGTACATAAATAAAATTTGTGCAGAAGAAGAAGAAGAAGTCATAAATTTCGTAAGTGAAAATTCTGAAGAATCACTGGTATTTATAGCCAAGAAGCACTGATTCCAAAAGGTTGCAATGTTTCAGAAACCACACGACCATTCATGAAAGTTTGAAACCTTTCAAACGGTCATGGCTGCTCCTGAAAGTTGCGACCTTTCAGAACAGTCATCTCCAATGACGGGAAATTCAAATAAAACAGTAAAGTGTTTTAAATAAAACGGGTCGCGCGGATCCGAGTCAGGTCGAGACGTTTCGGCTAATTATTTAAATAATTAAAACATTTTGGCCATTTAATTTAATTTATTAAATAAATAATTAAAACAAACTTTACCCAAAAAATAATCTCTCTCTCGATCATTTTCCAATGCCGAAGTCGTAGTCGAAGCCAAAGCCGAAGCCGAGCGAGCGACGATGACGACGACGCTAGGGGGGTCCCTCTTTCCAACCTTTTTAACAACTAATAAAAGTGTTTCTCTATTTAAATACTTCTATTTTTCTTTCCACCACTAATGAGGGAGAAATGCCTTTTTACTAAAGCATAAGAGAACTTTTCAAGTTCCCTTCTTTTCATCTTCCCTCCATTTCTCATTAACTTTTGTTATATACCCAACAATCCCCCACATGAATGGGGAATGATTATAACATGAAGGAATGCACGGACGAGTGTGTACTTTACAAACAAGGATCAATTGCATCTGGATAAGTAGGTTTCCCGTTGAACTTTTCGTAGTGAACAGATGTCGAATATACTCGGTCAATCGATAGATGCGACATCTTTAAACCGTCGAGCTTTGGTGTATACCTAAACAACTGTCACGACCCAATTTAGAACCGTGACCGGCGATAAGGGGAAGAATCCCAAAGCAAGCCTTAACCATAAATCTACATAAAATCGGGCAGCGTTTCCTCTGTTTTTAGGTTTATCCTGACTTTTCCTGTCTCAGAAATTCACAACACAACCAATAGCAACTATAAGCCACAACATAATATCCTTCAATGATCTAATTGTCACTTAACAAACCTAATTTATTTCCAAATTATGAAAACAAGTTCCAACTAGTCACTTGACTATAATACGAAGGACTAATCATGACTCAAATCAAAGGAATGACAAATGGAGTGACTCTAAGAGTTTTTAAAGGAACTAAATAAACCAATAACAAATAAATAGTTATCTTGCCACGCGAAGCAATGCGGGGCTCACCAGATGCTACCAAATCACACTCTCTAGTTAATGAAATCCTCTTCAATACCACCTGAGTTTTCTGTAAAAACAATTAGCGAGGAGTGAGACGCTAGCTCAGTGAGTAATAACACTTAACCACAAACGTTTTAGTGAGGGACAAGTCAGAAAACATGCTAGTATGATAGTCAAAACGATAAAACCGCCTTTTCCAGAAACGATAACAATATTCAATCTTATGTGCCTCATATAAGCAAAATCAATATAAATACTCAATAGTAAACTCAGAAAAATATTTTCATATCAAATCTTATAGCTGGGAGGTTTCCAAGGATGAATCATGTAATCAGTATGGCCTTCTCTTTAAGAAGTGTCAATAACAGTGAACTCCTCATAAATGAGTTAAGTATTCATATCAGTAGATCCTTACTTGAGGGATATCAGTAACAAACTAGCAAGGTTTTTATCAGTAATCAGTAACTACAAGGTGCACCAGGTCTAACGAACCCGCCATTAGCTACGGGGTTCATCAAGGTCTACTCCCTTTTAAAACTTTTCTTGTAATCAGTAGAAGCATTTCAAAATCGAGCAAAGCATTTAAATCTTATTAAATCATATCATTTCAAAGTTTAACAATCACCTGTCAAAATACTATTTCTCAAATAAGTGTAAAACCTTTTCAATACTAGTAATCATATCTTGTAAGAATGCGATCATCTCAAATAATCTTTTTAGTATCATATCAAGTAAAAAACTTGTCCCACACACAAGTTCAAAACATTCAGTAACACATTTACTTTATAAACCATGTAAAAATCATGAAATTTGTGAAATACAAATTGTGGTAAGATTACTACTCACAGTACTGGTGCTGAAATACCAAGCTCGTAACTCGAGCAATCCGTATGAATCCCTTTGGTCAATCTATAATCATATTCATATCAATTTCCAGTTAGATTCTATGTTTAAGCTAATTCTATAACTATTTAAAATACCCAACCCTCAAGTTTCAGGTTTGATTCTCAATGTGTCAAAGTATCTTATTCTGTAACAATATATTTCTTCAATTTCAGTAGCAACAAGTTAAAAGCTCTAAATATTCATATCTTGCGGTTGCTCAAACAATTTTCTTGGCTGTTACTACAGTTAACAGCAACTCAAGCCCAGCATTACAATGTAATTTCAACTAATGCTACTGGGAGCAAATCTGGCAGTAGGAGTAATATAAAATATACTTCTATCTATTGGTATTCTCATGCCCAAATCCATTGATCAATCATGTATCTTGATACTCATAAAATAGATAGAAATATATATGATTTATCCATCGGTACAACCCTTGCTGCCCAATTACTAGCCTTTAGTAATTAGATTTCAACACCTACTTTGAATGACCTAACTAATAATCTTGGAGAGGCTGTAGGAGAAGAAAAGCAACAATGATTTATTACCTCGAACCTGGAACCGAAACTTTCGAATAAGTCTCTTTCTCCTTCTTCTCCCTCACCCTTCCATTCTTTCTTCTCTTTCGTGGTCCTTCGCTAGAAATAGAAACGCAGCAACTAGCGTTTGTTTCTTCTTCTTTTTTTCTTCGCTGAAAATTGCAGCAGCTGTTGCTGCCTAGGGCTTTTAGCCCAATCTCTCTCTTCTTTTTCTTTTAAAAAAAAACTAATGACTTATTTGCCCTTAATTTAAATTATAGGGTATTGCAACAACCATATGCCACACAATTAACCCTTTATCTTTTATGGTTCTTACAGTTGTGTTCGTTTCAGCAATGAACACCTCCTGGTTTAATGAGTGTATAGAAAATAAACTTTTGACAATAATTCTTTTTTAACCGGCTTACACTTCATACTCACATAGGTGATTTCTAACTGTATCATCGCATAGATACACTATTTGGTCAGGCCTGCCAAACTTAGCAAATTATTAAAAACTTTAAGCTTTGTTAACTCATTAACAAGCCTTAATATTTTAACCTCGTTCCTGAACATTTTCTTCGTCATGAGAATGGATTGAGTTGATTGACAATGTCGAACCGTCAGTCACAACTTTGTTTTTCTCCATGAATTAAGTTGATTGACAATCTCGCTTTTAGCCTATTGGATTGTTATTGTTGCCATTGGGTCTATTGTGGTTAGCTGTAGGAATGTGACATATGCCTAAAAGGGCTATGTTTTGCCTATGATGCTATATTGATGCCTAGAAGGGCTATGAGTTTCCTATAGGGCTATATCGATGCCTAGAAGGGCTATGAGTTGCCTACGGCACAATATTGATGTCTAGAAGGGCTATGAGTAGCCTATAGGGCTATATTGACGCCTAAGAAGGCTATGTATTGCCTACAGGGCCATGTTGTTGCCTAAGAGGGCTATGAGTTGTCTATAAGTTATATTGATGCCTAAGAGAGTTATGTGTTGCCTACGAGGCTATATTATTTCCTAAGAGGGCTATGTGATTGCCTACGGGGCTTGGGGACTACCGATAGGAGTATATAGAGTAATTGTCTCCTTCTGGGCTTATGGGGGCTTGGGTAGGTGGTCTTGTGTGTTGTTTGTACCTGCCGATCTTATGGGGGCTTGGTTAGGTTGCCGTTTTATTATTTTTGATATGTTTAGATTTAGGAGCAGGCCAGTACACTTATCTTATCCTTGATTTAATTATCGGATTACTCCCTGTATATTAGAATACCTGCTCATGGTATATTGCCTTTCATACTTGGTATATTATTTCGTACTAATGCCCCATTGCTTGAGGGTATTACATTCATACCAGCAGGTCCCGACAGACGACCCAGTAGACCTCCTCAACAGCAGGATTGACTTCTATCTATTGGCTAGCCCCTTTCCTCAGGAGCTGCCAGAGTTGGGAGGTTTGTTAGCTTTTGTTGTATATATTTTTATGGGTAGGCTGGGGCCCTGTCCAACCAATCTTGACTACTTTTAGAGTCTTGCAGACTAGTGTGTGGGGTTTATAGCTACGTTATGGCCATGCTGGCCTGGTTTGTTGGTTTGCTGAAGCTTGTTAGTTGTTTGATGTATTGTCTTGATATATACCTGCTTTCAATTTTGGTATAGAGATCATGGTGGCCTCGACGGCCCAATCAGGACTTCTGTGCTAGTTGGCTATTTCTTTATATGAACTCTTGGGAGTAATTATTTCTTTTATGGATCTGTTTACAGGGGCTTGGCGGCCGATGGCTTAATTTTAAGCCGAGATATACTTGTTTGTTTTCTTGATTGCGTGTGGCTGCCATACGCCAGTAGCAAATGGTTCAGCAGGATCGGCTCGAGCCTGAGTTTTGTCATTAGGAGCCAGTTGTGCCCTTGAATCTGGGGCATGACACTTATCTCTTCCTCTAAAGCAGTCAGCCCTTCATCTTCTTCCTAATATCCTATCACTTCTAGTGTTTTCTTTAATCAAGTCCTGACTTTTAGTGATCTAGTGTAAAGGTCTCTTACCAAACAAAATAGAAAAAAGGGAAAGTAATGAAGATAACACAATTTCTAAACCCATAAAAACATAAATTATATAAACAAACCCGGAAAAGAATGGCCGTTGGGAAAATATGAGGAGTTGGAGAAGCTGGAGGAATAATCCAATTGATTATTCGCAAACCTGAAATATAGAAACTAAGATGTTAAAATTTCATTAGCACTATTCTAGTGACACAACTTAAATATAAAATAGTTCTTTCCATAGACCAGATAGAAATAAAAAGCTAAAATAAACCATTGACTGGAACATGATGCTGTTAAATACATTATTTGACAAATTACTGCATTGCGATGAATGTGTGACAGCTTTATCGAAATTGACATATAATAAAAATGTGTGTCAGTTTTATACTTACAGTACTTGAAAAGAAGTTACTGGTAAGAGGCATCAAAATATCTCCACTAAAATTGTTATTGTTGAGCCTCCTTCAATTAAGCAACAAAATAAAAATAACAAAAATAAGAATAAATTTAGATCAAGCTTAAACAGATAGAATTAGTTAAATGATCAGTACATGTGATACGAGTTTGCTTAGACATCATCGAGTTGTTTTGATTGTGTCCTCTGTTCCACCACCGTGCATTGGATGGACGATGAGGGCTCGTATTGACTATGATAAGGTCTTTACTCATAGTTGGTGGAGTCATAAGTCATAAGTAGAATGGAACTTTTGAATTGTGGGTACATGATCCTCCCTTTACATGTAAGACCTATTGCTCTTGCGATTTGGGATCCTCATTTTCATCAATATTCGACTTCTTCTTTAAGTTGTTCTTTTGTATATGATCATATAGATATTTCTACATATATGTAATCCAAGTGGCAGACAAACTTGCTTCCCTCCACCATTCGTTTGATCAATCACAGTGTAAAATTTAGTTACCACACTCTCCATCTCAATCTGTTTGGTTGGTTTTAACTTGATACGGAGTTTAAGAAAGTAAAAGAAGACTTTTGAATCTTGTGCTCTTAAACTAAAGATATGTTGAATGTATCAAAATGTTCTTTAATCTTGTAGTCTGACAAATTAAAACAGGGGAGTAGTAAGTTAGAGTGGATAAATTATACCATGTCCTTTTCCAACCCTCCTTAGCTAAGTTACATATTCTGCAATTTTCTTAATAGCCTCAACCTGCCAAAATAAGTAGCATAAAAATGCACTCATTAGAAACTAAAGTGTAAGAATAAGCAAAGGATCCATCATTGTTAACAATCCAATTTACCTGCTCGGCCAAAAATTCGCATTCAACAAAATCTTGCATTTCGGAGTCATTGTTCCGATCAGCCACCTGTTGTTCATCAAGACTGAAGTGTAAGCATAACAAAATGACACCATTTAGTCAATTGGACACTTGAAACTATCTCTGGACTCTGATATGAAGAAAAAAGAAGAGGTTTTTACACTATGCAGGGTCAGAAGTTTCTCATTTGTTAACTTCTCCAAGGACAATGCCAGTTCCATTGCTGCATCACAAACAGATAAGAGTTAATAATATATATGCACAATGCAACATACTAAAGATGGAAATTATTGACTTAAAATTGGATCATTTCTTAATTTGTGCGTGTCATTCTTGTGATGGAGTTATGCTTATCTTTTCTGTATCGTTCCAATTTTATCAGATGTGTTTGAAGGGGAACATTATTGCTCGAGAAGTTATAATACTCGTAAAAGAATGCAAGAAAACTAACCATACAACGCGTCTCCCTTATCAATATGATCAAATTCAGAGGGAGGCATTATAATAGAATGTAGCTTCACTCTTCCTCCTCAGATGTTCTGTTATTCATAAGAAGCCAAAAAAATAAACTTCCGACCATTTATGTGATTATAAATCATTTCATTAACAGCAAAAGGGGAAGTGTACATCTAAATTATTTGCAATTATAGAAATGCAACACTCTTTTTGAGATGTGTTAGGACCGAAATAAGCAGGTGTAATGCGGAAGCTAGCAAAGCAAACCTCGAAAGACCACGAGTAAGAAGACAAACGAGAAACACACCAAAAGAGACATATTTAACGTGGTTGGGTCAATCGACCTACGTCCACAAAGGAGATGAGCAATCCACTATAATTATGAGAGTACAAAATATAGAGAGAAACAACCTCAACCAATTCACTCAGAATACAAGGAGGCACACAAAATTCTCATCCATAACCGCAACTCTCAAAACCCTAGGACTACATTGTGAATGCTAATTAAGTTAGAAGGAACAAGTCTATATTTATAGAGTCCTAAACCTTTGCTACAAGAAAAGGACTAGTAAAATATTAAAACCTTTTCCTAAAAGGAAAACTTATTTATGGTAAGAAATCGGGGCAAATAAACCCCAATAAATCTCCCCTTGGCCTGAATTTCTGACAAAATGAATTTCTCCACCTTGTTCACATAACTTTAGGATCTTGCATCTCTTCTCCATAATCTCCTCCATCAAATCTACGTCTCGACAGAGAGAATCTCTCTGAAACAATTTCTCCAACAAAGATCTTCATTACTGTCAAAAAGGTTGCGGCTAGAACAACACTCGCTAAGATGAACACCCATCTGTAACCTGGTTCCATCATTGAACCATGACTCTGATACCACTTGTTAGGACCGAAATAAGCAGGTGTAACGCAGAAGCTAGCAAAGCAAGCCTCGAAAGACCATGAGAAAGAAGACAAACGAGAAACAACCAAAAGAGACATATTTAATGTGGTTCGGTTAATCGACCTACGTCCACAAAGGAGATGAGCAATCCACTATAATTATGAGAGTACAAAATAAAGAGAGAAACAACCTCAACCAATTCACTCGGAATACAAGGAGGCATACAAAATTCTCCTCTATAACCGCAACTCTCAAAATCCTAGGACTATATTGTGAATGCTAATTAAGTTAGAAGGAACAAGCCTATATTTATAGAGTCCTAAACCTTTCCTACAAGAAAAGGACTACTAAAATATTTAAACCTTTTCCTAAAAGGAAAACTTATTTATGGTAAGAAATCAGGGCAAATAAACCCCCAACAAATCTCCCCTTGGCCTGAATTTCTGACAAAATGAATTTGTCCACCTTCTTCACATAACTTTAGGATCTTGCATCTCTTCTCCATAATCTCCTCCATCAAATCTATGTCTCGACACAGAGAACCTCTTTGAAACAATTTCTCCAACAAAGATCTTCATTACTGTCAAAAAGGTTGCGGCTAGAACTACACCCGCCAAGATGAACACCCATCTTTCTAACCTGGTTCAATCATCGATTATTGAACCACTGAACTTGACTTCATCATTGAATCTGACTCTGATAGCACTTGTTAGGACCGAAATAAGCAGGTGTAACGCGGAAGCTAGCAAAGCAAACCTCGAAAGACCATGAGTAAGAAGATAAATGAGAAACAACCAAAAGAGACAGATTTAACGTGGTTCGGTCAATCAACCTACGTCTACAAAGGAGATGAACAATCCACTATAATTATGAGAGTACAAAATATAGAGAGAAACAACCTCAACCAATTCACTCGGAATACAAGGAGGCACACAAAATTCTCCTCCATAACCGCAACTCTCAAAACCCTAGGACTACATTGTGAATGCTGATTAAGTTAGAAGGAACAAACCTATATTTATAGAGTCCTCAAACCTTTCCTACAAGAAAAGGACTACTCAAAATATTAAACCTTTTTTCTAAAAGGAAAACCTATTTATGGTAAGAAATCAGGGCAAATAAATCCCAACAAATCTCCCCTTTGGCTTGAATTTCTGACAAAATAAATTTGTCCACCTTCTTCACATAATCTTTAGGATCTTGCATCTCTTCTCCGTAATCTCCTCCATCAAATCTTCGTCTCGACACAGAGAACCTCTTTGAAACAGTTTCTCCAACAAAATCTTCATTACTGTCAAAAAGGTTGCGGCTATAACTATACCTGCCAAGATGAACACCATCTCTAACATGGTTCCATCATTGAACCATGGCTATGATACCACTTGTTAGGACCGAAATAAGTAGGTGTAATGCGGAAGCTAGCAAAGTAAACCTCGAAAGACCACGAGTAAGAAGAAAAAAGAGAAACACGTCAAAAGAGACAGATTTAACGTAGTTTGGTCAATCGACCTACGTTCACAAAGAAGATGAGCAATCCACTATAATTATGAGAGTACAAAATATAGAGAGAAACAAGCTCAACCAATTCACTCGGAATACAAGGAGGCACACAAAATTCTCCTCCATAACCGCAACTCTCAAAACCCTAGGATTATATTGTGAATGCTAATTAAGTTAGACGGAACAAGCCTATATTTATAGAGTCCTAAACATTTCCTACAAGAAAAGGACTAGTAAAATATTAAAACTTTTTCCTAAAAGGAAAACCTATTTATGGTAAGAAATCAGGGCAAATAAACCCCAACAAGGGCTTCACCATTGATGAGAAAAGTTGTAGTTGCTCTAACTCAAGCTCTTTCAACTAACATGGTGGAATAAGATAAATGGTAGAAATGTGAAACAAAGTCAAATCGATAGGGTGATATGGTAGAGTATCATATGATGATATAATGTTGTGAGTGAAACTGAAGCGTCAAAAAACAACAACAAAAATAACCACAAAGTGTAGGAAGGCACTTGAAATAATGGGCATAGTTGTGAAAGGGTCCAATCTCTAGGAGGAAAAGCACATGTCAAAACTCATGAAAATAAAGCACAACATATTTAATTTTCACGTTGTTGGGTTCATACCTGGTTAATGTAAGCCAATTGCTTCTAATTCACCTATACAAGTTAGAGGTAATGTTGGTATAGAAGGTGTTCAATAGATTGGGGTATTTCAAATGCAAGAAAGGACAATACTCGGATTTTTGTGTCAGCAATTCATTAAGACTTTGAAGAAGCTGCAAATCTAAACTATACAAAGAATCGTACTAAAAAATCATTAGCATTATCATGTATAAAGAAATTTTTACTAATTGTGAGTTAACTGTTAAGTGAAACGATAATAAGGACATGCAATTTCTTGATGCTTTTGCTTGTTCTCCTATTAACCACTAGTAAGCAAATACAATATACTGGATATAACAATTTACCTCAAAGTAGCATACAAGATGATGTGGAGAATAAGCGTTGCAAGTGGAGAAATAACTATTAGACAGAAGAACACGACATATAGTTTACTATAATTTAATTTGCTTCAATCACAATTTTAAATAGCAGAAAGAGGAAAAAATTAAAGCACCATCAAGTTGATACGATACTACAATTTTTTAGCTCACACATAGAGAATCTCTCTGATGATTGATTTATTATAGTGTTTGAGACACATATAAGCTAAAATTGTAAAATTTTAGAAATCAACTTCCTTTTCCAATGGCTATATAATTGGAGAGGAAACACATAATCTTGGAGAAGCAAACCTAAATGTTTTACTGTTAAAAGGAATCAGTGAGATTCAAATTTAAGCACATTAAAACTTACACAAAACTAATCAATATTGAAGAAAAGTACTTTTTGAGAATTTAACATATAAAAAAATTGTCTGCAACTTCATTGCTCTAATCAGTATCCTATCCTCCTTCATATATTCTCCATCAAATTTCCCTAAAGTCACTGTATATTTGTGTGTGTTATCTCTTTGTATATCTAGTTCCTAGAAAATACTTCAAAGATGATTTGTTGATATAATTTTTTGTTAAAATTTTCCATTCAAACTTTGTTCTTTGTATGTGATAACTTTCTAAAAAAAAAATGAATAACAACACATCTCGACCACCTCTTTTAGCTAAAGGTACTGTCACGCCCCGAGCCTACACCCTGGGCGGGACCGGCACTCGAAGACCATTGCTGGCCCCAAGCGAACCCTTGGCCTGACTTTCTTAACTCAGCGGAAACCTAACTCAACAGAATAACTTAATGCAATGAAAGGTTATAAAACAACCTAACT
The DNA here is from genome assembly GCA_036553675.1 of Solanum okadae. NCBI lineage: Eukaryota > Viridiplantae > Streptophyta > Magnoliopsida > Solanales > Solanaceae > Solanum > Solanum okadae. The sequence continues at coordinate 9,079,232 of CM071686.1, read as the reverse complement.
GATGCATAACATGCCAAAAGGCAACTCGTGCTTCAAAATAGAATATTTACATATATACATAGATGAGAAACTCAATACTAACTGACTGTCTATGAAGCTTCTATAACACTGAGATGGATGTTGGGACAGACCCCGCAACATCCTGATAAAACAAAACTATGAACACAAAATAACAGAGTCCTCCGGAAGGCAAGAAGGCTCACCACTGACTCTGGAGTGCTTAGCTGGATCAACGGCGTGCTGGATGCTGATCCTGGGTACTTGCGTGTGCATCATCATAAGATGCAGGCCAACTGACATTAGTACATTGAATGTATGAGTATGCGAGCTGGAAAGCTAAACAACAACTTAAGCTTGAAAGGAGTACAAAGGAACTCTTACCTTGGCTCTGTTCAACTCATGAATAACCGAACTCAATATAAAGCAATAAGACACATGCAATATATATAAAGCTTGTAAAACAGTGTAAACAACTTAGTTCGTTAAGGATAAAGCAATAACAAACTCAACTTTACTTATATAAAAGTAATATAACTTTAGTGGGAGATTCTTTAACCGACAACCACCACTATGAGCCCTAGTGATGATACAACGTTTTACCTCACGTTGCCCTAGGACCATCCTATACCTTGCCGTGATATAGGACCTTACTTAAATTAGTGGATCCACTAGCTTAATCTTACGTGATCATCTAAAAAGAATGACTCGTTAAGTCCCATGTTTGCCTATATGGTTCTTATGGAGAGTTGAGTTAATATGAACTCGCGTCCCCAATTCGGTGCTCAATACTACTCCCAAAATACTTTAGCTCATAAGTGTTTTAAACACGTCTTTCTTTAGTTTGAGATAATTGCTCAAAGCTTAGCCCAAAGGCTCTCTTGGAAAACATAGTTCCTTTCTTACTCAAATGTAAAAACATTTATAAACTTCTTTGGAGAATACATAGTTCCCTAGTAACTCTTGAGAAAAAGAACTCAACTCTATACTCTTTACTTTGCTAGAAACTTGAGCCTGAAAACGAAGTTTAGACGTTTAGTAAAGACTCTTGAAAAAAACTTTAAAAATTTGCTTCGACTTGCTTGTTAACTTCACTTGACTTTGATCCTAACTTTTCCTTGAATTGGATTATGGATTCAAGGTTCATGATTTGTGATAGGAAAGGTCTCTTGATTTTTATGCATAGTTTCGATTAGCTAAACTTGAGAAAATTTACGAAAACACCGTCTTGGAACAAGTCCACGACGCGGAGATGCTCCTAAATAAAAGCTCGCGAAATTGATTTTGAAACAGAGGAGTCCACGTCCTATCCGCGACGCGGAGAAGATTTTTGTTCACAGAAGGAACAAGTCTGCGACGCGAACTTGTTTCATGCAAGCTGCCCGACTTTTCTCCTTCATTTTTCCAACTCTAAACCCTCTTAACTTCAAAGGTTCTTTCCCCAAACACTTGGGATCATTAAAACCCTTAATATACAATAGATTCAACTCGGAATTCCATCCGGAAACATGTACCAAATCAACAAGAAACTTCAACACAACCTCAAGAATTCAACAAACACAACCAATCTTTTTCTCGGAAAGTAAAACAAGTTTGGCGTGTGGGGGAATGAACCAACCCAACACTATGATCTCACATACCTTAATAGGGATCACCCCCGACGCAATCCACGACGATCTCGACGAACTTAGCTTCCTTCTCTTTCTCCTCTTCTTTCTCTCTTCACTCACAACCCTAACACTCACTTTTTAAAAGGAAATACTGATTTAAAATCAGTTGGGACCCTTAATATAACCAAAAGAAATGGTTAGGGAAAAGACCAAAATACCCTTACAAATACGGGTGAACTTTCCTATGCCAACAGCCCAACTTCCAAAGGGCATAACTTACTCATACGAACTCGGAATCGAGTAAACTCGGCGGCGTTGGAAAGATCATTCCAAGGTCTTTGCAAACATAACTGGAAATACACCTAAATAATCCTGATCTAGGAGTTATGACTGTTTGAAGTTGACCAAAAACTCACTTTTTTTTCCCATACTTGACTAAATTTCCAGATTTTGAATTCTTCCCAAAAATGACTATTTCCAATTTCAAGCTTCTTCATAGTTATTTCAAATTGCAAGATGTCACAGGTACTTGAATTCAAAATTTAATATATGAAACAATTTGACTCTAACTCATAAAGAAAGAAATTAAAATTCAACCTGTGAATTGTTGAAACTAATAGCACATCTTTCAAATACATAAATGTAAGGTGGAATAAGCTAAGTGTTTTGAAGAATGTCAAAGGTGCATAGAACAGGTTATGTCAACGTGCTATAAGTTCATCTAATATGAGCAGAAGAAGGAGTTTGCAATCAAGAAGGTTTTCTTAATCAAATAGGTAAACTGGATGAAGTAGAAAGCAGAGTATACAGCACGTAAGTTGTCAAGCTCTAGGTAAAAGAGGAAGTCGAAGTCAAGTAGGAGAGGAAGTTGAAGTCAAGAAGGAGTCTGAGTTAAAATAGGGTTTAGATTGTAGTATAAATCTATATATAGGGTAATAACTTCTTCAAAGAAGTTTGCGCACTTACATAGAGAGTTCATCAAAACACCATCAAAGAGTTTTTGAAAGGGTTTTGTATATTACATTGGGTGTTGTGAGTTTTGTGAGAAAAAGTTTTTAAGATTGTAGTTAATTGTTATTGACTACAATTGAGTGTTGAGTGTGGGAAGAGTCTAACAAGTTGGAGCAACTTGGAAGACCTTTTAGAAGACTTAAACCGGGTTTTTTTGTCTTGGGTAGTAAGGGATTAGAGTTTATAATTCCTTAGATTACGTAGTTGTGTAATCGTTGTGTAGTTTGAAGTTGTGATAATTAATACGAAGTTATGAACTAATTATTATTTACAAGATTGTTTCCCACAATTATCAAACGTTAAAGAACAGGTAGTAAGTACGTGTTTCTTTTACTGAATTAAGGAGGTCATAATTCCAACAAGTGGTATCAGAGTGAGGGTATCTTAACAAGAGTATAATAACTCAAGATAAGATCACAATGAATTCTGCACCTCCTATTAGGCATGGTCAAGGCTAAAATGTCAACAGACCACCACTCTTCAATGGTCAATACTACTCATGGTGGAAAGCCAGAATGGAGGACTTTATTCAAGCTGAGGATTACGAACTATAGGTGAGAATTACTGATGGACCTCGAATTCCAACCATCAAAGATGATGAAGAAAATGATGTTCCAAAACCTAAGGAATAATGTGGAGACGTTGACTATAAGATGTTGGGAAAAAATGCAAAAGCTAAGTGCATTCTTGTATGTGGACTTGGACCTGATGAATTTAATCACATATCAAGTTGCACTTCTGCAAAACAAATTTGGGACACTCTCTTGAATGCTCATGAAGGTGCAACTCAAGTCAGAAAATTCAGAATCGCCAGACTGTGCTCTAAATATGAAGCATTAAAGATGAAGAATGGAGAATCACTTCAAGATATGATCACCAGATTCACCACAGTGGTAAACGAGTTGATCTCCTTAGGAAAGATATACACCACTGAGGAACAAGTTGATAAAGTACTAAGAACACTGCCTAGATCATGGGAAATCAAAGTAACTGCTATTAGGAAGCCAAGGATCTAACAAACATGACTCTGGATGAACTGGTAGGAAATCTCAAAACTTATGAGATGAATGTTGATAAAAGAAGTGAAGGAAACAAGGAGAAGAATCTTGGTCTCAAAGCAACTGAAGGTGATGAATCAGATTTAGATGATGATGAGCTAACACTAATCACTAGAAACTTTAAGAGATTTTTTAAAAAGGGAATGAATTCTGGAAAAAGGCACCACAAAACAAGGAGAAAAGCACTGAAAAACCTCTAACTGGGGATGTTATAAGTGTGGTAAAATTGATCATCAAATCAAGGATTGTGCTATGTGGGAAGTAAACTGGAGAAAAGAAAGAGCTAAAAAGGAGAAAAGGGAACTTGCAAACAAGAAAAGGAACAAGCTATGTATGCTTCCTGGGGAACGAATTCAAACGACTATGAAGAAGAAGATGATGACATTGCCCTAATGGTCGTGGAAGAGTCAGACTATGAACCTGATTCAGACTCTGAAGAAAAGGAGGTAAACATATATGATCTCAAAGACAAATTAGAATCTTTCTCTAAGAAAAAACTATCATCATTAATGCTAACATTCATGGACACAATACTAGAACAAATCAGGAACAAGAAACAATTGATTGCCTCCATGACTAGTTTAAAGATTGAGTACATCGATCTTGAAAAACTCAACAATGAACTATAGGAGAAAACCAAGCAGTTGTTACAGAAAAATCAGCAACTTGAATCCTGCAATCTAGCTTTAAAATTTGAAAATATAAAGCTGAATATTCTTGGTAAAGAAAAGGCTTGTGATCAACCCAAGTATGAACACGAGGTGAATAAACTCAAATATGACTTAAGCTTGGAAAAAGAAAAATCTAGGAGGATGGATTTTGAATTATCTAGGACTAAAACTGATCTTTAAAGAGCAAATTAAATAAATGGACAAGATCATCCATGATAGTCACAAATCTGGGAAACAACACACGAAATATAAAAGCTGGAATGGGTTTTGAACAAACCAAAAGTGACATTCCTTTATTTTGTAGTCTTTGTGGTAAAACTGGTCACTCCAAACTTAATTGCCAAAGAACCAAAACTAATAGACACCCAAGGAACAGGCACCTCCTAAACAAAACAGGTCTTCCCAACTGGATAAACAGAGATCTTATTCATCCTTTTGATCAAAATAAAGGACCCAAGTTGATATGGGTTCCTAAAACTAACCTGTAATCATTTTTCAGGAAGAAGTGAGATGAAGCAAGCAACATTGGTATATGGATAGCGCTTGCTCAAGACACATGACTAGAGACAAAGCAAAGTTACTCTCACTCGAAGAAGGAAAAGGTGGAATGGTAGCGTTTGGTGGTGGTAAAAAGGGGTAAATCAAAGGCATTGGTAAGATAGGAAGATCTGATGAACACTCACTTGAAAAAGTGTATTATGTGGAAGGACTGAAACACAATCTGCTAAGTATATCCCAACTATGTGACAAAGGAAACAAGGTTATCTTTTTATCTACTGGTGTTGAAGTAATCAATCTAAATACAAAGAAAGTAGTCCTAACAGGAAAAAGGTATAAACATGTCTACACTGTAGACACTTCAATAACATCCAATGAGAATCTAGTATGTCTAAGTGTGTTAGATAAAGATCCTCTACTTTGGCATAAACGACTAGGTCATGCAAGCCACGTACAACTCAATAAACTCATCACAAAGAACTTAGTAATAGGGCTTCCTAAAACAAAGTTCAAAGAAGAAAAGATGGGTGAGGCCTGCACTCTAGGGAAACAAATAAAATCATCCTTTAAATCAAAACATATGATAAGCTCAACCAGGTCGTTAGAACTAATACATATGGATCTACGTAGACCCATGAGAGTCAAAAGCAGGGGAGGGAAAAGGTATGTGTTCGTAGTAGTTGATGACTATACTAGGTTTACTTGGACAATATTCCTGACACCAAAAGATGATGCATTTTAAGCATTCTGCTCACTAATAAGAAAACTTCAAAAGAAACTTGACAAACAATTAATGGCAATCAAATCTGGTCATGGAACTGAATTTGAAAACTCAAAATTTTCTCAATATTGTGATGTCCATGGAGTTGATCATAATTTCTCTGCCCCTAGAACCCCTCAACAAAATGGTGTTATTGAAAGAAAAAACAGAACCTTGCAAGAAATGGCTAGAACCATGATGATTGCAAATAAAATAACCAACCAATTATGGGCCGAAGTCATAAATATTGCTTGCTATACCATCAATAGATGCATGTCCAGACCAATGTTAGATAAAACTCCCTATGAATTACTAAAAGGAAGAAAACCCAACATCTCTCATCTAAGAGTATTCGGGTGTAAGTGTTTCATTCACAATAATGGAAAAAATCTTTTGGGTAAATTTGATGCAAAGAGTGATAACGGAATCTTTCTAGGGTACTATACACATAGTAAAGCATATAAGGTACTCAACAAAAGAACAATGTGTGTGGAAGAGAGTGTGCACACTATATTTAATAAAAGCAGTACTATGTCTAACCAAGACTTGCAGGAAAATGAAGTACCATCAAAGGTATACACTGAAGTTGTACATGAATAGGTACAAGAAACAAGTTCCTTAGATACAGTCAATAAAGACAGTGTCGACTCACATGATAACCAAGAAGATAACACAGAAAGGGTGCCAGAAGGAGAACAAATATAGCTGACTGATGGTCAAGATACATGACAACGAAATTTGGTCCTAAAGGATTACAAATACCAAGGATCACACCCATTGGATAACATACTTACCGATCTTACTTCCGGAATAACCACCAAGTCAGGGCTGAAACATCATTGTGCCTTTAATGCATTCCTATCCATGGTGGAACCAAAGAAGATCAGTGAAGCTCTCTAAGATGCCGACTGGATCATAGCCATGGAAGAGGAACTGAACCAATTTGAAAGAAGTAAAGTTTCGCATCTTGTGCCTAAACCATCAAAAAAAACTATAATAATGGGTGTTTAGAAACAAATTAGATGAACATGGTACAATAACAAGAAACAAAGCTAGGCTAGTAGTTCAAGGGTACAATCAAGAAGAATGGATAGATTATGACGAAACATTCTCACCTATGGCAAGACTGGAGGCAATCAGACTACTCATAGAGTTTGCAGCTCACATAGAGTTCACTCTGTATCAAATGGACGTAAAAAGTGCATTCCTGAATGGGCAACTAAAGGAAGAAGTGTTCATTAAACAACCCCCTAGTTTTGAGAACAATGACTATCATGATTATGTCTACAAGATCGATAAGGCTCTTTATGGGTTAAAACAAGCTCCAAGAGGATGGTATGATAGACTGTCAAAGTTTCTCCTAAGCCATGGCTATTAAAGAGGTAAAATTAACAATACATTTTTTTCTCAAAAACAAAGGAAAAGATCTACTGATTGTACAGGTGTATGTTGACGAAATCATCTTTGGAGCGACAAACAAGGCACTTACTACCGAATTTTCCAACCTTATGAGCAATGAGTTTGAGATGAACATGATTGAAGAATTAAACTACTTTATGGGGCTTCAAATAAAGCAAACACCTACAGGTACATTAATTTATCAGCAAAAGTATAACAAAGAACTACTTAAAAGATTCAAAATGGAAGATGTTAAACAAATCGATACCCCAATAGCTACAACTACAAAATTAGACCTGGAAGGAATAGGTTCTAATGTGGAACAAAAATTGTATAGAGGTATGATTGGGTCACTTTTGTACCTTATAGCCAGCTTGCCTGATATTGTGTTCAGTGTGGGATTATGTGCTCGATTTCAAACCATCCCCAAAGAATCTCATCTCCAAGCAGTTAAAAGAATTCTTCGATACTTGAAAGGAACCACTAATTTAGGACTATGGTATCCAAAAGGGAGCAATTTTGGTTTTGTAAGGTATACTGATGCGGATTATGCTGGTTATCTAGCAGATAGAAAAAGTACCACATATGTGGCCCACTTTCTAGGCTCATATTTAATCTCTTGGGGATCAAAGAAACAAAATTCGGTTGCATTATCCACCGCAGAAGCTGAATATGTAGCAGCCACTTCGTGCTGTGCTCAACTATTATGGGTCAAACAGCAACTCAGGGGGGAGAAAGAAACCAGAGCTTGGAGTTCAGTTTCGATGAAAATACGGCTGCTTATTGTCAAGGGGAACCAAAATCGTCAAGGGAAAAGGCTCATATCTCTTATCATGATGAAGATGACACTCCATTGGTCTACTTGATTCCAATAAAGCTTCGTTCACGACTTCGCACAGCATCATGTCAACCTATCACTATGATTATTCCTGAGTCTCGAGAAAATCCCACTTCTGACCCATCAGCAGAGATTTCGGTTCGAGTGACTCGATCGGTGCAGCGTACTCAAGATGAAGTGCTTCTTGCTAAGTCTACCAAGAAAATATGTCCAGTGAAAAGTAAGTTTGTTCCTCCTTCAAATCTTATAGAGATTGATGATGACATAATTGAAACCAAGAAGGGTAGAAAACGAAAAAGAAATGTGTCTAAAGGAAGTTCCAAGGTACAAGTAGAAAATTTGAGATTGATGTTAACTCTGAAATACATTAGGCTAGGGTATTGTCATTTGGGAAAAGAAGTGTGATTCGAGGTCGGGTTGTTACTGGGTTTGGGGGTGGTGTCATGAGTGAACTACTGGTCTTGTTAGAAGCCCAAGGGTGGACTGCCTTATTCCTTCAAGGAACTCGTAGGCGTAGGATGGGTAGGGAAGAGACAAGGGAATTCTATGTCAATGCCACGAGGTCTACTTCTTCTATTTCAAACACTGTTTGCGGTACTTCATTCACTCTAACTGCTGAGATTTTATCCACCATACTAGGGGTTCAAAATAGTGGTTGGTGCCACTATGTTAAGCGAGAATGGCCTCCTCTGGAAGGACTTCCATCAGCCCTGGAGATATCCCGTCGATTTGCAAATAACCTTATGATGGAAGAATACACTAGAGTGGATAAATGGGCCATGTTACCTTTGCATCGGTTGTTGTTTGATGCCGTGCATAAAATTGTTCTTCCTAGAAAGCAAAAACGAATAAAGGTAAATTATTTGGATCTCACCCTTATGGAGTTATTACTGTCAAAGATCCAAATCAACTTGCCTAACCTAATTCTTAGCCCTATACATAGCTTATGTGTGCAAGATAAAAAGGAACGTGGACTTGCTTATGGGTTCTGGCTAGGGGATGTGTTTGATTATTTTAGTGTCCCTATTAAGGAGTGGCAGATTCAGACCACTAAAGATGTGTTGGGAGTAGTGGATCACACAACTATACCTACTACAAAGAGGGGGATATGGAATGCACCAGTACAACGCTTAAAGGCTTTTTTGACTGCCAAGGATAAGGAACTGGCTGACTTACAAGCTGCTCACTCTGCAGAGCTGGATAAACTCTGTATGACCCATGAGATGGAACGTGAGAGGTTGATCGCAGAAAACTGCAAAGTGAAGGAAGAACTAGTTCACGCTCATGAGGCATTGGCAAATGAAAGGAACATTAATTCAGGGCATCTGAAGAGCATCTTTGATTTGCTATCTAAGGGATCCTCACCCTATATGTGTAGTGTCATGCGTTTTGGGTCCCTTTTTAAGTCTATAGAGTGCATTTCTGACTTTTTGTGGATAATGGTTTTTTTTGTTTTATTCTATGATGTAACTAATGACTAAGTTTGGTGGTTCTTTTTGTTATGGTTTATTGTGATATTATTGCTTGTTGTGGCGTGTATTGGTCTTTCTTTCAGTTTTTTCCTGATGTCAAAAGGGGGAAGAATGCATGATGTATCTCTGTTTGTTCACATGTTCAATGCAATACAGTTTGTCATCGTCAAAAAAGGAGAATTTGTAAGGTGGAATAAGCTAAGTATTTTGAAGAATGTCAAAGGTGCATAGAACAGGTTGTGTCAACGTGCTATAAGTTCATCTAATATGAGCAGAAGAAGGAGTTCGCAATCAAGAAGGGTTTCTTAATCAAATAGGTAAACTGAATGAAGTAGAAAGCAGAGTATATAACACGTAAGTTGTCAATTTCTACGTAAAAGAGGAAGTCGAAGTCAAGTATGAGAGGAAGTTGAAGTCAAAAAGGAGTGAGTTAAAATAGGTTTTGGATTGGAATATAAATCTATATATAGGGCAATAACTTCTTCAAAGAAGTTTGCGCACTTACATAGAGAGTTCATCAAAACACTATCAAAGAGTTTTTGAAAGGGTTTTGTCTATTACTTGGGGTGCTGTGAGTTTTGTGAGAAAAAGTTTGTAAGATTGTAGTTAATTGTTATTGACTACAATTGAGTGTTGAGTGTAGGAAGAGTCTAACAAGTTGGAGCAACTTGGAAGACTTTTTAGAAGACTTAAACTGGGGTTTTTTGTCTTGGGTAGTAAGGGATTAGAGTTTATAATTCCTTAGATTATGTAGTTGTGTAATCATTGTGTAGTTTGAATTTATGTTAATTAATACGAAGTTGTGAATTGATTATTATTTACAAGATTGTTTCCCACAATTATCAAACGTAAAGAACAGGTAGTAAGTACGTGTTTCTTTTACTGAATTAAGGAGGTCATAATTCCAACAATAAAGAACTACACCATACCCATTTTTCATTATTGTTCAATTGACAATCTTTGTTATGGCATTTTATCGAACACTAAATAGGCTTTGAGGTTCGTCCTCTAGACGCAGATACTGTACATAATTTAGTATAAATTAATTAATGAAATTAAATCACAAGCAATATGATGAGAACCAATGAATTCACTATATCCAGACTCTTATAATTACATCATCAGTACAAAACAAATACCAAATTAAAAATCAAACTGACACTCATCACTGTATAATTGAAAAAAACCTAAAGAAGAGAGATTGCTTACTCCAATAAGAACTAAGACGAATAATATGAAGATTGATCCATATTGAAACAAGCCTGGAAAAAATGAGCGTGAAAAAATTAGTTAAGTATTCTGCCATACGAAACTAAAATTATGTAAATACGAGACAAAAATCGATCTAGTTCAAGAAATTTACCCTAAATTGAATTTCACTCACTCGTTACCTTCACACACAATTGCTTCTCGATTCCTTGATCTTCATATTCATTGAACTTTGAAAATGTAATCAAAAAACAAAAGAAAGATCGAAAAGTTAATCAGAAAGGAAATTGAAAAAAAAAAGTTAATTGAAAAGAAAAGACGTCGAGAGGAATTACCTACAGGGGTGAGGGAAATAAAGACATTTAGAATTTGGGTTTGGAGGGAAGGTAAAAATAAAGTTGACTTGTTTACTTGCCATTCGAGTTAATTGCCGATAAAAAGGTTTCTTTTCCTAACTAAAAACATTTGTCGGTAATATTTCAACTTAGTAAATAAATTAGTGGCAAGTAGTTTATTCTCACTAAATAATTGCCACCAAAGGACTTTTTTGTAGTAGTGTAAGTTGTTTAATAGTTGGCATGTTGAATCGTATACATGATGTTTGCGTAATCAAGACACAACTTCCAATGCAAGTGTCTACGATCGTACAATAGTTTAGTAACTCAACCAAAGGTTGGGATCGTTCCCAAGAGAGTGGTTTTGAGAATTAATAGAAAAATAAAATTAGTTCTAACTAGTCGTAGCTAAAGACATTAACGATTAAAAATATTGTAAATTACAGGGGGACACAAGAGTGTCAATTAACAATGGGGGTTTTGTCACTAGTAAGTAAAAACAACAAAATAAACAAGGATTTCTAAGTAATGAGAGGGGATCCTTGGGATGTGACAGGAATACGGGTTAAGCTAGATTATTGGGTACATGCTTTCGATAGAAAATTCATAGAATAATTGTGACTAGGCTAAACTTTAAGGGGGATAAGCTCTATCTCGAGCAACTTACCCCGTTTCAAATGCGTTCCTCTCGGACACCCACTTGCCGCATGAAGACCAACCTACGCCTTAACCCACTCACTATCTCAAGCTGAGTATGTGGGAATGAGACTAGGATTCACTCTCTCGAGCTAAACCTCATGTCGACCCACTCCCATCGGCCATCAATTTAGTAGTTTTAGTTTTACGACCTCTCTCTCAAGCAAGCCGAAAACACATAAATAAACTTATATTTGCAACTACAAATTCATTAAATTCATCCACAACTACTAAACGAAATCACAATTAAACTATGATTAAACTATCAGCAAGCAAGACCCAACAATTATCTTAACCCATATTCGCTAAATCATACCCCAAGAATTGGGGGTTTTAGCCACACATGTATAAGAGATAGAAATTTATACCAATATGAGTTTGCATTCAAATGGGCATGAAGATTTAAGTCTTAAAACAAGCAAAGAGTGAAGAATCCAAGAGACCCAAACCCAAAATCTTGGAGTTGAAACCCTTTGAACCTTCAAGTTCTTCAAAACTCTCTCAAACTTAGAGCAAAAATATCAAAAGTACTATTCTATATGAAAAATTATAATAATTGTTCCACACTTAAAACTACAACTCTAACTAGTATTTATAGTTTTCACAGATTTGTGTTGCAGCGGATCATTCGGCGTTGTTAGTCAAAATCGCCGATCAACTCGGCGATTCGCCTTTTGGTGTAGTTCATCGCCATCTTGCACCAGCTTTCGGCATCGTCGTGCTTTGGGTCATTGGGCAACCTGGTACTGCTTTGCGGAACTTCTTGGCGATGCGCCGACTGCTCCTTTTTCTACCGACTTGATCCTTTCCTTCAAGGCTTAGCACACTGGAACAAAAGGTGAAGTAAGACCCTTCGGCGACTCGCCAAGTGGACTCAGCGATCCTCAAGCCTTCATTTCTTCATTCTTTTCAGCCTTTTCGTTCCTTTTTGCTAAGTAGTGTCCATGCTTTCCCTTAAACTTCAAATACCTGAAAATTAAGGATTTTCATCAGATTTTGAGATAAAATAAGCATTTGATGACACAATTTCTATTAAAATATAGCCTTAAATGATGTGTTGGTTTAGATTGATCCTAACCGAATGGTGGTGAATTACTTCTATTTAATAGAATATTCAATTCGAAGATAAAATTTCAAATCACAGATTTGCGTGTTATTTTCCTTGAACCGCTACAAAATCAACAATTCCATAAGCTTAGCTTCTGTTGCTTACATAAAAATGTCTCTTCCCATATCTTCATGTACAACTCATAAGGATTTGCCCATTCTTTCTACATAAACCCTTGTGAGGGTTTCATATAGTTTCATCAATTCTACCGCCTCCAGGACAAATTCGAAAATAAAAAAAAAGGGCTAGCCCACCCCAGCCCGCAGCCCTTCTAGAGTTGGATTGGATTGGGCATTTTCAGGCCCTTCCAAGTCTACCAAGGGACTAAAAACACGGTAGTTTTACCACTAAATCAATATTACAATGTTAATGTTTATAATTTCAAAATCTATTTTTATATAAATTATTATTATACTGCAAAAATATGTAATGTTTGCACCTAAATCGGTGTCTCAAAGTTAATGTTTATTAGGACTCTACCTCTATGTAAATATTTAGAGTATTTCAATTAACTAAAAGACCTATTAGCTATAAAATTTGTTATCACATACAAAATTTTGATACTATAATCCTACTTGAGTGAACTAAAACACATGGAAAAGTAGAAAACATACTCAAAATTAGAGCCTGTTTGGCATTATTGTTGGGAGGTCAGAAGTTTTTTTTTTTTTTTTTGAGAAAAAACACTTATTTTGAGAAATTAAGTGTTTGACAAATTCTTAAAACTGCTTTTAAATCGAAGCAGAAGCAGTTTTTCTGTTGTTGGCAAGAAGCTAAAAATTTCTGCTTTTTAAAAAAAACAGAAGCAGAAATAGAAAATTAATTTTTTTAAGACTAAAATATCACCTACATATATACATATTTATCAATATATCCCTTATTAATTAATCAACATATCTCATAAGTTTGGTTGATTTTTATTCAAGAATTTTAGTTTTTATTTTTATATAATAATTTTTTTTATTTATGTTTTATATTATTATTAGTATTCATATATTATATTGTATATATTACTTTATATATTATTTTACAGAACTATAAATAAAAGTAACCGGTATTTTTGTAGGATTAAAAAGGAGAAAAAATAACAATTAAACATTTAGACCCTCCCAAAAAAGTAACAAATAAAAAAATTTCTTTTCTTAATTTACATTCTATTTTATTTTAGTTTGAATTTTTAAAACTTTAGAGTATTATAAAAATAAAAATAAAATAAAAAGACAACAATAGCTAAGATTGAATCCAAAAATAGGTAATAAATAACAAAAAAGATAAATCTTTTTAAAAAAAATTCAACAATATTTATCAATGTACAATCTTGAAATTTTTGAATATGTACATTTCAAATAATTAAATTAAAAATGTAATTAAAGTTTATGTATTAGATGTTTAAAATAGTTCCTCTCTATAAAATAATCTTAATATTACAAGCACATCGATACTTGCCCTTTTTTCATAATTTGACTCTCAAAAGCACTTTTTAAAAAAAATTAGACAAACATGAATTGCTTATCAAAACCACCTTTCAAATGAATTGGCCAAACACAAATTACTTTTTTTGAAAAGCTATTTTTTTTATAAAAAAAACGCTTCTAAAAATAAGCATTTTTTAGCAGCAATGTCAAACAGACTCTTAATCAAAGAGGAAATATTTGTATTAAATAAGGTAATTTTTAATTAATCTTACCTAGTTCAAATAAAAAATACGTAAATAAGAGTAAAATAATTTTAAAACCCTTCTAATTAATATTTTTTAAGAGACAGTGTAAAAACAATACGACGAATAATTTAAGACAGACAAAGTAGTAGAAGTTGTCTTACAATTCTTATCTTCATAAAGAGCAAAAAAAGGAAAGAAAAAAAAAGCCTAATGACACAAACTCGAACCGGAAGCCTCGAAGTCCATGCCAACCATACCACTTGCCTAAAATTACCCTTTCGGAGCTGATGAAACCATTAGAGTTGCATTCTGAGGCAGTCTTCGTGAACTTTTGATTGAAATCAAAAGTTCAAGTTTCAAAAGCTCCAAAACACGTAAACTCACATAAAAATAAAACAAACGACCAGGTGATCGAGCTATCAGTCTCAACAAACTCATAAATGACTTAGGGTCGCTATAAAAATGCTCGAAATGGCAAAAATAAGGAATTTACACAGAAATGACCGGGAGGGTCATCGCATGAAAATTGTAATAAATAATAATTTAAAAAAAGTACAAAGCTTACATATTAAAAAAATCATTTACATTTTATTTGAAATATTTTAGAACTTTGAATTAAACAATTCAAATCTTCGTATCAATAAATAATGTTTTACGACAGTTAACATCCAAGGTAATATATTTCAAACACGTGGCTAACATCTTATTAACTTAAAGTAATCCTTAGTTCTTTAAATAACAATATTACAATGTGAAGTTAATAAATCTAAACCTAAGAACAAAACAAATCAAAAATGAAAAAAAATTAGAAAAACGGGAGAGGATTTAGGTTTAAAAACAAGATTGGAAAAGAAGATGAAGTGCGAGACGAAGGCGCTAGAGACGACAATTTTTTTTCATCGAAGACAATAGAGATAACATATTTTTATTAAAACTATAAACTCCACCACACTTACTAATTTTGATACTTGCAAATTTGAAAAATGAAGAAACATAGTGCGACAAATGCACGGAAGGTGGCGGCACAGGCGGTGACGGTCCAGGCACAAGCTGTGCAGGCGCAAGCGGTGGCACAGGTGATGCAGGCGAAGGCGTAGGCGGTGGTGCGGGCGGTGCAGGCCCAAGGAATATAAGCTACACAGAATTCTTGTAGGTCTAAATATAGGTATTCTAAGAATCTGGATAATATGTTTAAATGATTACAATTTTAACCTTAATTAAAAAAAATTATGAAGGATATAAAAGTATTTAAACAATATTTAATATATATATTATGAAGAAATAACTAATTTTAAGTTATGAAAAAAGTTTTAATGTATATACATATTTATACACGATCGCACATATAGAGATAAAATTGAACCCGTACAAAAATCACAATTGTAAGCAACTGAATATAGCTTGTTCGAAGCAAAGGTAACCCTCCGTGTAGGTGCCAAAGCAGGCATCTAGGGCATTTTGGCCATTTTCTGTGGCTTAATTTTAATTTGTTTATCTTTATTTTCTAGGTTTTTTTTATATTTGAAAACTACGTAACAAATATTATACATCACCATATTAATAACTTAAAATATTTAAAACACATAAAAAAAAATTGACTCTTAAAATTTTATCAATATCGTATAAATTGAAACAAAGAAAATAACATATATACCGATTATTTGAGTTGTGCAAACCACATTAAAAAAACTGAATACTTTATCTTTTTGGAGATTCACAGTAGCTCATATATTATGTGTCCTGGCCTACTCCTCTTCTACTGAATGCAACAAATATGGCCAATATTAATACTATATTTACTAAATATACCTTCATTGTGGTTTCATTATTTATCTAGAAAGTTAAGAAAATTGACTTTCCATAAAATAAATAGATATTCAACTTGAGATGTATGAATTCATATTTGTCTTTTTATTTGAAAAAATGAACTTTTTTATAATATGGATAGATATAAGATTTCACGATAATCATATTATTTTTTAGCATGGTCATCATGCCGCCGAAACAAAAATAACTTTAGGGGCAATAAATATATACATTAACAAAAAGTGTTAAATCTTTTATCGGCATTAGTTAATTAAATATTTAGAGAGTCAAATCCAACTTCATGTTCCTATTTTGTTAATCCTATCAATTGCATATCCTAACCATTCTGAAATTTCTCCGGCACTTTCACTTTTCTGTACATTTTTGTTATATAGACATTATATGAACGTGTCTCGCAGGTTAACCTCTGACTATAAAATAATAATTTTTTTGTTATTTCGTTGGTCCTAAAACACTGCTTCACCTTACCGACGACATGATCATAGATAAGAGGATGTGAAAGTCGTGAATTATGATAGAAGATTAGTAGATAGTGAAATGTTATCATGCTTTTGATTTCTATCATCATCTGTTGTTTATGGTATTTCGATTATCGCATTATTTTGTTGTTGCTACTATTTTTCTATTAGTTGGTATGGTTTCTTCACTGTTGTTTTTCCATTTCATCCCTACTTTAAGTTGTTGTACATATTGAAAATTCTTTGAAAACAACCTCTATGCCTCCACAAGATAGCGGTCTACGTGCACTCTACCCTCTAAATATGTTAGCGTAGACTCTAACCAATTTTAGAACTGTCAGTAGTACTCGACAGAAATCACATCCAAAAATCATTACACTAAATTTTGTTTTGACTGAAAAATCTGCGTTAAGTGTATCATTTTCCAACATCCTCCCTTTTTATATTTTTAATCCCAGTGTATGTATAGGTTAGTTAAAAATTGTTTCCACAAAATGCTACCAACATTGTCCAATATAAATAGACTTCAAAATTTCATTACTTTCCTGGTCAAAATAGACTTCATAGTATCACTATTACCTTATAATAGGACTGTGTACCCGTTGGTTCGGTTCATTTATGAAGTCTATTACTCTGATATATCGGTTATCAGTTTATAAACAAGATAAATTGTTATAGAACCACTAAGATATTGGATTATCGGTGATCTATCGTTATTGATTGGATTATCGGTTATCGATTCAGTTATTGGTTTAACCGTTGAGATTTAACACAAAAAAAAAAAATCATTGAAATTCACTTGGGAAACAAGAATACATCTTGTTCAAAAGCAAACACTGTCACATTGTAGAATAATTGAGAGGTTGAGACAACCAGAAATAAAAGTAAGAAACTAAACTTTAAGTCAATGACTTAATATACCAGATGGTATAAATATAGTTATTTAATTTACTACGGGTTATCAGTTAACCTGTCCGAGAAAAATCTCAAATCGTTAAAAATCGATAACCCGATAATAAAAAAATATAAACCATTACCAAAATCGCTAAACTAATAGATCATTATCAGTAAACCAATAACTTCATAAGGGATAAGGTTAATGGGCTTAATTAGTGTCCCTTATGAGTGGACCCGATCCAATAATTATTTCCAACAGATAGAAACAGAGGAGATAAGGCAGAACATTTTTCTAAGATATAGTATTTAGTTTATTCTTTAGGAATCAATAAAAGTGTTTAAATTTGTTCTATTTGTGATAGAGAATTTTCCAACTGTCATAGATGTAGATGGAGAATGGAGTTCAATCAAACTTAGAATATATTTCTTGATCAACCACTTTACCAATAAGCTTTTTTATTGCTCTTACAACCCGAAAAAATTTAGGAACAATTGACACAGATACAATTTACAAGTACTACTCTTACCTTTTGGTCTGCACTTGATGTGGTTGCTCCTCTACTCGTACTATCGGAAATCATGCAGAAATCGTTCGCTCAAAATCTTGTAAAACTATCATCACTGCGAGTAATTCTTGTTCTCATCTTCTATGGTTTGGTTATGATGGTTTCAGCTAGAGGTAACTCTTTGATAGTAGTTTAGTTGCAAAGCTATATTTAAACTTTGTCTGTTTCAATTTGTTTGTTTGATTTTGACTTGGACGAGGTTAAGAAAAGTAAAGAATACTTTTAAATCTTATGCATCTTAAACTAAAGATACGTAAAATGTATCAAAAGAGACGTTTAGCTGTAGATATCCTTTGATTGACCTGATATTACTGAACGATGTATATTGGTAATTCATTTGTAACGACATTGTTCAGGCTCTCATGTGACTAATCCTGGTATTGAGTCCGATGACGATGATTTCAAGCAAGATGAGACATCATTATCAGTATCCACAAGGAAACGATTAGAGCCCCTGCATCGCGATACAGAATACAGACTAGTAACAGCATCTCAGGATCTAGAAATGGAATTAGGAGCTGGTAATTATAACAACTCTAAGACGTGGTTATGGTCCCAACAACAGCAGCCTTTTCAGCTATGTCTGGCTTGCAAGTGTTGTGTGTCCGCGGCGGAGACAGAGGCAGAGGCAGAGGGAGAGCCCAGCAACTGTACAAGCTTGCCTTGTTGCTTTGTTATAGACTGTCAACTCCCTAATAAGCCATACGGAGTTTGTGCTTTTGTACCTAAGACTTGTAATTGCACCTCTTGTGCTACTCCTCTACTCTAAGCCTTAAACAGGCATATTCAGCATTTGAAATTTATGAATTTCTTCAACGATCTCAAGTTAATACTATGATTGTGATTGGATTCAGTGTCTAATATTTATAAATATTTTTGTTGATTTCTTAACATATGTATACATAATACAAAGTATGTACAAAATTATTGAGTTCACGTGAACGCGTAAACGAGCTTTTAGATCCTCCCCGGCTAGCTACTAATACCCTCCTTACTCTCATCCCACACTGAAACAAACTCAATGACTAGACCAACCCAAATTAAACTCAAACAACCGATAGATATATTTCACTAACTCGTAATTGGAATTACAAAGGAATTTAAGAACTAAAAGGAAAATTGAAGAATACATATAGAAAAAGGGATGAGAAGTAGAACTCGGAGAAAAGGGGTGAGGAAATACAAATACTCCATAACAATTTGCATAATCGTCCTTTTAACAAATTTGGCAATTGAGTCTGGATCCAAATAAAACTCTCTAATATTTGACTTGACTCAATAGTTAGAACTGAATCAGACTCATTCATCATTTTTAGCTCATAGGCCCTTACGGAATCAGATTGATTCACAACACACACGTTCCACAAGAATTTCACTGTAAATAGATGACTAACCATGCCCGCTCTACTATGGTATATTTCCTCTATCTCAATTTATATGATATATTTTACCTTTTAGTTCGTTTCAATAAGAATATCACATTTTTATAACCGAAAACAATTAAAATTTAACTAATCTCTTCTTACCCTTAAAAAACTATGAAGTAATTTCTAGTTATTCAAACAATCAATAAGCAAAAGTCATCCATGTGCAAAATGCAAGTCATTGGGACATAGTAGTAGGATGTACTCAAGACTCCTTGTAAGTACTAAGTCTAGTTTATATTTTCCTTTTGAGAAACATGTGGTCAATTCTGTTTGATTATGTAACTATTCACTTTTGGTAATAAAATTATTTCTTAACCAAAAAAAAAAACCAAAAATCTACTTTACTACTATACAGAGAAGTGTCGAAGTAGGCCTTTCTTGATCGACATGTGTGCTTATAGTAAAAAATATTTAAGTAATTTTTATATTTTTTTGTTATAATTTTTTTTTTGTTTGAGCCTTTTTGAATATTTAAAAATTTTATAAATCACGATAATCAATAACTTAATATATTTAAATTTTAAAAGACAAAAAAAATGTATATTGACTTTCGAAATTCTATTGATGCCACATAAATTAGGATAGAAAAAATAGCATATATTGTTTGAAAAATGACGTGAAAATCACAATAATTAACAATTTAAAATATTTGAAAAATATATAAAATTTGGCAGACTCTTAAAATTCTATCCGTGTCACATAAATTAAAACACATGAAGTAATATTATATTATTTGAAAATAATTTTAAAAAATACTATAAATTATAATAAATAACAATTAAAAATATTTAAAAACCATAAATTCTTTTAAAATAATTTTCTAAACGTCAATTATGTCACATAATTTGGGAATCTAATTTTGTAAGATTTAGTTTCACATCTTCAGGTTTGTTAAGCCGCCCTAGTGGTAATTTATTACTTTATGAGGAATCCACCTTCAGTAAAGACAAATAAGAAAACAACAACAAATGCTCAAGCGGTATACAAGACCAAAGAGTAAAGCATTAACCTTGATATACCTAATGTGATGCGATTCAGTTGCTTCTTCCTTAATCAGAGATTTTGAGTTTCAGTTATGAGTATGAATTTTTTTTGGTAGAAAGCGTTATCCTCAAAATGAAGCTTAATTTATCAAACGCCAATCTAAATTAAGTAATTAACTAACATGTAGATATCGAATATCGAATGAAAAACTTAAAAAAAAAACTTGATATAGCTGATTAAGAAGAGAATGATCATGTATAATTACCAGGACTAACGTCAAACATTGGGCTTAGAGATATTATATTATGTCCGTTTCTTATTCACACAACAAAATTCATAAACATATCGTTCGATATTTACTCCTTTTGTTCTAAACTATATGATATTTTGCTTATTTATTTGAGATTTAAATTACAAAAAATTTGATTATTAGATTTATAATTTTTTTACTATATTGACATGAGAAGAATTATGAGTTATAGTACTTTTTTATAGTTTTTTTATATTTAAATAATTTTAATTTTAAAATATTCAATTAATGTAATTTAATTTACCTTTAATAATTATTTTACCTTTATTCCTTCCCTAGGAGTTTTCTTCCTTTTTATTCTTTTGATAACTTGAACTCGTAACTTTAGATTTGAAAATAGTGATGAATGTTTACCATCCGAGCAAACTTCATAGTCAAGCTTAACAATGAGAGAAATAGTCTAGCTAGGTGTGACTACTTTCAAGCATTTCGATTTTAGAATTTTCTTGTTTGTTTTTTTTTTTTTGGTAGAAACTTGGGTTTTAGTGAGGAAAATGCGTGAGCTGTATTAGGCAATTAAATAGTAAAATCCAAATTGGAGTTGGTACAATAAAAAAACAGGACCCTATATAAGCACATAGACTTATATTAAATTTATGATTTTTATAAAAAAATTTACTATTAAATTTATAATTTTATTTAACTATATTAACATGAAAAGAATTGTAATTTATAATACTTTTTCGGTGGTTTAATTGTAATAATTGGCTGGTAATTAAGGTTGCCATGCATGTTACTTTTCTGGCCTTTTGCTGAGATCAAGTCCAGTATTAATATTTCTTCTTGTGGTGAGATTGTTTCACATTTAATCAGAGTTTTCGGATTCGAACCATGGATAAGGAGAATATCTTGTTGAGAGTTTCACCCCAAATTAGCTATATAATACGCGATTTTGATTTAGTCGAGGCTCTAATGCAGATTCCTCGAATAGAAAACCAACAAAAATATTAATTCAATTTTTAATGTGTACACTCAAGAAAACAGTAAAATTTGTTGAAGTGGGTAACCATGAATATACTTTTATTTATTTTATTATATTCTCCATTCGTTTTTTTACGTGTGAGTTTGTTTTTTATGGGCCAAAATACATGTAGATTTTCTTTGATGATGGATGGCGGTGAGATTCAATTTTAAAATCTCTATTTACTCTCATATCATGTTAAGAAATGTATTTTAGATTTAACTCAATTGTAATAACTAACTTGAAAGGTGGGGATCACTAAATCATATAAACAGACCACACATCCTATCAGAACGGAATTTTCAACACCCTTACATATCTCACCTAAATATCTAGACCGTGAACAATATAATTAGGAAGCCAGCATCGAGAAACCAAGAATTAGATGCGCTTATTTTGTTTCCTTCAAAAATTTAGGGTGGGGAGGGGGATAAATGAGATCAGCGTGGATTACAATGTGGGGAATCGAATTCTCACTACTAAGGTGAGAATTCAGATAACCAACTAACTAAGCTACTAAGATTCCTCCGAATGCGCTTAATTATATTCTCAACAAGGTTAATTTTTTGTGTTCTTCTTTCTTTCCTTCCTATTTTTTCGACCAAAATATATAGGGGGATTACTCTTCCAGTGGGCAACTAACCTATACCATTAATCATAATTAGTTGATTAATATAAACTTTAGAGATCTATACCTATAATATTATTATTATTATTATTTTATGTAACTAGGAATAATGGAAGTGGACATAAGGCCAGCTGGCCCTACCTCAATTTGATCCTGATATTTAACATTGTTAATAACCACTTGACTTAATACCATCCACTAATAATTTCTTATTACTAATTAAACACACATAAAGTAGTTATAATATAGGTATCTCTTTCCACATAAATACATTAATTCTTGTAGCATGGCCAATACTCTTCCAATTAACATTCTTAATTAGAATAGTTAATTAATGTTTTGCGTACTAAGTTTATAACACATTCGAACGCGACAAAGACTCGTCATCTTCCACTATGTTTAGATCAAAAACTAAATAGAGGGATTATATATATTAATCATATTATAAAATAATTATAATCTTGTTCTAATCTTATTATGTTTATTAAGAGATCAAGAAGGGCAAGTATAGTACAACCATCTTACTTGCATACATGTCAAAAATTCATCCATCATATCATCCTAAAATTTTGCGACGCAAACGTCTTGTTTACAACAAAGACGATGATGATCGTGAATATAATAATAATAATCGTCTTCCTCCTCTTCCTCCTCCTCGTCTAGCTCGTGTAATAACAAGTAAATCACATGTTAATTTCCCATCTATCTTCACAGTTTGGAAGAAATCGAGTATGAGTTTCCAAGGTACGGATGGATTCACGGTGTTCGATAAGCAAGGGAGGTTAGTTTTTCGGGTTGACAACTATACCCGAAGGAAGAATCGGGCCATCGCTAGCCGGGGCAGCCGATCCGGTGGACTAGTACTCATGGACGCACAGGGTAAACCTCTCTTAACATTGAGACCACAGGTACATATGGTTCATCTTCATTTCTTGCTATAAATCAAGCCTGAATACATCGATAATCCTTTTAACTTGTTAGTCAATTTCATTTAGACACTCAGGATTATGACATGTTCCGCTTGAGCACTTCTTAAATACATGATTCATATTAGATACTAGATACTTCCGATTCAAATTTTTGCTAAATTTTTTACACGTGTTCTCAAGTGTTCATTACCACGTATAATATATCACTTTCTTTGATTGTACGTGTTAGCCTCAGTAAACTGTAAATCAAACATATTTCAATTGATGTTGATGTGTATATTAAAGAAAGTGTCATATTTTATTGGACCACGTAATAACCCTTGAAAACACGTACGAATATGTTATTATAGATTCAGGTGCTAAACTAGAACAAACCATAGTTCAGATGTTTAATGAAACTTACTAATAAATTTAGAAGGCTATCAATATTCAACCATTAATCAATTTACGAATCATATATATATACTCATGAATCTATATATTAACAGATGAACGCGCAATTACAATATGAATGGAATGGATATAGCGGAGGAGAAGATGACGATGGATCCACTCCTTTATTCGTAATGAGAAGACCTCCATCGTCTTTGTTCGCGATGATGGGAGCAAGCATGACGACTGCGTCATGCCAAGCTCAAGTATTTGTTGCCGGAGAGAATAATAATGTCATGGACATGAAAAAGAGGCAGAGGAGGCCAAATTACAGAGTGGAGGGTTCTTTTCATAGGCGAAATTGCAACATCACAAATTCAGATGGTCATATTGTAGCAAATATATCGCGAAAAATAGCTAACGCTACTACTCACACCACTATTTTGATTAGCGACGATGTTTTTAGCTTGGTGGTACAACCAGGATTTGAACCTCATATTTTTATGGCTTTTGTTATTATTTTGGATCGTATGTATCCTAACTCATACACTCCCCTTATTTGTTCTGAATGTAATTGATTTTTATCTCTAAATTATCAAATTCAATTTGTTGATAAAATCGTTGTGGGAGTTCGTTGAAAGCAATTTGAAGACTAAGGCATATTCTTTAAGGGTAAAAGAGTCATTTTGTTCTAACAGTAATTATCAATTTGTTAGTTAGTTAACCACCCATTCGGAAGTTAATTAGCAGTAATTAACATACTCAGCCAATACAACAGGTAATAATACTAACTATTTTTTGTTGTTTAACTAACAAACAAGAGTGATTTAAAAACATAGATAGGGGTGACAATTTCAATCCATATAAGTGTAAGGAGTTCATTTAACTCACAGTAACTAAATAGACCACTCATATTTTTTAAATGGGTAATATAAGTTTTAACCTATTTTAAAATATCATATAAATATGAAGAAAGTGGGTAAAATATGGAAATCCAAATAGACCCATAGATCACCCACTCACTTATAACTTTTTTTTTAAAAAAGGAAACTTACGTAAATTCCACTAGTTTAGAAGCTAATTATTTAGATACACACTCTAGTTTGTAATATTACGAATTTTACCAGATTTTGGTGTGTCCAGCTATGTTCAGATACATGTATCTCCGGATATATGTGGTCAAAATTAGGTGTAATTTGTTCTAGATACATTGTATTCAAGTGCATTTGCATATATCTAAGATACATAGACAAATCTCGCTCGCCCTCCTCATTCTCACTCGCTACTCTCCTATGTATTCAGTATCTCAGATATATGTGAATTACCCTAGATACATGCATATTTATGTATCTAGTGTGAGTTACATGACTGTCTCGCTTGCCTCCCTTCCGTTATAGCTCGCATCTCTCCCTATTTTAATATATTTGGTAGCAAAAATACATGTTTAAAGTGTATCTTCCTCAATATATGGTAGAAACTCTTAATAGTTGTAAGATAAATAATTATTTAAAAGTATAGGTAGAATTAATATACATGGTATGAATGTATGTCTAATAGGTAGTTTTCCAAAAAACAAAGGGTAACTTACAGAAATCTCACTAGTTTAGTACCTAAATTACCTCCCTTTCCTTCACTTTTCATTATTACGAAACTCAACATAATTTAGACTTCAGATACACGTATTTGACGCATCTAGATGCACGTATCTCAGATATATGAGGTCAAAGTTAAGTGTAATTGTGGATTCACATGTATCTGATTCTCTTGCTCGCATTTGTCCTATCTCGCTCTCCTCTCTCACTCTCTTCTCTCCCTTTATCTGGCTGCCTCCCTCCTATCTCACCTATCTCTCTTCTTCTCTCACTCACCTCTCTCTCTGTTTTATTATATTTGGTAGTAAAAATATATGTATCTAGGTGTATTTGATTTGAAATCTCATATGATTTAGTAAGACAATATGTAATTATTTCAAACTATAGAAATATTAATAAAGAAATAATACATAAACATGACCTTAACTTGACTTTAGTGGACAACTATGCCCTCCAACACTTAAACTTGTATAAAATTGAACAAATGGACACATTCCTCTACATGACAATTTTGTGTCCTATGTGTATTATGCAAGTTTAAATGTCTACTTGTGCACACTCAAAGTTGAAGGTCATAGTTGTCCGCTGACCCAAATTAAGGGTCATGTTTATATAATTTTTCCAAAAAAGGAAATCGGAATACAAAGCAAGACAAAACAAAGTAAAAGCCAAAAGGCCCAAAATGAAAAAAGAGAGAATCAAATTAGGCCCCAAAGCCCAAACCCGATTTGAAAAAAGAGACAAACCCCTTCTCTCCTCTGCTCTCAATCATCTTCTCCGATAGCTCGGGGAGTCGCCGGAGTGAGAGCAGCATCGCAAGGATCGATCTCCTTACTTTTTATTTCTCGCCTTTCATACGGTGGTGAAAACCCTAACACAAAAGGGAAAGTGAAGAGCGGTTCCGATGAAGCTTCTGGAAGATAAAGAGGGCAATTCGCCGGAGTTCAATGGAGGTCTGTCTTCTCATTCTCCTACAATTTCCACTGACATAGGTGTTTTTGTTTCATTACTCAAGAGAACGACTTGAATTTAACTCAATCGATTAACAATTTTATTTCTTCAACTTCTCCATGTGAGATGCTTGTAACTGAGTATGCTAATTGTTATTCTACAACTCTTGTAATTGCTTTAGATTGCCTATAACCATTACATAAGCATGTTTATCTGTTGCGTGAGATTAAAAACCATGTCTAATTTGACTGTTCATAGGTTAGCTATGAGCCTATGATAAATTGCCCTTTCATTAACCAAGTAATCGAAATAGTCCTTAATGTACAGAAAAGTGATCCTTTTACTCCATATATACCATGTAATTGAGATAGTCTTTAGTGTATGAAAATATTGATCCTTTTAGTCGTAACTCTTGAAAGTAAACAAAAGCATGTTTAGTTAATTAGCAACTCGAGTGAGTTGGATAAAAGCATCGAAAGAACGGGAGTGAAACCTCTCGGCCCATAACCAAATCTTATAGTATGGCAAGAAAGGCCAACTTTTTCTACCTTTGATGAAAACACTTGCACCAATAACTAATATATGGTTTTGTGTTCGAAATCATAACCCAACTGTGAGTGTTGATGCAAGAGCAAAACTATGTTATAAGGAAAGCAATGAAATTGTATGCTCCATTATTGCTAGTAAATTACTCTTTGTTCCCGTTCTTCTGGTCGTATCAATTTGGTCTTCAACTCCTCATAGCATTAGAATTTATTAATGATCAGGTTGTAGCCATGAGAATTACAGAAATAAACTTAGATTAGTAGGCATTTGATTCTAGTCTGAACCTTTAGCTTGTAAGAGGTTTTGGTTTAACAATAGAATAATAACAAAAAACTGCAACAACAAAGAGCTTGCAGGAACTCAAAAACAATTGCTAACTCAGTTTTTTTTTAATTTTTAAAATGCACAAAACCTGCTCCCTAAAGCAGAGTACGAGTAAATAAAGAAGAGTAATAATACTGTCTAACATAATGGAATAAGTCTTCAAAACACCAAGTGCAGTATAAATGTTAACAGCCTATCTGGTTGTGACCAACTAAAATCAACATTAACAGCTTCTAGATTAGTATGTTCTCTGGTCTGAGATATGACGAGAACAGGATAACGTTGATATATGGAAGCATAATGCAAAGCTGACTATGTTAAATTGTACCCTCAGCCACACCATGATCTTTTTCTCGTGGAAATTCTCTTGAATAACCAATTCTGCTTTGATATTCTATTTGTAGGTCTTTTTAATGGAAATATATTTGGCTGTCTAAAAAAAAAAACTGATTGTATATAATGGAGGAGAAAACTTTGTTATCTGTAAAAATCTATACATTTTCTTCCAATTACTTCTCAATGACTAAAATTCCTATGTTTGGTAATTACATTGCCTAGTTAGTGATCTATCATCTACTATACAAAATTTACAGGTCAATCTGAAATATGTATGATTGAGCTGTGTTTAATTTTCTGAAGTAGCAAGAACTAGATGATCTCCATCTCTTATCAGTGCAATGTCCTCAATAAGTGCTCCATCTTCAGTTAGTACTTCAGTGAGAGAGATGCCAAATTTCTCAGCACCGATATCAAGTAGCTCTTGTATGGAATCCGGCAAAGGCACAACTCTTCTACGCATATCAGCTTTCTCTAGACAACCGATGGTTATTCTGCCTGGAATTCTTGAATTTCCAATTTTAGTTGAAGAATATTCTGGACCTATCAGTGAATTCTGAAAGAAATTAGCCCTTCTTCTCAATCTGCCGTTGGACGAACCATTTTCGCTAGCTACCAATGTTGTTTCTTCAGGAGTGAAGATATGTTGTATATCTTCTAATACTGTAGTCATCATTGGGTCTGTTTGCTCTTTCAAATGCTGAAGGAGATTGTTCATGATTATTGTCCTGTCTCCTATATTTGCTTTAACGATGTTGAAAAATGAAGTACGATCCAAGCGTAGCAGTTGGGATATTCTTTTGGTTCGAACAGTAAAAAGTTGAGGCTTACAGCAAAGGATACCAACTTCTCCACAAACATCCCCTGCTGTCAACTCGCCAACTACATGATCCATACCATTCCTGTGTGATATAAGATCCACTGCTCCAGTTACGAGGATGTAGAGATCTGTAGATGCTTCATTTTGCAAAATGACATCCTCTTTTGGAGGGAAATACTCTGCCTTCATCTCAGAAATCAGTTGAAAAAGTAAGTCATGTGATACCCCCTGGAATAAGTAGGCCTTATCCACCAGTGAATAGAATAGATGATGTGAAATGGCAGATCGAATAGCTCTGGGTAGTGTTTCAAGAGTTTCTTGCTGCTGCAGACCTTCCGTATCTGTTCTGTGCATCATAGACAAGTGATCTAGCATCTGTTCTTCAAGTCGAACAGGCAGATTATTCCTTTGTGCAAAGCTTGAGGCAGCTTGAATAGCATCCCTAAATTTCTGCGTCTTATTGGTTCCATGGACAACCAAGTTGGTCATGTTTCCAATAAGATATGCGGTCAGCCCGAGGTCGAATAACATGTAAACCATGGTGAATATCATTTCCTCTGTAGTGACAGCATGCAAATCCCCATAGCCAGTTGTTGTAAGAGTTGTAATGGACCAATACATAGACATTACATAAAGATCCCAGATACTCGTATCATGAAGATTTCCCAGTGAAAGCCATGTTTTACTAACGTCTGTAATCCGAGCAGCAAGAGAGTAGTAGAAGCAGCCAGCAGAATGAACAGCAAAAAGAGTGACACATACAAGCTTGAGTACTCGAATCCCAAAGTAACTCAACTTATTGTTTTTCTCCAATTCGACAAACATGGCACTGACTCTTCTGAGACGCCAGAGACGAAGCATACTCAAGAATCCATATGATTGAAGAATACGAGGCAATGCTTCGTAAGGGATAGTGGATATGAAATCAAAGATAAATCCATATTTTATATACCTCAAAGCAATGCGCTTTGGGTCATCAATCATAATGTAAGTTGATTTATCAAGATATGCAACAAAGAACAATGAGAGGATAATGTCAATGGCAAAAAAGAAATTGACTATGTTATCTAAGATGGCAATAAGTCCTTGAGGTCTTTCTAGAAATCCAATCTGAAAAGGTGATGCCCATGCTGTGTAGAAAACAAGAAGCACCAAAAATGCGTCCCAAACCTTGTAACGGGGATTAATAGGGGAGATGATGTAGTTACGGAGCCTAATTTTGCTATCACTATGGCCGCCAAGAGAAGGAAGAATACCACTGTTAATACAGTAATGAGAGCTTATATCCTCCATTGAATCGAACCTCGACGCCGGCCTCTGCCACCCTCTTTTGTCTGTGTGAGAACTAAACGTTATGTTATATAGAAGAGAGAGTCGTTATTCTTATGGGAAAAGGATTAGGACTACTTGTTGAAGGCATAACACGTCTTTCCTTTCCTTATTATATTCTACTTACACTTTTTTAGATGAGAGACTATTTAATATTTAAATGTCAAGATTATATTACATTGACGAGCCTAATTTATATTACACATTACGTTATTGGAAACTTTTTTATAAACCTGTATTACGAGCGCAATCCATTTCCTTGTAGGACTGTGACACGCACAAATTACTATACAAGTCCTCTGTTTTCATGATTTTTGTTTTCTCAAAAAAGATGTATGGAAAGGTGAAAAGAAAAACTTTTTTAATTATTAGTATAAAAGAATAGTTGAAATTTTATTAAAATAATATGCACAATAAGTTAGACTAAAATTTAATAACTAGGATCATTTATCTTTAATATCGTGCGGATGCTTACACTAAACTACAATTTAATAGCTAGGATCGATATTCTTTAATATCCTGCAGATGCTAACACTAATACATATATAATTCATCCTAAGGATAGGTAACTTATTATGCCAAAAAAATGAATGCAATAACTAAATGATTTCGAAATCTCTTGTGAGGATGAATCTACACTTTGAGAAGTCTGAGTGGCATGTGTCTCACCATCTTCAGGGTACCAGTTCCTCTTCAAAGGAAGGTTTGGGTGCTGAAGTTGCTAGATATTCTTGATTAATTTTTCATTTTTCTTATCAAGTATATCAGGTTTAAGTGCTTCTTTCACAAGTATATGAGCCTCCAAGCAAGGAGTTACATCTCCATGAATACTTCCTAAGTGTTGCTTAAACCGATAAAAACCAGAAACAATTTTACCACAATAGTTGCACTTAATTTTTAGCTTCTTCTAATCAACTGCCACACCATGTTGTTGAATATCAATTTTATATTGAGTCATTTCCCACGTTTATATTGAATTTTCTTCAACTACAAAACCACAATCCATGAGTTGTTAAGACCTCTTTAAACTAGAGAGTACCCATAACTTTCATTCTGAAACCTCTAGTTATGGGTACTCTCTAGTTTAAAGATGTTTTAACAACTCATGGATTGTAATTTGGCAGTTGAAGAACACTCAATATAAAGGTGGGAAATGACCCCAGAAAAAAATTGACATTCATCAACATGGTATGGCAACTGATCAGAAGAAGTCGAGAATTAAGTGCAACTATTGTAGTAAAGTTGTGTCTAGTTTTTATCGACTTAAGTACCACTTAGGAGGTATTCGTGGAGATGTGACTCCTTGCTTGGAGACTCCTACACTTGTGAAGGAAGCACTTAAAGTTGAGATACCTGATAGGAAAAATGAAAACTTAATCAAGAGTTTCAAGTAACTTTAGCACCCAAATCTTCCTTAGAAGAGGAATTGGTGCCCTCGAGATGGTGAGACATATGCCGCTCAGACTTCTAAAAGTGTAGATTATCCTCACAAATAGATAATGATATACAATCTACGATAAGCATATACAAATGTATCAATAGGATAATTATATACAAGTTAAGCGTATACAAGGTCAAGTGGGTGAAAGGAGTTGGTGGTGTTATCCAAGTTGTCCCCATATAAGGGGATGTTTGGGCTCTGTACAGGAATATGTCTCCTAAATTGAATGTGCTAACTCCGAATAAGATGATATACAACTTTGATTCGGTGGAAATGCTTGGTGACTACACTGAGAAAAAAATTAGGTGTCACCATTCATCCATTAGTCAAAGTAGTTGTCTTCATGTTGGTATTCCGTTAGCATTTGAGTGCTCAATATTTTCATAATCAGAGGGAAGAGACGTTCCGCTTCTCTCTTTAGATCCCTTCATATATGCTCACTGATCAAGAAGCACCAAAGTCTCCCTCTAGTTGTTGGGAGTTGGATCCTGCAGCTCTGCCTTTAAAACTTCTTAGAGTGATGTCAGATGTTGAACTATAGGCTCAGGGAAAAGTGGCAAATACTTCAAACATAGGAAGGACATGTGGTGAAAGCAAAGACTTACAGATGTCCTATGTGGTTGGAGACAACAATTTGACAAAGTGTGAAGAGACTCCTAGAGATTCCATGATTGTTGTGAAACAACCCATAGTGACATATTCGGAAAGAAGAAGGAGAAAGTAGAAGTAAGTACCATTGAAGCCAAGAGAGAAACAAGCTCGGTTTCTACCGAGGACTTCTAGACAATGTCGGGAGATTTCATTAATATTAGCCACGACATGCGATTCAGTTATGATATAACCATTAATTTTCTTCGAAATCTCAACACAACCATAAGATCCACCACTAGGTTCCATGTTTAGCTCTTCGATAAATAGTTTGTCAACTACAGAGCTTCTGACAATAGTATTTTTAGTCTCTTTATTTGAAATTAAGACTTCAGCTTCATCATTAATTTTGTCTTCATCTTTTCCATTTGCTTCCTATGTTTGATTCCATAATTTAAGACTCCTAGAGATTCCATGATTATTGTCAGTATTTTTTAGAAATGGGGTAGCAAAAAGAATTGATTGAAATATCTCTCAATATTGCTATTAATTATAGTAGGGCTTTAAATAGCCAACTTGATAACATAATGCAGAAAATGTTCATAACAAAAATTTAAAAAGGCTAAATAATATCAAAGATTAAAACAACCTAACAAATATTTAATATTCAAAATCATCCTTAAGCTAGGTAACTTACTATGCTAAAAAATGGCTACATTAACTAAGAGCAAACTCAACACTCCTTTGCTTTAGATACTGCAATTTTAAAAAAAGTAGCTCCTCCTCGATTTCTGCTTCTACTCTTTGTGCTTGAGGATTATTTATATGCTTGCAATCTTTTGTAACATGACTGGCTTGTTTGCAATTTCAACATCTTGCATAAGGTCTCTACCAACAAAAATTTTCCAAGTGTGTTTTCCAAAAGCAGTATTTGCAAAGAGGATAACTACCTTTTTTTTAAAAAAAATTCCTGTTTTGTGCATAAAAAGAACCACCGGTAATATTTTCTTGCCTAAAGTCTCTTCTTTGCTTTTATGCTTGAGGAGCACTAAGTAGTTCTTCAATGGAGATAGTAGAGAGATCTTTAAATTCTTCCGGAGAATAAATTCTTGAGTCAAAATCTTTCTTGAATTGTCACAGGAATTTTTTCTACTATTTTGTAATCTTTGAAATCCTCGCCAAGCAACCTCATTTTATTAACAATCAAAGATATCTTATCAAAGTACTAAAAACAATAGTTTCACTCTTGCATCCTAAGAGATTTATAATCCATTTTCAAATTCAAAATCTGCCTTTGTCTGACTCGTTCACTTCCTTGATATTATTTTTTTTAAAAAGTTTCAAGCTTCGTTTTTCTTCTCACAAGCAACGATTTTAGAAAAAATTGAATCCACGACTGAATTTTGAATTACCATTTTGGCATGAATTTTTTGGTTTTTCATCTGAATGAGATTTAATTTGGGCAATGGTAGGATTTGCAGGGAGAGGTTATAAGAGTATATCTTCCATTACAACTTTCCACATATCATAGGCTTCAAGATATGATTTCATTTTCACAGACCAAATAGGTTAGTTTTCACAGTGAAAATTTTTGGGGCATTCAAAGAGAGATTGTTGCTTGTCATATTTTTAGGTTAAAAATTTGTTGAAAAAAAGCAGGAATTGAAAATAGTAACCCTAACGAGTTAAAATGGGTAGCCCTTATGGGTTAAAAATGGTATGGTAGTTCGTTGGAAGATTTCAGAGATCCCATAAGATCAATGAAGCTCTTGATACCATTGTTGGTGTTTTCTAAAAATGGAGCAACAAAAAGAATTGATTGAAATATCTCTCAATATTTTTATTAAGCATAATAGAACTTTAAATAACCAACTTGATAACACAATGCAGAAAAATATGCATACAAAAAAGGCTAAATAATCTCAACAATTAAAACAACCTAACAAATATTTAAAAATCAAATGCATCCTAAAGATTGGTAACTTATTATGCTAAAAAAATGACTGCAGTAACAAAAGCAAACTGAACTTTGTCAAACAACCAACAGTGGCATCTGCAGAAAGAAGGAGCAAGCAGAAGCAAGTCACCATTGAAGCCAAGAGAGAAACAAGCTCAGGTGAGGATGAATCTACACTTTGAGAAGTCTGAGTGACATGTGTCTCACCATCTCGAGGGCACCAGTTCCTCTTAAAAGGATGGTTTGGGTGCTGAAGTTGCTCGAGATTCTTGATTAAATTTTCATTTTTCCTATCGAGTACGTATGTTAGCCTTAAGTGCTTCTTGGACAAGTATAGGAGCCTCAAAGCAAGGAGTTACATCTCCAGGAATACCTCCTAAGTGGTATTTAAGCCGATAAAAACTAAAAACTACTTTACCACAATAGTTTCACTTAATTCTTGACTTCTTTCGAACATAGTGTGGAAACTGATCAGAAGTAGTCAAGAATTAAGTGCAAGTATTGTGATAAAGTTGTTTCTAGTTTTTATCGGCTTAAGTGCCACTAAAGAGGTATTCGTGGAGATGTAACTCCTTGCTTGGAGGCTCCTATACTTGTGAAAGAAGCACTTAAAGCTAAGATACTTGACAGAAAAAATGATAATCTAAACAAGAATTTTGAGCAACTTCAGCACCAGACCTTCCTTTGAAGAGGTATTTCTGCCATGGAGATAGTGAGACACGTGCCGCTCAGACTTCTAAAAGTGTAGATTCATCCTCATAAATAGATAATGATATACTAGCTAAGGTGAGCATATACAAATGTATCAACGGGATAATTATATACAAGCTAGGGTAAGCATATACAAGGTCAAGTAAATGAAAGGGGTTGGTGGTGGTATCCAAATAGTCCACATAAAAAGGGATATTTAGGCTCTAACAGGCACTTGTCTTCTAAATGGAATGCGCTAACCCCGAATAATATGATATACAACTTTGATTCGGTGGAAGTGCTTGGCGACTACACTGACAAGGAATTAGGTGTCACAGGTCATCCATTATTCAAAGTACTTGGCTTCATGTTGGTGTTCCGTCAGCATTTGGACCCCAAATATTTTCATAATTCGACTGAAGAGATGTTTCGCCTCTCTCTCTAGATCCCTTCATATATGCTCACCGGTCAAGAAGCACCAAATGCTCCCTCTAGTTGCTGGGAGTTGGATCCTGCAGCCCAACCATTTAAAACTTCTTATGTTGAAATAGAGGCTCAGGGTAAAGAAGTTGTAGATACTTCAAACATAGGAAGGACATGCGGTGAAAGCAAAGACTTAGAATAGTCCTATGTTATTGGAAACAACAACTTGACAAAGGGTGAAAAGACTCTTAGAGATTCCATGATTGTTGTCACACAACGTAGAGTGATATATTCAGAAAGAAGAAGGGGAAAGCAGAAGCAAGTACCATTAAAGCCAAAAGACAAACAAGAATAGTTACTATCGTGGGCTTCTAGACAATGATCAGGGAATTTCATTTATATTAGCCTTTTCATGTGATTCAATTATGCTATAACCCTTAATTTTCTTTGGAACCTCAACACAACCATAAGATCAATCACTGGATTCCTTTTTAGCCCTTCGATAAATAGTTTGTCAACTTCAGAGCTTCTCACAATTGTATTGTTTGTCTCTCTATTTGAAATTAAGACTTCAACTTCATATAAATTTTGTCTTCATCTTTTCCATTTGCTTCCTATGTTTGATCTAAGTTGGTGATTGTCCTCAATATGGCAAATTATTGATCAGAGACTCAACTTAAGCTACATTTTCTCAATGATTCTCCCAAAGGTCATCAATGGAATGTTTAGTTTCTGACATTGTTAGCTCGGGTTCTACTTCAACATCCTTCATATATGTACTTTTATGGCCAGTTTCAGATTATTTTTCTTTGATTTCCTTGATAGAAGCTACCATGTCATCAGACTGAACAATTTTAGAATGTTCTTGCTTCTTGCTAATGGCATTAGTGTCCTCCTTCTTCACGTGATGAAGTATATTATATACGGAATATAGGATCATATCTCTTTCAATATTGATGGAAGTCATGGTATCTATTGCTTGAGTCTTAGCTACTGAGTACCTTCCCCAGTCTTCTTCTTCTTCTTAAGTAGTTTTCTTAGTTTCAGCCATATTCCTCTTCTTAGCTCGAGAATATCTTTTATGTGTCCTATTTTCCACACCAATAACATTTGAGAGTCTTATAGTTATTAGTAGGCTCTCTCTCTCCTATCCAGGAGAGCTTGAAGCACCTGAGGATTGAGTATGTTGTATGTCTCTTGTTTTTCCTTTAAAGTTTCACTACTCGGCTACAAGAACATTTCTTTCCCCATCTTTCACAAATACGCCAGTCAACTGTTTGTCTAGGAACTCATGTGATGATAATAAATTCTCAAATTTCTTTAATGATATTTGTTGAGACCATACTGTTAACCTCATTTCTAATTTTGTCGCTCCTAGTATGCCTATATATCCATATCAACTTCCTCTTCTCTGCGATGTGCATCTTCTGAACTTGTGAGTGCTTTAATGGATAGCACTCCACCCTATAAACAAGGACGGTCTAGCCACCACTTTGTAGAACCTTTACATTTAGGTGGTACCTTTTAATCATACAACACTCTATAGGGTAGCCTCTATTTCATCTGTGTTTCCCCAATGCGATGTGACATCATCATCCATGTTCCCACTACCCTGGACTTATAGACCCAACATAGTTAGAACTTTGTCTTTTGGGAATAGATTATGTGGCAAGCCTTACTACGACCTCTAGTTCATCCAACACAACACTAGATTTGTACTCAAAACATTTCATTTTGGGTAGATCTAGTAAGGGAGAAATAGGATTTTTATCTAAGATCGCCATGGCAAGTGTTCCATTTGCTGGTACCTAGTCGAGGGAATAGGTTGGGGGCTCGAGCATTGTTTGGCAAAGCCTTAAAAGGAGCACATTGCTTAACCTGTTTCTATGGACAAGCAAACGAAACCACACCTTTGCCTTTTTCTATTCCATTCAACCTCATCAATATATTCAGTGATCTTAATGGGGTTGTTTGGGGGGAACAAACTTACATTTTTCAAATTTTGTCTTTTTGGCTGATAGAGCAAGAAGACCTTCATTGAGAGACCTTTTTATAAACAGTCACATGGACATGGACAACTATCAAAAGTGGAGTAGGTTAGAGACCTATAGATTCATCATTCGAAACCACTACAAGCCTTCCCAAAACCTTGCATATGTGAGATCTAAGGCATTTGGAGACCATATTTGCAATGGCAATATTTTCTTCAACATATGCCTAATTAGCTAGGATGGGTCCAAAAGTCATTTCCAGTTAATTCTGTTAGACAGTTAAGTCGTTAGATTCCAGTTGTGAGTTGAAGCAGTGGAGCGAAAAGTAGTTAGAGTTTAGCTATTAATTCAATTGTATCATATCATAAGGACATTCATTGAATAAAATTTTACAGATTCTCTTCTACTTTCTGTCTAAGTGTGCTTACTTACAACTCTATTCAACAGATTTTCTTTCATAAGTTCTTTAGGAATTGCATAGCTAATCTCTGCCTAATCACAAGGCACTGAAAAACTGTAACACAAATCTGGATTTGTCGATGATCCCACTAATAGTGACAAAGGGGAAAGTGACTTGCCTTCCTATGAGTCTTTTGGAGACACTGAAACTGATCAGGAGGGGCTTCAGGGTGACATCAAGGATGAGAAAATTGTGGATGACTTAGAGAATAGTCTCGATGCTTGTACATTAGGATTATGAATTTTGGGTAATGAACTGTGCTTAGGGGTAGAGTGATTACTGATTTTTTTTGGGGAGAGGGAGGGGGAGGGGGGGGGGGCTGAGATAGGTGAACTCATATTTATTTTGAGGGCACACAGTTGGTCATACATGTTCCTTCAAGGTGATATGAGATGCAAAATGGGCAGATAAGAGACTCGTCAATTCTATATTTTGAGGGTACACGTTTGGTGTTTATATGTGAAGCGAGATTAGCCTCCATTGGATGGATTACCTTAAGCCCTGGATATCTGACGAAGGTTTTCAAATGATCCCATATTGGAGGCTCATACCAGAGTTGACAAAGGTGAAATGCTTCCCTTGCCCAATCTACTCTTTGATGTTGTGCACAAAATGATGCATCAGACCACCAACGATGTTTTAGGGGTGGTGAATCATGCAGTAGTACCTGCTCTTCAGAGGGGGGGGGGTAAATGTACCACTTTAAAGGTTGATAGCACTACTGGCTGACAAAGATGGGGAAAATACAGCACTTCGAGCCTCTCATAGGATGCCATGGATCAACTGCACATCACCTATAGACTTGAACATACTGGATTGGTGGCTAAAATTCTAGGCTCAAGTCTGACCTTGCCCACACTCAAGCTCTTCTTGAAACTTAGAGGTTGATTTATTCTGCTAAACTGAAGGGTCTCTTTGAGATGCTTAAGGAATATCTACCATCATCATCCCATTCTTCTCCACTTCCAGCCTAATCACTCTTAGCCTTCCCATTCTCTTTTGTAACCACAAGTTCTTGCTTCTACCTTTTCATTTTGATTTCATTTGTGGTGTACATGTTTTGATTAATGTGACTATTAGGTTTTAGTTTCTGGTTATTGTCTATCTCCTTTGATTATGCAAATTCATTGTCATAATTGTATGAGTTCTTGCTGTAAAGTACTTGTGTAGGTGATAGACCCAGTGGCCATAAGTATTTGAATTGCTTCTCCTTTCTATAGTCATAATACTTGTGTGATACTTATAACCCAATTATTCTAACCCGATCCTCTAACGTGTTGCTTTAATAAGTGTCTGGAATGTCATCATAAAAAATGGGGATTTTTTTAGACCGAGCAAGATTTTGATGATTGACAAATAGGGTTACAAATGCAGGAAAGTGGTTACTGAAATGTGCTCATATAAAATCGATCCCAACTGGGATCAGGAGAAGAGGTATCACGTGAAGAAAAGGATTAAAGCTGGTGGATGAAGCACATTTATGACAAAAGACTTATTTTCATAAAGTTTCCTTTCATAGTGGAAGTCTACGAGGAGATGAAAGTTGTATAAGGATGGACATTGATTCTGGCTCAATGAAGGAGATGTCTTGTAGTAAGGGTTTCACAACGAACTTTACCCACTTATATAGAGAACTACAGGAAGAACACAATCAAATAAGAGAAAGTTCATATTTGACAGAGTTTTGATTGAAGATTCAAGTGCAGTTGATACAAAGAAACAAGATTAAAGAACTTGTTCCATAGTCTTATGCTTTCTAGTTCTTGAGTCTAGTTTGTTTGTATTGTTTATTATCGAGTTGTAATTTTGCTTTCATAGCTTAGATTATTCTACGAGTTGGGGGCAACTTGAAGAAGGTTTCAACAGTTAAGGGTGATTGTTGATACATATGAATTAGAATTTAGTTCCTAGGATTGCAAATGTAGTAATCTAAAACCTTTTTGAGGCTCAGAGTTTATTGAAGTTGAGTTAAATCCTATAGAGATGTAGGTCGTGATTTATACCCTTTATGAGGCGGAGATTTCCACTATAAAATATTGTGTAATGACTTTACTTTCCTTAATTAAAGCAGTGCTAGTAATTTACTAAGGAACATATAGAATATACTTATTCCTTATATGAATTAGGGTGTCAGCATTCCAACACAGTATATCAACAATTAGACATGAAAGATATAATGAAACACTAGATCTGAAACATATATAGCAATGGAAAAATCTAAAAATGAAAAAATAAAGGCAAGCTGAAAAAATCTGGAAAATAATTTGGAAGATAGAACCTGGAATTTGAAAAGGAGATCGTTTGTACTTCGCCGGAGAAGAAAGAATAATTCCATCCAAATCTTATTGCTTCTTGGTCACCAAGATCTGGTTTCTTGTTGCTGGATGGCAAGCCGATGATGTTATGTGGATAAAAAAAGGGGGAAATTAAAATGATGGGGAAGTTGCTAGAGAAGTACAGAGATGCACGCAACGGAGAAACCCTAAAAGATCGGTGACAAGAGAGCACGGTCTTTTTTTAAGTCACATAGGGAGTGGAACTGAGATGCAAGAATGTGAACATGTTGTTCCTCTATATATACATAGAGAGAAAAAACTTATTACATATTTTCTCAATCTAATGAAGATCTACGTGTTGATGCTTGAGGCACACTACATTATTATAATTAAAGGAAAATCTTACTAATTGTGGAGAGTGCCTACATATAATAAATGGAAAAAATCACACACAATAAATAAGAAAGAAAATGTCTCCAATTTTCATATGTTTTGTTGGCTTAAATATTTTGGAAAATGTTTACCAAGTAAACTTACGTTCCTCAAATTTAAGGAAAATGACTTACCTTAAAAAGTAAAGAAAACAATTTCCAAAACTCTTTTCAACCTCACACCTCAAATTTCCATCATGATTCAAGTCTTGGATATAAATTCTAGACACTAATTTGAGATTCAATTCCTGATTCTTGATCCTAGACCAAATTCTTGACCTTGATTCGAGATCCAACTCCCTAGTCTAAAATTGAGTTTGTATCTGAACTCAGGTTAGGATTAGAGGTCAAATTTTCGGTCGAAGGTCAAGGTTGGGTCCTAAATCAGGTGTCGGGATGGGATTTTGAGTTGGGTGTCAGTGTTGGATTTTGGGTTGAGAGTTGAGGGACAGTCTCATGTCAGGTGTTGAGTTTGGGTCCTGAAATGACATTCAGAGTCAGATGTTGGTGTCGAATGCTATTTTGAAAGTTGGGTCAAAGGTCGGTTGTTGGGGTTAGATTTTCAATTCAAAATCGAGTTCCAATTTCTATGTTGGTTCCCAATTCGAGTGTCGTTGTCAGATCAAGGTTTTGAAGTTAGAAGTCAAGTGTCGATGTCAAAGTTTGATCAAGATTTGGCAGACGTGTGTCTGGTTGGGTGTCAGTCCTAGTTTGGAAGTCGGATCCTGATTTAGAAGTTGAGAGTTGAGGTCAATTATTGAACTGGGTTAGGTTTCAGGTTGGGGTTAGGTATCATATCGTGGTAGGATCCTAGTTTGAAAGTTGTATCATGATTTGGAAATCTAAACCTATGTCGAAAGTCGAGGTCGGATCTTAGATCATGGTCCGATATCGATTTGTATGTCTGGACATGGGTCAGGAGTTAGGGTCGAATCTTGGTCAGGGTCATGTTTTACGTCAAGGTCAGGTATCGGGTTTGGTCTGTTCTTGGATTAGGGTTGGGTCTCGAGTTAGTGTCGATCCTAACTTAGGGTTAGGGTTGGATCTTGATTTGGGGTCAGGTCTTGGGGAATGATCGATCTAGGGTCAAGTCTTAGGTTAGGATCAATCTAGGGTCAGGGTCATGTCACGGGTGGGGATTTTTTCCTAGATCGGAGTCTAGTCTCGGGTCAGGATCGGTGCTAGGTCGGATTTTGGGTCTTGTGTCGGGGTTGATAACCTAAGTCGGGTCTCAGGTTAGGGTGCGATCTCAAGTTGGGCTTGGTCTTGGGTTGAAGTATAGTCTTGATTGGGGTCGATCCCAGGGTCTCGGGTCAGAGTCGGGTTGGATCATGGGTCGGGATCGGTTCCCGGGTCAGAGTCGGGTCTCGGTTAGCAATTGGATCTTGTGTTGGGATAGAATCTCGGGTCGAGATCACATCTCGGGTCAAGATTGGGCCTCAGGTCAGAGTCAGAGTCGGGTCTTTAGTTGAGATCAATCATGGGTTGGTGTAAGTGTCTGGTCGGGGTCCAGTTTTGGGTCGGTGTCATGCTCGGGTTAGGGATGGATTTTGGGTCGGGATTAGGTCTCTTGAATCAGAGTTGGTTCTTGGACCTTGTTGGGGTCAAATCTCGGGTTGGGGTCGATCCTTGGGTTGGGGTCAGGTGTCAGAATCAAGTTCTTGGTCGAGTATCGGGGTCGAATCATTGATCGATCGTCTAGATTGTGTTTTGGTTTGAGTGTCGAGGTCGGGTCTCAGATCAATTATCAGGGTTAATTTTTGGGTCAAAAACTATTTTACTAATAAGTATTTTTCACTCTCTAGCCAAAAATAAAAATTATGTTTTGAAAAATGTTTTTCATCTATTAGTCATACACTAAAAAATATTTTTCATCCACCAACCAAACATGAGAAAACAAGTAAGAAACCAATTTATTTTTCAAAAAAATATTTTCTAGCAAAACATTCTCAGTGAAAAATATTTTTTGTGGAAAATATTTTCCTTCATACAAAACACAAATATATTTCCTCTACAATTTTAATATCTACAATATGATAATATATGTTTATATATAATTGGAGAGGAAAAAAGTGTGACATGTCAACACCACAAAAAATAGTATTTTTAAAAATTAATTAAATATTACAAAATTTTATTTTACAAAAAAAATAAATAAAATAAAGACATGTAATTGAGGTTAGTTGTTTTTAAATTAGTGGAATCAATTTAAAATTTATGTAAATGTTATCTTTATAATTTTGAGTTGCACAAAGGGCAGTAGTATATTCCTAAAATATAGGTAACTACTTAAGAATTTTCTTCTTCCTTTTAAAACTCCATAATTCAAATATTTTAATTTATAAATCTAAATTTAACAATAAAATAAAAATTACAAACTTACAAATAAAATTTAATCAATTATTTATTTATTCAAATTTTAAATCTATAGCTATATCTATCTATATATAATAAGAGAAGTAAAAAGTGTCACATATCAACACCACAATTATTCTAGAATTCTTAGTATCAACCTATATCTATCTATATATAATAGGAGAGGAAAAAAGTGCCACATGTCAGCACAACAAAAAATAGTATTTTAAAAAATTAATTAAATATTAAAAAATTGTATAATACAAAAGAAAAAAGAAAACAAAGACACAGGTAATTGCGTTTATTGTTTTAAATTAGTGGGATAAGTTTAAAATTTATGTAAATGTTGTTAAAAGGGGGTGCACCAATCACATCAGAGGTGACAGTTTTTCTGACACATGTCTTGTCGTCTTTTTCACATACGCAGTCTTGCAGGGACCAGGTTCTTGCAATGTTCTTTGTGAGTTCTTGAGAAGACTTGTTAACTCTCTTTCTCTTTGAATAAGTGAATCTTCTTGTTGTTTGTCATTTTGATTATATCGACCAAAAAATTATTGTCCATTAGAAAACAACCTCGTCAGTTTCTATTGGTGAAATACGCTGACGACTTCACCAACTCACTGATAGGACAACTTTACAGTTGTACACCATTATAAATCTGGACGAGAAAACTCTGTCAGGGACCGGGTCCCTGCATTTGTGAGCCACTGAAACAGACAGTCTCGTCTGCTCTTCCTATTGGTGCAGTACACTGCACTTTTCACCTACCACGTGACATGACATCTTTATAGTTGTACCTTATTTGAATATGGGTGAGAGCACTTTGCCAGGGACCGGGTCCCTGTATTTGTGAGGATCATCAAAACACCTAGAATATAACACGTTTGGCGCGAGCAAAGTATGATCTTCTTCTTTCTTTCTTTTCATACGGTGGTGAAAACCCTAAGTCAATAGGGTAAGTGAAGAGGTTCTGATGAAGCTTCGGAAGGTGATGACGACAATTCACCGGAGTCTATGGTGGTCTGTCGTCTAATTCTTCTACCATTTCCACTGACATAGGTGTTTTTCTTTCGTTGTTTCACAGGATGGTGATCTTTTGTTAACTCAATCGTTTAACAATTTAATTTATTCAACTTCTCCATGCGAGATACCTATAACTGAGTATCCTAATTGTTGTTTTACAACTCTTGTAATTGCTTAAGATTTTCATAATATACATTGAAAATGCATACCATTTATTGGACATATGTATCAGTAATCGAAATAGTCCTTACTATAGAGAAAAAGTGATTATTTTAATCCTTCATATATATACCACTTAATCGAAATAGTCCTTAATGTACAGAAAAGTTATCATTTTAGTCTATATATACCATGTAATCGAAATACTCCTTAATGTAATAAAAAAAGTGATCATTTTAGTCCTAAACCTTGAGCTTGAAAGAACTCGAAAACAATTGCTAACTCAGTTTTTTTCCCTGTAAATGGAGAAAATCCCTAACACGGGGTAGTAGATAAAGCAGAGTAATAGTGTAACATAATGGAATAAGTCTTCAATAAACTAAGTGCGGTATCAATATTAACAGGCTATCTGGTTTTGACCAACTAATATCAACACTAACAATTTCTCGTCCACCAAATTAGAACATCTGATATGTGGACAGGCATTTAGATCAAAGAAGCCTTCATCTTCAAGGGGAGTGTTTATATTGGGGCATACTCCAAGTCTCCAACACCAAAGTTAAATAAGGGGGCAAAAAATTTGTTATCTGTAAAAATTTTAGAGACAACAAAAATTTAAAGTCCACTATGATCCTACAAACACCTAGATATTTAGTGAACACTAGTTCTATATAATTGAGGAGGAACATTTGTTATCTGTAAAAAATTATACATTTTCTTCCAATTATTTATCAATGACTAAAATTCCTCTGTATGGTAATTACATTGCCTTGTTAGTGATCTATCATATACTATACAAAATTACACGTCAATCAGATTCATTTATGAAATATGTTCGATTGAGTTATGCTTAATTTTATGAAGTAACAAGAACTAGATGATCTCCATCTCTTATCACTGCAATGTCATCAATAAGTGCACCATCTTCAGTTAGTTTTCGTGAGAGAGATGCCAAATTTGTAAGCACCGATATCAAGTAGCTCTTGTATGGAATCCGGGAAAGGCACAACTCTTCTACGCATATCAGCTTTCTCTAGACAACCAATGGTTATTCTGCTTGGAATTCTTGAATTACCAATTTTAGTTGAAGAATATTCTGGACCTATCAGTGAATTTTGAAAGAAATTAGCTCTGCTTCTCAATCTGCCATTGGGCGAACCATTGTCGCTAGCTACTGATATTGTTTCTTTAGGAGTGAAGAT
The DNA here is from genome assembly GCA_036553675.1 of Solanum okadae. Taxonomy (NCBI): domain Eukaryota; kingdom Viridiplantae; phylum Streptophyta; class Magnoliopsida; order Solanales; family Solanaceae; genus Solanum; species Solanum okadae. The sequence continues at coordinate 9,034,658 of CM071686.1, read as the reverse complement.
ATGCTTTATATCTGTTAGTACAGTAGTGATCATTGGATCTATTTGCTCTTTTAAATGCTGAAGGAGATTGTTCATGATTATTGTCCTGTCTCCTATAGTTGCTTTAACGGTGTTGAAAAATGAAGTACGATCCAGGCGTAGCAGTTGGGATATTCTTTTGGTTCGAACTGTGTTGGACTGTATGCGTCTATTAGTTACGATACAGTGATTCACCCAAGGTTTGAAACGTTTCTAACACATTTGAAACGAATCCTACAATGTAAGTACAAATACAAGCAATCAAAATAACAGCTGGTTCAAGAAGCAATTCGTCAGTCTTTGAGGTCCCTTGCTGTTTTGTTGAAGATTGAATATTCTCTCTTTAAATGAATGAGTGATTTGTTGTTTGTCATGTTTACTATATCAACCATAAAGAGTTATTGACCGTTGGACAAAACAACCTCGTCCATTCTGATTGGTGTGGTACACTGATGACCTCACCAACCTCTGACACGATAGCTTTCCATTTGTATAGCACATAGACCTGGACGAGCATACTCTGCAGAGGACCGGGTCCTTGCATTTGTGAGGAGATCATCAAAACATTTGGGAACAGTAAGACTTATCATTTTCCCCCTTTTTGATGATGACAAACAAACTTTATGCTACCTCACATGAATTTAACATTCATTCAAAATACATTAGTTCCCCTTATCAGTAGTATTCCCCCTATCAACAGTATTCCCATCCATATCCCCTCTCTTCCACTAGACTCTAATTTCTCAACAGTTTCACAAACAAATTCCTCATTTTGACATCATTTAAAAAGAGTAGCAGTAAACATACACAAGCTGGACGCAAAACGTTAGGAATTCAAGGCCATGGGCCACACTGTACATGCACAAGTAAGCAGAAATAGAGAAGATAAGCATACGAGATAGGGCACAAGAGACAATATCATTAGATCACTGAGCTGACCATAGAAGTCAGCCAAAACAGTACACTTTGCCACTAGAGTTAGATAGAAAGATAGGATGATAGGGAGAGAGAGAATGTTTTCATTAGCAAGGCCATTCGCTCATTTGCATCGACATAAGCTTGAATGATTTTCTTGTTAAGAGCTTGGACTTCCTCACTGAGTGAGGCATTTGTCTTCAGCAGCTGCTCATTCTCAGCTCTCAATTTTTCGACCTCATTCTCATCCACAAAACTGGTACCAGGTCCCTTGGAAATGGTCCTCTGCAACTGAGACTTAAGTTGTGCAATCTCAACCTCCTTAGCATTCATGATAACTGTAAGATCAGTCAATTCTCGTTTGAGAGATGTCTGTTGCTCAAGAAAATCTGACACATGGACTTACCCTTTGCCTTTCCCTCAACACATTCACACTCTAAAAGGGTTACGATAGAGAACATCTGCTTGACAGTACTAGGTACGCCTCTTCCAAGAGGTACTTCAAAGTGTTTGAACACATAGTTCAACAGATATCCATAAGGAATGCCATGTTTGGCGGTCTTCCAAGTCATCACCCTATGCATGTATTCAAGCATAATTGCAGGAAGATTGATGGCTTCAAGTTCATCGAATTTTTCCATAAGGAAAAAATCAGCAACAGATGCTACAGTTCTCTTCTCAGTCCTTGGTACCAAAACCTTGTTGATGAACTCAAACATCAACTGGTACTCTCCTCTTAGTAATTTCTTAGGCAGGCCTGCACGTTTGATGTCCCCACATTTGGTGGCTTGTTGGGCAAACTCACTAGAGGGTTTGTATCCTTCAATGGACCATATCCCTTCCACAGGTACACTCAAAATGATGCCCAAGATTTCTACATTCAGAGAGATTTTAACCCCTCATACTCTTGTATTGATCCCTCCATCACTTAGAAGCTCTATTTTGTAATAGAATTCACGCACTTCTGGGCCATGCAAGTAAGGCGTTGGGGCTTCAAACAAGTGATCCCAGCTTTGCAGAGATACAAAATCAAAATGAGTAGACATATCAAATTCTATAAGAATTTCTGGATCGAATACTCTTTCATTCAACACTTTTTGTTTCTCCATTTCTGCAATACGCTCTCCCCTGGTTAACACATTTTCTATCACTGGATTTTGAACAGGAGGACCTGGTTCCTTGACGGGTTTCAATTTCATAGTAGCCCTTTTAATCACACTCTCCTTCTTCACCAGAGCTTTTTTCACTAACAGGTGACCCCCTTTTGCTTTTACCCGTTCAACCTCTGCTTCCTTCTTCCTTTTAACCACAGTTCTAGCAATGTCGTCAGAATCTGTCTCACTTGACTCTATATGTAAAGGAGTTGAAGTAGGTTCCTCATCAGGCATATGACCATCCCTTCTCCGTCTCTGGTTTCTTTCTGTTTGTACTTTGTTTGTAGCCAAGGCATCTCTCATTAATTTCCGTGACTCATTTCTGGTCACGTATCTTCTTTTCCCTTCTCCTATGGTTTGCAAATCTACCATTTTTCCCTTTTCTTTCCTTTTTCTCTTCTTTTCAGACTTAGTAGGCTCATCGTCATGTTTAGCCTCATGCAAAGTATCAACCACCTCCAGATCTGGAACTGTCACACTCACAACATTTGCCTTTTAAACACCTTTTCTCCACCAAACTAAATGAGTTTCTTCTTCCTCCCCTCCTCACTGTCAACATCTAATGATTTAGGAGTTTGGTCGAACACAAGTTGAACACTGTGAGGGACCTATTCTGGCGATCTCAACTTTTGTTCCAACAGAGTTTAGCCAAACTTTGTACGGACACCAATTCCTATGCTGCTGCTAGAATGTTGGACTCTAGACCCTTTCCCTCAGGCAAATCCCCTTTGAATAGCCACTCAGACGGGTAGATGACACAACTCTAGACCCAACTTCTAACCCTTCTGTGGGTGTCTCAATACTGGGCTTCACAACTGATTGGGCCTCTAAATGTTGGGATTTCTCACCGGATAAAACTAAAGTTGGAGAAAAGGGTAAGATTTCCCCAGATTTAAGTGTATGAGACATCACCACTTCAGTGAGCGGAGTATTAGATTCGCCAGTCTCACCAATCCCACAGACTGGTGTGGACGGAGATTCTTCTGGGGGAGGAATTGAGAAATTGAATGAATTGGGAGTTTCAATTTCTTGGGAGATCGGGAGTTTTGAAGATGAAGAAGAATTAGTAATTTTTTTTAAGAGAGAGGACAAGAAGATTTGGAAAACAATGAGAGAATTCAAAGCTGAAAGGAAGATATTTGGATTTTTTTTGTCACGCCCCTAGCTACCCCTGAGACGCGGACACGGGACCTAGGACCACAAGTGATCCCAAGCTAACCCTGCTGGCATGATCATGAGCATACTAAATATAAACTGAATAATAGGAACTGTACGGAAGCTATAATCACAAACAAAATGAAAAGACGGGGAATGCCCATATACTATAACTGAGATAACTTAGGCTGAATTTAACTATGTCTGAAATAACCCTCTAAACTAATTGTAAATGTTGGGACATGCCCCAACTAAATCTAGCAAAATTGAAACTAAACGACTAAAAAATGAAAGATAACATGATTATCGTCCTCGAAGAATGAGGACTCACCACTGTAGCTGTTGAACTGAAGATCGGGAACCGATCTAAGCATGATATGGATGCTGAGAACCTGAACCTACATCACGAGAAAATGTAGCGTACGTATGTGTCAGTACTTGAAAGGTAATGAGCATGCAGGATAGAGTAAAACTGAAATAACATATAACTGAACAAAGCAATAAAGCGATGAAATAATCTGAACATGATATAGATTTTGAATACTAAGTTAACTGAATGCAATGACTAAATTTATAACATGTTGAAACTGAATACTGACTGTACTGTAAATGAGGTCAATGCAATAGAATCTGAGTGAACTGTGGGAGCTACTAATAACCGACAATAAAACCACATAACCTAAATGTGGAGTCCGATGTATACTCCCCATCGAGATGACCCAACATACCTGGCCAAAGGTATAGAGGCATGACTGGCGTGATCACTAACTGATATTGCCCACATAGGAGACTTACACCTACGTGGCTCGTAGTTATAAGACTATATGGGTATGCTAAACCCTAGTCCAACTCGATATTATGCTACTCCCAATAGATTAAGTGGTTAACACATTATGACTGAGTTTCTATGTATAATGGATAGCTCAAAACTGAACATTCAGTCTGAGAATGCAATAATTAATCTGATAATGATGCATTCATAAATTGAGGCATGTATAACTAAATACATTATGATTGAAATACTGAATAGCTCAAAATACTGATATGCAGATACTCATACTTGAAAACTCTTTCTTAGAAAACAATTCAAAATCATATTATATTATGATCATTGATGACTTGGGAAGTCATACTGCATAAACATTGATGGTATATCTAGATACCATATTGTTCATACATTGATGACCTACTCGATTGTCATACTAATCATGTTTTAGAAGCGCTTTCTCAAATCTCATCTTGACTATCTCAAAAACTCAGTTTAAAACTCAAGTGTTGTCTTAAGAAAAGCTTCTCAAGATTTATAACTCAAAATAAGGTTTATGCTGAAATATACTGATAATGTGGCGTTCAAAACTAGAGCATATATATCTGAATAACTGAAATATCCGACCTAGCATGTGTAATTCAAGAACTAAAGAAATACATAGCTAGGGTTCTGAATTCATGCAAGAAACGTAGTAATAACATGATAATCTGATTTGGAACATGTAAATAACTAATTCATGATAACCTGTTGATGTTCTAGAAACCCTAGGTCTAGTTGTTATAAGGGAATCAAGAATCTGACTGAAATCTAGGGACCTAATGGTCGAAAGGAGCCCACTAGTTAAATCCCAAATACCTGGTGACAAATTCCACAGAGAAATCTTTAGATTTCGTGGCTGGAACTGATGGAACCTTGCTGCGTTCTTGAACTAGGGTTCTTGACTTCTCTTCTCCTCTTACGCTCTAATTTTCTATGTTTTGATTAATGATTTGACTTAGGTAAGTTCTAGTTATGTTTCTAGGCATAAACCGACTAAAACCTCATAATTTAGGGTCTAAATGACATATCTTAGGGGTCCAACGAAATAGGAAAAGACCAAAAGACCCCTGACTTAACTGTTGTCGGAGTGGCCTTCGGATTGGACCTACGAGTCGTAGTTCAATCTACGGTCCGTAGATTGGGGTCGTAGGTCAAGTCTCCCCGACACAACTTCACTAAAACAAGCATAAATTTTTCCTCAGAGGTCGGATTTTAGCAAACTCGGTGGCGTTGGAAAGATGATTCATTTATCTATCATATCATAGGTCAGGGACACATAAATCCTTTTGTGCTAAGATTTATGACCATTTGAAGTTGACACAATCAGCAATTTTCCTCTAACTGGTTGTTGACCCTCACCTACGGTCAAACCTACGGATCGTGGATCGAACGACGGTCTGTACTGGTCGGCCGTCATTTGCATCAGAGGCTGGGTAAATGGGGTCTTGATCCACGGACACCGACCACATACCGTGGACTAACTTACTTACCGTAGGTATGTTCATGGGTCGAGACTTAGCCGATTTTTTGAGTTGGGTTTTTGGGAGGGGCTGCAGTGGCGAACCACGGACCCACAGCACCGGGCCGTAGGTCAGACTATGGTCCATAGGTGGCTACTGTAGGTTGCACCTGCAACTTCCCAAAATCTGTATTTTTGGTCTTTCTCAGATACGGGGTGTTACATTATCTCCCCTTGGGACCATTCATCCTCGAATGTAGACTAAACTAGATGAAATGGAGGGAGAGGGCTGTAATCCCACCATTAAACACTGAGAATTGAATTTCTGACTGAACTGAATTCCAAGAACATGCAAATACGCTGAAAATGCAAGTATAAACTGAAGGAACATGATTCTAAGACTGAATTTATGCATGAATGACTGAAAAACTGATGAGGAACTATTACCTCAAGCTGGAATGGAGTTGGGAGGAAAGAGGTGAGGATACTTACATTTCATAGCTGCTTCTGTTTCCCACAGTAGCTCCCTCTACGGACTGACTCCTCCACAAAAGCTTGACTAAAGTGACTTTTTTGTTTCTCAACCTTCTAACTTGACGATCAAGAATCTGAACTGGTACATCCTTATAAGAAAGACTATCTTTTACATCCACACTCTCTAATGACACCACAGATGCTGAATCACCCACACACTTCTTCAAAAGAGAAATGTGAAAGACTAGATGCACTGCTGCTAAATCTGCTGGCAACTCTAACTCATAAGCCACTTTACCAATCCTTTTCGAGATCCAGTAAGGGCCTACATATCTGGGACTGAGCTTCCCTTTCTTGCCAAACCTCATCACCCCCTATATAGGTGACACCTTTAGGAAAACCCAATCATCAACTTGGAACTCTAGTTCCCTTCTCCTTACATCTGCGTAAGACTTCTGGCAACTCTGGGCTGTCTTAAGTCTATCTCTGATGAGTTGAACTTTCTCCATAGCATCAAGGACTAAATCTAGTCCTATCAAGGCTGCTTCACCTACTTCAAACCAACCAACTGGAGATCTACATCTACGCCTATACAACGCCTCATAAAGGGCCATCTGAATGCTAGAATGGTAACTATTGTTGTAGGCAAACTCAATAAAAGGACGGTGATCATCCCAACTACCCTCGAAGTCGATCACATAAGCTCTCAACATGTCTTCTAAGGTCTGAATGGTATGCTCTGCCTGACCATCCATCTGTGGATGAAATTTTGTGCTAAGGTTAACCTGAGTACCAAGACTTTCAAAAATGAAAGGTAAACTGAGGACCTCTATCTGAGATGATAGACAAAGGAACCCCATGCAATCTCACAATCTCATTAATGTAAAGCTTGGCGTAATCCTCCGCCGAATCTATAGTCTTGACCGCCAAAAAGCGAGAAGACTTAGTAACTCTGTCAACTATCACACAAATGGAGTCATGATGTATGAGAGTACAAGGTAATCCTGTGATGAAGTCTATGTTGATCACTTCCCACTTCCAAGTAGGAATGTCAATCTCTTGACTCATACCTTCTGGTTTCTGATGTTCTGCCTTGACTTGCGGGCAATTGGGGCACTTAGCCACAAAGTCTGCTATATCTCTTTTATACCATTCCACCAATAGACTTCCCGCAGATCGCGGTACATCTTAGTGGCACCTGGATGAATAGAATATCTAGAGTTATAGGCCTCTACAAGAATATGTTGTCTCAACTCGCCCACATTAGGAACACATAATCAATCGTGGTAGGGAAGCACACCATCTCCCCCTTAGGAGAAAACCTCAACTCTCTGTTGGTGGACTGCACCCTCGAGTTCAAGTAATATCGGATCGTTGTCTTGCTTTTCATTAAATTCCACTACCAAAGAAGATTCTGCCCCATTTTGAACTGTTACACTACTATCTGATATGCTCATAAGATGAACTCCTAGGCGAGCAAGTCTGTGAACATCCTTTGCTAGCTCTCTTCTTTCTTCCTCAACATGTGCTACACTACACATGAAGAGCATCTGCTACTACATTCGCCTTACCCGGATGGTAATGCACACTCATATCATAATCTTTGAGGAACTCAAGCCACCTTCTCTGGCGAAGATTCAACTATTTCTGGGTGAATACATACATGAGGCTTTTATGGTCTGTGAACACATCTACATGAACACCATACAAGTAGTGTCTCCAAATCTTGAGTGCAAACATCATTGCTGCAAGCTCGAGGTCATGAGTCGAATAATTCTTCTCATGCACCTTAAGCTGTCTGGAAGCATAGGCTATAACCTTACCTCGCTGCATCAACACACAACCTAGGCCTACTCTGGATGCATCACAATAAATCACATAACCGTTTGAACCCTCTGGTAGAGTCAAAACAGGAGTTGTAGTCAACTTAGTCTTCAGTTCAGTGAAGCTCTTCTCACAATCATCTGAACACTGAAACTTAATCTTTTTCTGAGTCAACCTAGTCAATGGAGAGGCTATATATGAAAATCCTTCCACAAACCATCTGTAATAGCCCGCTAGACCCAAGAAATTTCTAATATCTGTAGCAGAGGTAGGTCTGGGCCATTGTTTCACTGCTTTTATTTTTTGAGAATTCATTCGAACCCCTTCGATAGAGACTATACGCTCAAGGAAAGCAACAGATTGTAACCAAAATTCAAATTTGCTAAACTTAGCAAATAACTGGAGATCTTTGAGAGTTTGCAGGACAACCCTCAAATGACTCACATATTCTTCCTCATTCCTAGAGTAAATACAGATATCATCAATAAAGACGATAACGAACAAGTCCAAGTACTGCTTGAAGACTTTCATCAAATCCATGAAAGCTGCAGGAGCATTGGTTAGTCCAAATGACATAACTACGAATTCATAATGACCATACCGAGTTCTAAAGGCTATTTTCAAAATGTCACTATCTCTGACTCTGAGTTGATGATAACCGGATCTGAGGTCTATTTTTGAGAAATGGCTAGCACCCTTAATATTATCAAACAAGTCATCAATCCTGGGATGAGATACTTATTCTTGATTGTGACCTTGTTCAATTGCCTATAGTCAATGCACACTTTGAGAGAACTATCTTTCTTCTTCACGAACAACACTGGTGCACCCCATGGCGAAATACTAGGTTTGATGAAGCCCTTATCTAGAAGGTCTTTCAACTGCTCTTTCAATTCCTTAAGCTCTGTTGGAGCCATTCTGTAAGGAGGAACAGAAATAGGCTGGGTATCTGGAAGAAGATCAATTCCAAAGTTGATTTCCCTTTCGGGAGGAACTCCAGAAAGATTTTCTGGAAACACTTCTGGGAACTCATTAACCATTGGAACTGACTCAAGAGTTGGGGTTTCGGAGCTTAAATCCTTAACTCAAACTAGATGATAGAGATAACCCTTAGAGATCATCTCTCTGGCCTTAAGGTAAGAAATGAATTGACCCATAGGTACTAAGTTACTACCCTTCCATTCTAAAATTGGTTCGTCTGGAAACTGAAAACGAACAATCCTAATTCTACAGTCGACTGAGGTATAACAGGAATGTAATCATCCATGCCTAGAATGACATTGAAGTCTACCATTTCTAACTCTACAAGATCTGCTGTGGTGACGTTCTTAGAGACTGTGACAGGGTAATTTTTTTATACCCATTTAGCTATAACTGGGTCACCGACTGGAGTAGAGACTGAGAAGGGTTCTAAGAGAGTTTATAGACTGACACCTAAGATTACTACTATAAAGAGAGTTACAAAAGTAAGAGTAGCCCCTGGATCTTTCCACTGAGTGTACCATATGTGAGCCACATCCTTAAGCAGGTAGGATACCAACTCAACCCTATCATTATAGTTACTTGCATCACTCCAAAGATTTTCTTAACCTCATCAATGAAGTTCCGTGGGTCCTTACCAACTTGTGACCCTAAAAACTTAGGCGGATACATCCTAACAAAATCTCAAACTCTAGCTGCCTCTGATCCATCATTTCTATTAGTTGGAACTGGAACCTGCTGATTGTTCTGGTTGGTCATACTTTTAGCCAAAAGCTGAATTGTATTTCAAAATTCTTCATTCAAAACCTCAAGGTATGGGACTAGAGGAATTGCATTAGCATTCCTTGCGTAAGCTCTACGAGGAGGCATGATCACCGAAATGTTGAACGTCGAGTTAGAATAGAGTTAGATCATACCTTACGCATGATAACAGTATCAAGAAAGTGAAGTTTTCCTAAAACACTTCATAGCCTCCCTCTTATTAGATGTGGTGCACTTTACGCCTATGAAAATGACTCTACTTGGTGCGGCTTCTCAGACATCCTAGGACACTTAGGCCTACTGCTCTGATACCAAGTTTGTCACGCCCCGAGCTACCCCCGAGACGCGGACACGGGACCTAGGACCACAAGTGATCCCAAGCTAACCCTGCTGGCATGATCATGAGCATACTAAATATAAACTAAATAATAGAAACTGTGCGGAAGCTATAATCATAAACAAAATGAAAATATAGGGAATACCCATATATTATAACTAAGATAAATGAAAACTAATGAGTTTAATACAAAGAAGATATTAACTCAACACTAAGCTGAATTTAACTATATCTGAAATAAGCCTCTAAACTGACTAAAAATCTTGGTACATGCCCCAACTAAATCTAGAAAAGCTGAAACTAAATGACTGAAAAACGAAAGATAACATAAGTATGGTCCTCAAAGAATGAGGACTCACCACTGTAGCTGTTGAACTGAAGATCGGGAGTCGATCTAAGCATGATTTGGATGCTGAGAACTTGAACCTACATCACGAGAAGATGTAGCATACGTATGCGTCAGTACTAGGTACTGAGCATGCATGATAGACTAAAGCTGAAATAACATATAACTGAACAAAGCAATAAAGCAATGAAATAATCTAAACATAATATAGATGTTGAATACTAAGGTAACTGAATGTAATGACCAAATTTATAACATGCTGAAACTGAATACTAACTGTACTGTAAATGAGGTCAATACATTAGAAACTGAGTGAACTGTGGGAGCTACCAATAACCGACAATAAAACCATATGAGCTAAATGTGGAGTCCGATGTATACTCCCCATCGAGAGGACCCAATATACCCGGCCAAAGGTATAGAGGAATGACTAGCGTGATCACTAACTGATATTGCCCACAGAGGGGACTTACACCTACGTGGCTCGTAATTCTGGGACTATATGGGTATGCTGAACCCTAGTCCAACTCGAGATTATGTTACTCCCAATAGATTAAGTGGTTAACACATTATGACTGAGTTTATGTATATAATGGATAGCTCAAAACTGAACATACAATTTGAGAATGCAACAATTGATCTGATAATGATGCATTCATAAACTGAGGCATGTATAACTGAATACATTATGACTAAAATACTGAATAGCTCAAAATACTGACATGCAGATTCTCATACTTAAAAACTCTTTCTTAGAAAACAATTCAAAATCATATTATATTATGATCATTGATGACTTGGGAAGTCATACTGCATAAACATTGATGGTATATCTAGATACCATGTTGTTCATACATTGATGACCTACTCTATTGTCATACAAATCATGTTTTAGAAGGTCTTTCTCAAATCTCATCCGAACTTTCTCAAAAACTCAGTTTAAAACTCAAGTGCTGTCTTAAGAAAAGCTTCTTAAGATTTATAATTCAAAATAAGATTTATGCTAAAATATACTAATAATGTGGAGTTCAAAACTAGAGCATGTATATCTGAATAACTGAAATATCCGACCTAGCATGTGTAATTCAAGAACTAAAGAAATACATAGCTAGAGTTCTGAAATTCATGCAAGAAACGTAGTAATAACATGATAATCTGATTTGGAACATGTAAATAACGAATTCATGATAACATGCTGAAGTTCTAGAAACCCTAGGTCTAGTTGTGATAAGGAAATCAAGAATCTGACTGAAATCTAGGGACCTAATGGGCGAAAGGAACCCACTAGTGAAATCCCACATACCTGGTGACGAATTCCACAGAGAAATCTTTAGATATCGGGGCTGGAACTGATGGAACCATACTGCGTTCTTGAACTAGGGTTCTTGACTTGTCTTCTCCTCTAACGCTCTAATTTTTTAAGTTTTGATTAATAATTTGACTTAGGTAAGTTCTAGTTATGTTTCGAGGCTAAAACTGACTAAAACCTCATTATTTAGGGTCTAAACGACATAGCTTAGGGGTCCAACGAAATAGGAAAAGACCAAAAGACCCCTGACTTAACTGCTGTCAGAGTGACCTACGGATTGGACCTACGGGCCGTAGTTCAATCTACTGTCCGTAGATTGGGGTCGTAGGTCAAGTCTCCCCGACAGGGCTTCACTAAAATGAGCATAACTTTTTACTCGAAAGTCGGATTTTAGCAAACTCCGTGGCGTTGGAAAGAGTATTCAATTATCTATCTTATCATAGGTTATAGGACACGTACATCCTTTTGTGATAAGATTTATGACCATTTGAATTTGACCCAATCAACAATTTTCCACTAACTGGCTGCTGACCCTCACCTACGGTCAGACCTACGAACCGTGGATCGAACGACAGTTCGTGTTGATCGGCATTCATTTGCATCAGAGGTTGAGTAAATGGGGTTCTGATCCACGGACACGGACCACGGACCGTGGACTGACTTACATACCGTAGGTATGTCCGTGGGTCGAGACTTAGCCAATTTTTTTAGCTGGGTTTTTGGGAGGGGCTGCAGTGGTGAACCACGGACCCACAACATGACCGTAGGTTGCACCTGCAACTTCTCAAAATCTGCATTTTTGGTCTGTTTTGGATACGGGGTGTTACAATTTTATTTTCTCAGAAAGTTGTATTTAACAGTGTATCGGGTCCTTGAACAATAACAACTCTTGATTTTAAGGTGAAAAGACATCTGAAATTGACACAATGAATGGGGAGAGGACACGTGGAAGTGACCGTTGTCAGAAAACTATGTAGCAGAAGTGATACTAACCTTTTGGGGACCAGGCCCCTCTACTATAGATTGCCCTGACTGTATGATTAGATCTTCCATTTAGCCAACATGCCATGAGCGTGTACCTGCAGTAAGGTACCAGATGTGAATTCTCAAACAATAAGCAAACAACTTGTATAGATACCTGCCCTCCCTAACATAGTCAGAAAGGGAGATTTTATGTAAGCTTGTTATGAAATTAGGTGATTTTGTGCATCCCCAGCTTCAGTCTGTTCTTGAAAAAGTTTTCTTTGCTCAAAAACTTGGTAAAGATGTCAGCCACCTGATCTTCTATCTTGCAAAATCTCATCACTACATTCTTCTTCTCAATATTATCCCTAAAAAAGTGATGCCTCTCATCTATATGCTTAGTCCTCTTATGCTGAACAGGGATCTTGAGTCGCATACAAGCCCTTAGCAAAATCATAACATAAGTTCATAGAAAGTATGGGAAAAATTAAAACTTCTTTAAAACCATACAATCAAAAGCATTTTTCATAAACAAGCGGAAGTCTTTACTACAACTTTGTCTCAAACCATCTATTAAAACTATTGAATAAAAGACTTGGGAGGCAACCCACATAAATGTCTAAAACATAAAGAAATGACATAAAGAAAACATAAGGGTTTGTCCTCGAAGCTATGAGGACTCACCAATTCTTCAACTCTTCTTGTACCTTAGAAACTGTAACAACCCGGAAATCTAGTAAGACCAAGCTAGAGTCTAATGGAAACTAATAGGTGAAACTAGAGCCTAACGTGTGAGCATTTGAGTTTAATGTTTGGTTTTAGGTTGGATATTGACTTCCTGAGCTTAGGATGGGATGTATAGAGGTTAAACGTCAAGGTATGACCTCCCAAAGACCAACCAAGGGCCCTTGGGGAGGACCCTAAAGTCTAATCCCCAAAGCTGCCAAAATATTATGAACCACAGACGCAATCCACAGCCAGTAGATTGATCTACGACTCGTGGTCTTGCTCCGTAGGTCAAGGCCACCAATGCCTAGCCGTTGACCCAAACCATGACCCCACAGGACGGGGCTTGGTCCCATCCACGGTCCATGGATGGGGGTCTCGTGAACGTGAACGTGTAGACCGCCTTAAGTCGGCCTAGAGATGGGTAGTTTAGGTAATTGTTTTATTAATTGTTTTGAGTAGGAGTTGTTTAATATAGTAAGGTTTAATGGCATAAAATAGTTTATATATATATATATATATATACATAGATAAAATATTTTATGCCATTAAACATATATATATATATATATATATATACACACACATATATATAAACTATTTTATGCCATTAAACACCTCATTAACTCATTAGAACCCAAATCAAAACCCAACTACTTTTCCCTCCCAAAATCTTCTCTCTAGAACCTCCATTGAAGAACCAAGAAAAAGTTCAAGAAAAGCTTGAAGATAGGAGCTTTCTAACACGAATTTGGAAGGATTCTACACCTAAGGTATGGGATTTCTTCATCCTTGGGAAGCTATCACCCAAGGAGCCCTTTCAAAAGCTTTTAACTCAATTCTAGAAAACCCAATTAGCTAGGGTTTCAACTCAACCCCATGGATTCCTTTCAAAGTTGTTCTTAAAGGTTGAATTAAGTTTGTTATTGATGATACTACTGATTTTAGATGATTAAAACTTGAATTCCAAAGAATCCATGAGTTTTCCCCAACTCTAGCTATAACTCTTCTCTACATTATGAATGTTGTTGGAAGTTGATTCAATTGATTGAATGTGGGTTGATTATGATGTAATTACTTGATATTAGCGTAAATCTACATGTATTCTTGATTAACCTAAGATTCTATGGTGAAATTGATGTAGCCTAGGGTAATGTCATAAAAGAGGCAAATTAAGGGTTTAGATGCGACCTTCTAAAATTGATGAACTTCTTGATGGATTGCCTTAGATTATATCACCTAAACATGAATTACTGAAAAGTGAATCTCGTAGACATGAATGAACTTGATTTGGTACTACATAATGAAGCATGACTATTTACTTATTTGTGACTATTGATTATAATGAGGTCTAAAGATGAAGTGCATGACTAAGGTAGCTTCAAAGGAGTACTTAGTAGGGTTTGTATTATGGGATTCTAACCATACATTGCACAAGTGTTTCTTAGGGGTTACTAAGGTAATGGATTTACTATGAAATGAGTATGAATGTGATATTGGCTTGTGTTGTACATTGTGAATGCATGTTGGTTACCACCCATTCCACAAGTGTTTCTTAGGGGTTGATTATGTGATGATTACTTCATGATGAGATAATCTTGGTATTTGACTTGTATTACTTTATGATTGGAGGCTATGTATTGTGAAGATTTGGATTTGTATTATGTTGATGTTGGAGACTATGCTTGTTATTTTAATGATATCTCTCATGTTATGATGAAATGTGTGTGAGTTGCCTTATTGGTTGCATTCTCCAACTATTTCAAAGATAGTGTTCAAAATGGCATAAAGCATGATTTCAAATGAAATGTCCCTTTTCATGCATGTTTTAAATGGTTTTGTGCATGGCTTCCATACTTAGTACATTTTGTGCTAACCCCATCTTTCTACATTTTCACCAAGTGTAGGCTTTGGAGATATTGGATTTCATCCTCGTGTCTGGGTTCATAGGAGATCAAGAAGAAAAAGATTGGTGAGTCCTCATTGTATACGATGGCTCAACCTTATGTCATATATTGTCTTTCTATTATGTTTCAGACTTTGGTTGTAAGGGCTATGTCCCTAAGATTTGTGTTTCAAGAGTTTTATTCCAAGTATAATAGATGGTTTGAGACATAGTGTCATAGATACTCTTTCATTTTTAAAAGAGAATTCGATTGTAAAGAAAAGTTTTAAATTCTGCACTATTTTACTATGCTTTAATGTTCATGAATGCTATTAGGCTTGTAATTACGTCATGTTACTTCTAGGGGGTAACCACGGGTCGTGACAAACGTGGTATCAAAGCATAAGGTTTTTGAGATAGTTTTTAGGATGTCTCAAACCACATCTAGTAGAGTCTTGTTCAGAAATGTGAAGCGCGCCACATTTTATGAATAGGAGTCTATCAGATGTTAGGAAAAATTTCACTTCTTCATTCTTTGAGTCATGCGATAGAGTTTAACCTTATAGGGTCTTTCTTCTAATCCTTATCTGGTGATCTACAGGATATGACTACTCAAGTATCTTGCACCGCTAGGTTTGAAGAAGACTATGATGATCAAGGGGATTCTCCTCAAGATCCTCGAGTTCCTATTGACTTAATATCAAATGAGAAGATTAGGTATGGTTTCCTTTGGTTGACTCAAGTCGGGATAGAGATTCCAAATTTCTATAGGTCAAAGATGGAGGAAGATCCTTTAGAGTTTATAGAGGAGATATCTAGGGTGTTGAACTTTGTTGGAGTAACACCGGTAGAGAATGCGGAATTGGCCGCCCACCAATTGAAAGATGTTCCCCTAATGTGGTTTAGTCAATGGAAAGGAGCTAGGCCGGTAGAAGCGGGCCCCATGGAATGGGAAAGACTTAAGAATGGGTTCATTGATAGGTTTTTCCCTTTAGAGGTGAAAGAGTCTAAGATACTTGAGTTTGTTAACCTTCGTCAAGGTAGGTTGAGTGTTGAGGAGTATGCCCGGGTGTTCACTAGATTGATAAGATATGCTCCATCCATAGTAGCCAACCCTAAGATGAAGATAAGTAAGTTTGTGTCGGGTTTATCTAACTTGATAAAAAGGGAGTGTAGATGGTTATGCTTGAGGATGATATGGATATAGATCGTCTTGTGATTCATGCTCAATGGTTTGAAAAGGAGAAACTTGAAGAGAGGCCTAGAGGAACAAAGAGGCATAGGCTTAAAGATGATGACTCCTCCCAAGAATAGTTTCATGGTCAAAGCTCTTCCAATAATCCCCCTAAGTTTAACCAAAAGGAGGTGTCTACCCCAAATGTTGCCCCCGGTATGTGTTTCATACTTATTTCTATTCCGGTAATACTTGTTTTTTGTGACTTGATAAATTGGATATGATGAACTTTTGTGTTGTCCTTAGTATTCATGGGCTTAATTATGGCCATATGTGGTGGTGAGTATAACCCAACTTAGCCATAATGAGTTTTATGGTGTGTTGGATTTGGGTGAATAGTGGTGTTTAAGTGATGCCTATAAGGGTTGGATCAGTAAACTCATTTAAAAGAGGGTAGAAATGTAATCCTCCATGGTTTAGAATCATATTGGGTGATGAGTGTGAAGGTTTAGCTATGACTTGCTCCGGCCTTAGAATTGAAGGAAGAGATGTTGTAAAGAGTTTTTATAGGCTTACCCAAGTGAGGGATAATGTGCTTAGATGGTAAGGTCATTGAGTGTCCTTGATGTTCATGAATTAGGCTTGCTTGATAATCTCACCTTAAGAGGTGTAGTGGGTTTGAGAAGTTTAGTCCCGGTTTGGTAGTCTCATATGGGGCTTTGAGTGGTGTTGGTAAGGTTGTTTGTGAGCAAGAGTGCTTAGATGAGAACCTCTCTAATTTAGAAGTACCAATTGAGATCTTAGACCGGCAAGTTAAGAAATAGAAGAGTGAGAAAATGTTTCCATGAAAATGTTGAGGAGTGGTATTTTAGTAAAGATGTTAGTTGAACGTGCTTAATTGAGAGGCCAAGGGCCAATGAGGTGTCCCAATATCCTTATGTTCCCTTCTATTTCTCCTCTAGCCTTAGATGATAAGTTCTCCTTGACTCATATCTTGATTTTGGAGTCTTGAATGTTGTGTGTGTCCTATAAAATTCCTTGTCCCATGGAGTTACTTTTGTTAACTTTGGTAGGATTTAGATGCATTATTATTAGACCTCTATTAGTTTTACAGCCCGATAAGGTTATAATGAGTCTTGATAATGTCTTGAGTTTGTTGAAAGGAGTAGTATTTGAGTTTTTTGTAAAAAGAGGCTTACTCCCAAGGGGGAGAATATGTGCTTGAGTAGCAACATTGATTGAGAGTCCCGATATCCTCATCTTTTTCTTCTATTCCTATGCTAGCTTGAGACCAAAAGTTCCTTTTGGGCTTGTTCTATATCTAGGGGTCATGAGTGTTTTTAAAAATTTCCATGATCTCCTATGTTTTGCATGTTTTTGAAAGATTTGTACTTTGTATAAAATGGATTTTTCATGATTTACATGTTCCTCATGTTGTTGTGCATCCTAGTATGGAGATGGTATATTTGACTTCATGAGATGGTGTGATGAACATGTTTTGTTGTGCCTTTGATGAAATGGCACTTGGGCTCCATGTTGATTATGTTGAGCTTGCTTTTAATGAGAAAATGTAATATTTCCTATGATTTGGGATTAATTATGTTGATAAGTGATTGTGTAGGCTCACTCCTAAGGGGGAGATGGTATGCCTAGCTAATGTTGTTGTTATGTGCTTATATGTTGCCATGACTTCTTTATATAATGCATGTTCATGAAAACTTATGTTTTGAAAGAAAATGAGGTTATGTGAATTGTTTCCCTCATGTTGTGGTGCTTTGAGTAAGAGTTGCCTATTGTACTTCATGAGAAGAATAAATGGACATGTTTTAGTTAGGAGATGATAGTTCCTCCTCGAACATGACAAGTAATGAGAATCTCATGCATAAGTAGGTTGTTTTTATATAGTTCATACTTCCGGGTATTGCATTGATCATGTTGAACCAGAGTTGGTATTACCTCCCTTGAATAAGTGCTCAATGTGAATAGTGTATTTTGTGTTGTGCATTATTGTGATGTTTCATGCATGTTTGGGGCTGCTAGTCTTGAGTCTTTAATTCCATAAAGTGTTTAAAGTGTCATTCGAGGACGAATGTTCCTAAGGGGGAGATAATGTAACAACCCAGAAATCTAGTAAGACCAAGCTAGAGTCTAATGGAAACTAATAGGTGAAACTAGAGCCTAACGTGTGAGCGTTTGAGTTTGATGTTTGATTTTAGGTTGGATATTGGCTTCCTGAGCTTAGGATGGGGTGTCTAGGGGTTAAACGTCAAGGTGCAACCCCCCAAAGACCAACCAAGGGCCCTTGGAGAGGACCCTAAAGTCTAACCCCCAAGGCTTCCTAAGTTGGCAAAAGCTACCAAAATATTGTGAACCACAGAGAAATCCACGGCAAGTAGATTGATCTACGGCTCGTGGTCTTGCTCCATAGGTCAAGGCCACCAATGCCTAGTTGCAAACCCACACCACGACCCTACAGGATCGGGCATGATCCCATCCACGGTCCATGGATGGGGGTCTCCAGAACGTGCACGTGTAGACTACCTAAAGTAGGCCTAGGGATGGGTAGTTTAGGTAATTGTTTTATTAATAGTTTTGAGTAGGATTTGTTTAATATAGTAATTATATATATATAAAAACTATCTTATGCCATTAAACACTCATTAACTCATTAGAACCCAATACCCCAAATCAAAACCCAACTACTCTTCCCTCCCAAAATCTTCTCTCCAGAACCTCCATTGAAGAACCTAGAAAGAGTCTAAGAAAAGCTTGAAGATAGGAGATTTTCAACACTAATTTGGAAGGATTCTACACCTAAGGTATGGGAGTTCTTCATCCTTGGGAAGCTATCACCCAAGGAGCCCTTTCAAAAGCTTTTAACTCAATTCTAGAAAACCCAATTAGCTAGGTTTCAACTCAACCCCATGGATTCCTTTTAAAGTTGTTCTTAAAGGTTGAATCATGTTTGTTATTGATGATAATACTGATTTTAGATGATTTAAACTTGAATTCCAAAGAATCCATGAGTTTTCCCCAACCCTAGCTATGGCTCTTTTGTAAATTATGGATGTTGTTGGAAGTTGATTCAATTGATTGAATGTGGCTTGATTATGATGTAATTACTTGATATTAGTGTAAATCTACTGGTATTCTTGATTAAACTAAGATTCTAGGGTGAAATTGATGTAGCCTAGGGTTATGTCATAAAAGAGGCAAATTGAGGGTTTAGATGTGACCTTCTAAAATTGATGAACTTCTTGATGAATTGCCTTAGATTAGATCACCTAAACATGAATTACTTATGAATGAATCTTTTAGACAAACATAACGAAGCATGGTTGAGTGGTATTGAGAGCTGGTTTACTTAATGCTATATGACTATAATTGAGTAAGAATGAAACATGTGGTTCGTCTACCTTGAGTGTTAGGTTTACATGATGACCATGTGAGGTATTTATTGAGAGTAATGCTCATAATATGAAGATGACTCCTAGGGATTTAAAGGTAAAGGCTAAAAGGAATGAACTATGAATATTGAGGCTTTAGGAAGGAAGCCATTTTGCATGTTGATTAGTTATTGTATATGGACTATTGATCCACTTGAAAAGTGAAGGTGTTTAGTTATTGTGTATGAGCTCTTGATCCACTTAAAAGGTGGAGGTGTTTAATTATTGAGCATGTAGAATTATATATGGTACTATTGTGGAAGGACTTTACCCACATGACCTACAATGTGAATATATGAACTTATACATGCAAATGAGTGATCTATTTGAGTTATGACTATATACGTGTTTATTGTGATAATGTTAGATGTGTTGATTTACATGGTCTATGATCCTTGAATTCATTATATGTGAGTGATGCATGATAGTGATATTATGTACTTACTTGTGAACACTTTGAGCGGGAGGTGCCTAGGAGGATAATGTTGTTGTAGTGTCATTGCAAGGACAATTATACACACACACTCCATGTGTAAACATGATTATGATGTATCAATGGTGTTAATTGAAAGTATATTTCTCATATGCACCTTTACACATTTTTATGCGTGAAATATACATGACCATGATGATCCTATTGTTTTGATTGAAAGTCCATTCTCATGAGAACAAATTATCTTCGTGTGAAAGTTATACTCACATATAATGTTGATTCTAAAGTTGAAAGTACATTCTCACCTTTAATGAATCTATGAGCTATTTTGATGAATTGTATTGAACGAAGGGAAAAGTATTCCTTCACACATATAGATACAATTTAAATACTATTAATGTATAATTTGGTAAATAATGCTTAGCACTGAGTGGATATGGACAGTGAGGAAAAGGCCATTCCGCCAATGCAATAGGTTGGGCCATCCTAGTGATACTCATGAGATGGAAGCCCCTCCACCAATGCAATAGGGCGGGATTCTTGAAGCAATCTCCCTATCCCATAAACTATGACCCCACATAGGTCTTTAGCTAGTGGATCCACCTTATAGCTATACATTTAGTTCTACCTTAGGAAAGTAGGACACCTTCTTTCGATGTGGGATTTACAAACACCGGATTCCATATAGATCACAGGGTCTATGTTGGTTATGGCAACTTTTCCCTATAATAATGAAGTTAATGAATGAGACATAAACTATAATATGACTTCTTGGTGAGTTTACTTAGTAGGAGTGGGGTATGGGACTTCACTTCCACATTGCACAAGTAGACTTAGTAGGATGTCATGGGATGGTTCCTTTGCATTATGATGAGATTTGAATGCATGCATGTATATTGAATGGATAGTTGTTATGCATGACTTTCCTTATAATTCAAGTAATGTACATGACTATTTCCTTATTTGTGACTATTGATTATAATGAGGTCTAAAGATGAAGTGCATAACTAAGGTAGCTTCAAAGGAGTACTTAGTAGGGTTAGTATTATGGGATTCTAACCATACATTGCACAAGTGTTTCTTAGGGGTTACTAAGGTAATGGCTTTACTATGAGATGAGTATGAATGTGATATTGGCTTGTGTTGTACATTGTGAATGCATGTTGGTTACCACCCATTCCACAAGTGTTTCTTAGGGGTTGATTATGTGATGATTACTTCATGATGAGATAATCTTGGTATTTGACTTGTATTACTTTATGATTGGAGGCTATGTATTGTGAAGATTTGGATTTGTATTATGTTGATGTTGGAGACTATGCTTGTTATTTTAATGATATCTCTCATGTTATGATGAAATGTGTGTGAGTTGCCTTATTGGTTGCATTCTCCAACTATTTCAAAGATAGTGTTCAAAATGGCATAAAGCATGATTTCAAATGAAATGTCCCTTTTCATGCATGTTTTAAATGGTTTTGTGCATGGCTTCCATACTTCGTACATTTTGTGCTAACCCCATCTTTTTACATTTTCACCAAGTGTAGGCTTTGGAGATATTGGATTTCATCCTCGTGTCTGGGTTCATAGGAGATCAAGAAGAAGAATATTGGTGAGTCCTCATTGTATTCGAGGGCTCAACCTTATGTCCTTTATTGTCTTTCTATTATGTTCTATACTTTGGTTGTAAGGGCTATGTCCCTAAGATTTGTGTTTCAAGAGTTTTATTCCAAGTATAATAGATGGTTTGATACAGTGTCAAAGATACTCTTTCATTTTTATAAGAGACTTCGATTGTAAAGAAAATTTTTTAAAGTCCACACTATTTTACTATGCTTTAATGTTCATGAATGATATTAGGCTTGTATGCGACCCCTTCGGGATCAATTACGCCGTGTTACTGCTAGGGTGTCACCTCGGGTCGTGACAGAAACCTAGCCTCCAAGCAACTCAATCTCCAAAAGCCTACATTTGAATAGAATGTAAGGAATATATGAAAGTTAGCACAACATCATAAAAGCGTCTCAAAATGGTTAGCCAACATAAGACATAAGCATAAGAGATAATAACTTAGTCATAGCATAATCATCATAGTCATATCATAATCTCCAACATAAGCATCATATAAACTTAAGTCAACATAAGACATAGCTAATGAGCATAGCAGATAAGTCATAATCATAATAAGCCAAGCCTTCAACATAAGGACCTTATAAGCATAATTGACTCTTAGTCATCTCTAATCATAATAGCACCACACTCAAGTAACCTCAAAAGCATACAAGTGCAAAGCATGAATAGCATCCCATAATACCACCCAAGCCAAGTACCCCTTTTTAGTAATCTTAATCATAGTCTATATACATTCTAAACTCTTAAGCTTCTTTACAATAAGGGTATCATACTACTAAGTAACCTCAAGGCACACTTGTGCAATGAATGAAAGGCATCCCATAATACCATACGCACTAAGTATCACCTTGAAGTCAACATAGTCATACTTACCCTCCTTTAGTCTCACTCTTTATCTTACTTCATATGGATAAGGGAACTACCATCCTTAGTCAAACATATCATGGAAGGCCACTATAGCACAACCCTATCTTAAAATACATCACTCATAACAACTCTTTCTTGAATGACCTTAAGTCATATTTGTGCAATGCACGAATAGAACCCCATAATACTAGCCATGCTAAGTACTACTTTTAGGTCCTCATACTATTACTTCTTGATTTGGAACGTAGTTCCTCTCTTTAACTTTATAACACTATGAGGTACTCTCTTAAGCACATCTTAGTTCAGCATTAGGTTGAACCCTATGAGATACTACTTTTAGCATGTCTAGGTTCATCATCTACATGGACCCTATGAGATACTACTTTAAGAATGTCTAAGTCCATTCATACTCTTGAACTCTATGAGGTACTTCATTAAGTAAGTCTAGTTCAATTATGCTTTAGAACACTATGAAATGCTTTTTCAAGCATGTCTAAGTTCATTGGATATGGAGATTCCTACTAGAAACCTTAACTCAACTACGTGAAGGCTTCCATCTCATGAGACCTAACTTTGGGAAAACCCACACTCTACTACGTAAGGGTTCCCCCCCCCTTTAATTTGGATAGTCCTCACATCAACTAGGTGTGGCTCTCCTTTCTTCTTGGAGTCCGGACCCTATCTTGTGTGACACTCCATCCCATTGTCAATATCCACTTGGAGACAAGTATACACCCAAAGGTTTACTTGTTAAGCTTTGCTTAACACTCATGTCTCATAGAAGGACGTCCTTGACAACCAATCCATGTTCAAGTGATTCTATCACTTCATACTTTCAAGCATTCATAAAGTAGATTAGGTGAGAATAGGCCTTTCACCACAAGTCCACCTATTAGACTTTTATTCATCACATTGACTCTACTCTCAAAGGCCTAGTGATTCAACATTCATTACTATAGGCCTTACTCTCAAAGCTTTTCTTTATTCTATCATCATTCATATCTAGATTACAAGAAATTCAAGTAATAAGCATCATCTTAAGCAATTCTCATCACACTACTCATTACTAGGTGATTCTTAGTCATAATTCATCATAAAGGCTCAACTCCATCTTTACAAGTCAAGACCCATCATATTCAATAAAGTCTAGTTCAATTCATAATTACATGTTCCTAACCTTGAACAATTACTACTCATGTCCTTGATTTAAGAGAATCACTTTTGAACCTTCAATTTGACCTCTAATGGCATAAACCCACAAATATCACATTCATCAATTTAGACTAGGGTTTACCATAGAAATCACATAATTTCATCATAATATCACTAAACAAAGCTAAATCAATCATAATTAGGTATTATCCACTAGATTGGAATCATACCCACATCCTACCCACAATGTAAGAAGAACCCTAATTTGAATTGGGTTTTTGATCTACAATTGGGGGATTACTAAGGGGGCACTATGAGTGGAAGAACCCATAGATTAAAAGCTAAACATACCTTAATCAATGCCCTAGCACAAGCCTTCCACAATGGAACATTTGTTCTTGACCTTAGCTTCAACCTCTAGCTTCTTCTTCAATAGAGGTCTTTCTAGAGAGAGAAATATTTTAGAGAGGTGTGATTTGGGGTTTTGATTTGGGTCTTGTGTAAAGTGACTTAAAATTGGAGGCTGATAACTTAAAATACCCTATATAGGTTTTAAACTCCATATAAAACGACCCCCAATTAAAACCACTTAAAAAGGAATTTACTAAAAACCCCTCGACTAGGCAGCCCCTTGCCAGGGGTCACACCCACTTAAACGGTCCGTCAAGGGCACCACGGCCCGTGGTGGTGCCCGTGGTCGCTTGACCAGTGACCATAGCTTGGCAAACCTCTTTGAGGCTAAGGGAAGACCACGAGTCGTGGTCAAGCCAACGGGTCGTGGTCCCTTAGGCAGTAGCTACGCCTAAGGACCTTGCCTCCCATGACTCTAAGGGGTATTCAAAGACCGTGTTCAAGACCACTGGCCGTGAAGGTGGCCGTGGACCCTTGGGCAGTAGCTTGCCAAGGTTGGGCAGCCTTCGCCCCTTGGCTTAGGCTTGCCATTTTGCCTTGGTATTTGCCCTTCCTATGCTCAACCAAACTCCAAATGGTCTTTTAAGCTACGAGGTCTAACACGTACCTTAACAGTCAACTA
The DNA here is from genome assembly GCA_036553675.1 of Solanum okadae. Taxonomy (NCBI): domain Eukaryota; kingdom Viridiplantae; phylum Streptophyta; class Magnoliopsida; order Solanales; family Solanaceae; genus Solanum; species Solanum okadae. Next base: position 9,009,808 of record CM071686.1, on the reverse strand, counting down.
CTAAACCCCTCATTCCAAGCACGTAATGTCTCATCTACGACTCTAATTTTGAACATCACCATCTAGAACCCTAGCTTTTGGCTCTAGTTTAGTCTATTAATTTCTGGGGCATTACAATATCTCCCCCTTGGGAACATTCATCCTCGAATGATGATTCTAAACATTTCTTAAATGAAACGACTCTAGACTAACAACCCATCATGCATGCAACATACCTAATGCACATAAACAAGGAGGAAAACTTCAACTCTCATTAAACATACTCAATGCAACTAAAGGAAGTTGGAACTTCATCAAACAAACCATTGAAGCAAGACATTCTCATAACTATTTATATTCAAGGAGGAACTACTATCTCCTAATCATATCATGCTCAGCATACTCTCATGGAACCCATGTGCAATTTACTCTCAAAAAGCATTCATTTCAAGGAGGAATCTTTCAACTCCAAACTAAAGCATGCTCATATAATCATCTCATGAAGTCTACATGCAACTCTACAAAATGCACTACAACATGAGGAAACAATGCACATTAGTCATCTCTAACAAGACCTAGGCATTTTCATGAACATGCATATAAGGAAATCATGGCAACACATAGACACATAATGACCTCCTTAGATAGGCACACTATTTCCCCCCGGGAGTAAGCCTACATAAGTTCTTCTAAACATAATTCATAGCATAAGGCAACAATTAACCATCACTCATAATAAAAACAACTTCAAGTCCAACATAACAAGTCATAAAAGACAAGAAATCCAGAAATTTACTAAAATATAAACACATACCGGAAGGGACATAAGGAGATCACTCTTGATCTTATTTAGATTGGAGAACATAAAACCTATTCTTCTTTTTAGGCTCCTTATCAACACCACTAGAGTCTACTTTCTTACCCTCTCTTCCTTTAGCCTTAAGAACCAGGCAATCTCTCACTTTGTGCCCATCCTTTCCACACCCATAGCAACCATCCATGCCGGCTAGGCTCTTACCATAGTGACTCCTTTCACATATGGTGAAAGTACACTTGGGAAATGGAGAGTCTTGGCTGGAATATTATTGTCTAGACCTAGAACTACCTCGCTCATCGAACTTAGCATTGGGAATATTCCCATCATCGGTTCTAGCTCTTTTCCCCTCCCTATTCATTTTCTTAAGCTTTTGCTCCTCAATGTGTTCGGCATGAACCATGAGACTTGAAATATTCATACTAGGGATAAGCATTGCCGAACGACACTCATTTTCTACTAATTCGGATACTCCCATCACAAATTTATTCATTCTAGCCCTTGAGTCCACCACTAAAGTTGGAGCATACTTGGATAGTTGGGTGAACTTAAGAGCATACTCCTTCACACTTATACCTCCTTGATGAAGGTTAATGAATTCTTGCATCCTTCATTCTCTCAACTCTAGGGGAAAGAACCTATCTAGGAATGCTTCTTTGAACCCTTCCCACTCTATTGGACCCGCTTCTATCGGTCTACTATCTTTCCATTGCTCATACCAAATTTGTGTTATGTCTCTCAATTGATAAGAAGCTAGTTCCGCTTTCTCTACCGTAGTCAAGCCCATGATGACAAGCACCTTATACACCTCATCTATAAAACCTTGAGGATCTTCTTCCATCTTGGAGCCATAAAACTCTGGAGGGTTCATCCTCAAAAACTCCTTTACTCTAGAAGCACTCATCCCCCTTATGGGGTTTGTCGGAGCCACAACATCCCTATTGGCTTGCGCCGTCAAGGCTTGAGCCAAAAATTGCATAGAAGCCCTAAACTCCGCTAGGGTGGCATTCCCAATTGGAGGGTCATTTGGAACTTGAGGAGGAGCTTGGTTTGGAACTTATGGAGGAACCTCTTGTTCTCCATTGTCTTCCTCATCCCTCCTAGCATTAGCCCTAGTATTAGCCATAACCTAGAAAACCATAGGGCAAAGGTTAGGGGAAAGACCTACTAGATCTAAACTCTATAGCACGACTTAGAGAATGAAGAAGTGAAATTTCCTAAGCATCCAATAGCCTCATATTCATAAATGTGGCGCACTTCACATTTATGAACAAGACTCTACTAGACGTAGTTTGAGACAATCCTAGAACCATTCTAAACCTTTTGCTCTTATTACCAAGTTTGTGACGACCCAGGGTACCCCCTAGACATAACATGGCGTACTTGACCATGAAGGGGTCGCATACAAGCCCTTAGCAATATCATAACATAAGATCATAGAAAGTACGGGAAAATTTAAAACTTCTTTAAAACCATACAATCGAAAACATTTTTCATAAATAAGCAAAAGTCTTTACTACAACTTTGTCTCAAACCATCTATTAAAACTCCTGAATAAAAGATTTGGGACACAGCCCACATAAATGTCTAAAAAATAAAGAAATGACATACAGGAAAAATAAGGGATTTGTCCTCGAAGCTATGAGGACTCACCAATTCTTCAACTCTTCTTGCACCTTAGAAACCTAGCCAATCAACTAAATCTCCAAAATCCTACATTTGATTAGAATGTAGGCAATATGCATTAGTACAAAATGTACCAAGTATGAAAGCTAGCACAACATCATAAGAGCATCTCAAAATGGTTAGCCAACATATGACATAAGCATAACAGATAATAACTTAGTCATAGCATAATCATCATAGTCATATCATAATCTCCAACATAAGCATCATACAAACTTAAGTCAACATAAGACATGGTTAATGAGCATAGGAGATAAGTCATAATCATAATAAGCCAAGCTTTCAACATAAGCACCTTAATTATAAGCATAATTGACTCTTAGTCATCTCAAATCATAATAGCACCATTATCAAGTAACCTCAAAAGCATGCCAGTGCAAAGCATGAATAGCATCCCATAATACCACCCAAGCCAAGTACCCCCTTTTAGTCATCTTAATCATAGTCTATATACATGGTCAACTCTTAAGCTTATTTACCATAAGGGTAGCATACTTCTAAGAAACCTCAAAGCACACTAGTGCAATGCATGAAAGGCATCCCATAATACCATTCACACTAATTATCACCTTGAAGTCAACATAGTCATACTTACCCTCATTTAGTCTCACTCTTTATCTTACTTCATATGGAAAAGGGAACTATCATCCGTATTCAAACATATCATGGAAGGCTGCTATAGCACAACCCTATCTTAAAATACATCACTTATAAGAACTCTTTCTTGAATGACCCTAAGTCATACTTGTGCAATGCACGAATAGCACCCCATAATACTAGTCATGCTAAGTACTACTTTTAGGTCCTCATACTAATACTTCTTGATTTGGAACGTAGTTCCTCTTTTTAACTTTATAACAATATGAGGTACTCTCTTAAGCACATCTTAGTTCATCATTAGGTTGAACCCTATGAGATACTACTTTTATCATGTCTAGGTTCATCATCTACATAGACCCTATGACATACTACTTTAAGCATGTCTAAGTCCATTCATACTCTTGAACACTATGAGGTATTTCATTAAGTAAGTCTTAGTTCAATTATGCTTTAGAACACTATGAGATGCTTCTTCAAGCATGTCTAAGTTCATTGGATATGGAGATACCTACTAGAAACCTTAACTCAACTATGTAAAGGCTTCCATCTCATGAGACCTAACTTTGGGAAACCCACACTCTACTATGTAAGAGTTCCCCCCCCCCCCTCCTTTAACTTGGATAGTTCTCACATCAACTAGGTGTGGCTCTCCTTTCTTCTTGGAGTCAGGAACCTATCTTGTGTGCCATTCCATCTCATTGTCAATATCCACTTGGAGCCAAGGATACACCCTAAGGTTTACTTGTTAAACCTTGCTTAACACTCATGTCTCATGGAAGGACGTGCCTGACCACCAATCCATGTTCAAGTGATTCTATCACTTCATACTTTCAAGCATTCATAAAGTATATTAGGTGAGTATAGGCCTTTCACCACAAGTCCACCTATTAGACTTCTATTCATCACATTGACTCTACTCTCAAAGCCCTAGTGATTCAACATTCATGACTACAAGCCTTACTCTCAAATATTTTCTTCATTCTATCATCATACATATCTAGATTACAAGACATTTAAGTAATAAGTTTCATCTTAAGCAATTCTCATCACACTACTCATTACTAGGTGATTCTTAGTCATAATTCATCATAAAGGCTCAATTCCATCTTTACAAGTGAAGACCCATCATGTTCAATTCATAATTACATGTTCCTAACCTTGAAAAATTACTACTCATGTCCTTGATTTAAGAGAATCACTTTTGAACCTTCAATTTGACCTCTAATGGCATAAACCCACAAATATCACATTCATCAATTTAGACTAGGCTTTACAATATAAATCACATAAATTCATCATATTATCACTAAACAAAGAAAAATCGATCATAATTAGGTATTATCCACTAGATTGGAATCATACCAACAATATAAGAAGAACCCTAATTAGAATTGGGTTGTGATCTACAATTGGTGGATTACTAAGGGGGCTCTATGGGTGGAATAATCCATAGATGAAAAGCTAAAAATACCTTAATCAATGCCCTAGCACAAGCCTTCAACAATGGAACCTTTGTTCTTGACCTTAGCTTCAACCTCTAGCTTCTTCTTCAATTGAGGTCTTTCTAGAGAGAGGAGTGATTTGGTGTTTTGATTTGGGTCTTGTGTAAAGTGAATTAAAATTGAGGCTAATAACTTAAAATACCTTATATAGGTGTTTAAAATCCATATAAAATGACCCCTAATTAAAACCACTTAAAAAGGAATTTACTAAAAGCCCCTCAACCAGGCAGCCCCTTGCCAGGGGTCACGTCCACTTAAACAGTCCGTAAAGGGCACCACGGCCCATGGTGATGCCCATGGTCCCTTGAACAGTGACCTCCCTAGCTTGGCAAACCTCTTTGAGGCTAAGGGAAGACCACGAGACCTCCCACGATCCGTGGTCAAGCCAATGGGTCGTGGTCCCTTAGGTAGTAGCTAGGCCTAAGGACCTTGCCTCCCATGACTCTAAGGGGACTTCAGAACCGTGGTCAAGACCACTGGCTATGAAGGTGGCCGTGGACCCTTGGGCAGTAGCTTGCCAAGGTTGGGCTGCCTTGGCTCCTTGGTTTAGGCTTGCCCTTTTGCCTTGGTACTTATCCTTCCTATGCTCAACCAAACTCCAAATGGTCTTCTAAGCTACAAGGTCTAACATGTACCTTGACGTTCAACTACTAAGCCCCTCATTCCAAGCACGTAAACTCTCATCTACGACTCTAATTCTCAACATCACCCTCGAGAACCCTAGCTTTTGGCTCTAGTTTAGTCTACTAATTTTTGGGGCGTTACAATACGACCCATGTAGAGTTTCATGGGCCGTGAAGCATTCCTTGAAGGGCAATCTGTCAGTTTTGAAGTTAGGGTCCTTTTGGTTTTTCCACTATGTGTTTGGTACTTAAGCTATGTCATTTTAACCCCTATTCTAAGCCTAAACCATGACGTTTTACACCTAGTTAAGCGCTTAGAAAGTGTTAGTAAGTTCTTTTACGTTCATTAACACTTCAAGTCATTAGAGTTAGGTTCCAAGAGGAGAAAATCTAGGGTTTAAAGGATTCTTCGAGTTTCATCGATTTCGCCAAGAACTTTGTTATTCCAGGTATGGAAGACTATCTTACTGATGTACTGAGTTCGTCTCCATGCCCTACATCTATTTTTCTATAAGTAAAGATTAATCTAGGGTTATATCCTTAGTTTTTATAATTCTTGAGATGAGTTTCTTAGATGAGTTCTAAATTCTATTTCCTAATTATTGAGTTGTTATATCTTGCATTGAGATTCTTGAGTTGATTGTTCATGTCTATTTTTCATAATGAACCCTATTGTTAAGTTTTAATTGAGCATTGATTGAGTTATTATTGAGAATCTTTTTAACCAAACAATTGTCTGAAACTGATTTTTTGAGAAAGTAAATAAGAGTTTTGAGTAAAGTTTAAGGAGATATTTTTTAGTAAAGTTTAAGGGAACTAATTGATTTCCAAATGTATTATTTTTACATTGAGAAAAGAAAAACTTTGATTTCTTCAAAGATATTTTAGTGTAGTTACCTCTTTTAAGAGGTTATTTTAAGTAATTATATCAAAATAGAGAAAGAGTATGCTTTATACTTTTTAGCATGAGTATATTATTGGGAGTAGTATTGAGCACCGATATGAGGATGAGTTCAAACAACTCAAAATCCTCATAAACCATGTTTGTTAACATGGGTAAAGGATCATACTATTTAGATGAATCCTTATTACTTAGTGAATCCACTTAGTAGAGAGGTTCTATACCCCGGCACGGTATATGATAGTTCTGCTAGCGTGGGTGAGATGTTGTATCATCACATAGCTCATAGTGATTGTTGTCGATTAGAAATCTCCCAAATAGAGTTAAAGTATTTTTTTTACTGTATCACTTATTATGCTGAGTTTTAGAAATGAGTAAGTACTTGTAAAGTTGTAAATGATTTAGTTCCTTTATTTCTATACATTTAGCTTGAGAATATCTTTATCTATTGCAGTCCTTTCTTTCAGTTGTTTCACTTTGGCTATATTACATACTCGTACATTCAATGTATTGATGTCAGTCGACCTACATCTTTTATGATGCAGATACATGTGTTTAGGATCATCAACAAGTATTTCGTCGATATCACTTTACACTCTAGTTAGCTTTTGGTGAGCCTCTTACATTCTGAAGGACTCAACTTTTCTTTCCACTTTTGTCATTTTAGGGTGTCGCGGTTCTTGTCCCGACATCCATGTTAAACTATAGAGGCTTTAGAGTTGAGGAGTCTCTCAATACCCTATTTTCCTTTGAGATATTTTGCAAACTATTATTATTGCATTCAGTATTGTTTAGACTGTATGAGTTGAGCATTTTACAGTTGTAATGATTCACTTCTGTTTTAAGCCTTTAAACGCTTGAGTCAATCTTCCACTAAGTAGTCAGTCAGTCCAAGGGTTAGCTTGGGGACCAACAATGGTTCTCTAGTGCCGGCCATGTCCAGGCTGTAGACTCAGGGCGTGACATATATTTAATGATTTACATTTACATACAACTATAGAAATAGGGTCAGCGGTACTAATAATGTATACATTATTAACCTCCAAAAAGTCATTAATAATCAAACTAGTGAACCTATGAAGAAAGTACTATGTATAACATTATGTCATGAAACACATAACTAATATAATATTGCATGTAAATGTACTGTATTATATTCATATATATTTTTTTTTATGACTTACCTTTATAGGCATCTAATGTTATGACAAGCTACAAAATATTCAATAAAGTCATCTTTATCATGATTTATAATTTATAACATATCTAGCATATAGGTTGAATACAAAATATAGTCATTTTCTATATATAAGAAATTTGTCTCATGTAGTACATTCTTCATGAATAAATTACATAGCATACCAATATCGTAAAATAAATGATCTACAGAATATAGAAGGAAAAATAATATATAACTAGCAATTTATGAATCAAGAAACAAGTAATAACTCTATAAGGCACATAGCACACATAATCATATAACCAAGTAAACTATAATAGACGTATATATGACCTTTTATTAAATTAATTTACTAGATAACTAATACTTACGCAAATTATGAAATATTTCCTTTATCCCTAAGAAGAGTAGTAGCCTAGTTGTGAACTTCATTGCACATATACCGTAAGCTTGAATTAACAAATATAGCTTGGTTACCAAAGTCCAGGTCAACAAGGCCATAATAATAAATAAAAAATTTTGTAGCACAATAATCTTAGTTAAATCAGTAGTTCACAATAGATATATAACAATTCCTATAAAGCCCATTGAGGCGACAAGGATAGCTATAATCACATGAAATATATTAAAATGTTCACAAGGCCACAATGTTTATAATACAATTGAACATTCTTACACCTAAATTGACTACATATTCGTAGTCACACATTCTATAGAAGTCATCCATGAAACAAAGGGTCATATGCTAGAAAATGTCTCCTTGAAAAAGTTAACATTTGACCTATTCGCCTAATATAAGGTCACCTTTAATAGACGAAATTTATATGACACTATGTTGAGTGTGAATTAGAAGTAACCTCCCATGACTTAGCTCTACTGCACGATCTAAATGATGAAAGATTAGTAACTACCTCTAAATGCCTTGTAGCCTCCTAATAAGTGTGGTGCACAATACACCCATAAGCAAGACTCTACTATACACGACTTGTGGACTCCCTAGGACACGACCTGCTCTGATACCAAGTTTGTGACGCCCCAAACTAGGGGAGGCATAACTGACACCTAGTACCTTATTCGACCGAACTAGCCACTAAAACATAATAGAAAGAGAATAATGAGACCCAACAAGGCCATCACAATTAACTATTGAAACAAGATAACTGGGCTCACAAAAATATTAATGACACAATGAAAGGACCGATAATACCATCATAACTGATAAAGAATTAGCAAGCCGAGATGGCTGCAACTGAAATCATATAGTACAATAATTTGACAAGGTTATAAATGGAAGCTGAGACGACCCAACAAGGTACATCCACAAGTTTTTAAGAATACTACAACTCAACTAGTTGAAAAAGGCCACAACTATACCAACAATTATATATAAAACTCAAGTACACAAAACCTATAGACAACCAGCTTCTCTAGGAAGATTGGAGCTTACCACTCCTCAGCTGAGTTAACACTTCCATTGCAAAGGCTGATCAAGACCTCTTTTTGAACCTACAACACGAATGCAACATCCCTAGGCAATGGGATGTCATTATGAATGAAAATGTATTGTTATGAAAGGCGGAAAGTAAAATAATAAATAGATGTAGTAAAAAGGCAATATAGATACCACTTGAAACTGAAAGTCTTATAGCCTTCATGGCTGACATCTGACCTCATAGTAATCAAATATGCATGGTATGCTCGAGTAATCGCATGTCATGAATACATATATATATAGGCAAATGCATGACATACCCAATCAAATGCTAGAAATGGCGATGTCTTTCGTTATCTAATGGCAACATATGCACCAACTTGTGGCCAACTCTGTCTCATACGTATAAATATAGCGAATAGGCCTCATACCTCCCTTACACATCACTTGTTTTTTTTTATAGATATAGATAATATGCTTACATGTTATGTATTTCATAAAGGTATCAACACATGCATAATTTTATTTTATTTTTTAATAATAACTTCTATGTTATTCACATTCTAGATTGTTTGTTTATAGGCTATGCATGGTATGAATTATTATAAAAATGTTATTTGTTTCATAGAGAACATAATTATATGTTATATATTTTGTAATATAAGTCCTCACAATCTTCTTTCTCATGCCTTACCTGGTTCATAAAATAATAGATTACATACTACGTCCATACATGTTAAAGGATGCACACCTACAAGTCAATGATTCATAGATTGTATATATGTTATAGATGTTGTAAGCCACCAGCTTATATGCCACATGCCTCGTGGGTAATTTGTTTGTGTATTAGATATTTTTTTCAAAATTTTGCGTAATTAGAATGTGGAATTTTAACTAATCAAATGATATATGATATATCGTCTATAGGACATAAATGTGTTTTTCTATTAAAAAAACTATAATCTATGTGCTAATATATCACATGTCACACAAAACCTGATAGTTACATGTCATGTGTCCCTTTTGGATTATGTACTTAAATGCTATTCATATTATATGTTCATAGAAGTTGTTTTATCCATATCCATTGCTTATACTCTATGTGCTTCACATAACATGTGCTTATATATTGTATTCATAAAAATGTTAGCACATATGTTATATGATTAAAATCATATTTTCTCTGGCATATGCCTACGTATTGTAAATTAGTTTTTCTCATACTAAATGAGTCTTTTGTAAAATGGTATGCATTTTGTAATGAATGTGTTTTGGTGTTACATGGTATGCACTTTGAAGAATATTGTCACGCCCTGAGCCTACACCCTAGGCGGGACTAGCACTCGAGAACCATTGTTGGCCCCAAGCGAACCCTTGGCTTGGCTTACTTACTCAGTGGAAGACTTAAACACTTAGAAGGTATTAAGATAACATTCACTGGCCAAAAGTGGCAACTCAAGTCTCAACCATTGAAACAGGAAATAGAAACTCAATAACTAACATCTGACTATCTATGAAGCCTCTAAAACAACTGAGATGGATGTCGGGATAAGACCCCCATTCATCCTAACAAATGAAATACTAAAAAGCAAATGATAACAAATGAGCCCTCTGAAAAGCAATGAGGCTCACCAACTGACTCTGAATGCTCAACTGGATCAACGAGGCACTGGATGATCCTAGTTACCTGTGTCTGCATCGTAATAAGATACGGGCCAAATGACATCAGTACATTGAATGTACGAGTATGCGAGGGGAATTCTAAAACAAGAAATAAGCTTGAAAGGAACTGAAGAACTTACCTGGCTCAACTCAACTCAACATAACTGAACTCATTTCAATATAAAACAGTTTATAAACAAGTGCAATATAAAGAAAAGTTGTTTAAAACATGATGTCAACTCTGTGTGTATACAAAGATACATATAACTCTGAAATGTATGTAAAAATACAATAAATTGTGTATATAAGAATACAATTACTTATGCGGAGTTTCTCTAACCAACAACCATTACTTAAGAGCTATTGTGATGATACATCATTTTGCCTCACGATGCCAGGGCCGTCCTATACCTTGCCGATGGTATAGAACCTGAACTACTAAGTGGATCCAGTAGTCTATGCTAAAAAGCACTAAAGGAATCATCTAAAAAGTATGACCCTTTTCTACCCATAATGGCTACATGGTTTATGGGGGATGTGAGCTGTCTAAACCCTCCCCCATATTGGTGTTCAATACTACTCCCAAAATATAATACTAGCTTTTATGTTTAAAAACATACTTCTTTCCGTGGTTTGAGATAATTACTCAAAACTTAGCTCAAAGACTATCTTGGAAATCAAAGTTTCCCTTCTTGCTTAATTGTGAAAGCATTTATTCTTTTCTGAAAACTAGCTCAAAGGCTTTTTGGAAATCAAGGTTTCCTTAATTGTTTAAATGTGAAAACATTTTAAACTCTTTGGGAATACATAGTACCCATATACCTTTAAATAAATGAACTTCAACTTTACTCTTTACTGAACTAAAAACTCAAGTCTTAAAACAAAGTTAAATCATTTGTAAAAGACTTTTGGAAGACTCTATAAACTTCTCTTGACTTGGCTCTTAATTAACTTCTCTTGACTTGACTATTAACTGATCCTTGAAATGAATTATGGATTCAAGGATTGAGATTTGTGATAGGAAAGATCTCATGATGTTTAGGAATGATTTTAGATAGCTAAACATGAGAAATGATCAAGAAATCACTGCCTGGGAGCAAGTCCGCGCTACGGAGATGCATTTAAATTTTTGGTCGCGAAATAAATTTTAAGGCAAAACGGTCCGTGACTGCTCCACGATGCGAGGAAAAAATTTCAATTTTGAGGAACAGGTCCGCGTCGCAGACCTGGTACCCAGATTCTGCCGATTTGTTCCTTCTTCGTTTTCTAACCCCAAATCGTCTAAAATCGATTCTTTTTCTCCAATTCTCCTTAGATTCATATACCCAGCATATGTACACAAGAATCTAATCAAACACAACTTTAAAATCGACCTTAAACTCTTAAGAACTCCTCAATCTCATCCCAAATTCAAGAACGAAAGTAAATTCAAGAACACATATCAAGAACAATCAAACTTTCAACTTTTAGGACGAATTCATGTTGAATTAAACATGCTTGTTGCGTGGGTGAACAAACCCAATGCTGTGTGAACTCACATACCTCGTAGGATTGAATCCTTGGCGAAATCCACAATCAAACTTGAACTTTCTTGACGAATCTTGCCTTTTCTCCTTCTTTCTCCTTCTCCAAGCCCTAGCGTAGAGTTCCAATTTTCTAAACTGACCAAATTCAGTTTGACCCTTAATTAATTCACTAAAATGAATTAAATAAATTGGGTAAGGAAAAGATCAAACTACCCTTTAAAAGTCCAGATTGGATATTTCCTTATTTGAACAACCCAACTTCCAATGGGCATAACTCACTCATACGAACTCGGAATTGCGCAAACTCGCCGGAGATGAAAAGATTATTCCAAAAGCTTTCCTACGATATCTAAAAACACACCTAAATCATCCAGAGCTAGGATTTATGGTTGTTTGAAGTTAGCCAAAAACCCAACTTAACATGCTTAACAAATTTTCCAGATTTTTTTATATTCTTTCCAAAAATGCATATTTCCACTTCTTAACTTCTTCCTAGTTATTTCAAATTGGTGAGATGTTACAATATCTCCCCCTTGGGAACATTCGTCCTCGAATGAGATTACTTTTACTAGGCTAAAGGTGTACTATCAATCATTCCGTTCAAACACCCAACAAGCAAATGCAAATACAACATGCAATCTCAATTAAAGAGTACTAAGAAGAAAATTAGTACCTTGATCTAAAATTTCTCCGGATTCGAAGAGATGTGGATATCTCTTCTTCATATCCTCCTCAGCTTCCCAAGTAGCTTCCTCAACAAATCGGTTCCTCCAAAGGACTTTGACTGATGCTACTTCCTTAGTCCTCGACTTGCGAACTTGGCGATCTAGAATTTGAACCGGAATCTCCTCATAAGATAATCTATCATTGATGCTAATATCTTCAGTTGGTATGATCAATGAATGATCACCCTTGCACTTCTTCAACATTGAGAAATGAAAGACCGAATGAACCGCGGCTAACTCTTGTGGTAGCTCCAACTCATAAGCTACATTACCTACCCTTTTCGATATTCTGTAAGGGCCAATATACCGGGGACTAAGCTTCCCCTTCTTACCAAATCTCATAACACCTTTCATGGGTGAAACCTTCAATTACACCCAATCATCTACTTCAAACTCTAACTCCCTTCTCCTAACATCAGTGTAGGATTTCTAACGACTCTACACCGTTTTCAACCTCTCTTGAATCACTTTCACCTTCTCCATAGCTTGATGAACTAAATCTGGTCATATCAACCCTGCTTCACCAACTTCAAACCATACAACATGAGATCTGCATTTTCTCCCATAAAGAGCTTCATAAGGAGCCATTTGAATGCTAGAGTGGTAACTGTTGTTGTAAGCAAATTCAATAAGAGGTAGGTGCTCATCCCAATTACCTTTGAAATCAATCACGCAAGCCCTCAAAATATCCTCTAAGGTCTGAATAGTGCGCTCTACTTGCCCATCCATCTGAGGATGAAAGGCAGTACTTAAGTTCACCTTTGAACCCAAGCCTTTTTGGAATGACTTCCAAAACTGTGCAGTAAATTGCGCACCTTTGTCTGAAATAATGGAGATCGGAACTCCATGAAGTCTAACCATTTCTTGAAGATACAATTTGGCATAGTCCTCTGTTGTATAGGTGATCTTTATCGGCAAAAAGTGGGCTGACTTTGTCATCTTATCGACAACAACCCAAATAGAATCATGCTGCCTACGAGACCTTGGTAAGCCTGTGATGAAATCCATGTTAATCATCTTCCACTTCAATTTCGGAAGTTCTATATTCTGAGTCATACCACTGGGCCTTTGGTGCTCTACTTTAACTTGTTGGCAATTCAGACACTTAGCAACAAATTCTGCAATGCCCTTCTTCATACTACTCCACTAATAAACTTCTCTCAAATTCTGAAATGCCCTTCTTCATCCTACTCCACCAATAAACTTCTCTAAAATCGACCTTAAACTCTCAAGAACTCCTTAATCTCATCCCAAATTCAAGAACGAAAGTAAATTCAAGAACACATATCAAGAACATTCAAACTTTCAACTTTTAGGACGAATTCATGCAGAATTAAACATGTTTGGCACATGGGTGAATGAACCCAACGCTGTGTGAACTCACATACCTCGTAGGATTGAATCCTTGGCAAAATCCACAATCAAACTTGAACGTTCTTGACGAATCTTGCCCTTTCTCCTTCTTTCTCCTTTCTCCAAGCCCTAGCGTAGATTTCCAATTTTCTACACTGACCAAACCCTTAATTAATTCATTAAAACGAATTAAATAAATTGGCCGGGTAAGAAAAAGACCAAACTACCCTTTAAAAATCCGAATTGGATATTTCCTTATTTAAATAGCCCAACTTCCAATGGGGTAACTCACTCATACGAACTCGGAATCGCGCAAAATCGGCGGCGTTGGAAAGATTATTCCAAGAGTTTTCCTACGATATCTGAAAACACACCTAACTCATCCAGAGCTAGGAGTTATGGTCGTTTGAATTTGGCCAAAAATCCAAGTTAACATGCTTAACAAATTTTCCAGATTTTTTTATATTCTTTCCAAAAATACCTATTTCCACTTCTTAACTTCTTCCTAGTTATTTCAAATTGACGAGATGTTACAGATACTATCTCACTTGACGTATGACTACCATATTGCTTGCCTAAACGTTACCTACTTCACAAAATACATAACTATATTTACGATGACCACTTATCATAGGCTAATTAATCACATGTTACTGTTTTCCAAAGCTCATAAGATTAGAACATTTATTCTAAATTTTTAGTCTATTAAATGACTTACGGTTTATAAGATATAACTATACGTGTTTGAAGGTATGCTCTTGTATTGATTATCTTTGTATTTTAGTGATTATATGTTGCCGTCCCTTAAAAACTATTTTTGTATATGCTACGGATGCCCTAAACTGTCAATTTATAAGATACATGTTGTTTATATATTGTATGTACCACAGACCCTTAGTGCTTAAGTTAAATCCACTTATAATATGTCTCGTGAGGTACGTATTTAAAAGACATTAAGTACATGTGTATATACTGACTATTGAGGTACCAGTGGGCACTGGGTAATGGGCTAAAAGTTTAAATGAAAAAGATGTT
Organism: Solanum okadae; assembly: GCA_036553675.1. Lineage (NCBI taxonomy): Eukaryota > Viridiplantae > Streptophyta > Magnoliopsida > Solanales > Solanaceae > Solanum > Solanum okadae. The sequence continues at coordinate 8,994,790 of CM071686.1, read as the reverse complement.
TTATGATTAATTATTTAAATTTAATTCTATATATCATAACTTGAGTTTTTACATGACATGCACTCGTATAACTTTGGAGCTTGAGTAACTAAGGAACTTTTGTACTCCTGCTTATGCTCACCAATATGCATGATCAATTTCCTATTGAGAAAAAAATTGTGTATGATTTGGCGTATCTGCCACTTCTATGTATAGCGTTGTAATAACATATGGTCAAACATTATAATACTTATAATAAGGCAGTAATACATTGAAAGTTGGAATATCTCGCCCACTGCATTAAAATTTTCTTATTGAATTCACATGTTCGTACTTTACATGAGTATGTATTGTTTCATTCTCAATACCTAAACTTTGAATGACATTTGTTCATACATTAGGTACTATGTGCCTACTTGAAATAGATTAGTAAAGATAAGTTTTTCTTGTTGAGAAACATTTTGCATTGTGTGGTAATTTGATAATGTTTTTCTCAGACATTACTTTATTAATATGGTGTATATAGTCTTATGAGTTTTAGGTTTGAGATATTTTCATTTATTGAAATTTTAAAAGAGTTCCTAGTGTAATACTCACATGCAGTTATTTATTTATTCGACGACGAATGTTCCTAAGGGAGGGGAAGGATGTAACACCTCGGATGTTTATAATTTTCCTTTGCCTCTTATGGAAGGCTTATGTGCCTAAATTTGAGAGTTTTATTATAGCACTGTGCATGATTTGATAACATCACATTTTAAATCGAAATCTAAAAAAAATATTTATTGCCCTCCTAAAATATTTTAAATACTTATGAAAATATTCTTAGTTATGATATATTTGTATGTGTATTTATATTTATAAGAGTTTTATCAATTAATAATATTTTAACGGAGACACTAAATCTTGTTATGTCAAGAAATTATTATTATATATGGTAGTCTTTGTTCAAAATAATTTTCTATTAATTGTATTATACTCTTAAGAATTATACACATTTTACTACGAAATAACCAAATGTATAAGTAATGAGATTTATGCTTTATATGATTTATTTGTATAGCAATAAATATTAGATTAATTTATGATGTACTGATAAATATGTACATAGCTAATTATTTTGTTACTTTGTAATATAATTTAATGTTTTTAAATAGTTAGTAAGTTATTTTATTCAGTTAATGACCCATCACTTTATTATATTATATTTTTTTAACACCTAGAATTCTTAATGGCTAGGAATAGTTGCCAACAATTTCATTTAATGCTCTTTGTATATATACTAGATAAAGGGTGCCCGTGCAAGGCATGGGGTTTAAGTATTGAGACACAAATAAAGAAGAGATAATTAAATCTAATATTAACACAATTGCAAGAACTACAGAACATTATACTGGGAGCTTGCTAGAAAGGCTAAAACATATCAGTCTTTTTGTTTTTTCGACTAAGCCTATGGTTGTGGAAGCAGTACTACAAACTTCTTGTTTGAAGGCTATATCTTGTTCGTTTTAGTTGTCGGAGGATATAATTTTAAGGTTGTAGCAAAGATGTTGGAAATGGAATGCAAATACAAGCTAATAAAGCATGGTTATGGTTTCTCTAACAGCAGTGGCAAGACATCAATAACTTAGGACTTAATAGCTACTTTCTCCAATTATCTATGCTGGTTCTCCAAACACATAATGTGCTATAACCAAAGTCGAGCAAGATGATGAATAATTACATAGCTACTATATGGCAGGCAGTATCATTTCCTATATTGCAGTTGCATAGAACTTCAGTTTCGAACCAACTTGGCAGATCAGTTGTCACCCTGACTGCTTCAATCTGGAACGATTCACCATTGAATTCGTGTGGATGTGATTCCACTTCGTATCTTAAGATCCAGGACTATAAATCACCGAAAACAACAGGAATTAGACGGACCACTCTAATCCACTAATCCTATTTAACGATGAATTAACAAAAAATGTTGTTAGCTCTAGACTATTTAGTAATGGGCATTTAAAAATTATAATAAATGAATTCAAGAAAATGCAAAGAGGGAATTTTAGTAGCTCAGTTGGTTGACTTTCATCTAGTTCGATTCCCACGTTGTAATTTTGAACCATTATGTAGTGCAGGGAGAGTGTTGTTATACCTGAAGAATATGGTAGGATTTGTAAGGTTATGAACACTTATTGCACTGTCCCGTTTTGTCATGCCATGGTAATAATCTTTACCTCATAATGACAATGGTTCTCTATGCTTCCTAATAGCAGCAACGACAACTCGAGCCAAAACCCATGAAAGGGGTTTCTTGTTGTGCCTCAATATGGCGATAAAAATGGTGTCCAGACAAGAAAATAGCCAACTCAAGGATGTTGAGGGTGACACAAATGGCGAATCCAAGTACCCAACTAACATTGTCTTCAATATACAAAAGGAATGTGCTACCAATGGCATTGGACGTGTAGAGCGCGTAAGTATACCAATAGAAGAAAATCGCTTGATGATTTGGCTTATGGAATTGATTCGCTCCCATTGATCCGATGGTGAAACGTGGTCCTCTGTTTTCCAAATATGCTAGAGCTAAGCTGCATATAAGATTGTAAGATGGAATGTTGATGCATTTCTGCATTCATTTGAACCATCAAAGCATTTTGGAGGTCTGAATGTGTCGATCACTGTTGTGAAGGTGAGAAGCAACACCCCCTAGAAGCCAATTTGGGGGGAAAAAACAATATATGGTACATTAGATTAGTTTAATTTCAATACGCGATCAGGTTGTCTAAAGATAACTATAAGTAACTGCTTATAAAACATACTTCGAAAAATAAAACAATCAACATGTTATGACAAGCTAAATTGTAAAACGAATACAATGGCTAATTTCCTCAGTTATTAGGAAGCAACCTGCTACGACCCGCTAAATTCTACTTTGTCGAGCTGAACATGTTATACACAGTTCTCTATCAAAGCAAAATCAACATTGCTACCTGCATCCTCATTCAATAATGTTCTACTATACTCCGTAGGAGTTACATGATGCCAAATATCCTTAGCTATTCCATTCTCAAATAATAACATTAATGTCATGATTCAAATCAAGGTATGAAGATATTAGTAAAAGTAGGAGTAAATAATTTGGAGGGAACTTATTGGGAATGAAATAGAAAGTTGCACAATTGTCTCACCATGACTTTATCACATACAAACTTACCATTTTAAAGCTTTTATATGATGATTTTATATATTTTCATTTTTAACTTAGCATGGTACCTTTTTATATGATGTTTGAATTAAGAATGAGAAATCGGGAATTTCAAATAACATTCATAGAGTTCAAAATACAATTGTGATGTGAAAACTCAAGATATATCAATGTAAAACGAACAATGACAATTTTGGCAACCTTTGACTTACTAATAAGGTTGAAATGCAATATATTAGAAATTCCCTCATGCTTCTTTAGTTTTATTTCGTTGTCAGGAATTTATGACACCCAAATAACGTTGAAGAAGTGCAGAACTTAGTTGTGGAGTACCTGTGCCTCAAATTATGCAATGGAGGAACTCATATCTGTTAAAAAGATTACTAATTTCTGTCGAAGAGGAGGAGCTACCTGCAAGACATTAGAAATAAGCAAACTGGAATTAATCTTTAAAAGCCTCCACTGATGTAATAGTCACCCGAATGACTGAATCTATTGTCTCCATAAATTAGCCTGCAATTTGATCTCAAGACGGAACGAATACACATACAGGTTGCAGCGCAGTTAACGACTTGAGAAACTAGATTACTATTATATTGAGCATATTCCGGTCTACAATTCACCATCATATTTGTCTTTCTTCAAAAACATCTTCAAGAATTTCATACTATGACCTCCTAATACAACATTCCGCACTATGATAGAATTTATTAGTATTGTAGGACTTCCCTGCATATACTAAGCATACTACAACACTTTAAAGTACTTGAGAGAGCATCTAATTTGCATTAGAATGTCCATTTAACTAAAGTCTATTGGAATCTTGGTAAGAGTATGAAAATTGAGCTCGAAACAATATGAAAGAACAATAAAACCAAAAGTCTGTCTTCAATTTTCAATAACCTTGAAACTAAAATGGTTAATTTTCAAATAAAACCATACATCTGGAGTCCCCAAAAGCAAAAGCAGCGAAAATAATTCAAAGGGATGAGCGACAAGACTCATAAATATTTCGTTTGTTCAGGATATATTGCAAAGAATCTTACCGAATTATTTAGTTGTTCCAGGCATATCACCGAACACCTTGGGTTCATCAATCTTCCCCGGAAATTATGTAAATTGGATAAAAAAAAAGTAATACATGCATGTAGAAAATGTAGCAAAATATTATACGGAACTATGAGTATGATCAAATTCAGGAAAGAAAAAAAAAGAAGCGGCAACAAACTGAAAAGGAAAAAATGGAGCGCCATTTTTCCTCCTTTGGTAATTGCCTAGTTAGAGGGAAGAAAGCTTTTCATTTGCATTAGGGGAAGGACACACGTTAAACCCAAAAGGCATGCCGCTAGAGCTTGTTAATAGGTCAGAATAGGAATGAGATGATAAAATAAAATATAGGAAAAGCTGCACTTTGAATTGTGAAACGCGTGGATCAATTCACGTGGCCGCTGAGACACGCGGCAAACAATCCGGGGAATAGAAAAGGCCCAACAGAAAAGAATCTCCCGTTGAGACACGCAGCAAAGAATCCCGGGAATACAAAAGAGTCAGGAGAAAATGATGTCTTTTAAGGAATGAAATGACAGGAATACCCTTGGTCGTCCAAGGGCACCACCACTTCTATAGAATGATATAACTCTACCTTGTCAGTAAAAGGAAGATAAAAAGCATTTATAATGCATCTAGAAGAACCTTTTAGTCACGACCGTATTATCGCTAGTCCACCTCTTTGATTGTTCTTCATAAATCAAGAATTCCTTTTAAGTTATCAAAGTGAAAAGTTGAGTTTTCTTTAATTAAGATTGAGCTACAAAGGAATTTATATTTATGGCCATTGTAACAAGTAAAAGGATTGGAATTAAGGTATGTGTTAAGGCAAACTTCTCTTTTTCATATCGCATGAATTCCAAAAATATATAAATCACGGAACAAGTTATTTTTACTATTCTATTGCTAGAAAAACCCTCTGAGAGAGGCATCGAGATATCAGCTGGTGTCGTTTCTTGATTGTATCGTGTCGTTATCACACTTGTATTATTGTGTAGTATGTTTGATGGCTAAAGTTATTTTTCATCGAGTTTGTAATTCCTTACGTCCATTAGTGAGCTATTGTCTTAAGTGTGAGGCTAAAATGTTGGAGGATATTATGTTGCACCTAAGAGGGGTTATTAAGCCACGTTTTCTCGTCAAAATCTTTTACAAAATGTTATTTGAAAATGATATTAATACCTAACATCATACTCTATTTTTTTGTGATATACTTGTCAAGCAGCCATGTCTCTGGAAAGGGTTGTACTATTACCAAATTGAAGTCGTTCATAATCAAGTCAAGCTTGTTAGTCTCCTTTTGAGTTCCTAAGTGAATAATTTTCTAAGTTTAAGTTGAGTCAAGATCTTCAAGTCTATTATGAGTTTTGTAGGCCTAAATGATTGTATAAAGTTTAATAAAGTCATGAGGAGATCTTTTCAGCACCTTAAGATACTTGTAATCATCCTCAAGTTTAAGTTAGCTTTCTAAAGTCGAGTTAAGTGTTCCGATTTATTCTCCAAGCATTTGAGGTTCTACGAGACAATTACATGTTATACTAAAGTGATACGGGATTATGAGAACACGAGAACCAACGGGCCAAGATTGACAATATTAATATGGTAACATATATTCATTACAAATCCATGACATGACATGTTATGCCTTCTACTCCTGAGCTATAATCGGGAGGTATGAGGCCTATTGCCTATATTTATACATATGAGATAGAGTTGGCCACAAGTTAATGAATATGATGTTGGTTAGCTTCCGAAAGGCAACACCATTGCTAGCATTTGGTTGGGTATGTCGTGCATTTTCATTTATATATATATATATATATATATGTATGTATATGTATTTATCACATGCTATTACTTGAGCATACCATGCATGCATGTTTGATTACTATGTGGTTAGATGGCAGTCATGAATGCTATAAGAGTTTCACTTTCAGGTGGTATCTCTATTGCCTATTTACTGCAACTATTTATTATTTTACTTTCCGCCTTTCATAACAGTACATTTCATTTGTATTGATGTTCCATTGCCTGGGAACGCTGCATTCGTGCTACATGTTCAAAAAGAGGTCTTGATCGGCCTTTGCAAAAGAAATGTTAACTCATATGAGGAGTGGTAAACTCCAATCTTCCTAGAGTAGTTGGTTGTCCATAGGTTTTGCGTATTTGAGTTTTATGTATAACTATTGGTATAGTTATGGCCTTTTACCAACCAGTTGAGTTGTAGTCTTAGAGACTTGTGGACATACCTTGTTGGATCGTCTCAGCTTCTATTTATAACCTTGTCGAATTATTGTATATATGATTTCAGTTGTAGCCTTGTCGGCTTGCTAGTTCTTTATCAGTTATGTTGGTCTTGCTGGTACTTTCATTATGTCATTAATACTGTTGTGACCTCATAGGTCCATTTATCTTGTTTCAGTAGTTAATTGTGATGGCTTTGTTGGGTCCCATTATTCTCTTTCTATTATGTTTCAATGGCTAGCTCTGTCGAATAAGGTACCGGGTGCTAGTTGCGTCTCCCCTAGTTTGGGGCCTGACAATGTGGTAAGTTAATTTTTTTTTTTTTAAAATATAGCTTTATTAATAGTTCAACATACATATATTGTAAACTAAAACCGTAGTTGATTATAGCTATTAGAATAATATAACAATAAATAAATTTGTGTACCAAAATATTAAGTTAAATATGATCATATAAATAGTAACAGTTTATTACTAAAAATAATTTTTTTAAAAAAAGAATTAAAAGTGAATAATAAATTTAATAAATTGTTTTAACTTAAAAATTATGGCATTTAAAACGCGCAACACACGGGTATGAATAAAAGTATAATATTGAGGAGAGAATAAAATTACTCCCACTGTCTCATATTAGATGGAAACTTTTTATTTTATACGGTAATTAAGAAATCATTAATATATTAATCAACTTTATTACTTTGCCCTTTGTTCATATTAATTAGCCTCTTGAAAAAAGAAATTATTGGGTCTTCAAAGTTGTTTAAAATTCCAAAGGCAATAGTAAGGGTAAAATGAAAAAAATAAATTAATACTATCCTAATTTAGTAACTGACTAAGTAATATGGGGCAATTTTTTTTAATAAGATGTCCATCTAATATGAATAGAAGAAGTATTTTTAAGAGAGTAAAATAGAGAGTTTGATTGGAGTTGATTGTCTCCAAATATAGAAATCTCTATATTTAGAGAATTATATAAAAATAGAGTTGGAGAGGTCTTAAAATGATGTTTTGATTCTATGGCTGTACACCTCCCACCCCCACCTCCAACCCGAACAAAAAAAAAGGGTGAAAATCATTTCATCCTCCAACTTTGCTTTAAAAATCAAACTCCTCCCCTCGACTTTGAACAATCATCAAACCCCCTTCTTTATCCTAACAAAAAATTTTAAATGCCTATTATACCCTTTCATTGTCAACTCTTTTTTACTTCTTTAAAACTAATGATTTTTTTTTTGAATTCATGTAACAAATTTTTCACAAAAAGCATAATCATTTTTTCTTGAACAATAATAAAGTAAGAAATATTAATTAAGTATATGAGCTAATGATGCTTTATAATGAAGTAAATTAGCATAATGAAAAAAATATTTTTATTAATAATAATCAAAACCCATATATTTGTTTACACAAGTAAGAATAACAGAGAATAATAACTATACAAATATATTTCAATATAAAAATATAAAATAATTAATTTAATTAAGGTCTAATTTTTAAAGATAGTATTTTTTAAATTTAAGTTATTTTAAACTATAATTTATGTAATATTGCATTAATGTCAATCAGAACTTGTTTATTTATATAGACAATAGAGAATTCCCCGGAGGTTTATTTCACTTTACCCTCATACTAAAAATAGTTGTTTTGATTTACTTGTCCAATGAATGAAATCAAAAGAATTTTCAAATACTTTTTTTTATGTCTATTCTTAATATTAAATAACTGCATAAAATAGTAATAGTCAAATTTAAAGTTTCAAAATATTATTAATAATGTTAGTTTAGGAAAACATACCTCTAATTAACTTTTTTAGGGACATCATATCGGGAAGGGGTCAAGTAATATGAAACACATGGAGTAGAGAATGGAGAAAGACAAAAACACACACATACACACACTTAAATCATATTATATTGAAACAATAATCATAAATATAATATTAAATTTTGTGACAAATTCATAAAAATATTATTCTACTTGTAATGTTAATAACTTAAAAAAGATTATAAATATCTAGGTTAAAAAATAAATTATATATAATATAAAAAAAGTATTACATATAAGTGGTATAATAAGGGTAAAAATGGATAATGCATAGAATAAAGGAAGAGAGTTGATGATTATTCAAAGTTGAGAGGATAAATTGATTTTTAAAGTGAAGTTGGGGTGAAAATGATTTTAACCCAAAAAGAATAATCTTCTCTTTTGCCTCAATTATTGACTCTTCTAGTTTGGTGAAAACAGATAAGACAACTAGCAAGAGAGAGAGAGAGAAATATCATTCTTGTTTGCAATCGTTGTGTTTCAAGAATTAATCTTCTCAAAATCATTTTGTGTTTCCTTGTTTTGCTTTGCAGATTCAGAAATGGATATTGGGTTAGCAGTTGGTGGTGCATTTCTCTCTTCAGCTTTGAATGTTCTCTTTGATAGGCTTGCTCCTAAGGGTGATTTGCTCAAGATGTTTCAGAAGCATACGAATGATTTTCGGATCTTAAAGAAGCTGAGAATGACTTTGCTTGGTCTTCAAGCTGTGCTAAGTGATGCAGAGAATAAGCAAGCATCAAATCAATCTGTGAGCCAGTGGCTTGATGAGCTTCGAGATGCTGTGGATTCTGCAGAAAACTTGACGGAAGAAATCAATTATGAAGCTTTGAGGCTTAAGGTGGAAGGTCAGCATCAAAATCTTGCAGAAGTAAGTGACCTAAACCTGTGCTTGAGTGATGATTTCTTTCTAAACATAAAGGAGAAGTTGGAAGACACTATTGAAACATTGAAGGATTTGCAAGAGCAAATTGGTCTCCTTGGCTTAAAGGAGCATTTTGGTTCGATTAAACAAGAAGCTAGAACACCTTCAACTTCTTTGGTTGATGATTCAGATATCTTTGGAAGGCAGACTGATATAGAGGAATTGATTGACCGTTTATTGTCTGAAGATGCAAATGGGAAAAAGTTGACTGTAGTTTCTATTGTTGGAATGGGGGGTGTGGGTAAAACAACACTTTCTAAAGTAGTTTACAATGATGAGAAGGTGAAGGACCATTTTGATTTGAAAGCTTGGTTTTGTGTTTCTGAGGCATATGATGCTTTCAGAATAACAAAAGAGTTACTTCAAGAAATTGGCTCATTTGACTTGAAGGTTGATGACAATCTTAATCAGCTACAAGTCAAATTGAAGGAAAGCTTAAAGGGAAAGAAGTTTCTTATTGTTCTGGATGATGTGTGGAATGACAACTACAACGAGTGGGATGACTTGAGAAATCTTTTTGTACAAGGAGATATAGGAAGTAAGATCATTGTGACGACACGTAAAGAGAGTGTTGCCTTGATGATGGCAAATGAGCAAATTAGCTTGGACAATTTGTCTATTGAAGTCTCTTGGTCTTTATTTAAAAGACATGCCTTTGAAAACATGGACCCTATGGGACATCCGGAACTTGAAGAGGTGGGAAAACAAATTGCAGCCAAGTGCAAAGGACTGCCCTTAGCTCTGAAGACGCTCGCTGGCATGTTACGCTCCAAATCAGAGGTTGAGGGGTGGAAACGTATTTTGAGAAGTGAAATATGGGAGCTGCCACACAATGACATATTACCAGCGTTGATGTTGAGCTACAATGATCTTCCTGCACATTTAAAGCGATGTTTTTCCTATTGTGCAATATTTCCTAAAGATTATGCATTTAGGAAAGAACAAGTTATTCATCTGTGGATTGCAAATGGTCTTATACTGCAGGAAGATAGAATCATTCAAGATTCAGGCAACCAATACTTTCTCGAGTTGAGATCAAGATCGTTATTCGAAAGGGTCCCAAATCCTTCTCAAGGGAACATAGAGAAATTCTTAATGCATGACCTTGTCAATGATTTAGCCCAAATTGCATCTTCAAAACTTTGTATCAGATTGGAAGAGAGCCAAGGATCTCATATGTTGGAAAAAGGTCGACACTTATCATATTCAATGGAAAGTATCGACTTTGAGAAATTGACACCGCTCTACAAATTGAAGCATCTGAGGACATTGCTTCCAATCAGTTTCCAACATGGTGCTCCACTTAGCAAGAGGGTGCTGCATAGCATATTGCCAAGACTAACATCCTTAAGGGCATTATCGTTGTCAAATTATTGGACTGTGGAGTTGCCGGATGCCTTGTTTATCAAATTAAAGCTCCTCAGATTTTTGGACCTTTCTCAGACAGCGATTAAAAGGTTGCCGGATTCCATTTGTGCATTGTATAACTTGGAGACACTTCTCCTGTCACATTGTGATCATCTTGAGGAGCTACCGTTGCAGATGGAAAAGTTGATCAACTTGCATCATCTTGACATAAGCAACACTTCTTTCTTGGAGATGCCACTACATCTGAGCAAGTTGAAGAGCCTCCATGTGCTAATGGGAGCTGAGCTTCTTCTAGGTGGATCGAGCATGGAAGATTTGGGTGAACTGCATAACTTGTATGGATCTCTATCAATTCTAGAGTTGCAAAATGTGGTTGATAGAAAGGATGCCGTGAAGGCAAAGATGAGGGAGAAGAATCATGTTGAGAAGTTATCTTTGAAGTGGAGTGAAAGTAGTGCTGACAATTCACAAACTGAAAGAGACATACTTGATGAGCTACGCCCACACACAAACATAAAACAACTCCAAATCACCGGATATAGAGGGACAAAATTTCCAAATTGGCTAGCTGATCATTCGTTTCTTAAGCTAGTTAAATTGTCTCTTAGCAAATGCAGGAACTGTGATTCCTTGCCAGCACTAGGGCAACTCCCTTCTTTGAAATTCCTTTCCATTAGAGAGATGCATCAAATAACAAAGGTCACGGAAGAATTCTATGGCAGTTCGTCCTCCAAAAAGCCTTTTTACTCTCTTGAGAAGCTTGAATTTGCAAATATGCCAGGGTGGAAGCAATGGCATGTACTAGGAAATGGAGAGTTCCCTACACTTGAGAACCTTTCAATTATAAATTGCCCTGAACTCAGTCTGGAGACACCCATCCAACTTTCAAGGTTTCAAGTTATTGGTTCTCCTAAGGTTGGAGTTCTCGAGGGAATGAAGCAAATTGTTGAATTATCTATTATTGGTTGCAATTCTCTTACCTCCTTACCTTTTAGCATACTGCCCAGTACCTTGAAGAGAATACGGATATCTCGTTGCCAGAAATTGAAATTGGAGGTGCCAGTTGGTTATTGTAACATGTTTGTTGAGGATTTGAGCCTTGAAGAATGTGATTGTATAGATGATATATCACCTGAGTTGCTCCCAAGAACACGCAAGTTGAATGTATCTAATTGCCACAATCTTACTAGGTTTTTGATTCCTACTTCCAATGAAAGTTTCTATATTGGTAATTGTAAGAATCTTGAAAAACTTTCGTTGGCACTTCCATCTGCGATGACATCATTGAGTATAGGCTACTGTGAGAAGCTGAAGTGGCTTCCAGATCATATGCAGGAACTCCTTCCATCTCTTAAGGGACTGCATCTTTCTAATTGTCCAGAGATAGAGTCCTTTCCTCAAGGAGGATTGCCCTTCAATTTACAACAACTTGAGATCATTAATTGCAAGAAACTGGTGAATGGCCGAAAGGAGTGGTGTTTACAGAGACTCCCTCGTCTCAGAGAGTTAGAATTAGTGATCTATCATGACGGCAGTGACGAAGAGATGGAACATTGGGAGTTACCTTGCTCTATTCGAAGACTTGAGGTATCCAATCTGAAAACATTAAGCAGCCAAGATCTCAAAAGCCTCACCTCTCTTGAATTTCTATATATTGCTTATTTACCTCATATCCAGTCACTTCTGGAAGAATGGCGGCTTCCCTCCTCTCTTTCTGAGCTATATTTATATGGCCATCATGAGCTCAATTCACTAGGCCTTTGTTACCTCACTTCGCTTCTACGTCTACGCATCGGCAATTGCTGTAATCTCCAGTCACTTTCCGAATCAGCACTGCCCTCCTCCCTCTCTCATTTGACCATCAAGTATTGCCATAATCTCCGATCACTTTCCAAATCAGCACTGCCCTCCGCCCTCTCTGAGCTGACCATTAAGTGTTGCCGTAATCTCCAATCACTTTCTGAATCAGCACTGCCCTTCTCCCTCTCTAAGTTGACCATCAAGGATTGCCCTAAGCTCCAATCACTTTCTGAATCAGCACTGCCCTCCTCCCTCTCTGAGCTGACCATCAGAAATTGCCCTAATCTCCAATCCCTTCCAGTAAAAGGGATGCCCTCTTCCCTCTCTGAACTATGGATTTTCCGCTGCCCACTACTCAGCCCACTACTAGAATTTCAGAAGGGGGAATACTGGCCAAATATTGCTCAAATTCCCTTCATATTTGTCGATGGGAAACACCTGTAATGTTTAAAACGAATGGTGCTCTGACAAATGTAAGTTATTCTGTTCCCTCGGAAGCTTTTTACTTTTGCTTACTTCACTTTGCTTTTCTGTTAATTCTTTTCCTTTTTAAAATCTTGTTGAGCAGTGTGGAGTGTCTATTGCTCAAACCACGGCTAGTGACCAAAAATTGCTCATATTTCCACCATATATGGGAGAACCTGAAATAATTAAAATGAGTGGTGCTCCTACAGATATATAAGTTATACTATTTCCTTAGTATCTTTTGATTTTTAGTTACTTCTATTTGCTTGCCTGTTAAATCTTTTGGACCAGTGTTGTAGCATCTATTACCTCTGTGAAGTCGAGGAAATATCTTTAGATCAGGAAAAAACTCCTTATATTTGCATTGAAACATTGTAAAAGAAATCTAATATAAGCAGGAATTGAGATAATTTGCTCCAGAGTTGTCACCAGGATGTTTATCGCACAAAAGCACTTCATATATTCTTGTGACAAATCTCACTCTTCATGACCTATGTTCTCTCTCAAATCTTGCAGACTGGAAGTTTATTTGTCATCATGAAAGTTGTTCCACATTTTTCTTCTCTTCTACAGAGATAAAGGGTCCAAGAAATCCAACCTCATTTGTCATCTCTTCTACATAGATGGCCCAAGAAATGCAACCTCACTTTCTCAATTAGGTAGCCAAGACCTTCACAAGAGTTACGTCAAGCTTGAAATTTAAAGAAATTGAAAACGACTTTGAATGCCTACTTTCATTATTTACTCCATGTTGTACCATATTGATATCAAATTTGATGCTACTGCATTTTACATCAGTTTTTTTGGTATTCAAAATCCAGAATATTACATCCATTTTTTGGTTTTGATATTCAAAAAACTTTGGAGATTATGAAGTTTCTTTCAAGTTATGTCCATTACTCAACCTCGACTGACACCTCATAGCTAGCGGAAAGTCAAGGAAGTATATCCTAGTTGGGATGACTTCAAGGTTAGATAACAAAATAATGATTTACTTGTGTTTTAGTTACCAAGATGCGTATTTTTAAGTAATAGTTTGCACTCTCATAAATCAGCGAAATAGATTTCCTTCATTGGCACTCTCATCAGTCATCAGCCAGCGAAACAAAGAAACCGTCGGTTTCGAAATTCCAATGACACCCAAGTTTAAAAAAAAGACATCAACAGAGGAGAAGAATTCAACCCCACACCCATATCAACCCAAGTTTTCTGCTTTACCTGATGCGAAGAAGTTTATGGGTGAGAAAGGTCCAAAGGTATATATATTTTTTCTTCTCTCTTTCTCACTGCAGCACTTATATTGGTTTTTCCCTGCTTTACATCACAATGCTGTCGGAGTATATCAGTTTTCTACTGTTATTCAGATACTTAAAGTGGGAAATTGCTTCTGATTTGAGCTTTAAAATTTATCTTTATTGTAATTATTTTGATTTTTTCCTTCAAAACCTAAACGTGAATTTTTTACAACAACAATACACCCAATCTATGCCTGAATTTTTTCTGTTCCAATTGTTTTGCTACTACAGTATTTGTGTCCAGCCTAATTGGTGTTGTTCATTTTGTGAAACATCCTATAATTATTTGGAGAGATAATATCTTAGTTGATCACTCAACTATAAATTTTTTTCTGAGAAAATCACTCAACTTTGATTTTGAATACATGAGTCACTCAACTACAATTTTTTCTCTCAGGAAGTGACCCAACTTTGATTTTTAACCAAAATATCACTCAACTATGGAAGTTTTACTTACAAAGTCAATCAATCTATTTAATTTATTTTTTCATTATAATTTGCTAATATGAATTTTTTATTTAAAATCAAAATTTAAAAATTTTAAGAAATAAAAAGACATCTATTCAATCCATTTTAATGATCCGACTAAAAATATTTAAAAGGTAATTACTATGTTAGTTTTAGTTTTTTTTAATGTATTTATAATGTAAAGCTCTATTTCATTTGTTGAAAGCTGCAGTAGAAAATGTTTTGATGTGAAGTACAAACACTTGGAGTTTTCATTTGCCAAATGAGACTCGTTTAATATAAGTTTTCTTAATTAAGCATTCATATTTATGTATTTTTTAAATATGCAGTAAAATCAAGGTGTTCTTTTAGTTCTCACTTTAGATTGAAGTTGAAAATAATGAATTTGATTGGAGAAATGGTGAAACATATTGATTATTCATTTGCAATAAAAGAAAAGATACTTGAAGGTTTCTTTTTGTTAGATTTTTTCGTGGAATTTGCTTATGTTGGTTTTTTGGAGTTGTTTTTTTTGCTCAACTGTAAATACCATTAACAAACAAAGGGCCGATACACCTATAGAGCACCTAAAATCCATAGCCACCTTCTAGGAAAGGTTCTATGCCTTTTAGGCCTCCAACTTGACAAGAGAACTAGTTACGTGGAAATATGTTGAATCAGCCTATAACTTCTGTGAGCTTTCTTGGATCCTCTAAACAATGCTATTCTCTCTGTAAATTCTGTTTTTATCTGTGCAGTTACTATCTCACTATTGACAGTTGTGTTTCTATACAACTTTTAGTTCCTTGCCATCCAAGTGCAGTAAACTATGGCACTCCAAATTGCTGCAAATACTTCTTTATAGAATTGCCTCTAATGCTTCTGCTTGATCCTTTCTAGGACTTGTCTCACCTCACCTCACCTGGGTACACTTGTATACCACCCCATGATAAAATTTCAGCTTTAACTTGTCCCAACCAAGTGCAATGGGCGAAGAGATGCAGTTGAGTCTCCATCACTTGGCTGCGGCACAAACAACATGTCTCATTATCAACAGGAATGTTCAAATGTAGCATCCGGGCCTTGGTAAGTCGCCTGCCTTGTACTGCTAACCACGTTATCATTCTATGCCTTGGCTGTGCTACAGAAGTCCAGATAAGATCAGCTATCCGTAGCCTGTTCAGTTCACCTAGCATTGCAATGTAACTGGCAGAAATTGAATATTGGCCAGAGTGGGTCAAAGTATACCTCCCTTGTACTTACCCGTTCCTCATATTGTTCTTTAGTGCATTTAGTTTTTTCTAATACGAGTTGTAGTCTAGAGGCGGGGTATGTTCCCACATGGAAACATCATTCCTCATATATAGAGCCCATGGACCCATTTTACTAAAAGTATTATCTTGTTTCTCTGATAACTGCCAGAGAAGTTTGCCAACTGATGCAACATTCCAGTTGCTACATCCCTTTACATTCAGCACTCCGAACTTTTTTGGACAACAAATTTTCTCCAAGCTACAAGTAGCACTTTCCTCTTCTCTTCATTACTCCCCCAAATGTAGTTCTTACAAATCGTGTCAACATCCATGAGGATACTCTTGGGAAGGATGAACACGGACCACCAGAAACTGTGTATAGAAAACAATACGGCAGTCACAACTTGAATTCTAGCGTCATAAGATAGAAGTTTGGAATATCTAGTGTTAGTTTGATTAGTGATCTTCATCATCAGCTGTTGGCAATCCACTCTTGTCCACTTCTTGGATGACAATGGAAACCCAAGATATCTGATTGGAAGCTGTCCCAAAGTGAAACCAGTTATTTCTAACAATTGTCCTTGAGTTCCGTCATCAATTCCAGGTACAAAGAGGTTAGATTTTTCTACATTTGCCACCAAACCTGTAACCTCACTAAAATGAGTTAAAGCTTCCATCACTCTAGTCACAGAGCCGGCATCACCTCTACAGAAGATCATTAGATCATCTGCAAAGATCAAATGGGTCAACTTGAGGTGTTTACACATTGAATGAAAATTAAAATTAGGCAAGTCGCCCATGCACTTGAGCACTCTCGACAGATACTCCATTACTAGAACAAACAAGAGAGGGGACATTGGATCCCCTTGTCTTAAACCTCTCTTGCCAGCAAAAATCCCATGTCCCTCTCCATTGACTTTGATGGTAAAATACGGTGAAGAGACACATGTCATCACCAATGGTATAGAACTTTTAGGAAACCTATATCCTGTCAGTGCTCCACAAATTTCCCAGCTTACCACGTCATAGGCTTTCCTTAGGTCTATTTTCATCAAGCATCTTGGTGTGGTTTTCCTCCCATAGTGTCACATCAAGTCGTGACATATCATTCTATTGTGTACCATAGACCTTCCTTGGACAAAAGTGGATTGGTTTCCTACCACTCTAGTGCTCTAATAGCACCTCTCAATCTATCTCACAAGACTTCGGAAATACATTTGTAAATTACATTGCAACACGAAATAGGCCTAAGTTGATTGGCAGATTCAGGAGCTGTGACTTTTGGAATCAGAGCAATGTATGTAGTATTTAACTGCCTTAACAATTTTCCATTCCTAAAGAATTCAAGGATTGCATCCGTAATGTCTGTCCCTACAATATCCCAAGCTGACTTAAAGAATCCACTCCCATAACCATCGGATCCGGGGCTTTTATTAGTGTCTATTTGAAACATGGCAGTCTTGATATTTTTAGGAGTATAAGCTTGCAAAAGCTCAACTTGTTGATCCACTATAAGACAATGTCCATTCTTCAAAAAATTTCCATAGGCTCGCATCCTTTGACTGCACTTCTTCCCCAGTAACTCTATGTAATAGTCTACAAACAGCTTGACTATTACTTCTGGATCAGTCTTCCAATTCCCAGAGTCATCCTTAAGTTGAGTTGTTGCTTGTTGTAGGCTTTGATATTTTATGACAGAGAAGAAATATTTGGTGTTATCGTCTCCAAGTTTTATCCATGTAGCTTTGCTCCTCTGTTGAAGATAAATTTATACCTTGTAGGAGGTCTGTCTGAATTTTTGGTATTTTTCCTTCTCATCTTCCTGATAATCAACATTCATAGGATCCTGCTGTAATAGTTGTTGAGCCTTCAACATAGCTTCCCTATCCTCTTGACATTCAGAAACAATATTCCTGAAGTCCCGATTATTAAGCTCCTTTAATCCATATTTCATGATCTTTAGCTTTCTAACTACTTTTAGCATCTTACAACCTTCTACTTAAGTGTCCCATGCTTCTCTCACTTTCTCCTTAAATCTGGGCTGAGTCACTCATACACTACAAAATTGAAATGACTTCCTGTTCTATGAGTCTGCATTAGTTAGTGTAACTTTAATTGGGCAATGATCATTTATTCTTTCAGGAAGGTACTTTACTACACTGGAACGCAGTGTGCTTAGCCATACATTGTTAATAAAGACCCTATCAATTTTAAAAAAAAATCCTCTGATTATCACTTTTATCATTCCAAGTTTATCTTTGACCCTGGTAAGACATTTCTATATGAAACCACATGTTGCAATACAATTCTGAAAAATCTTCTATTTCTGACCACACCACAGGGTAGCCCCCAATCCTGTCTTCAGTTGTTAGTACTGAGTTGAAATCGCCTAGGATCATCCAAGGTAATTGACAAACCACATTGTAAGCCATAAGAGATTCCCATAACTCTTTTCTGCCTTCCTTTGTATTATAGGCATAAGCCATTGTCATGATAAATGAATGTTGCAGAGGAACACTTCTCTCTTCACAAGTAATCAACTGAGATGTTGACTCTTTTAGTGTAACTGTATAATAATCCGGCCTCCAAGTTATCCAAATCCTACCATTGTAATGAGAAGAAAGATTGGTAATGAATGGTCAGCCACCAAACATCTTCTAAGCTATCAAATCGACCTTCCCTACTTTTATTTTTGCTTCCAGTAACCCTACTAGCCCAATTTTTTCATTATTACAAAATAGTTTCACCTCCTTTTGCTTATTAGGGCCATTGAGCCCTCTCACATTCCGACAAAGACAACTATACATTCCCAATATTGGGATTAGGATGGCCTCCCACTGTTTCTTCACTGTTACTGGTAGCCTTCTTATTCTTACCCTCTTTGTTCAGTACTTGAAAAGTGTCTTTACTCTCTACATGTAGTTGTTGCTTAGCTTGAAACTTCAGTGTTTTTGGAGGTGTGACCCAGACAGTGGTTGCACCCTGCTTCTAAGACACGTCTGATCTGCCCGACTTGTGAGGATCCAACACAATTGTTGGAGGTGAGTTAGTTTGGAGTTGTTGAGCAAAAAACCATTAGAATGGTAGAGAGCTATTCAGATATAATTGTTTTGAGACACTTTCAAAGTGGTATTCTAACAAAGAAGCAATCATACTAGTGACATGTTCAACTTCAACCCACATGATTAAAGCAGTTTTTCCACTAATAAGGACATGTGAAATCGGTAAGTTTAGATATTGTTGAAAATATCGTTTTCATTGTTCGGAAGTTGTTTAACATACGATTGGCTTTTGTTGATCTAAATTTTTATTTTTCTGCTTATCCTCTTCTATCTGTTGTTTTACACATCTTCTGATTGAGTTAATAATACATGCTTTGCTTCCATAGAAGATGAGAAATTGCAAAATTCCTTTATGAAATGTTTGCTAAGTTTCTGTCACCTAATTCAGATTCCACTGGATTAATTTTTGACCCAAGATTATGCATATGTTTGGTCTACCGTTGAAAAGGAAAAACCTCGAATGATACCGGTATTTTTTTAAGAATACAAAGTTGCGATAAAGACTGAAATTTTGATGGCATTAATTTCGATATGGATCACCGTTGAGAACTTTTTCTGAGGTATTATGTCCCATTTTCCCTGTTTAGAATTGTTTTCTGTAGCTCCTAATTGTGATGCTTCATTTACACATTTTAAGATTTTTATCTCATAACAGGGAGAAATTCTATCTGAGTCAAGTACAGACTAGCAACTAATTGTTGTGCATTATATAATTGCATATTTCTTGGATGGCAGGTAATGGATTGGTTTCTCATATTGCTTATTGATTATGATCTTATCACGTTTTAATTTCACATCTCAATTGCGAAAACATCATGTGTAACTTGTGCAACCATGTTTAATTGAAACTTTTTAGTTCTTGTAAGCATCAAAGATCCCATGTCTAGAATGAAACTTGTCTTAACAGTAGAAGTAGAATGAAGATCTGATGTCACTATAGAAAATATTTTTAAATGAATCTATGAAGGATACATATTTAATTGTGCCACAACATGATGATGATAACTAAGGTTTGTCAATTGGTTGTTAAATTGAATATAAGTTGAGTTTTCTATTGAAACATATAGATTTCCTTACAAATATTTATGTAGGCTGGGGATATTCTTGAAAGCATAAGAAGAAAGAATATGCATCAATCATCCATGGGAATGTATACTTACGAGGAGACAATGGTCATCACCACATCTATTTGTTAGGACATAAAAAGAACATGTCTAAGGTATGGAAAGTCTTGCAAGATTCTGTTACATCAATATGAACAGAACTTTTCTTTCAGAACTTCTCCTCCTTACTTTCCTAACTGGCCGGTGATATAACTATTGCAATTTAACAGTCCGTTAAATCAGAAAAGATTTTACTGTTAGTACTTTTCTTTCTTCATTATTTTTTACTCTTGCTCTTCTTTCAAACATGTTCTCAGGTCGAGGGTCTATCGAAAACAACCTATTTGCCCCTTCAAGGGTAGTGGTAAAGTCTGCATACACCTACCCTCCTCATACCCCACCTATGGTACTATACTGGATATGTTGTAGTTGTTAGTACTAGCTAGTATGTTGTATTTTACTTCTTAGAATTGACAGCATAACAAAGAAAGAGTCATCTCTTATTAATTCTAGTTTTAGCTGATGGATATAAGCTGTTCAAAATATGATGTTGTCGTACTACGCTTAGTTGCATTTAATGTCCAGATAACTTGACAGTTAATTTTGTGGAGTTCTCCTTTGCTTGTCTATTAGGTTGATTTGGTCGTTGATCGATTGTTATTTTAGGAGTTTTTCGATCTTTTCTATGTTCTTAAACTTCAGTCAACTAAAATCATGAATGGTCAGCTATATATATATAGATGTGTGTGGTCTGTAATTGTAATATGGGGATTGGCTAAGAGTTCTAAAATTTCTTTTTGATTACTTTCAGTAAGAAGGCGGTGATTTCCAACTCGTACAGCCGTCTACTAGTTCCTTGAGATGAAGCATGACTTGTTGTAACACACAGGTACATGAGCTAAAAGTTGTTTAATGTAACACACAAGAGACATATCAGGATTTCTGGAGCAATATGTTAGCCTCGCGAACCTACAACTTATGGATTTTGATAAATAACGATTAACCAAATATTTTGTCTACAGAATCAATGAGAACAGATCACAAATAAGGAAGGAAGCACAAGAGATTGAATTCATCCAAAGGAGAAATTCAAGGACAATTGATTTACTCTCCTGTAATCAAGCGACGTAATCAAATCAACAAAACCAACATCAATGGAAGACAACTCAGAGAATCTTCAAGACCAAGATTGATAGGCAAAATCAAATCAGAGAATCTTCAAAACCAAGCTACTGGACAAAGTTTCACAAATCAAGGAATCTGGAAAGGAAGGCAAATCTTGTCAAGAAGAAAGAAGATCATGAACATATATGATATGGACTTGATCACAATCTACCCTAAATCAGACTCAATCAAGGAATTCACTACAAATCCTTGATTGAATGAAATACCCATGGGTTTTCCTTAAAAGAGCAAAGAGCTAGATTATACAAACCAGCCTTAGGATTAGAGGAAGTTCACGCACTTCACTTAAACTATTGTACTATCTTTCTTTCATCTTTCATAAAACATTTGTACTCTCTGTGTATGAAACTATGATTTTGGATTTGCTGGATGACTTGTTTATCAAATTAAAACTCCTAAAGATTTATGGAACTTTCTTGGACAGATATAAAGGTTGCCAGATTCTATTTGTTCATTGTATAACTTGGAGACACTCCTCTTGTCATATTGTTATTGTCTTGAGGAGCTACCGCTGCAGAAGGAGAAGTTGAGTAACTTGTATCATCTTGTTATAACCTACACTACTCGTTTGAAGATGTCACTACATCTGAGCAAGTTGAAAAGCCTTCAAGTGCTAGTGGGAGCCAAGTTTCTTTTAGGAGGTCGTGGTGGTTTGGAAGATTTGGGGGAAGTACAGAGCTTGTATGGATCTCTATCAGTTTTAGAGTTGCAAAATGTGGTAGATAAAAGGGAAGATCTGAAGGAAAAGATGAGAGAGAAGAACGATGTTGAGAAGTTATCTTTGGTGTGGAGTGAAAGTAGTACTGTCGACAATTCACAAACTGAAAGAGACACAAAAGAACTACCAGTCACCGGATATAGAGGGACAAAATTTTCAAATTGGCTAGCTGATCCTTTGTTTCTTAAGCTGGTGAAATTTGTCTATTAACAACTGCAAGAACTGTGATTCCTTGCCATCACTAGGACAACTCCCTTCTTTGAAATTCCTTTCCATTAGTGAGATGCATTGAATAACAGAGGTCACGGATGAATTCTATGGCAGTTCATCCTCCAAAAAGCCTTTTAACTCTCTTGAGAAACTTGAATTTGCAAAGATGCCGGAGTGGAAGCAATGCACGTACTAGGAAGTGGTGAGTTCCCTATACTTGAATACCTTTCAATTAAAAATTGTCGGAAGTTGATGGGTAAATTGCTTGAAAATCTTTGTTCTCTGACAGAATTGAGTATTTCAAAATGTCCTGAACACAATTTTGAGACTGAACTGTTTACATTCCAACTTTAGGGTATGAAGTAGATTGTTGAATTATCTATTGCTCATTGTAGCTCTCTTACCTCCTTACCTTTTAGCATACTGTCGAGTACCTTGAAAAGAATAAGCATAGATCATTGCCAGAAATTGAAATTGGATCTGCCAGTTGGTGAGATGAGTTATTGTAACATGTTTCTCGAGGAATTGAGACTGGAAGAACGTGATATATCACCTGAGTTGCTCCCAAGAGCATGCGAATTGACAGTTGGCGGTTGCCCCAACCTTACTAGGTCTATGATTCCTACTGCCCCTGAAAGGATCTCTATTTGGAGTTGTAAGAATCTTGAAAAAAATTCGGTGGCATGTGGGGGACCTAGATGACGTATTTGCAAATATAGGACTGTTCGAAGCTGAAGTAGCTGCCAGAATGTATGCATGAACTCCTTCCATCTCTTAAGAAATTGGAACTGTGGTATCCAGAAATAGAGTCAAGTCCTTTCCTGAAGGAGGATTGCCCTGCAATTTACAAGTCCTTACTATGGTCGATTGCAAGAAACTGGTGAATGGACGAGAGGAGTGGCTTTTAGCGAGACTCAGAGAGTGAGTGATCCAACATGATGGCAGTGACGGAGAGATGGAACATGATGGCAGTGACGAAGAAATCAAACATGATGGCAGTGACGAAGAGATTGAACATGATGGCAGTGACGAAGAGATAGAACATGATGGTAGTGAGAATTTATCTGTCAAATCGTCACTCAAATCAAATTAGGAGGGGGTGGGGGTTGTACATCTAAAATCTGGTTATTTCAGGACGAGTTTTAATACCATATGCTCTGATATGAAATGCTGCATAAGCTTTGGTACACCACTATTCTCTGTTCAACTGTGTTTGAATGTGAACTTGCAACATTCTTGTTGGGCTTTCGCCTTGCTGGGAATTTAAATTACTACTCTTTGCAGATTGAGCTTGACTCACAGACATTAGCTAATCTCACACACACAGAGACCTGTCTCCACTCACCTCTTTGGTTGCATGTTATTGATGAAGAGCTTTACACAACTCAGAAATAAAGCATGTTTATCCGAAGGCGAAACATGTAGCTGTGCTTGCAAAACTTTAACAGAATGAATGTCACACTTGGTTCCCTCTACAATACATTATTCCCCGCCTTATGTCTTTACTACTTTTAATAACAACTATTCCAAGCCACCTTTGACACGAACAGTCCCTTCATGTAAACTGTCCATTCAAGTTTATGCGAATAAATATAGCATCGGCTCAAGGAAAAAAGAAGAAAAAAGAAGAGAGATTACATAGTATAACCACACATAGTAAGACAGCAAAGCTAATATGACACAAACAAGGGCGACCTTAGTAGATAAGTATGGTGCACCTGAACTGGTGGTCTTTTTGTAAAACTACGTATTTTATGAATATATTTTCTAGAATTGATTTAATATTACTTGTTGATTGTGGAGAATTCAAGAAATAATATTTGTTGGGTGTTTGGTGAAAAAAGTAGATCATTTGTTGTTGCATTGTCTATTATATATTGAAAAGGAGACGAAGGAGACTGAACTCTACAAATTTTATTTGTCAAACATATATAGGCAATTGTAACACAATTTGTGTTGGTTGACACAATTCATAGGCTGTTAGGATATTGACAGATTCCAATAAGTAACGTGTGGCAAATCTAGTACCATATTTTTTAATTAGGAATATTAATCTACCCAATCTTCAATTACTAACAAATTGAAGTAAACATGATTTTTAACAAGAATCTCTTTTACTGAAAATTGATTTCCTTGTTAACAAAATGTGAAGAAGGTAAATTCAACTCGAAGGTCATTCAAAATTGCTAATCCGAATTTAAGTTGAAAGATAATATTGTTATTTTTTGTTATAGACATGTTGGCAAAATCACATCATAGGTGGTAAACGATTGAAACCTTTTCTAATTTTAAGTTATACTATAGTTTTATGTTGAACTTTTAAAAAGTTAATCCAAACACCCTCTTAAACTTTTAAAGTAATTCTAATTAATAAGATACTAGTTATTCATTTGTAATACATTATCTTGATGTGATTATAAAAACTTTATTTATAAATATGAATATTTGAATTGTTTATTTCAAAATTCCAAAATATTTTTGATAAGAAGTAAATGGGTTTTCTTTCTTTATTTTTAAAATTTAAATTTTGAGTTTCTTTTCTTACAAAAAACGTACAAAATTTATATAAAATAATAAAAAAAGTAACTTTAAATTATTATTATTATGTCTATGTGTAGATATGCATATATTTAATGTCTCTTATTAAAATTTATCTTTAGGTCACTAATTATATCATTGTAGTCTTTGAGTCATAGATAAGTTGTTCTTAGTACCTTTTATGTTACATGGTATTAAAGTTAGGTTCATCCTTGTGGCCTGAGTGTGAAGGGGGGGGTGGGTGGGTGGTATTAGAGTGTATTAGGGTCTCACATTGATGATTGGTGGTTTATTTATATGGATTTGGGCAATCCTTCCCTTATAAGCTAGCTTGGGGTTGAGTTAGGCCAAATGACGTAAATTTCCGTAAGCAATGCTGATAAATAGATGATGTACCACGGATTTACGGTACTTGTAATAAATTAAACTTGAAGTTTTGCCTGTTTGTAAATACTTGTTAGTAGATTTGATGGTATTTTATTCTATGTTTTGTAAGAAAATAGGTTTTGGTTGTTCTGGTTGAAGATTGCAGTGAAGCAGCAGGTTTTTGGAGTCCTCCGAGTTGACCTACAAGTCGTAAACTTTTCTACAATCCGTAGCAGTGATTTGTAGAAAAGGACTACATATTTTTAAGCTAAGCATGGAATCACGAGAGAGGACTACGAGTCCTAGCAAATTTTACGAGCTTTAGGTCCAAGTCATAGAAAGATTACAGATTTTGGGTTCCAGTAGTAGGGCTACAATCAACCAAGACAGATCATGCAAAGTTCGATGAGCCGTAAAATGTGTCCATAGAAAGAGTCTAGAGATATATTGAGAATGTTATTTTTCACGAGATGTGTCTATGATCCGTAGAAACACCTACGAGCCGTGGAAAGTGATTCGTAGAAAGGAATGTCGAATTTTACTTTTTCTATGTTTATTTTATTTAGGATTAGATTTCTATAAATAGTCGTGTTTTATTTATTTTATTAAGTTCGTACAGTTTGGAGTTTTTGTTCTAAATATTAATTTGTGAAACATTTTTTTCATTTTGATTCTTGAATAGTTAGTTTATATTACATCGTTTGTTCATCAATTCAAGATTCTGGAACTGAATTACTCTAATTGTAAGTGTAATGACCCGGGAGGTCATTTTTGGAAAATTTGAACTATTGATTTAACTAAGGTTAATTAATTAGCGGGAAAATTTTAAATAATTAATTTAGTTGGTCGTTAATCGATTGAATCCATGATTTATTTAATACTCTTTACCACTTCTCCCATATAATTAAATTAAGTTAGCGGGATTTATCACTTTTAATACTTAATTACTATTAGAAAAAAAGGGAGAAAAGGTCTAGCGAAAACTTACCTGCCCGTCGCACAAGTGCCGCCATTCAGGTAACCATTCCAATTTTATGTTGTTGCAATTGTGATTTCTTTTCTATTTAATGACGAGGCTTCCCGTGAATCTATCAATAATAAAAAGAAATTATTGGTCATTAGTTAGTAATCATTGGCAAAGCAAAGAAACTGCATAATTGGATGTTTTGTATTCCGTTTTGTTAAGGTTACAGGTGGTGAAATTATTGGTTTTAGTTTTAAAATTTTCAAGTGGTTATTACCTTATAAATTGAAGTTTGAATATATGGATATATGTTATTAAATATTAAGTGCATTTTATTATATGACCACCATTAATTAGTAAATTTAGGCTTAATCCTAGGCTTAAAATATAGGAATATGAGATTTGACATATTAATTGGCATCAAGATTAATACTTTATTATGGATTTGTGTGAGCTTTTGGGTCTAGGCAAGACATATGTAATATGAGTGTTGTTAGTTTTGAAATCTTATTGTGATTATTTATTTGAATAGATCGCATTGATTTAGAATCCCAACGAAAAGGGAAGGCTCAAGTCCCGGAGTGATTGTTCGATTATTTTAGGCAAGTGAATTTCTTGACCCTTGTTAAATGTATAGAATTGTGTATTTCCTTGTGGTATGTATTGGGGAGTAATGGAAGTTGGTGATCGGTTGACTTGTTCATATTGAATAATACTAGTGATGAAAAAAGGGTAACAAAAGTCAACATAATTAATTATTGGTGTGTGATACGTTGAGAATGATTTGAAAGGTTTATTGGTTCATTGTTGATGTTTATCATGATTATATTGATGTGAATTATGCATTGATATGTAAATGATCATATTCTCATTAATTGTGTGAACATGCCATCTCCATTGGTTCCGAGACATGATTGGGAGAAGTATTATGTGAATTGAGGAAGAATAAGAAATTAAAGATGATGTATCATTTCGAGGGACGTGTCGCGCGCTGTGACGAAATTATGATTTGAGAGACGTGTCGTACTCTGCGACGAATTCTATTATCGAGGGTCATGTCACACACCATGATAGATGCATGGACATATATATCCCGCATGGGTCCCAAAATGCATCACATACTTGTCATTGCATATCATTGTATTGCATATCTTATCATTGTGAACTTGTGAGTTCTTTTCTATGAAACTTGTGATTAATAAACTTTATCATGTGTTTTATTGATATGAGATTTTCGGAGTGTTGTCATTGAGCTATGAGCTATGTAAATTGTGAATTGTTAGGTTGCACTGATTTTATGCATATTGTAGTTGTGGAGGTTTGGTTGGAGTGTAAGGAGTACCTGTATTCTATATTCTTAGCTTTGTGTTTAAGAGTTTTCTTGTTGAGTACCGTGTGGTTTGGTACTTACCCCTTACTTCTACAGTTGTGTAGGTTACGAGCTCGGATCTTCGTGATACCCTCTCTTCCCTTCTTGTCTGAGGCTTTTTGTAGAGATTTGTAAGATAGTTGTTTGTCATCTCAGAGGATCCTCTTACTCCTGTTTATGATTTTTTCTACTTTAGAGACAATATTATTTGAGACTTACATATTTTCTTTCAAATCTATTGTAATACATTAGAGGCTTGTGCACGTGACAACCAGGTTTTGTGGATTTAGTAAAGTTGATGTGTTATCCGCATTGTGTAATTGTTATTAAACTTTAATTTTCATTTTTATTTCCGCACTTTATCATAATGGTTGGGTTTTAGGTTGACTTATCTTGGTGGGATAAGATGAGTGCCATCATATCCATTTTTGGGTCGTGACAAATGGTATCAGAGCCCCATGTTAATAGGTCTCACGTGTATACAAGCTATGTCTAAGTAAAGTCTCAAGGATCAGTACAGAGACGTTTGTACTTATCTTCGAGGGGTTATGAAGACTGTTAGAAAAAAAATCTTTTTGTTCATTCTTTCTCATCGTGCATGGTAACCTTCTTTAGTAATGAGTTTTTGCGTGTTCTTTTGACAGATAACGAGGACTAGAGTTATTGTTGCTGGTGGTAGAGGGGAGGCAATTCCTGAGACAGTTGTTGAGGCCCCATTTCGATATAGGGATAGAGCCTGATCTTGAGTTCGTGCCCATGGAGCGGCACTAGCCAGAGGTCGTGCCCGTGGAGCAGCACCAGTGAGAGGTCATGCTAGAGAAGCCTCTCTAGAGCCTCAAATTATTGTTTGAGAGAGTCAGGTTCCTCCAGAGCACGCAACCACACCTTTGCTTCAGAATACCTTATTGAAGGTGTTTAGTGTGCTCAAGGGTTTTACAGAGGGTAATTGTGCGATCGGCACACCACAAGACTGTCATACTAGAGTGGGGGCTCAAACTCTAGAGCAACATGAGACTCCAGTTATTCAGGATCCAGTGGGGCAGCCACTAGTGGGTTTTGTGGTTGGAAATGATCTCGCAGCGACATTTAGAGGTCAAGCTACACCTTTGGTTGTTCTAGCAGAGGATAAGCAACACATGTATGAGAAATTCTGAAAGATGGACCCACCCTATTTTTAGGGTGGGAAGAGCGAAGACAGTCATGAGTTTCTGACCACATGTCGAGAGTTACTATAGGTGGTTAGGTTAGCTGAGTTCGGTATGCTACAATCCACCTTTGTGGGCTAGTGAGAGAGAGGTGAGAGAGTTTATTCGGGGTCTTTGCTAGTTGGATCTCCTCCAGTGCCATGTGAGATATTTTCAAGTGTCTTTCATGAACGTTTCATCCCTTGGAGCGTGAGAGAGGAGAGCCGTTTAAGGTTCGAGAATCTGAAACAACATAGCTTATTTGTTGTAGAGTACGAGGCTAGTTTTTGCCAGTTGTCTAGGCATGCTTTGGCCATTATTTCGGATGAGACAGAGAGGATTTGTAAATTCTTGAGGGGCATGAATTTCTCTATCAGATCGGCGGTGCTCAGGGCATCTTGAGAGGGGGCTTCCTTCCGATCCATTGTGAGTGCCGCCAAGGAGAAGGAATTGATGGAGAGAGAGGAGTTTAGGGACTCAAAGAGGGCAAGTACATTCTGGTGCCTCATAGGGAGGCAAGGGATTTCATAGGGGGAGTGGTTCTCTCCAGTATTGGGGACCCATCATGCATCTATGACGAAATCCAAGGGTGGTCAAACACCTTATGGATCTTATAATACGGGTCAAGGCTTATACGGTTCACAACAGCAACCTACGGAGCGAGGCAATTATAGTGGTTCTTCTGGATCAGCACAACAATTTTAGAGTCAGGGATTTTTCTTTAGTTGTGGAGATCCTGATCACATGATGCGACACTGCCCTTGGCAGAGGGGTTAGGGAGAACCCAAACCTAGCACTTTAGTTCAGACTAGACCCCCGACATAATCGTTCAGAGGCTGAGGTAGATTTTAGTCAGGTAGAGGTGTTAGAGTTTCTGGTAATGGTACTGTAACTCACTAGAGTGGGGGTAGAGGTGTCACCCAAGCTAGAGGTGGCAGAGGGGGCCAGTTTTATGCTATCTCGGGGAGACCCGAGATGGAGGTATCTAATGTTATATTTACAGGTATCGTCCCAATATATCATCGATCTGCGTCTGTATTATTTTATCCTACACTCTCTTATGTGTCTGCCTACTTTTCTATCGGAATTGATATGATGTGTGATAACATGCATGTACCTATTCGTGTTTCTACATCCGTGGGTGAGCCTTTAGTAGTGGATAGAGTGTGTCGATCATGTCTTGTTTCTCTGGTGGAGTATGACACTTGGGTAGACTTGATCATTATGGGATGGTATATTTTGATGGTATCTTTGTTATGGATTGACTTTCTTCTTATAATGATATTCTTGATTGTAATGCTAAAACCGTGACCTTAGTGATGCCTAGTGTTCCAAGGGTTGAGTGGAGGGGTGCTAGTGGTTCTTACCCTAGAAAGGTTATCTCCTTCATCCACGCTCAAAGATTGGTAGAGAGAGGGTATTTGTCTGACTTAGCCTTTATTTGGGACACTATTGTCGAGCCACCTCCCATGGATTCTATTCCCATAGTTTAGGAGTTTCCAGATGTGTTTCGTGCTGATCTTCCAAGTGTTCCTCCCGATAAAGATATTGATTTCGCTATGTATTTAGTGCTGATCACTAAGCCCATATCTATTCCTCCCTACCGTATGGATCCAATAGAGTTGAAGAATCAATTACATGATTGGTTGAGTAAGGGGTTCATTCACCCTAGTGTGTCACCTTAGGGTCCCCTAGTGTTATTTGTGAAGAAGAAGGATGGGACTACGAGGATATGTATTGATTATAGACAGTTGAACAAGTTAACGATGAAGAATAAGTATTCTCTTCCGCGTATTGATGACTTATTTGATTAGTTTTAAGGAGCATCATTTTTCTTTATGATTGATTTGAGGTCCGGGTATCATCAAATGAAGATTAGGGCATCAGATATCCCTAAGGCAACTTTTCGAACTCTATATTGGCATTATGAGTTCCTAGTGATGTCCTTTTGATTGACTAACGCCCCTACAACATTCATGGAGTGTATGAATGGGGTGTTTCAACCATACCTTGATTTTTTTGTGATTGTCTTCATTGATGATATTTTGGTTTACTCCAGAAATGAGGAGGACCACGTTCGACATTTGAGGATTGTACTTCAGCGGTTGAGGTAGCAGAAGTTGTATGCCAAGTTCTCAAAGTGCGAAATCTGGCTTAATTATGTGGCATTCTTGGGACATGTGGTGACAAAAGAGGGTATTTGTGTGGATCTAGCCAAGATTAAGGTAGTTAGAGGTTGGTCGCGACCTTTTTCTCGTATTGAGATTTAGAGTTTTATGGGATTTGTAGTCTATTACCGATGGTTTGTTCAGGGTTTCTCTACTATTGTAGCTCTGTTGACCAAATTGACTCAATAGAGTCTGGGTATTCAGTGGTCCGATGAGTATGAGGAGTGCTTTGAAAAGCTCAAGAATTTATTGGCTTCAACTCCTATGTTGATTGTACTCGAGGATGGCGTGGATTTTGCTGTTTATTGTTGTAACATCCCGCCTTAGAAAGAGCTAAAATTAGAAAGAACTAATTTGGAAAGAGAAAAATCTGAAATTTTACAAGTTATGCTTAAGTTATGAGTTCTGGATCAACTTCAAACGACCATAGCTTTCAGTATAGGATGAGTTAGGTGGCCCATAAGATATAAAATGAAAGGTCTTGGAATCCTCTTTCCAATTCCACCAAGTTTGCTAATTTTTGAGCTCATATAAGGGAGATATGGCTGTTTAAAGTTAGGCTGTTCAATTAAGGAAGTTGCCTAAAAATATGAGGGGTATTTTGGTCTTTTCCTTACCCCATCAACTTAAAACTAATTATGGTAATATGTAAGGGTCTAAACTGATTTGATTCAGTTTTGACAATCCTAATTTATGCCAGGGTTTTAGAAAAAGAGTTCAAGAAAAAAAAGGAGAAGATCCAAGGCGTTTGTCAAGTTCTTGACGTTTAGTTGCGGATTTTTGCCAAGGGTTTGATCCCGAAGAGGTATGTGAGTTCTCATAGTGTTGGGTTCGTTCAACCACACACCAATCATGTTATTTTCAGTGATATTTCATTCTTGAAGTTGAAGGATTTTAGTTTTTGAAGTGTTTTCTTGAAATTCCATTTGCAATCTTGATTGTTGGGGTTTTGATGGGTTCTTGAGATATTCGTATGAAGTTTAAGAGTTATTTTTGAGTATATTATTGTGTACTTTTTTTGGGTATTTGAATCTAAGTGATTGGGGAAGAAACCATTCGATTCTAGGTGAATTAGGGTCAAAAAACGAGTAAGAAATTCATTGGGGTTTTCTGGGCAAGGGCTGGCGCGCCACCCCACCAACGCGCCAGCAGAGAGGCTCTGTAGTTTGGAGACTGGCGCCCTGCACTAGCCAGTGCGGCCCAACTACTGTTCTGTAGTTCAAGGGCTGGCGCCTTGCACCACTCAGTGCACCAAGGTCAGTTGCCCTCACCAGTTCTCTGTCGTTTAGCCCGTCTGAGTTCTTTCAAAGGGTACCTTTACTCCCCTTTGATTCTAACTACTCTAAACTAATTCTAAAAATCTAGAAATCATTCCTTACATGAAATCATAACCTTGAATTCACAATTCAAATTCAAGGTCGAGCTAAGATTCAAGTCTTAAGAGTTCTTTCGAGTCTTTTGAGAAGTCTTTTGCAAACCATTTTAGACTTGTTTTAAGACCTGTGAATTTTAGTTTGAGGAAGATTAGAGTTGAGTTCATTTTCTTTAAAATGATATATGGAAACTAAGTATTCTCAAGAGAAATGTTTTTACATTTCAGAAAAGAGGAAACACCGATTTCCAAAAGAGTTCATGAGCAGTTTTAAGTACTATCACTTTTTAGAGAAAACCTTTTGAGTAATAATCTCAAAGTTGAGGGAGAGTAAATGTCTTCTTAAAAACATATGAGCTAAGTATAGTTTGAGAGTAGTATTGAGCACTGATATGAGGGAGAGTTCTAACAACTAACAACCCCCATAAACTATTTAGCCAACGTGGGTTAAAAGAGTCATATTTTTTAGATAATTCCTTATTTCTTTTTAGCATAGACTAGTGGATACACTTAGTTAGTAGGTCCTATACCTCAACAAAGTATAGGACAGTTCTGGCAGCGTGGGCTAGACGCTGTATCATCACATACCTCATAGTGATGATTGTCAGTTAGAGAATCTCCCACATAGTTATTTGTATGTTTGCATACAAACTGAGTTATATTTTATTTTCTAATACATTAAGTTATTGTCTATTGTTTTAAAAGCTTTTCTTTATAATGCATCTTTACTACAACTTTATATTGAAATGAGTTGAGCTGAGATGAGGTAAGTTGTTTCTTTATTTCCAGTTCAAGCTTATGTCTTGTTTATGTTTCCCCTCGCATGCTCGTACATTCAATGTACTGATGTCATTTGGATGACATCTTTTATGATGCATATATAGGTAACCAGGATCATCAACCAATGCTTAGTTGATCCAATCGAGTTCCAGAGTTATTTGGTGAGCCTCCTTGCTTCCGGAGGATCCCTTTATTATGTTTTATCATTCCAATTTTGTTAGGATGATCGGGGATCTTCTACTGACATCCCTCATAGTATTAGAGGCTTTATAGATAGACATAGTTAATGAGTCTTGTTCATTTCGGTTGTTATGTTCTAGACTTGAGTTGGCTCTTTGGCTAGTGAATGTTTATTTCTAAACTATTCTAAGTTGTCTAATTTGAGACTTTTTGAGTTAAAGCTTTCATTTGAATTAATTCTATGTTGAGTAAGTCTTCTGCTAAGAGTTAAGCCAGGTCAAGGGTTCTTTTGGGGCCAAAAATGGTTCTCGAGTGATGACCGCGCCCAGGGTGTAGGCTCGGGGCGTGACAATTGTGATGCATTAAGAGTTGGTTTGGGTGGTGTATTGATGCAGAAAGGGAAGGTGATTACTTATGCTTCTAGGCTGTTAAAAACTCATGAGAAGAACTACCCTACTTATGATTTTGATTTGGCGGCCGTAGTCTTTGTGCTTAAGTTATGGCTTCACTATTTGTATGGGGTGCATAATGAGATCTTCACTGATCATCAGATTGTTCAGTACATCTTTAATCAGAATGATGTGAACTTGAGGCATTATAGATGGCTTGAGTTGCTAAGGACTATGATGTGACCACTCTATATCATTCGGGGATGGCCAATGTGGTGGCTGATGCTTTGAGTAGGAAGACTCCTAACATGGGGAGTATTGTCATGTTCAGTATTGAGGAGAGACCATTGGCTAAAAATGTTCAGAGATTATCTAACATTCTTGTATGGTTGAATATTTTAGAGGAGACTGATGGCTTCATTGCTTTTATTGAGGCTTAGTCTTCTTGAGTTGAGCAGATCCATGAGCACCAGTTTGATGATGAGAAGTTCAGTCTTATTCGAGACAAAGTATTAAGAGGGGAAGCCAATGAGACCGTCTTTGATTTTGATGGTGTCTTGAGGATCGGAGACATGATTTGTGTGCCTAAGATAGACAAGTTTATTAGATTGATACTTGAGGAGGCCCATTGTTCTCAATATTCCATCCATCCGGGAGCAACACAGATGTATCATGAGTCAACATTATTGGTGGTGTGGCATGAAGAAGGATATTGAAGACTTTGTTTCTAGATGTTTGACTTGCCAACAGGTCAAGTGTGATCACCAATGGCTTGGGGTATATCTTAGAGGATGCCTATTCCTACTTGGAAGTGGGAGCGGATCACTATGGACTTTGTTATGGGTTCGCCTACCACAGTGGGTGGTTATGACTCTATTTGGGTTGTTGTTGATAGGCTGACCAAGTTTGCCCACTTCATTCTGGTTCGAGTGAAGTATAGGCAGAGAAGTTAGTCGAGCTTTATATTAGTCAGATTGATGGAGTCTCGATTTCTATTATCTTTGATCGAGGTTCATTGTACACTTCCTATTTTTGGAAGGCATTACAACATGGTTTGGTTACCTGGTTAGATATGAGTACAACTTTTTAGCCTTAGATATATGGCCTGTCAAAACCCGAGAGCACCCCCTAGTCGTAACATGGCGTAGTCGACCCTAAAAGGGTCTCATACAAGCCCTAGCATCATCATAACATAAGAAAGTAGAAATAATGTGGAAAAATTAAAACATTTATAATCGAAGTTCAAACTTCTTCTTCATAGAAGGAAAATACTAGGAATCTAGATTCTTTGTCTCACATACACCATCTAAACATAGGAATACAATAGAGAATCTCAAATAGGGTCAATAGCCCTTAGACATAATAGTCTCATAGAAAGAGGTACATCGAAAGTTTACAAAGTCTATTACAATAAGAAAGAACATAAAGTGGCATCAAATGCTTGTCCTCAGATTTTGAGGACCTACCACAACTCTTGGAGAAGTCTATTCCAAGTCTTCTTCAAAGTAGGAAGTAGAAGTCGCCTAGCCGGAACCTACACTCATAAGATGTAGAAGGGAAAAAAGGGGTTAGCATATAATGTGTACTAAGTATGGAAATATGCATAAAAACCTTAAATCATGCAAACGGGCATTTTTATGAAAGATATGCATTTATGAGGTTTTGAAAACCAATTTGCATCATCAACATAAGATTCAAGCCAATATCACAATTATATTTACAATATAGTAAAGGTATCACCTTAGCAACCCCTAAGGTTCACTTGTGCAATGTATGGTTGGCATCCCATAATACCAACCTCACTAAGCATCCCTTAGGAACTACCTTGGTCACACATAATACCTTTTGACCTCTTCACATTCAATTATCATAACTAGAGAATTAGTAATGTATACCATTTGAACATAAGGACAAGTCAATCATAGCAACTATCCATTCAATATATATACATGCATTCATGTCTCAACATAGTAATGAGAACAATCTATATCATCCTACCGAGTTTACTAGTGCATGTAAAAGTGAAGTCCCATACCCCCACTCCTACCTAGCAACCTTACTAAGAAGTTATAGAGTAGTTCATGCTTAATCCATTATCTCATTATCTAGGGAAAAACAACCATTCATCCATTATCTCATTATTTAGGAAAAAACACCATATCATTTTAAGCGAGGGTTAATGTTATTAACACTCTAGGGTCGAGAGAATATGAGTGATAATTATCTGATTTGGCTGAGAAGTGTCAGATAAATTTAACTCAAAATGATTTTATAAACATTGATTTGCGTGATGCTCAATTACGGAAGACCACTTGAACTAATGTTATGGTGAACACAATCCTGGTTTCTCTTAATTAGCTGAATCAACCTTACAATGAAATAGTTTGTTAGTCATTAATCTGGATTTTGACTGCAAGTTTGGTAATTATAACATTTCAACCAAACCCAATTTACTTTCTGTTGTTATTTGTTTAGGAGATAATAACAACATTCGACTAAACGCGACAGTGAAACCTTATCTGTAAAGAAATTCTCTGTGGGATTGACCTCAACTCTAGTTGAGTTCTATAAATTGACATCGAGCGTTTGCAATAGAACACTTGCCAAGTGTAAGACCACGATAGGTCTTACGGACCGCGGAAGCCACCACAGGCTGTAAAACCGATCTTGGAGCACACTTGGAGTCAACTCATCCCTCAGAATCAGTTCATGGGTAGTATCATAGACCGTGGTGAACTCTACGGTCCGTGAAGCCTTTCGTGAACAACACTTGGTAAAAAGTTCTGTGGTTCCCTTTTGCACACTCTCTGTCTCAACTCTACAAGGGATTTCATGGTCCGTGGTACATACCACGGCCTGTACAAGCTCTCTTAGAGAATACTTTGTGTAACATCTTTAAATTTTTCTGTCTTTTAGTTTTTGTTAGTTTGTTGATTCCGTGGCCCTTCCCAATGATAGATTAGGTGACGACATTTTTAAGGCAAGGCATCACGATGCTATTACATAGGGGAAGTCTGAGTACCCGATAGTGCATCATTTGACTGTGTTGAATACTAATGAGTTTTGTATTTTTCAAGTACAATGGGTCCCAAAATAAAGAATGCAACAAAACCTGCCCCTCCACTGCTTCTCAATCAGAGGGTCATGATGAATCCGAAGCTAGTGGTTCTGAGGTGCAAATAAATTTTACACCTGAAGATCACTCGCCTCGGGCTACTAGATCACTGACCAAAAGAGCTATCCTCCAAGACACTCCTCCTCAGTCTGAAGAGGGAGGTGGTAGTTCTGATAACGGGGATGACTCGAAAAGTCAATTTGATGCTACTGTTGGTAGCCAATCTACTGATAACTTGGGGGGCAGTGCAGAGTCTGACAACGGTTCTCCAGAAGATACAAACACCTCTCCATATGTGGTGAATACAAAAGCTGAAACTGGAGTACGAGAGGAAGAGGCTCCTATAGAGAAAGATGACAAGATCACCGATGATGATACCATAGTGATGTATGTGACCGCCCATGAGCCTAATCCTGCAATGAGACCACAGCTGATTGCCTGTTATCGTTCCATGTGGACTGTGAACCGGTCCGAAGAATTTTTCAACAATGGGATTGTAAATAAGACTGGCAGCTTCAAAAAGCGGGCAATCATGCCTGAGACTACAGTGGTGGTAGCCGACATTAAAGCATCTCGGACATTTATCGTACATTTCAATTTCATCACTTCGATTGGATGGACAATGCACCTGGGGAATACTCTTACCACTTGACTAGAGAGTTTTACTCATCTTATACAACTACACTAATAAACTTTGCTGCAGAGACAGAAACTACTAAACGTGGACAGAGAGACATGGACTCAATTCTATTAAAGTTTTGGGAAAATCAATAGATATCTTGGAGGCCACTATTAACAGGATGTTGCATGGACCCGAATACTCTGCATCGACTTCAGTTGGCCTTTTCAAGGGCAAGCATCATGAAGTCACTAGTGACACTATTATGGAGATTTAGAGTTCTCGCGAGAAGATGTTGCATTGGATTGTAAAGTAAATTGCCATAGATGGGGAGAATGCAGTTTGGGTCACTACGATGCCAACACTGATTACAAAAGCTTCGCTATCATTTTCAGCCAAGGTGTGGTGGACTGTTGTGCGTGCCCAATTTAGACCTATAGGAAACGACAACACCTTGTCTCCTTCTTTAGCATCTTTGGTAGCCTACCTCATGGATGGTTACCTGGTCAATGTGCGGAGGATCATAGCTACTGAGATGAAAGACAGAGCATTGAATGAGAGAGCCAGGTTTCCATTTCCTTATCTGATAGAGAAATTGTGTAGACAAGTGGATACTCCCCCAAACAAGCTGATTGATAGATGGCGTAACACATTTAGACTCATCCAGGTTTCTAAAATCAAGGATGTCGCAAATCATCTCTTTGGCACGAAGTCTGCCGCTGTGGGTACTTTAGCTGTTGTTGCTCATGTCCCACTTGAGATCCCACAGGCAGACAGAGGCACCGAGCAGGAGGACTCATCACAACCATCCACAGATGCACCACCACCTCCTGCTTTAGCTCCCCAGGCTCCAGGTACTTTTGTTACTATTCCTATGCTTTTTCTTGAGAAATTAGTTACAGATCAGTGCCAAACCAGGACATTGGCAAATCAGATTGTAATCTGGTTGCCCCAGGTAATAGAGACGAAGGTGTTAGCTGCAAAAATAGAGATCCAGGATGAGATGCAGAAGGAGTTGGCTATCTTAAAAGACATAATAGATGGGTTGGAGAACCTTGTCCAAGATCAATGCCAAGTCGCAGGTTCAGTAGAGACTGAAAAGTTCAAATCATAGTTGGCCGAGATGAGAACTCAGATTGCTAAACTGGCTAAGAAGCCAGTACAGGTACCCAATCCGATAATACTAGAATCTTTAATGCAAATGCTAACTCAGGCACCCTCTACTCAATCATTTGATGATCTTTGGGGAGAAATCCCCACGAGTAATTCTGGTAAGAGAAAACACAAAGCTGGAAAACTTGATTAGGAGACCCCTATTGACCCAATCAAAGAGGAAAAAAAGGCAAGAAAAGAGAGCTCGTAGAACATCAAAGAGGGAAGCTCGAGAAAAGAAAGCCCTTGAACAACAATAACGAGATGTAGCATTAGTTAGAGCTTCTGGTAATGGAGCACCTGCCCCGACAAGTGAGGACCAACCTGATCAGGTATCGAGTTCTGAAAGTGCACCCATTGATAAGGGTGCTAATGTTGATCCGAATATCGGCGCCTAGAGCGCCGTAGGTATGAACCCTCCTTATAGCCCTGTGTGTTTTATTGTTCTGTATCGACTTTGAGGGCAAAGCCCTTTTTATTTTAGGGAGGGGGTGGTGAGCAACCTGCCATAGCTGTTAGAAAATATGGAGGTTGTCTCTGTGTATTACTGTTTTGGGTGTTTTGTGTGTTAAGCTGTGCAACAGCTAGTCTGTGAAAGATGAGGACCTGAATCTGAGTTTGATTGTTAGGATCTTTAGATGACATCTTAGATACTGATATGTTGAACATGGCTAATCTGCTCAATTAATTGGTGAACCAAGAAACTGAAAAATGCAATCCTGTGTCGTGTGTGTGTAAGTTTTGATTAAAGTCTAACACTAGGAGCGGAAACTAGAACTTGCCTAAGTAGTCTTGCTTGAATCTGAGAATAACCGGATAGGAAAGGATTAGTAGGCCATTTTTGTTATACCAGTAAAAAGCCAAAAATAAAAGAACTGAATGAAAAGCTCATCACTTGAACCCAATTTGAGCCTTAAATCAGTCTTTGTTCTAACCCAACATTCATATCCTTGGTTCTCCGACGGTATGATATCACAACTCAGGCCAAAATCCTAAGTTGAGGGTGATTGCAATCCGAACAGATTAAAAAAAAAAAAGGTTCAACCAGTGAGCTAAGTGCATATCAAAGTTGCATATAAAAAAAGGGGAAAAGAACAGAAAAAGTAGAAAAGAAAAAGAAAAAGAAAATAATAGCTACTGGGTCGGGCTGAAATAAAGAAAAAGAGGGAATCACTTAGAAAAGAGTATGTGAAAATGAAACTTTGGAAAACCAAGGGAATAGTTACTCACGAAACCAAATACTCTTTCCCTAGCCCCGAGCCTATGTTACAAGCCAATAAAGTCCTACAGTGATCCTATTTCGGGTGTTTGAAAGATAAAGCGTATAAAGCAAGGGCAAACCTATGGTAGTTTGTTGTTAGTGTTAGAAGTTCATTGAGAGTGTGAGCGTAGTACTCAGTCCCAACTATTATGAGCGAAGGACTTCTTTGGTGTGAGGACACAGTGGTTGCATTTGAAAGTAGATTGTGTGAGCTGATAATTCGCAGGCATAAGAATGATTGATTGTGAGTAATAAGATGTCATATATTGATCCTTACATGTTAGATTCAGAGGTTTGGGATACAAATTGTGCTTGAAATAGTTGTTACGTAGTGTCATAAGTCTGGAAATGAATTGAGGGCTGATTGTATTTGTTTTCTCATCATTCGAGGACAAGTAATGGTTCTAAGTTGAGGGTGTTGATGTGCCGTGAAATCGTGGCACATTTGATGCTTAATAACTATGAACTAATACTGGAATTAAGTGAAATTTTGGATTATTTGATGGGTTTGTTAAATGTGTAGGCAGAATCTGAGTTGTATAGAAAAGTGGAAAAAGAAGCAGAACTCATGTTGACCAAGCGAAGTTCAAGGCCAATTTCACGGACCGTGAACTTCATTACGGTCCGTGGTTGAGCTCGTGAAAGTGAGGCAGTGCTGGGCCTTGAGAAGATGAAGAGCAGGAATAACCAAGTGAAGATCACAGAGGGTTCTACGGACCGTAGTCCTCACCACGGACCGTGGTACCTACCGTGAAGCTGAACCAGTGTGAAAACAAGAAAGAGTTGAAAGAGGGTTGAAACCCAAGTGAAGACCACGAGCGACTTCACGGGCCGTGGTCCTCACTATGACTGTGGTAGCTCTCATGGTACATTTTTCAGTGACCAAGTTTCAAGACCCACTTTCAGGAAACTCCAAGGCAAGACCACAGAGGGCTTCACGGACCGTTAAGACCTTGACGGGTCGTGGTAGTGGCCATGAAAAGGCCCAACAACTTAGTCCTAATTCGATTAGGACACATTTTAAACATTCTATTTTGAATTACTTTAGGTCGTTTTTGAACATTTTATTCATTATCTTACGTTTGACGACTAAGAAATACGGTATTATTCTTAGCTTTTGATTTTGGGATTTCGATTATTGTTATCAGTTGGAAGTTCAGATACAGATTATCAGATTATCGAAGTGAATGTTGATTTGCTAATTATTTTCGTAAGTCTTTCCTAACATGTTTTCATTCTTAATTACTGATTATTTACGTGAAACCATGAGTGGCTAAATACCACGAGTGGGGTTGTGGGATCTATGGCGAAATTCTAGTTACGATTCCGTAAAACGAGTAATGGGCAGTCTATTTTTACAGTATGTAGTTTTTAGCTTTCAATATCATTGTAATCTATTGAGTGCACGCATCAGATGAGCCTGTATCTGGTATTTGTTCTATAGAAAAATACCAGTTAGGAAAAAGCTGAACTAAATTATCAACGTGGAGTTAAAGCTTGAGTTCTAGAGAAAAGATCTTTAACACTATATCATTTTAAGCGAGGGTCAATGTTAGTAACAGTCTAGGGTCGAGAGAATATGAGTGATAATTATGTGATTTGGCTGAGAAGTGTCAGATAAATTTAACTCGAAATAATTCTGTAAACATTGATTTGCCTGATGCTCAATTACGGAAGAACACTTGAACTAATGGAACACAATCTTGGTTTCTCTTAATTAATTGAATCAACCTTACAACGAAATAGTCTATTAGTCATGAATTTGGATTTTGACTGCAAGTTTGGTAATTATAACATTTCAACCAAATCCAATTTACTTTCTGTTGTTATTTTTTAGGAGATAATAACAACACTCGACTAAACGCGACAGTGAAATCTTATCTGTAAAGAAATAAATTATCTGTGGGATAAACTTCAACTGTAGTTGAGTTCTGTAAATTGACATCGATTGTTTACACTTCTTATTTGAAGTGTAAGTTTGGACGTATTAGCAAGCCTGACCGACCTATCACCGAGGAGCTTCGCGTATTGATTGGAAGTATCTATTCGGTGCTTGAGATGGAGGCCCTATTCCATCCGCATATATGTGAGTGGATAGCATCCTCTCTAGGCAAGTACAATCTATTAATGGTGAGGATTTTTATGCATCATACGCAACAAAGGTTATGAATAGCTTGCCATAAAAAACAAAGACGATTGATCAGCCACCATTATTCAGTACCACAGTTCGTGAGATGCACATTGATATTCTAAGCACACCATCCCCCATTTTCTTCATGGGCCAGACAATGAGCAAATATCCTCCACTATCGAGTTCAACTACCGGATGCAGACAAAAAGAAGAGTTGATGAGATGGGTTTTCGGTTACATAGCAGAGTAGGTTGTTGACGCTGCATAGATTTTTGAAGCATCCCCAATTCAGAAGGCTACATTATCTTCAAAGTAAAATTTTGGTGGGCTATCGTGCGGTCTCACTTATACATCACCGTGGCGGATAACCATCTCACACTGGATCATGCAATTATGGTAGCCTATATGATGGCTAGCTATGAAATAAACTTCACAGGTTTGATCATTGAGATACACGAGAGGGCTTTTCGGGGTACCACTACTATCCTTTTTTTTCTTGATATTTAGATTGTGTAGGGACTCCGTGATACCAATGATAAGGGGGTTGATAATTTATTAGAGGTGAAAAAGACCCAAGATGTCATGCTTATTAAAGTTACCACTAACCTGACAATATCGTAAAGAGGACCACATATCGTAGTACCCAAGAAATGAAAGGTAACTGCCCTAGAGTAGACTAGAGA
Source organism: Solanum okadae (assembly GCA_036553675.1). Taxonomy (NCBI): domain Eukaryota; kingdom Viridiplantae; phylum Streptophyta; class Magnoliopsida; order Solanales; family Solanaceae; genus Solanum; species Solanum okadae. The sequence goes on along the minus strand of CM071686.1, from coordinate 8,952,404 downwards.
GAAAGACATTTAAGAGCGGGATCCCACCACTACTGAGCCGAAAAAGTCTACTCCTACCTCTGCATCGACTTATTATACTAGCACACCTCGTGATACTACGGTTTCATGGGTCTCTTCACAATGTTCGCTGACAGATTTCATAGGTTGGAGTAGAGACAGACTCGCACTGAGGCCCGTAAACTCAGTTACTTCAACATCTCCGACCTTGGGTTCGAATAGTGGTTGAGAAGTCTAAAATGAGGATACAGACTACGATTGTGGAGTAAGACTTGGCTACACAACAGAGGATTTATGCCTTAAAGATAAGGATGCTAGCCTGACCTAAGCCTACTATGAATTTAGATTTACAGAGTTTCAAAATGGTGTCAAATAAGCTCCGGACAGAGGTGACCACACTAGTTTTTGCCCCACCACCTAGTCCCTCACTCTCGGATCCCACATATGAGGTTTTAATGGCTCTTCTTGGGGTAGAGAAGCTTTCATGTGTGGATGGAAAACACATACAATCTAAAACTTGTCACACCCCGAAGCTACCCCACAGGGCATAAACACGGGACATAGGATCATGAGTGACCCCAAGCTAATCCTGAGCTGGCATATCATAAACACACTAAAGAGAAATATTGAGTAGAAGCATAAGACATGAGATAAACTATATGATGGGGAAATACCCAATACTAGTTTGAATAATAAAAGACTATGAGTTTAATAACAACTGGAAGATCAAACTCAAAGCTAAAGCTGAATCTAGTACTATGTCTGAAATAAGCCTCTAACTGACTAAAGATGTTGGGACATGGCCCCAGCTAACTCTAGCAAATACTGAAAACTGAAATGAAAAGGCTAAGTATAAGAGCATGTTTATTGTCCTCGAAATATGAGGACTCACCAATGAATCTACTGAAATGGAGATTGGGAGCTAATCTATGCGTTATCTGGATGCTGCGGACCTGAACCTACATCACAAGAAGATGTAGCACAAAGCATGCGTCAGTACTTCAAAGGTACTGAGCATGCATGATAAGATAAAACTGAACAACATATACATAACTGAAATAAAGCATACTGAGCAATGATATAATCTGAACATGATGGAAATACTGAAATATACTGAAAATGACTAAATTGAATGCAATGACAAAGTACATAACTGAATAGTAAAATACAACTGGTAACCTGGTCAATGCAACTGAATCTGAATATGGGAGCTACTATTAACATGTCACGACCTGAGTCTAGACCCCGGATGCGACACAACGTACTCGACCCCAAAGGGTCTTATACAAGCCTCATAGCTCATTTATTACATAGGTAATAAAAATAGTACGAAATTTAAAACTTTTTATTTAAAACCATACAATCTAACATTGAAAACCATTTAAACGCAAGTGAAAGTCTATAGCTCACATGGCCATCTAAGACACAATCTTTAACAAAATAGAGTCACGGCCTTTTACAATCGAAGTCTTAACAATAGTCTTAAAACATGAAAGAACTAGAAACATTAAAAATCCTTGTCCTCAATCTATGAGAACATACCCAAAATGTCTCGGAGAACTCTATTCCAAGCTTGACTAGGAAGAATCAAATTGAGTGCCACTCCCTACACTTCATAAAGGTAAAGAAAATATGGGTTAGCACATAAAGTACTAAGTATGATAGCCATGCAAAAACATGCTTAAAACAGACATCTTTGTTTGAAAGTCATGATATATGCCATTTTAGTAAAAGTTCATGAACATTGATAAAAGAGGCATAATATAAGTCACAACCAACATGCAAGTCATATTTTCACATTAGAACATAATCCACATATGAACCCTTACCTTCACTTTAAGCCTTCACCTCAAGTAACCCTCAAGCTATACTTTGTGCAATGTATGGATAGCGTCCCATACCACCATCCACACCAAAGTACCACCTTAAGGTCACCAAAAGTGAACTTACCATTCAACATTTCCATCTTCACACAATAAAGCATATAAGAGACATAAACATTACATAAGTTACATCATCACATTAAGACCAATATCTAAGACAACTATAAGTCATACTTGTGCAATGTGCAAGTAGCATCCCATACTACTTCTCACACTAAGTACTCCTTTGAAGTCACCATAGACAAGACACATCCATATACAATAAGCCATGACAAGGAAGTAACTCATAATACAATCCAAGTATAGCATGCATCTTTAAATTTGAGCATATTAGCATATAAGTCAACCTTCTTCATTAATCTCATTTAGGACACATTCATTTATTAGTCATTAAGACTTAGAGAACTCACTATGACCCTCTCAAAGCCTACTTGTGCAATGCATGGATGGCATCCCATACTACTACCCACACCTCATAGAACTCCTAAAGAAACCATAATGCACATCTCACATGATGGGAATAAGTGTTTAACCGACATAGACCATGAGATCTAAATCATGGAATCCGGTGTCATGAAACCCCACACCGTAAAGAGGTGGTCTTCTTGCCTAAGGAAAACCAATATCCTAGCTTATGTGGATCCACTAGCTAGACCTATGTGGGCACATATTTTATGGGATAGGAAGATGTTCATTGTAACCCTAGCCTAACATTGGGAGAGTTTCTATCTTACCATATCCACTCGATGCTTAGCCTACATTCCCATAGATCATTTTATTCACATTACATTAGTGTACTAGAGAGGAATGCCATTGGCCTATTGAACCAAGATACATCATTACACAAGGAAGGAATGCTATAAGCCTATCGATCCATGGTACATTCAAAAATAGCTCTAGAGTCCTCATGAAAGGAATGCCATAAGCCTATCGATTCATGGTTCCTCATTACATTCTTATACTCATGAAAGGAATGCCATAAGCCTATCGATTCATGGTACATTGACTCATTAAGAAAGGAATGCCATTAGCCTATCGATTCTAGAGTCTTCATCACGTTAGATCATTTATGAAAGAAATGCCTTAAGCCTATCGAGTCATATCCATTAAGTCAAGACACGTTCATTATAAAAGAAAAGGGTGCATAAGCCTACTAATTCTAGATTCAACATTCACATTACTTTCATTAGCATTCATGAGCGTCAATTGAGAATATACTATCAACAACAACACACTTACATTCGATTCATGATCATCATTCTATCATTGAAATCACATGCATATCCTTCAGATCATAATCATACATAGTAATTAAACACCTCCTCCTTTCAAGTGGATCAACATCTCTAGCACAATTCTACTTGAACAAGTAATTAGGTCATAACTTGCCCTTTCAAGGCCATGAACCAACATCAACCCATAAATCCAAACTACTACAATAGAATAGGATATTGACGTGATTCAATCACTTAATTCAATATAAACATCAATATTTCAATAATCTAAATCATTCTAGGTATAATCCATCAACATTCATTCATGATCAACAAACTCATTTCATAAGACACAATTTAGGAATTGAGAGAAATTATGGGTTCATAGAGTATTTTCATCATAAATCATCAATTAAATATCAATACATTCATAATTTGTCATTATAAACCATTATAAAACATTTGATGAAAGAACCTATGAGATTGAGTAAAATTCTAGATTTTTCATGCTTTGGAATCACCTTTGAATTGGCTCCTTGAATGAAAAGTTAGACAAGGATCAAGACTACCATACCTTGCTATTGATTCCCCACGAAAATTGAAGAAGAAACACCTTGGAATCCCCAACCCTAGATTGAACTTGACCTTGATCTCCAATGGAGTTTCTAGAGAGAACTTTTTGGGATGGAAGGGTTTTAATTTTGGGGTTTTGAAATAATGAGGTCTAATTATGTTTTAATACTCTTAAAATATCCTAATATACTTAAAATAACCATCCATAAACTTATTAGGACTTGGGGTAAATTTACCAATTCACCCCCACAATGGTCGAACTATTTGACAGCAAACATGTGTGACTCACGGACCGTGAGTCTATTGACGGACCGAACTGCTGGTCTGTGGTCTGGGGCTGTGGTTTGGTTTGGGGGCCCTTGACTTACGGAGGCCATCCACGGGGCATGGACCCCTTCCGTAGGTCACCCTAAAATTGGCAACTTTTTGTTTTGGGGCCACCTTGGGGGTTAGACTTAGGGTCCTCCTCAAGGACCCCTAGAGTGGTCCTTGGGGAGTCGTACCCTGACGTTTAACCCTTAAACCCCTCAACCATGACTCGGGACAACACTTAAGAACTCATAACCCAAAACTAACTCAAAACGACACTCGTCAAGCTCTAATTCAACCTACTAGATTTTAGGGTTGTTACATTATCCCCTACTTAGGAACATTCGTCCTCGAATGACACTTTAAACACATTAAGGGGTTAACGACTCAAGACTAGCAGCCCATCAAGCAAGCAACATTATAAACAATACACAAAACTAGGAGAGAACATCAACTCCACATCAAAAAGGTCAATGCAACACAAGAAAGTAGGAACTACATCTACGAGTTTAGTATACATCAAAACTTCACATTTCTCATTACATTGGAGGCCTTACCTTCTCCAACTTACATCATGCTCATCACAACATCATTAAACACATTATGCAATTAATCTCAAAAGCACATTTAGGCATGTTCAACAATTCAACTTATGAAGCACATATACAACTCATTCTAAATGTAAATCAACACGAGGATCATAAATCATGAAAACTCATTTTCTCATATAAACAAGAATTCAAATAGAACATGAATATCATAAGGAGGCCATGGAAACTCAAAGTCACACATGGCTCCAAAACATGAAATAAGCTACAAGGAACTCTTGGTGTCAAGCTTGAATAGGAATAGAAGGAAAGAGATAAGGATATCAACACTCTCAACAACCTTACTATTCAACATACTATCCCCCACTAAGGAGAAAACCTAACTAAGGCTAACATGAAAAACAACATAGGAACCTCATCATAACATAAAAGAACTATAACTTATCGGTACCTTCATCCAGATTAGCTCATTTGCCCTCTTTGGCTTGAAGTGCATAGAAACGGTTCTTATTTGGAGCATTAGGATCCGGGCCAACATAAGAAGCTTGTTTGGCCTCCCTTCCTCTAGCCGTAAAGTAGGAAAATTTCTCACTTGGTGATCATGCTTTCCATAACCATAGCACCCACTAGTACCGGCAAGGCACTTCCCATGATGTCTCTTCCCAGAAGTGGTACAAAGAGGTTTAGAAAATGGAGGTCCACCACCTTTTTCCTCATTAACCTTAGCAGCACTAGAAGAATCTTGGTTTGGAGCTCTCTTATTGAACCTAGGTTGTCCTTGCTCATCGAATCTACCCCTTTTCAACTCCATATTCTCCCTCTTAAGCTTGGACTCCTCAATAGATTGTGCATACACTATAATCCTAGAAATATTCATATCATTATGGAGTATCGTTGTACGGTACTCTTCCTCAACTATGTTGGATATACCCATCGCATACCTACTCATCTCATCCCTAGGGTTAGACACCAAGGATGGAGCATACTTAGACAAGAGAGTAAATTTCAAGGAGTACTCTTCCACACTCATGTTACCTTGCTTAATATTGATAAACTCCTCAACCTTACACTCCCTCTTCTCACGGGGAAATTACCTACCAAGGAATGCTCCCTTAAACTCCTTCTATTCTATAGGACCCGCTTCTAAAGGCCTATTGCTCTTTCATTGAGTGAACCACACTTGGGCCACATCTTTCAATTGATAGGAAGAAAGTCTCTCAACCTAGAAGCCATAGTACTCTCAATAGCATTCACTCTAGGCCCCACATCTCTATTCACTTGAGCCGTTATGGCTTGGGCTAAAATTAGAAAAGCAGACCTAATCTCCTCATTAGTCATGGTCGGGGATCCACCGAAACTTGGTTGTCTTGAGGAACTTGGCCACCAAAGGACCTTGAGGATCTTGGGGAGGAACTACCTCATTCACATTCTCCTCTTCCACTCTCCTTGCAGGCGTCCATCTTGTATTCATATCCTATAAACACAAGAGAAGGATTAGGAAAAAGGACACTTATAGAGCTAGACTCTAAGGCACGACTTCAAGAATATCAAAGAAGTGTAACTTTCTAACGTCCTATAGCCTCTCGCTCATCGATGTGTCGCGATTCACACCGATGAACAATACTCTACTAGATGTGGCTGTGAGACATCAACCTAAAAACCATTCCCAAAACCTTGTGCTCTGATACCATGTTTGTCACGACTAGAGTCTAGACCCCAGATACGACACGGCGTACTCGACCCCGAAGGGGTCTTATACAAACCTCATCACTCATTCATTGTATAGGTAATAGAAATAGTACGAAATTTAAAACTTTTTATTTAAAACCATACAATCTAACATTCAAAAACATTTAAACGCAAGCGAAACTCTATATCTCACATGGCCATCTTAGACACAATCTTTAACAAAATAAAGTCACGACCCTTTACAATCGAAGTCTTAACAATAGTCTTAAAACATGAAAGAACTAGAAACACTAAAAGTCCTTGTCCTCGATCTTTGAGGACATACCCAAAATGTCTTGGAGAACTCTATCCCAAGCTTCATTAGGAAGAATCAAAATAAGTACCAATCCTTACACTTCATAAAGGTAAAGAAAATATGGGTTGGCACATAAAGTACTAAGTATGATAGCCATGCAAAAACATGCTTAAAACGGACATCTTTGTTTGAAAGTCATGATCTATGCCATTTTAGTAAAAGTTCATGAACATTGATAAAAGAGGCATAATATAAGTCACAACCAACATGCAAGTCATATTTTCACATTAGAACATAATCCACATATGAACCTTTACCTCACTTTAAGCCTTCACCTCAAGTAACCCTCAAGCTATACTTTGTGCAATGTATGGAAAGCGTCCCATACCACCATCCACACCAAAGTACCACCTTAAGGTCACCAAAAGTGAACTTACCATTCAACCTTTCCATCTTCACACAATAAATCATATAAGAGACATAAACATTACATAAGTTACATCATCACATTAAGACCAACATCTAAGACAACTATAATTCATACTTGTGCAATGTGCAAGTAGCATTCCATACTATTACCCACACTAAGTACTCCTTTGAAGTCACCATAGACAAGGTACATCCATATACAATAAGCCATGACAAGGAAGTAACTCATAATACAATCCAAGTATAGCATGCATCTTTAAATTTGATCATATTAGCATATAAGTCAACCTTCTTCATTAACCTCATTTAGAACACATTCATTCATTAGTCATTAAGACTTAAAGAACTCAATATGACCCTCTCAAAGCCTACTCGTGCAATGCATGGATGGCATCCCATACTACCACCCACACTTCATAGAAATTCTCAAGAAACCATAATGCACATCTCACATGATGGGAATAAGTGTTTAACCGACATAGACCATGAGAGCTAAATCATGGAATCCGGTGTCATGAAACCCCACACCGTAAAGAGTTGGTCTTCTTGCCTAAGGAAAACCAATATCCTAGCTTACGTGGATCCACTAGCTAGACCTATGTGGGCACATATTTTATGGGATAGGAAGATGCTCATTGGAACCCTATCCTAACATTGGGAGAGTTTCCATCTTACCATTTCTACTCGGTGCTTAGCCTATATTCCCATAGATATTTACATTACATTAGTGTACTTGGGAAGAATGCCATTGGTCTATCGACCCAAGATATATCATTACACAAGGAAGGAATGCTAGAAGCTTATCGATCCATGGTACATACAAGGATAGCTTTAGAGTTCTCATGAAAGGAATGCTATAAGCCTATCAATTCATGGTTCCTCATTACATTCTTATACTCATGAAAGGAATGCCATAAGCCTATCGATTCATGGTACACTAACTCATTAAGAAAGGAATGTCATTAACCTATCGATTCTAGAGTCTTCATCACGTTAGATCTTTTATGAAATGAATGCCTTAAGACTATCGAGTCATATCCATTAAGTCAAGACACGTTCATTATTAAAGAAAAGGGTGCATTAGCCTACCAATTCTTGAATCAACATTCACATTACTTTCATTAGTATTCATGAGTGTCAAATTGACAATATACTATCAACAACAACACACTTACATTCTATACATGATCATCATTCTATCATTGAAATCACATGTATATCCTTCACATCATAATCATACATAGTAATTAAACACCTCCAACTTTCAAGTGGATCAACATCCCTAGCACAATTCTACTTGAACAAGTGATTAGGTCATAACTTGCCCTTTCAAGGCCATGAACCAACATCAACCCATTAATCCAAACTACTATAATATAGTAGGAAATTGACATGATTCAATCATTTAAATTAACATAAACATCAATATTTCAACAATCTAAATCAGTCTAGGCATAATCCATCAACATTTATTCTTGATCAACAAACCCACTTCATAAGGCACAATTTAGGAATTGAGAGAAATCATGGGTTCATAGAGTACTTTCATCATAAATCATTAATTAAACACCAATAAAATCATAATTTTTCATTAGAAACCATTCGAAAATGTTTGATGAAAGAATCCATTAGATTGAGCAAAACCCTAGATTTTTCATGCTTTGAAATCACCTTAGAATTGGCTCCTTGAATGAAAAGTTAGACAAGTATCAAAACTACCATACCTTGATATAGATTCCCCACGAAAATTGAAGAAGAAACACCTTGGAGTCCCCAACCCTAGCTTGAACTTGACCTTGATCTCCAATGGAGTTTCTAGAGAGAAGACTTTTTGGGAGGGAAGGGTTTTGATTTTGGGGTTTTGAAATAATGAGGTCTAATTTTGTTTTAATACTCTTAAAATATCCTAATATACTTAAAATGACCGTCCATACACTTATTAGGACTTGGGGGGTGAATTTACCAATTCACCCCCACAATGGCCGAACTATTTGACAACAAACAGGTGTGACTCACGGACCGTGAGTCCATTGACGGACCATACTGCTGGTCCGTGGTCTAGGGTTGTGGCTTGGTTTGAAGGCTCTTGATCTACGGAGACCATCCATGGGGCATGGAGAGACCTACGGGGTGTGGACCCTTTCCGTAGGTCACCCTCAAATTGGTAACTTTCTATTTTGGGGCTACCTTGGAGGTTAGACTTAGGGTCCTCTTCAAGGACCCCTAGGGTGGTCCTTGGGGAGTTGTATCTTGACGTTTAACCCCTAAGCCCCTCAACCATGACTCGAGACAACATTTAACAACTCATAACCCAAAACTAACTCAAAATGACACTCGTCAAGCTCTAGTTCAACGTACTAGATTTTAGGGTCGTTACATATAATCGACATAAAACCACGTGAGATAAATGTGGAGTCTAATGTATACGCTCTATCGAGAAGACCTTATATACCCTGCCAAGGGTATAAAGGCATGACTGGCGTGATCACTAAATATGATGCCCACATAGGGGACTTAACTTATGAGGGTATGTAGTTCTGGGACTATGAGGGTGACTGACCCTAGTCCACTCGCTATTAAGTCTACTCCCAACTAGAATGTATATAATACAATATAACTGAATATAAACTAGATAGCTCAAGATTCTGACATGCTAACTGAAATGCAACATTAAGTACTGATAATGAAACATTTGTAAACTGATGCATGCATATTTGTACAAACTGTACTAGCACGAGTAATTCATGAACCAAACGAATCACCACATCTAGGTTTCTTAATTTTATGTAAGAAATTAGGTAAAAGTTTTACGAAATCATGATAATCTGATTTGGAGTATTCTAACAACTAAATCACAAACAATTATCTAAATTTCTAGAAACCCCAAGTCTAAACAATATTTAGGGAATCAAGATTCCGACTGAAATCTAGGGACCTAATGGGTGAAAGGAGCCCACTAGTGAAATTCCACATACCTGGTGACGAATTCCTTGGAGAAATCTTTCGATTTTGGGGCTAAAACTGATGAAACCTTACTGCGTTCTTGGAAGGGTTTGGGTCACCTCTTTTCTCCTCTCTTCGTTCTAAGTTTAAGAATTTTGGAGAATGCATTTACTTGGGTAAGTTCTAATTAAGTTACTTGGTAAAAAATGACCAAAACTACGTAGTTTAGGGGTCCAATGCATAGGGAAAAGACCAAATGACCCTTAACTTAAAAGTTATCAGGGCCAACCGACGGATTGACTGATGGACCGTGGACGGACTGGCGTTCCATTCTGGTCGGCCGTTGTTCGACGTCTGGGAGCTGGAACTTGAGGGTATGACCCATGGTCCTAGACCACGGATCGTGGCCTAACTTACGGTCCGTAGGTCCTGGCGTGGGCTGATCCTTAACTGAATTTTCTGAACTTTTCTAGGAGGGGCTACAGGTGGCCATCCACGACCCCCACCTTCGGTCCGTGGGTGGTGCCTGTCGGTGGCATATGCAAATTTTGAAATCTGCATTCCGGTCTATCTAGGATACATGGTGTTACATTATCTCCCCCTTGGTTATTATACTATTGCACGATCGTAGACACTTGCATCGGAAGTTGTGTCCTTGATTATGCAAACATCAAAATGGCGCCGCTACCGGGGAATGGTGTTGCTTGAGAATTCTTAGACTAGTAGAATTTTTGTTCTTCTTAGTTGTAGTTTACTCACTTAATCTTTAGTTTTGTTTTGTTAGTTTGTTTATATCCAAACAGGGGAAGCGAGCATGGCGAGCTATACTTGAAAGCCGATGGAGTTTCCTCCATTAGAGGTAATGATGTTCTGGGATCGTATCCTCATATTTAAGCAATTGGAAGATGAACGGATCCACAAGTCATGGGCAAGGTTTAATGAACTGATCAATCAATGCCTAAATCATGACATTCCTGACATAACTCTCCTTGACTGTTTCTACAGAAGTCTTGGTCTTGGAAACAAGAGGTTGGTCAACCAACTCATTTTGGGAGGCACTACGAAACAACCATATTTGATAGCAGCTCAACTGCTTAATCAAATGGCTGAAACGAACCAAGAAGTAAAAAAAGACTTCATGTTGGCCACCCTAATGACTCAGATGGATGAGTTGGCTAAAAATATGGTGAAGATCGAAGTCCAAGGACAATGAGGTTAAACTCCTTGAGGGAATTCTCTCAATCATTCTCCACAATGTGACTGAGCAATATAGAGAGCTGAAAGGAATGAATGAATGATTTGGTCTCATTCCAGAGCTGTCTAACTGCTCGAGAACCTCATGGGTTATACGTCACCCGATCTCTACCCGCAACAAAACAAAGGGGTTGCCTAGTGACACCACGACTAACCTGAAAAATGGAGTTTGAGTGCTGGCTTGCGTCGTGCCACGACGTTAACTATGGCGCTGTTTGGGAGGCAAACCAAAACCCTTAAATGTTTGTAATTTGTTATTTTTGAAATAAAGGTGTCTTGATTTTGTAGGATTGGGCATGAAAAGTTTGTGAAAAGTACATGATGAATTACACAAGACCAATTGGCGAATCGCCGACTAGATCAACGACCTCGACAAAAATCGCTGTTTGGATCATCACTTTGATTGAAGGTCCTTTAAAACTCGGCGACATAGATAAACACTCGCCGAATCACAGAGTAGCGGAGCGAAGTCAACTAATGTCGCCGAATGGGTGAGATTTGGATGGTTTTTACAAAGCCACGGGTTTTGACTTTCAACCTTTTTCATATTCTCTCACTCTCGATTTTTGCAAAATCGCACCTACTTAGTATTTTCAAAATTTTTGCATCTAGTGAGTATTTTAGCTGATTTAGTAGTGTTTGGATCTATACTAATCTACTGCCTAGCATCACAGTCTTGACTTAATCTTCATAAAAGGTTGGTTCTCCAAACCCTGCATTTAATTGTGATATTTATACTCTCATTGCAAGTAATTTTATCATATGTCGTGTACTGTGCCTCTCTGATAAATTTAGACTATTCAAGTGCCTCTTTTAATTCGTGAATTTGATAATTTAGCATGAATGAAATTTTATGAGGTGCCCCTGCATACTATTTAAGTTGGGCAAAGGTCAGGAAAACTGTAAGCTTAATTGATGTAGTGCATGTTTTGATATTGTTTTCGGGGGTTGCAGGGTTGAAGTCGAAAACATAGGTTGGGAATAGGCTCGTTGAGCCATTTGGCGAGTTGGGTTGAGCTCGCCAAACCACTCAGTGGTTTGCCTAATGATCCCATCTCACCTTTCACTTCACTCTACTCATGATATGGATTCTGTAACTTTCAGCGAGAAGTCTTTGGACGTCAAAAGCCTTCGACGACTTGCCAAAAGATTTTCCCATCGTCGACTTGTTATCATTCTTGAGTCAACTCCTATCGGCAAGTTCGGCCTAGCTCGCAAAAGCAACTTGGTGATTTACCGATCTGATCACTGAGTTTTTCTATAATTGTGTCCCCATAAATTTGATTTAGTCGCTTTAAACTTCTTCCCAATTCTTTATAGAAATGGCTAGATCTAAAGTTGCAGGAAGAAGCAGGCCATCTCAAGGTAAAACAAAAGGGATTACAATCAACAAGGATGCAACTGCATCCAGAAGCAAGGTTGGTAAACTTTCCACAACTGGTGGAAAAGGCAAGGGCAAAGACAAGAACCTTAAATTTATCAAATACAAGCACTGACAGTGATGTCTTTTATAGAAATGACCCCAACCAATCTGAAAGAGAAGGTGTGGATTCTGATGAGAATGATCTGTTAAGCACACAGAGGGCTGAACGGCGAACTAACAAGTTGAATGATCCATCCAGGGTCAAGACTCCCCAGCCTACCACCACTACACCTCTAGTTACAGAACAGGCAATGGTATTAGCGCCTCCAGTACAGGGTCCCCCGCTTAAGTCAATGAATTAAGTAAAGACTGATGGTCTGAGGACAATTCTGGAGGAAAAGCGTCTGTCCATTGATGGGGTTATAGACAAGCACCCAGAGATGATGGAGTGCCTGAGGTACCACAAGTTCCAAATCTTCACTAAACCCCGTGGCCCTTATATTCCAAACTGGGAAGAGAATTCTACAGTGCACTAAGACCCCAAAAAAAGCAGCTAGCAACAACCTTCAAAGAAGTTGACTATGTGGCTGTCAGAGACAGGAGGGTGACGTGTGATAGTGAGGTAATCAACGCAGTCTTGGGCATGTCCATGAATATTAGGGATCACTGCCAGCACTTGATCAGAACAAAGAAGCTGGATGAGATGAAAAAGTGGTTAGCCCCACTAATTTCAGATGAGACTCCGAAGTGGTTGGCAGAAGGAGTTCCGATCGAAAAGAAAGAACTAAAGATAGCCGCAAGGGTTTGGTTCGGTTTTATCAGCAGCACAATTATGCCGTCCCAGAATGAGTCGATCCTTCGCCTTGCCAAGGTAGCTTGCATGGGTTGTATCATAGAGGAGACTTGGATAAACTGGGCTACAATCATTGCTTCAGAGATACTCATGCGTGCAAGGCAGAGCCGAACCTCACTTCCATTCCCAGTCTTTATAACAAAATTATGCAAACGAGCCCGGGTGCCTCGAGATGCCAAGAAGGATGTGGAAGTGATGCCCACAGCCTCTACTGATATCCGAAGGATCGAAACCGAGTACCTTAAGGACCAAGCAGAAAGGAACAAGGCATCATCAGTGGAGTTAGTAAACACAGAATCATCACCTACAGAGGCACATTTGCCTACCCCGACCCATGGGTCTTCAGGTATATCTATTACCACTGCTACTCGTACTGACACTCTAGGTTCTTCTACTGCTGCATGATCTTGCAGACCATCTACTGTTGTTGTTGTTCCTCGGGATCCACTCACCTAGGCTTCCCTACTTCGGATGGGACAACTAGCCCTTTCTGCTGATTGTCGGGCTGCTAGTCTAGAGGCCTCTGTTCCAGACATGATCAAGATTGCCCTAACTGATGTTGTGACACCTCTGAGCACTACCATTGATGCCCTAGAGGCCAGGATAACGGTGTGTGAGTACAACCAAGGGCCCACAGAAGAGGTGACGACTTTAAAAGCTACCATTGCTGAACTACGAAAAGATGTAGACCACCTGAAGTCCACCGATATGTCCATGATCTTTGGAACAGTGAATATTACAGACGTGCCTGAGATGTCTCATACCACCACTGGACATGGGGATAGAGTGAAGCAGATAGCCAATCCTGAGTCAGAAGCAGAGACTGATGAAGTGATGCATGACAAAACTAAGGGAGCTGCAGATTAAGACCTAACCGAGATGGAAGCAATTATGATAGATGTTGTTGTGCAAGCTTCATTAGTACCTGTTACTGGATCCAGTGGAGCTGGTCCTTCTGGGGCTCACTCTGGGCACTGAAGCCCAGACAGATGGAGCGACAATTAGCCAGGATCCCTCTTTTACCCCCTCTCTGTCATTCTTTATTTTACATTTCAGATTCTATGTTAATTGCATTTGGGGACAAATTGCTTTTATTTGTGGTGGGGTAAGGCCCACCTTTGTGTGCTATTGACGTTCGTGCTTTGTTTATATTTGGGTTTTGTGCTTAAATTGTGTTAACACTACTTTCTGTGGATGTTAGAGTTTATGGCTCCTTTTGTTTTAAATTGCAAAAAATGATTTTGACCTGTCAAATTTTTGCCACCTCTCGTGTATTGAATGTACCTGTTCTTTTGTAAAATGTAAGTATCGGTTTCGATCAATACCGATGACTTAAATAGTGCTCTCAATTGAACGAACATGAATACACGGCTATGATGAGGCCAAATGAAGTTGCATAGACAATATGTGAACTCTTTGCATCTCGTTGTGACTAGCCTATTATCAAATTGAGTCTCTTGTGATGATCATGCACACTAGCAAAAGTGTGGAGTCTTGTTTGACTATAGTGTCAATGCCTAGTGTGATGAGCTTACTTTGAACCATGCATGATAGATCCTAGAATTTACCCCATTGGTCCGGTCAACTAAGTGATGCTATCTCTTGATATAATCTTAGGCAACTTCTAAGAGTGTAAACAAATTTGACATATACCTCTTTTGTGACCTACCTTGTGAGTGTGTGAACCACTTTTGAACAACCCTTGAGCCTTACCTTTCTTTGGAAGAAACTTGATGAAAGAATAACCTTTCTTTATCCATTACCCATTATCCTCATAAAGTTGTGGTTAGTTGAATAGCCAACTTAGGCCAAAAGCCTAAGTTAGGGGTGTGGTGAAAAGAAAAGGGGAAGTCAAGAAGTGCAAGGAAAGTCTCCTCTTACCCATGGTTTTAAAAAAAATGGAACCCCTCCATATAATAAAAAGTGAAAGAAAAAGAAAAAGAATGAAAAAGAAAGTTGCAGAATAAAGTGCAAAAGAAATGGGGTTCCCAAAAAAATCCATGGAAAGTTAATAATAGGATGACTTACGAGCACCAAAGAAAATGATGAATGAAAAGGAAAGTAAGTGTTGTGAGCACCACATTTCATGATGATAAAAGTCACTAAGCCTAAATGACCATACCTTTGCACGCAGCCCCATTACAAGCCTTGAAAAGACCTTTTTGATCTTGAGTGAGTTGAAACAAATGTTGATTGGAAAATACGGGCAAACCTATGGGTGAAATCATGCATTGTGTTCTTCCTTGTAAGAATGAGCGTTGCATCTGATTCCGAAGCTTTAAACTGTGAACCATTGTGTGATTATGGAATCATTCTTTCTGTGAGGGCATTTGAACACTTTTGTTAAGCTTGAACTTGCATTTGAAGCAAGTATTGTGAGCATGAGGTTCTTTGATATTGGTGAGTCATAACTTGAATATTTGAGTGCACATTTGATCTTTACATAAGTAAATTGAGTCTTGTTGTGTGCATTCATGATTGAGTCTTGTGTAGCTTTGTTCGAGACACCCTTTTTGAACGATTGAACTTAAGTTTGCTTAAGGACAAGCAAAAGTTTAAGTTGGGGGTGTTGATGAGTTCACAAATTGAACTCATTTAGGGCTATATTTAATAGAAATTGTATCCTCAAATACTTATTTTATCTCAATATCTGATGAAAATACTTAAGTTTCAGTTATTTGAAGTTTGAAGGAAAACATGGACACTACGTCGCAAAATGGAACAAAAAGGCTGAAAAGAACGAAGAAATTAAGGCCTGAGGATCGCCGATTCCACTTGGCGAATCACCGAAGGGTCTTACTTCGCCTTTTGTTCTAGTGTGCTGAGCCTTAAAGGAAAGGATCAAGTCAGCGGAAAAAGGGAGCAGTTGGCACATTACCGAGAAGTTCCGCGAGGCAGTACCATGTCGCAGAATGACCCAGAGCACAATGATGCTGAAGGATGGTGCAAAATGGCGATGAACTACACCAAAGGGTGAATCGCCGAGTTGATTGGCAATTCTGACTAATATCGCCGAATGATCCACTGCAGCACAAATTTTTTAAAGCTATAAATACTCGTTGAGAGTTGTAGCTTAATATCAGATTTTTAGAGTTGAACAATTATTATAATTTTCATATAGAATAGTACTTTTTGATACTTTTGTTCTGAGTTTTAGAGGGTTTTGAAAACTTGAAGAAAAAGAGGGTTTCATCTCCAAGGATTTGGACTTGGGTCTCTTGGATTATTCATTCTTGGCCTGTAACAAGACATAAATCTTCATACCCATTTGAATGCAAGCTCATTTAGGTATAAATTTCTATCTCTTGATGTGTGGCTAAAAATACCAATTCTTGGGGTGTGATTTTGTGAATATGGGTTAGATTAGTTGTTGGGTCTTGCTTGCTAATAGTCTATTTATAGTTTAAATGTGATTTCATTTAGCGGTTTTGGATGAACTTACTGAGGTTGTAGTTGCAAATATAATCTCATATATGTGTTTTCGGCCTGCGAGAGAGAGAGGTCGTAAAACTAAGACTACTAAATTGATGGCCAGTGCGAGTGGGTCGACATGAGGTTCAGCTCGAGAGAGTGAACCCTAGTCCCATGTCTACACACTCAACTCAAGAGAGAGAGTGAGTGGGTTAAGGAAGAGACTATTCTTCATGCGGCAAGTGGGTGTCTAAGAGAAACCCACTTGAAATAAGGTAAGTTGCTCGAGAGAGAGCTTATCCCCTTTAAAGTCTAGCCTAGTCACAAATGCTCAATGAATTTACTATCAAAAGCATGTACCCAATGATTTAGTCTATCCCGTAATCCTATCACATCCCAGGAATCCCCTATCATTACTTATAAATCCTTGTTTATTTTGCTGTTTTTAATTACTAGTGACAAAACCCCCTTTGTTAATTGACACTCTTGTGTCCCCCTTGAATTTACAATGTTTTTAATTGTTAACATCTTTAGCTACGATTAGTTAGAACTAGATTTTATTTTTCTATTAATTCTCAAAAACACTCTCTTGGGAAAGATCCCAACCCTTGGTTGGGGTATTATACTATTGCACGATCGTAAACACTTGCATCGAAAGTTGTGTCCTTGTTACGTAAATATCAGCCAACAAGAGAAAGAGGGAAACCAGCTGCAACTAATTCATCAGAGGTGATTTTAGCTTTATGTAAGTATTGAGTGACAGTAAGTCATCTTGCTTCAGATTTCGTAGTTGCATATGAAGGTGAAGAATGCATGTTTTGGATGGAGAGGATAAAGAAGCCGCAAGAGCATCCTAGACCACTTTTGAGGTGTTCAGTCCAATGTCTAGGGAAATTTTTTCTTCGAAGAGGGATGAAATTAATTGGATCAAGATTATCTGATCTTGTTGTACCCACTGTGTATATGTTGGGTTTGAATTGGAGGTGTTTGTACCATCTATAAATATTGAGGGAGAAGGGCAAGGGTGGCTTCCATCGATGTAACTGATCTTAGGCATATTTATATGCTAAATCTACCAATAAATTCCTATGTTCGGGTGAATTTAAGAATAGTCTTGAGACGTTTTTTTTTTTGTTTAACTTGCAATGATTGTGCATTAAAACACATGATTAGGTGTTGTAGGAACTTTTAAGGTAAATGGAGTCTATTTGAGGGAAGGAGAAGCAAGAAAGCATGAAAATAAACTGAGGAAACTACAGTGAGTGGCGCGAGGTGCCAAGGTCAGAGCCATATGCAACCTTTTCAGGCGAACTGCCTGGCACGAGGTACCAAGGCCAACACTACTGATTCCTTTCTTAGACGCACTGCTTGATGCAGTGTGCTACAACATGACTTACTGCAGGGTCCTGCTGGCACATTGTCTGGCGCAGCGCCCTAGCCTGTGCCCGACCTGCCCAACGAAAGTTGAAGTAATAGGACTTTTGTTGAACCAGATTTCAAATTAACTTTTCCTAACTTCTATAAATAGGCCCCTAGGGCAATTTTTGTAGGGATCGACTACTTTTTGGTGTTCAAGAGAAAGATCAAAGTTTTGTAATAAGTTTCGATTCTCCAACTCTTCTTTATTTTGGAAATCGCATGAACAATTCTATTTTGCGGTTTTTGAATATTACGAATGGCTAAAGGCCCTTGTTCTGGGGCTGTAGCTATGGATTGATTGTTGAGTATTAAATGTTTTTAATTTAATTCTTGGTTATCGTTTTAAGTTACTTTTATATTCTTGCTTTGGTATTTCTTGACTGGCCATCATAGAGATAAATCTATTGTCTATTCTTAAAATCAGGAGAGGATAAGGTAAATAGATCAAAGAATATAGAAAGCTTGATCTTCCATTAAGTTGAGTTGATTTGTATTTAGGAGTGACGCCCAGCCAAACACCTAGCTTTATTATAAATAGGATGAAAAAAATGCTCGCCACTTAGGACTGTCTATCTTCGCTCAACGATGTATTTAGACATCCAATTAGAGTAGGCGATTAGAGGTCGGGAGACCATAATCATATAATTAACCCTGTAAATTAGTAACTTCGGAACCTAAATTAGTTCATTGCCTGAGATACAATACATGAAATCCAACGCATGATGCAGCCCTATAATTGTCTCTTACTTGCTTAAAACATCAAATTGAAGTCATTCGCATTAGTCATTTTATTTATTGCATAAGTCGTAGTAGTTATTAACAACATTCAAATTCTTTTAAAAGTAACTTTTGTAGAATTGTGGAATTAAGTTACTAAGTATAACTTTATCATAAGTCATATGGGAACGAAAACTCGTTTCTAAAGAAACTATATTACTTGCGCAACCGCGTACACTTGTGTGTGCATTTGGGAGCAACAAGTTATTGGCGCCACTGCTAGGGACTTAGAAATTAATTTATATTTAATTTTCTTAAGTCTACAATTAGATTGTTCAAGTGTTAATAACTTGATCTTAGCTCTTGTGTATTGTAGGAATTTGATTCTCAAATCTAGCTCGAAAAGGAGATCTTGTCAAACCAGACGACGAACCAGAAAGAGCTTTAAGACTACGAAGGAAGCTGGCGAATCAAGGACATCAGTAAGAATTGGGGTTGGGCCTCCTAGAAGATATTGAGGTGACGCGTGGCAAACATGAATAATCAAGAACAAGAGGTACCCTTGTTATATTGGCAAGACCAGTCCGTGATGTGGCAGTCCCACTCATAACCAATCTGGCGTCTAGTCTATGGAAACCACCACCTGGTGGCAGATTTGAACTGAAACAGAACATGGCACAACTCATCTACTCGATGGGACAATTCACCAGTCTCCCTCATGAGGATCCTCAAATCCACATTCGGAACTTTTTAGATATAGGGATACATATATCCCGAATGGCATTTCATCGAACTATGTGATGTTGACGTTGTTTCCACACTAATTATTAGGAGCCGTCAGGTAATGGTTAAATTCAGAGCCACCAAATTCCATCACTACATAGGATTATTTAGATAAGAAGTTCATGAGTTGATTCTTTCCATCAGGCAAAACTGTACGGTTGAGGAGTGAAATATTGAGCTTCAAGCAGAAACACATGGAGGAAATGTACCAAGCATGGGCTGGTTTCAAAAAATTGTTGATTGCTTGTCCACATCACTACCAGGCTAATGAGGTACTTGCTCACACTTTCTTTGAGGGTCTGGATTATAATGCACGAGTACTTCTTAATAGTACAGCAGGTGGATAAGTGTTAGCAAAGACCTATGAGGAGCTATTCGACCTCCTAGACAGACTCTCATAAGGAAACCCTATTTATGAAGGGGAAGTGTCAAGGACCTGTAACACCCCGGAAGTTAGTAGGTTAAACTAGAGCATAAACGTGAGGGTTAACATCAAGAATTAAGGGCAAAGGCGAAGGGAATTGGGTGGGGGTCATGGGAAGGGGGCCAAGGCTACCAAAATGTGCCTCGCCACTGCCCACCATGACCACGAGGGCCATCACAACCCGTGATGGCCACCAAGATTCGTGGTGCCACCCGTTATTGGTGAGGCAGTGAGCTCACAAGGATGCCCCAAGAAAGGCTCCCATTCACGAGCCACTTCATGACTCGTGGTGAAGACCACGACCCATGGAAAGCCTCGTAGGGTTGCCTTCACCTCATGGAGGACTTTCCAAGTTAGGGAGGCTATTGGTCAAGGGACCATGGGTACCATCACGAGCCGTGGTGCCCTTGATGGGTCATGATCATGGGCGTGGTCCCTAGCACCTCTCTTTTAAAGTAGGGATTGTTTTAGGTAATTCCAATTTAGGTAGTTATTAAATGAGGACATTTTGTATTGGTTTTATACACCTATATAAGCCCTTTTAAGTCATTAAACAACCCATTCACTTCATTATTCCCAAAAACCCAAATCAAAACCCAAAAGAGTTCATCTTCTCCACAATTTCTCTAGCTAGAATTCCAAGGAAGAAGAAGAGTAAAGTTGAAGCTTGGGCTTGGAGAACACAATTTTTCTCCTCAAATTCTTGGGAATTCTTCAATAAGGTATGGTGGCTCTTCATCTATGGGTAGCCTTCACCCATCGAGCCCCTTCAAAACCCCCAATTTCAAAGCTAGAAAACAGAAGAGTTGGGGTTTGACTTCAATCTCATGGATTCCTTTCAAATTCATTTTAAATGATTGAATTATGTTTTTTATGGATATATTGATGATTTTATATGATTTTAAGTTTAATTGCCCAAGATTCCATTAATTACCCCATTTTCTCATATTGGATCTTTAAGTGTGCATGTGTATTGATTGATGCAAGTAGAATTTTATAGAATTAAGAATGTTATGAATTGATTACTTAAATCATGTTATTATCCATTCCTAATGTAGTAATTCTAGTTGTGTTAATTGAATATGATATATGGTCCTTAAAGGGAAAATTATGAGAATTATGTATGATCATGATATTTATGTACATGTTTTATGAATACTTTGAGAATAAAGTGATTATGACTATGATGTAATTGTGGTGTTGTTGAAAGGCTATTCTATCTCACACATACTTATGAATGAAGTATTAATGAAGTTTCTATGATTATGAAAATGATGTTGTATTGATTGAAAGACTATTCTCAGTTATACACTTATGAATGATGATGACATGTTGTAAAAGATTTTCTCACAATACGGGGATTCTTAGGTTGAAAGGCTATTCTCACCTATTGAATCTATGGGCTATCTTATGAATGATGTTGGTTTGAGATGGATATTGATATGAGATGGAAGCTCTCACGTGAGTTGTGGCGGAGTTTCTAGAAGCAATCTCTTGAGATGGATACCCATACATGAGTTGAGGCGGGGTATATAGTAGTTAATTCCATATCCCATTTCTCCCATAATAATAAAATAAAGTAATGAAATGTTAAGGGTCTGGTTCTTAAGGCGATTTTCATTTGGTCAAGCTTGGATTGATTATTCTCCTTGATAGTTGGTGAGTCCTCAAGATTTGAGGATGTATGACTCATTTGTAGTTCCTTTCTAGTAATGTCATTTTCAAACTATATTGTAAGGGATGTGTCCCTATTTGATTCAAAGATTGTATTAGATGGCTAATTGAGACGAGTCTACACTTCCGCTTGCTTTTATAAAAGATTTTGATTGTATGGATAAAGTTTTTAAATTTCTGCATCATTTCATTTATCCTATGTTATGATATGCTAAGGGGTTTGTATGAGACCTTTCGGGGTTGAGTACGCCCTGTCACATCTAGGGGGAACTCCTGGGTCGTGACAAACTTGGTAATTAGAGCACAAGGTTTAGAATGATTCTAGAATGATGTCTTATAAGCCACGTCTAGTAAAGTCTTGTTCATAGTGTGAAGCGAGCCATATTTATGAATGAGAGGCTATAAGACGATTAGGAAATCTCACTTATTTATTAACCAAGTCGTGCCATAGAGTTTAACTCTATAAGGTCTTTCTCCTTATCCAATGGTCTTCAAGATACGACTACTCGAAAGGCTCATGCTACAAGGAGAGAGGGAGAAAATATTGGTTGTGATACCAATTATGACTATGTGACTAGGTAAGGCTTGATATGTTAGATTTAGATGATATCCTTAGGATTGATTGGTAGTGTTATTTTTATGGTCCTACTTGATTGTAAAACCTGTATAGTCAAATGGTTAATTCCCGAATGATCCTATCCATGAGTGGAAGGGGGAACAAGTCTATGTCCTAGGTTTAGATTATGTTTTGTCTTAAAAGTTGACTTGAGGGTTGCATGTACCACCTAGATAAGGTGAGAGACATATGTTTAGGTGTTGAACAACTTCAAAGAGTTAGTTATCTTTAAGATTGATCTTAAGTATGGTCATTTTGAGTAGGTTTTAGATAATACTAGAATATGATTGTTGGTAAGACTGGGATGCATTGTTGTTAGATCTTTATTGATTTTAGAACCCGATAAGGTTATTATGAGTTTTTGGTGTTGCTTTGGGATTATTTGAAGGAAGTAGTACTTGAGGTTTTAGTAGGGGGCTTTCTCTCAAAGGGGAGATGATGTGCTTAGATAGCAAGATTGTTGAGAGTCCCGATATCCGTATCTCTTTCTTCTATTCTTATTCTAGCTTGAGACAAAGAGTTCCTCTTGGCTTGATTTATGTTTTGGAGTCATATGTGTTTTAGAAATTTCCATGATCTCCTTATGTTATGCATGTTCTTGAGAAATTCATGTTTAGTAGGAAAATGAGTTTTCATGATTTATGTTCCTAATGTTGTTGTGCATTTAGTATGAGTTGCCTATATGCTTCATGAGATGAATTGTCAAACATTCTTTATTGTTGTTTAGAGATTAATTGCATAATTGGTTTCATGATAGTAAGTTGAGCATGATTTTAGTTGGAGAAGGTAGTTCCTCCTATGAATTTGAGAAATGTTGAGGTTTTCATGCATAATGGGTTGTTAGATGTAGTTCCTACTTCCTTGTGTTGCATTGAGTATGTTGAGATGGAGTGATGTTTCCTCCTTTGAATTGTGCATCATTTTAATGTTTCATGCATGATGGGCTGCTAGTCAAGAGTCGTTCCTTTAAGAAGTGTTTAGAATTATCATTCAAGGACGAATGCTCCCAAGGGGTAGATAATGTAACACCCCGGAAGTTAGTAGGTTAAACTAGAGCCTAAATGTGAGGGTTAATGTCAAGAGCTAAGGGCAAAGGCCAAGGGAATTGGGTGGGGGCCATGGCAAGGGGGCCAAGGCTGCCAAAATGTGCCTAGCCACTTTCCACCATGACCATGAGGGCCTTCACAACCCGTGGTTGCCACCACGAGTCCTGGTGCCACCCGTGGTTGGTGAGGCAATGAGCTCACAAGGCTGCCCCAAGAAACGCTCCCCATCACAAGCCACTTCACGGCTCATGGTGAAGACCACAGTCCCTATGAAGGCTCGTGGGGTTGCCTTCACCTTATGGTGGACTTACCAAGTTAGGGAGGCTATTGGTCAAGGTACCACGAACACCATCACAAATCGTGGTGCCCTTGACGGGTCGTGAACATGGGTGTGGTCCCTGGCACCCCCCTTTAAAATGGGGGTTATTTTAGGTAATTCCGATTTAGGTAGTTATTAAATGAGGTCGTTTTATATTGTTTTTATACACCTACATAAACCATTTTAAGTCATTAACCAACCCATTCACTTCATTATTCCCAAAATCCTAAATAAAAACCCAAAAGAGTTCATCTTCTCCAAAATTTCTCTCTCTAGAACTCCAAAGAAGAAGAAGAGGAAAGTTGAAGCTAGGGCTTGAATAAGGTATGTGATGAGTCCGAGATTCGGACTCATTTAGGGCTTTATTTATAATGATTTAGTGTCCTCAAATTCTTATTTTGTGTCAACAACTGATGAAGAACTCTTGATATTCAGATATATGGATTGAGGACCAAAGCTAGGACAAAAATGGGCAATAGATCTAACACGAGTGAAAAAGAGAAGGGAAAAACAAGTCTGATGATCACTGGTGTCACTCAGCGACTCGCCAAGTTTCCACTCTACCGCCTAACGTTACAGAACATTGAAGCTGGATGAGGGAAAGTTTCGGCGAGCAGCAGTTCCACTCGGTGTGACGTCAATCGCATCGGCGATGGAAGACCAGGTCACCAAAAGTACTGATGGAGATCTACATAAATGCTGAAGGGCTAGATGAAAGGAAAAAGGGCACATCACAGAATCACTCAGTGACCCCGATCTAGCTCACCTAAATTTATTGTGGTTGGACCTAGAAGAGGTGAAAAATGAAGGCGAGATGAAGGAAAATTGGCGAGTCGCCAAATCGTCAACAAAGCCCGACTTACCTTGCCGATTGATCCCAAACAGCCACACATTAGACTTGCATAAATTTATTTTTGCAAAAGAGAGAAGGCATTCAGAAACGTGAGGACCAAAATATTGAGAACAAAAACACTACCATTGTGGGTTTCAAGTGATTTTAGCAAGGTTTTTCATTGAGATTTTGTAATAGAGAAGATTTTAGTTGATTTTAACTTTTGAATTTCATTTACCCAGCTATGAAAAACGTGGTAGGTATTAATGTTCATCTTTTCTCCATGATTGGCTAAAACCATAATCTTGGGGGTTTAACAATGTGACCAATTGTTGCATTCTACTAAATGGGTGTTATCGATTAGCGATTGTTGGTGTTAATCTGAAGCGGGTCTAAATTATTATGCTGGTTTAACTTCATTATTGGATCTTAGGTGTGATAGATTTTAGAGTTTTGTGCTTGCTCGAGAGAGAAGTACGTAACCAATGTAGTAATTTAGCATCTTTAGTAGTGGGTCTTGATGGTTTCGGCTTGAGAAAGTGAAACCCAAGACCCAGCCTTTCTTTCTAGCTCGAAAGAGTGGATTTGAAGAGAACGTGGGCTGTTATGGATAGTGTTGAGGTTCAAGAGAACTCAACAGAAATAAAGCAATTGTTCGAGAGAAAGTTATTTTACTTATAGTCCATTCTACCTCGACGGATTAGCATTATCGGTAAGGATGTACACCCATTAAGTTGAAATCGATAGTTGGTTAGTCAATCCCCCAAGTGTTTTCTAATTATATGATTGTTTCTTGTTAATACTTTGAAGTGTGTTGGTAATGACATCCTGAAAAGTTGATTATTAAACTCTTAAGTGTGTGCTACTCAGCTGCAAAGGTCATCGTCATACTTTCGTATTTGAATTCAAAGAAAACTACTCTATATGGGATAGACCCCAACCCATTTGATTGGGTTATATACTGACTAACGATTATTGACACTTAGAATTGGATAAAGTGTCCTTGAAATGTTAATCAAAATGGCGCCGCTACCGGGAAGTAGCGTTACTTAGAGTTCTTTGATCGAAGATTTGACTTTTGAATTTGTTGACCGTAGTTGAATTGGCTTAGGCTGCATTGTGTTGTGTTGGTTGGACTACATAGAAGTAAAAATGAGTGAGGAAGAGGTGCATGGTAGTCAAGTAGGTCATCGGGATGATATCGATGATATCAATAGTGTTTACAACCCATCTCAATTAGGTGAAATGGGTGCAATTTGCATACCACAAACTGATGGGAATGTAACATTTGATGTCACTAGCACGACTCTTCATCTCATCCAAATGAGGGGACTCTATTGAGGGCTAGAACACGAAGACCCGCATGAGCATGTAAGAAATTTTACAGAGGTGTGCAGCCCGTTTTCATTCAAGAATATGTCACAAAAGTCTATCCGGCTTCTGTTATTTCCACTATTTTTAACGGGGGAGGCTAGCAAGTGGTTGGCCGAGTTACCTAACAATTCCATCATATCATGGGAGGAGTTTATTATAGATTTCAATACAAGATTATCTCCCCCATCAAGGATGATGAAACTTACAAACGACATTCAAGGTTTCAAGCGATGGGAGGGTGAACCCATCCATGAAATGTGGGTAAGGTTTAAGAAACTCTTACTTTAATGCGCAACTCACGGGCTACCAAATGATTTGCTACTCCAATATTTTTACTGGAGTCTTGATTCGGTTAATAAAGGCATGGTTGACCAATTGGTAAGAGGGGGAATAATGTTGCAATCATTTGAGGTGGCTTCATTTCTTCTTGATGACATGACGAAAATAAATCAAGTTTGGTACACTCAAAAGGATCAAGTCTCTACTTTTTGTTTTAGAATGACACAAGAACAAATTGATAAGGAAAGAGAAAGGGATGAAAATATCAAGAAGATGCTGACCTAAATGGAGCTATTACAAAAGCATATGATGGAGAATGTGCAAAAGCCCAAGGGGACAAGTGGAGTGTTTAGAGTTGAGAAAGGTTCTTCCATAGGTTATTCAAAATCGGGGGAGAATCAAGGTTGGAACTCCAAGAGATACGAGGAGGGTTTCCATCCACGCTATTTACAACAAGGTGGAAATCAAGGTTGGAACTATCACAAGGGGGAAGAGCAAAGAAGATACTATCAAGATTGGGTTGAGCAAAGTGATTATTGGAAAGGGAGGATGACCATGAAGAGGACCACACTCACTCATGTGAGAGCCCAAAATCGAAAGGAAGAGCAAGTAGTCCCTGGGTGAATGATTTGCTGTCACACATCCTTGATAAAATTGAAGGTTCAGATGATTTGTTGAAATGGATGAAAGCTAACTTTTCATCATTGAACAATAAAGTGAACTCTCATGCAGATGCAATCAAGATACTTGAAGGTTAGTTGAGTTTACTTTCAGCACAATTAAACCAAAAATCACATTGGAAGATGATGATAGAGGGCTGACTGTGGTTACTCATAGTGGAAAGGTAGCAATAGGCGATGTGATAGGCAATGAAGAAGCTCAAACGCATGAGGAAGACAAAGGTGTGGATGAAGAAGAGACACCTATCCATCAAATCATTGCCAAAGAACCACCAAAAGATGTGGAGAAACACAGTCAAATTCCAAAAGTTATGCAACCTTTACCCAAAATATATCCTCCATTTCCCTAACGTCTCAAGAAAAAGAATGAGGATGAGAAGTTCAAGAAATTTTTATCGGTGTTCAAGATATTATCAATTAATCTCCCTCTAGTGGAAGCATTGTTGGTAATGTCGGGTTATGCCAAATTTATGAAGGAGTTAGTCACAAAGAAAAGGAGCTTGGATTTTGAGACAATCAAAGTTTCTCATAATTGTAGTGCAATTTTGACTAAGGAGCTGATAAAAAGAGAGAAGATCTCGGAGCGTTCACCATCCCTTGCACCATTGGTATACTCCAATTTGCTAAAGCCCTATGCGATCTATAAACAACTTGGGTTGGGTGAACCGAAAGACACAACAATGAGATTCTTGATGGCGGACCAATCAATTAAACATCATGTGGGGATACTATATGACATCTTGGTAAAGTTTGACCGATTCATTTTCTCGGCTGATTTTGTCATTCTCGAATGTGAAATAGATGCTGAAATTCCCACCATTTTGGGAAGACCATTCTTGGCAACCAGGAGAGCGTTGGTGAATGTTGAAAGCGGAGAGCTAAAGTTTTGAGTGAACGAAGATGAAGTAATCTTTAATGTTTGTAAGTCAATGAAACACCCAAGTGATATTAACGTGGTTTCCACTGTTGATGTTATTGATGAGGTGGTGGCTAGTGTAAGCCATTTGATGTGTATGCGTGAACCACTTGAAGTTGTGCTTGCTAACTATGATGAATTCGAAATTCAAGGCTATAAAGAGGTAGTTGTTGTTCTTTCAGGCTTGGGGGGGTAGTCAAAGACTCCATTGAAGTTGGACATTGATCTGAAAAATTGAGAAAGTCCTCCCACAAAGCCATCAATAGAAGAACCACCAAATTTGGAGTTGAAAGTACTTCCCTCCCATCTCCGATATGCTTTCTTGGGGGAAAACAACACCTTACCACTGATCATTGCAACTGACTTGCTTGAATGGCAGGTAAAATTGCTCCTTGAGGTGTTGAGAAGACATATCAAAGCTATAGGTTTGATTATCGCTGACATAGTGGGCATTCCTCCCTGTATTTGCACTCACAAATTAATCTTGATAGTGATTGTAAACCAAGTGTTGAACATTAGCGAAGATTAAACCCACCGATACAAGAGGTGGTGAAAAAGAAGATAATAAAGTGGTTGGACGTAGGTGTGATCTACCCTATTGTGGATAGCAAATGGGTAAGTCTAGTACAATGTGTACCGAAAAAGGGAGGCATCACAGTAGTCCCAAATGAAAAGGGGGAGCTTATATCTATGAGACCGGTGACCGGATGGAGAGTACAATGGATTACCGAAAGTTAAATTTGTTGACTGAAAACGATCATTTTCCCATGCCTTTCATGGATCAAATGCTTGATCGACTCTCAGAGAGAGGTTGGTATTGCCTTTTGGATGGGTATTCTGATTATAATCAAATCTCCATTACTCGGGAAGACCAAGAGAAAACCAGCTTCACCTGCCCATATGGAAATTTTTCCTTCAAATGGATGTCATTCGGGTTATGTAATGCTTCGGCAACATTTCAACGTTGCATGTTATCTATTTTTGCTGACATGATGGAGGATTCAATGGAGGTATTCATGGATGACTTCTCGGTTGTGGGTGACACTTTTGAAGCATGTTTAGCGCACTTAGGACAAGTTCTCCGAAGATGTGTGGAGACAAATTTGGTCCTAAATTGGGGAAAAAAGGCCACTTCATGGTTAAGGAAGGCATAGTTCTTGGTCACAAAGTGTCGTAAAAGGGGTTAGAGGTTGATAACACGGAGATTGAAGTAATTAAGAGCTTACCACCACCAATTTCGGTGAAGGGTGTTCGTAGTTTCTTGGGGCATGCCGGTTTATACTGGAGGTTCATCAAAGACTTCTCAAAGATTGCATATCCTCTATGCAAACTCTTGGAGAAGGAGGTGAAATTCCACTTCGATGATGCTTGCATGGTGGCTTTCAAGTGCTTAAAAGAAAAATTGGTCTCCACCCTGATTATCATTAGTCTCGATTGGTCGGAATCCTTCGAAGTAATGTGTGAAGCAAGCGACACGGCATTAGGTGTTGTATTGGGGTAAAAACACAACAAACTATTTAACCCCATTTACTACGCAAGCAAAACTCTAAATTTTGATCAACGCAACTATACAGTTACAGAACAAGAGTTTCTTGCGATAGTTCATGCGTTTGAAAAGTTTCGGGCATATTCTCTAGGTACTAAAGTGGTTGTTCACACTGTCATACTGCACTGCGTTATCTGATGGCAAAAAAGAATGCCAAACAAAGATTGATAAGGTGGGTGCTACTATTGCAAGAATTTGACTTTGAAGCTTAAGATAGGAGAGGTTGTGAAAATCAGGTGGATGAACACTTGTCAAGATTGGAAGGCAAGGAAAATGATGAGCTGGAGATCGACGTAAATGATTCTTTTCCCGATGAACAGGTATTCACGGTTACTCTCAAACAACCTCCTTAGTATGGTAATTTTGCCAATTACGTAGTGTGTGGATTAATACCGGACAAACTGAACTTCTACCAACAAAAGAGGTTCTTGTTCGATGTTAAGAAGTACTTTTGGGATGAACCATATTTATTTAGAGAGTGTGCAGACCATATCATTAGGAGATGTGTTTCGGAAGAAAAAACCATCGAAATTCTGCATGTTTTTCATGTTTCACCGGTTAGGGGTCATCATGGTGGTGTACGTACAACTGCTAAAGTCCTCCAAAGTGGCTACTACTAGCTGTCACTCTACAAAGATACTCATGAGTTTGTTAAGAAGTGTACTAAATGTCAGAAACAAGGTGGAGTGTTTAAAAGACACGAGTTGCCTCTTACGCCCATTTTAGAAATTGAGCTATTTGATGTGTGGGGAATAGATTTCATTGGCTCATTTGTGAGTTCGTTTGGTAATAAGTTTATCGTGGTGGCCATAGACTATATTTCTAAATGGGTGGAGGCAGTTGCACTTCCAAACAATGAAGAGAAACATGTTGTTCAATTCCTGAAACGCCACATCTTTGCTAGATTTGGTACTTTCGGGCTATTATTAGTGATGGAGGATCTCACTTCTGCAACAAGTGGTTCTCAGCCGCATTGAGTAAGTATGGAGTAAAACGCAAAGTAGTAACTCCGTATCATCCCAAAAGGAGCGGCCAAGTTGAAGTGTCAAACTGGGAGATCAAAAGCATCTGGGCCAGGACAGTGAATGCTAATAGGACTGATTGGTCTCGAACGCTTGATGACGCTTTATGGGCATATCGCACAACATAAAAAACACCAATCGGTATGTCTCTGTATCAACAAGTTTTCGGTAAATCTTGTCATTAACCAGTTGAATTGGAACACAAAGCATTATGGGCATTGAAAGCTCTAAATCTGGACTGGACAAAGACTTCAAAAGAGAGATTAGAGCAATTAAATGAGCTGGATGAATGCAGGTTCAAGGCTTACAAAAGTTCAGCCATTTACAAGGAAAAGATGAAGAAATGGCATGATTCTAAAATCCTTAAGAGGGAGTTCAGAGTGGGAGACTGGGTGTCACTATATAACTCTTGACTTAGACTCTTTTCGGGAAATCTCTAGTCCAAATGGTCAGGGTCGTTTAGAGTGACACGAGTGTTCACAAATGGTGCCATCAAAGTTGAAGGTCAAGAAGGACCTACATTCAAGGTGAATGGGCAACACTTGAAGTTATACTTTGGCGAATGCCAAGAGATTTCTCTAATTGAGGTGGTGTACATGGAAGATGCTTGAGAGCATTTCCACATCGTACCATAACATTAAATAGGGCATTTCTTGGGAGGCAACTCGAGTGCTAGTGTTTCAAATAATGTGTGTTTATTTTGCAGGTGCAAGATATTGTGCGAGAAGAGGATGCTATTGGCGGATCGCCTAATCGTTTTAGCGAGCACGACATAGTCCACCTTATGGACTTAAAAAATGGAGCTGAGACACTGGAACATTCGGCGGAAGACCTTCATCACTAGGCGAATTGCCAATGTGTGTAGGCGACCCAATTTTTCCCGTTCTTCTACTCAATCGTTAATAGCTTAACTCAATGATTGTTAGGTGATGTTACCAGTCCATTATGCGAAGCGCCTACCTATTCGGCGACCTCCTTCATCTCCGCCAATTTTCCCTTTCCTGAGAGTGTCGCACACTGGAACTAAGGGCGATATCCGAACCATTGGGCGCACCACTGAGGCATTCGGCGACTGTTTCATTTTCTTGCCAACTGGGCGCGTCGTGAAGATTCCTTGTCACCTTGCTCTACATGATTACATACTAGAATTTTATATTTATTTGTTAGTTTTATTTATTATTTTATTTGTGGGTGTGTTCGTTCTCTACTCACATTGAGGACAATGTTGAATGTTTTTGGTTGGAGTGCGTACTTGGTCAGCAAGCTCTTTTGTGTGCTTGGAGAGCTCCTTTGTGTGCTTGGACCCCTTCTGAAAAAGTTGTTCCACCTCTTGTGTGTTTAATTGTGATTATTCTTACGCAAATTTAAGTATCGGTTATGATCAATACCAATGACTTTAATGGTGCTCTCGATCGAACAAACATGAATGTGCGACTACGATGTGGCCCAATGAAGTTACATAGATAATATGTGAACTTTTTGTATCTCATTGCGACTAGCCTGTTATCGAATTGAGTCTCTTGTGATGAACATTGCACACTAGCAAAAATGTGGCGTCTTGTTTCACATTGGTGTCAATGCCTTGTGTGATGAGCTTATCGTGAACCATGTGTGATGACACCTAGAATTTACCCTGTTGGTCCCGTTGACTAAGTGATACAAGCTCTTGAAATGATCTTACGCAACAATTTTAGGATGAAACAATTTGACATTATACCTCTTTTGTGGCCTACCTTGTGAGTGTGTGAACTTTGCTTGAACACCCTTTAAGCCTTACCCTTTTTCTTGGAAGAAACTTGATGCAAATGAGACCTCTATTTATCCCGTCACCTATAATCCTCATGAAGTGTGGTTTGTTTAAATATCCAACTTAGGCCAAAAGCCTAGGTTGGGGGTGTGGTGAAAAGAGAAGGTAAATCAAGAAGTGCAAAGAAGTCCCCCTTGACCCATGGTTTCAAGAAAGATAGAACCCTAACATACAAAAAAATAATGAAAAAGAAAAAGAATGAAAAGGTTATGGGATAAAGTTGTGAAAGTTGCAAAAAAAATGGGGTGTCTGGTATTCCATTGAAAGTGAATAATAGGGTGGATTGTGAGCATGAATGAGAATGATGAAGAAAAGGAAATGAAGTGTTGTTCACATCACATTTCATGACGATAGCAGCCACTGAACCTAAATGACCAGACCTTTACACTCAGCCCCATTACAAGCCTTGAAAAGATTTTTTTGATCTTGAGTGAGCTGAAGCAAGTGTTGATTGAAAATAAGGGCAGACCTATGGGTGGAGTCATACATGTGTTCATATTTGTGAGTGTGAGAATTGTTTGTGATTCTGGAGCTATAAACTGTTGAACAAATTGTGTGTGAATATGGAATCATCTTTGTGTGAGGGCACTTGAGTACCTTTGTTAAGCTTAAACTTTCATTTGAAGCAAATTTTATGAACTTGAGGATCTTTGATAATGGTAAGTCACAACTTGAATCTTTGGGTGCACAATTAATCCTTGCAAAAGTAAGTTAAGTCTTGTTGTGTGCATTCATGCTTGACTCTTGCGTAGCACTGTTTGAAACATCCTTTTTGAACTATTGAACTTGAGTTTTACTTAAGGACAAACAAAAGTTTAAGTTAGGGTGTTGATGAGTCTGAGATTTGAACTCATTTAGGGATTTATTTATAATGATTTAGTGTCCTCAAATGCTTATTTTGTGTCAACAACTGATGAAGAACTCCTAATTTTCAGATATATGGATTGAGGAACAAAGCTAGGAGCAAAATGGGTAACAGAGCTAACACAAGAGAAAAGAGAAGGGAAAAACAAGCCTGATGATCGTCGATGTCACTCGGCGACTCGCCAAGTTGCCACTCTACCACCTAAAGTTACAGAACGCTGAGGTTGGATGAGGGGTAGTTTTGGCGAGCAGCAGTTCCACTCAGCGTGACGCCGATCGCATCGGCGATGGAAGTCCAGGTCGCCAAAAGTACTGATGGAGATCCAGATAAGTGCTGATGGGCGAGATGAAAGAAATAAGGGGGCATCGCAGAATCACTCAGAGACCCCAATCTGACTAACCTAAAATTGTTGGACCTAGAAAAGGTGGAAAATAAAGGTGAGACGAAGGAAAATTGGTGAGTCGCCAAACGGTCGGCGAAGCCTGACTTATCTCGCTAATTGATCCCAAACAACCAAACATCAGACTTGCCTAAATTGATTTTTGCAAGAGAAAGAAGGAATTCAAAAACATTTGTGTCACGCACCAGATTCAAGGGCGCAACTGGCTCCTAATGCCAGAACTCAGGCTCGAGCCGACCCTGCTGAACCATTTGCTAGTAGCGCATGGCAGCCACAAACAATCAAGAAAACAAATAAGTATATCTCGGCTTAAAATTAAGCCCTCGGCCGACAAAGCCCCTGTCAACTGATCTATAAAGGAAACAGCTACTCCCAGAAAATCATATAAATAAATAGTCAACTAGCACAGAAGTCCTGATTGGGCCGTCGAGGCCACCATGATATCTACACCAAAACTAAAAGCAGGTAAGTATCAGTACAATACATCAAACAGCTCACAAGCTTCAGCAAACCAACAACATAGGCCAGCATGGCCATAATGTAGCTATAAACCCCATACACTCGTCTGCAAGCCTCTAAGA
Source organism: Solanum okadae (assembly GCA_036553675.1). Classification (NCBI taxonomy): domain Eukaryota; kingdom Viridiplantae; phylum Streptophyta; class Magnoliopsida; order Solanales; family Solanaceae; genus Solanum; species Solanum okadae. Next base: position 8,918,343 of record CM071686.1, on the reverse strand, counting down.
GTAGTAAAGATTGGTGGGACAGGGCCCCAGCCTACCCATGAGAATATACACAACAAAAGGTAACAAACCTCCCAACTCTGGCAGCTCCGGAGGAAAGGGGCTGACCAACCGGATAAAAGTCAATCCTGCTGCTGAGAAGGTCTACTCAGTCGTCTATCAGGACCTGCATGCATGAATGCAGCGCCCCCAAGGTAATGGGGCGTCAGTACAAAATAATGTACAGACTATGAAAGGCAATAGACTATGATGAGGTATCCTGATATATTGGACTAATCTAATAAATAAATCAAGGATAAGATAACTGTACCGACCTGCTCCTAAATCTAAACTTATCAAAAATAATGAAACAACAACCTAACCAAGCCCCCATAAGCCCGACAGGTACAAACAGCACACAAGACCACCTACTCAGGCCCCCATAAGCCCGGGAGGTGCCAATCAGCCTATATACCCCTATCGGTAGTCCCCTAGCCCCGCAGGAAGTCACATAGCCCTCTTAGGCATCAATATTGCTTGTAGACAACTCATAGCCCTCTTAGGCAACAACATGGCCCTATAGGAAGCACATAGCCTTTTTAGGCGTCAATATATATCCCTGTAGGTAACTCATAGCCCTTCTAGGCATCAATATAGCCCCGTAGGCAACTCATAGCCCTTTTTGGCATCCATATAGCCCTGTAGGCAGAACATAACCCTTCTAGGCATAGATCACATTCCTGCAGCTAACCACAATAGCCCAAAGGCAACAATAACAATCCAACAGCTAAAAGTGAGCCATATAATTATAAACAACCTATACAAATAGTCTCTAAGTCGTATCCAACATACGAATGCTACTACTGAATTAGAATCTCGATAAGAGAGGATTATATGCACTCGAACAGCCAACAATCAACAATAATGGCTACAAGTATAACCACGATAACAACACAATTACCTTGCTCCTAAGCTTTAAGGAAACATGCCATAGGAAGAGAATAGCCTTAACATACCGTTTTTGCTAAATTCACGTGGCCTAACGACTTTAACTCATAACTCCCCCGATACTACAACAAGGTAGGACCATAATCAACACACAAAAATAAAAGATACCATGACAATATGATAAAATATATGTATTTCCATCGCAAATTGATGTTTGCCGCTTATAAAAGCTAAAGTCGATGAAAGAAGGGTCTTACCTCGATCTTAGGTTCGTAATTCACCTCAAAACCTTCAATTATATTCAAACCCCTGCTGTCCCAACACTAAAGTGTGATATGCTACGCAATTGATAAAACAAATTATACCACGATGATGAGTCCAACGCATAGAACAACTTTCGTCAAGGACTTAAGTCGAGAAAATCTATACTTCACTTGATCCTAGAAATGGGTTTCTCTAATTTCTCTGGTTTTTAGCTTAAAAATGAAGAATAATGTCGGAGGAGAAGATATATGTAACATTCCACCGACTTAGGGCCCCAGCTCACGTGCCTGCTTGCGCAATCCCACGAAAATGTGAATATCTCTCTATTCTGAAGTCATATGAACGAATGGATTAATGCGTTGGAAACTAGACTCGTAGACCTTCGATTTCATAGCTTGCAGGGACCATAAATCTTAATAGATTGGGAGAAAATGTCCAAGACATTTGACTCAAATTTCAGACAAATCTTTAAAAAGGAATTTACGGTAAGTTTCGCCAACTTTTATTTTGCCACTTACCTAACTTCAAAACTTGAAATACAGCACTTGAACACTTAAAATATCACATAACACATTATTTTTAATTTATTACTCACCCTTCTTGTCTTTCCACGAAGATACGAGTTAATTTAGACGTTTTGAAAAGTTGGGGTGTTACATTCCTCCCCCCTTAGAAACATTCATCCTCGAATGAAAAATCTGAGGCACACTGTTCAGTCCTTAGGAGTTTCCAGAATTTTAGCAGTGTATCCTTTGTAAATGTCACTATCCAGGAACCTGAAATGCAAAATTTCTAACCTAAGCGTCTCACATGACAACATAAATAGCTAAGCGTTATAGCTCCACCACAACAGTGCGAGCAGATATACAACGACAACCACAATAATAATAAGCAATAGTGTATATATATATATATATATATAGGTATCTTACCTTACTGCCCTAATATAAACTGATATGACATCACCCTGGGGTATGAAACAAGTGAGGATATTTGGACCTCATGCTATCCTCAACCTCCCAGGTCACCTCTTCTCTATTTTTATTCCTCCACAATACTTTAACCGAAGCCACTTCTTTGGTCCTCAATTTACGGACCTACCGATCTAATATAGCAACTGGAGTTTCCTCGTAGGACAACTCCTCTGTGATCTGAACTTCCTTAAATGAGACAACCCGAGAAGGGTCTCCTACACACTTTCGTAGCATCGATACATGGAAAACTGGATGAACAAATTTTAGCCCCGAAGGCAATTCTAACTCATAAGCCACTCGTCCTACCCTTCGAAGGATCCGGTATGGCCCAATGAATCTTGGACTAACCTTTCCCTTTTTGCCAAATCGCATAACACCCTTCATAGGCGAGACCTTTAAGAATACCCAGTCATCAACGCAAAACTCTAAGTCCCTTCGTCGCACATATGAATATGACTTCAGTCGGCTTTGAGCTATTAGCAACCTCTCCCGTATGAGCTTGACCTTCTCCACTGTCTGTTGTACTAAGTCGGGTCCAATCAACCATGACTCACCTACCTCGAACCATCCAATAGGGGATCTACATTTTTGCCCATACAAAGCCTCATAAGGTGCCATCCCGATGCTGGAATGATAACTATTATTGTATGCGAACTTTATAAGAAGTAAGTGGTCATCCCAACTCCTCTTGAAGTCTATCGCGCATGCCCGTAACATATCTTCGAGTGTCAAAATTGTGCGCTCAACCTGGCCATCTGTCTAAGGGTGAAAGGTAGTACTAAGATTAACTTGTGTCCCCAATCCTTTCTGGAAGGACTTCCAGAAGTTAGCGGTAAATTGTGCTCCTCTATCAGAGATAATAGATACTGGGACACTGTGTAGCCTAAAAATCTCCCTAATATAGAGCCGTGCATAGTCTTTGGCCGTAAAAGTAGCCCTAACTGGTAAGAAGTGGGCTGATTTTGTTAGTCTATCAACAATTACCCAAATAGAGTCAAACTTGCGACACGATCGAGGTAACCCTGTAATAAAATCCATATTAATTGCTTCCCACTTCCACAAAGGAATGGCTATCTCCTGAACTAGCCCAACGGGCTTTTGGTGCTCAACCTTCACCTGTTGGCAGTTAGGACACTGTGTCACAAACTCAGCAACGTCCTTTTTCATCCCGTGCCACCAATAGATCTCTTTAATATCATGGTACATCTTCGTCGAACCAGGGTGAATAGAATAACGGGAATGATGTGCCTCTTCCATAATTCGATATCGTAGCCCTGCAACATTTGGAACACACAATCGACAGTTATATCTAAGGACTCCATCTTCTGCTATATCAAATGCTAAAGACTGTGGATCCTGAGCCTTGGCTCTAAGCTTCTATAAGTTAGGATCCTCTTGTTGCCGTGATTTTACTTCTACAACTAGAGATGATACTGTTGTGTCTTGAATTGTTACCCCATTATCTTCTGCCTCTAACAATCTGACTCCCAAGCTAGCTAACTGATGCAGCTCCTGCGCTATCTCACGCTTCTCAACATCTAAATATGATAAACTACCCATAGATCTTCGATTGAGGGCATCAGCTACCTCATTCGCCTTTCCTGGATGATATAAAATGTCCACGTCGTAGTCTTTCAGTAACTCAAGTCATCGACGCTGTCGCAGATTTAACTCCTTCTGTCTAAAGATATATTGAAGGCTTTTATGATCTGTGAAGATGTCAACATGAACGCCATACAAATAGTGTCTCCAGATCTTTAGTGCATGCACAACTGCAGCCAACTCTAAGTCGTGAGTCGGATAGTTCTTCTCATGTTTTCTCAACTGCCTTGAAGCATATGCGATAACCTTACCATGTTGCATTAGAACACATCCTAACCCAACACCAGAAGTATCATAATACACCACATAGCCTTCTGAACCGTCTGGCAATGCAAGAACTGGTGCTGATGTCAACCTGTCCTTCAGCTCCTGGAAATTGTGCTCACAAGCCTTAGTCCACTAGAACTTAGCTGCTTTTTAAGTCAGCTTCGTTAATGGGCCTGAAATTGAAGAAAATCCCTCTACAAACCTTCTATAGTACCCAGCTAACCCCAAGAAACTACGAACCTCAGTCGGAGTCATGGGTCTGGACCAAGTCTTTACGGCCTCAATCTTTTGTGTATCAACTTCAATGCCTGCATCTGATACAATATGGCCTAAGAAAGCTACAGATTCTAACCAGAACTCACACTTAGAAAACTTTGCATAAAGTTCTCGGTCTCGAAGAACCTGCAGGACTACTCGCAGATGATTCTCATGCTCATCTTTTGAACGTGAATACACCAAAATATCATCAATAAATACAATCACAAACGAGTCTAGATACAGCCTGAATATACTATTCATCAGGTCCATGAACAATGTTGGGGCATTAGTTAATCCAAAAGACATTACCAAGAACTCAAAGTGTCCATATCTAGTTCTAAAAGCTGTCTTTGGAACGTCTTTCTCTCGAACTCGTATCTGGTGGTACCCTGATCTTAAATCAATCTTTGAGAAACACTTAGCACCTTGTAATTGATCAAACAAGTCATCTATCCTCGGAAGGGGATACTTATTATTTATAGTTGCCTTATTCAACTGTCGGTAATCGATACACATCCTCAGTGAGCCATCTTTCTTTCTCACAAATAATACTGGTGCACCCCATGGTGAAGCACTAGGCCTAATAAAGTCTTTATCAAGCAAATCTTTCAGCTGATCCTTCAACTCCTTTAGCTCAGCAGGAGCCATTCTATAAGGAGGGATAGATATGGGTTGTGTACCTGGTAGCATATCGATAGCAAAATCAATTTCTCATTCTGGAGTGATACCAGGGAGTTCGTCTGGGAATATATCTAGAAACTCATTAACTATCGGAATAGATTGAAGAGTCGGTGGTTCTGCATCTATATTATGAACGCGAACAAGATGATAAATACAACCCTTGGTAATCATCCTCCTTGCCTTAAGATAGGAAATAAACCTCCCTTTCGGCGTTGCTGTATCGCCTTTCCATTCCAGAACTGCCTCTCCTGGAAAGTGGAATCTAACAATCTTTATCCGACACTCAACATTAGCATAACAAGATGCAAACCAGTCCATACCCATAATGACGTCAAAATCAACCATCTCTAATTCTACTAGGTCTACAGAGGTCTGACAGTCGACAATTTCTACCGTGCAACCTCGATAGACTCTCCTGGAAATAATAGACTCACCAACTGGTGTAGATACAATAAAGGGTCGATCTAATGACTCTACTACTATACATAACCACCCCGCAATAATTGGAGTAACATAAGACAAAGTAGATCCAGGATCTATCAAAGCATAAACACAATGGGAGCAAACGATCAATGTACCTGTCACAACATCTGGTGATGACTCTGAGTCTTATCGGCCGGGTAATGAATATGTACGGTTCTATCCACTACCATAACTAGATGCTCCTTCTCTACCTCTGTCTCTACCCCTACGTACTGAAGTATGGGGTCCACGCCCTGTAGACTGTGCTGATGAGGAGGAACCTACTGTTGACCTGGTTGACTGACTTGTACCACTCTGACCTATGGTAGGGCAGTTTCTCCACATATGCCCCTCCTGTCCACAAGAATAACAACTTGTGGAACCCTGTCTACACCTCCCGAAATGCATCTTACCGCAAGTAATGCAACGCGGCGGGGATGTCCTAGCCTGTCCTGAACCCCTTTGTTGTTGCAAGCCTGATGCTCGTGAATCCTCACCTGAGCCTGACTGTTCCTAACGATCAAATCTACTACCCTGGAACTGCTGTGGTGGAGGTCTAGGTGGTCTAATAAAATATCGAGGTCTGGGACCACCCTGAAAATCTCCCCGCGAACCAGCGAGCCTAGCCCTCTTATGTCTCTCTCTTGACCCTCTCACTCGTATATTGTAGATGTCGGCGATCCTCTATGCCCTGTGCGAAGGCCTGAATCCACGAGATATCCATATTATCATTTAGCCCAGCGGTAAAACAAGCCTCGATATAGTTTGAGTCAAGCCCTCCCACAAATCTACGCACCCTGTCATGCATCATATCAACAAATGCTGGTGCATATCTAGCTAATGAATCAAATCTCAGCCCATACTCTCGGACACTCATGCCACCCTGTCGGAGGTTCAGAAACTGGTCCACCCGGCCATCCCTAATCTCTCGAGGCAAATAGTGGTCTATGAAAGCTTCTGTAAAGCTATCCCAAGTGGGTAGAGATGCATCTTTTTCCCTAGATCTCTCCCAACTTTCATACCACAATACTGCAACATCACGCAATCGAAATGCTGCTAACTCAACTGACTCGGTCGCTGAGGCATCCATGACTCTGAAGATCCTATGAAGCTGATCAACAAAGTGCTGAGGGTCTTCTCTGCGATCTGTCCCTGTAAACTGTGGAGGATTCAAGGCAAGAAATTCACGAACTCTCAAACTTCCGGGCCCTTCAGAAGGTCCGGCAATATCTGGTGCAACTGGTTGGCACTGTGCAGCTACTAACTGTGCTAACATATATACTGCACTTTTGAAATCCTGATCAGATGGAATATGAGGAACTAGAAGTGGTACTGCTGGTGGATCCGGAAGTCCTGTAGCCCTCGGAGGCTCCTGAAGCTGTGGAAAAGCTATAGGGGGCTGAAAAGATGTCTCCCCCTGAGTCTCACAATGGGCTACCTCCACCTGTGGTACCCTACCGGTACCCTCTCTTGCAGTTGTATCTAACCCCTGGCTAGTTGTGGTATGTCTAGTGTCAATCATCTCTATCTGCATACAAGTATCAATTATAAGCCAGAAAACTCAACCCTTAAGAAACCGCTCTATAGCACGAGGTGAGTAAAAGAAGGATAGTCATTCTAACATGCCCGGTAGCTTCTTGCTTATCAAATGTGGTGCACAACACATTTATAAAAAAGACTCTACTAGACATGGCTTGCACACTCCCTAGGATATGACGTTGCTCTGATACCAAGTTTGTCACGCCCCAGATTCAAGGGTGCAACTGGCTCCTAATGCCAGAACTCAGGCTCGAGCCGACCCTCCTGAACCATTTGCTAGTAGCGCATGGCAGCCACAAACAATCAAGAAAACAAATAAGTATATCTCGGCTTAAAATTAAGCCCTCGGCCGGCAAGGCCCTTATCAACTGATCTATAAAGGAAACATCTACTCTCAGGAAATCATATAAATAAATAGTCAACTAGCACAAAAGTCCTGATTGGGCCGTTAAGGCCACCACGATATCTACACCAAAACTAAAAGCAGGTAAGTATCAGTACAATACATCAAACAGCTCACAATCTTCAGCAAACCAATAACATAGGCCAGCATGGCCATAACGTAGCTATAAACCCCACACACTCTTTGGCAAGCCTCTAAGAGTAGTAAAGATTGGTGGGACAGGGCCCCAGCCTACCCATGAGAATATACACAACAAAAGGTAACAAACCTCCCAACTCTGGCAGCTCCGGAGGAAAGGGGCTGACTAACCGGATAAAAGTCAACTCTGCGGCTGAGGAGGTCTACTCGGTCGTCTAAATTATTATGGTGGTTTAACTTCATTATTGCATCTTTGGTGTGATAGATTTTAGAGTCTTGTGCTTTCTCGAGAAATAAATACGGAACCAACGTAGTAATTTAGCATCCTTAGTAGTGAGTCTTGACAGTTTCAGCTTGAGAAAGTGAAACCCAAGACCCAACCTTAGTATCTAGTTTGAAAGAGTGGATATGAGGAGAACGTGGGCTTTTTAGCTTATGGATAGTGTTGAGGTTCGAGAGAACTCAACAGAAATAGAGCAATTGTTAGAGAGAAAGTTGTTTTACTTATAGTCCATTCTAACCGCGACAAATTAGCATTATCGGTAAGGATGTACAACCATTAAGTTGAATTCGGTAGTTGGTTAGACAATCGCCGAAGTGTTTTCTAATTATCTGATTGTTTCTAATTAATACTTGGAAGTGTGTTGGTAACGACATCCTGAAAATTTGATTATTAAACTCTTAAGTGTGTGCTACTCAGCTGCAAAAGTCATCATCATACTTTTGTATTTGAATTCAAAGAAAACTACTCTCTGTGGGATCGATCCCAACTCAGTTGATTGGGTTATATACTGACTAACGATCATTGATACTTAGAATTAGATGAAGTGTCCTTGAAACGTTAATCAATATGGTAGCTCTTCATCTATAGGTAGCCTTCACAATAGAGCCCTTTCAAAACCCCCAATTTCAAAGCTAGAAAACCCTAAAGTTAGGGTTTGACTTCGATCTCATAGATACCTTTCAAATTAGTTTTAAATGAATGAATTATTTTTGTTTTTGGATATATTGATGATTATAAATGATTTTAAGTTGAATTCCTCAAGAATCCATGAATTACCCTATTTTCTCAATTTGGATCTTTAAGTGTGGATATTTATTGATGCAAATAGAATGCTATAGAATTATGAATATTATGAATTGATTACTTGAATTATGTTATTATCCATTCCTAATGTATTAATTCTAGGTGTGTTGATTGAATATGATCTATGGTCCTCGAAGGGAAAATTATGAGAATTATGTATGATCATGATATTTATGTACATGCTTTATGAATACTTTGAGAATAAAGTGATTATAACTATGATGTAATTGTAGTGTTGTTGAAAGGCTATTCTCTCTCTCACACACACACTTATGAATGAAGTATGAATGAAATTTCTATTATTATGATAATGATGTTGTGTTGATTGCAAGGCTATTCTCAATTATATAGTTATGAATGATGAGGACATATTGAGAAAGGTTTTCTCACAATATGGGGATTCTTTGGTTGAAAGTCTATTCTCACCTATTGAATCTATGAGCTATCTTATGAATGATGTTGGGTTGAGATGGATATTGATATGAGATGGAAGCTCTCATGTGAGTTGAGGCGAGGTTTCTAGAAGCAATCTCTTAACATGGATACCCATACGTGAGTTGAGGCGGGGTATCTAGTAGTAATCTCCAAATCCCATTTGTCCCATAATAATGAACTAAAGTAATGAAATGTTACTGTGGGGAATAATGTTAAGCACCGAGTGGATATTGATACAGATGGAAGCTCATACGTGAGTTGATGCGAGGTTTCTAGTGGCAATCTCTTGAGATGGATGCCCATATGTGAGTTGAGGCGGGGTATCTAGTAGCAATCTCTTTATCCCATAAACTATGTGCCCACATAGGTTATTAGCTAGTGGATCCACCTAAGCTAAGTTAATGGTTCTACCTTAGGCAAGTAGGACAACCCTTTTCGGTGTGGGTAACACCGGATTCCAAGATTTGCTCAAATGGTTTATGTCGGTTAAGGCTTACCCCCACAATGAATGATTGCGAAATATGGCTTCTCAAGAATGCACTACTTAGTGTGGGTGGGGTATGGGACTTCATCCATGCATTGTACAAGTATGCTTTGAGAGTAGTTATGGTGTGTTCCTTTATGCCATAATGATTTATGAAATAAATATGATTATGATGATGCAACTAAGAATGTTGATATGACGGCTATATGTAATGAAGTATGCTTAATATGGATTGTTGTTATGAGTTGCTTTTCTTGATATGACTTAGTAAATGTTAAGGTTTCCTTGTCTATGAGTATGAACAAAGGATGAGATGAAAGAATGGTAAGTATTATTATGGTGGCCTAAAAGTGGTACTTAGTATAGATGGGATTATGGGATCTTTATCTATGCATTGCACAAGTATAACTTAGGGTTACTTATGAGATGGTTCTATTATGCTATGATGATCTATATGTTGAATATGCTTGTGACTTATGCTTTTACACTAATGTGCATGATGATTCTCAAACTTGGCATATAGCATGGTTTTTAACCAAAATGTCTTTTTTAGAAATACTTATAACTCTAGTTGGACAAACCATCCTAACTTATCATGGGGTGGAAACCAAAACCAAGCGCAAGGGTCTAACCAATACCGAGCAGAAGGAATGGGGCATAAATATTAAAATCCTAGCCAATGCGGAAATCTGAGTGCATCGAAAGGGGGGGATTACTAATGAAGAGTTACTCCGAAAGCTAATGGCAGAAATCAGTACAGAGATAAATGCAAGGATAGACAAGCAGGATGAGAAAATAAGAAACATTCAAATGTCCCAAATGAGTTTGGAAAAACAAGTTGTACAAGTGGCAAATTCACTCAACTTGCGTCCTCAAGGAGGCTTGCCTGGTGATACTGAACCCAACCCTAAGCAATTAAATGCAGTGAGTAATAGAAATGGGTTACAACTAGAGGAACTAGTTCCAAGGAAAAGAGATGTTGAGGTAGTTAATAAAGATAAGAAACAAGAAGAGGTGGTAAAGAACTCCAATGTTGAGAAAAATGTTCCTCAAATAAAACCACCCCCTCCGTTTCCACAAAAGTTTAGAAAATAGTATGAAGATAAATGCTTTGGTAAGTTTCTCTCTCTCCTTAAACAAGTTCATATTATCCTACCTTTGGTTGACATTTTTAAGGGAATTCCAAAGTATGCCAAGTATGCAAGGGAGATAGTGGCAAACAAGAGAAGGGTCAAAGAGTATGAAGCAGTAGCACTTACTAAGGAGTGCAGCTCTCGAATTCAGAATAGACTACCCAAGAAGTTGAGGATACGGGTAGTTTCACAGTGCAAATTATAATTGGGCAAAGTGTTCAGGCCTGGGGTTTATGTGATTTGGGTGCAAGCATCAATCTCATGCCGGCATCTTTATATAAGAAACTTGGGTTGGGATGTCCAAAACAAACCATTGTCATTCTCCAACTCGCAGATAGATCCATTGCTAGGCCAGAAGAGGTAGTAGAAGATGTGCTGGTGCAAGTGGGATCGTTGATCTTTCTGATAGACTTTGTGGTCTTAAACTTTGAGTCTGATCCTGAAGTTCCATTCATTTTGGGCCTTTCGTTCTTGGCCATGGGCTGGCATTGATTGATGTAGAAGCTGGAAGTTGACTATGAGGGCACACGATAAGGTTGAAGTATGTGATGTCTATCGCGCCTTGAAATTGCCTTCCATCTACGAAGATTCGTCTGCCATTACTGTTGTAGATCTCGAAGTAGAATCACAGTTCATTGCTTCCGAGGATCCCTTGGAAAGAGTTCTAGTAGGACATGACATAGATGGAGATACTGAAGCTCAAGAGATAGCGTCTTGTCTGAATTTGGCAGTTATGGGAACATACAGAGGTAGAGTAGAATCATTGGATCGTTAATTGGGGTCTCCACCCAAACCCTCGATTCAAGAAGCACGTATATTGGAGTTGAAATCTCTGCTTGCCCACCTAAGGTATGCATATTTGGGTACAAATGAAACCTTACATGTAGTATTTTCTACTGAATTGTCTGAAACACAGGTTGATGAGCCATTGAGAGTTTTAAAGCGAAGGAAGAAAGCTATTAGGTGGCAGATGGTGGATATTCATGGGATTAGTACGGTGTTATGTATGCATAAAATCAATATGTATGAGGATCACAAGCCGAGTGCACAACATCAAAGTAGACTGAATCCCTTGATGAAAGAAGTGGTGAGAAAGGAAGTAATAAAGTGGTTAGATGTTGCAATTGTGTAACCAATTTATGATAGCAACTGGGTAAGTCTTGTGCAGTGTGTCCCAAAGAAGGGAGGTATGACAGTGGTGAAGAACGAGAAAAATGAGTTAATTCCCACTAGAACAATAACCGAATGGAGAATTTCCATGGATTACCGGAAGCTAAATGAGGCCACGTGAAAAGATCACTATCCTGTCCCTTTCATTGATCAGATGCTTGACCGACTAGCAGGAAAGTAGTACTATTGCTTCTTAGATAGGTATTCTGGATATAATGAGATTTTGATTGCTTCCGATGATCAGGAAAAGACCATTTTCACTTGTCCTTATGGTACATATGCTTTCAAACGCATGTCATTTGGACTTTGCAATGCGCCAATGACTTTTCAAAGGTGCATGATGGCCATTTTCCATGATATGGTGGAGGACTTTGTAGAGGTATTCATGGATGATTTCTCAGTCTTTGGGAAGTCTTTTGAGGTATGTTTCCAGAATCTTGATAAAGTACTTGCTAGATGTGAAGACATAAATTTAGTGCTAAACAAGGAAAAGTGTCACTTCTTCGCTCGAGGGGGCATAGTATTAGTCATAAGGTGTCAAATTCTAGACTACAAGTAGATAAAGCCAAGGTGGAGGTTATTGAAAAATTGCCCCCTCCTATCTTTGTAAAAGGGGTGCTGATAAACGCTCAACTACACCTCATCCAATACTAGGTGTAGGCGAATGTAATCTAGTATAAAACCAAACAAATGAGTTGGGGCCAAACCCACGTGGAGCGATACAAGTTCGAATTCAGTTATGAAGTTATAAACGTGATCTAATCGGTTATAGGAATAAAAATTATCGAAAACATTTAGATAAATCAAAAGGGTGACACAAATGTCAGATGGGGGAAAGGTTTGTCAATTAATAACTAAAACAATTTCGAAAACAGGGGACATAATAAGTAGAGAGGAATTCTTGGGGATGTGATCAATTATAGGTTAATTTTACTATATGGGTGACTGAATTTTACTAACAATTGCTAAATCTCAGTAGGTAGACAAGACTATAGTTGCAATAGCTTTCTCTCGAACAACTATTACGATTCAAGCGAGTTCTCTCGAACCTCGACAAGCATAAGAATATAAACAACCCAAAACCTTAATTTATCTACTCTCTCGAGCTAGATAGGTAGAATCGAGTTTAGGATTCACTCTCTCAAGATGAACCCACATCAATCCAATAGCTACAATCATCAATCGAAAACCTTAGCTCTAAACATCTTTCTCAAGCAAGCTCAGAACACTAAGTTAGAATTGTATTTGCAACTACAATTCATAGATTAATACACAGCTATCAATTAAACCCACGTCAATTAAGCATTTAAATCAGTAAACAACAATACCCATAAGCTAATAAAAACCAACAATCACATGATCATACCCCAAGAATTGGGGTTTTAGCCACACATCATAAAAAGAAAGAAACAATTACAAATTATGTTAGCCATGAACTGGTAATGGTTCCCAAATCTCTACAATGTTTCAAATCAACTTAATTCAAAAACCCAATTGAAAATTCCTCAAAACCAAGTCTCAAAAGCTCTAAGTTCTACAATGGAAAACTTAGGAAATCTTCAAAAACTTAATGAAAACTCAAAAACTGCCTTTTCTGCTTTTCAAATTTCAATTTATAGTTTCCCAAACTTTGGCCTTCAAGACCATTAGGCGAAGTAAGTCGAACATCGCCGACCAGGTCGGCAACACGCCCTTTGCTCCATTCCATCGCCGTTTTGCCTTGGCTCTTTATCCACAAGGTTCTGTGACTTTAGGCGATCAGGATCGAGGTCGCCGATCCGCCAACTGTCCATTTCCATTATCAAGTAGGTTCTTCCAAAGGGTTGGCATGCTGGAACTTCACGCGAGCTAAAGAGCCACACGGCGTGCCTTGTCGATGACCAGGATTGCCTTCCTTTAACTACTTTAGCTTTTTCGCTCTTTTTTGCTCGGTAATGTCCTTGTCTTGCTCCTAAACCTTCATTTTTGCAAATCAACACTTTAACATCAGTTTAGAGCATAAATTAGGAATGGAGGACAATAAAACTATGAAAACATAGCCCTAAAGGAGTCGAAATCTCAAACTCATCAACACCCCCAACTTAAACTTTTGCTTGACCTCAAGTAAACTCAAGATCAATCATTTCAATAAGGTTGTCTACAAATAGTGCTACTGAAGACTCAACACCAATGCACATAAAAGGTTGAAATTACACATACAATGTTCAAATGTACACTCTAAGTCTCAAATTGTGAATCACCATTATCAAATAGACTCAAGCTCATAATGCTTGCTTCAAATGCAGGTTCAAGCTCAACAAAAGCATTCAAATGCCCTCACAACAAGGATGATTCATGCTCACACAAAATTCACCAACAATTTATAATCTCAGAATCAAATACAACTCTCACACTAACAAAGATGAACACAAGCATGACTCTACCCATAGGCTTCCCCTTAGTTTCCAATCACCAATCTTTTCAGCTTACTCAAGATAACAAAGGTCTTTTCAAGGCTTGTAACGGGGCTGAGTGTAAAGGTATGATCATTTTGGCTTAGTAGCTTCTACCTTCATGAAGTATATATGGCCTGAAAATCACTTTTTCTCCTTCTCTTTCACATTCTAACATGTTCACAATCCATCCTATTATTAATTTTGTGCACAACTCATTGAATACCCCATTTCTTTTACTCCTTGCACACACTTTATCTCACAATTTTTTCTCTTTTTCAATCTTTTTCCATTTTCACCTCTTCTTTTTTTTTACATGGAGGGGTTCCATCTTTTCCAAACCATTGCTTCAAAGGGGTATTTTTCACACTTCTTGACTTTCCTTCTTTTTCACCACACCCCCAACTTAGGCTTTTGCCCTAAGTTGGCTATTTAACTAACCAATGCTTCATTAAGGTTATAGGTGATGGGACAAAGGGGTCAAAGTTGTTATAGTTTCTTCCAAAGAAAAGGATAGCCTCAAAACGTGCCAAGCAAGGTTCACACTTCTCACAAGGTAGCCACAAAGAGGTATATTGTCAATTTGTTTTACTCTTCACAAATTTTGCCTAAGATCATTTCAATCGCTTGCTTCAATCAATCAATTGGATTAACGAGGCAAGTTCGAGGCATCATCAAACACAATATTCAAGACAACCTCACCACACATGGCATTCGACACTATTATCAAACCAGACTTTACACCCTCTAGCTAGCGTGCAATGATCCATCACAAAAGATTGACTCAATAACCGACTAGTCACAACAAGATGCTAGGAGTTCACATTGACCTATGTAACTCACTTTGCCTCTTCATAGCTACACATTCATATCATTCAATTGAGAGCACTATTCAAGTCATCAGTATTGACCACAATCAACACTCGAAAATGCAAGAGAACAACCACAATCAAACACAAAAGAGGTAATAAATTTTTAAAAATTAGTTCAAAACCATTTGTAATTCAAAACAACAGACAAGCACAATAGATCAACACCATATATAGATAAAACACAAAATGATCCTACATTCACAAAACCATAATAGAAAACATCCATAAAAACAGCCAAAAAGAGGTTGGTATAGAAATACCTCACCCCGCCAAACTAATCTAGCAGTTGTCCTCAA
The DNA here is from genome assembly GCA_036553675.1 of Solanum okadae. Lineage (NCBI taxonomy): Eukaryota > Viridiplantae > Streptophyta > Magnoliopsida > Solanales > Solanaceae > Solanum > Solanum okadae. The sequence continues at coordinate 8,902,922 of CM071686.1, read as the reverse complement.
ATGCACATAAATAAGAAAAAGTCTAAAAAGTAACAAAAATGGAGTAGAGAAAATCATCTTGCCAGGCTAAACTGGGGTAAAGTCTACATGTCTGTAACTCCATCTGTTGGAGCATCAGTGCCCGGCTCATCAGTAGCCTTGGCTCCACTAGATCCCACCATCGACTTCACTCTACGTGATGCCTGCACAACAGTCTCAACCATGGCATCCTCTAGATCTGCCAGATCATCATATACAATGTCGTCTCTAGCATCGAGCTCCTCTTCATCAGTCTTGGCCTCAGACTCAACATTTGCATCATCAGCCCTAGCAACATCTCCGGTAGTAGTAGCTGGAGGAACCTCAGAACTGGCTGAATATCAGTGCTTAGGACCTCGGGAATGTCCACCATACCAAATAACATCGATAAATCCGTGGACTTCAGCTCGTCGACATCTTTCCTCAACCCAGCAACATTGGCCTTTAGGGTCGTCACAGTGGTAGAATCACCACGACCTTGCTCACAAGCCTCTACCCTTACATCAAGGGCATCTAGTGCAAGTCAGTGGTCATCAATAAGCTCTCGATGCTTTCTCATCTCAGCCCTAATTAGGGCCAAGGCAGCAACAATCGCCTGCTCTATTATCCCATGCACAACGGCCTTAATCTGAGAGGCACGCACATCAATAGACTATGCCAGATGGTCCATCTTTATAGCATGGCTTGGGTGATAAGGGTCTTGAGGCAGTAGCAGAGGGAGAGGTGTAGCAGATGAACTAGAAGGGCCAGATGTACCTATAGGCTCACTGGTTTGAGGAGGAAGTATAGCCTCAGTCGGTAGCATATCAACATCAACTATCGGGGATGTATCCACAGTGCAGATCTCCTTCTATCGGCCTCATCCCTCAAGTACTCGGCCTCAATACATCGGATGTCAGTAGAAAAAGAAGGTGTCACCTCCACAGTTGTCTTCTCAATCCTAGGAACACGGGCCCGTCTGTACAGCTCGATGATCAGCATTGAGAATAAAAGAGAGGTCTGACTCTGCTTGGCCCTCATGGCCATGTCTTGATCAATGAGCAGACCCAAATTTAATCTTTGTTGATCCATAATCGACCCTAGACAAACAGCCTTTGGATGCTGGAAGATTGACTCATTCTGTGAAAGCATGATGGTGGTGGTAATGAACCCGAACCAGTATCTGGCAGCAACCAAGTCCTTCTTTTCAATCGGTGTACCTACCTCGATCCACCTCGAAGTAACATCAGAAAGAAGGGGAGCCAACCAACCTTTTAGATCGTGTAGGGTTTTTTTCTTCATCAATTCGGGGTAATTATGCATGAAATCTCTAAACACCCGAGTACCTCATTTATCTTCATGCTGCTACACTTGAACTTCTTCCCTTGAACAACCAAGAAGTCAACTGGCTTCAAGGCACTTGCCTACTTTTTCCCCTTTGGCACCAAGTCTCTGCATGCCGCATAAAACTCCCGGACCCAAGTAGGGATGTAAGGGCCTCGGGGATTAGTAAAAACATCAAATTTGTGGAAATTCAAAGAGTTCCACACTACAAGATACCTATCCACCACACCGTCGGTAGACAACCACTTCTCTTCCAAGATGGTCCTCGAACCCACAGTTTTTAGTCTGTTGAGTGACCAAGGAGAAGGACCCTAAACTAGTAGGGTCGGCACCACTGTCTGAGCTAGAGTTGGAGGAGGCGTATGAGGCACAGGGATCCTAGACGAATCATGCATAGTCTTTTAGCGTAGCTCTTCTCTCTTATCATGTAGAAGTTTGTCATCTTCCAGCTTAGAAATGGAAGCCAGAGAACTGTCCTCAAACTGACCCTCACTGCCGGAGGGAGTGAGGTATGCAGAGTAAATACCCTCACTATCAGAGCTCTCCTCCGCAAGTGTCGATTCCACAGGTTTGGCGTGTGGGTGAACAAACCCAACACTATGGAAGCTTACATACCTCTTAGGGATCAAACCCATTGCGACAATCCACAACAACTGTCAAGAATTTCGACGAACGCTTCGATCCTTTCTCTTTTCTCCTCTTCTCTCTTTTTCTCTTCTCTTCTTGAACTCTCAACTAAAACCCTAGGCTAATTTTAGGATTATAAAACTGAACCCAATAGGATTAGACCCTTAAAACCTTACTAAAAACGAATTAAATCTGATTTTGTAAGGAAAAGACCAAAATACCCCTCAATATTTCCGGCTAACCTTCCTTAACTGGACAGTCCTAACTTCAAAAGGCCATATCTCACTCATCCGAATTCAAAACTTAGCAAACTTAGTGGCGTTGGAAAGATAATTCAAATGTCTTTCCTACGGTAACTGGTAGCACACCTAAATCATCCTGAGCTAGGAGTTATGGTTGTTTGAAGTTGACCCAAAACTTATACTTAACTTGCAAAATTTCAGATTTTGCTATTTCCAATTTAGTTCTTTTTCGAACTAAAGGTGCTACATCTAGTGAACTTAACACTTAAAAAAAAAAAAATTCCTCGGTAAAATCCTACTCAAAACGAAGGATGGTTCGAGTCTTAGCTCAAAGATTTTCTGGGGTGTTACAATATCTCCCCCTTGGGATCATTCGTCCTTGAATGACGACTGGACTGGGTATGAAATGGGTTACTCTTACTAAGGTCTGAGGCTAATGGTACGCTCTCATTATATTCAAGCTTAACCCAAATCCTTAGGTTCAAGTTCTATACCTCTCTATAGGGAATCTCATACCAAGACCATTACTCCTTACCACCACATTCAAGCTTAGTACTCGAACAACTCCATGAACTCCTACTAACCAACTCCTTCAGATCCACCTAAGGGCTCTCATTTAACTATTTCTCTTAGTAAAATCTCATTCTAATATTCCTCATTATTTACAACCTTAGATGGAACTATCACACCATCATCATCACGATATGATCATTAACCTCCTCTTTCTAACATCACTTCAATCCTGAAAGGACCTCTAAAAAGATGTCCGCCAAACTCTTTTGAATTCATTACTATTTTACTCTCAAGCACTTGACTTGATTTCTCATCTTATCATCTCCCCCTTAGGTCTAAAGCTAATACTTGAAATCTATGGACCTACTCCAATTAATCAACTCAATTATGCTATCTAGGCACACGTGGAAAATCATAAATCAATTGGAACCTCATCTGGTAACATACCATCTCGGCACGCCTCTCAATGCTCTTGTACTCTTGTGACTTAGCCACACTTCACTGCCCTTATCTAAAGAGTTGGGTCTCTCACTTGTACTACTCACATTCCTTGCAACAACATCTTAATTCCTCACCTACTCTATGTCAAGTCTACTAGATAAAATCTCAAGGCTAACATCGTCACCCTCATGTTGTCATTCTTTGGATCATGACACTCATCTCAAATTCAAGCTTAATGTTCATTACTAAACCCGAATATCAAGATTGCTCGACTACCATACTATACCTCATTACTTGATCAGTTCTATAATCTTCTGAACATCATAACCCTCTCAAACAAATCATAAGTCTAACTTAGATCTATCACTTCATAAATACTCTGCTATTTTATCCAACACATCAATTTAGTCTCCTCTAATACGATGGCACATCGACATCAACTCTATTATGGTTAACAAACATATACTCTATCTCAACTTGACTAGCAACTCTTACTCTACCCATAAGGGAAAACTCCTCATTACTAATTTGCTAGGTGAATGACTATAGTAACATAGTTTGTCAAAACACCATCTCCCTACTTAGATTACTAAACCTCTTCATACTTTTCTCTAACTATGGGCTCTTTCACTACTACTGCTCATGATCTCATAACTCATGCTACCTTTTCGGGTGAAAATCATACCCAAGCTCTAAACATACTTCTTAAAAAGGATCTCAGCTGAAACAAGGCTTAAGGAAAATACTACAACTCGCTTTTAGCTCAAATGCACGATTCATATGAATATGAGTGTATTCCTCTGAAACTGAACACTTAACTTACTCTTGGGCTTCTCTCAAGCCCCTTTGGAGTCTCATGACTTTCTCAAGACTCTTGTTAAGAACAACTCATCCATGAGGATCTGACTTTTCTATTCAACCACCACTAGTATGATGGGTAGTCGAATGAATGAATCTGAGAAACGTAGGAGTAAGAACAAAATCTCTAGGACGTAGCTCTATTGCACGATTAAGAGTATGAAAGAAGGGAAACTTTTCTTAAATGTCTGCAGTCCCTCATGTATAGAAGTGGGGGCCTCACAATCGTAAACAAAAATCTACTGGCACGACTTCATAGACACCTAGAACACTTGAACTATGTGCTCTGATACCAAGTTTGTCACGACCCGAGTCTACACCCTGGACGTGGCCGGCACTCAAGAACCATTGTTGGTCCCCAAGCGAACCCTCATCATGGCTGACTACAAGCGGAAGGCTAACTTAAGCATGCAAAAGCTTAAAACTGAAATAAAAGTTCATGAACTCAACTTTACAAATCTTTAACTCAAAAGAAAACTCTGTATAATAAAATATATACAACTCACCATAAAAAGGCATCTTTAGTCTTTAAAACATTTAATAAAATAAATGATACAGACTTCTCAACTATATTGACTATCTATGAAGCATCTAACTGAAAAAGATGAAAATCGGGACAAGACCCACGACATCCTAACAACTGATATAACTGAAAGGTAAATGAAATCCTCTGAAATCAAGGAGGCTCACCATAGCTAACTCGAACTCCTGGATGTATCAACGAATCTCCTGTTGATGATCTTGAATACATGTGTCTGCACAATGAGAAGATGCAGGCCAAATGGCTCAGTGGAATGTACGAGCATGTAAGGGAAATTCTAAAACAGAAACATAAGCTTGAATCTTGATAAAAAAGAAACATACTTACCTTTTCTCAACTCACTCAACTCAAAGGAATACTCAAGGATACTCAAAACTACTCAAACTTACTCAACTCAGAAGTACTCAAGGATAAGATACTTGAAATTTTCATAAAATGACTGTTTTACCCCTCCCGATAATTGCCCCGAGTCCTAATTATTGTATTTTCGAAGTTGGTTTGAAGGAAAATTGATGAAAAGTTGAGTTTTTGGAAAGTTGAGTTTTTAAGAGTAAAGTTTGGTTAAAAGTGCTATTTCGAGTCATTTGGAGTTTCGAGACTCGAATCGGATTTCCGTCGATTCCAGCAGTTTCAGAATGTCGAAATGGGTCTATGAGAATTTACAGAGTCGAATTTGGAGTTAAAACGAAGATTTGAGGTCCTAAGTTGCTAAAATTGTGAAATTTTGATCAAGAGTTGACTTTGGTCAACAAACGAGGTTCCGGTGCTCGAAATGGAATTATGAGGGCACCGTTGGATTCAGGGGGTGATTCTAAGTCTAAAATGAGTCTTGGTTGAATTTTTAGAGGCCCCGAGTGCGTTTTGAGTTTTTGAGCCTAAAGTTAGTTTCTTGACGCCTTATCGGATACCGGGTCAAGGAGACCTCGAATTCAAATTCCGACGATTTCATTGAGTCCAAAATGTCATTTTCAAGCTAGTAGCATATTTGGTTTGTGTTCGGGAAGTGCCAAATGAGTTTTGGGTGAGCTTTTAAGCTTTTTGGATGCTTTGACACTATTTCAGCAAATTGTGACAACTAAAGGGTTCATTATTAGTTTTAATGGTCGAAAAATTATTCCAAAGGTTCTGAAATTTTGAGCATGAATTATAAGACTTATCTGCAAATTTTGGTGCATTTTCGCTAACCCGAGATTGGACTTTTATCGCAAATAAGAAATAATTGTTTACCGAGTAGAAATGATATTTGACTGAGCAAACGAGCATGAAATTGAGCTCCGATTGAACGAGCAGGTCCGTATCATTATTTAAGACATTTTAAAAAAAAATCGGGTCATTTCACTATCGTATGAGGAAATTACGGCCTTTCTAGTGAAAGATTAACTGCTGTTTTTCTGGTGCATAACAGCCATGTACTGTTATAAAAATCTCAGACTGTGTTCATTTGGTATTTTGAGCATATCGGGAGTTCTAGAGATCGGAATGGAGTGATTCTTACGGGTTTCTTCTTGAATTAATATGAGGGTTAGTATTCAATCTTCAATTCGACATTTTCTCATAATTTCTTTATCTGGTTTTTTTTTCCTATGCGTAAATTTCTTGGGAAAAATTGGGGTTTTATCGATTTGGACTCCCTTTTTGATGAAAAAGGTATATTTACGATCCTTATGTTATGGGTAAACTGATTTTAACATAAAATTATTGATTCATCGATTATTTTCATCATTTTAACCGCGTACAATTTGGACTTTCCCGGTAAAGTTAAAGTTTGATAAATTGAGAATTTCAAGGTCGATCTTAACTCCGTTTTTTATGAAATTTTATATTTGAACTTATCTAAGCATGGGTAAGATGTTTTACAAGAAATATTTCATTTTCGAGTCGGGGTTTCGGATCCGAATATTTTAGGCTTTTTCAAGAACATGGATTTTCCTTCAAAATGAGTTTGTGAATTGATTTCAACTCCGTTTTCAAATTGGTTTTCACCATTAGCTTCCAAATACTTTAAGGATCATTTTACATCAAAATTTCCAGATTTGGGTATCGTTTTCCGGTATGAGACTTTTGGACCGTTTTGCCCTTTTTCCCTAAATTTCTTGATTTTGGTGTCATTGGACTCGAATTGTGATTGTGAATAATTGTTTGAATAGATTATCGTGATCCGGATTATACTCGGGAAAAAAAGGCTCAAGTCAAGTAACTTTTGGAGTTCGTTTCAAGGCAAGTGGCTTCCAAACTTTGTAAAACTCTTAGACTACGCATGACTACTTTCATAATTGTGTTGGAGAGTAATGGGGATTGAGGATGGGTTTTATTTGTTGATTGAAATTGTTGTAAATGAAAGATGGGGAATAAAACGAGCTAAATGTGTTATATGTGACTTGAATTTGTTGAATAAGTCATGTGATAACTGATATTGAGGGGATAGAAGAGCATGAGTAGGCTATGATTGATACAGACATTGATGTTGAGACAGATGATGTGTAATACTATGATGTGGTCGTGATATGGTTGTGATTGAGACAGGTGATGTGTAATACTATGATATGGTCGTGATATGGTTGTGATTGAGACAGGTGATGTGTAATACTATGATGTGGTCGTGATATGGTTGTGATTGAGACAGATGATGTGTAATACTATGATGTGATCGTGATATGATTGTGTTGATGACATGTGCATATTCATTATTCATCCCATGTGTGAACTATATGTTGCATGAGTTTTGAGACACTGATATGAGGATGGATGGATATGAGACACAGTTGAGACTAGCTTCGGCTAGAGATATATGAGATGGACTAGCTCCGGCTAGCAATTTGGATGCCGATTGGATCTGGTTTCGGCGGTGATACATGGTCCATGTGTGGCCCCCATGGGTTCTGATTTGAGTATTCAGCGCGGACTGATTACGTCAATAGATGTGTATCGTAGGACAGACATGCATCACGACTACATGACATCATTATTGCATTTTGCATCGCATTGCCTTATCTTTGTCTGTGATGTGTGGATTGTATCGGTTTACCCTTCTTATGTGGAATTTGATCTACTTGCTCTTATTTGTTGATCTGAGGTTGATGAGGATATACTGTTGGTTCTGGCTGTTGAATATGATCTGTTTAGTATAGGTTGGTTGGTTTGCTGTTAGATTGAAGTTTCGGTGGTTCGGTTGGGATTGAAAGGAGTTGTTTGTAGCTGCTAGTTTTGCTTAGTTTAGAGTTACTTGCGAGTACTTGTGGTTTTCGGCACTCACCCTTGCTTCTACACAATTGTGTAGGTTGACAGCTCTCTCTTAGATTCGGCTTAGTATTTTCTTTAGCATATTGAGCTTCGGGACATACTCGAGAGGTAGCGGTTCATTCCAGACATGCCCTTGAGTTATCTTTACTTTCAGTTTTGTTCTATTCGAGAACTATACTCTGAGACTTGTATATTTTTATTCGAATTCTGTATTTAGAGGTTTGTACATGTGACAACCAAATTCTGGGTAGTGTTGAGTTTTAATTAAAGGCTTCCGCTTATTTATTATCTTTTATTCTCGTATTTCTACTTCTCTATCGTTGTGGTTGGGTTAGGCTGACGTGTCCGGTGGGAAATGGATACGTGCCATCACATCCGGATTTGGGGTGTGTCAGATACTCAACTCAGAGATTAGATACTCGACTTCAAAGATATAATACTCGACTTGAAATACTCAACTCATGAATACTTAACTGAACTCATTTCAATAGAAAGCAATTTAAAACAAGTGTAATATAAAGAACAAACTTTTTTAAAACATGATGTCAACTCTGTGTGTATGCAAGGATACAACATAACTCTGAAATGTATGTAAAAATACAATAAACTGATGTATATAAAATAAAATAACTTTGTGGGAGTTTTTCTAACCGACCACCATCACTTAAGAACTCAACTCTTTACTCTTTGCTTAACTTGAAAACTTGAGTCTTAAAACGAAATTAAAACGTTTATAAAAGACTTTACTCTTACTCTTTACTTAACTTCAAAGCTTAAGTCTTAAAACAAAGTTAAAACATTTGTAAAAGACTTCTTAAAATATGGTTCATGCCGAATTAGGGACATGAATGACTCAATAGGTTTTCAATAACCATAGATAGAACTCAATACTTGGAACTCAAGAACTTCAATGATACTACTCATTTCAAGAATGATCAACTCAGAGGGTTCATGCGGAATTATGAGCATGAACTACTCAATTCAAGGACTCAAAGATACTCCTCATCTCAAGATACTCAACTGATGAAGTTCATGCGGAAGTTATGATCATGAACGACTCAACCTAAAGACTCCATGGGTAACAGTAATAGTCCAATGATTAGAAATATAATCTCAAAGTATTAGAAACTTATTACTCAAGACTTAGAACTTGAAGATACTACTCATCTCAAAGGTACTCAACTGATCGAGTTCACGCGGAAGTTATGAGCATGAACGACTCGACTCAAGGTCTACATAATAATATGGAACTCGTGAATACAACTCTTCTCATTCTCATAACTTAGTTCAAATTGATAGTTGATCTCGAAGGATTCAGAATTGAACTCATAAGCTTTTCTTGAACTCTACTCTTAACTTTCTCTTGAATATGAATTATGAATTCAAGAGTTTGGTTCATGACATGGAGGATCTCATGATAACAAGGTAAACTCATGAATACATTTTTTTTCATCCTCATACTTACTTGCTCGAGTATTAAAACAAGTTACTAGAAGTTATAGAAGACTCCCCAAAAGGACTCAAAGGGACTTTCTTAGAATGTTCGAAAGAATTCTCAAAACTTAACTCTTAACTGTACCTTAAATTTGAATTATGAATTCAAGGTTATGATCATTTTAGGAATGATTTTAGGTGTTTTGAAGTAGCTTAGAGTAGTTAGAATCGAAAAGGAGTGAAGATGCACTTTAAACGAACTCAAACGGGGCAACCGACGACAAACTCGGTGGGGCAGGCAACCCTGGCGCTATGGGTGCCGCGGGGCGCCAGCCCCTAAACTTCAGAGGTGGGTTTGGGGCGCTTAGGCAGGCGCATCGCGCCAGGCCCCCAACCCAGAAAATCTGACGAACTTCTTTACTCGTTTTCTCACCCTAACTCGCCTAGAATCGAACGGTTTCTTCCCCAATCACTTAGAATCAATTACTTAACATAAGTACACTCTAATCTACTCAATACATCCCTCAAAACACTCACTTTAATCTCAAGAAAATCATCAAAACCCAACACAACAAGATTTAGAATGAACTTCAAGAACACCTATCAAGAACTCATCAAGAACTCAAATCTTTCAACTTCAAGAATGAAATTTGCGCTAAAAATAACATGTTTGGCGTGTGGGTGAACAAACCCAGCACTATGGAAGCTTACATACCTCTTAGGGATCAAATCCATGGCGACAATCCGCAACAACTGTCAAGAATTTCGACGAACGCTTCGATCTTTTCTCTTTTCTCCTCTTCTCTCGTCTTCTTTTCTCTTCTTAAACTCTCAACTAAAACCCTAGGCTAATTTTAGGATTATAAAACTGAACCCAATAGGATTAAACCCTTAAAACCTTACTAAAAATGAATTAAATCTGATTTGGTAAGGAAAAGACCAAAATACCCCTCAATATTTCCGGCTAACCTTCCTTAACTGGACAGTCCTAACTTCAAAAGGCCATATCTCACCAATCCGAACTCGAAACTTAGCAAACTCAATGGCGTTGGAAAGATAATTCAAAGGTATTTCCCACTGTATCTGGTAGCACACCTAAATCATCCTGAGTTAGGAGTTATGGTCATTTGAAGTTGACTTAAAACTCATACTTAACTTAACTTGCCAAATTTCAGATTTTGCTATTTCTAATTTAGTTCTTTTTCGAACTCAAGGTGCTACATCTAGTGAACTTAACACTTAAGAAATTTTAAATTCCTCAGTAAAATCCTACTCAAAACGAAGGATGGTTCAACTTAGCTCAACGATTTTCTGGGGTGTTACAGTTGATTGCTACAAACAGGATCCATTCAATCAAGTTTCAGCATCCCCAACTTTAGTTTGATTATCTCGGCTAGGTCTTCTAAAAGCTTCAAGTTGTTGTTTGATCCATAAGAGTTGAGCACATCAAGATGCACCTGCTACATACTCTTCCTCAATTGTTGAAATAGAAACCGAATCATGCCTTTTAGTTCCCCATGAGTGAGAGATCAGCCTAGAGCATAAGCCAAAAAACTTTGAAACAATTTGGGATGAGAGAGGATACATTGCTATTAGATACTACACGCTTATAACGATTCACATGTATGTGTTTTCCTATAATTATGTAGTTACAAACAGTATTCATATAGAAAGCACACAACTCAGGAAATAAGATAATAAATTTGGCTGTTATATATCACATACTAAATGAAGCAACTTAAAATTTTGCAATTATGTGTGTATGTTTTATGTTGTCAATACATATGCAATCATGAGGCAAACAATCCAGTGCACATAGCCTAGCAAATTGGACAAATATAGATCAATAATTATATCAAGAACTAAATAAGGCAGCGACAATAAAGGAGGAATTCAAAATATATCTTAAATATCAATAAAAATCACATATATCATATATCATCCATTCAAAACATGCAACATGAGTATTAAGTTTTGGTTAGCTTCGAAAAAAAGCAAGAAAAATGCATCAAACTTACTAACCAGAAAAACCAGTGCCCCTAATGGGATCGTTATCATAATGTACATCATCTCTCCTGAACTTTTTAGCCGTAGAACCATCCAAATCTTTCTTGCTTATGTTCCTCATCTTCGAATTTTTTATATCTGCAAAACATGTCACATAGAGTATTGTCATGACCAAATATCTCATATCATGATGACACCTACTACGTCCCACCACTAGGTAAGCCAAACCCATAGCCTGAAATAATAAGCAACATGCTATGACACGAAAGAGAAGAATGCGGAAGATAAAAAGACAATTATCAAAATAAAAGAAAGACAAAATCAAATATAAATAATATATCCCCAAAACCTGGTACCAGTCGATATTCAAGCTACTAATCAAAATAGGAGACAATAAAAGTAATACAAATATATAGAACCATCTCTGAATTTAAATAAAGACTAGTCCAGGCTGTCCAACCAAAAACATAAGGAGAAAGACAACTCCAAATGTCAGGAGCTCACGCAGTCTCTTAATCGAAGAGCTACTTCACACGAGGCACACTTCAACGACAAGAAATCGTACTAGGATATGCAGGGTGCAGAAATGTATAGTATGAGTATCAACAAGTGGTACTCAGTAGGCATATGTCGATTGAGCTCCAAAGATAAATCAAGCATAAATAACAAGTAAATAAGGAGCATATATTACAAGTAGCTAGAAAAACGAGAACGCACAATAAAAGTAAGCAAGGTCAAGGAAAAGTGATAAAAAATAAGGCAAGTAACTAAGACAAATGAATGTACCTGGAGGCTCTAGCCCAACAACCTAATCGGAACAAGATTCTACTCCGGAAGTCAACTCACCTAAGATATACTAACTGCGACCACCACAACTCATCATAAAAGCCAATTGGCCACAACGGTCCAACTTAGTTTAAAAGTATCAAATAGAGGGAAAACAAGGGCAAATCTAACCGTATCATATAAACTATCCTTCACACTGTCACAAGAAAGATAATCATAATCAAATGATAAGCTCGTCGAGCCCTCATCAAGGGTGAGTTCCCAAAATACCAAAGCAACCCCCAATCCACGCACTAGCAAAGGGTGCCAATCCATAACAATTTCTACAAGGAGCAACCATACTAACTAAAGGAATCATTAAAAACTCATTCTAAGGCACTTAGATCACCAACTATTCTAAAGCTTCAAATATCAACTCTAACGAGGATAACAACACTAAACTAAACCATAAGCAAGGAATTACCAACCTAAGCTAAAGATTTCACAATGCAATACTAACCCACACACAATCTGAGGCTACTACAGGAATCAAGAAAATAAGAATAAGGAAGCAATTATAAACCTGTTACATACAGCCCTAACCCCACACACAATCTATACTAAGCTACCCCACAAAATTCGACATTTCAAACTCAATAGAACCGATGATACTTCACTAGAGGTTGTCTCGGCAGGAAGTGGCCCTAGACCACATGGCTCAATTTTAGACATATGCTCAAAATGAGTTCGGAAGCCTCGGGACCCAACCCAAAGGTCCTTTTAGAACAAACTCGACGTTTCAGAGCTAATGGAACCATCAAAATCATATTCAAGGTCGCTTACCTGAAGTTTTGACAAGAGTCAACCATTCAAACTTTAGATGCTCTAAGACGCATGAAAATACTCCTCCTAAGACACACATGATCGACAAAAGAAAAAAAAGTAGATCAATCAAACTTTGGGGGGGGGGGGGGGGGGTACTAAAAAAAAACATTAAATTAGCTATGAAATTCATCGATAAATATTGTTAAATTGTTCATAGAACTTTTCTATATGTTGAATAAGACTTTCCACCAAATTACGACACAAATATGTGCAATTGATGTTATGAGCATCGATTGCTGCATGCTCATCACATTCTAATATATGTCATGTAGTTGCTCTAAATTAACATTTTTCACTATAATCGATTGCTACATGCTCGTCATTACATTCTTATACATCTTTGGTCTAGCTTGGGATGTTTATGGTTTGCTATCTAATTAGTTTATTTCTTCTTCTTTCTGTTATATTTCTTTTACTATAATTGTGATATTTATGAAAAAGAGTACTAATATCGAATTTTCGTTGGATATTTAGTAAATTATAAATGAATACCTGCACTGTGATTAATTCATTGTATAGTATAATTTTCTTTTTACAAAATTATGTGACAATGAATTTGGAATACACGTGCAAAGGCCAGAGACTAGTATAGTATATATTGCCTACAATCGATTCTTGCAATTTCTTTCCTATCAAAATACTCCTCCAAAGACACACATGACAAGAAAAGGAAAATATATTTGCTCAAGTATTGCAAATATTTTTTTTTTAAAATAGACACGGTATAAAAAATCTTCAATCGTCTACAAAATCAAAAACTTATAATTCAGCTAAATAGTAAATAATATAGAAAATTATGATGTATTAATACACGATTACATAAATACATCTTAAAGGGAGCACAAAATGGGGACATAAATGAATCTTACAAGGAGCAAGGAGGGGGAGCAGAAATAATCAAGTATGGGACTTCACATCCTCACGTACATAAAGTTCAAAGATGCTAAATCAAAAAAATATTAATACAACAAAAAAGTATGTGTAAAAATAATTGAATTCAATAAAGACGAAAACTTTTAAGGTATAAATTATAACAATTACAATTTAAAATACTTAAAACACAACAAGGAAAAATCTCTTGATCAACAGATCTAAAGCAATTTTGTTCATGAATAAAAATAAAAAGTAATGGCTGAAATTTTTAGACATCTTTAGAACATGTAATCCTAGTTCTAACATCTTCACACCAATCCCTTACTTTCCATATTTGTACAATTAAATCTAGAGATCTAACTGTATAGAAATTTAAAGACATAATCTATGACAGATTCTGGTCAGGTTTCAACAAAATCAAAATTTAAAGCAAAAAAATATAACATAGAAAAAAATTAATGCAAGAAGATTTATATCAAGAAAGATTTTTTTTCACAAAAACTCCTAAAAGAAAAGATTAACACCAACCTCGGTGTGAATCAAGTGTTGAAATGTTTTGGCGACAATGAAAGTAAATGGAAGAGAAAAAATGAGTGGGTATAAACTATTTAATAGAAGATTGAGATTACAGTAATCAAGATTCATGAATTGAGAATGAGAACAACCTTAAAACAAGATACTATAGCAATCAAAAGTCAATAATTTAAAATAGTAACAAATTTAAAATAAGAAATTATAACAATCCAATATTCAAGAATTGACGATTGGAAATATATTAACTAACAACAATTATATAAACACAACGAAAAGCATGGACATGAGGAAGTGGAGCTTCTTGGCATTTCAATTCAAATTTAGTCCATAATAGACAAAGGAAAAAAACATATTTCTTGTTCGAATTAAAATAAAATTGTGCGGATCTAAGCAAACCAACCCAATTCAAAAAGAATGTCCGACTATAATAAGGTAACGAGTTAATAATTTTAACTCCACAAGGAATTAATTTGAAAATGTGAAAAGGATCTTATATCAAGAAATTCTGATAGTACAATTTCAACCTAGCATATTTGGGAATAAATAGACAATTACAACAATGAATTTAAAATTTAATCATAGTTAATATCTAATATAATAAAGAGATGACTAATCACCCAAAGATTCTAGTGGTATATCTACTTTAAGTTTGGAGGTCTAAATTGATTCTTGAATTTGAGTATCTAACAAAGTGGATTATGGTTTTTACTCTATCATTGCATCATTTCTTTTCAAAATACTTTTGAAAAAAAAGGTTAATGCATAACTATTGGAAGGAGTGTATAATAAAATAGTTTCAAAGATACAATTTCATTAAGTAAAGTTGTTTACTTTCTCTATAGAATAGTCATATTTCACTAGAATTCTAAATACATCTCTAGACTCTAGAGTTACTTGTATAGGTAGTGGTAAAATTATAGTAGTTCATGAAAATAATCCTTACTATCATATGGAAAAAATTATCATATTTAATGAGGATGTGAAATATTTTTAAAGTTACCTATATCGATATTAAATTATAATTATTTAATTAAAAAAAGGCAAAATAATATTTGCCTCAAGTATGACAAATATTTTTTTAAATAGACATGATATAAAAAATCTTCAATCGTCTATAAAATCAAAAACTTATAATATAGTAAATTATGATATACTAATATACAAATACATAAATAAATCTTAAAAGGAGCACAAAATGGGGGAGGACATAAATGAATCTTACAAGGAGCAAGGAGAAGGAGTAGAAATAATTATCACACTCCACATCCTCACGTACATTAAGTTCAAAGATACAAAATCAGAAAAATATTAATATAACAGAAAAATATGTGCAAGAATAGTTGTATTAAATAAAGACAACAATTTCTAAGGTATAGATTATAACAGTTACAATCTAAAATACTTAAAACAGAATAAGAAAAAAATCTCTTGAATAGTATTCTAAAGCAATTTTGTTCATGAATTAAAATAAAAGGCAATGGATGAAGCTTATAGACCACTTTAGAATAAGTAATCCTAGTTCATATCCTCTTCACATCCATCCCTTCCTTTCCATATTTGTAGAGTTAAATCTAGAGATCTAATTATCTAGAAATTTAAAGACATAATCTATAATAGATTATGGTCAGATTTCAACAAAATCAAAATTCAAAGCAAAAAAATATAACATAGAAAAAATTAATGCAAGAAGATTTATATGAAGAAAGATTTTTTTCACAAAAATTCTAAAAGAAAAGATTAAAACCAACCTCGGTGTGAATCAAGTGTTGAAATGTTTTGGCGATAATGAAAGTAAATGGAAGAGAAAATATGGGTGGGTATAGGCTATGGCTATTTAATATAAGATTGTACAGTAATCAAGATTCACGAATTGAGGATAAGAAGAACCTTAAAACAAGATACTATAGCAATCAAAAGTCAATAATTGAGGATAGTAACAAATTGAAAATAAGAGATTATAACAACCCAATATTCAAGAATTGACGATTGAAAATATATTAACTAACAATTCGACTATGATCATAACAACCTCAACTATTTTTTTTTATGTTAGTGGAGATATTAGAACTCAATATTCACAACTCTCAAAACTTTAATCAATACCAGTACAATAATAATAAAAAAAAACTTGTTTACTTTCATCAATGATAAAAAAAAAAGCAAATTTTGTAAACTTGGTGGGGGAGTTGAATGCTATTTTGGAGTTAAAATATAGTACTTCTAATAGACATTCCTGCGTATTCATTCAAAGCATACAAGGCACTAGTCATAATACATAAATATGTTCTTTAACTTGGACTCAACTCCTATTTATGCTCTTCAACTTTGGGTGTGCACTAGTAGACACTTAAGCTTGTATAAAGTTGAACAAATAGACACACGCGTCTTACATGACATTCTACATGTCAATTTGCATCCTACGTGTATTATGCCACGTGGGACGCATGTGTCTACTTGATCAACTTTATACAAGCTTAAGTGTCTACTTGCGCACAACCAAAGTTGGAGGGCATATATGTGAAATGAGGACAAGTTAAAGGGCACAAGTAGACACTTAAACTTGTATAAAGTTGAACAAATAGACACACGCATATCATATCAAGCTTTTAAGAAGAAAAGAATTCATACACTTGTATCCCTAGTCAGATAGTCGGGACTCATGAGGAACACGCAAAGTCCATTTACCGGACAATAACACTAAAATGAAATGCTCTAGATGCAACATCTTGTACTGGATAGTCCCTTATGGAGAAAACCCTAGATTAATGTGCATGAATGTCTATGTCGATGTAATATATATTTCAGCACAAGATTCAATTTCCAAAACAAACATCCATAAATCTCATTTCACAAAATTTGGTATAATTTTAAATTCGACCCAAATTTGTGATGGTTTCAAAATATATCTTAATTTTAAATAATTCTTTCTTGTCCTAGTTCTTATATTCATTTGAACTTGAAAACTTTTAGTTGAACCTATAATTTTTAAAAAAGATTCTAAAATTGGCATTAAAATAAACTATTAAACCCACCAAAAAAACCAACAAAAGAAAATGGTTCCAATTAAATGCACCAAAAAACTACAAGACAAGAGTATTTTTTACACCAAAAACAAATAAAGGGTAAAACTGAGTTATTTCTGATAGTTCGAGGGCAATTTTGCCCCCTTTTTGTCATGCTTGACTGTCATAATGGTTTATGCGCTAACATCATAAGGGTAGACGGAAAGGATATTTTTTATACCAATGAGCTATTTCGAATAGTTCGAGGGTATTTTTAGCCCTTTTCCATAAAAATAAACTTGCACAAATATATTGATACAAGTAACAAGGACGACACTCCTAAATTACACATAAGTCAACCAATATTTACTAGCACAAAAAGAAAGACATAAAATGGTATTCCTGAAGATGTACAAATTATCTCATTTGCCAGTAGCATTTTCCTCTAACTGCAGAAAAATTTACCAAGAATATTTTTTACTATAACAATAAAATTGACTTCGATTGTGCATTGATCCCTTCCAAGAAGACGAGGCCATCGAAAATTTGTCATCCAATAGCAAAAGTAGCAGTGAATGTAAACTTGAGACGACGATCCATCAAACAGGCAATAAAAGTTAGTGTAAGGACTTTGGAGTATGATCAACTGCAGACAAGTGTTTCCCTGGTGTTACGCTGCAGGAAGAGTTAATTTCACGTATGGTTACTTAACTTTACTCACTATAACAGTAGGTTTACTGTTGTAGTGGATAAAACTCAGTGGCCATATGTGAAATTAACTCAGCTCGCTGATCAACATTTCTTTTGGGACCTTTAAACTTAAATTATTTGTATCCCATCCAGCATCAGTTAGTTGTTGTAATAGATCAGGAAATCTATCTCTCAATTCGACCAAGCTCTGTTCAAGTCGATCAAAGATATTATCTGACCAGCCCCAGTTTTGATATAGCCAATAGGTTTGCCATACACTTCGAAACACGGATATGCTTGTGGCACCTTCCTGCGGGGAAGTGAGAAGAGACGTAAGCATTGCAAGTGAAGTGAGAGATCTGTGTCTTAAGCAGAGTATAATTAGTGCATACCTTGAAAGATACAAAAACCTGAAAATCTATTGGCATTTGTTGATTTACTACAAGAAAATATTTTTCCTCCTTGTACATATGAAGGAGTTGCTTGATTTGCTGCAAAGAATTAATCAAACATCACCTTTCAAGAATACTGTCACAATTATGATTTCTTTAAATCGTCGTACAAATCCAAAAGTTCTCTGAATCCGTTTTCAGATTCTATGAACAGTTCACTTGACTTCATGAAACTGACATTATTCTGCTATTATATATGGGACAAAGAAGGCTATACCATGGATCTGTATTTGCCCCCATTGATCATCTCCTCCAAAGATATCTCAAAAATAATTTGTGGCCTTAAGAATCTTTCCCACAATAAGATGCTCTCCATCCTATTGCATTCATTGATTCCTGGTCCACATGGAGTAACAGGCCTGACTTACCGCATAGAGTTAAAGATTGCACAGAAAACAAGACTGAGTTTACCTGGAACTGTACAGTGTAAAACATGAGAGTTCACTAATATGCGAGCCCGTTTGAGATTTATCTGCACAAAAGCAGAGTAATCAGAAGTCAATAAGCCAAGGAAAATTCAGAAGATTGTTGCTTAATTCCAATTCCCTGCTTCATTATCATTTGTTGTACTAGCATAGTTGTGCCCTATATATGGAGAAAGAAAGCTTTTGGAAGTCGAATTGTCTAAAAAAAATCAGAAATCTGATAGGCCAATATATCAAACATTTGGGGATTGTGGTCTATTAAATAGGTGAATGGCATCTTGCCATTAACTTACGCTCAGGGTCCACAAAAATAGATGAAGATGAGAAGACAAAGTGTTAAGGAAATAAAACATTACTTGATAGTAGTGTCAAATATCGGATGTTCCCTACATATTTTGTGGCAAGTCAAAATGGCTATTCAGTATACTGATAACTAAGAATAAAGTCTCACCGTGTTGAACTGCAGAACTGAAAGAGACTGATAGCGAAACCAAAGATGTAGGATCCGCACACTTAACCATGTTAGTGACAATGTAGGATAAGACTTTGAGATATTAGGAGTATCCTGCATTACATTTTCAGAAGAAAAGGTAAGATCTAAATCGGCAATTATGGAAAAGATGACTATTATATTGGCTGAGGAAAGTTATCATATGATGGGACGGACCTAGCTTCAAACCATATAAAACAAACATATGTCGTACCAAAGCTAGTATGCCAAGAGAAAGACCTAGCAGCTCAGCTGCTACTTCCCAGACTTCTTCCTGTCATCAATATTAAGTTATTCAGAAATGTTACAAGGAGAAATCCATAAATTATCAAACAAAAGCATTACGAGAGTGAAGGACCAAAAACACACCTAAACAATCCCAGTTTTTTGAGTTTCCTGCCGAACTATTAGGTGTTTACTTTTCCTACCTGAACTATTACCAACTATTTATCAAAAACACAGTTTCCTTTTCCTACCTGAAACATCACCATCGTTCAGGTAGGAAAAGTAAACAACTGATACTTGAGATGTGTTTGATAAACATTTGGTGATTTATTCAGGTAAGAAACTCGCACACCTGATAGTTCCCGTGAAACTCAGAAAACCGGGATACTTTAGGTGTGTTTTTGACCTTTCACTCAAACAATTATATTAATATCAATAATTAGGGCTATTTCATCCCAATACTAGAAAATTTATCAAGAACGGTTTCTCTGAAGTTCATATTTAAACATTTTGGGACATACATCTCTAACCGGAACTCAATAGTTAGATTATTTTTACGCTGGTCAACAAACTACCATGACCCTCCTTAATCCAAGTTTGAACCATTAATAATCTTATGAAATACTAAAATACATACACAAACTTGTAAATTGGAGAATTCAAAGAAACTACACATTGGCCGTCCTGCGGAAGAAAGCACCGAGGGATAAAATATATGGAACTTACAAATTTAACACATTTATGGAGCTGAAATCTACCGTTACTATAACTATATTTATTGATAAAATTTCTTGATTCACCACAAAAGCTCAGCCACTATGGATAAAGAAAGGAAAGGCATACCAGCATACAAACAACTATGCTATCGAACTCAAACATAATATGAAGATTAAATTCGGCAAATCCAGTTCACTAGATCTGATCTATGGCAGAAATATTCAAGTAATACCTTTGCTGCTACGTCTCCCAAATTTCCAGCGATAGCAAAGTGGTTTTGTATAACCCGGAATGAAGGGTCCTTTAGCCCCCTTGCTACAGCCTACTTAAAAAATACCAACACTTGAGAAACATCAAAAATTGACTTAGTACACAACTCGAGAAAAGAAAGATATATATCAGATTCATAGAGAACTTCTACACAAAGTGTACTGCTCATCGTATCATTTCCTAGGGATGCATGAAGACTAACTATATTTTTTGTTGGCTAAATACCTTGGCAAGATTTCCAAGTGATGCTAAGGGTAGGAAATAAGATGGATAGAGAGGGGTACATAGATCAAATATACTGCAAAAAGAAATCAACATCATCAGTTCACTAGAACCAATAAACTTTGATGTATCCAAGAAAGACGAAAGTTCGTGATACCTTCCTGCACTGCCAATGAAATCTGCATACATGCGCCATTGTTTAGGATCATCATCAAAAAGATTGCCAAACCGCCCACCTGGAAGACATCAGTCTTTACTAACAATTTTAATCAGATAGGTCCTTAACTATGTTCTTATACTTATTTTAAACTACCAGACCAATGAAAAAGCGTCCAAGGGCACCAATTCCATCCTTTGAAACCCATCTGCAAAATCAATAGGATAACCACTAAACTATAGTGCACTTTCAAAACTTCAAAGCACAACGCTATCCAAGTTTTCTAGAAGCAATCAGCGTGAATTATAATAACATATGAGGCAAATATTGAATTCCTTAAAGTCAAGGCCACATTGCATGCAGATAAAAAGCTGATGAAAATAAACAGCACCTGATGGCAGCAGCAGAAGCAGCAGCTGAAGCAGCTGCGGAAGTTCCGGAGAAAGATCCCACTCCAACCGCCTGGATGTTAGATATTAATCAGTACAGGATATGTCAGAATCAAACTGAAAGCACGTCAGCATGAATCCAACTATCATAAAATATGTTAGCAACTCCTAAGCCCAAGATAGTTAGGATTAAGTGTAATACTGTAACATGATTCACATATATACATGGGACAGCATCACTAAAAAAAAAAAATTGACAGTTGAATAACAATGAACCTTCTGGAGGAGAGGAGAACTCAAAGATAAGTGTCAAAAGGCAAAAAAGTGAGAGGAGAGACCAGAGGCAGATAAAATTGAGAGGCACTGAGCAGAGAACGATTTGTAAGCTAATTAAGTAAAATTATATTAGACTTTGTTTCATTAGTTTGTCAATGATTTTCATTTAGAAGGTCACGATCCTGGCAAGCAGTTGCAGGTTTTACAAGCACTTTAACATACCCAAGTGGAACTAATGGACTGAATAAGATTGACATGCCTTTAAGAGACTTGAAGTCACCAGCGTGTGACAGATCCATCCAGTTACATTGGTTGGGAACTGAAGCAACATGTAGTCCAAGTAATCATCTGAAACTGTATCTGCAACGATAGTTCATATAAGACATCTAAAGAACACCTATGTCCCCTTAATAACAAAAAATATAAATGGTCAAACGGGCGCTCAGCATGTAGGAAAACAAAAAACTAGAAATATGGTGAAAGGGAAATAACAAAGAGAAGAAGAAAATGGAAACAAACAATATGATGTTTGTTACCTGGGAAACCTGATGGTAACACAAAATCCTTGATAACCTTAGGGAGCCAAGATAACTCCATGCCAGAGATATCAAGATCTTGGGATCTACTAGTCGTGGGTACATGCTCCTCAAGAAACATTTTCATTTCAGAGTCATTATCTATAACATACCTATCCATAAAAATCAATACTAACATGTTCAAACAGTCAAGAGACCAATAACTATTCATGACACTTTGCAAAGGTACAGTGCTATTCACATAGTGTTCCAACTACCGGTTCAACTGAATTTTTTTATTTTTGACACATAGTGTAGGCATGTATGTGAAACTGTTAAAGTTTTAATAAATAGTAGTTTTCGAAACAATAATCCTAATTTCTAATGGTGCAGTGAGTTCAGTGCTAAAAACCTTAAGGTCGAACTCATCATGTTTACATCGTGGATCCACCTCTGACTATTCATTCTTGATCACATACTCAAACAACAAACGTAGCAAGGAATTATTAAGCACCCACAACTACACCCATTATCGGTAAAATCAAGACTAGTAAAACATCAGGAAATAATCTCGAGAAAATAGTCAAATGTCCCCCATATCCTATCAACCAATTCCCAACTACACACCAATACTCCACGGGATCCTATTTCACTTTAAAATAGTCCCAAGTAATCTCCACATTCGACCATCATTCAATCAGCACATTTTTTTTATAGGTAGCATTCAATCAGTAATCTTAACTAATGAAGCAAAATGTCGAAAAGGAGTTAAAAGATATACCTTTTCAAAGTTCCATTCCTGTACTTCTCCACCAGAATCACATACCCTTTATCATTTTCCCTTCAATTAAGAAGATATAGATGATTAGTCTACAAATATGCACCATTATCAACAAACCCCCAAACCCATTCGAGCTTGGAGCTTCATTACCAATCTTAGTGTGAAAGAAAATAAAAAGAATAGAATTTCCATATACCCAGATGAGTCTTGAATAGCTTCTTCTTTGCTATTGGAAGAATCAGATTGTGGAGACGAAGTACACAAGAATTTAAAGGGTTGAGTTCTAGTCCCATTATAAAGGTTGGAACATGAAAAAGTTGAGATGGGGTTGTTGAATTGCAGAGAAAACGCCATTGCCATTCTTTGAGTTTTTTAGGGAAAATGGCAAAAGAATGTTTTTTTCTCTATCTAATCTAAGTTGGACATTTTTTCTCCATTGAACCCACAGAGTAAGTATCAAAGATTTCGTTGTCACTGAAATTCAGCTAAGGCGTGCAAAAGTCAAATCCATCAATAAATAAAATCGAAAAAAATGCTAAAAAGTTTTGGATTATCGGTTTAATTTTATTTTTTATTCCCTAACCCATTAAAACTAAAGTAATTACTACTATTTTATCTGTATATATAAATACATAAATTCTGCGAGGTACTTTAATTGTTTAGTTGTTGATTAAAGAAGTGATGGGATATGAAGAAATAGAGTGATAAAAGTTTATTTACTTCTAGGCTTAAGTCATATTTAGCTTCTTAAAGTTGTTCACATATTTCATTTGAACACCTTAATCTATTATTTTGCCTATTGAACACTTTGTTTGTTCAAAAGTCATTTCTATTAGACACAAAATGCTGACATGTCAAAAAATGTGTGCTACACTCTCTTTAGGTGCGTAAAACTATTGAAATTAATATTTTTTTTCGTAACTTATATATCAAAATTAACAGAAAGGAAAAAAATATTTTTTTTTTAAAAGTAGTCTTCTTCCCCAGCCCAATTCCCTGTGCCATTCTTATCCATAATTTTTTTTACACAACACACACCACCTCACCCCACCCCACCCCCTCCACCTCTCTCTTTCTCTCATCCTCTCCAATTCTTCTTCTTCTTCTTTTTTTATTTATTTTTTATGTAGATCTACATCTTCAATATTCCGGTGAAGCTAATATGAATTGATTTTTTCGGGTAAAAGTTTATTATTATCTGTTGTAATTGTGATTAATGATTACTAATTGGAAAAAGATAAAGACAATGAATAGAAGGTTTTGATGCTATTAAAATAAAAGAGGATGGTATTTAACTTAGGTGGACAGTAATGGTGTACTACCGACGCTAATGAAAGGAGTAAGATTCGATGGAGGAAAGAAAGATGTGGGTTGATTCAAGGGAGGGGGGGGGGGGGGGGGAGAAAGAGGCCGGGTAATGGTTTTCTAGGCAGCCGGTGCTAGCGTCGGCGTCAATGGAAGGGCCATGGAAATAGGTTATGAAGAAGAAGATGGGTGGGGAGGGTAATTCAAAATAATAAAATTTTATTTTCTTAATATTCATTCATTTTGGATTATTAAAATAGAGTTTTTTAAAAAGTTGATCCAATGTCACGTGTCATCATTTTATTGGTATGTTTGTTATGTATAGGCGTTTGAAACACACGCATATTTTTTTTTTAACTTATTGTGATTTTGTGTCAAATAGGTATAAATTTATTAAGATTTTAAGTGTTTGATAGGTACAAGGCTAAATTGAGGTGTCTAAATGAAAAATGCGGACAACTTTAAGGGCCGGCGTATGACTTAAACCATACTTCTAATTAAGGATGATATTTTATTAGGCAAATACATAAATATGTCATTTAATTTGGTCTTAGATCATATTTATGTCTCCAACTTAGAAAGTGTACAATGAGACAGTTAAATTTGTATGAAGTTGAATAAATAGACGCACATGTCATAACTCTTGTATGGCATCCTACATAATCATTTGTATCATACGTGGTGTTCTGCATGTATTATGTTACGTAGGACTTGTGTGTCTAGTTGTTCAATTTTTATACAAGTTTAACTATCTATTTGTGCACACCCAAAGTTAAAGGTCATTGATATAAAATGAAGTTACGTTAAATGACACATTTATGTATTATGCTTTTTTTTTATATAGAAAAATTCATGAAAATATGTATTATTCTCTTTTGTTCCAATTCTTGTTTGCTTCTTTTGTTAGAACAACGGAACAAGAATGATAAAAATACAAGGAATTTAAAACAAAACTTATTTGGCTTAGAGGTACGTTAATACATTTCTTGAAGATAGTTGGAGTATCTCCCACAAGCAAACGGAAGAATAAATAACAACTCTATCTCCGGGATTCAACTAAGCCACACAACAAGCTAGTAGCATTCAAGAATGTTGTTCTTCTATCTTGAATTGGTGATTTCACCTTTTGATTAATGTCTCACAAATGTGTTTTCAAAGGAAAGTAGTTTTTTTGAGTGCTTGTCTTTTCAACCAAAAGAAACTCAATTTATAGGACAAAGGTTTAGCAAGAAAAGACTTTTAATTAAATAGTATTTATTATAGTTCATGAATTGAAAAGAAAAACTTAACTTCCAAAAACCTATAACGTAGAATTTTAAAAGTGTCTTACAAAATATCCATAATGTAGAATTAAAACAAAAATGAATGTTACAACTCACATTCACGTATTTTGTAATCTCAAACCTTTTAACGGATGAATTTGTTTCAAAATTAATTGAAACACTAACTCTTACAATCCCCCACTTGTTTCAAGAAATTTTATCTTTGAAAAATCTAAAAAATATTTTGAGACATTAATCTAGCAACATGCATCAATAATGGTGTCTTTTGGACTTGAATCATTAGCTAGTGAAGGCTTTCTAAATCATTGTCTGCTTAGTGAACGAATCTTGAACTAAGTGGTTCATTGAATGAAATAGAAAAATACTCCACGCATATCACTATGTTCCGGTGAAAATCGAAATCCTTTGACACCTTACGACCATGTGTCCTGAATCCTTTTAGCCAAGTGCTTTAAGATTTTCCTGTTAAAATCTTATTGAAGCGGCCTCCACTTCACACTTAGTCATGTGGTGAATTCATCAAGAATAACTTTGCATACTCTGACCAAATAGTCTATGAATTTCATTAAGAGAAATTAATATCATCCTCCTTTACAACAAAGTATCAAAAAATGGTATCAGAGCTATGGATAATAAGAAACATAGGAAGAAACATACTAGTAGAAAGTTAAGAAAAATAAGAAGAAAATTAAACAAATTATATCCGGAATATAAACAACTCAATATCACAAAAACTGATAACGACAAATTAGATCAATTAATAGATAATATATCTAAAATAGAATATAAATATATTCAATACTTAAAGATACAATGAATAACGAGAATAACGAATATAGACAAAAACTTACCGAAATAATTATAGTAAAAAGACAAGAATTGAGACATAGGCAAAATAGAATTAACAATAATATATTCGCAGGAATTTGTAAAAATTCTATAGTAACACAGAGAAAAACTATTTTATACCTACAAATACAAATAGAAAGCTTAGAATATAAACTACAACACAACTTATAAATGAATAAAGAAGAATACGCAATAGATGAAAAAACATATGAAAACTATGACGGATTAAAAATAAAAATAAAAATAATATTTTCTAATCTAGGAAGAAGATATAAGAAAATAGGTGACAATCTAAGTTTAATGTTAGAAAAAGAAACGGTAAAACTAGAAGATAGTTTAACTGTTATGATAAGAATAACAAAAGAAAATGAAGAAATAGATAGAAAAACAGAAATTGAAAAAATAAAACAACAAGCAAAAAAGGAAGTATAACAATTAGAAGAAGTAAAGAATACTAAAATAATAGAACTAGAAAAAGAGCTGGCAATATTAAAAGAAATGTATGAAACTAAACAAAAAGAAAAGGAACAAAAAACAAAATTAGCAAATGAGATAATTAAATTTAAAGAAAAATTGCAATTAGAAGATGAATTAGAAGAAAAACAAGAAAATAACCAAGATAATCTACCCGAAATAAGAATTGATGAAATAAACGACGATGATCTAGAACAACATTCAGAAACAAGCGAAAGATATACGGAACTTTTAGCAAACATAGATAATATAAAAAATTTAGAAATAAATACAAGAGACGTAGACATGAATGAAAAACCTAGCACATCAGGAGTAAAAAACTCAAAAAAATTAAATCTAAAATATTATAATGAAAACTATGAACAATATGATAGAGAAAAAACTATATGGGATAAAAGATTAAATAAAAAATGGACGCCTAAACCGATAACTGAACAACATGATTTTTTAGATTTAGACTGTGTAGCAGATATAAATAAAACAATCCAATTATGGATAGCATATATATCAAAACAATTAATAGATAACAAAATAGGAATGACGGAAACACCAGGATATATAGAAAGAACACTTATAGGAACAGTAAAATTATGGCTATAAAATTTATCAGATGAAAGTTTAAAAACTTTAAGAAGTAATAAAAAATCTAATGGTGAATTAGCTACTACAAGTATGGAAATATTATATAAATACGAAGTAGCTATAAGAAATGAATTTAGTAGTATGACAACAGAAGTAGAAGAACAAAATAAAGAAAAAATCATAAATCGGAATCTAATGACAAAATTAGCAATATGTAATATGTGTTATATAGATAAATATACATGTGCATTTAGAGAATACTATTATAAAGGAACATATAGCACAGAAGAAAGTAAAGAAATAAGAAAATTATATTTTACAAAATTACCAGAACCGTTTAATTCAAAAGTAATAAAAAGTTGGAATGAAGCAGGATTAACAGATACCTTAGGAGCTAGAATGAAATTCTTGCAACGATGGTTTATAGAACTATGTGAAAAACATAAAGAAGAAATAAAAATGAAAAAAATATTAGTAAAAAACTTGGCATGTTGCAAAAATAAAACAGCACCCTAATTCGATTGTACAGACAGATACTATAGAAAGAAATATAATAAAAAATACATATCAAAATATAAATATAAAAAACCGAGAAGAAGATACTATGTAAAAAACTACAAAACCAAAAGACCATATAGACCAAAGAGAAAATTAACGGAATGTACTTGTTATAATTGTGGAAAATTAGGACACATAGCTAGAGATTGTAAATTACCTAAAAATCCAAAGAAAAACAAATATCAGAAATAATAATAGACGATGAAAAATATATGCAGATAGAATACATAGATTATGAATTAGAAAGTGAAGATATCATACATGAAATATCAGAAAATGAAATGGATAACGATATAGAAATGGAATCAGACAATGAATTATATAATATAACAAATGACTGAAATAGATATACAAATAATAACTAAAGAAGAACATCAAGACGAAGAATCTTTAGAACAAAAAATAATATTTGATAATAGTATATTTGAACAAATAAAAGGAAAGAAATTAGACCTAAGCGTAGCAAAAATATTCGAAATACCAACAATAAGAAACTGGTTTAAACGACAAAAAGAAGAATATTATGTAATAAGTCAAAGAGAACATATCATAGATTGCAAATACACCAAAGGAAATGCTAAAATACCAATAATAAATAAACGAATAATAAATAAAGAAATACAAGATATTAAGGCTAAAAATCCAATTAAATGTGTACATTTAGGAGGAACAAAAATACTAATAAAAGCCTGTTTTAGAGAAGGAATAGATACACCCATAGAAATATACCTAGCGGATGATAGAATTATACAACTCATAGAAAAAAGTATAATAAATGCAATAAAAGGTAACCTCATATACCAAAAATTTAAATTTATAATAAGTGCTAACTACTCAGTAGCAATAAATGATAGGAACATAGATAAATCACTAGTATTATATTGGAAAATATCAGGAATAGAACTAGCCCCGGGAAGTAAAATATTTACAGCTAGATGTAAAAACTTATATGTTTTAACAACAAAACATAAAATAACAACAAAAAATAAAATAAAAAAAATAAAAATAGAAAATCATTTTGAAAGGATAGTTACAGTCATAGATAAAGTCATAGATAATAATGATTATAGTTATAATATATTGGAAAATGTCAGGAATAGAACTAGCCCCGAAAAGTAAAATATTTACAGTTAGATGTAAAAACTTATATGTTTTAACAACAAAACATAAAATAACAGTAAATAAAATAAAAATAGAAAATCCTTTTGAAAGGATAGTTACAGTCATAGATAATAATGATTATAGTTATAATGAAATTGATATAGAAGAAGATTTAGAAATAGTAAAAGAAAGATTAAGCACATCAAAAAGAATAAACACAAACTGTGAAATACCACAAATATCATAAAAAATGAGTACCTCAAGAAGAATAGATAAAACTCCATAAAAATCAACGGAAGAAGAAATAAAACAACATCATTACTACATAACGAGAGTAATGGAACAACGAAAATATTTAATATTAATAAATACAGGACAAGAAGAAAACTATATTACAAGAGAATTAGTGACGAAAGATGAGATAATAACTACTGAACAATTATGCCCCGAACTACCAAAAGCATTAATGTATACCGAAAGAAACTACAGAAAAGGAAATAATCATTGGAGGAGTACCAATAGTAATAAAATTTAAAATATATCAAGGAAATGAAAATAATTTAGGAATAAAATGGCTAGAACAAGTAAAATCATATAATTTAGAAGACAAACAGTTAACAATAAATTATAATAATAAGAAGATAATAATAAAAATAACTTTCTTATGATAAAAACATGAAAATATATATACGTGCAAAGATAATAATTGAAGGATATTACAACAGATATTATACACCAATGATAGATACGGGAGCAAAAACTAATATATGTAAATACAATTGTTTACCAGAAGATAAATGGGAAAAAATTAAAAACACTGATAGTAGTAACATGATTTAATAATGAAGGAAGCATGATCACATATAAGACAAAGAATATAAAAATACAAATATGGGATAAGATATTAACTATAGAGAAAATATATAACTTTGAATTGACTACAAAAGATATGCTATTAGGAATGCCATTTTTAGAAAAATTATACCCACATATAGTAACAAAAACACACTGGTGGTTCACAACACCATGTAAACAAAAAATAGGAGCAAAAATAGTAAATAACAAAAAACGAAAAACAACAGAATGGATAAAAGAAAGTGAGAAAATTACACAAAAATTAGAAAATATAAAATAAGAAGACCCTAAAATATAATTAATTATATTCTCTATAGATAAAGTAAAAATAATCCAAGATAAGTTAGAATTATTATATATTGAAGATCCTTTACAAGGATGGGAAAAACATAAAACAGAAGTAAAAATTGAGCTAATTGATAATAATAGTATAATAACCCAAAAATCATTAAAATATAATTTTAATGAATTAATAGAATTTAAGATACATATAAGTGAATTACTGAAAAAATGGTATATACAAGAAAGCAATAGCAAGCATACAAGTCCAACATTTATAGTAAATAAACATAGTGAACAAAAAAGAGGAAAAAGTAGAATGATTATTGATTATATAAATTTTTAAATGCAAAAACTAAAACATATAATTACCCAATACCAAATAAAATATTAAAGATAAGACAAATACAAGAATATAATTACTTTAGTAAATTTGACTGCAAATCAGGATTTTACCACTTAAAGTTAAAAGAGGAATCTAAAAAACTTACAGCATTTACAATACCACAAGAATTTTGTGAATGGAATGTATTACCATTTGGAAATAAAAATGCACCAGGTAGTTATTAACACTTTATGGATAAATATTTTAAACAACTAGAAAATTGTGTAGTATATATTGATGATATACTACTATATTCCAAAACACAAGATGAATATATAAGATTATTAGAAAAATTTATACATATTATACAATATTCAGGCATAAGTCTAAGTAAAAAGAAAGCAGACATAATGAAAAAGCAAATAGAATTCTTAGGAATACAAATAGATAAAAATGGAATAAAAATGCAAACACATATAGTACAAAAAATAATTAACTCAAATGAACAACTAGATACGAAAAATAAATTACAATCATTTCTATGACTAGTAAACCATGTAAGAGAATACATACCAAAATTAGCAGAGAATTTAAAACCATTACAACAAAAATTAAAGAAAGACATAGAATATCAGTTTGATAGAAAAGCCAAACACAAATACAAAAAGTAAAACTATTATGTAAGAACCTACCTAAACTATATTTTTCGGATGAAAACAAAAAAATTAATTATATAGTAGAATCAGACACCAGTGAAAAAAGTTATGGAGGAATCTTAAAATACGAGTATGATGAAGAAAAAATAGAACATCATTGTAGATATTATTCAGGAACATTTACTAATGCAGAAATAAAATGGGAAATAAACAGGAAAGAATTATATTCCGTATATAAATGTTTATTATCATTTGAATCATATATCGTATATAACAAATTTATTATTAAGGACAGATAACACACAAGTAAAATGGTGGCTAACAAGAAAAATACAAGATTCAGTAACGACAAAAGAAATAAGGAGATTGGTATTAAATATATTAAATTTTACATTTACTATTGAAATAATAAAAACTGATAAGAATGTTATTGCAGATTACTTATCAAGACAAAGCTACTCAGACTGAGAAAGAAAATACAATTGAAGATATACTCAAAGTCATTACTACACTTTGTATCAAAGTGGATAGTATGGACAATGAGATACAAAAACTAAAGTCTAAAGCTATAAGTCAGTCGCATGACTATAAACATGCAGAGATATGCCAATCGGAAGACACTAAACATCCAGAGCTAGAAGGAGATGTTGGGATACTCCAAAAAACCCATAATGATTGTTTCAATGCAGCTGCAGGTACAAGCAAAACAATTAGGAAACAATATACAAGCACTAATCTAAACAAAATGTTTGAAAAACCATTTACACCAAAAATACCAAAAGACCCATTGATTATATCACCGCAAACCTCAACGTATGTAGAGAGCCTAAACAAAGACAAAAAAAATTTATAACCATATCACACAAACCTATATTAGGAATATACATAAAATTCAAACATATTTGAATCTTAATCCCAGATCTACCACCACTAAAGAACCAACCCAAAATTATTTAACCCAAAAATTACAAGGGTACAATAAGTTGATAGCTCAACCAAAAACTAAAGCAAATTTAGTCAAAACCTGTTACAACTATGAATTATTAAGTACAGTTTATACATACGATGGAGAAGAACTAAGCGGTATACCAGAGATACACAGAGCATTCATAACCTATAAAAGAGTAACAAAAGGCAATCTATTTTATGTAAAGTTTTATGCGGCCCCGGCAGAGATACTATATGATGAAATAAAACCAATAATACAAGTTGTAAAAATAGGATTAACTAGAGATATGATAATTCCAGAAGATATCGGACAACAACCAGAGATACAAGAAATTGAGATACCAAGTTTCTACGCTAATAAGAGAATAATTGGTATGTCAACAATTATCCAAGAACTAGCAAATAATTATCTAAATGGGAATGCAATATGGAGTTATTATTCACGAGACCAACTTATGATATATTCAAACTCAAGGGTGATAAGGCAAGCAGTTATGGACGAAGTACAAAAATGGATATTATCTCTACTCAAACCAGAAGAATAACCTATTACCAAAGCATTAAAGAAGAGATTCATCTCAAATGAACTATTAACCAGATATTGTAAGCTAATTGGACACAAATATCCAGATCATATATGTTCAAAATGCAACGGAGAAGATAATGTGATACCAGATGTCCAGCTAGAATAATCGAATAAAGAGAAGAAGAAAAGGACAAAGAGATAAAAAGAAGATAATACATGGCCAAAAAGATAAATAAAATTTGTATTATTTTGTAGTACATTATTAAAGTAAGTAAAAAGTCATGAAGTAGGTGCAACAAGATAGACAAAGAGATAAGAGACAAAGACAAGAAGATAAGAATGAACAAGTGGCAACAAGATAGACAAAGAGATAAGAAGACAAAAGACAAGAAGATAAGAGAGCACGAGGATGAAGAAGAAAAGATGTAAAGAAGATAGTGACATAAAGTAAAGTAAAGGCATTCTCTTTTCTGAAAAGCCAAAGAATGAATAGTACTATTATTGTAAATTATTAGTCTTATTGTAAGAAAGTGTAGTGTAAATTAGTCAACAATGTAGGATGCATATTAAAAGTGGTAGGTGTGGTAGTGTAAAAAAGTCATAAAGTAAATAGTACTATGTAAGAAAGTCATGAAGTAGTGCATTATTGGGCATTATTGTAAATTAATGTAAGATAGGATAGAATTTGTAAGTGCAGTAGATAAGA
The DNA here is from genome assembly GCA_036553675.1 of Solanum okadae. Lineage (NCBI taxonomy): Eukaryota > Viridiplantae > Streptophyta > Magnoliopsida > Solanales > Solanaceae > Solanum > Solanum okadae. The sequence continues at coordinate 8,869,563 of CM071686.1, read as the reverse complement.
TTTCCTTTCTATATAAAGGAAGGAAGATGTAACATAAATGACAGACTTTGAATAAACGAAGCACTTTCATAAAAAAAAAAAAAAAACTCTCTCAAATATTTAAAATACTTAATAGATAATGGAACAACCCTCAGATATCATGGATAAGCAAGAGGCAAAGGTATATTGTTCAAAAAATATGCAGAACTAATTTTATATATTCTTGAATATCATATATATGATTGAATAAATTTATGTTAGTTATTATGTATTAGAATTATTTGAATCATGATTTCTAGTTTATTAGCACACTGGAAACAGGGAGAAAACTTCTATACTATGCCATCCTAATGTTGAAACCGGTAGGCGAGGAAAGCCGTTTAGGGGAGTAAACAAAGTTGAGGCGCTGATAAGAAGGAAATATCCGCTAAAGTACGATGCTAGTAGTGACAGGAGAACATGATAAACAGATAATCTAGTTCATAATGATCTAATATGAATTTAATCAATTATGAATATGATAGGAAGGAATAATTGAAAATAAAAACCCGCATGATAAAGAACATGACTACATACATGCATGATGAAATGATAAAGAACTATGAAACTTTAATCTTATATATACTTAAAGGTATAGAAATAATTGAATTAAGGAGAATATTATGGGAAAAAATATTTAATGATAACAAATCAAAGGATATATTAAACCAACAATGGTATGAAATAGACCTACATGATTTAGACCTCGAAAGAATAGAATGATATGATTTAGAAATAAATTCAGATTAAAATGAACTACGAATATTTACAATATTGGACAAAATCTATGGAAAATATAAAACTATTAGAACAATTAATGGAGGAAAATTTATATATGTATCTAAGAACCTAAGATATGTTATATCTAGAATATATCATAAATAATATTAAAGAGATATCAAGATCAAGACACTTAGCAAAAGAATATTATAATAAAATATTTAGCCAAACATAAAATGAATTCCTCACCTACCAAAAATACCATAAATACCATGAATTCCTCACCTACCACACTACCTATCACACTACCAAAAATCTTATGAACTCGGTGAATTCAAGAGTATTCCTACACACTCCAATCGAAATCGGTTTATAGACTTATTAAGTGAATATAATCTCATCCTTCTCTTTAGTAGGAATATCAAAAAAAATTATCAAGAGTTTTCTTACTAACTCCAATCGAGATCGATCTAATAAACTTATTAAGAGAAAATAATCTCAATCATGCACATCTACTTATTTCATTTTATTTGAAAATGAAAATTGTATTGATGTGCTTCACAATTGTAACTTTACTTGTTTTTCCCTTTGAACCCAAGATTGCATCATTAGGTAGGGTTACCATAAAGTACAATTAATTTACAACAGGCTTTATTTTCATTCCGTTACAAGTTTTCACCACTAACTCTTTGCCTAACCCTTTAGACAAAGGATCTGCTGAATTAAACCTGGACTTCACATATTGAATATTATGTCTTCCTCCAATAATCTCCTCACATGATTGTGTTTGAGACGAACTTGTCTCGACTTGCCATTGTAACAATCACTTGAAGTCCGAAATATAGCAACTTGATTATCACAATAAATAGTTAAAGGTGGTATTGGCTTATTCCACAAGTAATGTCTATCAGCATAGATCGCAGCCAATCAACTTCTTCTCCAGCAGAAGACATGACTATAAATTCTGACTTCATGGTTGAGTGAGTAATACATGTCTGCTTCTTTAATTTTCAAGAGATCGTTGCTCCAGCCAAAGTGAAAATCCAAGCAGTAATAAATTTAGAGTCATTCGGATCAGAATTCCAAGTAGCATCTCTATAGCCTTCAAGAACAACTGGAAATGTAGAATAATGTAGGCCAACATTAATCGTACCCTTCAGGTATCTTAAAACACGAATAAAGGTATTCCAATGTTCAACTCCAGGATTACTAGTAAACTTGCTCAAAGTTCCTACTGCGTAACCAATATCCGGCCTGATACAATGCATGGCATACATAAGACTCCCAACAATCTGAGAATATGTCAGCTGATCAAGAACATCACTAGAGTTTCGCATTAATTTGATGCTAAGATCAAATGGTGTAGGAGCAGGTTTGTCGTCAAAGTGACCAAACCTCTTTAGAACTTTCTCAATATAACTTGATTGAGTAAGAGTCAAACCATTCGTTGATCTCATAATTTTAATACCCAAAATTACATCAGCTTTTCTAAGATCTTTCATTTCAAATTGAAAAGTTAGAAAATTTTTTGTTTCTTTGACTCTTTCAATAACAATTCCAAAGATCAACATATCATCTACATAAATACATATTATAACACTAGATTTGTTTTGAAATTTACTACATATGTAAATATCACCACCATTGATTGAATAGCCATTAGAAATCATTACTCGTCTAAGTTCTCATTCCATTGTTTTGGAGTTTGTTTTAATCCATAAAGAGATTTAAGAAGCTTACAAACTTTGTGTTCTTGACCAGGAACAACAAATCCCTCTGGTTGTTTCATGTAAACTTCTTCATCTAGATCTCCATTCAGAAATGCAGTCTCCAAATCCATTTGATGTATTACTAGACTGTGAATTGCGGCTAAATCAATCAAAAGTCGAATAGAAATCCTTCGAGCTATAGGCGCAAAGGTATCAAAATAATCAACATATTTCAATTGAGTAAAACCTTTTGCTACCAAGTGAGCTTTGTACTTATCTAAGGTACCATTAGATTTTAATTTCTTTCTAAAGATCCATCTACAATCAATAGACTTACATCCAAGAGGGAGGTAGGAGGGATGTCTGATAAAATTCATGTATTATTTGACATAATAGAGTGCATTTCATCATCAATAGCTTCACACCAGAAAGGAGCATCATGTGAAGACATTGCTTCACTAGCATAACTTTCAGGATCCTTTTCAACTAAATAGGCTTGAAAATTAGGTCTGAAGTCTCTTGATTTGACTGACCTTGCACTACGTCTTGGTTGACTTTCTTCCAAAGGCTCAACTATTTTCCTTTTAAGAGGATATATAGAACAACTTGTATCTTGTTCCAAAGATTCTTTTTTCTTAGGAAATATATACTAAAAAAAGTTAGAATGAAACGATTCAATAATTGTGTGAGGGCTTGGGGTCTCAAGATTCAAAAATCACAAGTCTTACTCGTAATACACAATCTACTCCTCTATAGCCAATCTTAGTCAAATGTTGATTTGGTAATCTAACACGAGCCAAGCAACCTCATACTTTAAAATAATTTATATTTGACTTTTGATTCTTCCAAAGTTCTTACGGAGATGAATCATGTTTCTTGGAAGGAATTCGATTCAAAATATGACATGTAGAAAATAATGCTTCAGTCCAAAAAAAATTAGTGATACCAGATCCATAAAGCATAGAGTTAACTATTTCGATGAAAGTTATATTTTTTCTTTCTGCTATACCATTTTGTTGGTGTATAAGACATAGTCAATTGTTTCTTAATGCCTTCTTTTTCACAAAAATCAATAAAACCTGATTTTAAATACTCTCCACCTCTGTCAGATATAATTGATTTAATCTTCAAACTCAATTTATTTTCAACTTCTGCTTTATATGTTTTGAAAGTCTCAAATGCCTCATCTTTTATTTTTAATGGACATATGTATACCTTGAGTAATCGTCAATGAAAGTGATAAACTATCTCTTTCTATGACGTGATAAACAATCCATCTCACAAATATCAGTGTGGATTAACTCCAAAAGTGTGGATATCCTTTCAACAGACTTAAAAGGTTTCTTTGTTATTTTACATTTACTACAAGTAATACACTTAGCAACATGATTCTTTCCAAAGTCTTTAATTAATTCATTTTCACTATAAGTTGAATGGATCTAAAATTCACATGACCAAGACGTTCATACCATAAATCTAAACACTCCACAACATAAGCAAAAATTCATTTTCAATATTGAGTTTAAACATTCCATTTGTAGCATAACCTTTTCCAACAAACATGCCTTTTTTAGAAAAAATAAATTTATCTGCCTCAAAAATCATTTTAAAATCATGCTTCGAACGAAGCATACCTGACACCAAGTTCTTTCGAATATCAGGAACATGCAATACATCTATCAATGTGACCAACTTTTTGAAAGTGAATTTCAGTTTAACGGTTTCTTTTCCCACAACCTTAGCAGAGGATGAGTTTCCCATATGCAAAACTCTATCACTCCCCACTAATTCATAGGTCGTAAAAGAATTTTGATTACCTGATATATGACGAGTTGCACCAGTGTCTATCCACCATTCCACTTGATCTCCCAATACAAATGCTTCTGTGACCATTGACACCAGTTCATTTTTTGTATTGTTATTTGCCTTCTTTCTTCTTTTCAACCTTAAGAGTTTTACAATCACGTGCATAGTGACCAATTTTATGACAATGATAACATTCATTCGACTTAGAATTGGAATTAATACGCTTGAAATTTTTTACTTTTCTTTGCCTTCAAAAATTTATTATTGGCAGGTTCCTTCTTGATCGATTTTTCTTCAGCAACATGAGTTTTCATGATGGGTTCCTTCAAGATGTTATTGTCACGATATCGTGTCTCTTGTTCAATTTGCAAGTGCTGCAATAATTGTTCAAGAGTAAAATCTTCCTTCTTGTGTAAGAGTTTGCTTCTGTACTCCTTCCAAGATGGAGGAAATTTTGAGACAATAGCACCAACATGAAAGTTTTCATCAAGAGCAATTTCAGATATAGCCATTTTATTAGCTAGAAGTTGAAATTCTTGTACTTGTTCAGTGATTGACTTGTCATCAACCATTTTGAACTCCATATAATTTGAAATAAGAAATTTCTTTGAACTCGCCTCTTCTGCTAAATGGATAGGTTTAAGAGTATCCCAAATCTCCTTAGCAAATTTGCACTTATTATAATATTGATCATAATATTTATTGGACATTCCTCCAAGAATATAATTCTTGCATAAGTAATCATCATCTTGCCATTTGTCAATTTGTTCTTTAATTAAAGTAGCCTCGTCCGTTGCTACCTCAGAACTAGGAGCCTCAGGACAAGGTTTCTCAAGAACATATGTCAACTTTAATAGTCTTAAAAAGAATTTCATCTTTCCACGCCATCTAGGAAAGTCTTTGCCATCAAATGTTTCAAAATTAGGATTAGACAAAGATGGAACAGTGTTCGTTATTGATGTGGATGACATAAAGACAACTATCTTCAAATTGCTAGAACAACTGAACAAGAATGATAAAAATACAAGGAATCCAAAACAAAACTTGCTTGGCTTAGAGGCACATCAATACGTTTCTTGAAGATAGTTGGAGTATCTCCCACGAGCAAACGGAAGAATAAATAACAACTCTATCTTCGGAATTCAACTAAGCCACACAACAAGCTAATAACATTCAAGAATATTGCTCTTCTATCTTGAATTGGTGATTTCACCTTTTAATTAATGTCTCACAAATGTGTTTTCGAGTGAAAGTAGTTTTTTTGAGTGCTTGTCTTTTCAACCAAAAGAAACTCAATTTATAGGATAAAAGTTTTGCAAGAAAATACTTTTAATTAAATAATATTTATTATAGGTTCATGAATTGAAAAGAAAAACTTAACTTCCAAAAACCTATAACGTAGAATTTTAAAAGCGTCTTACAAAACATCTATAACGTAGAATTAAAATAAAAATGAATGTTACAACTCACATTCATGTATTTTATAATTTCAAAACTTTTAACGGATGAGTTTATTTCATAATTAATTGAAACACTAACTCTTACCTCTGTTGCTGTGATGCGTAAATTCCAACTATACAAAGGGGGTCGCATTTATGAATGCATATGCCATTTAGCAAATCTATGGAGTCTTTTTTTTCCCTTTTTATCGAATGATTGAGATCACATATTTCTAATTTTGAAATGTATTACATAAATTTTAACATGTGTATACAAAAGGATGTAAAGTTAAGAACATGCCATATTTCTACTGAGAACTACGTACATCAAGATCATGGATTGTTTGGCAAATTTCATAATGTAAAAAGTTGTATCTGAATGAGTAATAGCACTTATATATATATATATATATATATATATATATATATATATATAATATGAACCATTGTAGTCATAGAATATCCAAGATAAGGTGGGATGACTTTGGTGGAAGACAGGACACGGAAAGCGAGGTTAAGATGGTTTAGGCATGTGTAAGGAGATGCACGGATGGCCCAATGTGGAGATGTGAAAGGTTAGTTATGGATGGATTCAAGAGAGGTAGAGGTAGATCGAAGAAGTATTGGAGAGGTAATTAGACAAAACATGACACAGTTATAGCTCACTGACCGAGGACATGACCTAAGGTAGGAAGGTGAGGAGGACACGAATTAGGATATAAGGGTAATAAATATAGGAGTGTGTCCATACTAGTAGTTCGGAGTGCATTGACTTAATGTCCATTATAGTAATCGTAGTATTAGTCTTGTTTCTAGTTCTTCGATACTATATGTTGTTTCTACTTGGACCTTTTCAAGTCATTTATGTTGTCATCTTGTATTGTATGAGTACACATCTATCTTAGTATTCACAACACTCATTTTGTATGTGTGTCGGACTTTAATTATGATCCAACATTTACTCCAATATAATGTTGTCGATCTTATAACTATTGCATCCTTCTATCACATAAGACCCTCATATTACTTCACCTTTTCAACTATCCCCTTTTGATTATATGTTAAACATCTGCACATAACATTCTCACTAGGGTTGTTTATGGTTATGGTTAAAAAAAATGAATTGAACCGTAATTCAAATCAAATCAATTAAAGAAAATTGATACTTGGTGTGGTTTGGTTAGGTTTGATTTTAAATTTTAAAAATCGATACTATTTGATTTGATTTTGATTTTACTAAAAACTCTGTAAAAACAACCAAACCGAACCAATATATATATATATATATATATATATATATATATAATATTCATAAATAAAATATAAATATTTTGTTAATTTTTATTAACTTAAGTCTTGAACTTTACCATTTTGTCAAACTCAACACTTAAATTTTAACTCAACTAATAAAATCCTAAGACCAAGTCCATCAAATATTCATTACTTTATTTTTACCTACCCTACCTTACATTACATAGTCATACTTTCTCTTGATTGAATCACTTTGTTCATGTAGTTATAACTCTAGTATTGCTTAATTGAATACATAGTAGCTTTCATGTGGATTGTTTATATACTAGGTATTTGTGTCTATCGAGATCGAAAAAACCAAACCAAACTGACGGCTATTTTTTCATTTGGTTTGATTTGGTTTTGAAAATTTAAAAATCGACTGTATTTGTTTACTTTTGCTTTTGATCAATAACCGATCCAAACCGAATGATGAACACCCCTAATTTTCGCTACTAAAACATGGGTCAAGACTAAGGGGCAAAATCAACGATGGCCAAAATCGAAGAAAATGGTACATTGTCAATTTTGCCTTAGTTGCTTTCGTAAAATCGATGGATAGGGTCAGTTAAAATCAATCATGTAGAAAATCAATAGACGTCCCTCGATTTTTTTGGACCGAACGTATCCATCATTTTTCTCATTATTTTTAGTTGTGCATAGTCACAATCACTGGGCCATAACTCTTACACGCTAATTACTTTGTTGAAGTTCGCATCATTTACTTCGGGGAATAGACTACAATCAATAGGTCGACCTTCATGATTTTCATCTATAATCCATAATTGAACCCAAACAAAACATGAGTGAAAAACGACTATCTTCACATGATCATAATTATCTTTCAAACTATTCTTGATATCCTCATTTCAAGCCCTTATCAAGGCCAGGGGAGGGGGGGGGGGGGGGTATTACTCTAGCACAATTTTGATTTGATGATCGATTTTTATTTTAGATGTGTTTGTCAAATTTATCGCGTCAAGATAGATTTTAATATTAAACCATATATTTAAGACTATAAATTCAAAAAATCTTAGTAGCTTAGTTGGTAAGCTACCTGAACTCTCACCTGGTTAGTCAAAAAGGATATACTGGGCTATTTCTGTAAAGATAGAAATACATGTGAGTAACAAGTGGTTATATGCCATTTTAGAATACTTTCATTCCCCTTTATAAGGAATAAAACTTATTATTTCAAAATTTTATCATATCAAACAAAGCAATTTAAGTAATAGAATATACTCATATAACCTATACAACAGCTAAAAATCAAATCTTAAATGCATATTTACTGGGGGGTTGTATGAAATAGACGAAATATTAGCAAACCACAAACCCTAGATTTTTAAAAACCTAAGCTATTTAAATTCATTTTCAAAAACGATTACACAAAAACAAGTTAAAAACATTAAAAATCCTAACTTGCATGAAGAAGATTCTTCAAGATGATAGGTTTAGATGTTGGTTGGTAAGGGTGTTCGATAGGTAAAACTCCTAGTTAAGGTGTCTAAGTGAATTATGCATGCGAACAACTTTAATAAGGGGTCGCAGATGACTAAGCCTAAATAATAGTTATATGTACCTTATTGGTTACTATTATTATCTTGAGCCTTTAATTCTTATTATTGTCTTTGTTTTTTTATTTATATTGCATTTGTATAGTTCTTTTCATGTTAGTTACTAATGTTTCTATTCTATGAGTATTATGTAACGTTACATTGTGTCCTTTCGCACTAATAAATTGTTGGAGAAGTCCTATATTTATTTTATAAGCATTTTCTTATTGATTAAATAAAAAATTGAACCGTTAAAGACCAAAAAATAAAAAAATCAAAAACTAAGCAAGAAGTTGGAGGAAATCAATTGGCGCATCCACTTCGTCATCTCAGTCTCTTTTTGTGCAATGAGGTAGAAAAGATTCTGCCCTTCTTGTCTTGCATAGTGGACAATGTATCATTGATAAAAAAAAAAAAAATCTTATTGATTTAGTGTATTTGAAAATAAAAAAATTGATAATATGTAGAATCAAACTGAACTAACCAATGCACAATTCTATTGAAATGTAAACAGGCAGGGAGCGGGAGTCCGAACCCCTATTGTACTTCATGCATGCTTAGTGATACACTTGCAAAAAAAATGTTTGTTTTACATAAATTTTTAATCCAAAAAAGAATTGGAAACAAGTTGTGTTGTTTGTCGAGGAGTCAAATAAGTAGAAATACTCAAATATTGTTATTAGTAGTCTTTTAATGCTAGTATATTACTTTTTTCTCATATGATTATTACATAATTTGTTTTTAATTTATATGAGATAGTCTAATTGCACAAAAAAAAAATATTTTTGAAATTTGTGATTTAAAAACATCATGACATTTATATGTGAATTATTTAAAATGTATAATATTACACATGTCATAATTTTTTATCATTACAAAAACTTGGCATTAAAGATAAAATATTTTTTTTATATTATATCGTTTGAAATTTAAAATTATATTATTATTTTCCTAACAAACTAATATAAAAGAAATAATGTAAATATTTTAATTTAAGTTGTATAAATTAAATTGTTATGCCATAAATATTTTATATAAAGCCCGCAAATTATTTGCCTTTTTAAAAAAAGAACACATGATAAATCCTTTTAACATTAATTAGAAGTAGATTTTATAAATCTTTTTCAAGTTGGAATCGACCGTTACGTTGCGCAAACCTTTATATAAACTAAACCCTACATACCAATCTCCACATTGATAACATTGAAAATTAAAATTAATGATGAAGTTACTACTTGATTCGTCCCCAATTGACATCATCAATTGGGTGACGAACTGGTGGAAATTAATGATGAGTTTACTACTTGAGTTGTTCCCAATTGGGGTGGCCAATTGGTGGTACGATATCAACAAGTCCATTCAATGGCAACATGGAATTTTCTTCACTCTTTGTGCTTTGTATTCCTTTGTTTCGATTATCACGCTAATTCAAGTGATAAGGATCCATTTAAGGATACCTTTATATGGTTGGTCAACACAAAAAGTGTTTCATATGATGATTTTTGTTGCAAATGGTGTTGGTGCAATCGTTTTTGGATTACATAACAATTTTTTTATGTTACATTCAAATGTGCTTATGACTCGCGCGATTTTAGACCTACAAGGATTGTTTTTCTTTACAACATTTACACACCTTGTTTGGTTTTGGGCTGATGTTTATTACAAAATTCGAAGTTTTCCTACGAGTAAGCTCAAAATTTGGTATATTTCGATAAATTGTGTAATATACTTGATTCTGGGTTGTATATGGATTTGTATCACGATGAATGACAATGACGCAGTAGTACTAGTGAAATTGTTGTTCATTAGAAAGATATTTGTAGCAGTTATACCGTTTATTGGAAATTTGGGCGTTTTAATCTATGGTGGGAGATTATTTATCATGGTATGGCGATATTTTGATGAATGGAGAGGGGGGAGAAAGAAGCTTAGTGAGCTTGGATATGTGAGTTGTATATGTTTCACGTGTTTCTCCATTAGCTGTTTTGTGGCAGTGTTATCGTGTTTTCATCATGATGATCGTGGTTTGGACCATCCTGTTTTGAAAATGATATATTATATGATCGTAGAGATTCTTCCTTCAGCTCTTTTCATCTACATTCTGCAAAAATTGCCTCGAAGAAGAGTATCTGGACAGTACCATCCAATCATTTAGACGAGTGATGGTGATAGTGCGAAGGGAAACTCTTTTCTCAACGTTTTATGAGCTAAATATAAATAGAGAAGTTGTGTGATGTACCTTTGAGGAACTTAAGTTGTTGATTAAAGAATTGTTTTTCTATATATAGAAAACAATTCATGTTGTGCTACTATCTGTTGTTTTATTATTAAACCCAATGCTAATATGTGTCATTGTTGATGGTCTAGATCTGCAATCTTGATTAGTACAATAGATTAAAGTCTGCAATATTTATAACAATAGCAATTGTTTGCATTTAGACAGCAGAATTCCATCTAATCTCACATCAATTTTGTTCTTATGTTTGAACTTTGAGTAATTGATTTTTGCCATTACAATGTGGAAATAAAAGAAGGATAAAGGAGACAGCAAATTGCTTCAAATAGTACATACATGAGAATACACAAATGAATGAAGTAATTATACATTCAAATGAGCTAAAAATAACAGAGATATTGCCACAACCTAACTATTCAGGCAACTAAACCTGGTTTTACAAAATGGAGCTCTAGGTAATATATTATAGTACTGGCAGCTAAGTTTCTTGCTCGTCGAACCAATGCTTCAAAATGACGAGAACAATTAACTCCATCGAATCAGATCTACTTGGTGCAGTAGTTAGGAATTATTCTGCCTTTTGCCTGCGGTTTTCCTCCATGATTTTCTGGAACTCTTCCTCACTTCTTGCTAGCAAACGCTTCACAGTGTCAAAAGTAGTAAGCCTAATGCTGTACCAGAAAATGAAGACAAACAAACAATCATATGTTAGGTAAGGATGTTAAATATTAGCAATGATCACTGTACATGGTAACAATAGTAATCCCTTATATGGTTCCCTTGGAGAACGATGAGAAGAAAGAAAGTCATCAAGGCATAGTTTTTTATTTTGCAACACAGATATGATAGTTCAAGTGAAGTCTCTGGATTTACAATTGGTCTAAAAATCGGTGAACCTAGCTCGAGACAGATGAATAAACAATATTAATATGTTGCAGATGGCAATGATGCTCTTAGTATTTCTTCAAGCAGTTTCTTAAGCAAACATAGCATAAGACTTGGCCAATCATGATTTAAAATGTGCAAGTCACTAAATCAATCAAATCAACCAATTTATTATGCCAAGATCTACAAAAGAAACTGTCAAATATAACCTAAGTTAAAAAATGAACAGAAAAAGGAAGAAAGAACATAAAGAGAGTGAAGAGAGACCCTAAAAGGCAATAGGAATGAGAAAACTGCACCTGCTATTAGGGAGAGTTTTCAGTGCATTGGGAACAAAACCCCTGTACAATCCAACTATACCATCACGTGCCACTATACCTGCAAAAGAAAAGGGTGACTTAAACAATTAGAAAGTGTATTAGGTTGAACATTTTTCTCAGTTCAGAATAACTCAGATCCCCTCTCAAGTTATTTTTTCTATTTTGATAACTAGTTAATCCCCGAGGGTCAGTGGCACACAGTTCCAAACATGATAGATAATGGGTCCGCCCCTCCACCATTCTCCACTTAAATACCAGGTTTTTGTTTGCCACAGGGTTCGAACTTGTGACGAGCTGCCTATTCACACATCACATGTTGCACTCTTACCAGTATACCAAACCCTGGGAACAATCCCCTCTCGAGCTTGTTAAACATGGACTTCAAAAACCACAACACAATCAAACTGTCACTGAGTTTTAAATGTTCGTTTTTTCCCCAAAGAAGTGAAGCTTAAAGTTAACAAGTTTGAAGAATTGACATCTTGAAATCAAAATGTGATCAAATTTTTGACAATTTATGCTTCTTGATACTTGAACCTTAGGATTTGTAGCACAGATACATCAGAAAGTGGAAAACTGTTTTGTTAAAGCTGCTCGTGCATAAAGCTATTTCCTTTTTCTCGCTCATCCCGTTTATTATGACCTATGTTTAGTAGAGTTTAAGAAAAAACTGATCTGTTATATCTAACTTCGGTAGATATTTGTCAGCATTATTGGATGATGTGATAGGTGTGAAGATGTTAGTTAAAACCAAATAATATAAAACAGAAGTTATATTAATTCGATTCTGAAATAGGTGGACCTTGCCGTCTTAGGAACGAACCATATTTTGGGGAGAACTATGAGAAAGCAATCCAAACAAAAAAAAGGGGCTAAGGAACATATTAATACTTTCCTTTAAAGCAAGGCTGGTGGGGTATGGGCATTGCGAAGCTTGTACCACAATGTATCTATGGCTACAACGGTGTACCCAAAGGTTGTACTAGCACCCAAAGGTAGGCACTACACTTTAGGCAGCAAGCCTGGGACCCCTTATAGTAAACTAGGAAAAACTTGGACAGCATGACTTGTGAATCAGGATCATGCAAAACTTTGATCACTGGACATGTGAATCAACAAAGCAAGATAAAAATATGGTTTAGGTTAAAAGAACTAAGTGTAGAAAGATGGAACAAAAACAATCCTGCCTTTGGATAATCTGTTTACTGAGCGTAACATATTAGCATTTGTTTATTACATTTACATTCAGTTTTTTGGATTTTTTTTTTTTTTATAAAGTACAATTCCTGTGTTGATTGCTAATGAAGCTGTAGATTCCAGGATTAAGCAGAAGAAACCTGGCATTCTATGCAAGCTGGACATAGAAAAAGCATATGATCATGTGAATTGGAAGTACCTTCTGAAGATTTTAGAGATGATGGGATTTGGACAAAAATGGTTGAACTGGATCAGCTTCTGCATTTCTACAGTTAGCTTCTCTGTTCTGATTAATGGGTCCCCTGCAGGGTTTTTTCAAACTCAAAGAGGACTCAGGCAGGGTGATCCATTGTCCCCTTTCTTGTTCTTAATTACTATGGAGGGGCTGAATAATATGCTCAAGACAGCAAATATGAGAGGATGGGTAAAAGGTTTTGATGTGGCTAGAGAAAATACAGAAAGCTTGGAGGTGACACATCTTCAGTATGCAGATGATACACTGATTTTTTGTGGAGCTGAGGAAGACCAACTGAAATACTTAAGGGTGATCCTGGTGCTGTTTGAAGGGGTATCCGGGTTGCACATTAATTGGATTAAAAGTTCTATGTATACTATCAATGAGGTCAACAACATAGACTTGTTAGCTTCAATTCTAGGGGGTGAAGTAGGTACTCTACCTACAACATATTTGGGTATGCCATTGGGAGCAAAATCCAAGTCCTTAGAAATTTGGAATGGTGTGATAGAGAAATGTGAGAAGAAGCTGGCCAGATGGAAAACTCAGTACTTGTCAAGAGGTGGCAGACTGACCCTCATTAACTCAGTCCTGGATGCTCTCCCAACTTACATGCTGTCTCTATTCCCCATCCCACCAGGGATCACTAAAAGACTAGACAGCATAAGAAGGAAGTTCTTGTGGCAAGGAAACAAAGAGAATAGAGGCTTTCATCTAGTTAAATGGAAGGCAGTGACAACTGGAAAGAAGAATGGTGGTCTGGGAATAAAGAATATGGAGCTACATGGCAAAGCACTCTTAATGAAGTGGTTGTGCAAATACTCAAATGAAAACCAAACACTTTGGAGAAGAGTGATAGGTGCCAAATATGAGAATGAAGATAGTTGGATGACTAAGATTGTGACCACACCTTATGGGATCAGTTTATGGAGGTCCATAAGAGCATTATGGGAGGAAGTTAAACCCAAATTCAAGATGAAAGTGGGGAATGGTAACAAGATCAAATTCTGGAAGGATGAATGGCATGAGAAAGGTAACCTGGAAACTCTTTTCCCTGATATTTACAATCTGGCAATGTTCCAACAAAGAACTATTGCAGAACTATGGACACCACAAGGGTGGAATTTCATTTTCAGGAGAGAACCAAATGACTGGGAAGTGATGAGGTTGGCAGAATTCCTCAACTTGGTTGGAAACTTTACTGGACTTCAAGCATATGAGGATATGCTTTGGTGGAAAGGCAACAATAGAGGAGAGTTCAAAGTGCATTCAGCTTACAGGCTGATGGATCAATCAAGCCAGCAGAGTCCCATCTGGCCCTGGAAACAAATATGGAAGTGTAGAATCCCACACAAAGTCTCATGCTTTATTTGGCTGCTAGCTAAGGAAGCTGCCCTGACTCAGGATAATGTAATGAAAAGGGGGATAACCTTATGCTCTAGGTGCTTCCTATGTGGGGAAACCTTAGAAACTGTAAACCATCTATTTCTACACTGCAAATACACTTGGCAGCTTTGGAGGATTTTCTTGAGTCTTGAAGGCATATCCTGGACTATGCCTAGGAGAGTTACTGAGGCATTGTACAGCTGGGAGGAGGCAGGTGCCCTTGCAAAAGACAGAACTAGATGGAGAATTATTCCTGCTTCAATATGGTGGGCAATTTGGAAAGAAAGGAATTCCAGATGTTTTGAAGGCATAGAAAATAGTGTGCAGGATGTTAAACTAAACTGCATTTTGTTGTTATGTTTTTGGTGTAATCAATTATACTCAAATGACACTGCCTCTATAGTTGATGTTTTAGACTCAATATAGAAATAGAGTAGGAGTGTCTAGAGTGCATCTGTATATAAGGTTTGAGTACAACCCATGTACTTTTGTGATATAATACATCGTTACCATTTTCAAAAAAAAAAAAACATCTTAAATTGAAGGTCACTATGAAGTTCTTCAGAAGATAATTTGAAATTTGCAGATTAAGTTGATTATTTCTCACTCCTTCTGTGGACTAATCAGTGAAAGGAAGACAAACACAGTTTGACAAATTCCATAACTAGTTACAAAAAGAGACAGATATTGACGATCTTTTAGAATTCGTTACCTGGGAAGGCATCAAAAATTGTCATGTAAGGTGTACCCTTCATTTGCATTTGCCTTCTCACTGTGTCCAATGGATAGCACAATAGAGTGGCAATAGTTGCTGAAATCAAACCTGTAGCCAGAGTGGCTTCAGTTCGTTTCTGATACTTTTCTGGCAAAGCTTTTTTCACCCTGACAGTCAGAGAAGTATCATTTAGGTTACGGTAACACCAGGACTCTGTCTTCAGATGATATAGAAAAAGGATCTTTAAAAGAACATAGGCTCACAAGTCAAAAACACAAAAGTTCACAGCAATATATGGAGCTATTCCAATGAGCGAGGGCCCGAGACCATTATAAAAGGATGCAAAGCCTTCCTCTTTTAGCATGTTTAAAGCAACCTGAAAATAATTGACATAATGATTCATATATGTCCTGGCGTCAAAAATTCTGAGTTATCCAATTCTTACCTCACTCATCGTTTTATACCCAGGGTCTACTGCTAATCTCAACCTGAGAACATCGAGTGGGTAGGTTACCTGACATAAAATCAACAAGTTAACCGTCTGGAAGACAGATGAAAAAGAGAGTAAATAACAACACAAACAAGAGCAGGAATATGAATAATTGAGATACTGATGGCCCCTCATTCCCATCTCTGCAAGGAGAACGGAGCAAGAAAGAGAGATCAAATGGTAGGTTTCGAATAAATCTTATAAAGCAAACAACAGCGTTCAGATCAGTAACATTACTGAGATGACAATAAGCACTAAGTTTCTGCCAGGTCTATTTCACTTGTGCAAACATAATTGCAAAAATTATATGCCAAATGGACAACTTAGAAAAACTATCTGGTGTTTCATATAATGCAAACTTACAAAAGTAGAAGTCATGCCAGCACAAGCACCTGCTGCTAGTCTTCCAATGACAGAAAGCTCCCCATCCTTTCCTTGAAAAAGTTTCTGTAAATAGAAAGTGTGAAATCAACTTCATTCTAGCCAAACAATCAAACCAGTGTTAAAGTTTTCTCCAAAGATGTTTCATTACCTTGTACGTTTCATAAGCAAATAACTGCACCGCACTATAAGGTATGATCCGTATCACCTAAACCATTAAAAGAAAATAATCAACTTGATGTCTAAAAAAAGTAATCACCGAAAATCCACTAGAAATGTGACTCTGTGGGAAAATGGTGCAAATACCTGTGGAAGGTTTCCTTTCCAATATCCTTTGATACCTTCCTCCTTCCCAATCAATGCAAATGCCTGCAATCCAATTTCAGGTATATATCAAAAACTTGAGAATCATATGACCCAATGATGGCGTCTATGAGTGGGAATTATCACCCTGTGGGAGGTTTGCACAAAAGACATATAGAAGAAGAAATACCATAATGGCTATATACTAACTAAGATAACCCAACAGGAGAGCCCATTTAGCTGATAAACCCATTACTAGGACCCTTAGGAACTCAATTGGTTCAAAACAATCGCGCTCTTAAGTACCGAAGACAACGTTGATCACAGCTGGTGCCACTTGTTTAGATCCGGGCCACCACTCCTGTGACCAAATTTTTCATGACATTTAGCTCATTATTTTTTTTTTTTTGGGGGGTGGGGTAGGCTTGTTACGACTGACAATCCTGAGTCCAGGCCACTCCTTGAGCCCTGCCACAGTTGGCCATGGCACCCCAGACGAGTCCAGGCCACTACTCACGGCACTCTATTGGGCCAAAATTCCAAGTTGCTGCCTCAAGAGTTGATCAACCTGCTCTGGTATCAACTGTTAAAGGGTAAACAGGAGAGCCTGACCCAAAATACTTGCCTATAAGGTAGGAGAGCCCATTTAGATTATAGATCCAGTACTTGTAGTCTTTTTAACTTTTTAATCAATGAGGGACTCAATTGCTTCACAACATATAACATTACAGAGAGATTCAAAGGCTTATAACCAAGTAAAGAGAAGTAATAAAATAAAATACAATAAATAGGCAGAAAGTTTTATGCTACTAGATTTATATATTCATCATACTGTCTATCATCCAAAAAAAACTATCTAAGACGGAAAACTGAGGCATACGTCAAATTCTACATTTTTTAGTCGGTGGTAGAAGTCAGTCATCAATGCTGACAGACAAGTTGACTGTCTTTCTACCCTCAAGTCGGTCTATGTTGTATATCTCAGAAAGTAACAACAAGCAACACAGCAATACAATACCTCAATGAATCCGATTCCTTTCTTTGCAGCTTCTTGCCCAGCTCTTAGTCCATGTGTCTTGCAACCAACACGAAAATAAGGAAGAAATAAGTGCAAGATAGAAAACATAAAAGTGATCGTGGTTAAATACAAAATGCATTTCAAACTCAGAATGCCATAGAGTCACCATATGAGTAACCTGAATCGATGGGCGTATGAAGGATTTTAACAAGAAAAGGTGTCATCAGCTGAAGATAATAGCAAGTACAAAGTACAAAATTGAGGCAATGTATATGAATATAAGTATGAGCTTAAGATTTCCATATCGGCTACACAACTGCATAGTGAGAAAGGATGCTTGCAATATGTCAAGTTCCAACACAGAAACTTTTGTTATTCTCAAACAGAGCTCACACCAGAAGAGTGGTTAGACAAAGAGGAGTATAACCCCAAAAATCATTCTTGCACCAATATTTATCAGGCAAGTCATTCTTTCTCCTCCTTCTCATAGTACATCAAAATCAGCAGTAATATGCACATTGTTCCTTTAAACATGTTAACAGGTCAATAGCATAACCACATTGCAGCTGAATGTAAGCCCACTCTCTACCTCTTCCAGAGACATGAAAGACTGGACAAACAAGCTACTTTGGGATTTTAAGCTACACATTCAGGAATATAGCATAAGATGGCAAGAGTAGAAGTCGATTTAAAGTACTCTGATACGAATGCTCCTTTAAGGACTTACTCTAGAAGAAAATATAGGCGAGCAGCATGTGGAGATAATCTATCTTAGTTTATCTGTCTTACTTTCTTTGTATTAAGTAGGATAAAATATATAAGCAGTAATTATCTATAGTAGTTATAAAGTAGAAGTTATTACCAGCAGTTATTTACAGCAGTAACTGTTTCTATCTATCTGTTAGGAGTTATTTATGTTTACTATAAATATTTGTATTTTAGGAGAATTCAAGGAAGGGAAAAATATTATTATGTCTTTATATCTGGAGATTTGTCCACTCCATACGGACATTGTTATTGGTTAATGCAGTGTTTAATATTCTTGCACTTTATTTAACCAGTAAAGTTTCATTTTCATTTCATTTCATATCAGTTTCTATCATTTTGGTATCAGAGCAGACTGATCCAATATGGTTAATACCAGATCTTCTACTTCGCAACCACAAGAAGATGTTCCCAATGTTGAAACCCTTGCGCAACAACTATCTGCTATTGCATCAAAATTAAACACAATTGATTCATTGGCAGCAGATGTTGCTTCACTGAAAGTCCAGACTAGTCACATCCAACAAGAGGAAACCAGTTATCGAACTCGTAACAGAGGAAAAAGTGCAAATGTTTGGCAAGAAGAGGAAGAAGACATCGATAATACAGGGTGG
The DNA here is from genome assembly GCA_036553675.1 of Solanum okadae. Lineage (NCBI taxonomy): Eukaryota > Viridiplantae > Streptophyta > Magnoliopsida > Solanales > Solanaceae > Solanum > Solanum okadae. Next base: position 8,850,480 of record CM071686.1, on the reverse strand, counting down.
CCAAGAAATCCTCCCCGGAGGCCATACACGAAGATGGACTTTCCCAGATTTGAAGGAGGAGACCCTAGGGGTTGGATTTTGAAGGCAGAAAAATATTTCTGCTACTATCAAACTCTAGATGAACACAAAGTTGACATTGCTGCTATGTATCTGGAAGGTGATGCCCTTGATCTCTTCTCTTGGATCAATCGTGAACGGACTTTACTCTATTGGGAAGAACTTGTTAAAGCATTGCAAGAAAATTATGGGCCTGCAGAGTTTCAAAATCCAAACGAGCATCTGTGTAGCATCCGCCAAACTGGTTCAATACAGGAGTACCGTCAAGAATTTGCAAAACGTTCATCTAGAGTCACAGACTGGCCAGATCACTGTCTCTTGGGGGTTTTCATGAATGGGCTTAAAGAAGAACTCAAATCAGATGTGAGAATTCATAAGCCTAAAACTGTTTATAAAGCCATGAGCCTTGCAATGGAATTTGAGCAAAAAGTTAGTTCTAATCGTGGGAATAAGTCTCAATGGTCAAATCTGTCACGATCCAACACAATCCAAACTGGTTCTGCACGTGATGTTTCTTACCAATCAGTAGGCAACCAACACGTATCACGAACCAATCCGAATTCTGCACAGATGTCTCCTCGTCCTTCTCCGAATCGTGCTTGGGAGGTAGAGAAGCAGAATCGCATAGCCAAAGGACTCTATTTTAGGTGTAATGAAAAATTTGCACCAGGTCACCGTTGCAAGACAGCATCTCTCACTCTTATGGAGGCAAATGACAACATTGAAAGTGGTGAATCTGGAGAACAAATGTCAAGTGACATTATTGATGGTGATGCAGGTACAAATGACCTTGCTGAAATTTCATTTCACGCCTTTCTAGGTAACACAACAGGCACAACAATGAAACTTCAAGGGACCTTAAATGGACGCAAGGTGCTGCTTCTAGTTGATAGTGGGTCATCCCACAATTTTATTTCGGAAAAAATTGTTGAAGAATTACAGTTACCTGCTCAAGTTGTGCCCTATTTTGGAGTTCAGATTGGCAATGGAGATATCATATGTTGCAACCGTTTGTGCCAAAATCTTGTTGTGAAATTCCCTGGATTAACTATTGATCAAGATTTTTATCCTTTCTCTATTGGAGGAGCAGATTTGGTGCTTGGAATTAAGTGGCTTGCTTCTTTAAATACAGTTCAAGCAAATTGGAATGAGATGTTTTTGATTTTTAATTTAAATGGGAAGCGATATAAACTTCAAGGGGTTCCACAAGAATCAAATGCACCAGTTGCTTTTCAGTATTTTTCCAAGGAGGCTGATACTTCAGGTAATTCTATACCTATTGATATTCAAAGCTTGCTTCATAAGTTTGAATCAATTTTTGAAGAACCCAATGCCCTACCACCTTTTCGTCAACACATTCATTCTATCCCTTTGATTCCTAACTCAAGACCACCCAACATCTGTCCGTATCGTTATCCGTATTTCCAAAAATCAGAAATTGAAAATCAAGTTTCTGAATTACTCCAAAAGGGTTTTATAAGGTCAAGTACCAGTCCATTTGCTAGCCCTGTCCTTCTCGTCAAGAAAAAGGACAATACATGGCGTATGTGCATTGATTATAGAGGTCTCAACCAAATCACTATTCCAGATAAGTACCCTATTCCAAATATTGATGAGCTTCTGGACGAATTGCATGGAGCAACTATTTTTTCGAAGATTGATTTGCGTTCTGGTTACCACCAGATACGTGTCGATCCAACCGACATTCATAAAACTGCTTTTCGTACTCACTCTGGACATTATGAGTTTACTGTTATGCCCTTTGGTCTCACTAATGCTCCTTCGACGTTCCAATGTGCTATGAATGATTTGTTCAGACCACATCTGCGCAAATTCATTCTTGTATTCTTTGATGACATCTTGGTATACAGTCAGACCTTTGAGCAACATATCAGTCACTTGGAACTTGCTCTCCAACTTCTGAGAGACAATTGTTACTATGCCAAAACTTCTAAATGCTCATTTGGGCAAGTCCACATTTCTTTTCTGGGTCATGTGATTTCAGAAAAAGGGGTTGGTGTTGATCGGGATAAAGTTCAAGCTGTCTTGGAGTGGGCCAGTACCAATTAATGTGAAGGAGTTACGTGGATTTCTTGGGTTAACAGGTTATTATCGCAGATTTGTGAAGGGTTATGGAATGATGGCTCGACCACTCACTGAACTTACCAAGAAAAATGCTTTTCAATGGTCGAACTCAGCAGAGAATGCTTTCCAACTTCTAAAGCAAGCTCTCACAACTGTTCCAGTACTACAACTTCCAGATTTCACTCAACCATTTGTGGTGGAATGTGATGCTTCTTCAGAAGGAATAGGGGCTATTCTTCTTCAGGATGACCATCCTATTGCTTATTTTAGTAAGGGACTTTCTTTTTCCAGTCGTTTGAAGTCTACTTATGACCGCGAATTGCTTGCTCTTGTTTTAGCTTTGCAGAAATGGAAACACTACCTCCTGGGCAATCATTTTTATGTCCGAACAGATCATTGCAGCCTCAAGTATCTCCTTTCTCAGCGTATTACTACTAATGAGCAGCAAAGATTATTAATGAAATTGCTTCCCTTCGACTTCACAATTGTTTATAAAGCTGGGAAAGACAATTTGGGAGCTGATTCTCTTTCAAGGAGGCCATTAAATGCTGAATTTCTGGCTCTTGCTATTCCTGTGCCGATGGATTTTTCCAATTGGCAAAATGCTCTCCAAGCAGATACATATACTCGTGAGATTATTCAAGCTATTCACCTTGATCCTTCCTTACAACCAGATTTTCATCTTGTGGATCAGAAACTTTATTTCAAGGAAAGGTTGGTCGTTCCGGATCAATCTTCCATTCGACAAAAGCTTCTCTCAGAGTCTCATGATACACCTGCTGCCGGGCATGGAGGATATTTAAAAACCTTGAAGCGCCTTTCCTCCAACTTTTTCTGGCCAAGGATGAAGCATGATGTTAAGATCTTTGTTCAAAATTGTTTGGTTTGTCAACAAGCCAAATACCAAGCTCTAGCACCTGCTGGACTTCTACAACCCTTGCCTATACCTGAAAGAATTTGGGAAGATGTCTCACTTGACTTCATTGTAGGACTTCCCAAATCTGGTGGTTTTGATACAATTTTGGTTGTCGTAGATCGTCTCAGCAAGTATTCTCATTTCATCCCACTTTCTCATCCATATACTGCCAAGATTGTTGCCAAGGTTTTTTTGCAGAGAAATTGTGCGTCTTCATGGCATTCCTCGATCAATTCTATCTGATCGGGATGTTATCTTTCTCAGTGCTTTTTGGCAGGAGCTTTTTCGACTTAGCCAAACAAGGCTAAGAATGGGTACCTCTTACCACCCACAATCTGATGGACAAACAGAGGTAGTTAACAGATGCTTGGAATCGTATTTACGATGCTTTGTTATGGAGCAACCTCGTACATGGAATCAGTATCTACCATGGACAGAGTTTTCTTTTAACACGGGTTTCCACTCATCCACAGAAACTACCCCATTTAAAGTTGTTTATGGTAGGGACCCTCCATCCATTTCTCCTTATGTTCATGGAGAAACACGCATTGCTGAACTTGAAGAACAACTTTTGAATCGTGATGCCATGCTGAAAATTCTCAAGGATAACCTTTTAAAGGCTCAAACTCGAATGAAACAACAAGCTAATTCTCATCGTCGAGATGTTACCTTTCAAGTTGGAGATTCTGTCTTTCTACGTGTTCAGCCTTACCGTCAACGTTCTTTGGCTCATCGCAGGTGCGAAAAATTGTCACCTCGATTTTTTGGACCATATAAAATTGTACGATGTGTTGGACCTGTAGCTTATGAACTGGAGCTTCCTGCTTCCTCCAAAGTACATCCAATTTTTCATGTATCTTTGCTCCGTCCAGCTCATGGTCAGCAAGCTGTTATACCACCAGCCCCTCTTCCTCTTAATGAAGATTGGGAACTCACCATATCTCCTGCTAAGATTCTTGCACATCGATGGGTTAAAGAAGCTGGTTCTTCTTCTCTGGAACTGCTCATTCACTGGGTTGACCGTCCGCTTGAAGAAGCTAGTTGGGAAAACTATGATCTCCTTGCAGATCAGTTTCCTTCTTTTCGCCTTGAGGACAAGGCGACTTTTCAGGGAGGATGCACTGATACGAATGCTCCTTTAAGGACTTACTCTAGAAGAAAATATAGGCGAGCAGCATGTGGAGATAATCTATCTTAGTTTATCTGTCTTACTTTCTTTGTATTAAGTAGGATAAAATATATAAGCAGTAATTATCTATAGTAGTTATAAAGTAGAAGTTATTACCAGCAGTTATTTACAGCAGTAACTGTTTCTATCTATCTGTTAGGAGTTATTTATGTTTACTATAAATATTTGTATTTTAGGAGAATTCAAGGAAGGGAAAAATATTATTATGTCTTTATATCTGGAGATTTGTCCACTCCATACGGACATTGTTATTGGTTAATGCAGTGTTTAATATTCTTGCACTTTATTTAACCAGTAAAGTTTCATTTTCATTTCATTTCATATCAGTTTCTATCATACTCCCACCAAGGATGTGGCCTTTTTGGCTAAATCATAGAAGTTTAAAGGTTATAAACCCTTGAAATGAGTAATTAGCAAACTAGCCATCCTTTAGAACTATGAAAAAATAACGCAAACACTTGCAAATGCCAGTAATACCAAACAGAATTCATGTGAATTGAAGTACCATCGCACTTAGCCGCAACTAAGTCATTATTCTTATCAGTGGATGACTAATCTGGCCATATCTCATATAAAATCCAGTCCACTAACCAAATATGCTCCAACGTCATTTTGCATTCCATCTTAGTTACTGTAGTTCAATTTGAACATTTTGTTACAGTCAACTACTTATAAAGTATCATAAAATCCATAAGAATCTGCTATATCTACTGCTATGTCATCCTGTGTATTTTTTTCTTGGTTCACTTGCCAAGATTCGAACTCGTTCTTGCCACACAGCCCATGCTGTACTATCATTATTCTTGAAATTGACACCCTGGGGGAAGGGGGAACATTCTCTTCACTTTATTGGGACCCATTTTATTTACTTGAAAAAATTGTACAAAATGATTGTCTGTATAGAAAATATTTTCTTCAGCTGAACAAACAAAAGCCTAAATTATCAAGAAATTAAGCCTAAAGTTCAACTGAGCAAATTCAATCATCCAAAGAAACAGCAGCAATATGATACATAAAAACACCCAAAACAATTACTCCCTCCATTTCAATTTATTTGTCTGAAATTCTTTCTTATTTCGACAAACTCTTTAATTTCAATTTTACACTCAATATGTTTAACACCACAAGATTCAAGATTAAAAGGGCATTTTGATACTCTTAAACTCCGTAAAGTCAAAACACGACAAACAAATTGAAACGGGTGTACAATTACATAAAGGGGTTTCAAAAAAGAACCTGCATGAGGAGCTTGATACGGTCAAGAGGTGCAGTAACAGATTTTGCAGCGGCACCAGCAATAGCACCTGCAGCAAACAATGCAGCTTCTCTAGGAACCAAAGCAACCATAGCCAAAGGGTGCTTTAAGAGCTGAGTTGTTGTAGGATTAAACCCTTTAAAGGCTTTTTCATCCAAATTCTCCGATAACGAAATACAACCAAAATTACACCCAATTTCTTTAGAAAAACTGGCAGAACCGACAAATTTGTTCTTCCATTGTTGTGATGGGTAAGATTGAATACTGGTGTTGGACAATTCAAGAGCCGGAATGTCCATGGATACCAAAGCGGGTCGGTTCTTCCTCATGGTGGATACAGAGGAATGAAGCTTTTTCTTCCTCTGTTGTGAAGAAGATAAGAGGGGTTTTAGAAAGGAAACTTTGGGTTTATTTTGTTTATATATATATATATATATATATATATATATATATATATATATATATATTACTTCATTCGTCCACTTTTAATTGTGCTCATTTCCTTTTCGCAGAGTCAAACTATAAGAACTTTGATAATATTTTATGATTTATTTTTTCATTATATTGATATGCGAAAAATTGCAATTGATAGTATTTTTCGTATAGTTTTTGAATATTTAAATTTTTTGTTTAAAATATCGAAGAAATATAATCTAATTTAATTTTTTTTAAATCAGTCAAATTGACTTTCAGAAAATGTAATATCACAAATAAAAATACTACTAGCTTCCAAACCGCCTCTTAATTCTTTGAGAAAAATAATCAAAAACAATAAAATACACAAGTTATTTGTGCTATCTTCAACAGGCAAATGTAAAGTGTGTTTTTAACTTTTTAAAATTGGTAGCTACCAAATGATTGACAAGTCCAAGAATTAAAAATTCAAAGAAAATCAAGTCGATCCTAAATAAGAATCTTCCAACTAATCTTTTATATATATGATGTTAGGTAACGTGAGTATATTATTCATCAAATGTGCAATTAAGTTGTTCATTCTTGTTACATAGTGAGCGCCCACTAGATTCAACCTCATCTTTCAAAATCAAATCATTTAAAAATATATATATTTTAAACGTGTCCGTCTCTTCACTTATCTATAACTATTTTTGGGATCAATGAGTGAGAAAAGATTTGATTTTATAATTTTTTTTAATCTTATGTTATTTTATAAGATATTTTGAATTTTACACATAAGAAATTTGATATGACATTTTCTTTCTTTCAATTTGTGAGTGACTATAAGAGAGTATTTCTTCTGAATCAAGAAGGGTGTTATGATATATACTATTAACAATATGTTTAGTTATAGTATTTATCATAGAATAATTATTTATTCAGTTTTTATAGATCATATTTTCATTAATGGTGTCTATTTACTTATATAGTATATGATTTAGTGTATAGAGTTTTAGCTTATACACAGAGGATTAAATTATCGGTTCTTATAAGTATAAATTTTTTGTTCACAATTTAAGATGGAAATTAGACATGTCATCGATACGATTGTAGCACAAGATTATATATGATTTATCTTGATTATGGGAACGGTATAGTTCCAACTTCTTGTGATAGTGCATTTTGTATGTATTGAACGGGACCGAGTAGAGAAAGCATATTCTCTTAACTGTTAAATGTACTTATATTCTTAAGTTTGATATAAATATTATGATCTACATATATTAATTATTGTTTTGATTTATTGAACGGTAAGATTCTGACTGATAAATTAGATGATAATAATATATATTGGTGAAATAATAAGTTAGTTGATGGATCCATGTCTCGATATAGAGATTGATGATATGCCTTTTTGAGAAGTTTATAAGTTTTCATCGTGCCAAACATTATAAGTGGATTTCGGAGTCCAACACATGAAATAGATTAAGTAGCGCTCTAAAGGATATTAATCATTAAATTAAATTCGTCAGTAATTTCGTTAATTGATTAGTATTTGTAATCTTAAAATGGGAAATTTCAAAGTATAATTGGAGGAGTGCAATTACGAATTTCTAGGGGAATGATTTGTAATTTATCACGGTAAGAATAATTCAGAATAATTATTTGAAATTATTTCCATAATAGGAAGTCTTAGTAATTAATTTTGTGGTCCCTACAGTGCTCATATTTAACTAGAACACAAAATCCTATTTCTAGATAAAAAGGAGGAATAGCGTGTGTTTTCTGGTTCAAGAAAAGGATTGTGTGTTTTTCTTCTCTTTTTTGGATTGAGAAGAAATCTCTATAAGTAGGGGTTCTTCTAACCTAGAAAGAAAAAAAAGTTTTATATACGAAACTTGCCCATCCAAGTATTAAGAGATTTCGGATGTGAACTTGGAATCATTGTAGAAAACTATTGAAGTGTTGTCTAACTTGTGGATCCGCTTGAATGTCTGCTTATTCACTTGAAGACATTTGTTCATGCTTCAAGAGGTAATTCTTGAATCAATTTCAACAAGTTTATGTGTTCTATTATGATTATATGTGTTCTAGCATAACGTATTGGTTGTTTATTATTCATGTAAGTGGTATGATTCTGGTATGCTTCCGTTGTGCATATAGTTTTCCAACAAGGAAACATATTGTTGGGTTTTAAAAAGTGTGTATGAAAAATGAAGTGTTTTTCACAAAATAAAAACATCAAGAGAAAATATGCAATTTGATAGCACATTTTCACATTGAATGGTTGTAATTTTTTAAAGAGCTGTGTCATTTTCAATGAATTGTGATTTTTTTCGATGGATTATACTTTTTCAAAGAGTTTAATTTATTTGATATGGCATAATAAGTATTTGTTTTACACTTGGCTATAAATAGAGGGGGTTTCTCTCATTTCTCAACAACGATTTTTCTAAGTTTTCTATTCTTCTTTTCTTAAAAATTCGAATGCGATTTGCAGCCATTAAGTGAGTTCGAAGTTTAGTGGAACTTGAGGCACCACTATTCTGCTAAAGTAAATCGTTTTATTTTAGGATGATACATTTCATAACCTTTGATACTTGAGGGAAAATACTTTCGTTAAAGATTGTAAATTCAGTGGGCTCAATTGTTCATTTTTTTATATCTTGTTTACTATTATTATTTCTCTAATAGTGTTTGCTCTTCATATTTTACTGAATACATATTTAATTAAATCAGATAACAATCTCAAGGAATGCTTTTAAAAATTTGTATTTTGATTTCTGGAGATTAAAAATCATGTTCCTGAGGAAGGAATACCCGAAAATTAGCATTTCATGGTACTTGAAACTCGAACACACTCAAACTTATTATGCAAGGAATACATCCTAAGTGTAATTATCGAATTTCGAAAAAAAAAAACAAGAAAAAGAATCATGCAAGCATGGTGAAAGAAGTTGATGAGAACATTCAAAGTTGGAGGAAGTGCGAAGATAAACATGAAGATGACTTCTGGTAAGGTGCTGACTCTCAACAAAAATATTCAAGACCACAAAATTTATTGTGTGTCCTTAAGAAATTTATTCTCCTCATTGTACTCAAGGTTATAGATTATTTACTCCATGATAATACATTTGTATTCTGTTATTGGTGTAGCGGAATCTCAAATGTTAATAACTTCATCGAACTCAAATCACACAAAGATTTGATATTTATTTGTAAGAATATATATTGAAGAAGTTCAGCAAATTGGATGCTGAAAACTAAGGATAAACCTTTGTATTTATAGATTAAAAAATAAAAAATAAAAAATAATAAAATAATAATAATATATATATATATATATATATATATATTTATTTTTATTTTTTCGAAATTTCTAAAATTAATTACTTTAAATCATTTGAAAATTAAGAAGCTCGAAATGAAATATTACCGGGGAGGGTCAAAATTAGGTGTCAACAAATATCATACGCAACTATATTTTCATGCTCATAGACCATAAATATTTCTTCACTTTAACAATCGGTTGGTGTGAGTTAAAGTGACTATATGTTGGTGAAAATAATAAATTTTTAAAAGTAATGATGTGATTATAAATTTTATTTACATATGAAATAAATGGTTAGTAGATATAAATGTGAGGTTGTTTTAACAAAATATAAACTCGTGGATCAATTTTTGTATTAAAATATCTCAAATCATGATATGGAATTACCATATAATTCCATATCATGGTTTTTGGAGAATATGGAATCATATCTCTTGATATGGAATCAGCGTAAAATCGCATGTCCAAACGCTGATTCCATCTCACGATACATATCGTGATATGGTATCACATGGCCAAACGCCTACTAAGAGTGATAGTAAAGCTGCTATGCAGATTGCCTCAAATTCAATATTTCATGAGCGTACAAAACATATTGAAATACACTGTCATTTCATTCTAGACAAAATAAAAGGACTTATTGAGACAGTATATGTGAGAACTACTGAAGATCAGCAAGAAGATTTACTAACCAAGGGATTAAGTAAGGTGCAACATTTGTATTTGATGAACAAGTTGGGAGTGTTTAATATTTTACACCCTCCAGCTTGAGGGGGAGTATTAACATGTGGCAATTATCAAGTGTTAGTATTATTAGAGTTAATTAGGCTAGTGGCAAAATGTACAGCTGGCAGGTTGTTAAGTGTAGGAGATTGAGTTGGTTAGTTTAGATATTTCCACTGTATATATATGCAGCTTGTGTACTGATCATTACTTTTTCTTAATACAATTTTTCAATTTCTAGAAAGATCCAATTCAATGTTTCTCTGTTAATAACTTCGATCACCATTGTTGATTAGTTTGAGCTGAAGTTTAAGCTCATTGTTCATCATTTTCTCAATTCTTAGTAAGAGAATACAAGACAAAGGGTTTATGGAGTTATTACTATATAGTCCCATGCTTAATTCATGAGACTCAAGGGGACATTTCACATAGCTTTAATTTTCTCTTGCTCGGTTTTAAGTGAAACTAAAGCTCCACGATATTCTCATCCATATCTAATTTCTATGTACCACATACAAGTTTCCTGAAGAAGAAGTTTCAATGAATCAAGTTAACCTCTTAAATCTCATATTTTGAACAAAAAACAGAAATTAGAAAAAAAAATCACAGCTAGATACTTAACTGAATAAATTAATGTCGAGCAGGAAATTTGTGCTTAACGAGTACGAAGGGTGAGATTGTTACCGTAAATCAACTGGAGGAGAAGTTGACGGGAATCCATCACTAATAAGTCGGCACCGGCCGATCGAAAGCAGCGACGTGAAAAAAGCGAGAGGATATTGGAATTAAAAATGCATTCAATAAGTTATTTCCTTATTAGTTCACTTAATTTAATTCTAAACTTAACATTTTATCCGATTTTGTGATGTAAGGTTTGTAAATATGATCAAATTTGAAAGTGTGCAAAATGAGGTGAAGAGCAAGAGATGGGCGGGGTCGTTCTTTGATCTCTACTGATTCACTAGTTTTCTACAACAACTAAGATTTACTTTTGTTCAACAAATATTATATTCTTTTTGAACAATAAATAAAGCAGATACTACTTTTCTTTAGAAATTTAGAATTATTTTCAGTTTTTTGAACATATTAGTTCATAACTTTTTTGAAAATATAACTGACCAACTCCTTTTGATCCCAGATTTTGTGTGTTCATCTAATGAACCATAAATAAGTGGTTGTATCTAATGAACCATAAATATCTTTAATGCACTATGCAATGACTAGACATTGTATAAGATTGGAAATCTCGATTAAAAAAAATAAGTTGTAGGAGGCAGGGGAGGATCTTCGTGGTACGTGCGAGCACCCATTGACCCTGACAAATTTTTTGTATATTTATATAGAAAATCTGCAAAAACGGGTATAGAATACATATTAGCACCCATTAAACAAAAACACTGATGAGTTCTTTAATTCTGAGGCGGAACTTAAAGTTTCGCGTGTAGGACCTTGCTAGGTTGAGGGATCGAATCTTGCTAGCATCCCAATTTTCTCCATAAATTACACATTTTTCTTGTAGTTCCACTTTTTTATTATCGACTTTAGACATTTATTTTTTCATTAACTTTTTTTTTACTTCCGTACTTCCTTCAACTTTTTAAAAATATAACCCATTCCACTTTTAAGAAGAAGAAAAAAAGCAAAACCCTTCTTCTTCTTGTCTCAAAGAAAGGCATTGAGTTTTTTCTTCACAAAATACAAAAACAAGGTAACAAGATCTGGTGTTTTGATTAAAGTTAGATATTGAATTTTTTTAGAATTTCTGAAAAGAAAATTTTCACTGCTTATTTCTAGTAGAAAAATAGATTCAAGATATTCTTTTACTTGATCAATTAATTTAAAGTTTCAACACTTGGTGATTTATGGTTTAAATTTTTTTATTTTGAGTACTTCAATGCTTTTTAGATAAAATATAATTTATTTTATTACAACTTCTTTAATTGAAAATTAAATTGTGGAATAAATACAAATTGTGTGATTGAAGGATTTGTGCTCATTGACTCATTACAATTTACATCAGAAATATATTGTTTAGATTGATTGCCAATAGAGAGTCATGGGTTTCTATAAGAATTGATTGAACTATGTGAATTGAATCTATGGTAAAATTGTATTTTGGTTTGTAGAAATTTATCTTGTGAATCAAGACAGATAGATATGCCACAAGATTGAAAATTGGGCATTCAAGTTCTAGTTCTACTTATCAATGTGCCGGCTCACCTGTAGCTCCAAAAACTCAAAGGAAAATATTTATTCTAGATGTTGATTTAGAATCTCTTGAAGTTGATCCAGGAATTAAAAAGCCCATTGCAGGATATAATCCTAATATACGTGACGAAATTAGAAGATTCTATATCCAAAAAAAAAAAACCTTGTCAATCAAAGGAACATGAATTTCCTAAAACTCAATTTGGAAAGAAAATGCATCAATTTTGTCCTAATTAATTTAAAGTTCATACGTGGTTGGATCGTACAACATAACAAAAGATGTTGTATTTTGCTTGTGTTGCTATTTATTTTAAATGAATGTAAAAGTCGTGGAAATATGAGTGATGCTGATTTTAAAAATTGGAACAAAGCTTTTGAAAGATTTAGAGCTCATGTTGGAGATGTAAATAGTGTCTACGACAAATGTTTCAAAAGGATGCTTGATTTAATGAATCAGTCAATACACACTTTCTTTGACAAGCAACTCAAGAAAGAAAAAAGTGAGTCCTTGACGTCACTTAAGTGTTTCAGTCGATGTGATAAGATTTCTCTTGAGACTAGGGTTATCATTTCATGGGCATGATGAGAGTCAATCTTCTTCAAATAACGATATCTTCTTAAATTTTTGCAATGGTATGGAGATATTGATCAAGATGTTGGAATCATTATTTTAAAAAATGCTCCAAAAAATAAAATGATGTGTTCCCCAAGTATTTAAAGGGATATTGTTGATTCTTGTGCTAAAGAAACAATCAAAGCTATCATTGAAGACTTAGATGGAGATTATTTTGGAATATTAGTTGATGAATTGAAGGATATATCACACAAGGAACAATGACACTTGTTTTGAGATATGTTAACAAAGAAGACGAAGTAATAGAGTAATTTGTTGATATTATTCATGTTAGTGATACATCTGCTCGTCATTAAAGGAGGCAATCTATGTTTTTCTTTCAGATCACTCATTAAGTCCATCTCAAATTCGTGGACAAGGTTATGATGAAGCTAACAACATGCAGAGAGAATTAATTAAATGGCCTTAAGACTTTGATTTTGAATAAGACTTCATCGGCATATTGCATTCTTTGTTTTGCCCATCAATTACAGTTAACACTTGTAGTTCTTGCGAAGAAGGATTAAAATGTGGATGATTTTTTTTTGTTTAGTTACTAATATGCAAAATATTGTTGGAGCATCTTTTAAGCGCAAGAATTTACTTTGAGAATATCAAGCTGAAAAGTTAGAGGAGTTGCTTATATCACGTGAAGTGCATATTGGCCGAGGATTAAATCAAGAATGTGAGCTTCAATGTCTAGGTGATACTCGTTGGAGTTCTCATTATAGAACATCGGATAGCCATATTATTCTATTTCCATTAGTTATTCATGTGCTTGAATTTACTAGATGCGAGTGTCCAAATTATATTGACAGACTTGTTGCTAAAAGTCTTGGGAGTATGATTAAGAAATTTGATTTTACTTTTATGTTGCGCTTGATGTGGACAGTTCTAATGATGACGAATGAGTTGAGCTCCTCATTACAAAGAATGAAAGATATTGTCAATGCTATGATATTTCTTGCTCTTACAAAGTAAATTACAAAATATGAGAGATAATGAATTTGATTTATCAATGGGTGATGTCTCATCTTGCCTTTGCTTGCTTACTTCTAAAGTAAACCAGACTGAAGACAGTAGAGAAAGACTTTTTATTACGTTATCCAGAATGTGATGCCCTTTTAGTGATAAGCATGATATAATGATTCTAGATTTTAATGGTAACTACTTTCCAGGAAAGTCCAAGCGTAAATCTCTTGATGTTACATATAATCTCATCATTTGTGCGTTGACATTTTTTATGCCGTTATTGATTTGCATCTTCAAAAGCTTAAAAATTGTTTTGATGTTATGAATAGTGACTTACTTCTTGGTATGACTAGCTTGAATCCAGATAATTCATTTGGTGGTTTTGAGAAGAGCAGGATAATGAGATTGGCGGAGTATAATATGAATGAGTTTGATAGCAATAAACTTCAAGATCTCAGTTGTCAATAGTTTCGTAGTTTATGTGCGGGGTTCTAACAAGAGGTTCTTCAACTTGAAGGGAATTAGTGACCTTGCTAAAGTATTGGTGAAGTCAAATCTGCATCAAACTTGGTCACTTGTTTATTTGCTTATCAAGTTGACAAGTTCGGAGCAGAAAGGAAAAAAGAATCGATTTTTTTTTCAAAAGGGCAACAAAAAATAAAGTTCAAATAAAAAAGACAACATTTGGATAAAAGGCGAACGCCGTGAAATCATATGTAGTAAGGAGCAGCCTGATCCTTACAAGGCGCATGTAGGTGTGCACCTTGTAAGGTGCATGAAATGTTTAGTTGGTACTCTAAGTTGGCAATCCCAGGCCATCACCTCTCTTACATATTACTTGAAGACTCAATCCAGGAAATGCTGAAAAAAACCTTCCTATTCATAAACTCCTAGTGATATATGAACAAACTAGTCGGATTTAGGATTTTAAGGTTGTGGGTGCTCTAAAAATAGCGGAGTCAAAAATATAAAAAATACATGCTAACAGTGAGATTTGAACACTGGTTCAACAACACTAAAAGGGTTTTAAGCACCCACCCAAGAGCCAATGGGTCAATCAGATCAATGAATAATCATTTATTCATTGGGTGCTCTATGTTAATTTTGTACAAATACCTCTTAATTTCTACATATATATATATATTCCGTAACGAGGTTAATGGATGCTCGAGCACCCGGCGGACTCCATGTGGGTCCGCCCTTGAGCGTAAGATATTCGCAACCATTAGCAATAATGTTATTATTCATCGTTTTCAACATATGAAAAGTCGTCAAGCATAATTATGACTTTAAGACTAGAAGTCACTTTTTTGTAATAGTAATATTACTACTAGATCATTGTGACTTGTGATTATAAGTTATTTTTTGTGACAATAATATTCATAGTTTTACCATTTACTTTTTATTGACACATTCGAGTAGCTATATATTTATATTGTGTGATAGCAAGGTATTTTATGTTAAAGGAAATGATCACCCACAACCTTCAAATCATGAATCCGCCACTAGACTAGGAAGGAGTAATATACTATGTATATATACGTGGAACGCACAAAAAGCTCTTAGTGCTCAAGCATCCAATTAAAAAAAAAGAATATGACATATTTATGCTACTCATGAATCATTCTTGAGCTTTTATAATATAAATAGAAATAAAATGTTTTAACACAAGATACGAGAAAAAATAACTTTACAAACAGATGGACATGACTATTACATTGATATAATAAGAAGCTAAACCTTCTATACAGCACAAAAAGAATGGAATCCTCGCAGAAATATTTGGATCTGTACAATGTTATACTAATCGTGAATCATGATCTCCTAGCAGATTCTGCTTCATGTCCTCTATGCAATGAATCAGCTCGATCAAATCGAATGCCTTTCCATGAGCTTGTGTTTGATGAGTTGAGCAACAAGCCTGGAGCTGAAGAACAAGTTGTTGTAACAATTGCATCCGTTGAACGACTTATTTTGCCAACTAGCATCCCCGAAAACCTAAAAGAGAGCGGATCACAAGAAGATTTAGAACATAAAAAGATCATTTTACTAAAATCAGACAGGTGAAAGGGAGAGTTGGAGCAACGGTAAAGTTGTTTCCGTGTGACCTATAGGTCATGGGTTTGACCCATGGAAACATCCACTAATGGTTACATTAGGTTAGGCTATCCACATCACACCCCTTGGGTGTTGCCCTTCCCCGCTGAGATGCTTTACGCACCGGGCTGGCCCTTTTACTAAAATCAGACAAACAAAGGGTGTTCAGGAAAGACCTGATGGTAGTAATATCATCGGAGAGAGAGCACGCTGCTGCATAAATAAACCGCATTTGCCTGGACAACTGGCCAAGGAGCATCAAATGCCTGTACACCAGAAAGTTTACCAAGTTGTTTTCAGAGTGTAGAAGAACTTCATCTCACAGATTTTTCATTTAGAAGAGGCTATAAAATGTGTTGTCTCGCCGTTTTCAGCTATACCATAAATAGTTAATTGGGAACTAAAAGTAAAAAACACTACACCATTCTTCCTTTACTTTGAAGGCATGAATGCGTAGATCAAGGAAGAAGGGCATCTCTCAATAAAGGGTGTTCCCCTGTCGAACATTGATTTGCTTGTGAACAAGCCTGTGGTGAAAGTATGCCTACTACTACTTTCTGAAGATTTAGAAATTCAAGCACTTCATCTCACAGTGCGACAACGGAACCAGTACATCAAAAAAGAATAAACAACAAAAAGCATATATCCGTCCGTCACTACTCTTATGTCAATTCCATGAGCTTTCTTACACCAGTGTATCAACATAACTTTTTTCAACAAATATATCACCTTGAATCCTATTACCAGCAATAACTAATCATACTAGAATCAAAATGAAACTGCGGCATCTACATATAATATACATCTCGAGGTTTATCTTCATTCATCTCTGAGGTACATACCCAATGTTTCTAATAGACCAGCAACTCAAAAGAAAAGTTTCTGAAGCATAATTGCAAGAATAATATGACAATAAAATAGCAAGATACAAAGCAAATGAGACAACAAGTAGTAATACACAGAAGTATAAGAGACTTCCCGCCTACTAAATATTACCCTACCTCCCACACATAAAGTGCCACAGCACTTGGCTACTTACTAACCTTCTACCTTTTTTCTCGATCTCCAAACCTTCCTATCTAAGGTCATGTCCTCAGTAAGATGGCGTTGTGTCATGTCCTGCCTAATTATCTCTCCCCCAGGCCTACCTCTCCTTAACTCCTGCTACAGTTAACCTCTCTCACCTCCTTACTGGCACATCCGTGCACCTCCTCTTCACATGCCCAAACCATCTCAGCAACTTGAAAATTTTATAACAACAAAATTTGACAGCTATTTTAGTATGAATCTGATTTTACGAAACCCACCAGCTTCTTAGGGGAACTGCATTTACTTTTGAATGGTAGGAAATTCACAACTTTTTTTCTTGTGCCAATTTCATTATAGCACCAAACTTAATGTCATTTCAACACAAACACATGTATACCTTCAAAAGTTCTTCTCCAAATGCAAGATTAGAAAAAGAATACGAATCTGTATTATTGATGTCATGTACCTATCTACTCGGGCAGCAAAATTTTGAGTTAGCTGCCTTGCAAGTTTTCGAAGAAAGTCTTCATAGTCGCCTCTAAAAATTGAAGGCAACTTAATATAAATTTCTCATGAATAACCATTAAGGACTATTCAAATCAATGGGTACATACCGATGGTCTGAACTAAATCAATGATTGTTGAAAACAGCAGTTATTCCATCAATTTCGATCAAGGGAGCAATGGATTTTAAAGTGTTCTGGCGTGTTGTTAACTCATTATGGATCCTGAACAACATAAGGAATAAAATCTGGCAGATTAAACTTACTCGGCAAGCTTGTCTCACACTAAGATCATCCTCATGAAGATGTAAAACCATCGGTGGAAAAGCAGCATGAGCCTGACGAGTAGAAAAAGTGAAGATCATTTCTTGATAAAGTTCAATATAAGACATAAACAGATTAGATATTGATTAACCAAATTGCGAAGCGATAATTAAAGAATTTTTACACCGCGTACAACAAAAATGGAGACTAAAATAAATCATATCTCATTCAAAACTCATATGTGACCACGAAGATGTGGGATAGAAAGGGTATATCTACTACTCTTTTTTACCCAAGCAAGTAAAGTCTGATGATAAGTAGAAGAAAAGTATGAGCTCCTTCAAATATACAGTGAACAGATCAAGAAATAGGGACTGTAAAACAAAATATTCACTGCCAACGGAGGCCTCAGGGGAAATTAACAGCAAAGTTTAGTCTAGATTATGCTCCTCTTTTAGAGATCCCAACCGAAGGCATTAGATTGAAGGCTTTAAAATTAAAGAAGATCCAGTATAAATTATAAACAAACACATCTCGAAATTTCATGATTCAGTAAATATACATGAGGGACAGCTATTAGTGAAAAGTGACCTACATTGTCAATCAAATAAATATTGATCCTTCAATGAATAAGAAACAGTTGAATATGGAACTTCCTTTACATACACTCATCCGAAATGATAAAACCAACGCAACCAAAACATCCTCGTTTGAGACCATTCTTGACTTGTGATGTTGGATAAGAAACCTTATGATGCAATTAAAATTGATGAAATGTAAAAGAACATCTAGAACTATGTGCGAATGAGAAAAAGATACCAAATCAAATTTAGGTGGTGACAAATGGTTTAATGGGAGATAAGATACCTGCTCAAGAAAAGAGTCTCGTTGAGGCCCAATTCCATAATTGCTCAGTGCTCCAAATGCAGCATAAGCATTGGCTCGTATCTTCTCATTTATGCACTCCTTTTATGAGGCAAGAAAATAATGTTATACACTATGGCCATCTCAACATGCACTTGCTAATATTTCTAGTAATCTACAGTTTAGAAGATAATGATGTAACAATGTGCCTCTTTCCCAAGAGATAAACCACACATCGATATGCACTAATTTTCAGAGGCAAAATATAAAACCTACCATTAAATTACTTCAACTCTTTTAGAACTTAAGACTACAATTGTGGCAACCTATGTTGTTCAGACGGTCCAAAAATGTTGATGCATCCGTGTCGGATCGTCCAAATGTACTACTTTTGGAGGATTCGACATACACTCATCGGCATTTTTTAAGAGTCCGAGCAACATAGGAGGCAACACTAACAGAGTACAATATATGAGTGTCACTTATATATTTAACAACTTGCACATACACTTAAGGGGTTTAATATAAAATTCAAGTACAACTTGTATCAAGAGACATGTCTTGAAGCTTGAGAAATAATGCAAAATATCATGTTGCAAAAGACATCACCCTAGAATGTCCAAACAGAGCAGTGTTAGACAGTGTCCTGATACAAAAGTCTTTTTAACACAATGCCACCCTGTTATCAGCTCTAAACAAATAATTTGGAATGTGATACAACCAGATTAGTACAGTAATTCAACAAATTTGAAGCTATTATGGTACCAGAAAATCCAAAGTTGAAGAAAGTTACATTTGGATAGTGAATCAACTTACTTGGAGATTCCGAAGCCGTATAGAGAGGTCTAGGAGAACAGGTTCAACCGCATCCCTGGATGAGGACTCGGGAACCTACATCGTACAATGTCAGCAGAAAACATTCATGTGAAGGTAGAATATAAGATACTAACTAAGACCGAGCAAGCTTAACCATCAGCAAACGTGATACTACAGTTAACTGAACCGACTCATCTCAGTCACTGAAAGCTAATATCACCCCTAGGATTTGAATAGTATACTAGAGAACATGGATAGATGGCATCTGCAAGACCAGCAGGCAGAATGAGCCTCAACCCAAGAGAAGTGAAAATATACGGTACTTGAGCAATGATTACAGTGGCGTTCACACCTTTACTAATTTCTCATTCTTTCAGAGTAGAAATTAATCTGCGCCTAGCCATAAAGGAAAGGGAAAACAAAGGGAGGATTTTTTTTAAAACTAAAGCAGTAATCACGAAATGACGCCATGATATTATTTAACCAAGGAAATCAAACTGAACCAGAGGGACACCTAATGATAAAATCAGGAAACAAAGAAAGGAAATTCCTCGAATAAACATTCCTCCTCCTTTGACCTGAAGAAAAGAAAAGGAAAAGAGAATACTCTATGACCAGGAATACCTGGACAAGCCCTCTTAGACAGAGGCACCTAACAGTAGGAGAATCATCCCATACATGCCGGAAAAGTTCCTTCACCATCTGTTCTAATAGGGGACCAAAGCCGTCACTGCAGAAATTTGCATCCACAATCTTAGGAAGCTTAAGACATGAATAGGATTTGAGACCATCAACAAAAAAAATCACTTTGACGGAATAAAATATCAGTTAAAACACTTTTGAAGGGTGTAAGCTTAGAAAGCTTTCTATTTAGAGCCCGTTTGGATTGACTTAAAAAAAGTAACTTTTTAAAGTGCTGAAACTTATTTTTAAAATAAGTAGTTATGTGTTTGGATAAAAGTGTTACAGTTGAAAAAAAAGTTGTTGATGTGTTTGGCAAATAAGTGCTGGTAAACACTTTTTTTATCAAAATGTCTGAAATACCCTTTAAGTTGTTAACATGATGAAAAGTTGATTAATTTAAGGTTTTTATACTTTAAAAAAATTAAAACAAAATTAATTTATATTTTACATCCATAAGTAATAATAATAATAATAATAATATAATAATAATAATACTATAATAAAATAATAATAATAATAATAATGATAATAATAATATAATAAAATAATAATAATAATAATAAAATAATAATAATAATAATAAAATAATAATAATGATAATAATAAAATAATATTAATAATAATAAAATAATAATAATAATGATAATAATAAAATAATAATAATAGTAATAAAATAAAAAAAATATAATAATAATAAGAAAATAATAATAATAATTAAAAAAAATAAAATAATAATAATAATAATAATAATAATAATAATAATAATAATTCAATATGGGCAATTTGGAAATTGTATAAAAGAATTAAGGGCAAAAATGTAATATACTTGGTCAACATAAAAGGGCTTTTAAGTTGGAAAAAAAAAATCTCCCATCCCCTAGCTTTTAGCTTTTGGCTTAAAATAAGTCATTTTTGACTTAAAATAAGTCACTTTGATAATTGTCAAACACTCTAATAAATCAAAAATTGGCTTTTAAGCCAGTTTGACCAGCTTAAAAGTCCATCCAAACAGGCTCTTAGTTGTTTTTCCTCCGCACCTACTAGGTGCCTTCATCGTAGTTCGTTGTGATTCATTACTCGGTAGTGAAATGGGGATGTTCCCAAGTTGCCTCAAACCCAACTAGTAAAATTCTGGCTCCGCCACTAGTCATGGCTATCACAAAACTTGCAAAATCTAATCTTCGTTACATGGAAAACTCAAATCCAACCCCCCAAAAAAGGACATCATATCAATATATCCACAATGTGATGGCATGATCGAGTTGTCTTGCCAATGTCTTCTCTCATCTTAGATGTAGTATAACTACATGAAGAAAGGTTTAAACAGGGAAAAAACAAATAAACAAACAAAACAACCGAGAAAAATTGCCAACAAACCTAAGGAGATTTTTCAGCTGCTTCTTTCAAATCTGCAACAGCTCCCTCCCAATCTTCTGTTAGATGCTTGGCTTCACCCCTCTGTAAGAAATATGGTCTAATAGAATTCAGTCATCCTAATGTCATCAACTGTATTTGTTTAAAGGTTGAAACAGTAGAATTATAGAATACTTACCACTCTGATCGAGGTCTGTGATTAAGAATTAAAGAATACTTACCACTAGACCAATAATCGTTGTTGGTTGATTTGTCTATTGTGATTTCTGCTAGGGTGCAATCATCAACAAGAATCTTCCTAGTTAGAATATGAATGCAATTGCAAAAGAATTACAGAAGGATAATCATAATTGATAAGTGCTTATGTTCCTAGATGTTTTGATGATCTCCTCACAAGTGCAGGGACCTGGTCCTCTGCAGAGTATGAATACTCGTCCAGTGGTCAAAGTGTTGTACAACTGGAAAGTTGTCTGCGTTAGAAAGTTGGTGAAGCTGCAGAGTACTCCACCAATCAGAAGCGACGAGGTTGCGTGTTCATTGGATAATAACTTTTCATGTCTAAATATATCCAAGGAAAAACAACAAACTAATTCATTCATTCAAAGAGAGAAATATTTCCAGCTTCAAGAACAGCAGGGACTTGATCGATTGCTTCAAGTGCTTCTTGTACCAACTGTTATTTTGTTTGCTTGTAATAGTGCTTGCCTTGTAGGATTCGTTTCGTTGTGATAAGAAACATTTCAACTTGTGTGAATCATTGTGAGTTCTGAGTTAGAGTTAACTTGGTTCTTACTCTAAAATCTATATTAATCAAGATAGGATTAGTATAGTGGGTAGTGTGGTATTTACTCTAGCTCGTCTAAGTAATAGGAGGTGTTACTTAGAGTAGGGATTAGCAGGCTAATCTCCGTTTGTAATTGTTTTTTACTTTTGCTTAGAGAAGATTAGTGAAAAGCAGTTCTAAAAGTCCTGGCAGGCCAGGTCGTGGTTTTACTTCCTTGAGCAAGGAGGTTTCCACGTAAACTCTTTTGTCAATCTTTACTTTTCAGCACTTGTTCTTTACTGTTTTAGTTTCAACTGTGTTGAGGACCTGGTTCCATTGATACTGGTGGACGCATGCATTCTAACAAGATAATGATACAATGGTGAAACAAGAGGGCTAATTTAGTTAGCAGGGGAAATACTATGGAAATCACACATCTGTTATATGGAGATGATTCCTTGGTATTCTGTGAAGCTGAAGTAATGCAAATCAGGCACTTGAGGGCCATCCTAACAATTTTTCTTTATGCTTACATATACATGTTCTGTGTTGCCCAAAGCCCTGAATTCTTTATTGCCTTGCATTTAACTTGTATATGTTTACTGCTTCACCTTTTCAATGATGTCAAAAGGGGGAAGTTTTTGTTGTAAAGTTGGTTGTGGAATAGGGGCACTGAACTAGGGGGAACTGTGATTGTTAGAGGCACTGAACTAAGGGGGAACTATGGTTGTTACTGGTGCACTGACAAAGGGGGAAATTGTTATGTAATTGAATGAATGTGTTTGATCACTCACGTGAGGAGGTATGCAGGTTGTTTGTCATCATCAAAAAGGGGGAAATTGATAAGTGCTTATGTTCCTAGATGTTTTGATGATCTCCTCACAAATGCAGGGACCTGGTCCTCTACAGAGTATGAATACTCGTCCAGTGGTCAAAGTGTTGTACAGCTAGAAAGCTGTCTGCGTCAGAAAGTTGGTGAAGCTGCAGAGTACTCCACCAATCAGAAGCGACGAGGTTGCGTGTTCATTGGATAATAACTTTTCATGTCTAAAAATATCCAAGGAAAAAAACAAACTAATTCATTCATTCAAAGAGAGAAATATTTCAAGCTTCAAGAACAACAGGGACTTGATCGATTGCTTCAAGTGCTTCTTGTACCAGCTGTTATTTTGTTTGCTTGTAATAGTGCTTACCTTGTAGGATTCATTTCGTTGTGATAAGAAACGTTTCAACTTGTGTGAATCTGTAATGACCCGAGAGTACCCCCTAGTTGTTACCGGCGTATTCGACCTCTAAGAGGTCTTATACAGGCCCTTAGCATTCATCATAGCATGCATCATAGAATAAAAACACGGGAAATTTAAAACTTTTACTTTGAAGTTCAACTTCACTTCATATATGAAAATAGAATCTAACTTCGTCACAATGTACCATCTAGACATAGAAGTATCGAAAATGGGACTTAGCCCTTACATCAATAAGAAGTCTAGAAATAGAAAAGTACAACATTGTCTTTCAACATAAGCAAAAAACTAAACATAGAAGCTAGATCATAGGGTCTTGCCCTCGGACTTGAGGACTCACCAACTTGGGAAAGCAACTCAAAGTGTCTTGAGAAGTAAGCTTGAATCCTCAACGGCCCGAACCTAAATGTTAGGGGAAAAAGGAGACAAAATGGGTTAGTACAACACATGTACTAAGTATGGCTACTATGCATAAAAACCATTGAAACATGCATAAAAGGAAATTTTAATCAAAACATGATTTTTGCCAAGTAAATCCAATATGCACACAAATTAAGTATCATAGTCCAAACCAACATAATATCATCCCAACATGTAGACAACCCAAGTAATACTAGTGCAATGCAAGGAATAGAATCCCATAACCCTATTCAAAGCCAAGTATCACATTAAGCAACCTACTTCATGCATACATACATAAGATCATACTTCATCATAACTTACCATATTCATAATGATCATACATAACATAACTTCAACATACATAAGTCATAATCATCATAATCATAAGTGAACACTACTACAACCATCTCTTAGGATCCCACAAGTGCAATGTGCAAGAGAAGTCCCATACCCTCCCTTACACAATGAAGAAACCCTTAAGAAAGTCCTAGTAAGAGTTCACACCTTTCATACCTTCATTTAGTTTTACATTAGGGAGATATTGCCATAACCGACATAGACCATGAGAGCTACATGGAATCCGATGTTCTACTCCCACACCGAAAAGAGAGGGTTAACACTTGCCTAAGGTGTAACCATTCATACATAGCTATCTAGGTGGATCCACTAAGCTAGAGTCCTATGTGGGCACATAGTTAAGGGTCAAGGAGATTGCTTCTAGAAATCCTAACTTACTAAACGTGGGGATTTCCATCTCATGAGACGACACATACCGTGGGTAATCCGAACTTGCTAAACGTGAGGAAACCCATGTGGGGAGCCGGACTTACTAAACGTGAGACCCCCATCTCATTTACATGCCCTTTCGGTGCTAAGCATCTAATTCCCTTTTGTAATCATCTTTAGTCATCACATAAGTTCACATTAGCCTTTACTAGACTCTTATGTAAAAATCTTATCATAATAGCTCATAGGTGTTCAT
This sequence comes from Solanum okadae, assembly GCA_036553675.1. Lineage (NCBI taxonomy): Eukaryota > Viridiplantae > Streptophyta > Magnoliopsida > Solanales > Solanaceae > Solanum > Solanum okadae. The sequence continues at coordinate 8,825,713 of CM071686.1, read as the reverse complement.
AAGTGAGAGCAATCCTTTCACTTAGAAACACTAGCAAGTGAGTAAACCTTTCACTTTACATTACACTTTAATCATGATAACTACCTTTCAATCATATAGCAATCATACCATCACATACAAACATGCTTCATAGCTAATTCAAGTGTAGAGGGGTTAAGGATGAGGAAACTAGGTCATCAACACCACAACAACACATTAGGTATAACAACATTACAATCTAAGTAATTCACCTTTCATACTTGAGTTCAAAGGAGAACTAACCTTCATACCTTCTTGCCCTCTTTGGGCATTCATACTTCAATTACCATCAATTCATAATCAATACATAATACAAGGTAATTCATGAAGTAATAACATTATCAACATCAATATAATCAATTTACATATTCCATTCATAGCCTTCAAGGCTTCATTCAAAGACTCAACCCTAATTTCATAGAAATTATACATAACCTAGGGTAGAATCATTATACAAACATGAATTATATAGCATCACCTTCAATTCATAGCCTTCAATCAATATCCAACACAAACTGGGGTTAGAATTAAGAAAAGAAGGAGAAACATGGGTCTCATGGGGAATTCTTCAAGAAACCACAAATACAACATAAATTCATTCATAATTATTCATATAACATCAATCAAAGTCAGTTTATAACATCAATTTCACTTTAGAAAGAAGACCCACGTTTTTGGATTAAAATCCTAGAAATTGGAGATTTTGAAATTCATCTTGAAGGGGCCTCTTAGGGAAAGGAATCCCAAGAATGATAAACAACCATACCTTAGTTAATTCCTTGAGAACTGATGGGGAAAAATCGAAACCTTGCTACCCTAGATGAACCTTGGTCTTCTTCTTCAATGGGGTTCTTAGTTGAGAGAGTTTTGAGAAAGAATGAGTTTGACTTGTGAGTTTAGTTGTGAGTTAAAGTCTTAGGGTTAGGGTCTTATAGTTAGGTTTAGAATGGTAATTAGTTAACTAACCACCCATCTTAACCCTTAATTAAATAACTAACTTAAACTAAGATCCCTAAACTAAAAACTAAAAACTAAAAACTGCCAGGACTTACGACCCTCCACCTACGGACCGTACGTGGAGTTACGGACCGTGCTGGTCATCCGTCGTTTGGTACTGAGGCTCCCTTTTGGGAGGGTCAAGTCTCCCACGACTAAGAATGGGCTCACGGCCATGACTTATTGTCCGTCGACCAGTTTACGGGTCGTGAGTCTTGGTCTCGTCATTTGCTGCAGTTTTGATAGCTTTTGGGTCCATGTTTGGGTCCTCCTCAAGGACCCTCATAGGGGTCCTTGGGGGGTCGTACCCAGACGTTTTGACCCTATGAACATAACTTACCTAATTTAAACATTTTTACAAGATTATACCATCATACGACACTTTCAAACCTGCCCAAAACCTAAGGACACACTAGAACACATTCTTCTCTAGTTTTCGGACGTCGTGGTCGTTTCTTGACGTTAAAACTTTTCCTCTTCCAAACTAACTCAATTACATTAGTTTAGGTTTATAAACATCATTTTGACTATTTTTAAGTCATTATTAATAAGGTGAGACTCTAACTTAAGACATAGAATTTGCAGGGTGTTACAAAATCATTGTGAGTTCTGAGTTAGAGTTAACTTGGTTCTTACTCTAAAATCTATATTAATCAAGATAGGATTAGTATAGTGGGTAGTGTGGTATTTACTCTAGCTCGTCTAAGTAATAGAAGGTGTTACTTAGAGTAGGGATTAGCAGGCTAATCTCTGTTTGTAACTGGTTTTTACTTTTGCTTAGAGAAGATTAGTGAAAAACAGTTCTAAAAGTCCTGGCAGGCCAGGTCGTGGTTTTACTCCCGTGAGCAAGTAGGTTTCCACGTAAACTCTCTTTTCAATCTTTACTTTTCAGCACTTGTTCTTTACTGTTTTAGCTTCAATTGTGCTGAGGACCTGGTCCCATTGATACTGGTGGACGCGTGTATTCCAACAAGATAATGATACAATTGTGAAACAAGAGGGCTAATTTAGTTAGCAGGGGAAATGCTATGGAAATCACAAATCTGTTATATGCAGATGATTCCTTGGTACTCTGTGAAGCTGAAGTAATACAAATCAGGCACTTGAGGGCCATCCTAACAATTTCTCTTTATGCTTACATACACATGTTATGTGTGGCCCAAAGCCCTGAATTCTTTATTGCCTTGCATTTAACTTGTATATGTTTATTGCTTCACCTTTTCAATGATGTCAAAAGGAGGAAGTTTTTGTTGTAAAGTTGGCTGTGGAATAGGGGCACTGAACTAGGGGGAACTGTGATTGTTAGGGGCACTGAACTAAGGGGGAACTATAGTTGTTACTGGTGCACTGACAAAGGGGAAATTTGTTATGTAATTAAATGAATGTGTTTGATCACTCACGTAAGGAGGTATGCAGGTTGTTTGTCATCATTCAAAAGGGGGTAATTGATAAGTTCTTATGTTCCTAGATGTTTTGATGATCTCCTCAGAAGTGTAGGGACCTGGTCCTCTGCAGAATATGAATACTCGTCTAGTGGTCAAAGTGTTGTACAACTGGAAAGTTGTCTGCGTCAGAAAGTTGGTGAAACTGCAGAGTACTCCACCAATCAGCGAGGTTGCGTGTTCATTGGATAATAACTTTTCATGTCTAAATATATCCAAGGAAAAACAACAAACTAATTCATTCATTCAAAGAAAGAAATATTTCAAGCTTCAAGAACAGCAGGGACCTGATCGATTGCTTCAAGTGCTTCTTGTACCAGCTGTTATTTTGTTTGCTTGTAATAGAGCTTACCTTGTAGGATTCGTTTCGTTGTGATGAGAAACGTTTCAACCTGTGTGAATCATTATGAGTTCTGAGTTAGAGTTAACTTGGTTCTTACTCTAAAATCTTTATTAATCAGGTTAGGATTAGTATAGTGGGTAGTGTGGGATCTGCTCTAGCTCGTCTAAGTAATAGGAGGTGTTACTTAGAGTAGGGATTAGCAGGCTAATCTCGGTTTGTAACTGGTTTTTACTTTTGCTTAGAGAAGATTAGTGAAAAACAGTTCTAAAATTCCTGGCAGGCCAGGTCTTGGTTTTACTTCCTTGAGCAAGGAGGTTTCCAATTAAACTCTCTTGTCAATCTTTACTTTTCAGCACTTGTTCTTTACTGTTTTAATTTCAAATGTGCTGAGGACCTGGTCCCATTGATACTGGTGGACGCATGCATTCCAACTAGATAATATTACAATGGTGAAACAAGAGGGCTAATTTAGTTAGCAGGGGAAATACTATGGAAATTACAGATCTCTTATATGCAGATGATTCCTTGGTATTCTGTGAAGCTGAAGTAATGCAAATCAGGCACTTGAGGGCCATCCTAACAATTTTTCTTTATGCTTACATATACATGTTCTGTGTTGCCCAAAGCCCTGAATTCTTTATTGCCTTGCATTTAACTTGTATATGTTTACTGCTTCACCTTTTCAATGATGTCAAAAGGGGGAAGTTTTTGTTGTAAAGTTGGTTGTGGAATAGGGGCACTGAACTAGGGGGAACTGTGATTGTTAGAGGCACTGAACTAAGGGGGAACTATGGTTGTTACTGGTGCACTGACAAAGGGGGAAATTGTTATGTAATTGAATGAATGTGTTTGATCACTCACGTGAGGAGGTATGCAGGTTGTTTGTCATCATCAAAAAGGGGGAAATTGATAAGTGCTTATGTTCCTAGATGTTTTGATGATCTCCTCACAAATGCAGGGACCTGGTCCTCTACAGAGTATGAATACTCGTCCAGTGGTCAAAGTGTTGTACAGCTAGAAAGCTGTCTGCGTCAGAAAGTTGGTGAAGCTGCAGAGTACTCCACCAATCAGCGAGGTTGCGTGTTCATTGGATAATAACTTTTCATGTCAAAATATATCCAAGGAAAAACAACAAACTAATTCATTCATTCAAAGAGAGAAATATTTCAATCTTCAAGAATATCAGGGACCTGATCGATTGCTTCAAGTGCTTCTTGTACCAGCTGTTATTTTGTTTGCTTGTAATAGTGCTTACCTTGTAGGATTCGTGTCGTTGTGATAAGAAGCGTTTCAACTTGTGTGAATCATTGTGAGTTCTGAGTTAGAGTTAACTTGGTTCTTACTCTAAAATCTATATTAATCAGGATATATTAGTATAGTAGGTAGTGTGGTATCTACTCTAGCTCGTCTAAGTAATAAGAGGTGTTGCTTAGACTAGGGATTAGCTGGCTAATCTCGGTTTGTAACTGGTTTTTAATTTTGCTTAGAGAAGATTAGTGAAAAGCAGTTCTAAAAGTCCTGGCAGGCCAGGTCGTGGTTTTACTCCCTTGAGAAAGGAGGTTTCTATGTAAACTCTCTTGTCAATCTTTACTTTTTAGCACTTGTTCGTTACTGTTTTAGTTTCAACTGTGCTGAGGACCTGGTCCTATTGATACTGGTGGACGCATGCATTCCAACAAGTGGTATTAGTGCCTGACCTTTCAGTTTTGTTAACACCAAAAAAAGAAATGATCCTGAAGGAATGGCTGCTCCACCTAATATGGAAGAAGGAGAATCTTCTATTAGGCCACCGCGTTTTAATGGACAATACTATGGCTGGTGGAAAAACCGAATGCAAGACTACATCAACGCTGAGGGCTGTGAGTTATGGGACATCATCCTTGATGGACCATATATTCCTACGAAGGAGATGAAGGATGGAGAACTTACCACCACCGTTGGCAAAACCAGAAAGCACTACAACGAGGCAGATAGGAAAAAGATAGAAAAGAACTACAAAGCAAAGAAGATTCTGGTGTGTGGAATTGGAGCAGATGAGTACAACAGGATTTCTGCTTGTGAGACTGCCAAAGAGATATGGGATTGTTTTCAAACAGCCCATGAAGTAACTCAGCCAGTAAAAAAGTTTAAGGTTGATATGCTTACCACTCAATATGAAAATTTCATTTTGAAGGAAGGGGAAACCATATTTCAGATGAACTCAAGATTCACCTCTATCACCAACGAGCTAAGAGGTTTGGGTGAGCCTATTCCTGTTCGTAAGCAAATTTGCAAGATCCTCAAGGCGCTTCCAAAATCTTGGGAAAGCAAGGTGGATGCCATAACATAAGCCAAAGATCAAATGACGCTTCCCATGGATGAACTGATTGGGAATCTTCAGACCTACGAGATGAACAAGAAATAGGGGACGACTGTGAAGGAAGAAAAGAAGGAGAAGTCCATTGCTTTGAAAATATCTCAGAGTGAGGTGACTGAAGAGGAGGATGAGATGGCATATGTCACTAGAAGATTTCAGAAGATCTTAAAGAAGCATGGAGGCTTCCAAAAGAAAACCCCTTCCAACAGAACTACTACTGCAAATGATCTTTGCCATAAGTGTAGCAAGCTTGGTCACTTCATGAGGAACTGCCCCAGTCAAAAGCAGGAAACTCATGACACCAGACCGCGCAAGAGGGACCGGGTCCCAGACCGTGCTCAAAGGAAGGCACATGCGGATCAGTTGGTGAGAAAAGCCTTTGCTGTGTGGGGAAATAAATCGAGTGAATCAGAAGAAGATATAAAGAGTCATAAAGATGTTTCAATGATGGCCATTGAAGATGATGAAAGCATTTTCAACTCTATTTTCTCCTTAATGGCAAATTCTGATGATGAAGAGGATTCAGACAAGGTAACTCCTTTTGATCTTAAAGATGATCTAGATAATCTGCCTATTGAAAACTTGAGGAAACTTGATGCTCTGCTTATTGACTGTGTTGATGAACGAACCACTGAAAACTTAATGTTGAATAAAAAATTAAGTTTGTGTGAAGATAAGAATTCTGCTCTCATGTCTCAAGCTGCTGAAATTAGTGAAAGGATAGGAACTCTAGAAACTAGTAACATAACACCTGAGAAGAACCTTGGAAACTCAGTAGGTGGGAAGAGAAAGCTTAGTATTTTTGAGGAAGAACTGGAAGAAAAGCTAAAAAACTCTGAGTCTAAGCTAGTCGCTTCTCTTGAAAAAAATTCTCAACTGAGAAAGGATCTGAGTAAGTACAAGGAGGAATTAAGTCACTCCCTAAAATGGACTGACTCCTCTAAGATACTCTCTAATCTGTCCAATCAAAGTTTCAATGGAAAGAAACGGTTGGGACGCAGACCAATAAAACCTCCCTACAATCCCCATAGCAAATATATGTTTGTATCTGACAACCTTTTGTGCACTCACTGTGGTCGAAATAGTCATTTGAAAGAAAATTGTGAGAGTCTAAGAAAAGCTAAAGAAAGGCATGTGAGATTTGTTAGATCTGAAAATGATGTTAAAAAGGGACACAAGGGACCTGGTCCCCTGTATCGTTTCAGTAAGAACATCCTGCCTCCCTGGACAGAAAGGTTTCTTATCAGACCTCTTAATAATTACTAGGAACTCCGTCTAAAGTGGGTTCCTAATTCTAACAAATGATTTCTATGCAGAAGAGAGGAAGGAGTCAGTGTAGGTACATGGACAGTCGATGCTCGAGGCACATGACTGGACACACTTCAAACTTCCTCTCTTTGAAAGCACACCAAAGTGGTGGTGTGTCGTTTGGTGGTGGAAAGAAGGGCTCTATCCTATGTATTGGCAGAATAGGGAGATCGGTTGATAATTCAATAAATAATGTACACTATGTGGAGGGTTTAAAATACAATCTTTTGAGCATTTCACAAATCTGTGATAAGGGAAATGAAGTCAAGTTCATGTCTGAAAGGTGTGTGGTTACAAACTGTGCAACTAAGAAAATTGTGATGTCTGCAAAAAAAGTCAAGAATATGTATATTGTTGATCTTGATTCTGTTGAAGGAGTTAGCTTGTCATGTCTGAGTGCTCAAACTAATGATGCAAATCTTTGGCATAGACGACTGGGTCATGTAAGTACCTCTTTACTTAACAAGCTTGTTGCAAGGGACCTGGTGCGCGGACTACCAAAGCTGAAGTTCTCCAATGACAAAGTCTGTGACGCCTGTGCAAAAGGCAAACAAACAAGATCTTCTTTCAAGGCAAAAAAAAGGTGTGAGCACTATCAGACCTTTGGAACTTCTCCACATGGATCTGTGTGGACCTATCAGAATTCAAAGCAGAGGAGGTAAAAAATATATTCTTGTGATTGTTGATGATTTCTCCAGGTACACCTGGAATATGTTTCTGCGGAAAAAGGATGAGACTGCTGGAATTCTGATCACTTTTCCCAAAGTCATCCAATTGAAGATACATTGCAAGATAGCCAGTATCAGATCTGATCATGGTACCGAGTTTGAAAACTCTATACTTAAAGGGTTTTGTGCAGAAAATGGAATCAATCACAACTTCTCAGCACCAAGAACTCCTCAGCAAAATGGAGTTGTTGAAAGAAAGAACAGAACTCTGGTGGAGATTGCTAGAACAATGTTGATTGATTCAGAACTTGCAATGAATTTTTGGGCTAAAGCAGTTAATACAGCTTGCTATGTGACAAACAGGTGTCTTATCAGATCAATCATCAAGAAAACACCTTATGAGTTGTTAAATGACAGAAAGCCTTCAATTGCTTATCTCAAGCCATTCGGGTGCAAATGTTTTGTGCTAAAAAATGGAAAGGATGATTTAGGCAAGTTTGATGCCAGAAGTGATGAGGGAGTATTTGTTGGGTACTCATCTACAAACAAGGCGTACAGGGTGTTCAATAAAAGAACTCTTTGTGTTGAAGAAAGCATGCACGTCAAGTTTGTTGAATTAGGTACAAGAAATGAGAACAATGAGGACTACGAGTGTGAGGAGCTGATGAACAAACAACAAGATGATCAGGGCACAAAAGAGAAAGATGCAGAACACTCAGGAGGACCTAGTCCCTTAGGTTCATCAATGGAAATAGTGTCTCAAAATCCTGAAGAAGATGAAGGTAATTCTGATGCTGACAGAGAAGAAGAGATTACCAAAAAGTCTGAATGGAAACATCAATCTTCACATCCACTAGATAATCTCACCTCTCCACTTGACTCAACAATTCAAACTAGGTCTAAATCAAGAAATCTAGTTATACATTCAGCATTCATATCATCCATTGAACCCAAGAACATCAAGGAAGCTTTCAAGGATGTAGACTGGGTAACTTCAATGCAGGAGGAGCTTCATCAGTTTGAGAGAAGCAAGGTGTGGCACCTGGTCCCCAGACCACTTGACAGAACCATTATTGGGACCAGATGGGTCTTCAAAAACAAACTTGATGAACATTGAATCATTACTAGAAATAAGTCAAGATTGGCGGTACAGGGTTACAACCAAGAAGAGGGAATTGATTATGATGAGACATTTGCTCCTGTAGCCAGAATGGAAGCCATCAGAATCTTAATAGCATTTGCCGCTCACATGAAATTCAAACTGTTTCAAATGGATGTCAAGAGTGCTTTCTTGAATGGGAATCTGAAGGAAGAAGTATATGTCAAGTAGCCTCCAGGCTTTGAAGACGCAGAACTGCCAAATCATGTGCTGAAGTTAGACAAGTCTTTGTATAGGTTGAAACAAGCTCCCAGAGCTTGGTATGAACGCTTGTCAAAATTCCTTCTTGCAAATGGGTTCAAAAGAAGTAAAATTGATAATACATTGTTTTTGAAATCCAGAGGAAAGGAGTTGTTGATTGTGCAGGTTATGTGGATGATATCATCTTTAGAGGCACTACTGATTTACTTTGCAAGGAATTCGCTGATCTTATGAGCAGTGAGTTTGAAATGAGCATGATGGGAGAACTCACTTTCTTCCTAGGCTTGCAGATCAAACAAACCTCTCAAGGCATTTCAATGTGCCAAGAGAAGTATATCAAAGAGTTGCTCAAGAAATTTAATCTTCTTGAGGCAAAGGTGTTGGATACTCCTATGAGCACAAATGTCAAACTTGATAGAGATGAAAATGGTGTGGAGGTCAATCAGACCATGTATAGGGGAATTATTGGGTCACTTATGTACCTCACTGCAAGCAGGCCAGATATAGTGTTCAGTGTAGGGATGTGTGCAAGATTTCAAGCAGCACCAAAGGAGTTTCACCTGAAGGCAGCCAAATGTATCATGAGATACTTGAAGGGAACTCAGGACCTGGTCCTCTTCTACCCTACAGATGACTCTTTTGATCTTATAGGTTATGCTGATGTTGATTATGCAGGTTTTCTTGTTGATCGAAAAAGCACATCAGGCATGGCACACTTCCTGGGATCAGCTTTGATTTCATGGGGAACAAAGAAGCAGAATTTCGTGGCATTGTCTACTGCAGAGGCAGAGTATGTGGCAGCTGCATCATGTTGTGGACAACTGTTATGGATCAAGCAGCAGCTAGAAGACTTTGGTGTACTTTCAGACACCATTCCTCTCATCTGTGATAACACCAGTGCCATGAATATGGCCAAGAATCCTATCCAGCATAAGAGGACAAAACATATAGATGTGAGGCATCACTTTTTGAGGGACAATGTTGAAAAGCAGAATGTGGTGATGAGGTTTTGCAAAACTGAAGACCAGTTGGCTGATATCTTTACAAAACCATTAAGTAAAGAATTCTTCATCAAAAATAGGATGAGGCTAGGGATCTACAAAATCACCTGACCCCTCGACAGATTTGCACAAAGAAATCCTTCTTATTAATTATGTTAAGGAGGCCAAGTATCTATACTTGTTTTACTGCTTGTCATAAAAGAATTCACTTTCGGTACCTTAATGCAGGTATACACTCATGGTGTGTTTAGCTGAACGGAAGGTTTAATCATAAAGGAAGAGTTACAAACTGAAAGGAGGACATGGTCCTCATGAGGTGAGTATCAATTATACTACACTGTCTAAATGTCAACATCACTGCCACGTGTCACTCTCCTATTCATCGCATCAGTTTCAAAACGTCTTGTCATTTTTAATATCAAGGGTCGCCTCTTTTGGGACCCGATACCTTTTAAACTTAAATCTCTCTTGAAGGGTTACTATTTAGCTTCCCTCTCCTCTTCTAAAATTAAAAATCATAAACCTTCTCCCAAAAATCTCTAAATTTCTCTCGAAGTTCTATTTTCCTCCTCTCTTCAAACATGTCTATCACTAAGTCTTCTTCGAAAACATCCATCTCCCAAGAAGTTGAAAACCCCAGTTTATTCAAATTCTTTGTTCCCCCTCCTGAAGAATCTCCGTCCACCCCAGTCTGTGGTGTTGTAGAAATGGATGAATCCATCTCCCCAGCGTCCGACATCTTGGTCAGCCATGTTCTTCACTCCAGAAATATGTTAGTTTGCTCTCCTACTCTGGTTCTATCTGGTGACAAATCCCCAAATTCAGAGGCACGGTCTGTAGCAAAACCTAATGAGGGTCTTTTTACGGAAGAAACTAACATTGGTTCCCTGGAAGTGTCATCAACCATATCTGAGAGAGTGTTTGAAGGGGACCTACCTGAAGGAAAAGGTCCTGAATCTTGTATCCTAACTGGTGTCTGTTCAAAGCTTAGCCTCTTTAAGAAGTGATGTTCCGCCCACTTCTCTGGAGTATGAATTAGAGTAACCGGATCAGGTCCCTCCCAGAAGTGAGCCTATTTTTTACCAAACTCCAAAATCATTTGATGTTAGAAGCGATACGGAAGAAAAAGAAGAGATTTCATTAAAATGGCGCTCTAGGGGAATGCGTGGAGCAAACCATTCTCAAATAAATGTTTCTGAGTTGGAAGCAGTTAAAGGTACATCTGAGGTTGACATTGTTGAAAAATCTGCTGAACGAGAAAAGGAGCAACAGAGAAAGGGGAAGGGAAAGTTGGTATTGTCTCTCTCTAAAGGGGATAAAAGGAAGTATGTTACAAGGAGCGAAGCACAAAAGGTTATGGGAAGTGTTATTGCTGCAAGCAAAGCTCACACGGAAAGAAGTAGGAAGAGGAGAAGAGAAGGGCTTAAACCTGAACAGCCTGCCTCTACTCCATTGTCTATTGAGAATAGTGAAACTGAATCTGAAGAAGCTGTCAAGTATGTGGCAAAAAGGAGGAGAAAAGCAGAGGAAGAAAGGATTAAAAAAGGGAAATAAAAAAGGGGGAAAGAAATCTCCTACAAAGAGTGTGAAAGTTAACAAGCAAAAATCTCGTGCAAAGGGAGAAAAAGGAAGAAAGCAGTTAAAGGAACAAACCGTAAAAGGACCTGGTCCCAAGGTTAAAAATCAAATCGAAGAGAAGGACTTGACCAGAAAAGAGCGGGTAGAGAAAATGGAGCAACAAAAGTTCTTGAATGGTAGAGTCTTTGACCCTGACATTCTAACACAATTTGGTATGGGAAATTTGGTTGATGTTGTTACCATTCAAGGCTGGAATCATTTATTTGAACCACCAGTTCCATACTTACACGAACCTGAAGTGCGTGAGTTCTTCTATAAAATGGAACTATTCTTAGGAGGGAGGTGACTGATCTCACTAAGATTCTGAGCGATAAGGAGGTTGAAATCACCAGGCTGAAGTCTGAACTGCAGAAGGTCGTTTCTATGGGACCTAGTACCAGTGAGGGTCAGGATTTAACGCTCAAAGAGTTAAGGGATGAAAACACAATGTTGCTGAAGACAAATGTCTCTCTCAACGAGGAAATTAAGTCCCAAAACAAGCAACTGATACAGGCCCATTAGAGTGCAAATGAGCTCATAATGTTGTTGATGCGTACTTTTACTCCCTCCCCACCTCTGTCCTAAATGTGTCTTGTTTCTCTTGTTGTCTGTCTTTTCTTTTAAAGTTCCACCTTGTCATCACATACACTTGTGGCTCTTTGTTAGTATGACAAACTACAGTGGTCAGTATATATGATATGCAGCTCTCTTTTGTTTTGTCCCTTGTTCATGTGTGGTTTAATTTTCTTTTTATGCTTACATACACATGTTCTGTGTGGCCCAAAGCCCTGAATTCTTTATTGCTTTGCATTTAACTTGTATATGTTTACTGCTTCACCTTTTCAATGATGTCAAAAGGGAGAAGTTTTTGTTGTAAAGTTGGTTGTGGAATAGGGGCACTGAACTAGGGGGAACTGTGATTGTTAGGGGCAATGAACAAATGGGGAACTATGGTTGTTACTGGTGCACTGACAAAGGGGGAATTTGTTATGTAATTGAATGAATGTGTTTGTCACTCACATGAGAAGGTATGCAGGTTGTTTGTCATCATCAAAAAGGGGGAAATTGATAAGTGCTTATGTTCCTAGATGTTTTGATGATCTCCTCACAAGTGTAGGGACCTGGTCCTCTGCAGAGTATGAATACTCGTCCAGTGGTCAAAATGTTGTACAACTGGAAAGATGTCTGCGTCAGAAAGTTGGTGAAACTACAGAGTACTCCACCAATCAGAAGCGACGAAGTTGCGTGTTCATTGGATAATAACTTTTCATGTCTAAATATATCCAAGGAAAAACAACAAACTAATTCATTCATTCAAAGAGAGAAATATTTCAAGCTTCAAGAATAGTAGGGACCTGATCGATTGCTTCAAGTGCTTCTTGTACCAGCTGTTATTTTGTTTGCTTGTAATAGTGCTTACCTTGTAGGATTCGTTTCGTTGTGATAAGAAACATTTCAACTTGTGTGAATCATTGTGAGTTCTGAGTTAGAGTTAACTTGGTTCTTACTCTAAAATCTATATTAATCAAGATAGGATTAATATAGTGGGTAGTGTGGTATCTACTCTAGCTCGTCTAAGTAATAGAATGTGTTACGTAGAGTAGGGATTAGCAGGCTAATCTCCGTTTGTAATTGGTTTTTACATTTGCTTAGAGAAGATTAGTGAAAAGCAGTTCTAAAAGTCCTGGTAGGCCAGGTCGTGGTTTAACTCCCTTGAGCAAGGAGGTTTCCACATAAACTCTCTTGTCAATCTTTACTTTTCAGCACTTGTTCTTTACTGTTTTAGTTTCAACTATGCTGAGCACCTGGTCCCATTGATATTGGTGGACGCATGCATTCCAACAAGATAATGATACAATGGTGAAACAAGAGGGCTAATTTAGTTAGCAGGGGAAATACTATGGAAATCACACATCTGTTATATGCAGATGATTCCTTGGTATTCTGTGAAGCTGAAGTAATGCAAATCAGGCACTTGAGGGCCATCCTAACAATTTTTGAGGGCATCTCATGTTTACATGTTAACTGGCATAAGAGTTGCTTAAACCTTGTTAACCAAGTTACCAATATGCAGATACTTGCTGAGAACCTAGGATGCCAAATGGATTCCTTACCAACTAAATATCTTGGAATGCCTCTTGGTGCAAAAAATAAAGAGGTGGAAGTATGGAGTGTGATGTTGGAAAGAAGTGAGAGAAAGCTGACAAGATGGAGGAACCAATACCTACCTATTGGAGGCAGATTAACTCTCATAAAGTCTGTATTGGATGCCCTCCAACTTACATGATGAGCCTATTCCCAATCCCATGCATAGAGAAGAAAATCAACAAACTAAAGAGAGTTTTCTTATGGCAGGGGAACAAAGAGAAGCTTTTGTACAACCTAGTCAAATAGGATGAGGTGAGCCTCAACAAAATACGAGGTATGGGGATAAAAAAGTTGAAAGTACAGAATGTTAGTTTGTTGAAAAAGTGGCTTTGGAGATTCTGTATTGAATTTGGCATTATGGAGAAGATTCATCTCACGTAAATATGGTCTTCAAAATAATTGGATCACTGATGAGGTAACAGGTGCTTTTGGGTGCTCTATTTGGAAAACTATCAGAAAAATGTGGCCTTCTTTCGCCTCCAATATATCATTCAAAATTGGAGATGGCGTTAAAACTTATTTTTGGAATGAAATTTGGATAGGGGATAGGAACTTGAAAACTTTATTCCCAGGTCTATTTATTCTAAGTCTACAACAGATGGCTACAGTGGCACATGTATGGACTCCTTAAGGGTGGGACCTGATTTTCAGAAGGGCTCTAAATGACAGAGAGATTAGTAGAGTAGTTGGACTGATGCAGGTGCTGAACCCATTCCCAGGTGTCACAGAAAGACCTGACAGTCTAATATGGAAGTTACACAACAAAGGGAGTTTCACAGTGAAATCCTGCTATCCTGCTATTGGAATATGAATCATAACCAGAGAATGAGAATGGAGTGGCTATGGAAGCTAATAAAGGTGTCATGTTTCTCATGGCTGGTGATCAAAAAAGCATGTTTAACTCACGAAAGGTAGGTGTTATATGTGTGATAAAGAGGCAAAGATTAACAACCACTTATTCCTACATTGCAAAAAAGTTGTAAATCTGTGGCACATGTTCCTATATATACTTGGAGTTAGCTAGATAATGCCAAAAACTTCTTTAGACATGCTGAAACACTGGAAGGAATGAGCAGAAGAAGAAGATCAAAAGAGGATGGATGGAAATATATTCTAGCTTGCATCTGGTGGACACTTTGGAAGGAAAGGAATGAAAGATCCCATGACGGGCAAGCTAGCAGCATTCAGAAAATCAAGATGAAGAGTCTGAGTTTGCTGTATTTTTTGTGTAAACAAGCTATGGTGGGGGAGGTAGTAAGTCTAGTGGACTTCATAGGACAATTGTAAAGTTCTTTTTTGGGTTTTTGGTTATCAGGATGCCTTCTGGGTTGTAAATCCCACTTCATCAGTTGTTACTTGATGAGTTTTTTGGTGTGAATACAAAGTTACCTTATCAAAAAAAGAGGGCTAATTTAGTTGCAACATCATTGGTCACAATCAAAAATATCAATTAGTTGGTTATTAGGATTGGTATGGTTTTTCCAATAACAATGCATCACAAGATAGCACAACCAAATTTTAGCAACTAAAGGTGGAAATATTGAGAAGTTTGTCACTCTGACAGTGAGACATTACAACTACGCATCGATTCCAAACAAATTCCTACTCTGCTATTGCTAGAATTCCCACGTGAAGCCCCATCAGTGTTACAACATAGCCCAACGATCAACTGGAAAATTGAGTCCATTGAACTTTTGTCTACCTCAACCTTGACATATAGGACTCAAGAGAAACATTGACATCATTGTAGGCATATCCTTACATGGTATAATACTTTTTATCAATAACTTGTTTTGGGAGAAAAAAGGATAATGGAGGGATCAACACAAAAGAAAGAGAATGAAAGAGTAGTTCACCTTTTGTTGCAAGTCAGGGGAAATATGGATGACCAAATATTATTTCTAAATGTCACTATAGCACTGACATAATATTTTCAAACTATTTTATCTGAAATGACCACTCATGCAATCAATATAACATTGAAAGACAACAACATACCCAGAGTTACCCACAAGTGGATTTGGGGAGGGTAGAGTATACGAGACCTTACTCACACAAGGCGAGGTAGAGAGACTGTTTCCCATAGACCTCCAACTCGAGAAAATGTTTTCGAAAACATTAAAAGGTAGCTACTAAGAAATATTTTCACTATGTATGGAGCAAGAAAACCACATATTGGAAAACTAACCCAGAAAACATGGACAAAGCCAATATATGTGACACAATAGTAAAAAGACCAGAATGACAAAGGGTTGTCAAAAACTTTTAAGCACAATTTGGTCACCACTGATGCACACAATTATAGTTTGTAGAGTAAAAAAAGATGATCCATATACCCCGACGTTTTTACACCTACTTAAGGTCACAAGAAACCCCTAGCACAAAACCTTCACAGAAAGGATTGCACACACACACACATATATAGATGGATTCGTATGCAATGAAAATATCAGATAAGCAACAATAAATCTCTTGAAAACCAAAACCAAGTTTGTTTTGAGTCAAAAGGAAGGAACCTAGCTCACTTCAACTTGGACACATGGATTGTGAAAATCCTGACTCCGTCACTAGTCATGTATCAAAAAACTTACAAAATCTAATCTTTGTTACGTGCAAAACTCAAAAAAAAAACAAAAATTCATATCAATATATCCACAATGTGATGGCATGATCGAGTTGTCTTGCCAATGTCTTCTCTCATCTTAGATGCAGTATAGCTACATGAAGAAAGGTTTAAACAGGGAAAAAACAAACAAAACCATCGAGAAAAATTGCCAACAAACTTGAAGAGATTTTTCAGCTGCTTCTTTCAAATCTGCAACAGCTCCTTCCCAATCTTCTGTTAGAAGCTTAGCTTCACCCTTCAGTAAGAAATATGGGTCTAATAGAATTTGATCATCCTAATGTCATCAACTGTACTTTTTTAAAGGTTGAAAACAGTATAATTAAAGAATATTTACCACTCTGATTGAGGTCTCTAATGAAGAATTAAAGAGTACTTACCACTCGACCAATAATCGTTGTTGGTTGATTTGTCTATTGTGATTTCTTCTAGGGTGCAATCATCAACAAGAATCTTCCTAGTTGGAATATGAACTCAATTGCAAAAGAATTATAGGAGGATAATCATAATTTATACAATGGTGAAACAGGGCTGATTTAGTTGCAACATCATTGGTCACAATAAAAAATATATTAGAATAACTAATAATAATGTAAATGCAATATAACAAAGATTTTATATCAATTAGTTGGTTATTAGGATTAGGTATGGTTTTTTCAATAACAATGCATCACAAGATAGCACAACCAAAATTTGTCACTCTGACAGTGAGACATTACAACTACGCCTCGACTCCAAACAAATTCCTACTCTCCTACTGCACGTGATGCTCCATCAGTATTCCAACATAGCCCAACGATCAACTGGAAAATTGAGTCTATTGCACTTTTGTGTACCTCAACCTTAGCATATAGGACTCAAGAGAAACATTGACATCTTTCCGGATTGTAGTCATATCATTAAGCATAGGACGAAATCTCAAGTTAAGGAGATAACAGAGTAGAATTAACCTATAAAATGATACGTTGAGCAGTACGATCATCTTGACCAGCTCACATAAATCAAGCTAGGAGTCGTTCCACTTATCTACAGCTGAGGAATCAACAGTATACTAGTTGTAGGCTTGTCGTAAATGCTATATACGATTAGATAAACAACAATGGGTAATCAATTAGCTGTTAACAAAGAAATGGCTCTAGTGGCACGCTTCCCTGAGGACATGAAATAAATAAACTGACCAACTTTGATAAATACATTCAGAACCCAAAATTTAGCAGCAATAAATATATTCATTAAAATGAGAGGTTGTTACATAATCTTCGACAGAAGAAAAAGGAAAAAAGCATATGCAAATACCTAAGTGATTTAGGTGAGATCAAGCTCTCAGCATAAGCAATTCCTTGCTTAATGGTAACACATTGACATTGAGGGTTATATAATCCAAATGGTCCTCTAGATGTCGTGATTGTAGAACAAACGCATCCGAGACGTTTGCAATGTAGTAACACTTCACAATTCGCAAACATATATTTTGGTCTGGCTGAATGAAAAAGATTAGTTTCTTGTATTTTAATAAAGTTAGTCCAAGATTCCCTGACACCATAGTCGTTCATTATCCACAACTTAAAAGTGCAGTCCATGCCCATCTCCCAATAATTATACGTAGAATGAAAGCAAAGCATTCCTCTCAATACTGAAACACCACGGTCGATGTAGCGGAAACTGGGGCATACATGATACATTTGCTCCAATAAAGGTACCTCTCCATACACCTCATTTGAAATATTAAATGAAACAGTAGTATAATATCCAGAGAGTGACATACCAAGCCAATGAAATGCTCCATGTAGAAATGCCAAATAATCCATACCACAACTCCTAAAACCAGTAACACGCTCAATGCCAGTAGGATAACCAATTCTTCTCCAGGAACCACTTTTTAGAGAGAGAACTTCAATTGAAGTATCGAAACTATGATCTGCATTCAGGTTAATTGCAAGAATCTTATAGTCTTCACTTGTTGCATCATATCCCAATCCACATACACAATATACCACTTGAAATTCTGGATGGGGAAGTAGTATTGATTCTCTTGTGGATGGGTTCCACAACAAAAGTTCTTCATAGAGTCTTGCCAAAGAATCATAGAGTCCTCGAGAAGAAACAAAAATAATAACCAATCCATCACAAGAACAAAATAGTATGACATTTGTTGGTTTGCAGCTCGAAGGACAATCAAGCTTTTGTTCATCCTGAACCACTTGAACCGTCAATAAAGAAGAAGTAGAGAAGTTATACACATCATTCTTATCATAGAAGGATTCGGTAATAAGAAATTTTTGAGAATTTTGGTCATTCCTGGAATGAATATAATGTTTCATCCTAAAGTAAGTATCATTGATTAATGAATTCCAAAATTTTGAAACACATTTGAACCGAAGAAGAGACCGCACAGGTAACCTGCTGAGGATGTCCATCATTATTTCCTCTTGTAAGTAAATTCTTATGACCTAAATTGGACAAGTATAAGTTAGTTCAAAACAAAATTTGAAGCACAGCTTGTACAACGAGCACTCAACAATTGTATCTCACATATGAACTCACCTGATCAATCTCCAACTGGTCTGTATTATCATTTGACGGCTCCACAATGCTCTTCCCTGAAATTTGATAGGGACGTACTGATTTCTTCTTCTTCTTCTTATTGAATTTTTGGGTAGCTTCTTCTTCTCCATTACTAATAATTTTGTTGGATTTTTTCGTATTTATAATGGATTTCTTCTTATTTGGAGCTTTTCTATTTGCTAAATTTTCATGGCCATGGGAGGATACACACTTCTTCTTCTTCTTTTGTGCCATCTCAAATGGTTGGGTTTGCGCGCCCAACATTACAATCTTAAATATATATATTTTAACGAGATTAACTTGTATGCAGTATCAGTGAAATCCTTTTTACACTATCACTTAACTCTAAGGCACACAAAAGTTAAGTTTTTCAAATTTTTTTTACTTTTTATTTTATTGAACATAAATATTAAATATAGTGTTAGAAGGTAACTAGGATTCTAAATCTATTTTACCAAATTAGTTTAGGAGTCTATTTTTTGACTTACCGAAAATATTCTATCGTCATTCTTGTTTCACGTGCTAGCATTGTTGTTTCTTCATATCACCATCTAGTGGCGGATCTAGGATTTTCACGAAGTGGGTTCAAGATATATGTGAGCAGTGGCGGTCTCCAACTTATACTTGGTGTTGTTTCGTTCCTCAGGGCCAACGCCTTACTTAATACGCTTCCCAATTACAATCTCTGCTGGGACAAACCATAAAGCTCATCGTAATAAACCAGTTGATAACAAAAAGAGTTGGCAATAACAGATATATAGATAGCAACAGTACCCACTCTGGGCATGCCTGACTGAATCCACTTTGTTAAAATTTGCACCACACACCTCGCCCTGGGTACTGGTTTCAACTCATAATTAACTCCTCAAGCCACCAGAAGATCGATGTGAAAAAGCTAAGCCACCGGCCTGAAGTCGCAATACGACGACATTAGGAGTAAATCAATAGACATCAATGATAGATCTTCAAAAAGAAACGAAACAATTCACATAAAACATGATAGGGAAAAACCAATTTACACACAGAGGTCGTACTATGTCATGTGTTTATGAATCCCATATCCCATTTGATTGATTTGTGTCTCTTTCTTGCCACCTAGCTCTCCCTAATTTACCCTCTTTGTCGCCCAGAGAAAAGGAAATGAAACATTATACATACAAATATAACTATTTGCATGCATAATAAAAGTGGCCGCGGTACTGAGTCTGACAAGCATCAAATCATTCGCTTGGTCTGCACATTAAATAGCATGTTTTTCAATTTCAATCAGATGATCGTTTTTCCTTATCAATACAACTTCTCTTATCGAAAAATAAACCGCCTACACTTACTCTATTAGGTTCCAGGACCTTTCCCTTCAAAGCAACAAGTTCATTCACATTACAAGGATTTCCCACAGCTCAGCATCATAGGTGGCCTTCAGAATCGGTACCCCAGAAAATGTCTCGATGTGGCCTTGTTAAGTGCATGTAATTAGAGATTTCACAAATCTACAAAGCTTGGCCAACGCATTGTAGTATCACATTTCGGTTAGGCAAATAGAGAGCTTGGCCAAGCCAATACCAACTGCTCCTTGTGCAACAACACTCGTCCAACAGCATAAAGGTTGCTCTACAATCCTTTCTAGACTTCCTCGTCAATTAATTGCACAAGAGGTAATCCTCAAACCCATATAATGAAAATAAGTTGCAAAGCAACATATACATTCAGTGAAATTTATATCATTATTATTATTATTATGCAAGGTAAATAGAAAATGCTACAAATTTAAAATAATTCCCCAAAAAATCAAAGGTAATAACCTTTCATGGATAATTTCACATGAATAAAAGAGATCATGAAACCCTAGATGAGGAGCTTAGCAGCTTACGGGAGATAAAAGTTCGGATAGAGGAATCCCAAGTTCGACGATTATGGAGTCTGAGACAGAGAAAAAAATTTCCGACTGTTATGGAGTCTGAGACAGAAAAAAGAATTAATAAATATTAAAAAGAAATAGATTAGACGTTTAACTGGTTTGGCTATTATCGTTAAACTTATACTTACATGATTGTGTAAAAAATCTTTAAACAGTCTGTGCACACAAGTTAATCTCTATTTTAAGTATTTATCATCATTATGATAAAAATCACACTCTAAAATAATATGTCTTTGTATTTTTACAAAGTCAAACAATAACTTATCATGTTCTAATGCTTTTAGCTTAACATCATATCAAATCCATACATTTGAATTAAATATTTAATTTAGTGATATTTTTTTTAATGTATTTGAAAATTATTAAAAGGAATAGATTAAAATTATAAATATTAATATATTGACATTTTTTATATAATCATACAAAGCAACAAAGTCTAGTGATACACTTATAGATTAACTGTCACGCTCCGAGCCTACACCCTAGACGTGGCCGGCACAATCATCGATGGCCCCCAACGAACCCTTGACCTGGCTAACTACTTAGCGGAAGACTTACTCAAGTAAAATGGGGACTCTAAATACAAAAATTAACTCATAATGTCTCAATAATAGCTTACCTCAATAAATGTCTGGAAATAAGATCAATAATTGACTCAAAATCTCAAAACATCAACAAGGGAAATAGTGAGAGACGCCTCAACTTCTAACTATCTATGTAGCCTCTAAATACTACGATAGATGTTGGGACAAGACCCTCGACAACTTAACAAAGCAGAAATAATAATTTGAAGCCCTCCGGAAAGCAAAGAGGCTCACCAAAGCTAGCTGGAGTGCAAATGTTATCAACAAAGCGCCTGTTGATGACCCTGAACACATGTATATGTATCATAAAAAAATGCAGGTTGAATGACGTTAGTACATTGAATGTACGAGCATGTAAGGGGAAAACTGAGACATAGATAACTGAACTGATAACATGAGAAGACCATACTCACCTCAACTCAACTCCAATATGGAAAAAATAATAAAAGATGCAATATTTAAAGCTTTTAAAACAATAGATATCAACTTAAAAATGTATAAAAATACAATAACATACTATTTACTCTTATTTGGGATATTCTCTAACCGACAATCATCAGTATGAGCTATGTGATTATATAGTGTCTCGTTCACGCTGCCTGAACTGTCATATACCTTACCGGAGTATAGAACACCTCAACTAAGTGGATCCAATAAGCTATGGTTAGAAGCAATAAGGAATCGTCTAGTACGACCTTTTACCCATGGTGGCTACATGGTTTATGAGAAATGTGAGTTGTCTGAACTCATCCCCATATCGATGCTCAATACTACTCCCAATAAATATATATACACATGCCCAAATGTATAAAACATAACTCTTTCTCAATTTGAGGTGATTACTCAAAAGATCCTCTTAAAAGAGGTATTACTCTGAAACTTCTCTGAACTCACAAACTCATTTAGAAATCAATTGTTTCCTCTTTTAAAATGTAGAAGTGTTACATTTGGGAATACTTAGTTCCCTTATACTCTTTTTCAATCATGAATGCAACTCTTCTCATTCTCATACTTACTTCCTCAAGACTTAATTTGAAACTATAGTTAATCACGAAAGAATTCTCAAACTCAAAAGGACCTCTTGAACTTTCCTCTTAAACTCACTTCAATTGAAATGTAAATTTAGACATGTGATTAGGACATGTATGATCTCTCAAAGATTAATGGAGAATTTAGAAGCTAATAAAAGAAGAGAACATAGTCATAATTCAAAAGAACATGTTCAGAATGAAGCACAGAAGAAAAAGGGACCAGGCGACCCTAGCGTAACAGTGGTGCGTTGCGCCAAACCCAATTGACTGGGGCTGGGTTTGGGTGCACTGCTGGCACACTGCACCATACCCCAATTGACTGGGGCTGACTTCAGACGCACTGCTGGCACGCCGCCCCAGCCCCAGGTTTCCAATGGATTTTTATGCTCAAATTAGGATCCTAAATCATCTAGAATCGAGTGATTTCTTCCAAACTCTTTTATAATTTACAAACCCAGCATGAAACCATCGAAATTTCACACAATTCCTATCAAGAATCAGAACTCATACTCAAGATCATCAACTCAAGAAACTCAAAACCTCCATTGTTAAAGAATGAAGCTACAATCAAGAACTACTCAAGAATCTCTCAATAAACGATTTTATGGGCGGATTCATGGATGAGTTAGATGTATGGTGTGAGGACGAACAAGTCCATCACTGTAAGAAGCCTTACATACATGGAAATAACGATGTTCTTGGCAAATTCCTCAGTTCTTGAAAGAACGCTTGAAACCCTGCCCTTTTCTCCTCTTGAAACTCCGCTCTAAAATTCTAAATGTTTAGGAATGTGAAAATTAACTTAGCATATGATTAGACCCTTAACTTGGGTGAGAAAAAATGTTTTCAAGCTTAGTGGGGTAAGGAAAATACAAAAATACCCTTTCCTTAAATGGATGAAAAGGCTTAACTAGAGAGGTTCCACTCAAACAACCATAACTTTTTACTCGGGGCTCGGTATTTAGCAAACTTGACGGCTTGGAAAGAGGACTCAAAGACCTTTGATTTGATAGCTCATGGACCACCTAACTCCTTATGTGCTAAGACCATCTCCAACCCAACACCAAATTTTACACCAAATCCTTATTTGCTATTTTGGAGCTCCAACCCATCACCAAATTTTACACTTTTTTGGTGTGTGAATAGTGTTACACCAAATTTGGTGTAACACTATTCATCACACCAATTCACTTTATTGAATATTTTATTATTATTTCATTATACAAAACTTTTAATTAAACATTATATAAATTGTATGTTTTAATTAAATCTCTTGTATATTTAATTATTTTTATGTAATATTTTTATAATATTAATTTTAGATATAAAAGTTAGTTTTTTTATAAATTGATTTTTCTCTATATGACTTTTTTTTCAATTAAAATATATGGTGAATGTTTTAGAAAGAATTTATTTTATGAAATAAGAAAATATAAATGAAATAAGAAATAATTATATAATAATGAAGAGAGAGAGAAATATTCTTTTTTGATATAAAATTTGGTGCAATGGGTTGGAGTTTATTTACACTAAAATAGTGTTGACACCAAATTTGGTGTAAAATTTGATGTTTGGGTTGGAGAAGCCCTAAAAGATATGGCCGTTTGAAGTTGACCCAAAACTAAAAATTGATGGTTAACTTGTACGAACTTCTAGTTAGCTCTTTCGAAGTCCAAGGTGTTACATGAACATACTTAAATTCGTTGTCTTAGGAGTTTAACAAATAAAAATAATGACCTACTTGAACTTTCAAAAATAGTCAAGACTAGAAATATAATTAGACAAATATAACATAAGTTTGGTAATTACGATTCATAGCTACATGTTAGAGGGAGGAGAGAGGTGAGTGAGATTGGGAGGGAGGAGAGAGGGCAGAGAGTGGAGAGAGATGAATTGTATTTGTATATCTGTCGGATAATTGTATATATGTAACTGGTATGTTGTAATGACCCAGAAGGTCATTTTTGGATTTTTTCTTTATATAAAATTATTGTTTTACCCCTCTCGATAGTTGACTTGAATCATGTATAATTAGTGTGTGAAGTTGGTTGGAAATTTTGAAGTATCTGAGTATCTATTATTATTTAATTAGTGGGTAATTTCAGATCAATATTTTAGTTAATAATTAATGGGTCAAGTTCATGAGTTATTGAATATTCAGTACCATTTGACCCATATATACGAGTAAATTAGAGTTAAATGAGGTTGGTGTTTTTGAGAGTCAAAGCACGAACGAAAAGAGGAAAACTATTGCGGCGGGCACACATTTACCAAAAGGCATCATGGATAATTGAGGTAAGGTTTCTGTTTGATGAAAAGAAAATTGTGAATTGGTAATCATTACCTAGTAGCACTTGCGGTGATTATGATTGGTTGGTAGGAATGGCTATTACTAGTATATGTATGTTGTTCGCGTAGGTTAAAGTTCCTATTAGGCTCCTATGAGACAAAATAATTAATTTATGGGTTTATCTTTGCATTATAATGAGATAGTGAATTAGGAGATAGGTAATAAGTGTGAGTGGATTAGTTCAAAAGGGTTTCAGTTTTCCAATTGGTAGTTACGGTGAATTAACATATTATCTTGGTAATTTATTATCCAAATTTCTGTTAAGAATTTTCTTAAGCTTATTACATTATGATTCAAGGTTTGATATATTGGAACTTAACCCTAGCCTTGAAATTTGAAAAAAAAACATGAGAATTGACATGTTAATGGACATCAAAATTTAGGAACTTGATTTTAGGTTTGTATGAGATTTTGGGTCTACGCTAGACCTATAGTAATATGGGTGTTGTTAGTTTCGAAATCTTATTGTGGTTATCTATTTGAATAGATTGTATTGATTTGGAAGTCCATCAAAAGGGAAGATTCAAGTCCCAAAGTGATTGTTCGACTATTTGAGGCAAGTGGATTTCTAAACCCTTGCTATGTGTATGGAATTCGTGTATTTCCTCGTAATATGTGTTTGGGAGTAATGGGTATTGGTGATGGGTTGACTTGTCCACATTGATTAATTCTAATGATGAAAAAGAGGTAATAAAAGGCAATGTGATTTAATTGTTTGTGTATGATGTGTTGAGAGTGGAGAATGGTTTGAAAGACTTGTTGAATCATTGGTTTTGTTGTATCATGATTGTGTTGTTGTGAATTGTGCAATGTTATGAAAATGGTCATCTCTTAATTATTTGTGTGAACATGTCATTTGCATTGTTCTGAGACATGGCTGTGACAAGTGTTATGTGAATTGAGAAAGAATAAGAAATTAAAGAGGATGCACCATTTCGAGGGACGTATCGCACACCGCGATGGATACTATATTCGAAGGACGTATCGCACGCCGCGATGGTTACTATTATCGAGGGTTGTATCGCGCACCGCGATGGATGCATGGACAGATATGTCCCCCATGGGTCCCGGACTGAGAGACAACGGGTGTGTATCATTAGGTCAGACATGCATCACTATACTTGACATTGCATTTCATTGCATTGCACTTCTTTATTATTGGTGAACTTGATCTTGTGTGTTGCTGATCTTATGAGTGCCTTTCCATGGAACTTGTGACTGATGAATATTGAACTTGTTGTTGAAGATATGCAATTGTTAGAGTGTTGTTGTTGAGGATATGAAACTGTTGTTGTTGTTGAGGATTTGAAATTGTTAGAGTGTTGTGTTGAGCTATGTGCTTTGTAAACTGTGAACTGTTATGTTGGGCTGGTTTTAAGCAGGTTGTAGTTGTGGAGGTTGTAATTGATGAATATTGAGCTTGTTGTTGAGAATATATGATTGTTAGAATGTTGTTGTTGAGATATGTGCTTGTAAATTGTGAATTGTTGGATTGGGCTGGTTGTATATAGGTTGTAGTTGTGAAGGTTCGGTTGGGGTGTAAGGAGTACTCGTGTTCTATCCCCTTAGCTCGTGTTTAGAGGTTTACTTGCTGAGTACCGTGTGGTTTGGTACTCACCCCTTGCTTCTACAAATTTTTGTAGGTTACGAGCCTGGATTTTTGTGGTACTTGTCATTCTCTTCTTTTCCAAGGCTTCTAGGAGATTTGTGAGGTAGTTGTTTGTCTTCTTAGCGATCCTTCTTACTCCTATTTATGATCTTGTTCTACTCTAGAAACAATGTCATATCAGACTTGTATTTTTCTTTTGATTCAATTGTAATACTTTAGAGGCTTGTACACGTGACAACTAGATTTTGGGGGTATATTTGAGTTTATTATAAAAAAAAATTCACATTTTATTGTAATGGTTGAGTTTTAGGCTGACTTGTCTTGGTGGGTTAAGACGAGTGTCATCACGTCCATTTTTGGATCGTGACATATATATATATATATATATATATATATATAAAATAATAGGTTGTGATTTATTTATTTTTTTGATCTTTTCCTTTCATATGCTGACTTTTTTGTGATTGGAGATGAATTAAGTAATAATAATATTCTAACACAAAGTTGAGTTGAAGATTTCCTTATTAATTGAGTTTTCATATAAGATTTTACTTGATCCTACTTCAAACGACCATATCTCTTAGAGTATAAAGAGTTAGGTGTTGATGGTGATCAATGGTGTTGTCAAAAAGAAAATGAGAATTATCCTGAAAATATGTTAGAAAATTTTGATTTTTTTTATTTTGAAAAATGGATGTTTGAAGGTTAAATGAAAAATCAAAATTGGAGTGGCTATTGTTTTTTACTAAATGGGAAGGAAACTTATAGAGGTCAAAAAGTAAATAAAATAAAGGGAAAAAGGTCAAAAATGGCCTTAAACTATGTGAAAAGAATAAAAATGCCCTCCGTTTATAGTTTGGCTCAAAAATGCCCTTGTCATTAATACTTTGGTTCAAAAATGCCCTTGTAGTCAATTTTTTAGTCCAGAAATGCCTTTATAGTTACTAAATGGGTCAAAAATGCCATTTTCCGAATACATATATTATTATTTTTCTTTTTCAACACATCTTCTTCCTAATTAAAATATTATTTGAGAACCATGTTCTTGTTTTCTTTCTTTTAAAATCACTTTAACAAATAAAAATGTAAGAAATATTTTTTTTCTTCTTAATCTCATTTTATCAATTAAAATAGAGTAACTTCATGTACCCTTTCAACAAATAATATGTGTCATATATATAAGATCATAGTATATCCATCATTAATTTATATTTATATAACGATAAAAAATAATTATAATAAAATAAGAAAGATTTTTATTTTTTATTTTATTTTCTGAATCGAAGTAAGATAAACATTTGCTAATTTTTAAAAATATTATTAGAAAAAAATGTGTTAAAAATAAAATAAACAGTATAATTATTTGAAAATAAGTATTTTTGACCCATTAAATAACCATAAGGGCATTTTTGGACCAAAGTATTAACGGTAAGGACATTTTTGGACCAAACTATAAACGGGGGCATTTTTATTCCTTTCGCATAGCTTAAGGGCATTTTTGACCCTTTTCCCTAAAATAAAAATTCTTATTTTTTAAAAGTAAGGTGTTTGTCTAAATTTTTGGGAGAAAATAAGTATATTTGTTTTGCTCTTATCCAATTAGTTCCAATTAGTTCTTTTTATTTCACATTTTTGGTTTGCTTTGCTGTATAGATAGTATACTTTTGTGTTTTTAATGAAGAGGCTTACATGCCTCACTTTCAAATTAAAAAAAAAAAAACACACTACATCTAAAGATAATATATATTATTAGATACTGTTATATTATTTGTGAACGATACAAAATATAACATTTATAGGAATTTATCGAAGAAAGTATCATTTGTGATCATTTCGGTTTCATCAAAGGAGATTGTTGGAGAATTATATAGTTGTAAATTTACTTTTGCACTCTACAACCTCTGTGATGTTGTTGTGTCACGCCCCGAGCCTATATCCTGGGCGTAACTGGCACTCGAGAACCATTGTTGGTTCCAAGCGAACCCTTGGCCAGTCTCATTACTCAACGTAAGACTTACTCAAGCAACATGAAAACTCCAAATGCATAAATAACTTTAAAAACTCAATTTAAACTCAACTCCAATAATTTTTTGAAAATAATTTAACAAGTATTAGTTAAATGTCTCGTGACCTCAACACATTACAAAAACAAAGGAAATAATGATAGACTCCTCGACCTTTAAACCATCTATGAAGCCTCTACTATTACAGAAGGATTATCGGGACAAGACTCACGACATCCTAACAAGCTAAAAAGTAAAAGTGGAACCCTCTGGAAGCAAGGAGGCTCACCAAAGCTAACTGGAACTGCAAGTGGTATCAACGGAGCGTGTGTTGATGACCTTGAATACATGTATCTGCATTATGAAAGATGCAGGCCAAATGATGTCAGTACATTGAATGTAGAGCATGTAAGGGGAATTCTAAAGCATAAACATAAGGTTGAAATGATAAAAAGGGAACATACTTACCTCGTCTCATCTCACTCAACTCGATTCAACTCAAGAATACTCAACTCAAAGATACTCAACTTAAAGATACTCAACTCAAAGATACTCGACTCGACTCAACTCAAGGATACTCAACTCAAAGATACTCAACTCAACACAAGGATAAAGCAACACTAAAAGATACAATATATAGAAAACTTTTAAAACCGTAGATAATAACTCAATTGCATGTAAGAATACAATAATAACTCTTATATGGGAGATTCTCTAACCGACAACCATCACTATGAGTTATGTGATGATACAGCGTCTCACCCACGCTGCTAGAACTGTCCTGTACCTTGTCAGAGTATAGGACATCCTCAACTAAGTGGATCCACTAAGCTATGCTTAAAAAGTAATAAAGAATCGTCTAAAAAGTATGACCTTTTACCCATGTTGGCATACATGGTTTATGAGGACTTTGAGTTGTCTGAACTCGCTCCCATATCGGTGCTCAATACTACTCCCAATAATATAACTCAAGCTCATATGTTTAAAAACATTTAATCATCCTCAAACTTTGAGATTATTACTCAAAAGGTTCTCTTAAAAGAGATTATGCTCAAAAACTCCTCATGAAGTACTCATTTGGAAATCAAGGTTCCATCTAGTTTATAAATGTAAAATATTTACACTTGGGAATACTTAGTTCCCTTATATTCATTTTGAAAACATGAGTCTTAACTCTCCTCATCCTCATATTCATTTACTCAAGTATTTAAATAAATTATAAATAATTGTAAAAGACTTCTCAAAATAGGGTTCATGACGAATTATGGACGTGAACGACTCAATTAAAGGGTTTCAATACCCATATATAGAATTCAATACTCGGAACTCAATAACTCCATAACTCCAGAACTCAATGATACTTCTCATCTCAAGAATGTTCGACTCATAAGGTTCATGCAGAATTATGGGATGAACGACTCAACTCTAGGACCTCCATGAATAACACATAGTAATCCCATAATTAGGAATATAGTTTCAAAAGGGTTAAGAGCTCAATACTCAAGAACTTGAAACTCGAAGATACTACATCTCTCAATAATACTCAAATCATAAAGTTCATGCAAAATTATGGACATGAACGACTCGACTCAAGGGTCTAAATGACAATATATAACTCATGGGTACAACTCTTCTCATTCTCATACCTACTTCCTCAAAACTGTCACGCCCCGAGCCTACACCCTGGGCGGGACCGGCACCCGGAGACCATTTTTGGCCCCAAGTGAACCCTTGGCCTGGCTTTCTTAACTCAGCGGAAACCTAACTCAACAGAAAACCTAATGCAAACGCAAGGTTACAAAACAACTTAACTTAAAACATCTGGCCACAAAGGCAACTCGAGTCTCAAAATAGGATATTTACATATATACATAGAAGAGAGACTCAAAACTAACTGACTGACTGTCTATGAAGCCTCTAATATACTGAGATGGATGTTGGGACAAACCCCGCAACATCCTAATAGAACAAAACTAAGTACACAAAATAATTGGGTCCTCCGGAATGCAAGGAGGCTCACCACTGACTCTGGAGTGCTCAGCTGGATCAACGACGTGCTGGATGTTGATCCGGGGTACCTGTATCTGCATCATAATAAGATGCAGGCCAACTGGCATCAGTACATGGAATGTACGAGTATGCGAGATGAAAAGCTAAACTACGACTTAAGCTTGAAAGGAATACAAGAGAACACTTACTTTGGCCCTGTACGACTCAAGAATAACTTAACTAAACTCAACATATATATATAAGGCAATAAGATACATGCGATATATAAAGCTTTTAAAACATTTCAAACAACTTAATTCATTAATGATTAAAGCAATAACAACTCAACTTTATTTATATAAAAGTAATATAAATTTAATGGGAGATTCTTTAACCGACAACCACCACTATGAGCCCTAGTGGTGGTACAACGTTTTACCTCACGTTGCCCAAGGACCATCCTATACCTTGCCGTGATATAGGACCTTACTTTTGCTTAGTGGATCCACTAGCCTAATCTTACGTGATCATCTAAAAAGAATGATACGTCAAGTCCTATGTTGGCGCATGGTTCTTATGGAGAGTTGAGTTAATATGAACTCGTGTCCCCAACTCGGTGCTCAATACTACTCCCAAATATACTTTGGCTCATAAGTGTCTTTTAAACACATTTTTCTTTAATTGAGATAATTACTCAAAACTTAGCCCAAAGGCTCTTTTGGAAAACATGGTTCCCCTCTTACTCAAATGTAAAACATTTATAAACCTCTTTGGGAATACTTAGTTCCCTAATAGTTTTTGAGAAATTTACTCAACTTTATGCTCTTGATTTAACTTAAAACTCGAGACTCTTTTCTTGACTTGGAACTCTACACTCTTGCTTGACTTTGAAACTTGAAACTAAGTTAAAACGTTCAATAACGACTCTTGAAAAGCTTGGAGGACTTGCTTGGACTTACTACTTAACTTTACTTGACTTGACTCTAACTTCACTTTGACTTCGATCCTGACTTGCCTCGGATTGAACCATGGATTCAAGGTACATGATCACACGTATTTAGATGAGTTCGGGATGTTTAGAAACACTTTGGAGTGTTGGAAACAACTAGGAAACATAGGTACAATACCTAGGAACATGCATGAAAAAGTGTAGAAAGAGAGGGGGAACTTGGTGTCCTTGGCGCTCTGCAAGGCGCGGAGCGCCAGCCCTTGAAGCTCAGAAAGCACATGTTGGCGCTCTGAGAGGCGCGCCGCCCCAAGGGCTGGACCTCAGAGTCCCCTTTGGGGCGCGCTGGTAGGCGCGACGCGCCAGACCCTTCCCCAGAAAACCCAACTTTTCTCCCTCTTTTCTCCAACTCTAAACCTCTCTAACCTCAATGGATTCAACCCCAAACATTAAGGATCATAAAACCCCTCAATATACAAGAGATTCAACTCAAACACACAACCAAATCATATCCCACAACCAACAACTTCAACAACACAATCAATAACATCAACAACACAACCCAACAACTTCAACAACATATCCAATCTTTCTCAATAATAATGAGTTTGGTGTGTGGGGGAAAGGATCAACCCACACTAATAACTCACATACCTTGATAGGGATCACCCCCGACGATATCCACGACGATCTTTGACGGAAACTTGTTGATCTCCTCATTCTTCTCTTTCTTTTTCTCTTCTTCACTCAAGAACCCTAACTCTTTTCTCATTTAAAAAGGGGACAAAATGATCCAAAGATCAGCCTAACACAACAATATAATCCCAAAAGAAATGGCTAGGGAAAAGACCAAAATTCCCTTAAAATTTCCGGACGGATTCCCTGCCAACTGCCCAACTTTCAAAGGGCATAACTCGCTCATACAAACTCGGAATTGAGCAAACTCGCCGGCGTTGGAAAGATCATTCCACGAGCTTCGCAAACATAACTGTAACTACTCCTAAATCATCCTGAGCTAGGAGTTATGACT
Source organism: Solanum okadae (assembly GCA_036553675.1). Taxonomy (NCBI): domain Eukaryota; kingdom Viridiplantae; phylum Streptophyta; class Magnoliopsida; order Solanales; family Solanaceae; genus Solanum; species Solanum okadae. Next base: position 8,793,808 of record CM071686.1, on the reverse strand, counting down.
GCTCAAAGTTGGCCAAAAACTCACTTTTTCCCATACTAGCCAAATTTCCAAAATTTTAAATTCTTTCCAAAAATGAAAATTTCCCATTTCTAAGCCTCTTCAATTATTTCACATTGCCGGATGTTACAAAAACTCAAATCGATAGTTGATTCAAAGGGATTCACAATTTGACTCAAAGACTTTCTTGGACTTTCCTCTTAACTTTACCTTGAATTTGGAATGTGAATTCAAAAGTTATGATTTGGATATGTATGATATCTCAAGGATTAATGAAGATTTTAATAGTTAGTATCAAGGAAAGAACGAACACACGATTCAAGGAACACATACGGAACAAAGAACGGAGGAGAAAAAGACCTGACGACCCTGGCACACTGAGTGGCGCATCGCTCCAGGGCCTAAACTACTGAAGTCAGTCCTTGAGGCACTGCTGATGCGCCGCGCCAGGGCCTAAACTACAGAGCAAAATTCCTGGCGCTATGGATGGCGCACCACCTCAGGCGAAAAAATCTGACGAATTTTTCTTCTCAATTTCATGTCCTAACTCATCTAGAATCAAATGATTTCTTCCAATTCCTTTTAGATTCTTAAACCCCAAAACATTAAAACGAAAACCCACACAAATTTCATAAGAACAACACTCATTCGCAAGACCCTCACCTCAAGAACTCAACAAGAATCCATTGTTAAAGAATGAAGTAAAACCTTAAGAACTCCTCAAGAAACAGTTCAATATACTCAATCTCATGAACTAATTTATAAAGGAAACTCATGATTGGCGTGAGGGTGAACAGACCCATCACTATGAAAATTTACATACCTCAAAGAACCATGTTCTTGGCGAAAATCAACGAATCTTGAATGAACGCTTGAAAACCTCGCTCTAAAAATCCTAAGTGTTTGAACGTGAATGGGTGATTAGAATCTGATTAGACCCTTAATTTGGGTGGGGGAAAACTTGGGTAGGCCTATTGGGGTAAGGAAAAGACCAAAATACCCTTTCCTAAAACGGATGAAAAGCCTTAACTAGAGAGGCTGCACTCAAACGAACATAACTCCTTCATCCAAGGTTGGAATTTAGCAAAATCAACGGCCTTGGAAAGAGGACTCAAAGATCTTCGATTTGGTAGCTCATGGTCCATCTAACACTTTATGTGCTAAAAGTTATGGTCGTTTGAAGTTGACCCAAAACTTAAAAGAACTTGCGAATGACTTGAATGAATTTATCTTCAGTTCTTTTTTTGGAACTCGAGGTGCTACTTCTAATGACCCTAACACCTAAGAAAATTTAAAATTTCTCGGTAAAATCTTATTCAGTACACACGAAGAATGGTTCGAGTCTTAGCTCAAAAAATTTCGGGGTGTTACATGTTGAATACTAATTTAAAGTCCTTATGCACAATAAGAAATTTGGATTAGCACCATTTAACTTTCCATTTATAATGTAGTAGCTTTGATTTAGTTCAAAAGATTTTCTCAATTTGTGAACGTCTCTATTGAAAAGAGTTACTTGTATTTTTGCTCCCTATGGGCATGATGAATAAGTATTGAAGTCACTAAAGTAGGCTACATACTAACTAATGAATGTAACACACTACTAAAATAAAGTTACCTCTTCATCAACGAATATTAGTTGCCAACGAATACCTTCACCATTAACATTTTTGTAATCTTTTGTTAATCCACGACGAATGACTAACACTTTGATCATGCATGTTGTTGCAGATCTCTTCAACTTGCTAATAGGTATACATTTGTCTCCTAGATCTTCTAAACTTGTCATTGTAATCATGTAGTAGCTACCACGTACTAACACAATATCTATTTATGAAATAGAAATGGTTAATCTTTGTCTAATTAGTACCATTTAAATGTCATTTGATAATGATATTAAAAAATGTTATATGTTCCAAATATATACTAATCCTTGAGGTTCGATTTGAAAAGTAGGCAACTTCAACTAACAATTGAATTATATATCACATTAATTTGAAGACTATTGCAAGAACAAAGTCGAGTAGGGTTATCAATCTTTGGGGTGGCGTACGCAAGAAACCTGTTAAAACATGAATTAAAACAAAAACAAAATTGAACTAACAAATAGAAAAGGTAATTTCAAGTTGAATTAGGTGTCATTTGTTCAAAAAAATTATATAGTCCAAATAAATACTAATAGTTGAGATTCAATTAAAAAGTAAGCAACTACAACTAACAATAGAATAAAATATCACATAAATGAGAAATATTGCAAAAACAAAGTCGAGAAGTGTTATCAATGTTTGAGGTGTAGTATGCAAGAAACTAGGGGTGTACATGACCGGGTTGGTTTGGGTTTTTCAAATATCAAACTAAACTATTTGTGTAAAAATTTCAAATTTATAAACCAAACCAAACTAATAAAATTTGGATTTTTTCGGATTTTTCAAATACCAAACCAAACTAATAAACCTCGGATTTTTTCAGATTTTTGGATTTTTTCAGTAAAATTTGCATACAAACATATAATTAACTTGTGTTCCAAATATTTTTTTAGTCCAACCAAAATACAATTATCTAAGGTGTTTCTTAAGAAAATAACACAAAATATGAGATGAGTGATGACACTAAAATATTCAATAAAAAATAATAATGAAATCATCATATAAAAAAATATTGCAAAGTCATAATGAAAATGATCATAATTTAAAAGTATTAAATCATGCTAAAATAAGTTTAATAAGTTTTAGTTACATTACTAAATATTTAAGGAAAATTAAAATTAGATTATGTATTTTAATTGTCTAAATCAATGTAAAACTAACAAATATTCAATATTATTGTCATTCTTAGTGTTGAATTGATTTTCTTTTTGCATTAGTATTGGTTTGATTTTGATTTAAATTTTATTATAATTATCAACATCTATGAACTATAATCTTTATTGGACCATTCCGAATTCTAAGTTTTAAACTTGAAATAATACATTAAAAGATAAAAACTATGAAATAGTATAAGAAATATTTTAAAATTATATCAATGTAAATATTTTTATGTATAAAATAAAATTTTAAAATTACATATATAATGTCGGGTTGGTTTTTTTTAGTTAAAACCAAACCAACCCAAATATAGTCGGATTTTTTTCTCAATACCAAACCAAGTCCAACCAAACCACTAGTCGGGTTTTTTGTTCGGTTTGCGATTTGGTTCGGTTTTCGGTTCGGTTTTGTACACCCCTACAAGAAACCTATTACAAATAGGGAAAATTAGCAAATTAGTAAACATTCCTAACATAATTATTAAAAACACCTACACTTTAAAATAATTATTAAAAATATCAATATGTCAATATTTTAGCCAGTATAATGTTCCTAATATAATTTATTTACCTTCCTTTTTTCTCAAATTAGTCCCACTTTTTGACCCCATTCACTGCTTCTCTCTCTAATAATCCCCCTGCTATTAGGGATGTCAAATGGACGGGTTGGGTTGAAATTAGAGATATTAAAATGGGTTGAAATAGAAATCGGGTTGGGTCTTGACCCACCCAAGTTTACTTTGGGCTCAAATGGGCTAAAAAATGGGTTGGGTTTTGACCCACCCAATTTGACCCGCTTAATCTCAATAATTTTAACATAGTGATATTTAACTTTTATAATCACAATTTGAATTTCAACTCAAGATTTTTTTTTAAAAAAAATAACAAATGGATAGATAAATCCTAAAAGATATTAAATAGATAATAATTCATACCTTCAATATAGGAACATATCTTAATAAAGAATTTTAAAACGGGTTAAAATTGGAAATTGAATTGGGCTCAATTGAGGATTCTCTTAAAATGGGTTAGACTTGAATGAGTTAAGATTGAACCCAATTCAAATTATCTTGCGCCCAACCCTTAAAACTCTGAACGGGTTGGGAGGGTTACCTATGTTTGGGTTCATTTTTGACACCCCTACCTGCTATTATTAGCCCCAAATCCTCTCTTATAGAGCAGGTCTTAGCGACACAGCTGCTTCTTTATCAATAAGCTTTTTGTTACTTTAACTAGGGGTGTGCAAAACTGAATCGACCGATAAATCGAACCGATAAAAGTGTTATTGATTTATTGTTATTGGTTATTGGGTTAAAGGTTTTTTAATGGTTTTACAAAAAAAATTATTGGGTTATCGGTTCGGTATTGGTTTTTAATAATGGGTTATTGGGTAATCGATAACCCATTAAGACTAGTAATTTACTACTTTTACTTGTACATAAATATTATATATTAATCTCAATACCTTAGTAGTTACTATCTTTGTCCTTTAACCTTCAATTCACACTTTACAGTGACTTTGAGTTCACAATTTCACATTATAAAAAACGTTAAAATCTTAAGTAAGAACCATATTCCTCTTAATTTCGCTTTGTGTTATGCTTGTATAATTCTTTTCATGTTTGTTATTATTGTTTCTATTTTATGAGCTTTTGTAAAGTTACATTATTGTGTTTTCGCATCAAATTTATTAGAAAATTCATATATTGTTTTATAAGTATTTTCTTATTGGTTAAACCGAAAACCTAACTGTTAAGGACCAAAATCGATAAACCAAAAACCGATAAAAAATATCTTATTGGTTTGATTATTGGTTTAACATATTTAAAAACCAAAAACCGATAAACCAAACCGATACTACATAAAACCAAACCGAACCGACCAATGCACACCCCTAACTTTAACCCTACTTACATATCCTTTATTAAGACGATTGTATTGGGAGAGAAAAAATCTCAACCTCTCCACTTCTAAACAAAGCCTTTCTTTCATATCCTGATCTTTCACTATGTGAATTTTGAACGGAACATTCGCTTTTACTAACGGTAACGCTAATTCAGTCGCTTTATTGTTGGTCAATTATTTTTATTTTATTCAGCATTGGTATTTCTTAAGCATAGATGTATCCTATTTTTTTCATAGTCAATTTGTATTTTTTTTTAAATATTATATCCTTCCTCAACATATTGTATTATTTCCACTATGTATACTATTTTTTTTCCCAAAATTTTGTATCCCTATTTCTTTCACAGTCAATTTGTTTTTTTTTATAGAGTATTGTATCATTTCCTCAACAGATTGTATTATTTCCACCATGTATGCTATTTTTTTTCCTGAATCTTGTATTCCTATTTCGTTCACAGTCAATTTTATTTTTTTAGAGTATGTATCCTTCCTCAACAAATTATATTATTTCCATCACGTATGCTATTTTTTTTCCAGAATCTTGTATCCTTTCATAAATCATATTCATATGTAATGATTATATTATATTGGGATAGAATCAGTAATATTTTTGTAATACAAATAAAAGAAAAATAGATTTGGCAGTCATATAATACAATTTTAACCACTGGGATACAATCCACGACTAAGATCTTGATAAATGAGAAAAATGGAGATTGAAATTGTTAATCCAATCGAATGAGAAAGGGGATTTCTTTGAAATTGTAACTGATGAGAATTTTAAGTGATATGTTCCTTTTTTTTTAAAAAATATTCTCTCTTTTGATTTTCTCCTTTATGTTTTTAAATAATTGTGTTCTTGCAAATCAAACAAAGAAAAAATACATAACAAATTAAAATATTGACATTTTAAATATTGAAAGTATGGCTAAGGGGTCCTATTAAATGTCAAAATATTGACATTTTGAAAATTTTCCTTAAAAATATTAAACCACAATTTAAAACAAAATCAAAATTGAACTAACAAAGAGAAAATGTTATCTCCAGTCGAGCTAACAAAGTCAACATTGAACTAACTAGTTGGTTTGTGTCATTTTAATTAAGAATAGGGATAAAATGGTAATTCAATTTCGAAGATTGGAGCTTTCCACTTATATAATTTATGATTTATGATGATAATATAATACAATATTATTACGTTATATATAAGCCATTTTTTTGAATTGTTTTGGTCACATGTACAATTATATAATAAATCAATACATAAACCCTCAGTATATATTGTTGGGTTATGAAGGTGATTAGGGCGGCATGCAAAAGCTTACAATTGCAAATCATATGGTTGACAAATCAGACGACAAATAAAAATATACTAAAGACATATTATTAATATGGCTTGGTCAAGCGACCTACATATTGAAAACTAATATTAAAAAAAACATAAATATGTTTAGGAGAAAATCTCCCCATAAACGAGACTCTTAAACGACTACATTGTAGATTCTATTGTGTTCTAGATATGAGAAGAGGGGTATTCAATTTATAGAGTTCCAAACTTTTCTTCTGAGGAAAGAATAACTCAAATATGGAAGAATATTATATTTTCCTTTTAGAAAAAGTTAAAGCATTTATGGTAATACTTTGACTTTCTTTTAAGGAAAAAATAAACTTCAAGTAAGAAAAGAAAATCAGGGTAAAACCCTAACATATATAACGTATAAAAAATTGAGTTGAACCACAACTATATACATACATTAATGGAAATATTCATTTATTCTTTTGAAAAAAACCGTAAATAAAAGTAAAACTCTTACAACCAGTTGCTATTACAAGAAACCCTCAGCAACTATAGAATAACACATATATAAACATCATTGACTTATATGATCATGATTCAATCATACCATTTAGTAACACACAGAATTGAAATAGTACATTCAACTCTTATGATATGATTCAATTAAACCCAATATTCCCAATCAAAGAATAAAATATGCATCCATTTTTTGATTAGTTTGTGATGATCATCAAACTCTCATGATTCCTTCACTTGATGAGCCCAAATTGACACCATTTGGTTGGTCTATACAAAAAGACAAAAATTAAATTAGTGATACATTTTTTTCGCGGGGTTCTATTACTCTTGAACTATAATGAAATTGTCAGTTATATATTTTGTTTTTGCGAAAATTCTATTATTCCTAGATTATTTAAATAATAGTAGGTTAAATTGCACCATAAGTATAGTAAATTAGATGAAGAGCTTACTTTGTGGTATGTTGGATACAAAAAAACATGCACCAATGACAATGTAACAGAGCAGGAGGACTAATCCTTTAATATAGTGAGATGTTCCATCCTGTAATATTAATTAATTGTAAGTACTGACTAAATCTGTATTCACATATGATATGACGAAATTTGTATTCACGTCAAGAATACTATTTTAGGGGTAAAGCATTCTCAAATTACCTGTAGAGTGAAAGCTGTGACAATTATTGCCAAAGCAAGGGAACTTGTCTCAAGAAGACTAAAATCAAGATCCATTCTTACACCAATAATCCATGATACAATCACACATAATGGAACCTGAATAATTAAAAAAAAACAAAAGACTATCATAGTCAGTTTTAAAAAATGAAAAATATAAAAAAAATTGATTAGAAAAATCACTTAATCTAAAACAAATGGAAATGAAGAAACTTATTACATTGTGGTAAAAAAAAAGTAAATTATTATCGATATACTTTAACATGTTGTAACAGGTTATCTGTCTTATTTATCATGTTCCAATTACAAACTAGCTACTTTCTATTTACTCGGTATTTGAGTATCTTCTAAATGATCGTAAAAATTCTATTACATATCAATGTATAGAAATTAAACTCGAAATAACTTTGAGTAAGATACTTACCACAAACATGGCAATTTGAGTTGCTGAACCTAAGGCAACTCCCAAAGAAATGTCCTGCATTATCCCAAAAAAAAAAAATCCTTTTATAAGTTCTCTTATTATTATTAGTGCATGATTATAAAAATAATAATTATTATATTTGCTGATTTAATTATTAGACATTGTACATACCAACTTGTTCTTGAAAGCAAAAATTATAGCCCCAGCATGTTCAGCAGCATTTCCAACAATTGGTAATAAAATAACACTGATGAAACTCACTGAAATTCCCCAAGAATCTGATGCTGCCTATTTAATTTAAATAAAAAAAATTGTCAAGACTTTATAATTCAAAAAAATCCCTCCTATTTTATTTAAATTTAAAAAACATTAAAAAAAAAAACTGACCTCAATGGTACCAACAACATATTCAGATAATAGAGCAATAAGAATAGTCATTCCAACCAACCATGCAAATGCACTCCAAAATCCAAGCACTGCTTCTTCATCTTCGTTATCATCGCCTTCGTTATCTTCCTGATTAATGACGAAAGAATTTAGCTTATATACTTTGATATTATTATAAATGTTTTTTTTGTAATCGTTGAATTAAACGATTCCAAAATTAAGATAACCATCAGAGAGGCATATAAATAATAGGTTCAACTAAATTTAGTATTTTAACATAAATCTTATTATATCTAAAAGATCACTAACATTCAAGGAAATATTGAATTTTGATTTTGTAATAATAAAAGTGATGGATATATATGGTGGTAAGAATCTGAAATTGAACCCATCAAACTTAAATTTCGGAACATCAACAATGGATCTAGAGCAGAATACATAATTCATTAAATATTATTATTGACGGTGAACTCAATTATTATTGTATATTATTTGATGTAGCTATAGAAACACATAAACTTTAAATTCTAGATCTGCTTTGGGTTCTAAAGAAGAGTAAAATATTGCAAGGCATGTTTCCTAGGAAAAAAAAAGGAGTAAATTTTGATGATAGTGGTGTTCGAACCCACAAAACTCTAGTGTGACAAAGTGTTTCTATGACCCTTCCTTACCACTGAGCCGTCAGCCAGTTTAGTTATATTAGGTTCACAAGTTAATATACATATATATATATATATATATTTATTTAATTTTCTAATACAAATACAGGGTCTACGAGAAAGCTACTGGGTTCATCCATATCCACGAACCCCCCACCAAACTCTGCCCTTGGCTTGACTGCCGCTATATGTCTAAACCATTGGATCATGAAATTTTTCATTTTTTTCCGTAGTTAAACCTCGAAAAACACATTTGGACATAAAATTCAAAATTCAACTTGAAGTTGCATTCCAGAATTTTCAAGAATTTTAGTAGCTCAGTTGGTTGGCTATTTGAACTCTCTTTTTATTGGTGAAAGTTCGATTCTCCATATTATAATCCCCTCCCTTTCTCTGAAAAACAACTCTAATTTGTATTCATAACGAGACACAAAACTTCAATTTTAAATTATTACAAAAATCATTTCGGAAAACTTTTTTTTTTCAAATTTCACAATAAAACATGATCAAACGCAGTTACTTACGGCTTGTGCGTCGAAAAGTTGTCTGTGAGTCCACAACTGGAAAACAAGATAACCAAAATAAGCAAGTAGCATAACAATGCAGCTGACTCTTGATAGATTCAATGTTGCTTGTGCTGTTATTGCTGCTGATTCTCCAACTCCAGCATAACGGAACATCAAAGGCAACACATGACATAATAATCCCAACAGCAAAAGTAGAGAGTTCACATCTGCTTGTTTCTGTTCAATCAAATAAAACAAAAACAATTCAACTTCTATACCACGTCTGATTTGAGATCATGATTTCACATTCTAATCTTATAATTAAAAAAAAAAAAAAAGTATTTCGTATTCAAAACTGTGATTTCAATTTATATTTTTAAATATAAAACTTGACTTATAAATTTATGTTCTGATATAGTTCAAGTTCATAACGATACGTAGCGAATAAGAGTATAGGTTCAAAATTTTAAAATACTAGTACACCACAAAACATAGGGTGACTTCAAGATAACACGTGTGCCCACTTCCTATAAACTAGGTTGTGGAACGGACATATTCTATAGCCAAACAGCAAAATATTATTATTTACTAGCATATTAGCAACGAATTAGCGATAAAAGTTCGTAGCGAATTTCAAATTTTTTGTAGTGATTGGGGGAATCAAGATGATGATAAAGTGAAAATAAAATAAAATTACTTACTCTATCATATTTTTGTTCCTTGGATATATTTGCAATGCCACCACAAAATAATGAAGTGCCAAGAACCAAAAGAAGATTTGAAAGAATAGATCCCAAGAGTGAATATTTGACAACATCCACTTTATGTTGGATTAGAGCAAATATTGCTATTATAAGTTCTGTGGCATTTCCACATGTTGCATTTAGAAGCCCTCCAACTGATCAATACAACCAATTAAACAAATAATAATTAGAACTAAGGGGAAAAAAAATAATCTTTTTCTTCCTCTTAATGTGTCAAGTTAAATTAAACTAGCAAGAGGTTGTTGTTGTATTGTTTATTGATATAAAAAGTAGTATTAAAAGAAGAAGAAGAAGAAGAAGAAGAACAAAAAACAAAGGAATTTCCAATTTTATATTTGTTCAATTTAGTGGTGAAGCTACCTAGACCAGAGAGTGGTCTATCCGATATTCTTCGTCGAAAAATTCTAATGTATTTATAAAATATTATATTGAATATCTTTGATGGGAATTCCTAATTTTTCTGCTGATATTAATTTATTTCATAACGTTAGTTGTGGTCCTTCACTATCATGTTATTATATACAGAAAGGATAACTTTTTTGTTTGTTTTGTGGATTAAAAAAAAGCCAATAAAGATTAAAAAATAAATAAATGGGAAAGTACCTGTTGGACCAGTAAAGAAAGCTATTTGTCTGCAATTCAAAACGATCAAAAATATTAATAATAGGTGATTTTAGTAATAATCAATTCAAATCGACTCGTAAAAAATTTTAATAATCAAATTATACCATAGAAAAAACAATTTAACTTACTCTGTCAAGAAGCTGACACGTTCAGCCAATGGAGTAAGTCCAAGTAAACTCAATCCAAAAACCCATGACTGATATAATATAGAAAAAAATTAAAATAAGAATATCAGTATTATAAAATAAATTAATCAAGAAATCACAAAAAAGATATTCTCAGATTCATATCTTTCAACGGATCTTTTAGTTATTTAAAAAGAAAAAAAAAACAGTTTTTTAATGTTTTGTGCTAATGTTACATTCACTTCATAACCAACTCATGAGAAATAACTTATGTTGTTAAATAAAATAACACTTTTAATTACGTAATTATATTACGTATTCAACTAATGCATACAAAAAGCTTATAAGTCCGTGAAAGGGATTCATCCAAATTTCCATCACTCAAAATGTACATCGTATATTATATACTATTAAAATTAATTTGTATGCCGATAAAATTCTGACTCCATTATTTGTCCTCATGTATGTAACTGATATAGAGTTGACATTAAATCCCTTTAACTTCTTCATATGTATATGTTTTTTAATTAGTTTAAACTCACTTAGTGAAAAAATTCTGACTCCATCATTTGCCCTCACGTGTGTAATTGATTCGTTTTAAAATGGCATAAATACGTGAAAATACATTTCGTTTTATTTGGAATATATGTAATTTTATTCAAAACAACCTCTTATCCACTCTGACACCATATTAAATTGTGTGACTATCGAAATAATCACACAATTGAATATAAAAGAGAACTTACTCTTCCAAAGTTTTTGTAATGAGCAACAATGGCAATAGGTATGGCAATGAAGAGCACAAAAAGCTTAGTTCCCAAAATGACCTCTTGAACATTAGCAAGAACATCTCTAACAATGGCACAAGGTACTTTCCGTACAAGGGTAAGATCAGACTTTTTCCTAAGAGACGAAGACGATACGTTGTGAGCCGTTCGTCCATGGCTACGACCATGGCCATGGCGCATCTCTTTGCTTAATGGCTTAATATGTCCATTTTCTAAGAGCCATGTTTCTGCTGCTGGTGATGATGAAGCCATTGTTTTGTTTTGTATTTTTGGAAAATAACTTATTTTGTGTATTTTGGTTTTATATTGAGAGGGTTGGCAAAGGATATATATAGGTTAATTTGTCACATGCAAGAAATTTCCAAGAAGTTTCATATTTTGTTTCTCATATATGTAAGGTATTTGATATTTTATAATATTACGACTCGACTAAATTTGAATTCAGATCGGAAAGTTTTATACTGGACAGTAAAGCGCTTTAATTTCTAATCGGAGAAATCTAAGTAGCTCATTTGATTAGTTATCTACACTTCTACCTTGTGTGTGTTAAAGAATGGAAAAAGTATCACATTGGTGGTTGATGAGATGGGCAGAGTCCTTATAAGGCTCGGACAATCTTCATCCCTTTGAGCTAGCTTTTGGGGGTGTAAGTTAGAGTTCGTGCCCAATTTAACAAGATGGGAAAAACATTATAGTTATATTACCATTTATGAAACTTTTTTAAATATTGGTATATATTTGAGACTTTTGAAGTATTTAGGGGCATGATTCATGTTGTTGTACATGATATATGTATAAATTAATTTGATAGTTTAGAGTAAGTTTAAATCTTTTAGTTGTCTACCTCGCTTTAGAGTTCAGTGTGACACTTGTCAGGATTCGACTCCTCTTCATTTTCCTTGTCTTCATTTTTTTCAGGTTCTAGCCTTGATTAATGACAAATGGCATAGGTTAGATTTAATGGTTTAGATTTAATTAATTAAAATATACCCCTAACCATGGTTTAGATAATAAATATATTATTATATCAATTAAAAATAGTCTTATTATTTCTCCCCTTTTATTTTTATTCCCTCCAGGCTCCAGTCCGATTGTTTCTCTCTTTTCTCCATATTCCCTCCAAATTTTTCTTTGTTGTCATTTTGCAACACCCAAAACTATTATTTTTTGGGATAATAATCTTTTAATCCTTAATTTTAACTAATACTAATAATTTATTTAATTTTTGTCAAGGTGAAATGTTTTGTCCATGTGGAGTGTGATGTGACAATTTTTTTAAATAAAAGAGAGTGTATTACACACACCATGGTGATAGTATTATAAAAGAGAGAGGTGTGTTTCTCAAACTAATAAGTGATAGTTTATGTATGAAATTCGCACCCTCAATAGTTTAGGTATGAAACTAAAAAAAAGGGATAGTTTAGACGTGTTTTTGACACTTGTCTTTTAATTAATTTAATAAAGTAAAAATATACATTAATTAATTAACTAACTATGATTAAGTAATAACTCGGTATATTTCAACATATGGCATACATTATTAATTTAGTGCGTAAGCACTTCGTATGAGTAAATGTTTACCCCAAAAATGAAAATAACATTTTGAGACCCTGAAATAAAAATAATATACTATTTTTAATAGAATAGGGCATTTTTCTCACAATCGCAACATAAAATATAGGAGGTCACATATTCAAATTTTAAAAATAATGTATCATAAATATGTAAGGAATATAAAATTGTGTACAATAGATATTATGTAAGGTTCATCCTTTCTTTGGGCCCGTGCATGCTAGAACTTAGTTCACTGATCTGTCTTAACATTTTAGAGTAGAGAAAATAATTTTTGAAGTTAGGAATAGTGTTTGAATGAGAATAAATACTGTAGGTTGAACTTTTTATGAGGTCAAGAAAATAATTTAACAAGTGAAAATGTGTTTCTTGACATTTTATAAATCACATTTTTCAATTTCAAGTCCAATTAAGTTAACCAGTCTCATGACATAACTTAGCTTCCATTATTATACAAAGGTAAAGAATAATTGTTTCATTAATTCAAACAAACTTTTACTTTATGGTAAAGAAAAATCCATATACAAGACTACAAAAGTAGGTGATAATCAAACCTATTTATCACCATGTCATTGATCTAAAAGATAGTTTACATACACCACATTTAATGAATAAAGGTTTACTACTTTTTAGACCAAACACTTTTTATATCAATATGGTGTCTAAGGACGTATGTTAAGACTTTCTTTACTTTTATAAAATATTTGTGTTGGTAAATGTTTGATTAATGAATATAATAGGGATATCATATAAGTGAGATAAAAGAGAATTTATGCAGTTCTCATCATTCACTTTGTATCGACGATATTATTGAGGACATATTTTTTGTATTCACTCTATACTTATTGTATTTTTGTTTGCAGGTTTTGTTCTAGGTCCTAGTGCACTAGGTGCTGTGGGAGTGAGCTGTTTGATTATTCCGCAACACTAAACTTTATTTTCTTTATATGTAGGTGTTTTTCTTTTCAAATGGTAGTAGAGTTTGTTCTAGATTTGTGAGTCTAAGACTTTAGAAGCTCTTGTAATTATGACATCGGCTTTGGAGGTGTACATTGTTTTCCGCTTAATTTGATAATGAATTGTAGTTAAGGACTTATTTCACGTTTTTACTTGATTTCTGCTTTGTAAATATTTTTACTTGTAGTCAAATTATTTTGTTTAATGTTCGATGCTACTTTATTGGAACAATGATGTTTACTGAGTACGTACTTTCTGTACTTGCACTTTTTTGTCTTTTCATTCGATGTCCAATATTCATATTAGAACTCGATTAATTTGGTTCACATTAGGAAGTTCCACATCAGGGGGTCACTCTCTAACAAAGGCAACTTCATACCTAGGAGACTCGAACCCAAAACCTCTGATTAAGGATGAAGGAGTCTGCCGTAACCCTTTTTCAGTCTGCACTATATATGCAACTTCCTTTCTTTCAAATAATTGATATAATTGTATTTTATTCTGAGTAACTCATGGCAATGATGTTTATTTTATTTTATTTTTCGTATAAGACTTGATATCTTTATTCTCTTTGATGATTATCTATTTATGTGGTGTGTTCGTTCAATGAGGTGGTTGGGGTCATCCTTTTTTCTTCTTGGTCATCGTTACTAGGGGCGAGTATGATATGATACAGTATTAAAAAGTTTAGTTCAGTATTTTGATTTATGGTATATAAAATACTATATCATTATCATATCAAATTAATTCGGTAAAATTCGATATTTTAAAGTTTAATTTTGATATTTTACGATTCGGTAAACCGCTTATCATAGTTTGGTCAACTTTAACTTTAATATATTTCATATTTGTATGATAAAAGATTATGACTTTGATTTTTCAAAAAACATCTCAATTGTATCATACTAATATAGCTTATACATGCAAAAGGAAATCAAAATAAAGGATAAACAATCCTCTTTGTTAATCAATCGACCAAAAAGAACATAGGTCAAAATTTCAACACCTAAATAGTTAGTTAGTTACTATTTTATATATTTTCTACTATTATATATATATATATATATATATATATATATATATATATATATATATATATATATATAACTATTTTTTGGTACGATATTTAGTATTTCAATATATTTTTTATAACTATCAAACATCAAACTGAATTTCATATTTTTTGAAAATGCATACTAAATACTATACCAACTATCATAATATTCAAATCACGGTATTAAAAATTTCGATTTCAATTAATATTTGATGTATATTATCTACCATACCATACCATGTCCATCTGTAATCGTTACTTAGGAATATTGGTAATTTGTGAGAAATGAATGGGTTTACCACGAATCAATTGGTGGAACACCAAGGCTTTACTACAAATTGTATCGTAATTGTACAACAAATTTTTTACAAGTCCATTAATAATTTTTTCAATGCATATTTCCTTCGAAATAGATGGAAATTCATTTAAATCAACTCCAAATGAATACTTTCTCCGCCTTATTTTATGTGGCATTTTTTGAATTTTGAGATTCAAACAAATCTTTTTTTTTTACCGTAGGTTTTTCATTGATTGTTTAAACATTTTGAATTATCAATTATTGTGATTTATAATATTTTTATGTAGTTTACAAATACATATATTTTATTTCAAAAAAATTGAAGATTCCATATGCAATTTCAGTCAAACTTAAAGTGTTTGAATCTCAAAAAAACGAAAAGTATCACAATAACATATAATATTCCAAAATCAATCACAATGATTTTTAATGGTAAGATTCAAACAAAAGTCATCAACAGTCACCCACCCCCACCCCCCACCCCACCCTCTTTATTTTTTTGGTCTTCTTTAGAAATCGAGCTCTACCAATGAAGTAGTTTTCAAATTTTTAACAACTAAATCAACCACAAATAAGTATCAAATTTCTACCACATATATTAAAAAGACGAAAAAAAACGTGAGAAAAAAAGAAAGAGAGAGTACAATTCTAGTGAATATATATTATGCTTGTGTTTGGATTGACATAAAAGTTCTTCAAACTTACTTTTAAGTCAGTTTTTTACTCTGGAAAGTGTTTGACAAATGTAAAAATAACTTAAAATAAGTTTTAAAAAAGGGAAAAATGACAAATATAATCCCGAACTATCGTAAATGGTATGCAGATACCCTCCGTCATACTTTTGGGACATTGGTGCCCCTGCCATCCAAAAACTAAAACATATATGCCCTTCACTCTAACAGGAGACTAAGTAGGGACACGTGGCGCAATCTTATCCGTCAATTCAATATTTAATAAATGTCGGGTCGGTGGATAAGATTATGACATGTGTATGTCCGTTAGTATAAAGGGTATATTTACTCTAGTTTTTAGACAGCAGAGGCATCAATGTCCCAAAAGTATAACGGAGGGTATCTGCATACCATTTACGATAGTTCGGGGGTATATTTGTCCTTATTCCCTTAAAACAATGAGTTAAAATAAGTTAAAAAATGTTTGACAAGGTAAACAATGACTTAAAATAAGTCAAAAACCAAAAGTAGGTCTCCCCTATTTTAAATATTTTTACTTAAAAGTCTTTTGACTTTTTATTTTTTCCTTAAAAGCTACTTTTGAAAAAAATAACATTTTTAAGCTAATCCAAACGGGCTCATATACATGGACAAAAATAATGTAGTTTGCAAGTTTTAACAACTAAATCAACCACAAATAAGTAACTATCTTCAATTTCTACCACACATAGAAAGAAGACGAAAAAATATGAGAAAAAAGAGAGAGAATACAAATTCTAGCAAATATCTATATACGCTAAATCTATTTACATGAAAAAATAAGATAAAATAATACCCACACCTTTAAAAAGGAGTTCTTGTCCTTCTGTCATTGAATGATTGAAAGTTTGAAACTAAATTTTCAATATTTACTAATATTAAATAAAAAGAAAATTGATCGAAAAATATTTTAAGTGATCAAATTAAATAATAAATTTTATTTACAATTTTTCTCTATTTCACCAAAAATAGAGAAAACCAAAGCTCATTATTCTGAGAACACAACATTAGTATGAGGTCATATGTACCTTAACTTGCAGAGAAAATATGTTGTTTCTTATGGCGTATCGTCATTTTTATCTAGACGTGATGTAATGGATCATAATAGCTTAGTGATGGAGTCGAAATCTTTTCTAAAATCAAAATGATACTTATTAAGTTATCATAATTCATGAGATTTGTATGAACCTATACTCTATCTTAATTTATGATTTTATATTCACAACACGTTAGATTATTCTCTTATGTCAAATTCGACAATTTATATATATATATATATTACTAAAACAAAGTATTTTTGTTATATTAATTTTACGGTATAATTTTTTGCAAAGAGGGATATAATTATACCCTTTTGGCTCTATATAGCTCCAAATTCCAATCATGTTAGGATTTTAACCTTTAATTAAAGATTTTGAGTTTGAATCAATAAATTAAAAAAAATTGACCATTCTAAAAAAAAAAACTAGATTTTTTTTCCACCTCATTTGATAATTCACTATTATTTTTTTTTAGTAGGCGTTTGACCATGCGATATCATATCACGATATGGTATCGTGAGATGAAATCAGCGTTTGGACATGCGATTTTACGCTGATTTCATCTCATGATTCCATATCATGAGAGGTGATATCATATTCTCCAAAAACCATGATATGGAATCACCATGTGATTTCATATCATGATTTGAGATATTTTAATACAACAATTGATCCATGAGTTTATATTTTGTTAAAACAACCCCACATTTATATCTACTAACCATTTGTTTCATATGTAAATAAAATTTATAATCACATCATTACTTTTTTAAATTTATTATTCTCACCAATATAAAATTTATTATTACTTTAAATTTGGTGAATATAAATGATAAAGTAGAAATTCATTTGGTGAATATAAATGAGAACGAAGGGAGTAATACTTTTTTGATTTTTCATAATAAAAAAAAACGTCTTAATCTTATGACTAAGCATAGTATTGATAAAAGACAATTTTCATTGGCAGTGCCGCACTTTCTTAATCTTAGTATGTGCAAAATGTTCGTTCACATGACTGAAGGATATCAAGTCCAATTGATTGAGGACTTGGGAAAATTTGATCAATTAGTTATTAATATTTAGTCAAGTGGACTAGTTATAATTTTTTTGATTAAATTTTATTAGAAGTGTTTTTGACTCAAACTTGTGGTAACTTTTTAAAATTTTGTTATTCAATAATATTTAACTATTGATTTTTCTTGTAAATAGTTAGAAGTTAGTGATGTTTGTTAATTTTTATCTTAGTGCATTTAACTTCTAAGTTAATATTTACTCACTAATGTATGTTTTTTTCTACTTTATAGGTTATTTGTAAGAGTAGTTGAGAGATATAAGCATATCAAGTACAATTTATGTTCAATTTTTTTTACTTAAATTAAAGTTAGATGAAACAATTATTTAAGTGAAGAACAAATAACTTTGTAATAATTTACTATGCGATTTTATAATTTTTGTTTATTTGATAAGATTGAATAAACAATTGAGGCTATTTTAATAGTTTTACAACTTATGAGATTTTTATGTTTATGAGAAAATATACAACACAAAAATTTCATATCGCATATCCAAACAAACCTTCAATTTTATCTCATGATTCCATATCATGATACCATATCGCATGGCCAAACGGGCCCTTAGTATCTTTCTCGACAGCAACTTGTGGAACAGAGCCGTAATAAAGATGTAGTACGGCTTTTGTACTTTCCTGTGAAACTTCCTTGAAATTTCTTCTCTAATTATTAGAGAATAGAGGATTATTTTTTAATTTATTTGTTCGATATTTATATTAAAATTTTAATTAATTTATATTCATATTACATAACATAAAGCTTATTTAAAGAAAAAAATTTAAACAAGATTATTTTATTCTATAAGATATGAATTCAGAACTTTAATTAAGGACAGAAAAATTTTATTCATCTCATCACAAATTTACTACTAATTATTGTTATTTGTTGAGCAATTGCGTAACCATTTCGACTAAAGGCTTAATCATTAGACATAGTACTTTTATATTCATGTGTTGATCTGATTATTTTCTAATTTTTTTTAATATCTAGGTTGTTTACCATAAATATTAAATATTAACCATAATAAAATTTAAAGAATCATAGTTTTATTGATAAAACAATATAAATACAAATTTGTTTGTTCCTTTGATTCTTCTTCTCTCAATTCTTTTTCGTAATTCGAGGTCGTTAATAGCGTATTTTTCAAACATAATAGATCATAACTTGATCTATTTATGAACATCATAAACTTATGGAATTTTTAAGATTTTGCTTCGACTAAAAGCTCAATCATTGCCTATATGAACCACTTTATTTGTTTATAATGGCCTCCATGTCTTAATTCTTTCATATGCTGGTCTGATTATTTTCTAATAATTAATTTTTCTATGCCCATCATTATTTTAATTTTAAATTTTGTGATTGAAATGTCATCTTGCTTTACGAAATTATTATTATTTTTTTCCTTCTTTTGTTTCTCTCGTATTGAATTGTTTGTATTACATCATGTAAGAGTTTTAATTACCTTGTATTACGTTTTTGTTTTACAAAAAGATAGAGATCTTCGAACGTCAAAAATTTAAAATAAAAAAATGAATATTTTAAATTAATAAATTTAAAGTATATAGATTCCAAATTTAATTCTTTAAGTATTAATAATTATATACATTTTTAAAAGATGAATAAAAAAATTAAATCAAAACTATTAAATATGACCTAATTCATAAACGAAACGCTAGCTCCGCCCATAATTTTTAGGTGGGGGAGGTGTTTTCAAGAAGAGTTTTCACACATTGGCACCTTGTTTGAAAGTTTATTAGCATTTCAAATTTGTGATTGAGAAATAAGTTTTTTTGAATTATTATTTTTATATTTTCATGGTGTCTAACAGATAATTTTTGCAAATGTTTTTAGGGTGATCTTATTATAATATATCTTCTTTAAAAGTTTTACGTCATTTATTCATAGTTGGTCTCAATAATGTCATTGTCGTTATCTAAAATGTTCATTTATGTCATTATTTTTTAATAGTCAGATTCGATGATTTTGCAAAACCGTTTGTTCCATGTGGCCTTTTATTATAGGTCCAAGTCATCAAAATTAAACTAGTAAAAAAAAATCAAATATGCCAAACTTTGAGAATATGTCATCAAATTACTTTGCGAAAAGACTCATCTATGCCATCCTTTTAAAGTTTGGCTTATCACTATACTATTTCTGTTTGAGAAAAGGCTCATCCATGCCATGATTTGTTAACTGAAAAAAGTTTTGCTTTTGCAAAACCATTTTTTACACGTGGTCAATCATAATTCAGCCACATTATTAATTAAATCATTTTTTCAGAAAGAAAAATGCTCAAATATGTCATCGTACTTTGAGAAAGGCTCATCTATGCCATTAGTTTAAAGTTTGACTCATTTATGCCATTTATGTTGACAAATAATAACATGGATATGAGTCTTTTCTCAAACGAAAATGGCATAGATGAGCCAAATTTAAAACAGATGGCATAAATGAGTCTTTTCTCAAAGTTCGATGACATATTTGAGTATTTTCTCTAAATTAAGTAAGTCTTTTTTCAAAAACTCTATCACATATTTATGCCTTTTCCTTATTATTATTTATGAAATATCCACAAGTGACATTTTATATTATTAATGATTGTCTCTTCCCCATCTTAGCTCCAATATACCTCACCCCTAATCTACATCGTCAAGTATCCTTAGTGTTTGTCTAAATTATATACAATTAATTTTTTTTGGGGTAAAAATTTCTAATTAGGTACCAAACACTATTTATTTGGACGATCTTATTATACTTCCTTCTTTTAAAAGAAGAATGATTTAGCTTGTATTTGACACGGAGTTTACAAAGATAAAGAAGACTTTTCAATATCGTAATCCTAAATTAAGTTCTGTTGAAGTATATATCAAAATGTCCTTTCATTTTGTGGCACTAAACATGCCACGTGAAAAATTAAAATTGAAGTGTTGCCAAAAAGGGAAGAAGTCATTCCCAATATTAATAAAACAAACTAAAAAAAAATGTCATTCTTTTTAAAACAAAGAAAGTAATATATTTATAAGTGACATTCTATATTAATTACCTCCTCTCCACCTTAGCTTCAATATGCTCCATCCTCATGCACCCTCATCCCAACCACCTCTACACTCCTAACCCTCGTTCCTAAGCATGAATGGAGCCACCTTAGGCGAAAGGTGGTGGTCCGGTGCACATTCTTCATTGAAAAAATATGTAGTGTACAAATGTTAAATATTAATTATAACATATTTGATTTTACATTCCTTTAACATAATTGAAAAGAAAATTTTGCTCACCCTTCTTTAAATTCCTGATTCCGCAACTGTCACTCCCAAAATACCTCCATTACTAATTTATATATAAATATTTTTGGGACAATTTTTTTAATTAGATATCAAACACAATATCCAATATTTTCTAAAAAAAATTATCATGAAAAATATTTTTCTTCTTACCAAACACACCCGAAAATTGTTATTTCCAACCTATTTTTAGCTCTAGTACCTTAATGCCCATATGTTCCCATGCATATATATATATACACACAAAACACAGACAGAGATTGACAGCTTTTGCTAATAATTACATTACATATCAGAAATTCAGAATCAAATTACATGGAGCACCAGATGTTTTCAATATTTTATTTTCCAGGTACCCTTTGGTAGGTCTCTCTAATTGTCTACTTCATTCCATAAATATTCTAAACTTCCAACTTCTTAAAACTCTAGGTTTTAATATATATATATATATATATATATATATATATATATATATATATATATATGTGTGTGTGTGTGTGTGTGTGTGTATTTGTTTATGTTATTTAGACTTTTTAAAAATAATTATGTGTTCACTTTAGATATCTTTCATTAGTTATGTACGTTTTGAGAATTCAACACGAGTACGATATAATTTTTTGAAATATTCAAGTAACACATAGCTTTTTACCTTCACTTTCTATTCAAATTTAAAAGAAATTAGAACTAACATTAACAAATTGTTGTATATGTATTATAATGTTGCAGTGTCTTTTGCGTTACAATGTCCTATACAATTAACATTAATTAATGTTTTTCCATCAAAGGTTCAATAAAATAGGTGGATCGAAACAGTATATTAATACGGTACAAATTAAAGGAATAGTAGTATATTATATAAGAGAGTGGCTTGGAAAAAGAGTTCCAGCCTTGTCCCTTTTTAAAAACCTTTCTGTATGGGGAATTGCCCATGTCAAAACCTAGAGTTAGATATTTTTAACTTAGTGCCCTCCTTAGCTAAAATATCTGTCACTTGATTCTCTTTACGATAGTTATGCTATGTATTATTAATACATAGCTAGAAAATTATGATATTATCATGTAAGGGTGTTTAATGCATGCATTAACATGATTAAAGACACAATTGTCCCTTAAAAAAAATCACATCTTTTCCACTGTATTTTTGGAGGATATTTTGCGTGAAAAAATAATACATGCATTAGCTTGTTTACTACTAATACTTACATTATGCAATGCATGTTATTTTTAATACACCAAATCAAACATTGGATAAAAAATAATCTCATCATAACTAATATAACAACATTAGTAATGTCAACATTACTTAATTAATAAATCATATTCAACACTAATTTATACACTCTATCAGATCAGTAGTGGAGCCAGAAATTGACAAAAATTATATAAATTTTCTTTTCAATTGTATTATGAGTATATACAAAAGTAAATATAACACTCATAATATACTTCTGTACACCACATAATTTTGGCGCATAACGTGCATTAAACTATCTAAAGTGGCTCCGCCCATATACCAAACGACACTATAAAATATATAACTTAAATCAATATTCCACCATCTCCATGCCTTCCCCTACCTAAGCTTTAGTTCTTAGGAAGTTTCCTTTATTGTCTTGGAAGGGTAAAGACAAGTTAATCCACAATCAATCATTTCACAGCCAAATAGAGTGTGTTCATTTCACAGCCATAGACAAGTTTATATATATATATATATATATATATATATATATAAAGATAAGTTGGACTCTTGGAGACATTCATTAGGATGCTATAATTATATATTATTCCTAGTTTTACATTTGAAGGCCTAGGATATTTGGAGGATATGTTTTTAATGATTGATAAAAGACAATGGATGATATATCCCCCCCCCCCTCCCCACACATGCAATACACTTCCTTTATTTCAATTTACTTATTTGATTTTAACTAATTGATATAAAATTTATAAAGGTAATAACTAAATAGATGTTGAATGTATTAAAATATTTTTTAATTTTGTGATCTTAAGTATAACATGTGATATTATTTTTTAATTAAAGAGTTGTCCAAAAAGAAAAAAAAAACATTCTTGTGAAACAGACTAAAAGGGAAAGTAAGATGAGGAAATTGAAACAATGGAGTATTTATTTCCAGGTGGAGTACTTTGATATTTGATAGCCTTCTAAATTTGTCAATAAATTTTACTTGGACATTTGAACTATAACATGTTTCAATTAAATACTTAATCACTTGAAATATATGTATCATCTCCTTCAATAATATACATTAACCTCTATAGGTCATAAAATCTCAAACTTGTTGTAAATAAGGCTTAATTAGAACAAATTGTAATTTGAGTATCAAGTAAAATTTAGCGACAAGTTTAAGAGATTATAACACCTTTGTTTGGATGGTTGTTACCCTTCTATTGTTAGTTTAAATATCATGTTGTTTTGATTGTTATTACTTAATTATTTTATTGTATCATATTGTTTAAGTCCAATATTAGGTAACGACGAAAAGTCCCATAATATATAACAATTGATTCGGTGTAATCGCGTCGTTAATTTTCTTGTCATTTTTTGTTTATTATATTTATTATTTAATAATTCGATCTATTTTATTCTTTACCCTATATTTTACAATAGCTCTACCTTGTGTGCTATTTTTCTTGTAGGCTTATCACTCAAATTATTGATGTGACATTATGTAACGACATGGAGCGGTACAATCTATTAAATAATGTTATATGATCATTAAAATAATATGAAACAATATAGCTCAATATATATAATACAATACGATATATTGTGAAAGTTTGAAATAATACGTAACAATCAATCAAACAAAGTATACATAATATATTCTGCTTTGTTTTCTAATGCTAAGATAAGTATGAAAATTTGCGGTTATAAAGCTCAAATCCAGACAAGTGCATGCAGAATGTCTATGTCAAGTAATTTGTAGGGACTACACATCTGTTGTAATGTAATTTCCAGGAAATTTCTCCCCACAAAACCCCAAAAGAAATCCTAACAAAATACCAAATAAATGAGGAAAAAGAGAAAGATGTGGTACTTGTCCTTTTGGTTTTTGAAAAATTGTTGAGTGCATGATAAATATAATTTTTAGCGATAATAAAGTACGATAAATATATTTGTTATTGGAAAATCTTTACTCATATTCTGATTTTTTAATTAAAATTAAATATATATGTTTATTTGTTTATCACTCTTCTATTAATTAATTATGGTTGAGTGATGTAATTATCACCTTAATTTTTAGAGGAAACAATTATTATTGGGGTTAATTATACGCTGGAACAAAAATTTGATTTCTTTATCTAGAGGAATAAATATATGTATTTCAAAAATATGCGAGTTAAATTTGGCGCAATTTGTGTCTGAGATATATTGACTCTCGCACTCACCTCTCTTCTTCCTGTCTCCCTTGTCCCTCTTCTTCTCTGAATCTATATTTCACAATGGATCTGAGTTTGCCAATTTCATGTATTTGTATATCTAGTATCAATTTTATGTATATTTATATCAAAATCAAGTTCATCCGCATATGTCATATCAGTTTTATCCAGTGTACCCGATATCACTTATATCAGTGTATCAATATCAAATATCTAGTGTGTTCCATATCGGATACAATTTAGAGCAAATTAGACAATATTTCTAATGTATCCGTTCATAAATACATGTATATGTTATCAAAATATATACTAATACATTTGTCAATAGTCTCTAAGTGCCATCACCAATGAGTAAAAAGAAGTAAATTAGCTTTGTTTTGTATAAATACCTATTACGGCTGAATATTATCCTTTTGTTGTTAGGATTTTGCATGGATTCGAATTTTACTTTTCTCTTGAAGGAAAATTAAAACATTACCATAATTACTTTTATCCTGAAAGGAAAATATAGGAAAAGTTTGAAACTCTATAAATTGAAGACTCATTTTCTCATATCAAAAACACAAGAGCATCCACAATGTAGTTGTAAAAGAGTTTTGTTTAGTGGAGATTTTCTCCCAACATGTTTATGCTTTTTCAATATTAGTTTTATAATATGTATGTCGCTTGGTCAAATCAGATTAATAATATTTTTTTAGTATACTTTTATTTATCGTGTGATTTATCATCAACATGATTTACAATTATAAGCTTCCGTATGACGCCATGATTCTTTCGAATCCAACATGTGGTATCAGAGCACATTGTTCAATGATCCAATGATTCTATGATTCCATGGTCTGATGATCCTACTGTTCAATGATGCTTAAGACAAATTCAAGCGGTTTCAAATCAATTTACAATAAATTTGATGATAATAAAGATTTTTGTCCAACTATCTGTGGACAAGAAGTTTTAAACTATATTTTCAACATTCATGTTGCTGCATTTTTTAAAATAAAAATAAAATATTTTAAAAACCATTTTTAACCATATATGTTAAACCTTTTTTGAACCATGATAAGCAACAGTGAAAAATATTATGTGAAGAACAAAGATTATCGTGCATATGAAGAAGGCATATCAAGTTTTGTCAAGAAATCCAACCAAAAGGGGAGATTTGTTAGGATTTTGTTTGATTTTCTTACCATATTTTAATTTTAATTTTCTCTTTTAGGAAAGTTAAAGCATTACCATAAAAAAAATTACTTTTTTTTAAAGGAAAATATAATTCTATTCTATATTGGATTATTCTTTCGGAGGAAAAGTTTGAAACTCTATAAATTGAAGACATCTCTTCTCATATAAAAAACACAAGAGCATTCATAGTGTAGTCGTTAAAAAATTTTGTTTATGAGGAGATTATCTCCCTAACATAAACTTGGAACAATTAATTAATGGATAAACTACATAAATCTCACTACTTTAGGTCCTAATTACTAGGATTCACGATAGTTTATAATATTAATTTATATACCATATTTTGGCTGCAAGATACATGTATCATTAAAGGGGAGATACATGTATCCACGAGTTTTAAAAGTCGAGATACACGAGTTATTAATTTGAATTAAAGGGTTGTAACTTATTTCCTTAATTAAAGGATTAATTGATGACTAATTAACAACCCAAATTGATTAACAGTATCCTTACGTATCAACTCTAACAAGTTTTTCTAAAATAGCAAAATCATAAACCAAAGTAATTTTGTAATTCTAAACTTCATCTTCTTCATCAATTCCTTCTTTGGTAGTAAAGGCGAGATACATGTATCATTAAAGGAGAGATACGTGTATCCAACAATTTTAAAACTCGAGATAAACGGGTTATTAATTTGAATTAAAGGGGGTAACTTATTTTCTTAATTAAATGATTAATTGATGACTAATTAACAACCCAAACTGATTTACAGGATCCTTGCGTATCAACTCTAACAAGTTTTTTCTAAATTAACGAAATCATAAACCACAGTAATTTGATAATTCTAAACTTCATAGTCTTCATTAGTTACATCTTTGGTTATAAAGGTGATATACACAGGGGCGTATACAGGAGGGGGTCACCGGGTTCACGTGAACCCATGGTGCCCTCCCGAAATCATATATAGTAGTGTTATATTTTTTTAAAATATTTAAATATAGATGCGTGAACCCAAACTCGAAGTATCATATAATGCAGTACGATGATGATTGGGTGCACCTCTCTGGGTGAGGTTAGAAATTTGAATATTTTATCTATCTTGTTTTAGTTTTCTTTCTAAGATTTTGTAATTGGTTTGGATAAATAAAAGTTAATTTTGGACCTATGATTTTAAAATTTTAATGGTTTTCAGTAAAAAGAATCTAACCGGTCAAATTTATGTCTTAGATCCACCTTTTTGTAATAATGCACCCATTATCTATAAATCCTGAATACGCCTTTGGATATACATACATCATTAAAGGTGAGATATGTGTATCCAACAATTTTAAAAGTCGAGATACATGAGTTGTAATCTGAATTAAAGGCGAGATACGTGTATCCAACATTTTTAAAGGGTTTAAGTGTGTATTTGTTATGTTAATTAAAGTTTGGTGTAATTCTTCCATTTTGATTAGGTCGTTCCTAAACTTAGATCTATTTTTGGCTTGACTGTTGGCGGATGAAGACCCTGCAATGACAAAATACACAACAAAATCGTTAATGAAAAGCAAACAAAAAATATGAGCTTGAATTGGTATAGAACTGTTACTGAGATATACCTTTAACAAGAATCATCCAATTTATTGAATGGTCATCCATTAAAATAGTTGAGAAACAACAAGAACAAACAATGTAAAACCTAATTTGTAAAAGTGTATAAAATTGAACTTTAGAGCAATATGAACTCTATTTTAGATACATGAATGGGATGTAAACCAAGATACATTATAATAATGAAAAAAAAGTAATTTACCTCTTTGTATACTTCTGATTATCAAGATTTAATTTTGAATTTGGAACATGCAAACATGTATTGAGAGGATTAAGAAAGAGAGGAAGATGGTTGAGGTGTTTGAAGATCGTGGGGGGTGGGGGTGAGAGATACAGATGGGTAATGAAATTGGGGAAGGGAAACAACATAGGTGAGATGAAATAATTTGAATTGCTAATTTATCATTAATTAAGGACTTTAAATTTTTTCAATACTATATTTAAGGAATTTATATATCTGATTAAATTTTTTTATATGGTATGACATATCAATTAAAAAATCTAGTGAGAGAAAGTATTATTTTTAAGGCATAAAACTCTATATAATTGAATGACCTTATAGAGAAGAAAAAATGAAAAGTGATTTAAGTAGAATTTTCTCAATATTTAAAGGGCAAATTACAGAAATCACATACTTTTAAGGCAAAATTACAATTTATCCCTTAAAAGTTTATAATTACAGAAATCCCTCAAACGGATACAATAATATAAGCGCTGATACATTAATTTGATGCGCGAGATACATTAATCGTTAAGTAAAATACATTACATTTTATACATGATACACTAGTCTGATGTACATTTTATACATGATACACTAATCTGATGCGCGAGATACACTAATCTGATGCGTGAAAATGAGGGATTTTGAAGATTTGTAAAACTTATAGGAGATAATAGTAATAAGTAAACTAAAAGGTGAGATTTCTGTAATTTTTCCATATTTAAATAATCATACAAGAAAGAAAAATTCAAAATTAATACTAATAGGGTATTCTCAGTACTTTAGATGACATATAAGAAATCAACTTCAAATATATAAGAGTAAGATTTTGTTAAGAAAGGTGAATTTCTTACTCCTAAAGTCCAATTTTTTAGGCCTAAAAGAGTGGGACATTTTTTTGGGTGATCTTGACAAATAATCATATTTTTGGGATGCTAATTAAAATATAATTGGGAAATTTCAGAAATAGCCATTAAAATAACTTAATTAGGCTTCATAATTATAGTTTGCTAGTTACGATTTGTAACTACATGTTAGAGGGAAGAGAGATCGAGCGATAGTGGAGAGAGATGATTTGTATTTGTATTTGTATCTGTCAAATTGTATATGTATATCTGTTAGATAATTATATATATGTAACTGGTATGTATATATATTTGTATATCTGGTGAGTGAGATTGGGAAAGGGAGGAAAGAGGCGAGCAATATTGGGAGAGGGAGGAGAGAGGCGAGCGAGAGAGGACAAAGAGTGGAGAGAGAACAATTGTATATGTATATTTGTCATATAATTGTATATATACATGTATAATTTGTATTTGTATATGTATAAGATATGAGAGAGGCGAGAGAGAGGAAAATAGGAGAGAGGCGCACGTAATTATAGCTAAAAAGAAAGTATTGCTTACTTCTCCGTTTCAATATTTTTTTTGGTGACTTTTTAGTTTTAACTTTCCACGCAGTATATTTAATACCACAAATTTAAAAGATATTTGATACATTTGCATATCTTTAATTTAAGGCCTCAAGATTTTAAAATCTTCTTTACTTTCTTAAATTTTGTGTCAAGTTAAAACATGACAAATAAATCGTAACGGTGGGAGTATTCAAACTCATTGGGACATGCTTGCATTACACAGATTTTGTTAACAAGTTATGCAATGAAACAGTTGTATAGTCAGAAGGAAGTTCCAAACCAACTTCATAAGTCAAAAAGAGTAAGAGCATGTTTGGATTGACTTAAAAAAAATAATTTCTAAATCAAAAATAAAAAATTAAACATAAATGACTTTTAAGTCAAAAAAAAGAGTAGGAGGTGACCTACTTTTGATTGTTAACTTATTTTAAGTCATTTTTAACTTATTTTAATCTTAATGACTTAAAATAAGTTAGGAAGTGTTTGACAGTGTTAAAAATAACTTAAAATAAGTTAAAAACCAAAAGTAAGTCACCCCTACTTTTTATATTTTGACTTAAAAGCCATTTAAGTTAACTTTTTATTTTTGACTTAAAAACTCCTTTTTAAAGCCAATCCAAACGGGCATGGTCCTGGTACTCTTGAAATTTCACTAGGAGTTTTGAACTTTAGGATATGATACTTGGTAGATGCAGTGGTGACGTCAAATATTTGTTAAAGATTTAGGGTGTGTTTGGTATGAAGGAAAATGTTTTTCTAGAAAATGTTTTCCTGGAAAACAACTTGATTTTTGACTTATTTTCTCATGTTTGGTTGGTGAGTAGAAAATATTTTCCGAAAAAGATTTTTAGTGTTTGATTTATGAATGAAAAATATTTTTGAGAAATATCTTTTATTTTTACTAGAGTAGAAAATATTTTTTGAAATTGAAAATATTTTTTGAAAACAAACTTAAATTTTTTTTGAGGTGGGGGTGTTAGGGGGTGGGTGTGCAGGGGGGGCTGGTAGGGGGTGGGGGGTTCAATGGTTGGGGTGAAAAAATAAAATTTTGAAGTTGAAAATATTTTTTAAAAACAAACTTAAAATTTTTTTTTGGGGTGGGGGGATGCTGGTAGGGAGTGGGTGGGGTGGGGTGGGGGGGTGGTGGTCGAGGGTAGGGTGAAAAAATGAAATTTTAAAGTTGAAAATATTTTTTAAAAAACAAACTTAATTTTTTTTGGGGGTAGGGGTGGCGAGTAGGGGGTGATGGGTTGGGGGGGGGGGGTCGAGTGTAGCGGTGAAAAAATAAAATTTTGAAGTTGAAAATATTTTTTAAAAACAAACTCAATTTTTTTTTAGGGGGGGGTGGGGCGGAGGGGGGTAGGTGATCGAGGATTAGGATGAAATAATAAAAAATTGAAATTGAAAATATTTTTTAAAAATAAACTTAAACTTTTTTTCTTTTTGAAGGGGTTTGGGGGCTGATAGAGGGTTTGATAGGGGGACTGATGTGGGAGGGGGGGGAGGGGGGGAGCGAGGGTAGTGGGTGGGGGTAAAAAAAAAAATTGAAATTAGAAATATCTTTTAAAAAATAATTTTTAATATTTTTTTTGGGAGGGGTGGGGGTAGGGGTGAGGGTGGGTTAAAAAAATTAAATTTAAAAATAAGCTTTGAATTTTATTTTATTTTTGGGAGAGGCGGGGAGGGGGGGGGGTGGTTTGAGGGTAGAGACAAAATAATTTAATTTTTTCAACAAAAAAGTAATTGTAATTTGAAGTTGGAAAAGAGTTTTGGAAAATGTTTTCCTTAAGTTTTGAAGGGAAGTCATTTTCCTTAAATTTGAGGAAAATGGGTTGATTTGGAAAACATTTAACCCCACCAAACATGAGAAAATTGGAAAATATTTTCCGGAAAATGTTTTCCTTCATACCAAACATACCCTTAATATATACGCATGAAAAATAATTTTTGATATGTATACTTCTTATAATTTTGGATATACATTATATAAGTTTTTAACGAAAGATATTCAATTGACCACCCTTAATTACTTGTGGCTATCCCTGTAAGATATTATTAGGGCAAATTACAGAAATCACATACTTTTAAGGCAAAATTACAATCTATCTCTTAAAAGTTTATAATTACAGAAATTCGTCAAACGGATACAATAATATAAGTGCTGATACATTAATCTGATACGCGAGATACATTAATTGTTAAGTAAGATACATTACATTTTATACATGATATACTAATCTGATGCGCGAGATACAATAATATAAGCGCTGATACATTAATCTAATGCGCGAGATACACTAATCTGATGCGCGAAAATGAGGGATTTTGAAAATTTGTAAAACTTATAGGGGATAATGTTAATAAGTAAACTAAAATGTGAGATTTCTGTAATTTTTCCATATTATAATACCTGCATAAATCTTGCAGACTATACTATATTTGGTTAACCTTTGGATACTTGCATAAAATATAACATTATCCATGACACCATTTGATTGTCATTTTTGTTACCTCATAAATAAAATTTGCATAAGTTACGCAAAAAAATTGTGTATTTTTTATGTGGAGCAAAAGACATGAACAAATAAGGAATACGGAGATTAAAATTATAAAATGACCAAAATAATCCTCTTCTATTAAACAAAAAATACATGTAGGCAATACATATATTTTAATTATCAACTTACAAAATACAAATATGTTCTTTTAAATGACAAATCAAGCTGTATTTGCCTCTTAAAATAAATAAGAATTAGTAAATGTTACAAAACATGGTTACAAAGGAATACCATCCACCTTTTTTTTTTTTTTTTTGCACGGTTCATCTATTCCACTGAATATCTGCTACCTCCTCGCTCCCACACAAGCATATGTACCGAGTAACTCTGTCTATTAAACGTTGACATGATGTTTTTCTTTGCTGCCATTGTCTGGATAATAGGGTGAGGAAAGATTAAAAACAGTATCAATATCAGCCAAAAAATCCAAGGACAAAAGTAAAGTTGATCCACAATATATCTAGAGAAGAGATACAAAATTATGAAATGATCGGTTCAGCAAAGTTACTTAAGAACAACTCAAAGGTACTGAAAGAACTCCAACTATTGCTTGCTAATTAACAGCTTCATATATATTATATCGTTAGAAAGTTGCGATAAACACAGATAAAAACTGAGGTGTTACTACTTCCTAGTTAATTCCGAGATGACGTGGTTGTACCATTTACCAAAATTCAGCCACCATTGCTGAATGAATTTTAAGAAAAACATGACACAGGCATAAAATATACATACCATAATCAAAGAACAAAGTATCTAGCAACAATGCGAAAGGGCAGAAAGGTCTTGCAGAGGCATATTGTGCTTAGAACTGTAAGTGAGGGATAATACGAACTCTAGGATATAAAGTTCAAGTAGAAAACATTGGTATATTTTGCTAAAACTGGTTCGTAATTGACATATCATATTTTAGAAGCAAGATAAGGTTGATCAATAACGTACAGTCGAGTATCACAAAAAACAACTATGCTGTGTTGAGCAGGAAATCAAGCTATATAAGGGCTTAAATTTGCCAAAAAGCATACATGAGATGATCAGGTATTGCAAATTTGCTGGCTTGGCCCCAATACTATCAAAACCAAATTCAATTTTATCAATATGAAATTTTAGAAATCAAGACAAAAGAGAGAGCTGGGAGAGAAGCTCAAGCTTTGAGTTCCAGAATAGTGATTCCCTAAACAAAATTTTAGAAGGCATAAAATGACTCCACCCATGTTTTAAAAAAGATCAAAGATCAACCAAATTGCAGAACCAATTCCAATTTGATCCATGTCAGCAAAAAGATAAGGTGTAAAAATTTATAGTAGCAAAAACTTACCAGGAAAATATCTGGCCCTTCTCTTCAACCAAACCTGAATATATTACAGTTCCACGGGAATCAAAACTGTAACCAAGATATGCCCACGATTTTATAGAAGCTTTGAAGAAATCCTTTCAGCCATCAATTGAAGAAATAAAAGTGGATTTCACCGTCAAGTTACAAACATCAACAATCAGGTCAGATATTGCCAACACAAGGAGGAGGATCCCTTAGATAACCTCACCAGCATTCCTTCTTGTTAAAGTCCAGCGTCCATACAAGGAAACCAAGTGGAAAGGTAAACTATAAATTAGAATCTGAAATTTTAAGCTGGACTATAAAATTAGTTCATGAAATTGGGTCAGGCAAATTTAGGATCAAATTCTAGTTTTTGTGCAGTTTTCAGGACAACCAAACAGAAGATTTGGAATTGAAAGCTCCTATTCTATTCTGGTTCCTCAATTATCAGAGCAAGAATTAAAACCACAATATTTCAGGTCTCAATCTTCAAATCCAAGAAATTCTTGACTACTAGGATTAACTTCGGAATATTTACTAGTAGTTCCCTATATGTTACCTAAGTAATTCCTAGTGCCCCCTCCCCAAAAGTCCAAGTCATCACTACTTGATTCGTTAGTATCCTCAAATTCAAATTAACTTAAAGACTGGTTGTCCTCAGAACAACTATCATCAATTTCCAACTCAAGATCCGACAAATTAGATTCGCTTGCTGAATAGTTCTCCTCTCCTATCTCGGCATTTCGTTTTCCTCTTGTGCTTCTTGAATCATCAAGGATGGAGTAAGCACTCCGATTACTTGGGTCACCATATAGGGCGACATGTCTGTAGTAGAGTTCAAGTTCCTTCTCAGCAATGGCAATGAAACGTCTCACAGACTCTAGCGACTGCTCATACTTGGATTTTTCCAATGCCTGAAGAAGGAGAATTGACCAGTAATTCTTACCATGGTTGAAACAAAATAGATAAAACAAAGATATTAGGTAAATAGGACAGAGTCAAAATATTAAAAGTCAAACCCTTATGCCATAAGTATAGTGAACTGATTCCCAAAGGAGCAGTAAACATGTGAGGAACAGAGTGTGGAACTAATAAATGTCTGTGAGCAGACAGTGATGGCATAAATGGTAAGTTAAGCATCCAAAGGCCTATTTGCAGAACAAGATCGCTATGCTTTTCAGGATATAAAGTAACAGATAATCTGAGTAAAATAAAAGTTATTTTTGGTGTACATCCCTGAGGAAAAAAAAAATGATGATCAAAGCTCATAAGTCACAACATTTAGTTTCAATTTCAAACTAAACAATAATCAATGAATTAAACATTCTGCAACCAAATCTCACAGTTCCAACCAGCACCAAACAATGCAAAAACCAACCCGATCATTTCGTGGAAATTTATGACAAATGAAGCAATAAAGAATGTTGATGTAAAAGGATGAAATTGCAAACTGTAATGGGATATCTGTGGTGCAATGAAGGATGTGGTTCTTTTGTGATGTACAGTGAATAATACAAGTCACAAAAGGGTAGGAGAGTGGCAGTTGAGGTGGATTTCAGATGATCTACCTTGATATATTAACCCAGCTGAATCTATGAGCCAGGTCAACAATAAGCTGTTAAACATGGATTCAGCTACAGGTATGTATAGGATATACATATATATTACGGGTACGTGAAGTCTTTGATGATTTTTAGAAAAATTTCAAATCATCCACACAAGTACCCACACCTATTGCATACCTGTTTGGCATAGGAAGATCGAGAAAATGAAGGATCCACGCATCAATTGAAAGAGAATGACAGTGAAAGCTGGTGGGAATGACTAGAGGTTGATGGTAGAAGGACTATGCACACTACATAAATGCATGATGAGAAACAATTACTTGGTAATTAAAGAAATTTAGCTCTAACAAACTTACCTTCTTCTTCGACAGTGTATCAATAGGAGACATAATTTCGGGTTGCACATAATCCCTTCCTCTGTAAAAAACTATTGTATCATCTGCAATTATCTGAATTGGGATGCCGCCACTCAGTCTTGCAATTTCATCGGCATATTCTTGGACTTGACCAGGTTTGCATATGACTTTGACTGTTTCATGCTTTTTCCAATGTAAATGCATATTAAGAATAACACCTCCAAAGACTCCCCTTCTGCCAATTGGCACATAATTAGACCTTTTTTGCCCCATCTTTTTGATATAGAATCGTTCTTCGCCAGTGAGAAAGTGTGGCTTAACCTCAGGACCTTGAACTTTGGAAACCTCATATCGCTTTAGTCTCTCAATTAACAGGGCTTCTTTGACTTTTGCCTGACCCAAGCCAAAACATGTCAGCTTTTGTTAAAATAAAAAACTACATTGTTTTCGTATAGAAGTCAAATGGAAATGGGAATAAAACAAATCTTAGCTTCAATAAACACAAACATAAGGTGACCACACCGAATTTCTTCACATACTAAACCAGGAAAAAGGTAAGATGGATATAAAACCTTAACTACGAAATGTCTTCCATGCTTCAGTGAGGTAGCAACCACGCAAACAGGCACACTTGCTGTAACTTGGTTTTCAGTAGATGACACAAAAGTTAAAAGTAATTAAAAAGTAAAGAGGTTCCTTTCTTTCTCCAGTTTCAAGAAAATAACTGTACTCAATAAGTATTTCCACGCTGAAATCATAGAGAAAATAGATCTTTGCAATTACTACGAAAAAACACAGCCAAGAAGATAAGGGAAAGAGACAAATCCGGGTTCAATAATGCTTCTACAACCTCGCTCTAATATATGAGTATCAAATGAGAAGAAGTAATATAAAAGATTACTCAAGAAGTGTAACAATACCAACAAATAACACATGTATAGATCTATTTGTCATTTTCCTCCAGCTTCCTATATCTTCCTTCCAACTTCCCCTTCTAATTTATATTCTTGTCAACCAAATTGAAGAAAATAGGTTGAAGCTCATTCCCAAGATTCTTATAAATCATTACCCTGCCCAAGTTCTTCAATTCAGTTCATTCTTTATGCTATTGCAGATTATTAAGCTAATATAAAGATAACTATCATACTGGTCCAAATGGAATGGGATGGATATCGAGAAGACATACAGTCAAGACCAAATAGTTCGGGATTGAGCCATAGTTGTAGTGGTAATAGCTAAACACACAAGAACTACATCTCAATTCCAAACAAGTTGGGGTAGGTGATATAAATCCTCAGCAGCAGCAGCAGCAGGAGTACTAATGACAAAATCAATCATTGGCTCCTAAGTAAAAAGGGAAAATCACTAGCTCACATTTTCTATCTTCTGCTTAATTCTTTCTTCAGCAGTGTCAAACTTCTGCTTCTTCTTCTTCCCCTTTAGACCAAGCCTTCTTGGATCCCTCTTATTTGCAGCATTTCTCTTCTTCTTCTCTCTCTTCCTTTGCAGTTTCAGCCTCTTCTTTGTCTTCCATTTCTCTTTCTTTGGTGCTTCCACTTCATGTGTCTCAAACTTGGGTTTCCCATCTTTTGTTATAACAAAATTCACACTTCCATGGCTAAAGTTCCTGAAGTCCCAACATGGGTTTTGTCGGATTAAGCTATTCTGAGGCACAAACCTTGACAAGTGCAAAAAGCTTTCTGGGTTTCCAAGAATTGGCCTGAATATAGAGACAAAAGTGGGAGATAATCAAAATTAAATCAGACATACTCCAGATAATCAAAATTAACTAGAAAAAGTGAAAAACAAGTGAAGAAATTTTTAAAAAGACATTAGCTTTACCTGTAAGAGGTAGAGGAAGAGGATAGAGGCCTGCGAAGTGAAAGTAACGGAAGTCTTCGGAAACCTCGAAATAGAGGAATAGCCATACAATGTCGTTGTTTGCCTTCAACGGGGCTGGCGAGCTACTTCACGGCAACGAGGACAGTGAAGACCCTCGAAATTAGGCTATTTATCACTGGATACAAAATAATAGGGAAATTCACCATGTAGACTAGAGCTGGCAAATGAGCGGGTCGAATCGAATATGGACAAGTTAGACAAAAACGGATGAATTATCCAACTTACTATATTTTATGGATAAATAATGGGTTGAGTGATGAATAATATGGGTATCCATCTTATCCAGCACCAGTTTCAGCAAACTTAATCCAATTCCAGCATATAGAAAAAAAACTACTAATCCGTTGAAGGGAAATAAGTATAACCTAAGGGAAATATAGTTAAAAAGAGGTTCAAACAGGCTAAATTTAGCATCTGCAGTTCTTGAGAAAATGAAAAAAAAAAAACAGATTTCTTATGCTTGAGGGTAGGTTCAAAATAGTACCTATGCACTGAACAATTTTGGTGCTTTAAGTTTGCCAAAATTTAACACTTTTCGTCTCCGTAAAATGTATAACAATCTATGTTCGTTAGATTTAATGCAAATTATGGGGAAAAGGTCATTCCACTAAATTTTGGTAAGTTTAAGTAGGAAAGTTCAAAGAACCATCATGAGGTACATTCTCCCATAACTGTGGAGCACTCCAAGCTTCTTCCGAAGGTTTAGAAGTTGAGTTCTTATTGGATAACAATATTGGAGGAATGTTAATGGTTACTCCAAATGTTTGTAAGGTACTTTTCCAGAAATCAAGTTGCTGATTAAGGAAGTAATATTGGAGTTATGAAGACATAGAGTGATGGGATGAGTGTTTTAGATTATTAATTTTTTACTTCTAATTAGTTTCTATTTTGAAGTGAAATTCATGAAAATTCCTATATTTTCTTTTGTTCCGGTTCTTGTCTGCTTCTGCTGCTGTGATATGTAAAATTCTGACTACACAAAGATAGTCATAACACATCTATGAAATTCGCATGTGTTACTCTAGAGCTGTATTTGCCGATCTTATTACATCTAATGCTCCACAATTTTATTAATTAACTACAATGACAATTAGAATTGAAGTCCGAAAGTATATCATTTTTTTTTTTTTTGATGACAAAAAAAAAGTAAATCATTTTTATACTAAGAAATACATAGATTTCACTTACAAAGAGTAGAGAGGAAGAACAGTAAAAATTTATTTGTACTCTATGTTCACACAAAAACGTGTATAGATACATGTCATGTGTTTACACATAAACTTCTATCAATTAACCATAGTTAAAAATTTATTCTCATCTCATCAAAATCACTTAACCATGACTAATTAATTTAATTTGGTTCAAACATATAGTTTAGTATTTACCATGGAAAAATCTGGAGGTAAACAGTGCTAAAAGTGCATGTGAGATTTTTCCTTAGCTAGTAGACTTTTGATTACTCTGCTTATCTTTGGGTCATATATAACGTTGTGACAAATTAGGAGATCAACGATGATGTCACACATCGTATTGGTGAGGGGCAGATGAAATGGAGACTCGCCTGTGGATACTTGTCTGATAAAAGAGTACCACCAAAACTTAAAGGTAAATTCTGCAAAGTAGATGTTAGACCACTTTGTTGTATAGGGCGGAATGTTGACCAGTCAAGAACTCTCTTATTCAGAAGATGCAAGTTGCTAAAATGAGGATGTTGAAATAGATGTAGATGTGTGGGCTTACTAGGAGAGATAAGATTAAGAATGAGGATATTTGGAACAAGGTGGGAGTGACCTCCGTGGTGGACAAGATGAGGGAAGCGAGACTTAAATGGTTTGGGCATGCGAAGAAGAGATGCGCAGATGTCCTAGCGAAAGGTGTGAGAGGTTAGTTATGGTGGTATGAGGAGAGATGGAGACATAGAGTAGGCTAGAGAAATATTGGGGAGAGGTGATTAGAACAAACATGACACAACTTCAACTTATTGAGAATATAACCTTGTATAGGAGGGCATGGAGGTCGCGGAAAATATTAGTAGGTAGTCGAGTGTTGTCTCGCTTTTTGGTGGAATTAGGCTTGGTGAGAGTCTGGAGCACCGTGTCTATCATAGTATTACCCTTATTCATGTAGTTTCTCGCTTTTGATATCTGTTGCCAATTGTGTTTTGGTTACTACATTATTTCGTTGTTGTTACTATTCTTTTTTTCTAAATGCTTTGTATTGTTTTCCATATTAGTTGTCACGTTTTCTTCACTGCATATTTCTTTTTTGATTTACTAACACTTGAGCCAAGGGTCTTTCGAAAAATCTAACTACCTTCATGAGATGGGGTTAAGGTCCGCATATACTCTATCTCCCAAACCCCACTTGAGGGATTACATTGGGTATGTTGTTGTAACCAAATAGAAAAAGAAAAAATAACATTTCCATGTTTGGCTAGTACCCATAGGAACCAAGCCTACTGTATTAGAGTTGTCAAGTGAGTTAAAAAGAAATCCATTTTGTTCCTTCTAAGTTTTTCTCCTCTACAATTCTTAACATAAGATAACTTAAGTCCAAATTTTGTAGTTCCTAATAGAAATATTAAGACTCATAGGTCCCCTATACATTTTTGTACAGGGTATACTTAAAAATTCAAACTGGATTACTTTATTAAAATGGAAAATGAAACAGCAACTTGATTAAACTGACAGGCAGGATGCGCAGTGTGAGAATTTCAGTGTGACAATTCGTCGAGCACCTCATGTGCACAACATATTCAGTGGACATGGATCATTTACCCTCCCAAATTTCGTGATTTATAGTTCGGTACAGCAGTTAATCATTGAGAAGCGTGACATGAGGAAGCAAATCAAAACATGAGCTCAACATTTTCACCGATTCACACACCCTATTTTCGAATTATCATGAACCTAGGGAAACATGGATGGAGGCCATCTAGATGCAGGGAAAGAGACGATATATGAAGAAGAAGGGAAGAGACAGAAAGAGAAAACTCACCGGAGTTATGGTGGTGATGGAGTCGCAGGCGCGATGGTGGTGGCAGTAGTTGTGTTTATGTGTTTAAATTGGCGAGTGGTCTCATTTTTTACGCGAATTCGTCAGTTTGAAGTCAACTCGCAAAATCTTTTATGGCAGTTTGAAAAGTTTCGTAATTAGATTTGATGTAATTTACATGAGAAAATGGCATAAATAGTTCATTAACTATAGGAGTAGGTCTAAAATGGTTCTTTAACTATACACTACTTAATGGATTTAGTCTTTTAACTATTCAAAAACTTATCAGCTTTGGTCCCTTAACTATACACTTTCCGATTTTAGTCTCTTAACTATAAGCTTACCGATTTTAGTCCTTTAAGTATTCAAAAACTTATCAAGTTTGGTCTTTGTTCATTTTTTAAATACAAATAGCTTAGGTTAATATTAACAGAATCCATTCCCCGAGAAATTAAATCCTTTAGCAATTTTTTCTATTGTTTCTCTCTCTCCGCTACTTCTTCTTCAAATTAACCTTATGCGAAGAATCTTAACCTCGATGATTTAAAATAAAATTCACGAGGAAAGAAAATAATTTTATTCAACGGAGGATAAAATGAAGCATATTATTGCTACTAATGACTTGAATCTGCTTAACTTTATTATAAAAAAGAAAAAAAATATTACCCGTTAAATCCAAAATTTGTACTCCAACGATTTCATTGAACGATCAATTTTATTATTCTATTCATTTTATTTTACGTAAAGAAATTTGTGTAAATTAAATAAAATCCACACTAATTGACATATTCAAGTGTGATTCAAGTCATCAACAACAATTATATGCTTAATTTTATCCTCATTGAATAAAATTAGGACTTATATCTTCTTTCCTCATTAATTTTATTTTGAATCGTTGACGTTATTGTTCTTTTCATAAGAGTAGTTTGGAGAAAAAAGGGCGGGAATAGAGAAACAACTTTAAAAATGGGTTAAAGATTTAATTTCATGAAGATTTTCGTTAATATAAACCTAAGCTATTTGTATTTAAAAAATGGACAAAGACCAAACTTGATAAGTTTTTGAATACTTAAAGGACTAAATCGGTAAGTTTATAGTTAAGAAACTAAAATCGGTAAGTGTATAGTTAAGAGACCAAAGCTGATAAGTTTTTGAATAGTTAAAGGACTAAATCCGTTAAGTATATAGTTAAGGGACCATTTTAGACCTACTCCTATTGTTAAGGGACTATTTATGTCATTTTCTCTAATTTACGCACTCTAATTTGTTTGAATGGTCATGTAATTATTTGGTTAGCACGTAATTTGATGTAATTAGTTGGATAATTACACTCTCCAATTACCAAATCGGACGGTGAATTGCTGAAAATTACAATTTACATGGTGTAATTTTTATTTTTTTTGTTTTAATTTATTTTCTATTCTATTATCTTTTTAAAAAAAAGCTATTTGTATTTTTTTATTTTTTATGTTATGTTTATTTATTTCATTAACATAATTTTGTTAGTATTCTAATTTTTAAATTGAAGTAGAATCTATTTGTTGAGTAAGATTATAGACTTACGTTTTTTTGTTCTTTAAATACGATATGTTATGTTGAAATTTGATATAAGAGTATATGTCAAATTTTTTGTTTTGAATTGAGAACTTATGTTATATTTTTAGTTTCATTTGTTTTAGTAGTATTGACTAGGGGTGAGCATAAATACCTAAAAATCGAAAAATCAAATCAAACCAAACTAATTTGTTTCTTCGGTTCTTCGGTTTTCGATTCGGTGTTATTTTTTTAAAAGTTTGATTTGGTGCTCGGTGTAAGGGTCTCAACATTTCGGTGCACCGAAGAATCGAAATTTTATTAATAGATTAAAATAATATATATATGTGTGTGTGTGTGTGTGTTTATTTATTTATGGGCATTTTCTTAACTAATAAGTGAATTTTAAATGAAAATCTAAAGCATTTTTCAATGGAAATCTCTTGCTGGCCAAAAATACGAACACTGAAACATAAAGCAGATACTGATCCCTTGCCATATATATATTGCCTAGTACCCCAAATTTGAGGTGCTTTATTTTTTTTAAAAGTAGTAATATAGCCATATAGGTTATATGTGTTTTTTTTAAAAAAAAAATAATGTTATAAAAGAAAAAAAATATTAAAAATTTAGAATATTATGTCTCAAGAAAAATTAAGTGGAATGACTACAATAAACTTCATAAAAAAATTAAGGACTTCGAACTTGGCTTTAGAGTTTAAGTTACTAATGTATTTGAGCCGTCCTTGCATAGCTCGTTCCCTATAACTACATGCATACATATCATTTGGGCAATTATTATATTAAATCATTTGAACAACTACTACTTCTCTTCTTAATTTCATTTACCACAACACTCTATTATTATTCCATTCCTAAAATGAGTGACAAAGAATCATCACCAATTATCAATAATTTGATGGAAATGAATGAAGAACCACTCAAAACTCTTTCTTGGAATAAATCTGATCTATATCAGTGGGAAGGTTTTTGGTGCAATCCTTCTATTATGAAGGCAGCCATGGACCTAAAGGCAACCTTCAAATCATATCCTAATGATGTTCTCTTGGTATCTTCCATGAAAACAGGTTCTTGTTGGGGTTAGGGATGGAGAAGAAACAATTAGCGTGAAATTTTATTTATGAAGCTTATTTTTTCTATTCTCATTACATAAGTAATTTTTTTAATTTTCAAGATCTATCCTAGAAAAAATATTTTTTCAATTTTTTTTGACTAATCAGACATGAAAAACCAATTGAAAAATATACCAAGTACACACATTGTGAATATAGTTCTAAAAGATGTAGAATGTGGTATTTTCTTATGAGTTTTTTGTTGCGCGTATACATTTGAAAATTAGAATGTCCAATACTCGTATATATAGATCTCAAGTTATGTATATAAAATTCTATTCCTATTTTCAATATTTTATCGACATATATCAACTATATATTTTCGTTCTAATGTTTGTTGTTTGTCTTATAGGTTCAACATGGCTCAAGGCCATATGTGTATGCATCATGCAAGGTAATAAAGAGGAAGACGAAGATCTTTTGGTTAAGGGTAATCCTCATTTTCATGTTCCAACAATAGAGGGTATGAAGTATTATACAAAAGCTTTAGCTCATGATCTATACACAATGCCCTCTCCAAGATTATTTCACACTCATTTACCTTATAGGGTTTTGCCAGATTCATTCAAAAATTCAGATAATTGCAAAATTATATACATAACAAGAAATCCTAAAGATACCCTAATTTCAATGTGGCATTTCATCAACTATAGTCATAAGCGCCTAGAAAATCCCTCTCCTTTAGAAGAAGCTGTGGAGTCCTTTTGCAATGGGGTTCATCTTTATGGACCATTTTTTGACCATGTTCTTGAATATTGGGAAGAAAGTAAAAAAATGCCTCAAAAAATATTATTTTTAAAGTATGAAAACTTGAAAATGGACCCTAAAAAGGAGTTGAAAAAAATAGCCTTGTTTCTTGGAAAACCTTTTAGAAATGAAGAGGATTTGGAGATAGTTTTGAACAAGTGTAGCTTGAAAAGGCTTAAGAACTTGGAGGTTAATAAGAGTGGATCACTCTTCTATGGTGTCCCCACTAATTCATATTTCAGAAAAGGAATTATTGGGGATTGGAAGAATCACATGACACCTGAAATGGAAGAGCGACTTGACAAACTTACGAGCTTGAAACTTCAAGGGAGTGGCCTTCAACTTTGACTCTTCGAGTAATTATATACTATCTACTTTAATAAGTTTTTTCTATTACTTCATTCGACTTTGTAATATGTTTGATGTTTAAGTTCATATGTATTTTAGTTATCTTAAGCTCGAAAGTACTATCTTTTAATCCTTTATAATGTTGTTATGTAAGAGTGGAGTTTCAAAATATATATTATGGATCAATTTAGTATTTACATCCCTCTTCCATTATGTTTGTACATTATGATATTATGAAGAGTTCGCCTTTTATTTCAATTAGCGATATTAGAAAATTCGATTGATCCTTGAAGATGTAAAGGGAAAACAAATTTG
Source organism: Solanum okadae (assembly GCA_036553675.1). NCBI lineage: Eukaryota > Viridiplantae > Streptophyta > Magnoliopsida > Solanales > Solanaceae > Solanum > Solanum okadae. The sequence goes on along the minus strand of CM071686.1, from coordinate 8,749,774 downwards.
AAAATATCCGTTGGGTGATATTTTTTACTAAATCCCCAACCTGAATTCGTGCAAAGATTACATTTAGAGCGTGTTTGGGTAAGAAGGAAAATGTTTTCTTTCAAAATAAATAGATTTTTAACTTATTTTCTCATGTTTGGTTGGTGAGTAGAAAATATTTTTTAATGTTTGGTTGGTGAATGAATTTTTTTTTCCAGAAAATATCTTTTATTTTTGGCTTGAGACTAAAAAGAAAACTCTTTAGAAAAATAATTTCTGAACTGAAAATCAACCCCGAAAATTGATCTAGGACCCGACCCCGACACCGACACCCACACTAGGACAAGACCCCAATGATCATTCCGAAATCCGACCCTGAGATCTAACCTAGGACCTGACCCACAAATTTTTTATTTTTTGAAAAAAAAAATTGACAGGGTTGTTGGGGTGGCGACTGGGGGGTGGGGGTGACATAAAAAATAATTTTTTTAAAAATTGTTCCAATTTTATTTTTTTAAAAAAGAATTTGACAAGGTAGCCTGGGTGGGGGTGGTGTGTGCTTGCCGGGGGGGGGGGGGGGGGTTAGTGGCATAAAAAATGTTTTCTTTTAAAAAAATTCGAAATAATTCCCAAAAATATTTTTTTCTTAATTTTTTTTTTGACGGGAATGGCCTGGGTGGGCCGTGGCGGGAGTAGGGGGTAGGGGGTAGGGGTGGAGGGGTAGGGGTAGGGGAAGGGGAAGGGGTGACGTAAAAATGATTTTTTTTTAAATTTGAAATATTTTTCAAAAACATTTTTAAAATTTTTCTTTTTTGACAATGATGGCCTGGGTAGGTGTTGGGGGTTTGACGGCTGAGGGCGGGGGTGGCATAAAAAATGAAATTTTTTAATATATGATATATTTTTCAAAAATAGTTTTTTTTTTTTTTTTTTTTTTTACTAGAGTGGTTTGGGTGGGGGTGGCGCGTGGATGGGGGGGTAGGGGTGACGTAAAAGTTGATTTTTTTTTAAAACAAAAATTGAAATACTTACCCAAATTTTAAAAAAAAAAAAATTGACGGGTCTGGCCTTCTTTGGGGGGGGGGGGTGTGGTGTAAAAAAAATATAAATTTAAAATATTTTTCAAAGCAATTTTTTGGGGGGTTGGGGGTAGGGGTTAGGTGAGTTAAAAATATCTTAAAATTTGAAACATTTTTCAAAAATAATTTTTAAATTTTATTTTTTTTGTTTGATGTGGGGGGGGGGGGAGGGGGTGGTAGCTTGGGGGTAGGGATAAAAATATATTTGAAATTGAAAAACAAGAAAATTTTAATTTTTTAATTTTTTTATGAATGGGGAGGGTCGGGTTAGGTATGGGGTATGGGTAGGGTAAGATATATATTTCTTTTTAAAAAAAAATTGTTTTTGAAAAATATTTCAAATTTTAATAAAAATCATTTTTATGCCACCCTCATCCCTACCTCAACCCCCACCCAGGCCATTCTCGTCAATTATTTTTTTTAAAATTGTTTTCGAAAAATATTTCAATTTTTTTTTTCATTTTTACACCACCCCCAGGCTATTCCCGTAAAAAAAAATTCACGAAAAATTTGTTTTTGATAAATATTTCAAATATTGTTACAAAATTATTTTTACGCCACCCCCTACCCCCTCCCACAAGCTATTCCGGTCGAAAACAAATTTCAATTTTTTTAGAGATACTACAAATTTAATTTTGTTTTTCATTTTTTACGCCAACCACCGCTACCCCCTACCCACCCCCACCCCTAAAAAAATTAATTTGAAAAACATTGTTTTTGAAAATATTCATTTTTAACGCCACCCCCTCCCCCTCCCCCCCCCCCAAGTCGCCACCCCCCGTGACCCTATCAATTTTTTTTTAATTTTGGAACGGCCATCAGGGTCTTTCCTAGTTTGGTTGTCGGGGTCGGATCCTAGATCAATTATCGAGGTTGATTTTCGGATCAGAAATTATTTTCCTAAAGAGTATATTTTAGTCTCAAGCAAAAAATAAAAGATATTTTTCACTTACCAACCAAACATTAAAAAATAAGTTAGAAATCCACTTATTTTCAAGAAACCGTTTTCCTTCGTACCAAACACACCCTTAAAGAAAAATGGTAAAGGCGTAAATAAAAAGGATGTAAAAATACTTTTAAATATTATATATTTTGTAAATAATTTGAAGGATATTTCACTCATTTATATATTTTCATTTCAATGTACAATGTTTGTCTTACAAGTTTAACATGGCTCAAGAATCGAGACCCATATGGAATGTATACTTATTCCTATCGTATGATGGCGTTACCTTCGCATATCAACAAAAAAATATAGTTAGAGGGGGGTAAAAATTAATAAAATAACCGTACAAATATACATAAAAACAGGGTGAAATAGTAAGACAAACATTATTCAAAAAGTGCTTAACATGTTATTTTATTTGAATTCTCAAGTTAAAAATATCTTTAAATGCATAATATTTCATCAGGATGGGAAGGGTAATACAGAAAAAAAAAATCAAAATATTTTGAACATCTCTTTTCCTCGCACTCAAAACTAAATAATTCAACAAAAAAAAAGGGAAAAAGCATAAATTCCCCCTCAAACTTGTACCGAAAAGTCAGTTATACGCTTCAACTATTATGACGACTTATTACATACCTTTACTATTAAAAAGTGAATTTATTTACTACATGCGATGTATAGTACCACTCTCACAATGTAAAGTATATCACATTTGAGCCACATTAATATAATCTCATTGCCACATCAGATGCCATGTCAGATTTCAAATAAAATTCTCCTTGTCATTCAATTGTTTCTTCTTCCATGAACACCACCATGGGACCACTAACATTGCCATCATATTTGTACCAAATCTCTATATTTCACCATAAAAATCTTCTATTTTTTTTAGTGTAACAAGACAATATGAAATAACTGAGCAAGATTTCCTTGAAACAAACCGCTATGTGTTCACCATCATAACACACAAAAAGAACTTCCCAACAAATCTAAAACAAAGAAAAAATGGAAAAGATTTGTTGGGTTTTATTTGCCTTGAATTTCTTACCATAAATAGGTTTTCCTTTTAGGAAAAAGTTTTGGATTGGCTAGTCCTTTTCTTGTAGGAAAAGGTTTAGGACTCTATAAATAGAGGTTTGTTCCTTCTAACTTAATTAGCATTCACAATGTAGTCCTAGGGTTTTGAGAGTTTTGGTTAGGGGGAGAATTTATGGGTCACAAGCTTGATACGTTATCACTTGTGTGAACCTCCCATGTATTCTGAGTGAATTGGTTGAGGTTGTTTCTCTCTATATTGTGTACTCTCATATTTATAGTGGATTGCTCATCTCCTTTGTGGACGTAGGTCGATTGACCGAACCACGTCAAATCTGTCTCTTTTGGTGTGTTTCTCGTTTGTCTTCTTACTCGTGGTCTTTCGAGGTTTGCTTTGCTAGCTTCCGCATTACACCTGCTTATTTTGGTCCTAACAAGTGGTATCAAAGCCAGATTCAATGATGGAGTCAGGTTCAGTGGTTCGATAATCGATGATTGAACCAGGTTAGAAAGATGGTGTTCATCTTGGCGGGCGTAGTTCTAGCTGCAACCTTTTTTGACAGTAATGAAGATTTTTGTTGGAGAAATGGTTTCAGAGAAGTTCTCTGTGTTGATACATAGATTTGATGGAGGAGATTATGGAGAGGAGAAGCAAGCTGTTGAAGATTATGTGAAGAAGGTGGACAAATTTATTTTGTCAGAAATTCAAGCTAAGGGGAAGATTTGTTGGGTTTTATTTGCCTTGAATTTCTTACCATAAATAGGTTTTCCTTTTAGGAAAAGGTTTTGGATTAGCTAGTCCTTTTCTTGTAGGAAAAGGTTTAGGACTCTATAAATAGAGGTTTGTTCCTTCTAACTTAATTAGCATTCACAATGTAGTCCTAGGGTTTTGAGAGTTTTGGTTAGGGGGAGAATTTATGGGTCACAAGCTTGATACGTTATCACTTGTGTGAACCTCCCATGTATTCTGAGTGAATTGGTTGAGGTTGTTTCTCTCTATATTGTGTACTCTCATATTTATAGTGGATTGCTCATCTCCTTTGTGGACGTAGGTCGATTGACCGAACCACGTCAAATCTGTCTCTTTTGGTGTGTTTCTCGTTTGTTTTCTTACTCGTGGTCTTTCGAGGTTTGCTTTGCTAGCTTCCGCATTACACCTGCTTATTTTGGTCCTAACACATAGCTCATTCTTTTACCTTTTTTTTTTTTTTTGCATTTTCAATTAGAAGGAAACTAACTTTTGTTGTTGAATTGTCATTGTTGTTGTAACTAATGAAATGTCAATATCAATGACATAAAAAAAGTACTCATCCAGAGATGAAGGCTTTCCATTCTCAGAAATATGGCCAATATCTTCAGGAAAGTATCATGAAGTACAATTATGTTGATGAGTTCTTTTAATAGTTTATATGTTTAGATTTTCAATTGTTCCTGTTTCAAATTTATATATTGTATTTGGGCTGTTAATTAAGAGAATCATGTCAGAGGAATTCAATAAATTATTTAAGTTGTATGAATTCTTCACTTTCGATTATATATATAACTTTTGAAGAATATCCATTGACAATTTTGAAGAGTCCCAGCAATAACAACACCATAATTTTAGAAAAAAGGAAAAGTTGCTTTCTTATATATTTGTTGATTAGAAAAATGGAACATATCAAAATTAAATATCTCGACTAATTATTAAAAATGAGGAGTATTTTCCTTATGGTGCTTCAAATTAAAAATGATTATTGATTATCATTATTTAAGATTATGTATTCTGCTAGAATTTGCTAAAGAATGTTATTTTTTGTTTCTAATCAGAAAAAAGAGATGCCCTAGTATTAGGCTATAAGCTAAAGAAATGTATGTGTATTATCTTCTCTCTTTTCCTAAGTCTTATTTCCCTTTCCCTGCTTAATCTTAATTTTAGAGGTTTAATTTTTTTTTCTAGATCGCTTATCAATTATACTTAGGAGTTGCAATATTCAGTTTCAAAGGATAAAAACATTATAAAACATACATAAACTAAGTTGCGTTGAACTTTTATAGTACTAAAAGTTATTGAATTTTTTATACATAATATATATATATATATATATATATATATATATATATTCAAAAAATGTTATGTTTTAATTAGTTAACTTTTTACCTTTCACTATAATTACTTTCTTAATTATATATTTTAATATGCATTTATTTGGGGGGGGGGGGGGATCATTCTTTTTCCTTTAGAGGAAGCTTCTTTTGAAAAAAAATTGAAGATAAAATGAGGTTTATTTTATATTATGATAGAAGAAAGCTTTCTACTTTTAAGGGATAAGGGTCTGAAAAATACCTCAACTTTGGTCGGATTTGCTGTTGCGATACTAAACTTTCATAAGGACCTATTACCTCCCTAGACTATTTAATACCGTATTTTTTACCCCCTGAACTATTTAATAGTGTATTTTAAAGGTATATATGTGCCCACGTGGACACATTACTATTTATAATTTTGCATTATTTTTTATGTCCACGTGGGTAAATATATATGTTTAAAATACGGTATTAAATCGTCTAGGGAGGTAATAGGTCCTCATGAAAGTTTAGTATCGCAACAGCAAATCCGACCAAAGTTGGGGTATTTTTCAGACCCTTATCCCTACTTTTAATAATACTAGTTTTTCGACACGTGCGTTGCACGTGATTATCAATTCAGAAAATTTAAGCGAAGATTTGAATAATAAGTTTTGCACAAAATAATATTGCAGATTCTTTTGTGAATGCTTAATGTGGATCATCATATATATCTCTTATTCACACGAACCGATGAAGATGGTCAATGAAAAAATTTATTAGTTAAATGCAATAATATGTATATTTATTTCAATTTGATGTGGTTCAATCATGTAATTAGTCGTATCACTAATATTACCTTGTAGACGATATTTGTTGTGTATTTTTCTTGTCATCTAACCAGATGTGCTTTGCACGTGTATTGTACTTGATCTATTTAGATGTCATATGTCATGCAGAGAAAAACTACATTTTATTTTTTAGAACTATTTTTGTATATTAATTTTTATTTTATAAGTTATAACATAATAGATGACGTTCTTTTTTTTACTCTCATATTTGACTTCTCGATTGACTGTACATAAATCAAAGATAGTTATCTGACTGTTCATAGTTAACTGAGAAAGGTTTCCTTTTTTTTTTACCTAAAAACTAAAAATTAAAATTAAAGAATATATTCTATATGTGAAATCATATATATATATATATATATAATTACATGTTTATCTTACACCCAACAAAGATATAGTTCATATACTTGTAAACAATTTTCAATTTATTCAACAAAGCATGATTTATCAAAGGAAAAATAACAACACCCTGTTATCACATATATAGGGGTGATATAATAATATGAAATTATTGGTCAAAAATTAATATAAGAAAAGATTAAAGATAGAAATAAGTAATGTAATAACTATGAGAATTCATAATATTATAACTAAAGAGTGTACAAGAGTGTGAATAACATTTGCAATAATTTCTAATAACTAAGAGAATTTATAATGTTATCACTAAAGAATTAATGTGCAATAGATGAATTTCTAATAAATTTTACACTTACATAAATAAATAGGACTTTTAATTAATGTTACTATTTTTTTTTATAGGTATTAGATTTTAATTTAGTGTAGGGGCAAAATGAAAATGTTTATTCAATATTACTGAGTATAAAATTTATTTTCTTAATGATAAATTTTAAATGATTCATATATATTCACATATTTTCACATTTGTTGTGATTTTTTTTTTTAAAAAAACTCGAAAATTTTTAAAATAATATATTTTGAAGTTACAAGATCTTTTTAACTTGATAATACAATCGTGACATAGATAAATACCTACCGATATATATATATATATATATACACACACACACACAACCTTCCTAACAATCTAAATCACATAAGTAGCATTGATAAATAAAGTCATTTTTTTGTCTTGAGCATCAAAAAAATAAATTGTGATAATTCTCTAACTCTTGAGAAGTTTAATAATTTTGGAAAAAGATATTCAGAAACATATATCTACATCACAAGAGAAATTGTTAACAAAAATAAATGAATTTATACCTCAATAAAAATTAAATTTGTACAAACTTCAACTAGCGTTATTACAAGTCATATGAACTTTTCTTCGTTGAAAATAATGAAATATTAAGAAATAGTAAATCAGTAAAACACAAGGGCAATGTTTATATAGTAATAAATATTTTGAAGCAAACTTCCTGACATTCTAAATCATATAAGTAGCATTGATAAATAAATTCATTCTTTTGTCTTGGACATCAAAAAAATAAATCGTGACAATTCTCTAACTCTTGAGAAGCTTAATAATTTTGGAAAAAGATATTCAGAAACATATATTTACATCACAAGAGAAATTGTTAACAAAAACAAATGAATTTAGACTACAATAAAAACTAAACCAATACAAATTTAAACTGGCGTTATTACAAGCCATATAAACTTTTCTTCTTCGAAAATACTTAAATATTAAGAAATAATAAATCAATAAAACAAAAGGAAATTGTTTATATAGTAATAACTATTTTGAAGAAAACTTCTTGACAATCTAAATCACATAAGTAGCATTGATAAATAAAGTTAGTATTTTGTATTGAGCATCAAATTAAAAAACAAATCGTGACAATTCTCTAACTCTTGAGAAGTTTAATAATTTTTAAAAAAGATATTCAAAAGCATATATCTACATCACAAGAGAAATTGTTAACAAAAACAAATGAATTTAGACTACATCATGTTAACTTCATCTATTGGAACATTATATACTAATATATATATACTAAGAGAAAAAATAATTATTATATCATCAGAATGATTTTCCTCAAGTACTCGAGGTTAAAGAATATACGCTCTTAGGATAGGACAATTTACTTCATCAGCATAGTGATACATGATATTCCGCTAAACTTCGAAGTCACTCAACGACAATAAATAACACGATTTTTTTTAAAATGCAAGAAGAAGAAGAGTAGAAGATTAAAAAAAAAGTGGTTGAAAAATGAGAGGAAACTCTATTTATAGTCAACAAATTAAAGGGTAGTATGAACAAATGTTTTTTGTGTCTTATTTGAAAAGTCACGATCTTTTCAAGAAGTCACAACTCACAACCCTTTGGAAAAATCACAACTTATTGAAAAAATCACAGCTCTTTGGAGAAGTCACAACCCTTTGAAAAAGTCACAACTCTTTGGAAAAGTCACAATTCATAGAAAAATCACAACCCTTTGAAAAAAGTCACAACTTATCAAAAAAGTTACAACCTAAGTCAGGGATATTATAGTAATTTAACATTCAAGGTAGGAGTTCATGCTTTTAAGGTAATATAGAAGATAGATATGAGACATGAGATATGATATGATGTCTTGATGATTAGTTACAACAATGTGCTATTCGGTAACCTTAGTGAAACCCACTTATTGAAAAAAAAAAGAGAAATATTATTTCATCTAGAGTGAGATTCTGAAAAGCAATGCAACGAATGAAAAGGATTTATTGTTTTTTATTTATCTATTTGCTTTAGACAGTACTGCTATATAGGTGGATTTTGAAAGTTGTAACAAAAATTGATTTTTGGTACAAGAGTTACCTTTGAAGGTAGTATAAATGAAGGACAAAATATTCATTTTTTTGTGCATTAAGAATTTCTGTTACGTAATATGTATGAAGGACTAAAATAGTCCAACCCCCATGTAATAGGGATCAATTTGATCATTTTAAAGTCCACTGATTGTCGAGAAGCCGATTATCAACACAAAAGGTTTACACAAGAAACTCATATCCAAGTGTCTCTTAATTTGTCAATCCAGGACAATATGAGTGGCATAAGCTATTTTTTAAGCATTCGTGAGGAAATTGGAGGACTACCGATTGATTGACCTCGGAAATGAAGATGATAGTTCGACGAGCTCTTATTTTCCCATGGGTGGACATGAAAGGGCTTCAATATAAGTTAAGGTCAAGTTAAAGGGCATACCACATATTTATGTATTATGCCCTAATTTTTATTGCCATAAATTAGTTATTTTTTGTACACCTTTAGTAAAAAGAATATATATTTGCAAAGATGCAATCCATAAAACTGATGCATGCACCAGAAATTTAGTTACTTCCAAAAACTAAATACTCCTAAATATATACTTTTACTTACATAAAGAACAAAAGATATAAGCAAGGCATTACATTCTAATTACAAGAGTAGTCTAAAAGAATCTTCTTGCAATAGCTTGTGCATTACATGAACCATATTGTCAGCAATGTTGATTTATGAATGTTCATCCTACAAATAAAATATAAATATAATTATATTTCGAAAAAGTAAGTTATAAAGTAAACCAAGTACATATTTAAAGAGCAAAAGAGGGTCGGAACCACATAATCTTACTGGTTTTTGCAACTAATCGCATCACTAGAAGTTCACATTCTATAGAATGGTTGGGGCAGAAACATTCAGCTAACAATAAAATTGCAAAAAAAGTTGTAAAAGTATCAAACCAAGAAAAGTATTTGGAAACAGAAAACATTAAAAACTTCCTCACAAAGTTAAATATTTGCTCACACAAAGCTGCACCAAATACCACGCGAGATACTCCTAGTAGAGAACTTTACTCAAAAGAAAAGAAAAAAACTCCCAGTGGAGAATGTATCAATTCTCCGTTTGTCTTAAATCTAATTAAGTACTCTAAATAATAGTATCTAGTTTACAATTTAGGGTATGCTTGGGCTGTCCAACTACGAGTTTTCAGCCAAAATTGTCCCGTATCTTTGAGGGCAGGCTCAACTTGTTAGACGAACATTTATGCATACAACCAATATAAGAATGACTTCCAGACATACGACTACAAAATAATAATGACTTCCAGAACTACAAAATAACAATGACTTGAAACTTTGCTACTGAACGTACCAAGACTTAATCAAGCAATTAAAAGACTCATTCTTGCTTACAACCAAGAAAGATAATTTACACGAGTTAGATAAAGTTTACTTACCTAGTTTTTATCCATAAGACTTGTAGGACTTGCCTCGTCTGAACCAGTTGAATTATTAATGATGTTGAAAATTGCAGAAGGAAGTCCATTCTGTTAAACATAGTACAACTAAAGAATTTAGTTTGTCGTATAAAGGAAGGATATGAGAATGAGGAAGAAGCAGAGATAGTGAGAGTGACTATAGTAGTAATGTAGCATTTACTAGTTTAGCAGTTTATACTAAATAAATACCATGGAACTTTGCATATGGGATACTAATGCCATTACGCCCTCTTTTAACAATTTTTGCTCACGCACTAAACGAGTTTCCATGACTTCTCGACTTCTCCGCTCCTCCTCAAGCTGATTTTTTACTTCCATTAGCTTGCTTTCTAAACTCTCTCGTTTACGCTGTTCTTCTTCTATCTCCTTTTGTTGTGCTTCCAGTTGCTCTTGAATTTCATTTCTGGATCTCCTACTCGCTGGCTTAACTCCCGATCCTTGACCACAAACATACCCTGCTTTTTCTCTCATAATTTGCATAAATGCAGCATTAGCAATAAGGTCCACATCGGTGCCCTCTTCAATTTCTTGAATTTTTTCAGCAACAACTTCTTTCACCTTATCCTACAAGCAAGTTATACAAGCTTTAACTTTCAAGATTTATTTAGACAGACTCATTCTAGGAATAAAGATAAGATTTTTCTATGTACATTCACTTCAGCAGAAGCATCATTAACCCAATGCCCGTTTGAGTTCACGTGAGTCATTTCCCAAAATTTCTGAGAGTTTGGCTCTTTTCCGGTGTTTGTGTCCCTCTACCAAAACAAATCAAATCACGTTATTGATAAAAGAAAAATCAAAATCCATAAAATAAAATAAACGAAAGACATATCTCACCGCTTCAAATGATACTGCTTGGAAGGATTTTCTGCCGCAAATATGATTCACCTCTTGTTTTGCCTTATTACTTTTATTTCTTTCACTCATTTTCTGCATTGATTTTGAGTCCATGAATTCAATTTTAATTATAAGAAGTAGAAAAAGAAAACAAAACAATATTATAAAGTTAAATCCATTGTACTACTAAATTACCTTAAAATCGTCAGAGTTGAAATATTCCACCAAGAATTTCCATTCAGCTTCACTAACCTGTGATGGCATGTTTTGCAACCTTACCTCTTTTGTAGCAAATTTCTTGAAATGATCATGTAGCCTACTACGGCGATATCGATATAAATTTTTAGCTGTTTGAAGGATAGTATCCCGATTATGTTGTATGTCCGGAAGCTGGAAGGTATCCTGCACTCAAAATAAAATTTAAGTGAGCTTAATTAAAATAGAACTTTGATTATCTGTCAATAAACTGAGGGATGCTTGAGAATCGAATGCTCTAAAGTTAGTTTATCAGTATACATTTTTGTATACTTTAATCCTTGTTCTGATGTATTATTTAGTTCCCTATCTAAAACCATAATTCTGAACTCACTGTTTATTGAAACAAAAACTTTATAGATATTCTGCCAACACATTTTCGAACAGAACTGTGTATGGTTCACAAGCTTTGAAAGTGGATCAAACAGACTCTCCTATGAGTATGCTTTCAATTCTTTGACTTAAGTTGTTCCTTATTGCCACCATTACCTGATCTACAAACCTTTCTTCATTTTTCAGTTCTGAGTTCTCTGAAGTAAAATTTGCATCGGATATTTTTGAACAAATTAAAAATGTGACATGAAAGAATACTTTGTTTGGACAAAGATATAACAATTGTTTGATGAATTGCATTAATGATCCTCTGTTGCTGGAAAATGGATATGAAGTTCATTGTCGATATGAGAAACAAAACGTACTTTACTCATCCGGACTGCTTAAGGAAAGTATTGTTCTGAAATTATGTATTCAGTACCACTAGTCCGCAGAAACCATAAGAGCATACCTGCCACGAGTTGTTGAGCGATGAACCTATTGGATTTCATTAACCAAGCAGATTCGACGTTCAATATAATTAGATAGTACCAATCAAGAAATGGAAAAAAAGAAGAAGAAGAGATCAAGTTTGTGAGTGGTTGCCTAATCAGTAATCAGCAATCATTTTGGTTTACAATACCGGTGAATAATTGCTTCCAGCAATCTGATAGCTCTGTTTCTAGGATGGATCTTTTAAAGATGCAACGGATTTAGATGCAATCAATACCAAGAGAAAATCCAATCTCATAAAGATTATTATAATCAGTACTGTGCACAGAAAACTACCTGATGATAACATTACTACACTAACGTAAGTTGACGTGCATGCTAATCCAAAATGGCATGGAACAATATAAATGACAGTGAACTAGAGCAAAATAAAACTTGGATATGCTGTATTATTTCACGTTGATGTGGAAAAAACTAACTAATCAAAGCATACCACATGAATTTTGAAATTTGAGTCTGAAAAAAGGTTTTTGAGCCCAAAATAAAATAGACGGTAGCTTATTTGGATAGACTGAGTTCAACGAGGAATGATATTCCAAAATTTGAAAATGAAGGGCACAAAAAGTACTCCCTTTGTCCAACAATATTTGTCCACTATCGACTTTGTACACTTCTTAAGAAACTATAAACGGAAGGGTAATTTTACTATATCACCCTTTGAATATAATAAATACAATGTCTTGAAAAATATAATAAGGAAATGACTATAAATAATGATAAGGGTAAATTAGGAACTAAGTGTAAAATTATCCATTGATTTCATAAAGTGAACGAGTATTGTTGGACATCCCAAAATAGTATAGTGGACAACTATTGTTGAACGGACAGAGTAATAACTATCAGAGAACTATCCAACTTCAAGATGAAGAAGAGACAACCATCTAATAGAATTAAGAAGATGAAGAAACATATAAGAGCTAAATCTTACGTTTAACAAGTCAAAAAAAAATTAACAAGGTTAAAAAAACTCCAGTTCTTTGGAATTTTGACTATAGATAGTTTATAGATTGAAGATGGTTTTTCATTAACCTATCTTGTGCTTCAACATTATCTGCAACATAACTTTTATCTTGTAGTGGAGATGGTGCTGGGAAAATAGAAGATGAAGAGAATGGGTACATATAATGGTGAAGATGGTGGCTGGGAAAGAACAATAGGGTGGTGGAGGTAGTGGCAAGGGGAGAGCAGGAAGAAAAAAAGAGAAACATTTAGAACAAAATCGACTTCATGCGCGCTACTGTAAAAGCAAAGAAACAAGAAAATTAACCAACTAAATCCAAATCAAGAAGTTGAAATCTGCACCAGGAATTCAAGATTCTGAAATGTATGTTGCTTTGATGATCTGAGTAGCCTATGGTTTTTTAGTTTCATTTTCATTCTCTTGTGTCAAGGGAGGTGTTCTCTATTTCGGTTTACCAAGTGTTTTGATTGAATTTTATATTTTTATTCATTCAAGGACCAAAAGGTTTTTTAAATTTAATTGAAAGAAAGCGAATTACCAGCATATGAGCAACAATCCTATCTTTTGCTAGATCAGAAACTCCCTTCCAATTCTTGACATCATGCCTAGCATTATGGAGAACTGTCACTGAGAGCTCAGTAACAAAATCTTTAGCTCCAGGACCTACTGCTACCATTCGATCTGGTGGGATAATTACCTTCAACTTTCCATTGACACTTTCCTTGAGTTTCTTTTGGATTGAAAGTCCCGTTGTCTTCCCCCTTCCCTTTCTTTTTTGCCCTTTAGCAATATACGAAAATATTTAAGTGTATATAAAAAAAAGATATACAAGCTAGAAACTTTGAAGGGAATGGTTTAATGAATGAATCAACTTACCTGGTGGTGGGGTTGCAATTACATCGGCAGTTCCAGCATTATTAGTATGCACATTTGTCATAATGATGAGCTGCAAGCCTGCAATATATTTAAAAAAATTACATTACAGGCAGAAAATAGAAATTAACAAATAAAAATGATGCTCAGAAATTGGGATAAACAAATAAAGTTACAAAGCAAGAAAATGAAGATATAAATGGAAACGTAGAAAATAGAAATTAATCATTTCAGCAAGGTGATGGAAAATGGAACTCCAATGAAGAAAGCGATAAAAATAGCAAAATTGGGCTTAAGACTAGTTGAAAAATCACAACCAACCATCATCCTCGTCTTCATCATACTCAACAGTATTTTCATCTGTTGCAGAATCATTGAAGTCATCCACATTTTCAAGATCAGACTCATTACAACTTCTAAGTCTACTTCTTATTGAGAGGTGTTTCAACACTCACTCCATAAATATCTTCTCTCTGTATTCTGATGACATCATCGACTCTACTTGAGGAATTGTTTCTCCCCTTACTTAGTCAATCAGTTGATGCGGTTTTCATATTTTTGTTTGAGAAGATCATACAAATTTCGTGGTCTTACCCTTAACATCGCATGTCATTTCTCATTTTGGCCATGTTTAACATAATACATTGTCTGCTTGCTAGCCTAGAATGGATGGATCATTAGAGTAATGGGGTCATTTACATCTACACATACGAATCCATATTCACCCCTTTTGTAACATCTACTTTAGAGTAATATAATGGATTTACTGCTCAACTATTACTACAACAACAACATATGCAGTGTAATCCCACAAGTGAGGTTTGGGGAGGTAGGTGCACTTTGTGAGGATGCCTACATATAGAAGAAGATATATTTTGTTAGGGTTATGCTATGAAGTTGTCTCTTCATTTTCTTAGTTGCTTTTAAGACCAACTCTGGAACCTCCCTCCTTTCTTTCTTTTGTTTTTATTCTATGACGAACTCCTCTATCAATGAATGTGATTACCGTGTTCCATGTCAATCCGATTCCCCTTTGTTACAAACAGTCACTCGTACCAGTAAATGAAAGCAGGACTACTACATTGATCTATCCTGTTATCAGTAGCTAACTTTCCTGAATTACTATTTTGGATTATTAAACAGTACAAAGATTTGTATCTGTGTTGGGCTTCACTTGGATTATAGTTTCTTTCATATTATAACTGAACTGCTCCAAAACCCAATGCTCTGCTCCTGCAGTCAGGATTTCCACCTAGTAGGTGTTTAGGTTGGCATTTTAGTTCTATGACTGGCTCTCAAACTCGGTTCGTTGAAATTATACTCGATTCGATATTGTAGAGAATAAATTCGTACAGCCATATGTATCTTTAGGGCACATAAGATTCTCAATAACATTGGCCGTTACTTTTAAAGATTTAACCTATAAGAACAAGTCTTAGAACTGTTGAATCTGGTTCTTTGGTTTTATTTCTTATCAAATTTTATCATCCATGCCCTATGTTTCCCTTGAACAAGTAAGACTGATTGTACAGAAAAATGAACACCTTCTGATTTCAGAACCTTCGTTTCAATAAAACTAACAACACAATACGGTACAATAGGTAACAACTATCCAAACAAGCTGTAAGATTCTCAAAGCAATCACTTCTTAAAAAACAATTCTCAAGACAATCAAGATTCTCAATCCATCCGTTTTTAAAATAAGAAATCAAAGCCAAAGGAGATTTCATCAAAACTTTTATGTCAATCAATGGTTCCAATTGGCTTATTTCTTTTCAAATTCTAGTAATATTTACAAAAAAGGAAAAAAAAAAAAGGTGTAAAGAAAAAACAAATATTGAAGCCAATACATTACAAAAACATTTTAAGCAGTAGAAGCATCAGTGATTTCTACTTCCCAACATCTGATTGAACCTTGATAATTAGACTTATACCAGCAATTAGGGGGAATCTTAATAGCTCAGTTAATTGGTCACCTAAACTCCCACCTTGTTGCTGAGGTTCGATTCCCCATATTGTAATCCCCTACCCCAAATTTACATTAAAAAAAAAACATACCAGCAATTAGCAAAAACCCACTTGAGGGTCGAGGGTTCACCCTCCAAATTTTCATTCACCAGTGATTTCATGAACTTTAGTACAGGGAAAATTGTTCTGTTTTCAAAGTATTATTTTCTGATGCAAAATGTACTAATGAATTCATGAAATTTCTCTCAAAAAACTAGTTGTACGAAACCCAGATTCAAATACCTTAAAACCCAAAACAAAATTTTCCCTTTCCTGAGCTTGAATCAAAGAAAAAAGGAACTTAACTGACTCATTTATGGATCAACAAATCAAAACGATAGCAAAATCATAGCAAGGAGACTAAATCATAAGTGATAACTCACCGGAATTTGGGCAATACACGGCAGAAGCAGTCGAGCAGAAGAAAATGAGAGTAGAGATCAGTGGAACAATGAAAAGAGAAATTCCAAATATTTCGATAGCAACAACTCAATCAATCAAGTTGTTGTCATTTGGTAAAAAATAGGTAATGAGTAATATTATGGTTGTTGCCAAGGAGTTGTTGCCATTTGTAGAGGTGAATTTCGGAAGGGTAAGTGCACTATTATGAAAAGATACATCTAACGTATAAATTTGATTGGTTTGACCCGTTGTTAACACTGATTCATTAAATTTTAAAATTTATAGGTTCAACATATATTGCTCTGTCCCTACTTATTTGTCTCTTTTGAATTGACACACCTATTAAAAAAACAATGATTGACTTAATGAGTTTACTATTTTACCTCTATTATTAATTAGGGAAAATAGTCTGAAAAATATTCTAACTTTGGCCGAAATTGTTGTTACGACACCAAACTTTATGGAGAACATTTTACCCCTGCACTAATTAATAGTGTATTTTAAAGGTATATATGTGCTCACGTGGATACATTACTATTTATAATGATGTACTTTTTATGATGTCTACGTGGGCATATATATACCTTTAAATACACTATTAAATAGTGCAGGGGGTAAAAGGTCCTTTCCAAAGTTCGGTATTGTTACAACAATTTCGGTCAAAGTTTGGATATATTTCAGACATTTTTTCCTATTAATTATGAAGTGAATGAATTACAAACTTAAGATTTTCAAAAATTTCTACTTTTTTCAAAATAATTAATTGAGGATATAATAGGTAAAAAAAATTGTCCTTTTTTTATTTGTCAAAATGGACAAGTAATTAGGGACCGTGAGAGTACTAGTTTTAAATTATAATATACACATTTGATTTAATTATATAAAAAATTTACCGTGCTAATTTTTTGTTTTAGGAAATTCCAATGTTACACACTTGAAAATTTTGAAAGATTAAAGCAAACAAATAAAAGAAAAATTGATTGAAACACCAAATATGTTATCGATTACCACTTGGAGGGGTGTTATAACAAAAATAAGATAGATATAAGATTTAAATTTCTATCTTCGCTTACAGAGGTGAACCCAATCATCATCGTATTATTATATATTACATTTGACGTCGGTTCACACCTCTATAGCTAAATATTCTTTTAAAAATATAACACTACTATTTATAATCTAGAGAGGGGAACATGAGTTCATGTGAACCCACCGAACCCCTCTAGATATGCCTCTGGCCATTTGTTTATATTCAAAATACCTCAAGTATCCGTATTTTTTTAGTTTTTTATCTGAAGTGTCCTGTGTTGGTGTTTGGCAAAATACATAAATGTGTCTTTTAACATGGTCTCATCTAGGGCATATGCCTTCTAATTTTGAGTGTGCACAAGTAGACACTTAAACTTGTATAGAATTGAATAAGTTGACACACGTCCATCCTACATGGCGTCCTACGTGGCAATTTGTGTCCTACATGGCATCTTACGTGTATTATATCATGTAGGATATTTGTGTCTATTTGTTCAATTTTATACAAGTTTAAATGTTTATTTGTGCACTCCCAAAGTTGAAAGACATAGATATATGTCTGTTAAGGTCAAGTTAAAGGGTATATTTATATATTATGTCTTTATGTTTTATTGCTTGAACTATCACCAATCACCATTACATAAATATCCCCTTTAACTTGACTTTGGTTAACATCTTTGTCCTTTAACTCTGTTGTGCACAAGTAGGCAATTTAAATTTGTATAAAGTTAAACAAATAGGCACATGATCTTGTCCTAGAGCAATATATGCTCAAAATGTGTAGATGGTAGGTTTTGGCTATTGCATTATCATTTGGAAGTTGTGGTGATTGAGATAAGCTCTTATGTTCAGAGACTGTTGTGACTTCCTCTACTACTTTTTTTTCTTTAGTTTCTCAAAATAGTATTGTAGTATTTGGTTAACTGCGTAATTGGGATGTATTGGAGTCTACTATTCGATTTTGATTATCTAAATACTAAATACACATATTCGATCAATTTGTCTATAAAATAAATTACGGATAAAAATTATTTTCGGAGTTTTGGGATGAGGAAGAAAGGACTAAGATTCTTTAATTTCTTTATCATTTAATTGATAAACTAATATTTATTATTTAAAGAGTATTTTGAGATTCTTGTGATGCCGGAATAATAAGAGCTTTCAAGATGTATTATCACAACAAATTTTATCGTACGATATTTGAAGGCTATGAAGTGAGAAAAACTGATCTAGGAAAGATTAATATTTTGGATGCTATCAATTTTGCAATCCCGGCTTGGATGACAAATGTTCAAGAGACAATAGCAAATTGTTTTAGACGCAGCAAAGTTTGTTCAGAAGATGAAATCTCAGAGAATTTGAATAAACTCACATGTGAAAACGTCATTCATGAACTTGAGGTCATGATTAATGGTCTCGATTACCGCAATAAAATGGACATCAATAAAACCTATTGGATTACCAAGGTGAAAATGATACATATTCAGAGGTTCAAAGCTTAGAAGAAATTGTGGATACCGTCGAAAAAAATAATTTTGATGATGAAGTTGAAGATGATGCAATAGCTTTGGAACCAGTTATGCGTAAGGAAACACTTATCGCATCTAGAACTCTTCACAATTTTATGGTGCAGTTTGAAAAGACAACACCAAAACTTTTGGATGTAATAAGAAAAGTTAGAGAAGAATTTCAACTAGATTTAAAGTTTAACAAAACACAACATAATCATATTTTCACTAAATTGTCTTAGATATATTGTACTTTTAAAGAATTACTAATTTATAATATTAATCGATCCATATTTTTATATAGGGGTCTTCTGAAAATATATTATATCTTATTATCTTATCAAAATGAGTGATTTTTTTCATTGGCCAAGTCGAGAACGGAGGAAAATATGATCGATTATTAATTTACCAATTATTAAACATATGCAATATTATATATATAATCAAGAAGAAAAGTAAATACATCTTTGTTATCAAGTTACCCAAAGACCAGCAAATTGGAGGGGGACCTATTCTATGATATCCTCATTGTAGATAAACCAAACAATAAAAGTATTTTCTTTTAGCAACTATGCACTATATGTTTGACACTTTCATGTGAATGTTATTACAGAATAACACACACATTTATAATCCATACACTTGGGTATTTAAGTCAAAGTTGGCTTTGCATAAAATAACTAATTAACTTATGTCCGGTAAGGTTCCCTAAAATACAAGTTTTGTTTTCTATCAAAAGAGTTCCCATTCTTGCCTGTTGCTGAAGGTTTTCAATTTTGTCTTCCCTTCTTCAGGCCTTGCTTGCTCGTTCCATGCCTTTTTGCATCTTTCTTCATTCGTCGATCAACAAGAACTTCCCCCCTGCCAACCTTCACTTGAACGCCCTTCTTTGCCACTACGAATTCCCTTTCTGGTCTTTTAGGTGTTGCCTTCTTGTAAAGCTGTTCAATCATTCTACTCTTTGAGCGATCAGATACATCTGCTTGGTCTGATATTGAGTTAGCTTTCTTTCGAATCTTGTCCAGCTTTCTCTGAGCAGCCCTTTTCTTTCGTGCTTTGGCTTCTGCTACCTTCTTTGCAGGACGTGCATTGATTTCTTTAAACTGAGCTCTTATTGCAGCAATCTCCTCTTTCGTCACCGGCATTATCAGCTGTCGATGCCTCTTCTCCTCGTCAACAAACCAATATGGCAACCCCTCATCGTCAAACATATACTTATTGTAACCATCATCCATCATTGACTCTCTCTGCCTTTTCAAAATCAATTTCTTTGCTACAGACAATATTTCAGCCTTTCTGTCGATATCATCACCTGATTCACCAGCTGACGAATCACTTGAATCTGTAGGTGGTACAGGAACAATCTCAAAACCGTCTGGTGTCTCAGATGATGGGACTTGGAGCAAACCATCCATTCTTTTCTTTGTCAGGATTGGAGCAAGCAATTCGCTAGTTGTCTGTGTCTTAGATATTGGGGTCATTTCTCCTACTAGGTTTATTAGCATTTCATCTTCGCTGTTATACTTGTCCAACATGTCTTGCTCTTCTGGCTCAACAAAAACATCTTGAGTAAACCACGTTTTTGCAACCTCCTCTTCAGATGGAGCGGTTTCTAGAGGTATGATTAGAGGATTCACTTGATCCTCTCCCATATCACTGTCAGAGTCTTGAGCAGAATGAGTCATACCATCTTCGTCACCAAGCTGAACATAGACTAAACAGTCTCAGTTATAGAGATAGAGAAAGCGTGAAAGAAGGATACACCACATCTAGTTCTTACGGGTCAATTTTGAGCTAAATCCAACCATTAGTTCGGCTGATTCGGTTTTTTGCCCAAATTTTGACCCATCAATGAATATATTTTCATTCTAGATTGTACACAGAGTTTAAAATTACTATACCTCCAAGAGTTTACAATCACTCAAGTAGGAAATTCTGGATCGTTTTGTTTTTCTTTCCCCTCGAGCCATATACCTTTTGTTGTGGTCCTCAAGCAACCCCGCTATTTCATCGTCACGTCTGAAAATTTAAATGAACCAGTTCCAATAGTAGTAAAAAGTCAAATAATCGTTTTTTGATATAGTTCCAGTAAACTGTCTGGTTACCTTATGCGCTCTTCTTCGGAGTCCATATCGGTAGATGCATTCTCTGGGGCTTCCAGGTCACTTCCATCATCTTCACTATTTACTTCAGCAGTTCCATCATCACATTCATTGTCATCAACAACTACTATATCTCTCTTGCTCTGAAATATATGGCCCAGATACTCAGCTTAACAGCAAAGTAGAATTTAAAAAGACAAAGTAAATGATGATTTAATTCATGTTAAGACCACTAAACGAAATAGGCTAACATGTAAAAGCAGGTCTATCCTCCATTTTGGATATAATACATTAAAAACAATTTATTGTTCTGTTTTTCATTAAGTAATAAATTTCATTAAAAGAAGGGCAAAAAAATATGCCTGTAAAAGTACACAAAAAGGCAGAAACCTTACCAAAAAAATGGTTTTATGCAAAAAAAACATGCAATATTATAGAACCTCATGGGTGCTCCAAAACAGAACAATGGAAAAGATGCTACACCTCAAGATATTTCTCTACTCTGTAAAAACCTCTCATATTACTCCCTCTCCAAACAACCTACATGAGTGCTAGCACACCAACATCTCATACCCTGCTCCATTTTTAGAGAAAACTCAACTAAACATAGTTTCTTTCATAGTCCCGACATCACCCACCCAAGTACAAACCACCTCAGAATTTCTCAAAAGTAGAACACTATCCCACAATGTAAAAAGGAGGTGATCCACATTATCCCCAGAGTCTTAAAGGTTCCTAAACCTCAAGTCCCACTGCACTTCTCCCCTTGTAAACTCCACAATCGACCACTAGACTAGCATCTCCCTTTGGTAAGAAATTATATACATGTTCGGACATGTCATTCTTAGGGCTCATTTGGTTGGAGAACAAATTATCCCGGGATAAGTCATCGCAGGATTGTCTCAATGTGGGATAAAAATAACACAACAATCCCGGGATAACTAATCCCGGGATAAGTTATCCCTCGACTATATTCCAACCAAACATGGGATAAACTCATCCTAAAATTAATCTCGGGATGAGTTATCCCTTATCCCTCGTACACAATGAGCGCTTAATGTGTTGTTCCCACACCACCTATGTCCCCAAATACTCACCCTACTCCCATCACCCATCAATAATGAAATGTGCCCATAAACCTCTTTCCACCCCTTTAAGCTCTTTCAAACCTTTAACCACAAATGTCTCTGCTACGGGTGGATGATAAGGGTTGCATTTTCTATGAAGTAACAAACTAAGCAGAGTGAAGTGGGCATACCTTGATCAATGTTAGAGAAAACAGCTCCGGATCAGCAAAACCATCTTCAGTTGCATCGGACTGCATCCCCAACACCTCACGTGCTTTGTCCTGCAGTTAAAGAAGGAATGGGAAGTAAGCTAATGATAACAGCAGTAGGAACTAAGTCACAAACAATGGTCAAAGTTTCAACATCTACATGACGACGAACCAAAAGATTCGCAAGAGCTGCATATTAGATTCAGAAACAAAAGAGTTCAAGCAGTAGCACCAATACAGAATATTGATTCAGAAAGGCAGAACAACAAAGGACCCACGTCTGCTTCTTCCTTTTTTAAGATCAAAATGAAGATGGGGAGGGGGGTGGGGGGAGCAAAGCAACTAGAAGCCCTGGAAGACAAATCATTTGCATTGGAACAAAAAGAGACCAAATAGACAGCAATGGATACAACAAAATCCATAGCTAATCAAGATATAGCTGATTAATAGAAGCAAAACGCAAGCAGTATTTTAGCTGAAAATAGCTTGGAATAAGTTTTCTTAGGCAATTTGACAGTGATATAAAGGCAATCAGAATAGAAATTACAGTTGATCTGCTGAACTACAAAGTTGTCAGTTTGTGATTTGACAAGTAAGGTAAACTGGGCAGAAATATTGCTGACAAAGATGCTTAAGGGAGCAGTTAGAAGATAAACTGGAAACCATAAAACCAAATTCATTCAAGAGAACAAACAAAACATATAAGTATATTTGCATTTCGGTTTTTTTGTTCTCTCTATGATTATCCTAAAACCAAGTATCACAATTCAAGGGTCGCATTCTGAACTTAGAGTAGAAAAAAGGATACCAACACAGAATTAGAAAGAGAAAGGTAAAGCATAGCCATTAACCTTGGCTTGTCTTTTAGCTATAACCCTTTTTTCTCTTCTCTTCTTTCTCAATTCAGTTTCCTTCAACTCTTCCATTTCTTTTACAAGTCTTGTATCTTCATCCTCTTCTCTCTCACATTCAATTACTACTTTTGGATTACTAATGGTCTCTGAAGGAGCCAAAGTTTTCCTCATAAGCTTACGCCACCTACAAGTCAAAGGATATTCATGCAAAACTGATAAGAAAGATATCATGTCCCCTCTTACTGACAGATAACAACCTAAACAGTTTACACCCCATTAACAGGTCTAAGACATGCTTTTCAAATGCAAACACCAAAGTCTAAGAAGTTTCTTGTTCCATACTTTGAAAGATGTTTGAGATCTTGCTCCCCCAGAACACGCAAGTCCTCACATAGTGTTCTAACCTGGTCCAAAATTGAACTGTAAGGCAACAGATAAAATAAAGACTACAAAGGATGCTTCTGACAAATATAAAAAACACCATTTATCAGAGTTATACCTCTTCTGTCGTCAGAGGATGATCTCTCATTGGCAAAGAAGCGGGATCATCAAACTTTATCGAAGTAACTGAGCCAAGGCTCTTGATATCAGACCACACAAAATTGGCAGCAGAACAGTCCTTCCTTAAGACCGTCTCCTCATGTTCATACCTGCAACATTGGTTTTAGTTGGATACAAAATAGATATAGAAGAATATGCTCATGTTAATGCAAATAGGATAACAAATAGAAACTAGTTAAGATTATAGGTTCGTGGCAAATCATCAGATAAAAGTGAACTAGAATACAAGAAACCAAATAAAAGGAGTCATTTAACTGTGACAAACAGATAGAGTATGACCTCTGACACAAGATGACAACACCACTGCTCATTAGCTCTGAATCGGTTTTTAAGGCATCCAAGAGGTCTAAATCATGAACAACATTTGTTTTCACAAACGGCCAACATGAAGTCTTTGGCATGGACAAAAGGTGAATAATGTGCATAAGCATAAAAAACATTATTGATAGATGATTTACCCATCCCGGTGTCTCTTCTGCTTCGTCGCTCTGAGAACATCGACCACCTATTCAAACATACACAAGGTAATTTTATTGAGGGTCTATACTGCAAGTGCCAACAAGAGGATAAAGAGAGAGAGAAAGTAGAAAATCAAAATTTCAGTACCTTGAGAGGTTCTTTACCACCTTGAAAGAGGTGCTTTATATCAAGAAGGCGAGGGTCAATCTTAGCAGGGGCCTTATATTTGAAACCAATAAGATATATTTCGGCAGATTCTGAACGACTTGCTAAAGGTTTCTCCACTTCAACTTTCTCAAAAAGCTGGCAATCAAATGCAAAGGTGATATAGTTCATTTGATCCGTATAACCCCTAAAAGTGATATTGAAAGGAAGGAAATACCTGTCTTAGACAATAAAGAACCGCAGTATAGTCTTGAGATCTAAAAACCTAAAAGTATAAAGAAAATCAGTACGCTAGATAACGTTTGTTCCATCTTTTATGCAGCAATGCAATCAAATGAATGGAATAACAGTAGGAAGGTCAACAAGAAAACATCAACTCTACACGAACAGCTTAGAGGGAAAGGCAACACAATGAAAAAAAATAATACTCCTACTAACAAATACTCTACAGACTAGTGTCATGACCCACCACGTCATCATGCCACTTAGGCACCACATGACATAGAGTTCATCTCCTCCCCTACCCACTCGAAAGAAAAGACAAACATGTGTATGTATCAGAGAATAGTGAAGTAACAACTTAGACATAAATTTCTCCACCCACCCAAAAATAACAAACAAATAGTTTAATAAAGCTTACCTCCACCCATCCCAAAACGCATATACAATACACATATAACATATTATTAAGTACACAGAGGAATGTAGTAAACAAGACAACAAGCTTTCCTACTCTCCACCAACCCAACAAAACAAAAAAAAAAGAAGACAAAAGAAGAGATAAATAAGAGTGGGAAAAAGTTGCAAGGATAAAGTAATATCCACTATGTTATTAAAATAATTAAGACCTATGACTATTTGTACTTATATTGGCATGTGTGAATACTAAAGCAGCAACTATATCTTATATAGTATATATATAAAAAAGTGATTTTGATAACACATACATATGAATATGATAATCAAACACGTACCTTGGTAACAAAAGTGCCATTAGGAAGCAAAAATTGTGTAGCAAGCTTAACAGAATCAATGACGAGAGAACTCTGCACAGTAGCTTCCATAGCCCAAGCACCACCCATATTAGGAGACCCATCATGAAGGATCAAATCAAACCCACTACAACCTTTTTCAGCAATTATTCTTTTAATGGTGGATTTACATTTTGCAGTAGTAATATCTTCCTGTACCGCAATTGCACCGCAAATTGGCTTGATTGGAACAATATCAACGCCAATAACAAGGCTGCCGACGGGTGTTTTACTGACAGCGACTTGCATCCAACCTCCAGGAGCAGCACAAAGATCGAGAACCGATTGAGATGAAGTGAGAAAGGAGAATTTGGAATTTAGTTGAATCAGCTTAAATGCAGCCCTTGAACGGTATCTCGATTCTCTTGCTAGGTGATAAAACTTGTCTCTTCGATCTCTCCCTTTCAATTTCCCCATATCGTAACACTGACACACTGTAAACCTTTACCTTGTTAGGGTTTATTTATCCCCTTCTTTTTTTTTTATTTGGAGTTCGATGCTCATATTAAAGCCCGATTAAATTTTCATTGCGCACTACAGGGTACAGGGCCCATTGAGAGGTGGCGCTCTCAATATGATTTTCTACATATCCATGACTCGAACCCGAGACCTGATTTAATTAAAAAATGAAACAGTCTTATCACTGCACCGCAACTCATTCTACACTACTTTCACATAACACTTTATTAACGGTATTGTCAGTGGCAGTTACCTTGCTAGGGTTAGGGTTTATTTATTCCCTCTCTACTATCACACGAGACAAAAAACATAAATACGAGTGAAAATCATTTTCACTCCAACTTTGCTTTAAAAATCGCATTCATTGTTCAATTATTTAAGTAAATTTCATAAATGTTTATTATACCTTTTCATTATCAACTTTTTTTTATTACTTTCTTTAAAAATCATGAAATTTGTGTTTTTGAATTCATGTAACAAATTTTTCATAAAAGGATACACATTATTTTTGAACGAAAAAGTGACAAATATTAATTAAGTGTATGAGCTAATGATGTTTTATAATGAAGTACATTAGCATAATGAAAAAATTGTTTTTACTAATAATAATCAAAACTCTAATATTCATTTACACAAAAAATAAAAGAGACTAATAACTACAAATATATTTTGATGTAGGAAATATAAAATAATTAATTTAATTAAGGTCAAATTTATAAAGATTGTATGTTTTAAAATTTAAATAATAATTTATATAAACTTCATTAATGTCAATCAAAATTTGTTTATTTATATAGACAATAGAAAATTCTCCGGACGCTTATATTTTGAGTAGTTGTTTTGATTTACTCATCCAATTAATGAAATCAAAAGAATTTTCAATATTTTTTTTATTTCTACCCTTAATATTAAATAACGGCATAAAATAGTGTATATCAAGATCTATCATAAGTTATTTTATTTTAGTGGAGTCTTTTTATTTTTACGCATTATAGATATCAAGATCTCTCATAAGTTAGGCATTGTTACCCTTCTCTAGGTGACACATCGCAAGGTTTATATTCTTTAGAATGTCTTGCTTTTTCAATACAAATCATATCGTATGGGTTCATATATTATAGTTTTTGTCGTACAACTTATCACCAATATAAAATTATACCTTTTGAAGTCATAATCTGCTTATACTTATAAGCGACAAGTATGTTAGAGCCACTCATCAATAATGCATGTGATGTACACACGTAAGAAAAGTAGTTCTCATATTTTCTTTACTTTTAATAGAGAATTGATGGTCACAAAATTTTCAATCATCATTTGCAGATCAAATGACTATTCAAGAATTACAATTATTTCTTAGTAAATGTTATATTAAAGAGTTTTAATTCAGTCTTAATCCATAATATTAATAATATTTAAATATCACAAAAATTTAACAAATAGATAAAGAACATATTCTCATAAAAAATATCCAAAAATATCATAAGTGATATAAGCACTTGTCTATATTACATATCATCTTTCTCATTACGCGGGTGATAAGGATTTATAACACTATCAACTAAAATCTTAGCTAGATTGTCTATAGGAGAACATTGATAAAAATGAGGCCTTGGACACATTCTTAGAAGCCAATATTTCTTTATTTTAGCTTCTATATCTATTTTTTCCTCCCACTTGACTTTAAGTGCATTCATATATGTCAGGAAATCCTCATTTGGACCAAGACAGATATGAATGTTAATCATTACGTCCATCCAATTATTTGGGAGTGAAGAAATAAATATAACTAAAGCTTTTGGATCGAAGACCGATATAAAATAAAAAGTTAATTCTTCTCGTTTCATCTGAAATAATTGAATATATTCTGGTATTGAAGAAGAAGGATCCATTTGGATATCCTTAAATTCCTCATATTTTGCTTTCCCTTCCCTCGTCCAAGCTCTTTGATCCCTAAAGATATTTTGAATAGAATTTGGAATATCATTTCTAATAATTTCTGAATCAGAATCAGAATCATTAATGACTATTGTCCTTCGTTGATGAACTCTTCTACGTTGTCGTCTTGCTTGATTGCTAGTATAACTCACAATTGGAGTACTTCGAGTCCGTTTCTGTCCATCCATTTCTAAAATGAGAACAAAAAAAAATTAGAATATTTATTCATAATCATCTAATATGCGTTATAAACATAGTTGATTTCACGTAATTTTCTTTATCGGCCAAAGTGAGAATATGGTTAAATATTTGAAATTGTATAAAATTTTCATCAAAATCAAAACATTCAGCCTTTTATCTACTCCCGCGGTTCAATGTAGAAAATTCATCAAATCGGGTAACTTCTTTTTACCTAAATTTATGAAGATAGGGTCTTTTTACCCTTTTAAATCCGATCTTTATTAAATATAAATGCAATATTTTACCTTCTTACCTTTTGAATAAAAGAAAATAATTTTTTTTCCAGATATTTATGTTTAAAATGAAGATCTATTATGTATAAAAAAAGTGATAAAACTAAAAATAAAATTGTAATGATAAACTAAAAAATAAATAAAAAGATTTGAGCTTTGATACCAACGAAAAAATTAAATAGTAACATGACCATCAAGTGTACCTATTAATAATAACACAATTTTCGTTGAACCAAACCAAAAATTCTTGGCACCTCTTTGACAAATAATAGATCCTCTTCTATGAATGAATATAATATTGTGATGTTTATTTTTATATCTAAAACCATGTATCTTCACCTTTATTTATAGTCGCGAGCTTGGCCATATGGTAAGTAATTTGACCAATTTGATTACTTCTTTATGATATTAGATTTCTTATATCTGTTTTTCATAATCATTAATAATTATACTTAAAGAAGACTACCTAATTACACAAACATTTCTATCATAATTACTAATTCTCCCTATAGTTTAAAATAATTACATATTGTCACACTAATTAATAATTTCATACCAGATTGCACGTCAGATACACCTAGATACATATTTTTTGCTACCAGATTCACTGAAATAGTGTAACACCCCAGAAATTTTTTGAGCTAAGACTCGAACCATTCTTCGTTGTGAGTAAGATTTTACCAAGGAATTTAAAATTTCTTAAGTGTCAAGGTTAGGTCACTAGATATAGCACCTTGAGTTCCAAAAAGAATTAAAGAGAATATATTCAAGCCATTCCTAAGTTCTTCTAAGTTTTGGGTCAACTTCAAACGACCATAGCTTACAGTACAATATCATGAGTTAGGAAACTGATAAGATATCAAATGAAAGATCTTTGAGTCCTATCTCCAACGCCATCGAGTTTGCTAATTTTCGAGCTCGTATGAGGGAGATATGCCCTTTTGAAGCTAGACTGTCCATTTAAGGAAAGTTACCCAAAAATATGATGGGTACATTGGTCTTTTCCTTACCCAATCAGATTAAAATGAAATATGGTAATATTTAGGGGTCTAAACTGATTTGGTTCAGTTTTCACAAATTCCATTTATGCTTAGGGTTTTAGAAGAAAGTTCAAGAAGAGAAAAGAGGAGAAAAAGTTCAAAGTTCCAAGCATTCGTTCAAGAAATTCAAGATTTCATCAAGAACCTAGTTCTTTAAGGTATGTAAGCTTCCATAGTGTTGGGTTCGTTCACCCACACACCAATCGTGAGTTTCTTTTGCGAATCTATCCATAAATATTGAGCAATTTAAGTTCTTGATGAGTTATTGATAAGTGTTCTTGAGGTTTCATTCTAAATCTT
The DNA here is from genome assembly GCA_036553675.1 of Solanum okadae. Taxonomy (NCBI): domain Eukaryota; kingdom Viridiplantae; phylum Streptophyta; class Magnoliopsida; order Solanales; family Solanaceae; genus Solanum; species Solanum okadae. The sequence continues at coordinate 8,720,278 of CM071686.1, read as the reverse complement.
GTTTTGTTGAGGTTTTGAGGAATTCTTGAGATGAAAGTTAGTGATTTGAGGGTTGTTTTGAGTAGATTAGTGTACATTTAGGTTGGGTATTCAAATCTAAGTGAGTGAGGAAGAAACCATTAGAATCTAGGCGAACTAGGGTGAGAAAATGAGTAAAGAAATTCATCAGAATTTTCTGGGAATAGACTGGCGCGCCACCCCACCATTGCGCCAGTAGAGAGTGTCTGTAGGTAGAGAGTTGGCGCCCTATGCCACTCAGTGCGCCAGGGTCGCCTGCCCCCACCTTTTTTCCGTCGTTTAGCCCGTCTGAGTTCTTTAAAAGGGTTCCTTCAATCCCTATTGATTCTAAACACTCTAAACTACAACACCTAGAAATCATTCATAACATGAATCATAACCTTGAATTCATAATTCAAATTCAAGGTAGAGTTAAGAGTCAAGTCTTGAGAGTTCTTCTGAATATTTCGAGAAAGTCCCTTTGAGTCCTTTTGAGGAGTCTTCTACAACTTCTAATAACTTGTATTAAGACTCGAGTAAATAAGTATGAGAATGAGGAGAATGTATTCATGATTCTACATTATCATCGATAACGTTCATATCATGAATCATAAGTCTTGAATTCATAATTTAAATTCAAGAAAGAGTTAGGAGAACAGTTCAAGAAAGTCTTTGAGTTAAATCGTGAATCCTTTGAGATCAACTATCGATTTGAGCTAAGTTTTGAGGAAGTAAATATGAGAATGAGAAGATTCGTGTACATGAGTTCCATATTGTTATGTAGACCCTTGAGTCGAGTCGTTCATGCCCATAAATTCCGCATGAACTCCATAAGTTGAGTATCTTTGAGAGGAGTAGTATCTTCAAGTTCTAAGTCTTAAGTATTGAGTTCCTAACACCTTTGAGGTTATATTCCTAGTCATGGGACTATTACGTGTTATCCATGAAGGTCCTTCAGTTGAGTTGTTCATCTCCATAATTTCGCATGAACCCTATGAGTTGAGCATTCTTGAAATGAGTAGTATCATGAAGTCCTTGAGTTGAGTTGTTCATGCCCATAATTCCGCATGAACCCTCTAAGTCGAGCATTCTCGAGATGAGTAGTATCATTGAGTTCTTGAGTTTTGGAATTGTTGAGTTTCGAGTATTGAGTTCTATGTATGGTTATTAAAAACCTTGAATTGAGTCGTTCATGCCTATAATTCGGCATGAACCCTATTTTGAGAAGTCTTTTGCAATCACTTTAAACTTGCTTTAAGACTTCAGCACCTGAGTTTGAGAAAGAGTAGTGTTGAGTTCATTTTTTTTTTCAAAATGAATATATGGGAACTAAGTATTCCCAAGAGTAAATGTTTTCACATTTAAAAGAGGAGGAAATTGAGATTTTCAAAAGAGTTTTGAGCAGATTGAGTACCATCTCTTTTAAGAGAATTTTTTTTGAGTAATAATCTCACAACACAGAAAGAGTTATGTTTTTAAACATATGAGCTAGATATATTTTGGGAGTAGTATTGAGCACCGATAATGGGGAGAGTTCTAACAACTCACAACCCCCATAAATCATGTAGCCAATGTGGGTAGAAATGGTCATACTTTTTAGATGATTTCTTGTTGCTTTTTTAGCATAGACTAGTGGATTCACTTAGTAGTAGGTTCTATACCCCGACAAAGTATAAGACAGTTCTGGCAGCGTAGGCTAGACGATGTATCATCACATAGCTCATAGTGATGGTTGTCGGTTAGAGAATCTCCCACAGAGTTATATTGTATTTTTATATACAAATTGAGTTATTATTGTATTCTTCAATACATTGAGTTGCTATCTACTGCTTTAAAAGCTTTCCATATATTGCATCTTTGATTGTTGCTGTATCCAGAGTTGAGTATCTTATTATTTAGTTGAGCCTTATTTATCTGATTTGAGTTGAACTATGTTTCACTGAGTTGAATATCATGTTATTGAGTTGAGCCCTATTTTCTCTAAGTTGAGTTGAACTATGTGTCTCTGAGTTGAGTCGAACTATGTTTCATTGAGTTGAGTTGAGTGAGTTGAGAAGAGCTAAGTATGTTTCTTTTCCATCAGTTCAAGCTTATGTTTATGCTTTAGAATTCCCTTTACATGCTCGTACATTCCATGTAATGAGCCATTTGGCCTGTATCGTTCATGATGCAGATACATGTACTCAGGATCATCAACAGGCGTTTCGTTGAGGTCACGTGATATTCCAGTCAGCTTTGGTGAGCCTTCTTATATTCCGGAGGACTTCACCCTTATCTTACATTTAATAGTTTTGATATGTCGTGAGTCTTGTCTCGATATACTTCTGTAATAGTAGAGGCCTCATAGATAGACAAAGTTGAGGAGTTTCTGTATTTACTTTTATTTTGAGTATTGTACAGCCTTTTAAAAAGGTTGAGTTTTTTTTTTTAAAGCAATTTTTGGTCCAGAGACCTTTTATTAATTAAACAAAGTTATCAAAGTAAACAATGGCCTAAGGCCCAAAATAACATTTAAGTTCCTAAATTATGAATATCCCTATTAGGAAAGTATTAGTTCAGTGAGCTCTCCACCTTTTTTTCCTCAAGTGACGTTCTTTTGCCTGAAACCCATTTTTTCCCCTTCTTCTCTTCAAGCTCGGTCTTGTCTTGCCATGGTAGAAGTTGATATCTGGTATCTCTTTTCCCCTCATTTAAAAGTTGTTTTCATTTTGCTTTCCCCTAATCAATTCTTCATCTGATAGATGGTCTAAGTTTACTCGCAATGGGATGAAGAAAGACTGATTAGAGCTCTCTGTGATGCTGTGAAGGTTTCTGGTAGCCATGGTTCGATCTTCTAGCTCAATACTTCCTACCTTTGTGTTTTCGGGCCTAATTTCGTAGCTTCCGTTCTGTATTTTCTGTTGTTTTGTTGTAAATAAGCTCCTTTCATAATTATTGGTGACATCTTAATGATTTCCTCCATGTTGTTGCTTATGTTATCCTCAATGTTGAATGTTTATCTTTCTTGTCTCGATTCTTAATGTTGGTATTTGTGCTTTGTCGCTGTTTATTTGTCTCCTGAGGTGTGTTGGTAGATCCCCAAAGGTTGTATACTCTTTTATATTTTGTGATTCCACGACCTCTTTTGCCAGTAGATCTGGCAGACTGTTAACTTCTCGAAATGTATGGATAATAGTAGCATTTAGTCCTTGTAACCTTTTCCTGATCCTTTCCCCTCTTTCCACCAATTCCCATGGTATTTTCCATTGTCTCTTTATCATCTTCACTAGACTCAATGAGTCTGTTTCTATTATGACCTCTCTTAACTGCTTTTCCCAACAATACTCTAATGATTCATAAATTGCTAATGATTCTGCCTCAATATTAGTGGTATTACCCACTCCTGCAGCTCTTGCATAAATCAGGACCCCTTGTGAATTCCTTATAGGCAGAATCCATATGAACTTGGTCCTGGATTACCTTTTGAAGCTCCATCTACATTGCATTTCATCTTTTGCATGTCAGGGGGTTGTCACGACCCGAGCCTACACCCTGGACGTGGCCGGCACTCGAAGACCATTGCTGGTCCCCAAGCGAACCCTCATCCTGGCTGACTACAAGCGGAAAACTGATTCAAGCATACAAAGCTTAAAAACTGAAATAAAAGTTCATAAAACTTAAATACAAACTTTAAGTCCAAAGAAAACTATGTATAATAAAATATATACAACTCGCCATAAAAAGGCAACTTTAGTCTTTAAAACATTTAATAAAATAAATGATACAGACTTCTCAACTGTACTGACTATCTATGAAGCCTCTAACTGATAAAGATGGAAGTCGGGACAAGACCCACGACATCCTAACAACTGATATAACTGGAAGGTAAATGAAATCCTCCGAAAGCAAGGAGGCTCACCATAGCTAACTCGAACTCTCGGATGTATCAACGAAGCTCCTGTTGATGATCCTGAATACCTGTGTCTGCATCATGAGAAGATGCAGGCCAAATGGCTCAGTACGTGGAATGTACGAGCATGTAAGAGGAATTCTAAAACATAAACATAAGCTTGAAACTTGATAGAAATGAAACATACTTACCTCATCTCAAACTTACTCAACTCAAGGAATACTCAAGGGTACTCAAAACTACTCAAACTTACTCAACTCAGAAGTACTCAAGGATAAGATACTCAACTCCGAGATTAGGTACTCAACTCAAGGATATGATATTCGACTCAAAGATATGATATTCGACTCTGGATACTCAACTTTGAATACTCAACTAAATATGACTGAACTCATTTCAATATAAAGCAAATTAAGACAAGTGCAATATAAAGAAACAAACTGTTTAAAAACATGTTGTCAAATCTGTGTGTATGCAAGGATACAACATAACTCTGAAATGTATATAAAAATACAATAAACTGATGTATATAAAAATACAATAACTTCTGTGGGAGTTTCTCTAACCGACAACCATCACATAAGAGCTATAGTGATGATACAGCGATCTACCTCACGCTCGCATCCTATACCCGGCCAAAGGTATATGACCTGAACTACTAATGGATCCACTAGTCTATTTCGAAAAAGGTTCATCTAAAAAGTATGACCCTTTTCTACCCATGGTGGCTACATGGTTTATGGAGGCTGTGAGTTGTCTAAACTCTCCCCCATATCGGTGCTCAATACTACTCCCAAAAATATATTAGCTCTTATGTTTTAAAAACATATTTTTTTCTGCTGATTTGAGATAATTGCTCAAAAACTTAGCTCAAAGGCTATCTTGGAAATCTCAGTTTCCCTGCTTGCTTCATTTAAAAAGCTATTACTCTTTTCTGAAAACTAGCCCGAAGGCCCTTTGGAAATCTCAGTTTCCGTTCTTATTTAAATGTGAAAACATTTATAAACTCTTTCGGAATACTTAGTCCACATATACTTTTGAAGAAAAGGACTTCAAACTTTACTCTTTACTCTTTACTGAACTCAAAACTTAAGTCTTAAAACAAAGTTAAAACGTTTGTAAAAGACTTCTTAAAATATGGTTCATACCGAATTATGGACATGAACTACTCAATGCAAGGTTTTCAATAACTATAGATAGAACTCAAATACTTGGAACTCAAGAACTTCAATGATACTACTAATTTCAAGAATGCTCAACTCAGAGGGTTCGTGCGGAATTATGAGCATGAACGACTCAACTCAAGGACTCAAAGATACTTCTCTTCTCAAGACTGCTCGACTTATAGGATTCATGCGGAATTATAGGCATGAACAATTCAACTCAAAGACTTTATGGGTAACATGTAATAGTCTCATGCTTAGAAATATAATCTCAAAGGGGATTAGGAACTCAATACTCAAGACTTAGAACTTAAAGATACTACTCCTCTCAAAGATACTCAACTTCTGGAGTTCATGCGGAATTTATGGGCATGAACGACTTGACTCGTAGGTTTACATAACATTATGAAACTCATGTATGTGTCTCTTCTCATTCTCTGACTTACTTCCTCAAAACTTAGTTCAAAGCGATAGTTGATCTCAAAGGATTCACAATTGAACTCAAAGGCTTCCTTGAACTCTACTCTTAACTCTCTCTTGAATTTGAATTATGAATTCAAGAGTTATGATTCATGATATGAAGGATCTCAATAACAATATAGCTATTCGATAATTAGGAATAGAACTTTTAAAAGAAATATGAATTCAAGAACTCAAAATTAACTTATCTCAAGAATACTCAAATCTAGGGAAAATATCCTAGATTACTCTTTTACTAATCTGAAAGTAGATGTAGGGCGTGAGGACGAACTAGTCCAACACTATGATAGCCTTACATATCTAGAAGAACAAGATTCTTGAAGAATCTTGAAGAAGAACTTGATTAGAAGCCTTGAAACCCTAGCTTGAAGGTAAACAATCAAGAAAACCTTTCTTGAGATTCTTGAATTAGTTTTTGAAATCTCTATGGCCAAGAATTATGATTTTCATTAGTGAAGATGAAAATCTGATTGTTTTAAGCCTTTTATTAGTCAAGAAATTCGTTTAGGGTTTTATTGGAGGTAAAAAAATAAAAACAACCCTTTTTAATGTTTTCCCGTCGGCCAATTCGTAACAGCACTGTATTGGTTACTAAAATAGTCATAACTTTTTACTCAGATATTGGATTGACGTGAAATTGGTGGGGTTGGAAAGTAGATTCAATTACCTTTAATTGGATAGGTTATGGCTCACGTAACTCTTAATATTCTAAGAGATATGGTCGTTTAAAGTTGACCTAAGCAGAATCTTACTTCAAAACTTAATGAAACTTCAAGAACACTTATCAAGAACTCATCAAGAACTCTAATCTTTAAATTTCAAGAACGAAATTACGCTGAATAAATCATGATTGGCGTGTGGGTGAAAGAACCCAACACTATGGAAGCTTACATACCTCTTAGGGATCAAACCCATGGCGAAAATCCGCTACGACACGCAAGAATCTCAACGAACGCTTGATCCTCTCCTCTTTTCTCCTCTTTTCTCTTCTTCTTTTCTCTTCTTGAATTCTCAACTAAAACCCTAGGCGTAAACTAGGATTATAAAACTGAACCTAATCAGATTAGACCTCTAAAATATTACTAAAAACGAATCAAATCTGTTTGGATAAGTAAAAGACCAAAATACCCCTCTTTATTTTCGGCTAACTTTCCTTAACTGGACAGCCTATCTTCAAAAGGCCATATCTCACTCATCCGACCTCGAAACTTAGCAAACTCGGCGGCGTTGGAAAGATAATTCAAAGGTCTTTCCTACGGTATCTGGTAGCACTCCTAAATCATCATGAACAAAGATTTATGGTCGTTTGAAGTCGACCCAAAACTCATACTTAAGCATAACTTGCAAAATTTCAGATTTTGCTATTTCCAATTTAGTTCTCTTTCGAACTCAAGGTTCTACATCTAGTGAACTTAACACTTAAGAAATTTTAATTCCTTGGTAAAATCCTACTCACAACGAAGGATGGTTCAAGTCTTAGTTCGAAAAATTTTCTGGGGTGTTACAGGGGTCTCCATACCACACTATGATAGTGTAGCTCTCCTCAGACTTCTGGTTATATCTGACCATTGGGTTGAATCCAAATATATCCAAGGGTATAACCTTTTCACTAGCTTTTTAACCATATCTTGCACTTGCATCACCATCCCATTGGAGCTCCCTCCATGTTTCAGATTATTTCTCCCCTTTCATAAATTCCACATAATTATAGCTGGCATAGCCCTCATAACTCCTTGCAATTGTGGTGAGGTTTTGTGTGTCCACCATGCAATAATCAATTGTTGCAAATGCATCCCATCCATGTGTATACCTGCAAAACCAGCAAACTGCTTCCATAGCCTATTGGCTATGGAGGCTATTAGGAATATATGTGTCATTATTTCCTCCTTTTTCTTCTCACAGCACCAGCATCTTGATACTAGCTGAATTTTCATTCTCTTTAGATTATCATCAGTTGGGACCCTCCTCTTTCATACCCTCCATAAGAAAAAATTCACCTTAAATGGCAAACCCTTATTCCATATAAATCAAAATCAGTTCTAATCTCCTTCTCTTTCCTCACTATCTGCCAAGCTGATTTTACAGTAAAGTCTCCATGTGTACTGACCATCCACTAAGCTTTATCATTTTGATCCTCCCTATTAGGAGGAATTATGTTATCCTTAACATACTCCACCATTTTTGTAGACAAGTATTCAACTAGTTTTTCTTCATCCCATCTTCCCTCTATGACAAAATCTTTTACTTCAATTTCTTCTTCCCTAGCTTCCCCACTTTCAGTATAATAAATTGCCCCTAATCTTGTCCAATTATCAGACCAAAAACTTGATGTTCCTGCCTTTATCAACCACCAAATGTTGTGCTCTATCTCCTCCCTTACCACAATTATTTTCCTCCACACATGTGATGAACCCCATCCTGTAGCTATAATTGGATGATACTTCTTGCAATACTTGTTCCATATGTAGCTACTCCATAATGAGGATGTTGAAGTCCTAAAATTCCACCATAGCTTTGCAAATAAAGCATTTGATACATCATGTAATGATCTAAAACCCAAACCTCCCTCTTCCTATGGGTAACACAAGCAGTCCCATGACACCTAATGTTTATTTTTGGCTCCATTAGCATTTGCCCAAAAAAATCTTACTAGCAGTTTATGCAATTGAGTTATGACACAAGCTGGAGGGTTCATTGCTGATAATAAGTACATTGGCATTGACTGTAAAACATATACTATTAAAACATACCTTCCACCAAATGTAAGAAACCTATTCTGTCACATGGCCATTCTTTTTGCTACTTTTCTGATCAACTCTTCAAAGTGACCTTTATTCTTCCTGCCATAGAATATAGGACATCCTAGGTAAATGAATGGAAATTTACCTTGTTTGACCCCTGTAATCCTTCTTATCTTATTGCATACCCCTATTGGCACCTTTTCATGTAGATAACACACACTCATGTTAATGTTTATCAGTTGACCAGAGACACCCTCATATCTTCTTAGTACCTGCATCATCATCCTCATTGATTTAGGCTGTCCTGAGCAAAAAAGTATAGTATCATCTGCATAAGATAAATGGTTAATTTGGGGGCTCCATTTTGGAAGCCCAAAACCTTCAAATTCAGCATCTTCAAATAAACTATTTAAGTTTCTTGCCAAAACTTCAGCTGCAATAATAAACAAAGTAGGTGAAAAAAAAGTCTCATTGTTTCAGCCCTCTTGATGATTGGAAGAAACCATAAGACTTCCCATTCATGAGAATCGAATACCAGTTGTTACTAATCAGCCTTACTATCATGTCAATCATTCTTTCTGAGAAGCCAAACTTTCTAATGACTTGAACAAGATACTTCCAAGAGACTCTGTCATAGGACTTTGCCATATCAAGTTTCACAACCACATTATGTAGTTTGTTTCTCTTGTTAATATACCTTATGATCTCTTGAGCTAGGAGAACATTTCAGTTATGCTCCTCCCTTTAACAAACCCCGACTGATTCACTGATATAATCCTTGGCAGCACTTTTGAGATTCTCTCATGTATCAATCTTGAGATGATCTTATTAGCAAAAGTGCTCAAACTGATTGGTCTTAAATCTCCATAATTCTCCACCACCTCCTTTTTTGGAATTAGGACCAAGTTTGTGTGTGTAATGTATCTTGGTAGCTCAAAACCACTGAAAAAGGCCCTTACCATATTCCACACTTCATCCTCAATGATTTCCCAACAATATTGAAAGAAATGGCCTGAGTAACCATCTTGCCCACTCGCACTATCTCCATTTAAATTAAAAACCACCTGTTTCACCTCCTCTTTTGTAGGTATCCCCTCCATTTCTTTATTCTCCTCTTTTGTGATCATTTTGGGATACACTGAAGCATTGAAAAGTCCACTGTCTCTTGTGTTTCCTTAAACTGATCCCTGAAAACATTTACTGCTTCCTCTCCAATAATCTGAGGTGAGTTAATAGTGTCCCCTTGTATAGTTTTGATTTCTCTAATGTTCAATTTCCTCCTTCTCCCTTTAACACATGCATGGAAGAATTTTGTGTTTCTGTCCCCATCTGTGAATCACCTCATTCCTGCCTTTTGCCTCCAAAAATCTTTTTCCATCTTCAGATACCTCTTTAATTCTGCATTAGCCCTGCTGAGTTCATCTCTGTTGGCCTCTGTAGGAGCAAATTCTAATTGCACCTCCTTTCCTTTAATCGTATCCTCCAAAGTTGCAATTTTTTGAAAAATATTCCCAAATGTCTCCTTGCTCCACTGCGTCAGTACTATTTTTAGTTGTCTCATCTTTGTATGAAGAATGGTAAAAGGGGATCCTTCAACCTGGTTCCTCCAGTTTTCCTCTACTATCTTCTTGAAATCTACATGTTTTGTCCAAAAATTCAAGAACTTGAAAGGCCTGCTGACTGGTTCCTGATTAGAATTACACCTTACATGTAGTGGTATGTGATTTGATCCTTGCTTAATTAAATGGTGGACCTCACTTTCTTGTGCAATATTCATTAAAATGTTATTCCCAAAAACCCTATCAAGTCTCTCAAAGATGCAAGCTTCTTCGATTCTCCCATTCCACCAAGTATATCGATTACCTATAAACTTTAACTCATTCAATGCGCAGTTATTAATACATTGAACAAAGTCTTGTGTCTCAGAATGAGACACTGGTAGACCCCCCCTCCAATTTCTCCGTGTCATCCACTATTGTGTTGAAATCCCCCCCAACCATCCAAGGTACAATCTGGTTTGCATTTGCCACAAAATCTAAATCCTCCCATAGCTCTAATCTTTCTATCACACTGCACCTCGCATAGACTGCTGTAAGAGAAAATCTAAATTGTGTGCCTTTTAATTTGTAATTCATAGTGAGTTGTTGAAAAGTATCTGTTGAACCTTTCTCCTCCCAATCGTCCTCCCAGAAAATCCAAATCTTATCCGAGCAATTTACCTTAGCATGTGGTAATCCCAGCTTTCTCCTATAATTTTCCAGTTCGGAGGGACTTTGAAAAGGCTCTAGTATTGCAATGTATGAATAGTGATGTCTCTTGTTCAAGTCGACTACTCTCTCAAAAGCATTTTGAGTTTTAACCGACCTGATATTCCAAAAGAGGACTTTGTCTATCATTGATATGATGATAATGAAGACCCCATCCTACTCCTTGTCTTTATTTGTGACGACTGATTATGCTTGGATCCTTTTTTGTCTTTTCCCTTTAATCTTTCTGTCTGCTTTGGTGATAAGTCTCCACTTCTGCCTATACTGTCAATATTTGCATCCATGTTGTCTTCCTCCTCTGTATCTTGTTGATGTTATTTTTCCTGCTGCTTAGTGGTATGGATTTTGGGGGGTAGCTCTCCCTCTAAATCAGGTGATTTTCCTGACTTTACCCCTTCATTCAGTCCCCTTACCCCTTTAAATTGTTGTTGGCTCTTTTCTCTCTGGGTATCCTCTAGTGAGTTATTTGTACTACTCGATGTCCCTATTTCATTTGAGTCTTTCTCCTTGATTAAATGATCACCTTCATTCGATTCTTCTCCTGATTGATTTTCCCCTATGATATCATGCTCCTGTCTTTCTTGACCATCTTCTTTCTCCTCTTCATTCTTTTCATCACGATCCTTCTTTTCTTTAGTCTCCTTCTCTATCTTATCCCTATATATCCTTCCTCCACTTTGTGATTCATATTGATCAACAACTCTTCTTTCCTCTCCACTGATTTTTCCTTCCTCCACTTCTTTTATCACACTGATTTCCCCTTCTTCCTTTTCTTTATTCTCCCCCAAAGCTTCATACATGTGATGTGTTTGAACATTATGATCCTTCACTAGTTGTTTCCTTGGATGCCATACATGTTCTCTCATTCCACCTCTGTTATGATATCTATCCCCTTTCTCAAACTTCATCCTACCTTGGTCTTTCAAATTATTGTTTTCACCTTTCTTAATCTCCCATTAATGCTCCACCATATTTTCTTTCCCTTTGGATCTTCTTTCCAGTTCTTCCTTCTTGTCCCCTGTTAATTTTTCAGCATTACTTTCATTCTCCTCTTTAGGGTATAACTTTGGATGAATGATAAAACATTCATTTTCATTATGTCCTTGTAGCTTGCATGCTTTGCAGTATTTTGGTACATAATCATATTTAATTGCAACCCACGTCTCCACTACTTCCCCTGTCTTGTTCTTTACTCCCACGTTGATTCTAATAGGGAAATCTCCCATTAAATCCACTTCTACCTTAACTCTTGCACAACTTGGTCTTGTTTTATTTTGAGTTGCCATGTCAACTTGTAAAGGTTTTCCAACAGCCGATGCCAACAAGAATATTGCTTCCTTCCCAAAGAAGTTGGGAGGGAGCGTTGGGAACGATATCCATGCAATCGCAATTGATGTTTCCTCCTCCAGATCAAACATTGGATCCCACTTAAGGGTCCTCATAGGATATGACCAATAATTTTGCATGATGTAAAACTGTGGTTTTGATAGTAGAGTAACATAATCTTCCAATAGTGTAGTCCTTATTAGAACATACCTATTACTTAGTAAGCCAATGTTTACATCCCCTTTTAGTTCACATTGTTTTGGTATTAATCTCCTTAACTCCTGTATCTCCGGCCACCTGTAGGAAAATTTTCCTATCATAGCGAACTGTAGGTCTTCATTGATGATCATCTGTTCTACTTCCTCTTCTTCCCACACTATCCTTGGTTCTCCATGTAGATATGCTACTTTTTTCATCGGTATAGGCTTGTGTTGTGAGTTCCTTGGTTTAATAGCGTTGGCGTAAGTCGTATTCGATGGATGCCCTAGATTATTAATGACTCCCTTAGGTATTGGAGCAACCTCCAATGGTGGAGGCTGCCCCACGGCCACCACGGCCGCCGCCGTCATCCGATGAGTATAGGCAAATTAGGGCTGAAACGAAGTTACCTGAAATATCGGAGTTTCAACTTTTTTGATTATGACTCTACTTTAAAAAGGTTGAGTATTTGAGCTTGAGTTAATCTTCCGCTTGTAGCCAGCCAGGATGAGGGTTTGCTTGGGGACCAGCAATGGCTCTCGAGTGCCGGCCACATCCAGGGTGTAGGCTCGGGTCGTGACAAATAGGGAGAGAGACGAGTGAGATTTTTCTATGTATTCCACATTCATGTGAATTACACTAGATACATGCCTCTAACACTAGTTACATGTATCAGGTATACCAGATAAGCGACCGGGATAGCAGAGTGACGACGAGAAAGGAGAGAGGTGAGCGGGATTTGTTGTATGTATCCCAGATACATGTGAATCCACTCGGATACAATGTATCTAGAATAAATTACACCTAATTTTTTCCTCATGTATCCGACATACATGTATCTGGACGCACCATATATATGTATCTCAAGTCCAAAATTTGATATAATTCATAATATTACAAACTAGCGTATATCCAAATAATTAGCTCCTAAACTGATGAGATTTCTCTAAGTTACCCTTTACTTAATAGAGATGTAGAAAACAGATCTCATCAATTTATATGAAACATCACTAATTCAAGTTATATTTTAATAAACAACCCATTTATCATTTTAAATTTCTTCATGAGGATGTTTAAGAAATCAAAATTTTATATTGAACAAAATTAAATATCAAACAAAATTCACAGACAAACCATCTTATTTGACTTTGTTAATTATATTTTAAATAAGTAAGAAATCAACAATTAATATCGTATTAAATTCACTTTTTATTAATATCAAATCATTTATAGGGATTTTATAATATATATATATATATGCCATAAAATGTCATTTAAGCGTATTTCTGAAGCTTTTTTCATAAGTTTGTATTTTTCTATATTTAATAACTTAATAAGGAGTAATTTTATTTATTAATTTTATCATTAAAGTTAGTTAAATTTGAGAATCTAGAATTTTAAGGTTGTGACTATTGAACTTTCAAAGTGTCTTTTTTGATTTTGGAGGTTGTGGAAGAAGAGAATTCCTATTGGGGAAGTGCTTGTAAGACACCAGATATGTGATGAAGTGCTATGTAAATGTTGTGACGAGAATGAGAGGGAAACAATTGAACATTTATTCATTAAGTGTCCAATTGCTAACAGGATAAGGGGCAAATTTGCAGCTGCAGGGGGAATTAATGGTCTTTTTTTGCAATTAAGGGATTCTGTAATGAAATGGTTGAATACAGAAAGAACACCTAAGTTGCAAATACTCTTCAATGCAGTTCCTTTATTTATCTTATGGAAGATTTGGAAGAGGAGAAACACCATTAATCATGAAGGAAGAATGACATACGTGGGTATGGAAATAGAAATAAACAAAAAATTGTTTCCGTTAGCCAAGTATAACTACCCTTGGCTCAAATATTTACCAACATCTTGGCCTGGGTTGGTAAATTTCTTTGAGGAGTACACTCTCACTCTTGGTTGCAGAAGAGTAGTGTGGAATCCTCCAGAGATGGGGTCTTTTAAATGCAACTTTTGATGGTGCATCTAAAGGAAATCCAGGCCCAAATTTTGGGCCTTTTTGTATCAGGAATACAAAAGAAAATTTAATTTATGCTGAAGTCAGAAAATTATTTGATGGTACTAATCTAGTGGCAGAATTGGTGGCATTAAGATTGGGTTTGGAGTTCTGTATACAACAAAATCTTCTCCCAGTTATACTTGAAATTGAATCTCTTTCTCTGAAGAATATTTTGGATGGAATTTGGGAAATCCCTTGGTCATAGTGATGGAGATCGAGAGGATCAAAATGCTTATGAAGGACAAGAAAGTGATAGTGGAACATGTACTCAGAGAAGGAAATCAGTTGGCTGACTTTTTCACTAACCACATTTTCTGTTTTGCAGGCACTCAAAGACTAACATACTCAAATTTTCAGAATATACCAAGTGAGGCTAGAGGCATCATCAATACAGAGAAAGTAAAACTTCCTAGCCTTAGGATAAGAAGATACAAAAATGGAGATTTTTTCTAATCATGATCATGCGCAGAGAAGATAACAAGAAAATAATATTATAATAGTGAATTCACATAGCAGACATTGGAACTTACAAGCAGATGCATCAGTGACAAGAAAGAAGAACATTTAGAGAATAATAAAGTACCTATATTTATTGAATTTCAAGCAGTGGTATCAACTTTTAAGCTCAAGCTGCTGAGAGTCAAGGAAGATGGCGAAACATTGTTCTGAAATAACAGGTAGATGAGGGCATGACAACAATCAAAACGAAATCAGCAAAAGGGAAATGGAATAGATTGTGTAGAACAAAAACTTACCCTTTTGGAATTCTAGGGATATGCAGGCAATGGAGAGGGATGAGTCCAGCTGGAGAATCTACACTCAAAAGGGACCAGAAGATGGAGATTTACCACCAGCTCTTTGATTTTTGGACAACAAAAGCTTTATAATCAACTGGAACTCACCAGATTTGTCGTTGTAGAGTGGAAGAAGTCTTCATTAAGATTGTTTTCATGGCATTCGTGAGACTTGGAATGTCTTAGGTTAAAACACCTTAAGCTCGACAACTTTCAGGTCTTGGATTGGAGTTGGATACTGAATTTGAAGCTCTTGATGTCTCTCCAGCTCATCGACGCTTATCTCAATCGAGGACCATGGTTGTTTCGACGGTGTTGTGAGGAAGGAGATGAATCGATTTTGTTTCCCCTCTTTTTTCATTGATGTCTGGACATTTCAGGTCCTAATTTGTTTCTTTTATTGTTGTTTCCTTTTTCTATATTGTTATTGGGCCTGGGTCGGATCAGGCTATGTAGGATGATTTTATATATGCAATAAAGACCTGCATGGTCTACTTCATCTAACAAAAATAATCATTCATGTTGATAGTATTTTGGGTAGTGGCATTTGCTTAGCCATCAAATATTTATCATTTCTCAACTAATTATAGGAATTGTATGTTATGTAAATGGAAAAACTATAGAATAACAATAGTGTGGAAACAAAAGAGTAAATAAAATTGAAATAGTAAGGATTATATAAGTAGTGACCCTTGAGATATTTCTTAATACGTGACATTTCATATCTATATGTCGTTCTTATTAAAAATAGATATTTCATAATACTTGTTGTTTCACAAATCAATACATAAATAACATTATTCTTCCTATTTACAATTTAGAGTTATTAACCTTGAAAGTATGAATTTGACCAACATAGGAAAACTAAATGATTAATTCATGTTCATTGGTCGATTTAATTAATCAAAATGAATTAATTTATGTTCATTTATTGAAAGTTTGACTTCAAGAGAACACTAAATAATGATACAATGGTAAATTTACATAGTTTCTTAAAGAACATGAAATCTAAAATTATGTATAAATAGGAACAGAAAAAGAATGTACCAATTTGAAGGATTTAGTGTTATTCACTTATCACATTTATCTTACAACTACTCCCTCCGTCCAACAATACTTGTCCACTATACTAAAAATAGATGTCCAACAATACTTGTCCACTTTATGAAATCCATGGATAATTTTACACTTAGTTTCTAATTTACTCTTTTCGTTAATCATAGCCATTTTCCTATTACATTTTTCAAGACATTGTATTTATTATATTCAAAGGGTGATATAGTAAAATAATCCTTCTATTTATAGTTTCTTAAGGGGTATGCCAAGTAAATAGTGGACAACTATTGTTGGAAAGAGGCAGTAATATTCTTTTTGTTCATGACAGTAGCTCGCAATTAATTATACTGTGAACTAGTAAATGTGCCCGCGCTTTGCGGGGTTAGAACATTCTTCTTTAAAATTTATTAAAATAGAACTTTTCGTCTATTTTAATGTTATAGTATTTTTATATGAATTTATTTTTAAGAGTAAAGAGGTTATTCAATTGTAGTTTACCATTTATTTTATTAAAAGAAAAGGCAAAATTACAAATTATAACACTATTTTGTCCTAGTTTACATAATTTCATTTTACAGATTCATTAATTTACTTTTGATATTTTACAATGGTTAGTTTATTTTTATCATCTATATGCATGGTTACATAGTGTCTTTAATTAGAGAGTCAAATAAATATTTTTCTCAATTTTCTTCTTTGCAAATTTCGTTAGTATAACACTATCAATTACTTTCAAAATATTAAATTTTTAAAAAAAAATATATTGTAACGACCTAATTCCGTCGTTAGGGAAAAACCAATGGGGAAAGAATTGGACCAGAAAAACTTTTGAGTAGTAACTTGAAATTTCCTAGCCTAGTCTAGATTTGGACGAAATCGGAGTCAGGCGAGTCTAGGGAAATATGGTAATGAATGAGAAGTGTAATAATGAAATTGATTGTGTGAGTGGATAGCTAAGACGTTAAGGAACCCGTACGACTTTACAGAATTGAATTCGGGCAAGTAGAACTCCCGAAATTGATCTTGGCGTGAACGGGTGGTTTCTAAGTATTGTGGGATGAAGATGTGTTGTGAAATGGGGGGTTTGGAGCTCTTAATTTGACATTTTGTTTTCGTGCAAGCCGCTGTGGCGGGATTATTCCCGCTAGGGCGGGGCCGTTGTGGCGGGTTGGGGGCCTCTATAGCGGGACAGTCACAATTTAAGTTGGAAATAAACCCCAAAATCATTTTATTCTGCAAGTTTTGACTTTGAGAGATAGGAGACGATCCTAGGTGCTTTCTTGACAGTTTTTTGCCATTCTTAAGGCTAAAGGTAAGGTTTTAACTCACCGAATCCATTTTTCGATCCGTAGAATGTAAAATTGTGGGTGATTATCAATGGGGAAGGGCTTTGATCTGGAAATTATGGTGGAAAAAGCCCTACTCTGAGTATTATGATCTTGGGTTTGGTCTAGGGTTTGGTTTTTTATAATCCGAATAATTAGACCTTTGATTGTTGATCCTTGCATATATTAATTATTTGTAGACCTAGAACAACCAGAAAGAATCCAAAAAGGGAAGATTCAAGTGCCTTAGGGGATTCAAGCTTGGATTCGAGGTAGGTGATGACTGTGATTTCATGTTGGTATGATATATGTTTGTAATTGCTCATTATAATGCATGTATGTATGCGAATGTTGCATTATTGATCACCTTAATCGTAAATGAGGATAATTGAATAATTGTATGCGATGAATCACCTCTTGTTGTATGATTGTGAGAATATACATTGTGATTGTAATTGTGGTTTGTTGAATGGATCGGGTGTTACGTTCCGACACACTAACTTGGATCGGTTGCCATGTTCCGGTATAAATATGGGATCAGTTTCTATGCTTTGGCATAAATATGGGATCGATTACCATGTTCCGGCATAAACATTAGATCGGGTACCACGAATCGGTACATTAGAAGTTTGGGTTCCATTAGAGGACCATTGAATTGGGTTCCGTGAAAGGACCATTGAATTGTGTTGTGTATCTACTTGTGTTGATTACGTTCATATATAATGGTGATTGAGGTTAAAAGATTGTTTGTTGCTTTATGATAACCAATGTGTATTATTGAGAATGTGGAATGCTACATTGATCATGAAAAGATGACTAATATTGTTTATGCTCGGTATATGCATGTTTTATAATGTTGTGGTTACTTGCATGTGTTTCACTTATTGGGATAGCCGCGTGATCCTACCAGTACACTGTGGTTGTGTACTGATAATGTATTTGCTTGTTCTTTGTTGAGTACATGGCATCTTCAGGCGGCTATTGATAGACCTCAACTAGGTGACTATTGAGCGTGACCGGATTCAAGGGTGAGCCAGTTCTTTCAGATTGACATGGATCTTTCTTGTTAAGTCCACTCTTTTCGAACTCAGACTATTTGCTTAAGGTGTTTATTTAGTTTTAGGGTTCTACCCCTTGTTGTTAGACTTGTTGCTAGTAGAGTTTTGGTACAACAGGTTCTAGGGATTGTTCTTCCGTATTAGTTTGGTTAGTTTATTTAAACCTTTGGAGTTTATGGAAACTCTATATTTTTTTTGGTCATTTAAACCTGCTTTCGTATCTTTAACCGCATAGTATTTGGTTAAGTTGTTAGTTTGGGTTGTAGTAATGGTTCTCCCACCGGAAGGTTAGTGTGGGTGTCAATCACGACGGTCTAGGTCGTGATAAAGTTGGTATCAGAGCCCTAGGTTCGTTGATCTCATTGTACCAAAACGAGTCTAGTAGAGTTTTGCGGAATGGTACGAAAACGTCTGTACTTTTCTTCGAGAGGCTATAGGACTTTAGAAAAAATTCACTTATTTCTACTCCTTCGTGCTATGATTTGAATCCAATTGGTATATAGGTGATACAAATTGGTATCTTTCTTTATTCACTCTATGGTTCGAGCTAAAGCAACAAAAGTGATAACACCATCACTAGCAAGAGATGATGTGTATAGACTACCGATAGTTGAATAGGGTCACCATTCGCAACAAGTATCCACTGCCTCAGATAAATGATCTTTTGACCAGTTGCAGGGTGCATCAGTTTACATTTTGCTCTTGTACAGGGAGGCCGGTAATGGTCATCTATGGAACAAACTACTTTAGAAATCGGGCTTACCTGTGAATTGTAACTTGAAAAATTGTGAATGTGTGTTCCTTGTTGCCTGAATTAACTGTGAATGTGGAAGTTGTATTTGCTTGGACATGATGATATGATCATGTGCACAATAAGTGCGGGTCTGATTTTTTATATGTGCAATATGCTGGCTGAATTGATTGAAACTATACAAGTTGTAATTGTTGAGTATCGTGAAACTTGTTGTGAAAAGAAGGTCACGACTATGTTCGATGCAAGGGTTTAGATAATGTTCGAGGTGATTCGTAAGAAAGATCTGGACGTGTCTTGCGCTTGAGTAATAACCACGTGAGTGTCTGGGTGTATCCTGGGGATGTGTGGGTTATGGTGTTGAATTAATGAGAATAAGTTAGATTGTGTATCATTGGATTGACTCGGGGTAGACAATGATTATCCTAGTTCAGAGGATTATCCTAAATTGCTCAGTAAAGATGAAACCCATTGGGAGATTTAGAAAAGAGAAAAACCCCATAAAAACGTATTGCTTGGGTACTGTTTCCATCTGATTCGCTGGGGCAGGATTTTTTCCATCAGCGCGAGGCCGCCAAAGCGGAAATTCCCCATCAGAGCAGGACAGGGCGAAATAGTTTTTCAGCCTTGTCTCATTTGTTTTTCCTAGGTCTCTTTATAGAACCCGAATCGAATCCGAACTAACCCCTGCAATCCAATCAGTGTTCAACAATCGAGAATAGACTATAAAACCTTGTAAGAAATCGAATGTTGTAAAAAATAGCAGAAAAACTAGCATCCATGTGTGATTACAAAACAAAAGGGGTGTGCGAAATTTTCTAAGTGTGAATTTTGATTGAATCCGGTTGCCTTTTGGGGCATGTAGTTCAAGGAAGGTGTAATGGTAGATCCCCAAAAGATTGAAGCAGTCAGGAATTGGGTCCGACTTAGTTTTGTGACTGAAATTAAGAGTTTTGTAAGGCTCGCTAGCTACTATAGTTTCTTGTGAAGGGATTAAGGTCAGATTTGCAGATTCAAGTTTATAGGTGACATCATTCAAGAAGTTTTGGTAAGGGAAGGTTAGATAATGAACACCCTTACTTTGGAAAATGCATTTAGTATTGTTGTCATAACATGTATGGGTTGTTTAGCGAATGATGAAATTAAGTTCTGTCATTTGAGGTTCGAAGTTATACTACGATTTCATGGATTGGTTGTATATCAAGAAAAGGACAGGATACGACTGCTCCAATAACAGTGAGGTTTACTTGGTTAACTTATTAAGTGTGTTACAATTGTAGAGAACCTGGGCATATGAGAAGGAAATCAGCGAGGCCGTAAAAACGGTAATGCGGGTAGAGGAGTAGTGCATCCAGGCAAGGAGGTTGCTCGTAAAGATGACAAGGCTTAGTTTTTATGCCTTTCCAGGCAAGACCGAGGCTGAGGTCTTATGCTGTGATCACAAGAACTATTATTGTTTGTGACCGGATGGCTAATGGGTTGTTTGATCCGAGTTCTACCTATTCTTATGTGTTCGTACGATTTGCCTATGAATTTGATATGATTAGTGATATACATGATGCCCCTATCCATGTTTCTACCCCAGTTGAAGAGTCAGTCATAGTCACTCATGTATATCGTGTTGTCCTATTGTGTTTATGGATTTTCAAATTTGGGTTGATTTGGTTATGCTAGATATGACTGACTTGGTATAATCTTAGGCATGAATTGGTTGTCCCCCTATTATGATGTGCTTAATGGTAATGCTAAGTCGGTAACTCTAGAGATCCCGGGTAAGGAAAGGTTAGAGTGGGAAGGGGGTACAAGCCTAAGTTAGCTAAGGTTATATCTCTCATGCGGGGTAGGAAACTGGTGGGGTAGGATTGTTTGTGTGACTGGCTCATATTCGGGATGTTGAGGTCGAATCCCCCTCTATTGAGTCTATTCTATGGTGTCAAAATTGAGAGAGATTAAAGCTCAAATCCAGGATCTTCTTGATTAGTGGTTCGACATGTACCAGTTGCTTATGAGAATTCATAGAAGAGCTACCCTGTGTGATCATGGTTGTTCGACAATCTTAATATTCATCTAGTCGTCGAGGTCATGTATTGATTGTGTGTGGATGAATGCGGGGATCATTGGGTCCAATTCTACTGTTTTTAAGGGTAATCTACAATCATAATTGTTAAATCTAGGATTCGATAGTATGGTTAGAGGGTTGTATGCTTGGACATATCCCTCGATGAGTATCTGATGTATAAAGATCAAATTTGTAACTTAAGCTCATGGAAATTTATGTTATGAGAAAGAGATATTGATAAGAACTATGATTGGTTGAGTATTATAAGTGTGTGTTGGTTGGTTCAGGTCCACCTCTAATTGTAGCGAGTATTGATTTAGAATTTTATCATGCTTATGTGAGAAATGATTAGTCTTGATGATTGTGTCAAGGTCTTTGATAACATGTGGCAGACGTGAGTATGATCAACTTTGGTGGTTATTGAGAATAGCTTTTGTTGTAGTTAAGTTTACATAAAACAATAATTATCACTCAAGTATTGTGATGACTTCATTGAGGCATTATATGGGAGGATGTGTAGGTCACCCATAGGGTGGTTTAGGGCTGAAGATGTAAAACTTTTGGGAGTTGATTTGGTGAAGGATGCTCAGGACAAGGTGACAAGTATCCAAGCTAAGTTTCTAGCAGCCCAGAGTTGACAGAAAAAGTATGCGGGAAAAGTATCCCCAGTGATTCAACGATTTAGATACTACTCTACTCTTACTTTAGCCAGTCTTTCCTAGTTGATCACTCAGGGACAAGTGATGGGTAAATTGGTATCTATTGTAACGACCTGATTCCTTCGTTAGGGAAAAGCCAATGGGGAAGGAATTAGACCAGAAAAACTTTTGAGTAGTAACTTGAAATTTCTTAGCCTAGTCCAGATTTGGATGAAATCGGAGTCAGGAGAGTCTAGGGAAATCTCGTAATGAATGAGAAGTGTAATAATGAAATGGATTGCGTGAGTGGATGGCTAAGATCTTAAAGAACCCGTACGACTTTACAGAATTGAATTTAGGGGAGTAGAACTCCCGGAATTGATCTTAGCGTGAACGGGTGTTATCTGAGTATCGTGAGATAAATGTGTGTTGTGAAATGGGGGGTTTGGAGCTCTTAATTCGGCATACTATTTTCGTGCAAGCCTCTATATCGGGATTATTTCCGCTAGGACGGGGCCGCTGTGGCGGGTTGGGGGCTGCCATAGTGGGACAGTCGGGATTTAAGACGGAAATAAATCCCAAAATCATTTTATTCTGCAAGTTTCGACTTTGAAAGCTAGGAGACGACCCCGGGTGCTTTTTTGACTGTTTTTCGCCATTCTTAAGGCTAAAGGTAATGTTTTAACTCCTCGAATCCATTTTTCGATCAGTAGAATGTAAATTTGTGGGTGATTATCGATGGGGGAGAGTTTTGATCTGGAAATTGGTGGAAAAAGCCCTAATCTGGGTATTAGGATCTTGGGTTTGGTCTAGGGTTATTGAGTTTGTTTTAATACGGATAATTAGATATTTGATTATTGATCCTTGTGTATTAATTGTTTATAGACCTAGAACAAGAGGAAAGAATCTGGAAAGGGAAGATTCAAGTGTCAAGCTTTGATTCGAGGTAGGTGATGGTTGTGATTTTATATTGGTGTGATATATGTTTGTAATTACTCATTATAATGCATGTATGTATGCGAATGTTGCATTATTGATCACACTAATCGTAAATGAGGATAATCGAATAATTATATGTCATGAATCACCTCTTGTTGTATGATTGTGAGAATATACATTGTGATTGTGATTGTGGTTTGTTGAATGGATCGGGTATTACGTTTCGACACATAAATGGGAGCGGTTGCCATGTTCCAACATAAATATGGGATTAGTTTCCACGGTCCGGCATAAATATGGGATCGGTTGCCACGTTCCAGTATAAACATTGGATCGGGTACCACGAACCGATACACTAACAATTTGGGTTCCATGAGAGGACTATTGAATTGGGTTCCGTGAGAGGACCATTGAATTGTGTTAAGTATCTACTTGTGTTGATTACGTTCATATCTAATGGAGATTGAGTTTGAAAGATTGTTTGTTGCTCTAAAATAATAACCAATGTGTATTATTGAGAACATGGAATGCTACATTGATCCTGAAAAGATGACTAATATTTATATGTTCGATATATGCTTGTTTTATAATGTTGTGGTTACTTGCATGTGTTTCACTTATTGGGATAGCTGCATGACCTACACCCTGGGCGGGACCGGCACCCGGAGACCATTTCTGGCCCCAAGCGAACCCTTGGTCTGACTCTCTTAACTCAGCGGAAACCTAACTCAACAGGGTAACTTCATGCAATGCAATATTACGAAACAACTTAACTTATAAAATATGGCCATAAAGGCAACTCGAATCTCAAAATAGAATATTTACATATATACATAGATGAGAGACTCAAAACTAACTGACTGACTGTCTGTCTATGAAGCCTCTAAAATACTGAGATGGATGTTGGGACAGACCCCGCAACCTCCTAATAAAACAAAAACTAAGAACACAAAATAATTGAGTCTTCCGGAATGCAAGGAGGCTCACCACTGACTCTGGAGTGCTCAGCTGGATTAACGACGTGCAGGATGCTGATCCGGGGTACCTGTATCTGCATCTGCATCATAAGACGATGCAGGCCAACTGGCATCAGTACATGGAATGTACGAGTATGCGAGCTGGAAAACTAAGCAACATAGGCTAGAAGGAAATTTGGAAGAAACTGAAAAGTTTACCTTGCTCAACTCAACTCAACCTGACTGACTTCTTTCAATATAAGACAATTTAAAACAAGTGCGATATAAAGAAAGACTGTTTAAAACATGCTATAAACTTTGTGTGTATACAAGGATACAATAAGCCTGAGATGTATATAGAAATACAATTATACTGATGCATATAAAATACAATAATTTCTGTGTATAAAAATACAATAACTGCTGTGGGAGTTTCTCTAACCGACAACCATCACATAAGAGCTATAGTGATGATACAACGATCGACCTCACGCTGCTAGAGCATTTTATACCCGGCCAAAGGTATAAGACCTGAACTGCCTAATGGATCCACTAGTCTAATATGAAAAAGATTCATCTAAAAATGTACTGGCTCTTATGTTTTTAAAACATATGTCTTCCTGCTGATTGAGATAATTACTCAAAAAAAAACTATCCCGAAGGCTCTTTGGAAATCTCAGTTTCCAACCTTGTTTAAATGTAAAGACATTTCTTTAAAACTTATTTGGGAATACATAGTTCCCTAATAACTTTGAGAAATGAACTCAACTTTAAACTTGAGACTCTTTACTTAGCTTGAAACTCTAAGCTCTTTGCTTGACTTGACACTTGAATCTAAAAATGAAGTTAAAACGTTCAATAAAGACGCTTGAACAACTTTGCAACTTGCTTGACTTGCTTAACTTCTAAGCTTAACTCTTAACTTCTAGCTTCACTTGACTTCTAACTAACTCTCCTTGAATTGGAATTTTGGATTCAAGGTGTTTGATCACATGTTACGGATGAGTTCTTGACTTTTAAAAGTACCTTAGAGTGTTGGAAACAACTAGGAAACATAGGTATAATACCTAGGAACATGTATGAAAAAGTGGGGAATGAAGATAACGGGAAGGATTGGCGTCCTTGGCGCTCTAAGAGGCGCGGGGTGCCAGCCCTCAACTTCAAAGGGGATTGTTGGGCACTCTGCCAGGCACCTGCCCTCAACTTTAAAGGGGATTGCTGGGCACTCTGCACTCTGCCAGGCGCTAGCCCTCAATTTCAAAAATTTCATCCCCAATCCATTAGAAACATAAAACCCCTCAACATATAATAGATTTAACTCAAGAACACAACCGGAAACATATCCCTCATCAACAAGAACTTCAACAACAGAACCAACAACTTCAACAACCAAAATTAATCTTTTCTTGGAATTAAAAACGAGTTGGTGTGTGGGGGTATGAACCAACCAACACTAAGGATCATAAAATCCCTCAACATACAAGAGATTCAACTCAAAAACACAACCAAATCATGTCCCAAATCAACAAAGGACTTCAACAACACAATTAACAATATCAACAACACAACCAACAACTCCAAACAACACAACCAATCTTTTCTCACTAATAAAACGAGTTTGGTGTGTGGGGGAAAGAATCAACCCATCACTATGAACTCACATACCTATTAGGGATCACCCCCGACGATTTCCACGACGATCTTTGACGGAAACTCCTTGATCTCCTCTTCTTCTTCTTCTTCTCTTCTTTCTCTCTTCTTCTCTTCTTCACTCAAGAACCCTAACTCTTACTCTTTTAAAATGGAACAAAAATGATCCACAATCAGCCTAATACAACAATATAACCTCAAAAGAAATGATTTGTGAAAAGACCAAAATGCTCTTAAATTTCCGGACGGACTCCCTGCCAACTGCCCAACTTTCAAAGGGCATAACTCGCTCATATGAACTCGTAATCGAGCAAACTCGGTGGTGTTGAAAAGATCGTTCCAAGGGCTTTCTAAAAATAACTGGAACTACTCCTAGCTCATCCTGAGCTAGGAGTTATGACTACTTAAAGTTGGCCAAAAACTCATTGATTTCCACACTTAGCCAAATTTCCATATTTTGAATTTAGCCAAATTTCCAGATTCTGAACTTAGCCAAATTTCCAAATTCTGAATTTTTCCAAAAATGACTACTTCCAATTTCAAGCCTCTTCATATTCATTTTAAATTGTCGTATGTTACAATGATCCTACCAGTACACTGTGGTTGTGTACTGATACTGCAATTGCTTGTTCTTGTCACGCATCGAGTCTACAGCCTGGGCGGGACTGGCACTCGAAAGACCATTGTTGGCCCCAAGCGAACCCTTGGTCTGGCTTACTTAACTCAGCGGAAGACAATATTCATATCTGTGATGATCAATGAACTTAACTGAACTGAATAATAACATAACTGAGAATGTTTCAAAGATTAAACATTCAACTTGACCAAAAGTGGCAACCCAAGTCTTAACATAAGATAAAATGAGAAAACTAAAAAACTAATAATTGACTGTCTATGAAGCCTCTAAAACAGCTGCGATGGATGTTGGGACAAACCCCACAACATCCTAGTGAACTAAACTAGAAAGAAAATAAAGGAGTCCTCCAGAATGCAAGGAGGCTCACCAACAGACTCTGAATGCTCAAGCTGGATCAACGAGGCACTGGATGCTGAACCTGGTTACCTGCGTCTGCATCATAATAAGATGCAGGCCAACTGGCATCAGTACATTGAATGTACTAGTATGCGAGTTGGAATGCTACCAAACATAGGCTCGAAAGAGATGATGAAAGAAACACTTACCTGGCTCTTCTCAACTCATGGATACTCAACGCAATATAAAGCAATAAAACACATGCGATATATATATATAAAAAGATTCTAAAATAACTGTAAACAATCTTCGTTCGTTAAAGATAAAGCGATAACAAACTTAACTTTACTCATTTAGAAAGTAATATAATTTCTGTGGGAGATTCTCTAACCGACAACCATCACTATGAGCCTAAGTGATGGTACAACGTTTTACCTCACGTTTCCAAGGACCGTCTTATACCTTGCCAATGGTATAGAACCTGAACTACTAAGTGGATCCACTAGTCTATGCTGAAAAACACTAAGGAATCATTCAAAAAATATGACCCTTTTTCTGCCCATGATGGCTACATGGTTTATGAGGGCTTGAGTTAATATGAACTCACATCCCCATATCGGTGCTCAATACTACTCTCAAAATATACTTAGCTCATATGTTTTGAAACAACTTCTTTCTTTGGTTTGATATAATTACTCAAAACTTAGCTTAAAAGCTCTCTTGGAATCGATGTTCCCTTTTCTTGCTCAAACGTGAAAACATTTATAAACTCTTTGGAAATACTTAGTCCCCTTATAGCTTTTTGAGAAATGAACTCAACTATTTACTCTTTGCTTAACTTGAAACTTAATTCTTAAAACAAAGTTAAAACGTTTGTTAAGACTTTTGAAAACTTCAAAAAGTTTGCTTTGACTTGCTCTTAACTTTTAGACTTGACTTTTAACCTCTCTTGACTTTGATCCTAACTTTCCTTGAATTGGATTATGGATTCAAGGTTCATGATCTCATGTTTATGAATGATTTCATGATGTTTAAACGTACCTTAAAGGGTTAGAATCAACTAGAAAATATAGGTACATTGCTAAGGAACAAGTACGAAAAGGTGGGGAACGAATGGGGAGAACTGGTGTCCCTGGCGCTCTGAGAGGCGTGGGGCGGCAGCCCTCAAACTTCAGAGGACTTGCTGGGGCGCGCGTCTCCCCAAGGGGTAAACTTCAGAGCCCCTTTTGGGGCGCACTGGCTGGCGTGACGGCCCACCCCCTTCCCCAGGTGGTTGGCGACTTTTCTTTTCCGTTTTTCAACTCTCAACCCTCTTAACTTCAATGGTTCTTTTCCCAAACACTTAGGATCATTTATATTCTCAATATATGATAGATTCAAACCGAAATTACACTCGGAAACACGAATCAAATTGCAAGAACCATCAACAACGCAACCCACAAGAAATTCAAACGAAACTTCAACAATGTTCATCAAGAACTCAATTTCTAAACTTTCAAAGACTTTAATTCGCTAAATTTAATTATGGTTGGCGCGTGGGTGAACTGACCCAACTCTATGTGATCTCACATACCTTGTTGGGATCACCCCCGACAATTCCACAAGCCAAACTTTGACGATCTTGAACATTCTTGCTTCTTCTTCTCCTTTTTGCTTAGCCCTAGCGTGAAATCCCAAATTCTAAAACTGACTAAAATTTGATTTGACCCATATTAAAACTCTTTAAAACGTATTAAAATAATAGGGCAATGAAAAGACTAAAATACCCCTTAAAATTCCGGATTGGACATTTCGTCAATCCAACAACCCAACTTCCAAAGAGCATAACTCACTCATCTAAACTCGGAATCGCGCAAACTTGTCAGCGTTGGAAAGATAATTCCAAGATTTTTCCAACCATATCTGGAAATACTCCTAACTCATCCTGAGCTAGGAGTTATGGTCGTTTGAAGTTTACCAAAAACGCACTTTTAACTTGCTTGAAATTTTCCAGATTTCCGTATACTTACCAAAAACGACTATTTCCAGATTGTAAACTTCTTTCTAGTTCTTTCTAATTGCGAGATGCTACAGTTCTTTGTTGAGTACAAGGCATCTTCAGGTGGCTATTGATAGACCTCAGCTAGGTGACTATTGGGCGTGACCGGATTTAAGGGTGAGCCAGTTCTTTCAGACTACCATGGATATTTCTTGTTTAAGTCCACTCTTTTCAGACTCAGACTATTTGTTTAGTTTTAGGGTTGTACCCCTTGTTCTTAGACTTGTCGTTAGTAGAATTTTGGTACAATGACTTTCAGGTTCTAGGGGTTGTTCTTCCGCATTAGTTTGGCTAGTTTATTTAAACCTTTGGAGTTTATGGGAACTCTATATTTCTTTAGGTCATTTAAACCTGCTTCCGTATCTTTAAATGCATAGTATTTGGTTAAGTTGTTAGTTTGGGTTGTAGTAATGGTTCTCCCACCGAAGGGTTAGTGTGGGTGTCAATCACGACGGTCTGGGTCGTGACACACACACACACACACACATACACACACACACACACACACACACACACATATATATATATATAAGTAATGTGTTTATCAAGAGCAAAGATTCCATAATCATATGATATAGCAATAAGTAATATGTAGTCATAATGTGTTTTAAAATTAAAATGCAATCTTCTAAAAGCCAAATTTCATATGTAATATAGTTATGATAATGTTTTGGAATTGAAGTTGTGCACAAACAAAACATTAAGGATGCTTGAAAAGAGTAAAAGAGAAGTAAGGGATAATGGGAAAAAAGTTCAAAAAAGTACTTTGCTGCGAGAGAATAGTCATCATTGTGTATCATGCAATTGTAATTAATTGCTAGTTTTAATTCTATCATTTGACTTTCTATTTTTTTTTACTTAACATTATTATGACAACAACAAAAATTCATATAAACTTTTAGGCTTGATCTTTTGGAGAAGAAAATATTTCTTTGGAGAATGTTGTAAAAACTGTATTTTGTAAAAAGTTATTTGTGAATCTGCAGTAGTTGGATTTACATAGAGTCTGTACTAACAAATACTTATAACAATAACTTTGAAGAAACATAAACAACAAAGTTTGAAACATGTACTAAAAAACAACATTTAATATCATAAGCATAAATTAATGACTGTAAAAAAATATACCAGGATATATCATGAAACAGAAAGGAAAAAATCGAGCCCACTGAATGCAGAGTGTCTCCTTAAGGAAACTATTCTCCTCTAGTATCTGAGGTTAAAGAAATAGATCCTCTCAGGATGAAACAATTTTATTCACCAATGTAATGATATAAAAAAAATGGTGTCAGTGAGCCACTTAACAGGAGCAAAGTACACAAATATTTAATTGTGCAGAAGAAGAAGAAGTAGTTTGAATTTTCGTTGGTTTAAAATGAGAGGAAACTCTTATATTTATAGACAAAAAAGTGTAGTGTGAACAAATGTTTATTGTGTCTTATCGGAAAGGTCACAACTCTTCAAAAAGGTCACAAACTTTCATAAATGTTACAGCCTTTCGTAAAAGTCACAACTTTTCATAAAATTCACAACTTTTAATAAAAGTCACAACTTTTCATGAAAGGAGAAGACTAGTTTTGGAAATAAATAAATTAAAAGGGAATCTTTATTTGTGGTGGCGCCACATAGGCGGCCTAAGGTTCTCTTATATATATGATTTCTAACTAATATATTTATCGCGCATCCCACAGATACATATACTAATTTCAATCAATTAAATAACGGCATAAAATAGTATTATCAGAACTGATTTGTCTTAAATAAAATATTATTCCAGAGGGTTGCTTGGAACAATTCTGTATATAATTAATTACACTGTCTAAATAATAAATGGAAGGCCATATAATTCTGTATATAATTCATTTGTCATATATTTGGGATTTAATACTTCAATTGGATGGTCGTTATATTGTTCTATAATGTATTGTATTATATATACAACGTTTGGATAGATTCTATAGTTTCTCATTGTTACATAATGTCAAATAAGAGAAATTTGAACAAGAAAAGTACGATACATGATAAAACTATTATAAAAAGGAGGGATAATTGATAAAATAGAATTATTAGATACTCTATAAGCATAGGTAAAATAAAACGGAGGAAATATATGTGCTCAAATAAACTAGATCTAGGACAGGTTCTAACATTTGCAACCATTAGAAATTGATTAAGATGAACGAGTTATATTGTTTGGTCATGCAACAACTCATAAAAACTAAAATGTGGAAGATATTAAAACAGACATATAACTACGTGAGCTACTGCATGGAGTTTGATGTATAGTCTCCATTAAACGGGTCCAATATTTTGTCATGATATAAAGGTTAATATGAGCTAACGTGGATCCACTAAGCTAATGCTTGTAAAATACAAGGAATCAGCCACAACTAACAAGTGACCCTTATAAGCCTAATGTGACACGTAATTTTGGGACATAAGGATTTTTACTAAAGGTCTCATGCCTCAACTAACGGGTGAGCCTCCATTCCTAGTTCCTCTCGGTGTTAAGTTAACTCCCAATAGAAACATGCAATTAACTTAAGATATTGTATCATATTGATAACTGATAATAATTGAGTAGCTCATGAATCATAATAAAACTAATATATTTTTTATGATAATTGAGAGACAATTTATCTATAAACGTCTTAAATCATGATATATGATACTTTGGATTATGCATTTGAAAGAGCATAAATCTGAGACAGGAAAATATTTATACTCTGAGGGTGGTTCATAAAATACATTTATTATTATGGGAATACAAGTAAAATCATGCAAGTGAAGGCCATTCATGAAGAAGAACGGTATTTCATTAGAATTATATACAAATCATAAAACTCTAGGTTTTGTACAAATCACATACTGAAGAACTGAAGTCTTTTTAGGACTCAATGGGTGAAAACATATCCATTGATTAAATTTCACATACCTGAAATGGAGACACTAGTTTGAATTCTTGAGCGGAGATTTGAAGCTTTAGAGAGCTTGTTCTTGCTTGAGAGGAGCCTCGAAGGAAAATAAATATAATTTGAGGACCTACACCCAAGGGCGGGACTGGCACTCGAGAACCATTGCTGGCCCCAAGTGAACCCTTGGCCTGGCTTACTTACTCAGCAGAAGACTTAACTCAACATATCTGTACTTTTAAAAGTAAACTGAAAGCTCAAAGATAATTGAGAATGTATTTAAAATAACATTCACTGGCCAAAGTGGCAACTCAAGTCTCAACATAATAGAATGAAAATGAAAAGACTAAAGAACTAACATATGACTGTCTATGAAGCCTCTAACAACTGAGACAGACGTCGGGACAAGACCCACGACATCCTAATGGACTAAACACACTGAAAGCAATAAAAGGGGATGCTCCGAAAGCAAGGAGGCTCACCAACAAACTCTGAAGCTCAACTATAATCAACGATGCGCTGGATGCTGATCCTGGTTACCTGTATCTGCATCATTAAAAGATGTAGGCAAAATGGCATCACTACATTGATTGTACGAGCATGCGAAGGGAAATCTAAAACAAGTCATAAGCTTGAAAGGAACTGAAAGAACAAATCTGGTCTCAACTGAACTGAACTGAACTGAACTGAACTCATTTCCATATAAAGCAGTATAGATAAGTGCAGTATAAAGAAAAGCATTTTAAAACGTGGATAGCAACTCTGTGTGTATGCAAAGATACAATATAAACTCTGGAAAGTATATAAAAATACAATTTACTTCTGTGTATATAAGAATACAAAATACTTCTGTGGGAGTTTCTCTAACCGACAACCATCACTTAAGAGCTATTGTGATGATACAACGTTTTACCTCACACTGTCAGGGCCATCCTATACCTTGTCGAGGGTATCACTACAAGAAATATGATTTATAGAGACAACCTTTTGTGGTGACTCATTTAGTTGCTGCTTAATCAGCGTTTTTAGTGGAAACCCAAAAGAATCGCTCCAAAAGATGATAGCTTTGGTGGCAAACTCATTAGTCGCCACAGAAACTAATAATTAGTAGCGTCTATTTTTAAGTCGTCACTAATATAGGGAGATTTTTTTTAGTAATATACATCTGAATTTTTTGATAGTGGCGACGAAGAAAAGGTCGCCACAAAAGATCATTGCAGCAATTGTGTCGCCACTTAAAGTTGACCTTTTGTGGCAGTCTCTTAGGTCGTTACTAATTTTTTGTTTGATAATGTAATATTATTTTATGAACATTTAAAATTTTATTAATTGTTACAGAGATGCTTTTAGTTTTGATATTTTATTAGTGATAAATAAATACAAAAATATTTAAGTAAATTATTACTATATTGAAGCGGTCAAAAGCAGAGAATTGTCGTGGACATGCTTGCTTTTAGGCGAGAGCTTATTTGTAATTTTTGTACTTTCTCAATTTTAATTTGATTCTCTTTTTTTTTTAAATCTATTATATATATATTAAAATATTTAAAAGACATAAAAATTTGGTTGACTCACAAAATTATATCATGCCATAGAAATTGGGACAGAGAAAATAACATATATTATTTGAAAATAAAGTAAAATTACTATAAATTTAAATATTTTGTTTTACTATAAATTAAAATAATTAACAACTTAAAATATTTAAATGATATGTAAAAAAAATGTTTGATTCTCTAAATGATATAATGCTACGTAAATTGAGACATAAGGACTATCATATAGTATTCAAAAATTACGCAGAAAGTACTAAAAAGCATAATAATTAACAACTTAAAATATTAAAAAATTATATAAAAACTTTGATTGACTCTCCATATTTCATTAGTGTGCCACATAAATTGAGATTGAGGAGAGTAACTTGTGTTATCTAGAAATTAGATAAAAAGTTAAAATAAATTACAAAAATTAATAACTGAAAATATTTTTAAAATAATACAAAATTAAACAAAATTCTATATCTAGTATTTTAAATAAGTATTCATCTATTGGAAAAATAATAGTTATGGAGTTATTTAACAAATAGTTAGAGTAATTTTACACTTATAACCAATTTAACATTACGTTAAAGATATTTGTTCTACTATCATTTGACATTGTTTAGCCTTTTAGGTTAAGATCTAAAATCTCATTTCCGCCCAAAATCATATTCCCTCTTTTCAGCAAATCCGATATCCTTCAAACACACTTTCCCGTGAAGTTCGATTAGCGATTTCTCTTCTCCCTTTCCTCATGCCCTAGTAAATCAACTCAATGCAAAGAGAATTTTAAGAAGAGCACAACTTTTTGCTCTGTGCCTCAAGGAATGCAGTTATTGAAGCGGTTGGTCCTTAAGATTGTGAGGAAATGGGTTCGAGTGACGATTATCCAGAATCATGGCTTTCAACCACTGTTGCAGATTGTAACACCCTGAATCCAAAACAGACCAAAAAAGCAGATTTTCAAAAGTTGCAGGTGCAACCCACGGTTGCCATCCACAGACCATAGGTCAGACCACGGCCCGTGCTGGTGGTCCGTGGTTCACCATTGCAACCCCTCCCTAGCCAAGTTCAGAAAAATTGGCAAAGTTTCGACTCACGGACAGACCCACGGTCCGTAGATCAGACCACGGTCCGTGGATCAAGAGCTTCTTTACCCAACCTCTGACACGAACTACGGTCGACCAGCACGGACCGTCATTCGATCCACGGTCCGTAGGTCTGACCGTAGATGAGGGTCAGCAGCTAGTTAGTTGAAAATTCTGATGGGTCAACTTCAGATGGTCATAACTTTTAGCACAAAAGTAATTAGGTGCCCCATGACCTATGAATTATCTTTCCAACGCCACAGATTTTGCTAAAATCCAACCTTCGAGTAAAAGGTTATGCCCGTTATAGTGAAGCCCTGTCGGGCAGACTCAACCGACGGATCCAATCGACGGACCATCGATTGAATGACGGCCCGTCAGTCCAATCCGTCAATCACTCCGACAGCAGTTAAGTCAGGGGTCTTTTGGTCTTTTCCTATTTCGTTTAACCCCTAAGATACGTCGTTTAAACCCTAAATCATGAGGTTTTAGTCAGTTTAAGCCTAAAAACATAACTAGAACTTACCTTAGTCAAAACATTTAATCAAAACTTAAAAAATTAGAAGCAAGAGAGGAGAAAAAGGTCAAGAACCCTAGTTCAAGAACGCAGCAAGGTTCCATCAGTTCCAGCCCCAAAATCGAAAGATTTCTCCGTGGAATTCGTCACCAGGTATGTGGGATTTCACTAGTGGGTTCCTTTCGCCCATTAGGTCCCTAGAATTCAGTCAGTTTCTTGATTCCCTTATTATGAATAGACCTAGGGTTTCTAGAATTACAACAGATCATCATGAATTAGTTATTTAGATGTTCCAAATCATATTATCATGTTATTGCTCAGTTTATCGCATGAATTTCAGAACCATAGCTATGTATTTCTTCAGTTCTTGAATTACACATGCTAGGTCAGATATTTCAATATTCAGTTTTACATACCTCAATTTATGAATGTATCATTATCAGATTAATTGTTGCATTCTCAGTTTGCATGTTCAGTTTCGAGTTATCCAGTATTTACAGAAATTCAGTCATAACCAGTTAACCACTTAACTCATTGGGAGTAGCATAATACCGAGTTGGACTAGGGTTCAGCGTACCCATATAGTCCCAGAACTACAAGCCACGTAGGTGTAAGTCCCCTATGTGGGCAACATCAGTTTAGTGATCACGCCAGCATGCCTCTATACCTCTGGCAGGGTATATTGGGTCCTCTCGATGGGGCGTATACATCGGACTCCACATTAAGCTCATGTGGTTTTATGTCGGTTATTAGTATCTCCCACAGTTCAGTCAGACTCTATTGCATTGACCATATTTCAGTACAGTCAGTATTCAGTCTCAGCATGTTATAAATTTGGTCATTGCATCAGTTAGCTCAGTATTTAGTATTTTCAGTATCTATATCATGTCCAGATTATTTCATTGCTTTATTGTTTTGTTCAGTTATATGTTATTTCATCTTTACTCTATCCTGCATGCTCAGTACCTTTCAAGTACTGACGCATACGTGCGCTACATCTTCTTGTGATGTAGGTTCAGGTTCTCAGCATCCAGATCACGCTTAGATCGGTTCCCGATCTCTAGTTCAGCAGAATCAGTGGTGAGTTCTCATTCTCCGAGGACAATAGTCATGAGTTTCTTTTCAGTACTTTTAGTCTTTAGTTTTAGATTTTCTAGACTTAGCTGGGGCATGTCCCAGCACTTCTAGTCAGTTTAGAGGCTTATTTCAGACATAGTTAGATTCAGCTTAGTATTTTGAGTTTGATATTTCTTTTGTATTAAACTCTCAGATTTGATATATTCAGTTATAGTATATGGGTATTCCCCATCTTTTCAGATTTATTTATGATTTAGCTTCCGCATCAGTTTATTATCTTTAGTATGCTTATGATCATGTCAGCAGGGTTAGCTTGGGATCACTTGTGGTCCTAGGTCCCGTGTCCGCGTCTCGGGGGTAGCTCGGGGCGTGACACAGATCAAATGGGGTCAGGTTTTTCTCTACTCTTTTCTCCCTGTAGTAGTTAGGTTAATTATTTCGACTATTTCTTTCTGTTTATGGTAAGCTTTCTGAAATTTTGTGGTTTCATTGAGGGATTTTGGGTTTACTTCATGTGTTTAATGTTAAGTTTTATTTAAGTGTATGTTGTATGTTAATCCATATGATTGACTTCTGCAACAAATTATTTCCTCGAGAATTGTTGTTATTTAGAAATTAATCTCTTATAAATTCACCATTTGCTATCCCTATTTACAATGCTCTTAGATTCAAGAGAAGGGTTTGTTGGTATAGTGCTTGATTGCTTGGTGAGTTGGAATATGAATAGAGGAAGCATCAAATGATTTCTGAAAAATATGGTCCACGCCGAAGATAATCAATGGTCACTGCCTTTATTGAAGTTTGTGTCTCTCGTGTTTTCCACAATTTTTTATCATGGCATCATTTTAGCCATATACATCTCGATTAATTCTCTCCATGGAGTAGCTTCATGAAATGCCTATAATTATCTCAAAAAAATTTAAAAGGAGCTAAAAAAATGTGAATATGAAGCTATGGACTGAAGTGGCATCTAGATTGTTGTTTTCCCAGCAAAGATATCTCGTTTTCCTAATGTTGAAACATTCAAAGAAAAAGAGAATTCCTCTGGAGAAAAAAATGAAGATAACATTAAAGATTCTTCATTTTAGCTTTA
This sequence comes from Solanum okadae, assembly GCA_036553675.1. Classification (NCBI taxonomy): domain Eukaryota; kingdom Viridiplantae; phylum Streptophyta; class Magnoliopsida; order Solanales; family Solanaceae; genus Solanum; species Solanum okadae. Next base: position 8,683,747 of record CM071686.1, on the reverse strand, counting down.
AAAAATGAAGATGACATTAAAGATTCCTCATTTTAGCTTTTCTTCAAGAATCTCTCTAGTGTTTCTTTTTCCTTTTGAGGTTTTTTTGCTTATGGGAAGAAGAGTATTAGTTGTTAGAGCAATCTAACGAGAATTCTTATATCTTCAATATGAGTATGTATACATAATAGAATAATGAATATGTGATGAGATTATTCACCTTCTTAATTATGAATTGCATAACTAGAAAAAGTTACTGTTCAATAACAAGTTGATTGGCAAGCAAGTTTGCAAGAAGGCCATTGGATATGGGATGGTTTTGAGGGCCTACATTGCAATTCGGTGAAGAGGCATGTTGTTGGTAACAAGAGATGTAAAGCATTTCAATATTTCAAGTACAAGAGACATAGTTCTCTTAAGATTCAATTTTTAGTATTAGGTTTCTTCTGTTGGGAGTAGTATATTATAAGGCACAGTATTAACCGTCATTAGTTCTTTTTTCTCTTTGTAATTCTTTTCTCTTTACAACAATAACATATTCAGTGTAGTAGTTCTTTTTCTCCTGTTTTCTTAAATTTGTTTAGATGATGAAAGCATATGAAGATGAGTGACAGATTGTGCTTCACTTTATGTACTTGGAAGATTACCTAAAGAATCTAAGATCAAGTCTAAATATCTAATGATAAGGCTTCTAATCCCAATTGAAGAACAAAAATACACCTAGCTACTCTATTAATTGAACATCCAACTTCTAATTCTTGCAGTACTATTTGTATAAATTTATTTCATTATCTAACAAACAATTTATTAAAATAGATCATGAGGAGTGTAAAATGACTTATTATTTGGTTAATGTGAGGTAAGGATCTTATTTTATTGCTCTTTTTTTATGCTAACTTTAAATTCCCTTTGCTTTCCTAGATAAAGAAATTAGTATTCTGTATCTATCTTGTTGCACCTTGATTTGTGTAGATAAACACTTCTAGTAGAAATTGACAATCAGACTCTGTATTTGTTATCCATGATTTGTACCTAGTAGCGGCAAACCCAAATTCAATGAAATAGTTAGAATGTGTACTTAGACTCCATTATGTGTTGAAACATTTGAGTGCATGAATAGTTTGGATCATGTATATGTTTTATTCATATTGTGACACATTACTGAAGAGTGATAAGCTTGTACTCCAATGATAATTTTAAACTTTGGTTTGTTTATTTTTACTTATGTGTTTTCTTATAACTTCCAATGTTTTCTGATTAGTGTCTACAATATTAGTCATAGATATCTCACTAAGATGTAACTAGGCAATGTATCATTTTCTTCATTGGACTAATATTAAAACTTATATTTAATATCATCCAGTGATGCCATTTAGGCATAATGAAGTCAATAAGTCGTGTATCAACACTTCTATTGTTAGGTTACTGGCACTGGCAGTTTGTCTCTCTATATATTTCTTTAGTTTCACATTTAGTTAGATTGTTGCTTGAATTATATGAACCAATAGATCGTGATAAGTTGTTACTATTAGCAATGTTATTCTATACTCAATTCTCCTGGGCTTCAACTTTTACAATTTTGTTTGGTCTTACATGTACTACTACTTTTTTGTTTTGTTTTTGCATATGATTGCTTTCAAGATGATGCAAGTGCATAGGCTAACTACACCATGTGAAATTTTCATAGAAAATTAAGGAAAATTATAATAGAATCTCTTGCTGGTGAAATTAGAAGTAGTAGGAAGTCCTATGATTCCCAATGTGTGTAAAATCAGGATCATGTATGGATTTGCATTACGTGTTAGGAAATATTTATGAGTTCATTAAGTTAGTTTTCGCCTACTTCTGTTTATATGCAATCCTTAGTAAATTATTTATGTATTCACTGATCGTTCTTATGATTTTGTAATTTTTCCTCTTCTAGATCTTTACCATCAAGATGAAGTTGTTGCTTATGAAAATCAAATTATGGTAAGAACAATTAAAGCTCAATTATTTTGCATTGACAATGTGCACTGATTATTTGGTTCTAGTAGTTGTGTAAGATTTAAAGAAAAGGAATTGAACTCTTTCCATTTTATTGTTTTACCACACTGTTTTCTTTGTTTTGATCTTTTAATGCAATCATTTTTACTTTCTTAAATGTGTTTTGCTTTCTTTTACTCTAATATTCCAATGGTCACCTCTTTTCTTATTAGATTATAATAATGGTTATATATTTGATTTTTTCCTAACAGGGATAATGTTGTTAAACAATCGCAAATGAGGTCGATCAAGAATGTGTTTGAAGGCACTATACGTTTTGCTTATTTATGGTCATATCATATGATGTAAAATAAAATATTGTGTAGGAGTATATATTTAATTGACTTGTTAATGACTGAACAATTTATGATATTGGAGTTGAAAAGTATTTTTTGTCCTATCTGTAATAATATTGAGTTTATGAAATTAATTAAAATCTATTAGCTTTTTAAAAAAAAATTGAAATTAGCTTTCTGTGGTGACTTTTTTGCTGCGGGTAAAAGTTAGTAGCTACAGCAGCGACGCATATTGCTATTGAAGGACTGATTTTTTGTGGCAACTACAGTCGTCACTAAAGCAAAGGGGTTATTGCAGCGACAATTATTCCTGCTAATTATAATGCTTTTTGTGGCGAGAAAGCTCGCCCCTAAAAGATAGTTTGCAATGGCGACGTGAAACCTTTTAATGACCATATCCATTAATTGTTGGTGGCAACAAAAGTCGCCATAAATATGTTGTTTTAGTAGCGACTCTCCATTGTCGTCACAAATAACATTTAGTTATGGAAGTAATTGCTACGGCGCAAATGTCGCCACAAAACACCTTTAGCAGCGACTTTCTAGGTTTTTGTCGCGACATTTGTCGCCACTAAAAATGTAGTTTCTTGTAGTGTATAGAACCTGACTATTAAGTGGATCCACTATTCTATGCTTAAAAACATTAAGGAATCATCTAAAAAGTATGACCCTTTTCTACCCATTGTGGCTACATGGTTTATGGGGGCTGGGAGTTGTCTGAACTCTCCCCCATATCGGTGCTCAATACTACTCCCAAAATATAATACTAGCTCTTATATTTAAAAACATTACTTCTTTCTGGGTTTGAGATAATTGCTCAAAACTTAGCTCAAAGGCTCTTCTAGGAAAATCAAAATTTCCTCTCTTGCTTAATTGTGAAAGCATTTACTCTTTACTGAAAAACTAGCTCAAAGGCTCTTTTGAAAATCAAAGTTTCCTCTATTGTTTTAATGTAAAAACATTTTACTCTTTGGGAATACATAGTCCCCATATACTCTTTTGAAGAAATGAACTTCAATCTTTACTCTTTACTCAATTCAAAACTCAAGTCTTAAAACAAAGTTAAAACATTTGGAAAAGACTCTTAGAAAACTCTATGAACTTCTCTTGACTTAACTCTTAACTTTCCTTGAATTGAATTATGGATTCAAGGCTCGTGATCTCATGTTATGGATGATTTCATGTTGTTTAGACGTACCTTACTGTAACACCCCGTATCCAAAACGGACAAAAAAATGCAGATTTTGGAGAAGTTGCAGGTGCAACTTACGGTCACCATCCACGGACCGTAGGTCAGACCACGACCCGTGCTGGTGGTCCGTGGTTCACCACTGCAACCCCTCCCCAAACCAGCTCAGAAAATTTGGCTAAGTCCCGACTCACGGACAGACCCACGGTCCGTAGATCAGACCACGGTCCGTGGTCTGTGTCCGTGGATCGAGACTTCCCCTACCTAGCCTCTGACACAAACTACGATCGACCAGCACGGACCATCAATAGATCCACGGTCCGTAGGTCTGACCGTAGATGAAGGTCAACAGCCAGTTAGGTGAAAAATTATTGATAGGTCAACTTCAGATGGTCATAAATCTTAGCACAAAATGAATTATATGTCCCATGACCTATGGTTAGATAGATAATTGAATTATCTTTCCAATGCCACCGAGTTTGCTAAATTCCAACCTCCGAGTAAAAAGTTATGTCTGTTTTAGTGAAGCCCTGTCGGGCAGACTAGAACTACGGACCCAATCTACGGACCGTAGATTGACCTACGGCCCGTAGGTCCATTCCGTCGATCGCTCCGACAGCAGTTAATTCAGGGGTCTTTTAGTCTTTTCCTATTTCGTTTAACCCCTAAGATACGTCGTTTAGACCCTAAATCATGAGGTTTTAATCAGTTTAAACCTAGAAACATAACTAGAACTTACCTAAGTCAAATCATTAATCAAACTTAGAAGAATTAGAAGCAAGAAAGGAGAAAAGGTCAAGAACCCTAGTTCAAGAACGCAACGAGGTTTCTTCAGTTCCAGCCTCGAAATCGAAAGATTTCTCCGTGGAATTCGTCACCAGGTATGTGGGATTTCACTAGTGGGTTCCTTTCGCCCATTAGGTCCCTAGAATTCAGTCAGATTCTTGATTCCATGATTATGAACAGACCTAGGGTTTCTAGAATTACAACAGATCATCATGAATTAGTTATTTAAATGTTCCAAATCAGATTACCATGTTATTGCTCAGTTTATCGCATGAATTTCAGAACCCTAGCTATGTATTTCTTTAGTTCTTGAATTACACATGCTAGGTCAGATATTTCAGTATTCAGTTTTACATGCCTCAGTTTATGAATGCATCATTATCAGATTAATTGTTGCATTCTCAGTTTGCATGTTCAGTTTCGAGCTATCCAGTATTTACAGAAATTCAGTCATAACTAGTTAACCACTTAATTCATTGGGAGTAGCATAATACCGAGTTGGACTAGGGTTTCAGCGTACCCGTATAGTCCCAGAACTACGAGCCACGTAGGTGTAAGTCCCCTCTGTGGGCAACATCAGTTTAGTGATCTCGCTAGCATGCCTCTATACCTCTGGCAGGGTATATTGGGTCCTCTCGATGGGGCGTATACATCGAACTCCACATTTAGCTCATGTGGTTTTATGTCGGTTATTAGTAGCTCCCACAGTTCAGTCAGACTCTATTGCATTGACCATATTTCAGTACAGTCAGTATTCAGTCTCAGCATGTTATAAATTTGGTCATTGCATCAGTTAGCTCAGTATTCAGTATTTTCAGTATCTATATCATGTTCAGATTATATCATTGCTCAGTATGCTTTGTTCAGTTATATGTTATTTCAGCTTTACTCTATCCTGCATGCTCAGTACCTTTCAAGTACTGACGCATACGTGCGCTACATCTTCTCGTGATGTAGGTTTGGGTTCTCAGCATCCAGATCACGCTTAGATCAGTTCCCGATCTCCAGTTCAGCAGCATCAGTGGTGAGTCATCATTCTTCGAGGACTAGTGACATGTTTATCTTCATCGCTTTTAGTCTTTAGTTTCAGTTTTGCTACATCTAGTTGGGGCATGTCCCAACATTTCTAGTCAGTTTAGAGGCTTATTTCAGACATAGTTAGATTCAACTTAGTGTTTTGAGTTTGATATTTCTTTTGTATTAAACTCTCAGATTTGATATATTCAGTTATAGTATATGGGCATTCCCCATCTTTTCAGATTTATTTATGAATTAGCTTCCGCATCAGTTTATTATCTTTAGTATGCTCATGATCATGCCAGCAGGGTTAGCTTGGGATCACTTGTGGTCCTAGGTCCCGTGTCCGCGTCTTGGGGGTAGCTCGGGGCGTGACAAACTTGGTATCAGAGCATTAGGTTTAAGTGTCCTAGGATGTCTGAAAAGCCGCACTAAGTAGAGTCCTTTTCATGGGTGTGAAGTGCACCACATCTAATGAGAGGGAGGCTATGAAGTGTTTTATGAAAACTTCACTTTCTTGATATTCTTATCGTGCGTTGGTATGATCTCCTTTCTAATCCATCGTTATGCGCTTAAGATCATGCCTCTTTATAGAGCTTAGGTAAGGAATGCTAATGCACGCAATGCTAACGCAGTTCCTCTAGTCCTAGATCAGGAAGTTTCGAATGCAGAGTTTCGGAATGCCAATTCAGCTTTTAGCTCAAGTATGACCAATAAGAACAATCAGCAAGTTCCAGTTCCTACTAATAAAAATGGTGGATCAATGGCAGCTAGAGTTTGAGATTTTTATAAGTATGAATCCGCCTGAGTCTTAGGTCACAAGTTGGTGGAGACCCACAAAACTTCATTGATGCGGTTAAGAAAATCTTTGAAGTGATGCAAGTGACTGATAATGGCAGGGTTGAGTTGGCATCCTACCAGCTTAAGGATGTGGCTCACATATAGTACACTCAGTGAAAAGATTTAGGGGGTACTTTATCTTTTATGACTCCCTATATAGCAGTAATCTTAGATGTCAGTCCAGAAACTTTTTCAGAACCCTTCTTAGTCTCTACTCCAGTCGGTGACCCAGTTATAGCTAGACGGGTATATAGAAATTGCCCTGTCACAGTCTCTCAGAAAGTCACCTCAGCAGATCTTGTAGAGTTAGAAATGGTATACTTCGATGTCATTCTAGGCATGGATTGGTTACATTCATGTTATGCCTCAGTTGATTGTAGATCTAGGATTGTTCGTTTTCAGTTTCCAGACAAACCAATCTTAGAATGGAAGGGTAGTATCTTAGCGCCTATGGGTCGATTCATTTCTTACCTTAAGGCCAGAAAGATGATCTCTAAGGGTTATCTCTATCATCTAGTTCGGGTTAAGGATTCTAGTTCCGAATCTCCAACTCTTGAGTTAGTTCCTGTAGTCAGTGAGTTTCCAGAAGTGTTCCCAGAAGATCTTCCTGGAGTTCCTCCCGAAAGGGAAATAGACTTTGGAATCGATCTCCTTCTAGATACCCAGCCTATCTCTATCCCTCCTTACAGAATGGCTCCAGCTGAGCTTAAGGAATTGAAAGAGCAGTTGAAAGACCTTCTAGATAAGGGCTTCATCAGACCTAGTATTTCGCCATGGGGTGCACCAGTGTTGTTCGTGAAGAAGAAAAATGTTTCTCTCAGAATGTGCATTGACTATAGGCAGTTGAACAAGGTCACAATCAAGAATAAGTATCCCATCCTCAGGATTGATGACTTGTTTGACCAACTTCAGGGTGCTAGTCATTTCTCAAAGATAGACCTTAGATCAGGTTATCATCAGCTTAGAGTCAGAGATAGTGACATTCCGAAGACAGCCTTCAGAACTCGGTATGGTCATTATGAATTTGTAGTCATGTCATTTGGACTAACCAATGCTCCTGCAGCTTTCATGGATTTGATGAACAGAGTGTTCAAGCAGTACTTGGACTTGTTCGTTATCGTCTTTATTGATGATATCCTCATTTACTCTAGGAGTGAGGAAGAACATGCAAGTCATTTGAGAATTGTTCTGCAAACTCTCAAAGATCGCCAGTTATTTGCAAAATTTAACAAATGCGAGTTTTGGTTACAATCAGTTGCCTTCCTTGGGCATATTGTGTCTAGTGAAGGAATTCCAGTAGATTCCCAGAAGATAGAAGCAGTGAAACAATGGCCCAGACCTACCTCTGCTACAGATATCAGAAGTTTCTTAGGTCTAGCAGGTTATTACAGAAGGTTTGTGGAAGGATTTTCATCCATAGCCTCTCCACTGACTAAGTTAACTCAGAAAAAGGCTAAGTTCCAATGGTCAGATGATTGTGAGAAAAGCTTTGCAGAACTGAAAACTAGGTTGACTACAGCTCCTGTGTTGACTCTACCAGAGGGTTCAGATGGTTATGTGATCTATTGTGATGCATCCAGAGTCGGCCTAGGTTGTGTATTGATGCAGCGAGGTAAGGTTATAGCTTATGCTTCTAGACAACTTAAGGTACATGAGAAGAATTATCCCACTCATGACCTCGAGCTAGCAGCAGTGGTGTTTGCACTTAAGATTTGGAGACATTACTTGTATGGTGTTCATGTAGATGTGTTCACAGACCATAAGAGCCTTCAGTATGTGTTCACCCAGAAAGAGTTGAATCTTCGCCAGAGAAGGTGGCTTGAGTTCCTCAAGGATTATGATATGAGAGTACATTACCATCCGGGTAAGGCGAATGTAGTAGCAGATGCCCTTAGCAGACTATCTATGGGTAGTGTAGCACATGTTGAGGAAGAAAGTAAAGAGCTAGCAAAGGATGTTCACAGACTTGCTCGCCTAGGAGTTCGTCTTATGAGCATATCAGATGGTGGTGTAACGGTTCAGAATGGGGCAGAATCTTCTTTGGTAGTAGAGGTTAAAGAAAAGCAAGATAATGATCCAATCTTGCTTGAACTTAAGGGTGCAGTCCACAATCAGAGGGTGGAGGTTTTCTCCCAAGGGGGAGATGGTGTACTTCGCTATCAAGGTAGATTGTGTGTTCCTGATGTGGGTGAATTGAGGCAGCATATTCTCGCAGAAGCCCACAATTCCAGATATTCTATTCATCCAGGCGCCACTAAGATGTACCGCGATCTGCGGGAAGTCTACTGGTAGAATGGTATGAAAAGAGATATAGCAGATTTTGTGGCTAAGTGCCCCAATTGCCAGCAAGTCAAGGTAGAACATCAGAAACCAGGAGGTATGACTCAAGAGATTGACATTCCTACTTGGAAGTGGGAAGTGATCAACATGGACTTCATCACAGGTTTACCTCGTACTCGCAGGCAGCATGACTCAATTTAGGTGATTGTTGATAGAGTTACTAAGTCTTCTCGCTCTTTGGCGGTCAAGACTACAGATTCGGCGGAGGATTACGCCGAGCTTTACATTAATGAGATTGTGAGGTTGCATGGAGTTCTTTTGTCTATCATCTCAGATAGAGGTCCTCAATTTACCTCTCATTTCTGGAAGTCATTTCAGAAGGGTCTTGATACTCAGGTTAGCCTTAGCACAACATTTCATCCACAGACGGATGGTCAGGCAGAGCGTACCATTCAGACCTTAGAGGACATGTTGAGAGCTTGTGTGATCGATTTCAAGGGTAGTTGGGATGATCACCTTCCTCTTATTGAGTTCGCCTACAACAATAGTTACCATTCCAGCATTCAGATGGCCCCTTATGAGGCATTGTATGGGCGTAGATGTAGATCTCCAGTTGGTTGGTTTGAAGTAGGTGAAGCAGCCTTGATAGGACCAGATTCAGTCCTTGATGCTATGGAGAAAGTGCAACTCATTAGAGATAGACTTAAGACTGCTAAGAGTCGCCATAAATCTTATGCAGATGTGAGAAGAAGGGAACTAGAGTTCCAAGTTGATGATTGGGTTTTCCTGAAAGTGTCACCTATGAAAGGGGTGATGAGATTTGGCAAGAAAGGGAAGCTCAGTCCCAGATATGTAGGCCCTTATCGGATCTTGAAAAAGATTGGTAAAGTGGCTTATGAGTTAGAGTTGCCAACAGATTTAGCAGCAGTGCATCCAGTCTTTCACATTTCTCTTTTGAAGAAGTGTGTGAGTGATCCAGCATCCATAGTGCCATTAGAGAGTGTGGCTGTGAAAGATAGCCTTTCTTATGAGGATGTCCCAGTTGAGATTCTCGATCGTCAGGTTAGAAGGTTGAGAAATAAAGAAGTCGCTTCAGTCAAGGTTTTGTGGAGGAGTCAGTCCGTAGAGGGAGCTACTTGGGAAGCAGAAGCAGCCATGAAGTCCAAGTATCCTCACCTTTTTCCTTCCGATTCCATTCCAGCTTGAGATAATAGTTCCTCTTCAGTTTTTCAGTCATTCATGCGAAAATTCAGTCTTAGAATCATGTTCCTTCAGTTGTACTTGCATTTTCAGCGTATTTGCATGTCCTTGGAACTCAGTTCAGTCAGAAATTCAGTTCTCAGTGTTTAGTGGTAGGGATTGCAGCCCTCTCCCTCCATTTCAGCTAGTTTAGTCTTCATTCGAGGACGAATGGTCCCAAGGGGGAGATAATGTAACACCCCGTATCCAAAACGGACAAAAAAATGCAGATTTTGGAGAAGTTGCAGGTGCAACTTACGGTCACCATCCACGGACCGTAGGTCAGACCACGGCCCGTGCTGGTGGTCCGTGGTTCACCACTGCAACCCCTCCCCAAACCAGCTCAGAAAATTTGGCTAAGTCCCGACTCACGGACAGACCCACGGTCCGTAGATCAGACCACGGTCCGTGGTCTGTGTCCGTGGATCGAGACTTCCCCTACCTAGCCTCTGACACAAACTACGATCGACCAGCACGGACCGTCAATAGATCCACGGTCCGTAGGTCTGACCGTAGATGAAGGTCAACAGCCAGTTAGGTGAAAAATTATTGATAGGTCAACTTCAGATGGTCATAAATCTTAGCACAAAATGAATTATATGTCCCATGACCTATGGTTAGATAGATAATTGAATTATCTTTCCAATGCCACCGAGTTTGCTAAATTCCGACCTCCGAGTAAAAAGTTATGTCTGTTTTAGTGAAGCCCTGTCGGGCAGACTAGAACTACGGACCCAATCTACGGACCGTAGATTGACCTACGGCCCGTAGGTCCATTCCGTCGATCGCTCCGGCAGCAGTTAATTCAGGGGTCTTTTAGTCTTTTCCTATTTCGTTTAACCCCTAAGATACGTCGTTTAGACCCTAAATCATGAGGTTTTAATCAGTTTAAACCTAGAAACATAACTAGAACTTACCTAAGTCAAATCATTAATCAAACTTAGAAGAATTAGAAGCAAGAAAGGAGAAAAGGTCAAGAACCCTAGTTCAAGAACGCAACGAGGTTTCTTCAGTTCCAGCCTCGAAATCGAAAGATTTCTCCGTGGAATTCGTCACCAGGTATGTGGGATTTCACTAGTGGGTTCCTTTCGCCCATTAGGTCCCTAGAATTCAGTCAGATTCTTGATTCCATGATTATGAACAGACCTAGGGTTTCTAGAATTACAACAGATCATCATGAATTAGTTATTTAAATGTTCCAAATCAGATTACCATGTTATTGCTCAGTTTATCGCATGAATTTCAGAACCCTAGCTATGTATTTCTTTAGTTCTTGAATTACACATGCTAGGTCAGATATTTCAGTATTCAGTTTTACATGCCTCAGTTTATGAATGCATCATTATCAGATTAATTGTTGCATTCTCAGTTTGCATGTTCAGTTTCGAGCTATCCAGTATTTACAGAAATTCAGTCATAACTAGTTAACCACTTAATTCATTGGGAGTAGCATAATACCGAGTTGGACTAAGGTTTCAGCGTACCTGTATAGTCCCAGAACTACGAGCCACGTAGGTGTAAGTCCCCTCTGTGGGCAACATCAGTTTAGTGATCACGCCAGCATGCCTCTAAACCTCTGGCAGGGTATAGTGGGTCCTCTCGATGGGGAGTATACATCAAACTCCACATTTAGCTCATGTGGTTTTATGTCGGTTATTAGTATCTCCCACAGTTCAGTCAGACTCTATTGCATTGACCATATTTCAGTACAGTCAGTATTCAGTCTCAGCATGTTATAAATTTGGTCATTGCATCAGTTAGCTCAGTATTCAGTATTTTCAGTATCTATATCATGTTCAGATTATATCATTGCTCAGTATGCTTTGTTCAGTTATATGTTATTTCAGCTTTACTCTATCCTGCATGCTCAGTACCTTTCAAGTACTGATGCATACGTGCGCTACATCTTCTTGTGATGTAGGTTTAGGTTCTCAGCATCCAGATCACGCTTAGATCGGTTCTCGATCTCCAGTTCAGCAGCATCAGTGGTGAGTCCTCATTCTTCGAGGACTAGTGACATGTTTATCTTCATCACTTTTAGTCTTTAGTTTCAGTTTTACTAGATCTAGTTGGGGCATGTCCCAACATTTCTAGTCAGTTTAGAGGCTTATTTCAGACATAGTTAGATTCAACTTAGTGTTTTGAGTTTGATATTTCTTTTGTATTAAACTCTCAGATTTGATATATTCAGTTATAGTATATGGGCATTCCCCATCTTTTCAGATTTATTTATGAATTAGCTTCCGCATCAGTTTATTATCTTTAGTATGCTCATGATCATGCCAGCAGGGTTAGCTTGGGATCACTTGTGGTCCTAGGTCCCGTGTCCGCGTCTTGGGGGTAGCTCGGGGCGTGACACTTACATTGTAGGAATCAACTAGGAAACATAGGTACGATTCAAGGGAACTTAATCGGAAAGAAGTGGGAAAACATAGAAGATCTGGTGTCCCTGGTGCTCTGAGTGGCACGGGGTGCCAAAGCCCAAACTTCAAAGTCTGGGTTTGAATGCCTGAGTGGCGCGACTCCCTATGCCCCTGCCCAGAAAATCCCCGATTTTAGTTGGTTCTTTTTCAACTCTAAACCCTTTAGATTCACTTGCTTCTTTCCCCAAATACTTAGATTTGACTACATAATCAAAATATGTAAGAATCTACTCAAAACGACATCTAATTTCATGAATCTAAATCAATAACTCCTCAACAACTCCAACAATCAAGAACCCAATAGAAACTTCAAACAAATCCATCAAGAACTCAATTCCTAAACCTTCAAGAATATAAATTCACTAAAATAAATCATGGTTTGCGCATAGGTGAACTAACCCAACGCTATGTGATCTCACATACCTCGTAGGGATCACCCCTTAACGAAATCCACAATCAATTCTTCAAGAACTTGGTGATTCCTTGCTTCTTCTTCTCTTTTCTCTTCTCTCAAAACCCTAGCTTATTTTCAATAGCGAAAACTAAATCCAATCAGTTTAGACCCCAACTTAATTACCAAAAATAAATTTAATTAGTTGGGTAGTCAAAAGACCACAATACCCTTCTAAAATTCGGTTTTAACTTTCCTTAACTAGACAACCCAACTTCAAATGTGTATATCTCACTCATTCAAACTCGAAACTGAGCAAACTTAGAGGCGTTGGAAAGATAATTCAAATGTATTTCCTACGATATCTTGTAGCACACCTAACTCATCCTGATCTATGAGTTATGGTTGTTTGAAGTTGACCCAAAACTCATACTTAACTTAATTTTGTCAAATTTCCAGATTTTTCATTCTTTCCAAAAATGACTCTTTCTAGTTATGCGGTGTTACAATATCTCCCTCTTGGGAACATTCGTCCTCGAATGAGATTAATATTAGCAGGCTAAGGGCGTAACATCTAACATTCAATTCAAACACCCAACAAGCAAAAATGCAAATACAACATGCCAACTTAAAAATAAATACCAAGAAAATTAGGATTAGTACCTTAATTTGGAAGTTCTACGGCTTCGAAGAGATGTGGGTATCTCTTCGTCATATCCTCCGCAGCTTCCTAAGTGGCTTCCTCAATAAACTGATTTCTCCACAGAACTTTGACTCATGCTACCTCTTTTGTTCTCAACTTGCGAACTTGGCGATCTAGAATTTGAACATGAATCTCCTTATATGATAAGCTATCCTTGATACCAATATCTTCAGTAGGTATGATAAGTGAAGGATCTACCATGCATTTTTTCAACATGGAGATGTGAAATACCGGATGAACCGCTGCTAACTCTTGTGGTAGCTCTAACTCATAAGCTACATTGCCAATACTCTTGGATATTCTGTAAGGACCAATATATCGGGGACTAATTTACCCTTTCTTACCAAATCTCATAACACCCTTCATAGGTGAAACTTTCAAGTAGACTCAATCATCTATTTCAAACTCTAACTCCCTTCTCCTAACATCAGTGTAGGATTTCTGACGACTCTGCGTTGTTTTCAACCTTTCTTGAATAACTTTCACATTCTCCATAGCTTGATGAACTAAGTCTGGTCCTATCAACCCAACTTCACCAACTTCAAACCATCCAATAGTAGATTTCAATCTTCTCCCATAAAGAGCTTCAGAAGGAGCCATCTGGATGCTAGAGTGGTAACTATTGTTGTAAGCAAACTCAATGAAAGGTAGGTGATCATCCCAATTACCCTTGAAATCAATCACACAATCCCTCAACATATCTTCTAAAGTCTGAATAGTGCGCTCTGCTTGACCATCTGTATGCGGATGGAAAGCAGTACTCAAGTTCACCTTTGAACCTAAGACTTTCTGAAAAGATTTCTAAAACTGTGCAGTAAATTATGCACCTCTATCTAATATAATCAAAACTGGCACCCCATAAAATCTAACTACCTTTTGAATATACAACTTGGCATAGTCCTCTGCTGAATGGATAGTCTTTACCGGCAAAAAGTAGGATAACTTTGTCATTCTATCAACAATCACCCAAATTGAATCATGTTACCTGCGAGACCGTGGCAACCCAGTAATAAAATTCATATTGATCATTATTGACACCTAATTTTGACCGACCTAAAACCCTTTCAGAAGTGCTACTTGATTAAATACGTACTTTAAAAAATAATAATAAAATAATAATAATAATAATATATATATATATGTTGAGTTGAAAATTTCAATCAATTTTGTCTAAAAATTATATATTTTAGTATGCATGATTTTTTTTTAAAAATTATTGTAATTATTATCAAATTATTTTTATCGATAGTTAAACTCGAAATAATTACTTTACTTAAATATTTTAAAATCTTAGATGTGTTTAATTATATGAAAATATTATAGTATGTGTTTATGGGCACACACTTAGCATGATACCTTCATAATTATGTGTGTTTACAAGCATGTTTAATTAAAATCTAGAGACCAATATGAGATTTACGTGTTAAATGCTCGTCCTATTTGTTTGATTTGGTGTCTAGGAGGGCCTATTAAAATCATATATTTTATTTTAGTCTAAATCCACATTAATAGTAGTTCAATGCCTCTTGGACCTTAAACGGGGACGCTAGACACCTTTTAGAGACGAAAAGCATGCGGTAGTGAGGTAGGGGTAGTTTATGCCCTACGGAGATGATGACATCGACTCATGCTCAAAGCGACAAACCTTGATTTTGTTTGTCCCTACACGAAAACCTATCAAAAAATTAAAAAAAAATCCAGTGTTGATTCGTAAAGTCCTTCAGAGTCTCCCTTTCCTTTTGTCCCTTTATTTGTTTATAATTATAATTATTTGCGGTAGCTTAAATAAAATATAAAAAAATTGTTTGCTTATCTACTTGTGCAATTTTTGTCCCATCGCTTATCTCTTTATTAATTATTTAATATTTATTTGTTATTATGTTATCATTTAGTCTTTCATGCTTAACTAATTAATTAAAATAACTAAAATGCCCTTAATTGTTTAATATTATGTTATCACCTAGTTTTGCATGTTTAATTAATTAAATAAATAAATAAAGTAATCTTAATTGTTAAATATTATATCCCTAGTTTTGCATGCTTAATTAATTAAATAAATTATTGAAGTAACCTTAATTGTTGAATGTCATTTAGCTAGCATGTTAACTAACTAAATAATAAAATGAAAAGACCTTGATTGCTATTTGTAACCCCCATATAAATTGCATGAGATATGGCCGGGACCCACATTTGTGGACCTCGAGGGATGTCTAACACCTTCCCCTCGAGGTAATTTGAACCCTTACCCTGATTTTTGGTTCGTTGACTTTAGTTAGGTTTAGCTAGGTTAGATAGGTGCCCGTTAGGTGGCGACTCTTCAATCCAACCCAAAGCCCAAAAGAGTTGTTAGGTCGAAAGTCTGTTTTTGCGAGAAAAAATGGGGCACGATAGAATGGTGACTTTGCTGGGGATATTACGTTCTAACCATTACATGTTTCGTGCTTATGCGGGGTTTACTTAATTTGGTTATTTCATTGTTTGTTTGGTTATTATTAGCATGTTAAGTTATTATTAGTTTTCCCTGTTTATTTGTTGTGCATTTTTCATGTTCCACCCTTTTCTCTCTTCTTTATTTGTTTATTTTCATGTTTTGCCCTTTCCCTTTTTCATTTATGTGATTACTTTCATGCTTAATCCCATAACTCTTTTTTTATTTGTTGGATTTCTTACATGTTATATGCTTATTTCTATTTATTTATGTATTTATTTTATTTACTGCTTTCCTTAAAATTGTCTATATGTTACCACTTTCAACCTAAACGCTAAATGTTACCGCTTTGATAAACTGACATTTCGCTCATACTTCCCCCAATTGGGATCCTCTTCCTTTTTTTATTATTTTGTTACCGTGATGTTGTGCCTTTACATCTCTCACAAATACTCCAATTCTCTTCAAATACCCATTATAGAGAGTCGGCATATGCGTGGACGGAACGAATAGTATTACTATCAAGAAACCACGAGCCTTCTCGCATAGAACCTCTTCAAGTCCGTGTCAAACCAACTCTTAGAAATCTCAATTAGGTCATACATGCTGCATAAACCTTAGGTGGTTTGACCATTGGTGTCAATCCGTACAATTAGTGGTCACCCTATTGTCTAAAGGGCCCCAAACACCCTTTAGACAAATTGCATATTATGTGTCAATGTGATCATATTAATTAAATCAAGTTAAATTATGTCAAAATGGAGTTAGGAATTTTTCTCTGACTCTAAAACTACAATCGGCAAAGTATGACTTGAATCAACTTTATTTTCAGTTATTATTGTCCCTCTCTGAAAGTATTGTCATTTATTTGAAATTATAATTTTGGTTTGTTATATGCTACCTCATGCTTGCGTTTGATTTACTTTCTTTGATTAAAGGTTGTCTAGTATTTGGACTTTGGCTCAACTAAGAATCTGCAATATGATAAATATGTTCAGCCTTCGAAAAAATCACCCCTCTTCTCATCCAACAATTTGGACTATCTCTCCTCATCCTATTCCTACTCACACCCTCTCTCAACAATTATCTCCAACATACCTCAACTATGATGCTTTGCAATATGAGGGGATACATGACAAAATGGAGAGGTTTAAGCTAGATGCAATACAACAAAAAATGCATGACTTGGAGAAGAAGGTGAATAGAGGACTAAACTCAAAACTTTCTCATGACCTGAGGTATAAGAAATTATGTCTACACCCAGGAGTTGAATTGCCATCGGGATTTAAAATTCCAAAAATCAACATGTTCGACGGGAATGGAGATCCAATCGCACATCTCAAGGATTTTTGTAGCAGATTAGTTGGCTTAGAAAATAATGAACCACTCTTGATGAGGTTATTTATTCAAAGCTTATCAGGAATAACATTCACCTAGTACGTCAAATAAGACTTTGACAAATGACTCACATGGGAAGATATGGCTCAAGACTTTGTAGAGCAATACAAGTTTAATAATAAGGTTGACCCTACAATGTTCAATTTGCTCATAGTAAAGAAAGTGAGTCATGAATCTTTTGAGGAATATGTCATACGATGGAGAATGGAAGCTTCCAAGATACGCCATCTACCGCATGAAGAGGAGTTGGTCCAAACTCTCATCAGATCACTTAATGGTATATACTATAAAACCCTGTTCTTCGCGGGTATTCAGAGCTTTGATAGTCTAATTCGAATTGGAAAAGAATTAGAATATGGCATTCAGGCTGGAAGAATTGTTGATGCACAAACTCCTCTTCAAGCGGATGAAAGGTACAAGGAATCATCAACCTCTATACCTATGAAACAAAGCAATCATAATACTAAGCAAGCTCATGCTATTTTTGATTCATGTGACATGTGTTTCAAACCTTGCAATCTGCAAGTATCTCTACTTAAGGTAACGAAGCCTCGTACCTTTACTCCCTTAATGAAAACTTTGAATAGCACTTTTTAAAGGCTATGGGCTAAAGAACTTTTGAAGCCAAGAGAAGGTTGGATCCCTAAGCATTCTTCTTCAACCCTGGATCTATCTAAGAATTGTGTGTATCATTCAAATATTCAAGGTCATGACACTGAGAAATGTCCA
Source organism: Solanum okadae (assembly GCA_036553675.1). NCBI lineage: Eukaryota > Viridiplantae > Streptophyta > Magnoliopsida > Solanales > Solanaceae > Solanum > Solanum okadae. The sequence goes on along the minus strand of CM071686.1, from coordinate 8,666,024 downwards.
GCATTGAAAAATAAGATCCAGAATATGATTATGGAAAAATTATAGTGCAACAAGGACCACTAAACAACAATTTCAATCTTTCTATGGCAAATGCAGTCATTGTTCAAGAAGATCCACAGGAATATATTCAGGACATTTGACAAAAAAACACAAATCGCATCAAAGAAATTAAGGAGGACAAAACTCTTATGAGCAAAGTGTCTATTGTTCTTAGACCTTATTCCCGAAATTTTTTATTCCGCTCATTTCTGCTTCTACTCATGAACTACGTTTGACCTGATTTTCTTTTGGATACGTAGGCAACCCTTTGATGGGTCCGGTCTCTATCAAATAAATTTATTTTCTTTCCCATAGTCATTCAAACCGTTCTTTTCCAAATTGACCCAGCCTTAAACATAATTGTCGTTCAGATCCAAAGTTGAGCCTTAATGTCCAAATACAAGACAATCACTTTTCCTTTTGAACTAATAATTTTCTTTGAGTGAAACAGGATCACAAAGTCCCCCACAAATGAAACTAGGGCAGAATTTTTGAGGGAACCTCAAAAATTTCATGAGTGGACAGTTTTTAAGAAAGTGAATATATATATCTTCTAAACTGGGGCAGAAATTTTTGAGAAATCCTCAAAAATGGCATCACAATGGAGTACGATTCCGAAATCAAAGCAAGCATAGGTATGACCCAATCTTGTTTTTTAAATTTACAATTTTTCTCTGGATGCAGGAAGAGATTTGACATAAGGAGCTACTATTTGAATCAAGCTACCATTTGACTATTTCGAAAATGCTATTACCAACTTGCTATTATGACCTACCGAATATTCACAGGCTCATCTGCCTTACACTACGACATTAGGTTCGTCCACCTTAAAATACGACATTAGGTTCACCCCACCTTACAATAGGACATCAGGTTCGTCTGCCTTACAATACAACATTTAGGTTCGTTCGCCTTACAATACGACATTAGGCTCGTCCGCCTTATAATACGACATTGGGCTCGCCCGTCTTACAATAGGACATCAGGCTCGTCCGCCTTACAATATGACATTTAGGCTTGTCCGCTTTACAATAGGACATTTAGGATCTTCCACCTTACAATAGGATTCTTAGGTTAACATTATTCTTCAGAGATGGGTCACATTTCTTCAAGAAGTTAAGCCAAAGTTTATCAGGGTTTGCACTATATCTCTCAAAGCAGATACATCTTCCTATCTCCTTTTGTCATTATTATTTTCTAGCACTTATATTTTTATCACGTTGGCTCACACTTTTTGTATTTATAAACTAACATTTTATCTAGTCATATTAGAAATTGCAGGTGAGATCTATCGCCCTCTCAGCTACGATTATCATGTTCACTTGTCTATCGCAACGAATGCCCTCTCAATTCTTTCTATTGTATTACTTGTTCTCATCGGATCCTTTGCCCTTAAACAGAAAATCTTCCTGTCATGCCTTTCTCGCTACTCTAATCCTATCCATTCAAGCCAATATTGTTCCTGTTCGAATACCGTACCGCTCTTTCAATTTTTAGGAGTTTCGTTTGCTCCTGAATCTAGAACTACACACGACCTGATTCTCGTATAACCAGAGATATGTAGACGGCTTAATACCAAAGTCTCGATCGTACCCCTGTCCAACTCTATATCATTTCAATTGATCCCACCAACATCTCTCGTCGGTCGGACAAAATTGGTTACTAAGTCAACGTTGGTTGCCCGACAATTCATCCTTCATTCTCAAGCAACCAAGGGGCAGCTGTTGATACCCAATTTTGACCGACCTAAAACCATTTCAGAAGTGCTATTTGATTAAATACATACTTTAATATATATATATATATATATATATATTATTTTATTTTAGTTTAAAATTTCAATCAATTTTGTCTAAAAATTATATATTTTAGTATGCATGATTTTAAAAAAAATTATTGTAATTATTATCAAATTATTTTTATCGATAGTTAAACTCGAAATAATTACTTTACTTAAATATTTTAAAATCTTAGATGTGTTTAATTATATGAAAATATTATAATATGTGTTTATGGGCACACATTTAGCATGATACCTTCATAATTATGTGTGTTTGCAAGCATGTTTAATTAAAATCATCCTATTTGTTTGAATTGGTGTCTAGGTGGGCCTATTAAAATCATATATTTTAATTTAGTCTAAATCCACCTTAATAGTAGTCCAATGCCTCTTGGACCTTAAGCGGGGACGCTAGACACCTTTTAGAGACGAAAAGCATGCGGTGGTGGGGTAGGGGTAGTTTAGGCCCTACGGAGATGATGACATCGACTCAGGCTCAAAGCGACAAACCTTGGTTTTGTGTGTCCCGACACGGAAGCCTATCAAAAAATAAAGAAAAGTCGAGTGTTGATTCGTAAAGTCCTTCAGAGTCTCCATTTATAATTATAATTGTTTGCGGTAGCTTAAATAAAATATAAAAAAATTGTTTGCTTATCTACTTGTGAAATTTATGTCCCCCCACTTATCTCTTTATTAATTGTTTAATATTTATTTGTTATTATATTATCACTTAGTCTTGCATGCTTAACTAATTAATTAAAATAACTAAAATGCCCTTAATTGTTTAATATTATGTTATCACCTAGTTTTGCATGTTTAATTAATTAAATAAATAAATAAAGTAATCTTAATTGTTAAATATTATATCCCTAGTTTTGCATGCTTAATTAATTAAATAAATTATTGAAGTAACCTTAATTGTTGAATGTCATTTAGCTAGCATGTTAACTAACTAAATAATAAAATGAAGTGACCTTGATTGCTACTTGTAACCCCCACATAAATTGCATAAGATACAGTCGGGACCCATATTTGTGGACCTCGAGGGATGCCTAACACCTTCCCCTCGAGGTAATTTAAACCCTTACCCTGATCTCTGGTTCATTGACCTTAGTTAGGTTTACCTAGGTTAGATAGGTGCCCGTTAGGTGGCAACTCTTCAATCTAACCCAAAGCCCAAAAGAGTTATTAGGTCAAAAGTCCGTTTTTGCGAGAAAAAATGGGGCACGACAATCATCTCTCATTTCCATTCTGGAATTTCTATATTCTGAGCCATACCACTTGACCTTTGGTGCTCTACCTTAACTTGTTGAACATTCGTGCATTTAGCAATGAACTCAGCAATACCTTTCTTTATACTATTCCACCAAGACACTTCTCTCAAGTCACGATACATCTTTGTGGAACCCGGATGAATTGAATATCTAGAGCTATGAGCTTTCTCCATGATCCTCTCTTGGAGTTCATCCACCCTTGGTACACACAATCTACCTTGATACATCAATACACCATCTCCTCCTTGTTCAAAAGCCAATACTTTTTTTCTTATGAACATTTGTCTTTAATTCAAGCAAAATAGGGTCTTGGTCTTGCTTCTCTTTCACTTCTGACACTAATGATGATTCAGCCCCATTCATCACCACTACTCCTCCCTCTGTGGAATCCATTAGTCGAACTCTTAATCGTGCAAGTCTATACACATCTTTTGCTAACTCGTTCTTTTCTTCCTCAATATGGGCAGTACTACCCATAGATAATCTACTCAAGGCATCAGCAACAACATTAGCCTTACCTGGGTGATAAAGGATACTCATGTTATGATCTTTGAGTAACTCTAACCACCTCATCTATCTGAGATTAAGCTCTTTTTGACTAAACACATACTGAAGACTATTGTGATCAGTGAATACATCTACATGAACACCATAAAGATAGTGACACCATATTTTCAAAGCAAATACTACGACAGCCAACTTTAAGTCATGTGTTAGGTAATTCTTCTCGTGAACCTTCAATTGTCTGGAGGCATAAGCTATAACTTTGCTATTCTGCATTAACACACAACCCAAACCAACTCTGGACGCATCACAATATATAACAAAGCCTTGCGTACCTTCTGGTAAGGTCAATACTGGGCAGTAGTCAACCACTTTTTCAATTCCTGAAAGCTTTTTTCACAAGCTTCGGACCATTGAAATTTCACTGTTTTCTGAGTTAACTTGGTCAAAGGGGACAAAATAGATGAGAACCCCTCTACGAACCTTCTATAATAGCCAGCCAACCCCAAGAAACTCCTAATATCAGTTGCAGATGTGGGTCTAGGCCAATTCTGCACTGCCTCTATTTTCTGAGTGTCAACTCTAATTCCCTCACCGAAAATAATGTGGCCTAAGAATGCCACAGACAAAAGTCAAAACTCACACTTAGAGAACTTGGCATACAACTCTCTATCCTTTAGGGTTTGGAGAACTATTCTGAGATGACTAGCATAATCTTCCTCATTCCTCGAATAGAATAAAATGTCATCAATGAACACGATAACAAACATATCTAAATAAGGCTTGAATAGTCTATTCATAAGGTCCATGAACGCTGCAGGCGCATTGGTCAAACCGAACGACATGACCAGAAACTCAAAATGACCATAACGGGTCCTGAAAGCTGTCTTTGGAATATCACATTCCCTTACTCTTAACTGATGGTAGTCAAGAGGTCTATCTTAGATAAATAAATGGCACCCTAAAGTTGATCGAAGAGATCATCAATTCTCGAAAGAAGATACTTATTCTTGATAGTAACCTTGTTCAACTGACGGTAATCTATACACATCCTAAGGGAACCATCTTTCTTCCTCAAAAATAAGATCGGAGAGCCCCAAGGTGAGACACTTGGTCGAATAAAACCTTTCTCTAGGAGATATTTCAACTTCACATTTAACTCTTTCAACTCTGCTAGTGCCATTCTATATAGCGGAATAGATATAGGATGAGTATCAGGAATAATATCTATACCGAAGTCTATTTCTCTCTCAGGAGGGACTCCGAGAAGATCATCTGGAAAGACTTTTGGAAACTCTTTTACTACTGAAACTGACTGAATAAAAGGTATCTCAACACTAGAGTCATTAACTCGAACTAAGTGATAGACACTCCCCTTCGAAACTAACTTTATTGCCTTAGGGTACGAAATAAAATGACCTTTAGGCACTGCTGAATTACTTTTCCACTCTAAGATTGGCTCATTTGGAAACTGCAACTTGACAACTCGATAACTACAATCAACTGAGGCATAACAAGCATGAAGACAATCCATACCAAGAATAACATCAAAATCTACCATGTTTAACTTAACTAAATCATCTATGGTGCTCTTGTGATTGACAAAAATGGTACAATCACGATAGACTCTCTCTGCTAGAATAGACTCACCAACATGTGTAGAAACACTGAAGGGCTCACTAAATTTTTAGGAAGAATTTCAAAATTCTCTGCAACATAAAGAGTTACAAAGGATAAACTTGCTTCTGGATCTAGCAAAGCATAAACATCAAAGTTAAAGACTTGGATCATACCAGTGACAACATCTGGCAAATCCTCTTGCTCTTGGTGACTAGTGATAGCATAAAGACGATTTCCTCCTCCGCCAGCCCTTGAAGTAGCTCTTCTGGATGCAGCTCTATCTGGTGGAGCAACTGAAGAAGACTGGGCACTATTGCCCACATTACCGTTTCCCTACTTGTTCTTTGGACACTCTCGCATAAAATGACCATTCTGGCCACACTTAAAGCAATCAGTGGAGCCCTCACGACACATCCCTGAGTGGTTTCTACCACACTTAGCACATGCAGGAGGATTACTACCCCCTTGTGTCATACTACCTTGAGAATATGCAGGTTTAGCTCTGAAATTCTGACTATTGTACTCACCTTTGTTCTTTGGTGCAGGTGCACTAGCTGATAATGGAGTAGGTCCCTTTTGTTTCTGTTGGAAGGAAGACCGGTTCGCATTACTCTTTTGCTGCCCGGACGCATTTCTTGATGTCTTAGCCCTCTTATTTTTAAACTCTTCTCATCCCTTAGCTTATCCTCCTCAACTTGTTGCACATGGATCATTAGCCTTGCTATGTCCATATCCCCTATCAGCATAGCTGCCTTGCCTTCCTTACTTGACATGCGAGACAACCCAGTAACGAATAAACTCATCATGTCCCTCATATCAGCAACCATCTCAGGAGCATAGCAGGAAAGTTATGTGAACTTTAGACTGTACTCATGAACGCTCAAAGAATCCTGCTTAAGAGTGAGAAACTCCCGTACCTTTGCTTCTCTCAATTCTCGGGGTAAGAAACGCCTTAAGAAGGCATCCTCAAAACAAGCCCAACTCACAAATAGTGAACCCTCAGCTCGATTTTTCTTCAGACACGGCTTCATAGAATCCCTAGGAGTCTTTGAACTCTGGGCTCTGATACCAAGTTTGTCACGCCCCGAGCCTACACCCTAGGTGTGACTGGTACTCGAGAACCATTACTGACCACAAGCGAACCCTTGGCCTGGCTTACTTACTCAGCGGAAGACTTAGCTCAACATAACTGTACTTTTAAAAGTAAACTGAAAGCTCAATGATAACTGAGAATGTATTAAAATAACATTCACTGGCCAAAGTGGCAACTCAAGTCTCAACATAATAGAATGAAAATGAAAAGACTAAAGAAGTAACATCTGACTGTCTATGAAGCCTCTAACAACTGAAATGGACGTCGGGACAAGACCCACGACATCCTAATGAACTAAACATACTGAAAGCAATAAAAAGGGATCATCCGGAAGCAAGAAGGCTCACCAACAAACTCTGAAGCTCAACTAGAATCAACGATGCGCTGGATGCTGATCTTGGTTACCTGTATCTTCATCATTAAATGATGCAGGCCAAATAGCATCACTACATTGAATGTACGAGCATACGAGGGGGAATCTAAAACAAGACATAAGCTTGAAAGGAATTGAAAGAACAAACCTGGTCTCAACTGAACTGAACTGAACTGAACTGAACTCATTTCAATATAAAGTAGTATAAGTAAGTGCAATATAAAGAAAAGCTTTTCAAAACATGGATAGCAACTTTGTACATTTTGAAATACAGTAGTAACTCTGTGTGTATACAAAGATACAATATAAACTCTGGAATGTATATAAAAATACAATTTACTTCTGTGTATATAAGAATACAAAATACTTCTGTGGGAGTTTCTCTAACCGACAACCATCACTTAAGAGCTATTGTGATGATACAACATTTTGTCTCACGCTTCTAGGGCCGTCTTATACCTTGCCGAGGGTATAAAACCTGACTACTAAGTGGATCCACTAGCCTATGCTAAAAAGCACGAAGGAATCATCTAAAAAGTATGACCCTTTTCTACCCATGGTGGCTACATGGTTGATGGGGGCTGGGAGTTGTCTGAACTCTCTCCCATATCGGTGCTCAATACTACTCCCAAAATATAATACTAGCTCTTATGTTTAAAAACATAACTTCTTTTTGGGGTTTGAGATAATTGCTCAAAACTTAGCTCAAAGGCTCTTCTTGGAAATCAAAGTTTCCTCTCTTGCTTAATTGTGAAAGCATTTACTCTTTACTGAAAAACTAGCTCAAAGGCTCTTTTGGAAATCAAAGTTTCCTCTCTTGTTTAAATGTGAAAACATTTTACTCTTTGGGAATACATAGTCCCCATATAATATTTTGAAGAAATGAACTTCAATCTTTACTATTTACTCAACTCAAAACTCAAGTCTTAAAACAAAGTTAAAACATTTGGAAAAGACTCTTGGAAAACTCTATGAACTTCTCTTGACTTGACTCTTAACTTTCCTTGAATTGAATTATGGATTCAAGCCTCATGATCTCATGTTATGGATGACTTCATGTTGTTTAGACGTACCTTACATTGTAGGAATCAACTAGGAAACATAGGTACGATTCAAGGGAACTTAATCGGAAAGAAGTGGGAAAACATAGAAGATCTAGCGTCCATGGTGCTCTGAGTGGCACGGGGTGCCAAAGCCCAAACTTCAAAGTCTGGGTTTGGGCGTTCTGAGTGGCGCGGCTCCCTATGCCCCTGCCCAGAAAATCCCTGATTTTTCTTGCTCGTTTTTCAACTCTAAACCCTCTAGATTCACTTGGTTCTTTCCCCAAACACTTAGATTTGACTACATAATCAAAATATGCAAGAATCTACTCAGAACGACATCTAATTTCATGAATCTAAATCAATAACTCCTCAACAACTCCAACAATCAAGAACCTGATAGAAACTTCATACAAATCCATCAAGAACTCAATTCCTAAACCTTCAAGAATATAATGTCGCTGAAATAAATCATGGTTGGCGCATGGGTGAACTAACCCAACGCTATGTGATCTCACATATCTCGTAGGGATCACCCCTTAACGAAATCCACAAGCAATTCTTCAAGAACTTGGCGATTCCTTGCTTCTTCTTCTCTTTTCTCTTCTCTCAAAACCCTAGCTTATTTTCAATAGTGTAAACTGAATCCAATCATTTTAGACACCAACTTAATTACCAAAAACGAATTTAATTAATTGGGTAGTGAAAAGACCACAATACCCTTCTAAAATCCGGTTTTGACTTTCCTTATCTAGACAACCCAACTTCAAATGGGCATATCTCCCTCATACGAACTCTAAACTGAGCTAACTCGGAGGGGTTGGAAAGATAATTCAAATATCTTTCCTACAATATCTTGTAGGACACCTAAATCATCATGAACTATGAGTTATGGTCGTTTGAAGTTGACCCAAAACTCATACTTAACTTAATTTTGTCAAATTTCCAGATTTTTCATTCTTTTCATGATAAAAAATGACTCTTTCTAATTCTACCTCTTTCTAGTTGCGGGGTGTTACAGTTGTGCATTAAAGGGGAGGGTTTGGGCCACTAAATTTTCCTTAATCACACTAAAAATAGGTTAAAGCTACATAGTGTAAGAATTAAAGAGTGGGAAAAGATCAAAACAAGAATGTCTGAAAACTGATATCGACAGCTTCTATGAAGGTGTCTACGGTCCGTGGATCCATCTATGGGTCGTAGATTCCTGTTCGTATAAATTAGAGAAAAATCTAAGTTTTTGAAGATTGATATTCGAGACTCATCTACGGTTCGTAGATCAATCTACGATCCATAAAACATGTCCGTAAGAATAAGGGAACTTATGAGTTTTTGAAGTCGAAACCACGATCCCAATCTATGATTCATAAAAGAATTTAAGTGCAATAGATTGCACTCGTGAATTTCAGACTTAAATTTCCGTTTCTGAAGTCTTGTCTACATATTCCATCTACGGTTTGTGGTTCCTTTTACGACCCGTAGATGATATCTGTGAAACACATAGAATTCTGCAGACTTGAATTTCTGAATCCTCAAGGTCTGATCTGAACTTAGAAACTTTTGAGATGTTACAACATTCCTCAATATGATGTAACACTAATGCATTCAAATATTGTAATCCAAACAAGATTGGGGTCAAATCCTATATAAAATAAAGAGATATACTACTGATTAGATGAATACCAGATTGACAATATAAATTATATTACTGGAAGTTGCAGTAATAAGTTTGCTATGTATACTATATGATTAAAGCACTAAGGTTTGTCTCCATAATGAAGTGCACTGTTCTTTGATTTTCATGCAATTACAGATAATTAGACTTTTAAATATGCACTCAGTTCCTAAACCAACACTCAAAAGGTATATTAATTAAGAATTTTTTGAAAGCTAGTCAGTAATAAACTCAAGTTCACACATCTATATAAAGGAGTTGCAAACTCCTCTTTGAGTAAGGCGTGCATCAATCCGTTCGATTCGATTTTATGTATTATCGATTTGATTTATTGGTTTTTGATTTTTTAAATATGCTAAATTAATAAAATACTTTTATTGGTTTTTGGTTTATTGATTTTTGATCCTCAATGGTTCGATTTTTAGATTAACCAATAAGAAAATTAAAAATAAATATATGACTTCTTCAACAATTTGGCGCGACAAAATAATAATGTAACTTTACATAATGCTCATAAAATAGAAACATTAATAACTAACATCAAAAGAACTATATAAGTACAACACCAATAAAAGATCTAGGACAATAATGTGAATTAAAGGCTAAAAGGCAAATGTAGTAACCAGCAATGAACTCATATTAATAATTAATATTTATATAGGGATAAATGAATAAATTACTACAACCTTAATAAGTTATCATTTTACCCAATAACCCAATATTAAAAAAATATCAAAACCGAACTGATAACTTGATATTTTTTTCTTATATAAAAACCCGTTAATGGAATAACCCTATAACATTTTTTTCAATTTAGTTTATTGATCTAGTCAATTTTTAGACGAGAGGGAGTTGCTCGGATGGTAAGCAACCCTCACTTCCAACCCGAAGGTTGCGAGTTCGAGTTACGTATACCAAGGGAGCAAAAGGGGTGGGAGTTCCTAGGGGGTAAAAAAAAAAAATCTAGTCAATTTTTACACTCCTAATTTTGGGATATCTTTGGATAATGCAAGAAGGGAGAAAGACGTTGACATAATTTGCTCTCAAGGTCTCTTAACAAGAAGGAGAGTTCCAAACAAGTGTAAAAACTCTATGGCCAAAATTGAATAGAAGGAAGTTTTTAATTGAGGAAGAGCTCAAAAATAAAGGAGAATTTTTATAAGGCATAATACATAAATATATCTTTTAGTTTGGCATTAACTTACATTTATGTCCTTCAACTTTGGGTGTGCACAAGTAAACACTTAAACTTGTATAAAGTTTAACAAATAGACACATGCGTCCTACGTGACATTCTACATGACAATTTGAATCCTACGTAGTGCCCTATATGTATTATGCCAAGTAGGACTTATGTATCTACTTGTTTAACTTTATATAAGTTTAAGTGTCTACTTGTGCACACCCAAAGTTGAAAGGCATAAATATAAAATAAGGTCAAATTAAAAGGCACATTTATGTATTGTGCCTTTTTATAAAGGTTTTTTGCTTAATCATTTGAAACTCGACACCCATAGAAGAATTTAATCCTAAAAATAATAGGATTAAAAAAAATTAAACTATTTATTGACAATGACCAGCAAAACCCTAGTAATTATGGTTGCTTAAGACTCATGCAAACCCTACCACCTAAACAAAATCTGATGTTGAGAGGATGATTGTCTGAGAATAGTAGAGAGGATTCAAAGATTTGTGAGTTTTTTTTATATAATTATTTTTCTTCAAATTGGTATAAAGTTTTTATAATTTTGGTAGAGAATTAAATATGTATCTTTCGTTGTCGGTGGGGGTATGCTAGCCAACATGTCTTGTATTTAATAGGTAAGTAAAAACTATTATCCTAAAATTATCTATATATAATTTAGACAAATGATATAGGAGGTTGAGGTTGGGAGGTAGGGGTATGAAGTGGTGGGAGTGAAAATCATGAGGTACGTGGGTTGGAAGGACATAATTAATGTGAAATGTCACTATATATTGTGGAGCTTATTTTTCCTACATTCATTAGGGAAGTCATTCTCCTCATTTTTAAAGAACTTGATTTTCTAAATATTTAACCAATCGAACATAGAAAAAATGAAATACATACCAAGCCCACCCTAAAAGTTAGAAAAGTGGGTTAAAATATTGGTGACAAAGTGTATCAATGATAGCTGAAGAGAAAGTGTTTCCGCCCGAAAAGTTGATGAGAAGTATATCAACAATTGTAAGAGAATTACCTTAATTGAATGACTTTTGGATTATAAAATAAAATTGAGTGACTTTTTAAAAGAATTACTCATAGTTAAATGACTATATGAACATTATTTCTTAACAAGTGCATCAACAATTAAATATACAATTTTCAATTACGAAAAAAATATTAAAACAATAATTTAAAGTACGAGTAGAAAACTAAATTGATTAAGATTTAATATTTTAATGCATGTCTAAAAGGAAATTTATAGTCGAAACTATTTAGTAATAGATTTTTCGATTTTGAGTTAAGTAGGTTTTATAGTATTATAATAAAGATATTACCAGCTATTTTTGATAATGGTGGGAAATTCTGAAGAATATTTTTTATTTCCTAAAAAAACAATTTTTTTTTATTTTTTTTTCGATATAAAGCACAATACAACTTTGGACATCTAAAGTATTCCTTGAGTGAATTATTTGTTCATCTTTGATTCCCTTATTAAAATACTTTTCTTTTAATACTAACCAAAATGTATGGCAATAGAATCATGAGTTCCTGTTCCAAAACTACTTTAATTATTACATCTTTATATTACTTGCTTTTTGTCAAATTTAATTTATATTACTTAGCTACAATCGGGTTAGATATTTTTATTGAAGTCTGATTAATTTAATTTATATTACTTAGCTGTCATTATTCGAGGTTAGATATTTTTATTTATATTTGATTAATTTAGATTTATACTATATGATTTATTTAAGGAAAGCGTTCTATATCAAGAAAATTTTAAACTCAAACCTTAAAATCAAAACATTTAATTAAAGAAGGAATAACCTCATCTGCTCAACCATATATTTAGTGGTCACAACTCAAAAAATACAACTTCCATACCCTCAGCTCTCTCCTAAATCTTCGTATTTACTACGTTTCCATCTTCAACTCATATCATGTTTCTCTTTATTTCATATAAGATATTCTTTTCTCTAAATATTTTTTGCACATTAAATATTTCAATAAATATTTAATGACATTTCTATAATTTTATTCAATTGAGTCTTACTTATTTGACAAAAAAGGACGTATTTTTCTATTTTAAAATTCATTTACTTTAAAATATTCTTATAACATCGCAACATCTTTTCATACTCTTAAACTTTACACTCAATTAAATTACATTACATAAATTGAGACCAAGAAAGTCAGAGGCAGACTCATGTGATATATATAATATATACCTTGAGATATAACATATAATTTATTAGGTACCCAACGACACTAAAACTAATTTTTGGTGTATGTACTAGTCTAAAGATTGCACACCTTTGAGGGACGGGGTTTGAATCTCATTTACTACTTTTCTTATTTTTAATGGTGCAACGTGAAGTTCAAAATTATCACTCCACAAAGTAAACTTTATATTATAGAGTCATTTAATTTATATTTAAACATTAGCACATTAATTTTATATTTTTATACTTAATAAAATTGTTATACGAATGATATTTGATGATATACTTTAACTAATGTGCGTTGGTACTGATGCACCTTTCGTCTTCAAATCTTCACCTGAATATACACATATCATTAAGGGCATGTTTGGAAGGACACCCTGGTAATTGGTGTAATTACATTGTATGTCCTGTTTAATTGGACAGGGTAATTACTTGGTCAGCAGATAATTGGTGTAATTGACAGGGAGTAATTACACTCTCCAATTCACAGACAGAGGTTGTGAATTGCTGGTAATTACATGGTGTAATTACCAACTGATTACTTTTTAATTTATTTTTTTAAAATTCTATTTTTATTTTTTTGTTTTTAATTTTTTTTCACTTCTATTATTTTAAGTTCTATTTTTATTTTTATTATTCTAAAAATTTCTAGAAGTTTATTTTTTATTTTATATTATTATTTTTCATTTTCTTCTCGTTCTCAACCTTACTTCACGTGATTCTATGCAATTTTATCGTATTATCTATTTCTTTATGCCATGCTTATTTTCTCATTAGCATAATTTTATTAGTATTCTAATTTTTAAATTAAAATAGAATTTATTGTTAAGTAAGGTTATAGACTAACGCTTTTTTTTTAAAAAAAAATTATATTTATGTATGCTATGTTGAAATTTGCTATAAGAGTATTATGTTAAATTTTTTGTTTTGAATTTATAACTTATGTTATATTTTCAGTTTCATTTGTTTTAGTAATATTGAATTCACATTGCAAGTTATTTTTTAATTAGACTTGATAGATTATTTTTTTGTTGAATATTTAATAATTTATGACATATTATTTATATATTAATCTTGTTATCAAACATGCATTTCATGATGTTCGTAGAAACTTCAAACTTTTAGTTTTTATGATCAATTCAAATGAAATACATTAATTTGAAAAAATATAAATCAATAATTTTTTCATAATATTAGTTAAGAACATATGTTTATTAAGTAATATATTTTCAAAAAAGAATATATCTCTTAAATATTTAATTTTTATTTATAAAGTTTCTTATTTGTCTAGTATAAATTTTAAATAATTAATTTTTATTTTTAAAATTTAATATAATTTTATGATTGCAATTGTGCATCCAAACACAACATGTGTAATTACATTGTGGCATCCAAACAGGGCATGTGTAATTACACTGTGACAATCAAACAGATTAATGTAATTACTAGGCTGATAGTTACTACTCTAATAATTACACCAATTCCAATTACCAGGTGCTTTCCAAGCAGACCCTAAATGTAAGTCACCTAACAAATGGAGAAAGAAGGGAAAAAAAGGCATTTGTTTAGAGTGGACCTGGCAACATGTACGCTACGCGTTAATGAGATTAGTAAATGAAGGGACAAAAGAAAAAGGGAAAAAAAGAAGAATCATTATATCTTTAGTGACTCACCATATATTCATTTTAGCAAAGACGATTTCATTCCTAGAAAAACTTAAAATTAAAAATGAAAAAAATATTTATCCTTTCACCATAACTCTGGGGTAACCACATATTCCTTCTCTGTTTTTTTAGTCGACTATATTTTTTAGTCCAAAAACAAAAAGAATTTTCAAAATATAAAATTTATTACTTCTTCAATCTTCACACTTTGCTATTAACGGAGTAAAAGTGATTAATAAAAAGCATAATAAAGTTAATTTCATAAATCATATCTTATAGGGAGTTGTAACAGAGAAATTTGTCGGAAGAAATTAAGAAAGTAGTTAGGAAAAAAAAGTCAGTATATAAGAAAAATCACCTACTTTATTATATAGAAAAGAATAAAAAAAATGTCTTAATTGAATTAAAATGTTTTCCGTTAATAATTTGATCTAAAAATGCTCGTTCATAAATAGTTTAGTTCAAATATATCCATATGATTACTTAATCGGTCAAAAATATGTTTTTCCTAATAAATAATATACTCATTTGCAAAAAAGGGATTTCGATCTATCAAGTAACAATAAGGGCATTTTAAAACTAAATTATTGATAGTAATAACATTTTAAGACCAAATTATTAAATATTAACTAAGAACGTTTTTGTTCAATATGAGTCAGACTAAATTCAGATTCGCGTAGAAAAATTTCATATCGAAGGTCCCTAACAAAGAGTTTGAAACTTCTGGACGAAGGAGGTGAATAGTTGTATACTATAATAGACTAGATCAATTTTATTCATTGACTTGAAAGACAAGATCATTAATGCTAATTATTTTATACATATTCACAGACTTGGTTATTTCCACAAAATCTTATTCAATTTCTGTTTTTGTTTCATAAACAAACCAAACCAAACCAATCAAGAAACAGCCATGGCTGAAGTACTCGTCTCCATTGTGCTTGAACAATTGGGCACTTTCATTGTGGAACAAGTTAAAGAACAAGTAGAGGAGCTGAAAATGGCTATTGGGATCAAGAAAGAGATCCAAAATTTATCTTTGAAGTTGAAAATGATAAGGGAAGCATTGGATGATGCAGAGAGAAGAAGGGTCAAAGATATAAATGTTAAGCATTGGTTAGAAGTTCTTGAAATTTTCTCTTATGATGCAGACAATGTGTTAGATGAATGGCGCACAAGAATACTCCAGCAACAAATTGAAAGAGATGAGTCTGTTGTTGTTGCTGGTTCTGGTGCTGCTGTTTCGATTCCTAAGAAGAAAGTAAGTTGTTTTTCACTGTCTTGTTGTTTTACTTTCAAGAAACTTGAGGTTAATCGCGATATTGTTCGTAAAATAAAGGAATTGGATGTGAAGTTAGGAGAGATTGTGAGGGAAAAAGATCAGTTTAATTTTGTAGTTAATGCAACTGGTGGTGGTGGTGGTGTTTCTGATCAAGATGCGTTTAGGAGAGTTATGACTACGGGTATTGTTGATGAATCAGAAGTACATGGTAGGGATTCTGATAAAGATGTTGTAATGAGGAAGTTGCTTGAGAGTAGTGATCAAGAAAGTGTCCCTCTTGTTGTTTCTGTTGTGGGTACAGGTGGGATTGGAAAAACAACACTTGCCCAACTAGCTTATAGTGATGAGGAATTGAAGGGTCATTTCGATAAAAGAATTTGGATTTGTGTATCTGATCCTTTCGATGAAGTCAAAGTTGCAAAAGCTATTCTTGAAGGGTTAACTAAAAGCTCTCCGAATCTGTCTGAGTTCCATATGTTGTTAGAAAGAATTCAAGAATGTGTCTCTAAGAAAAGGTTCTTTCTTGTGCTAGATGATGTGTGGTCTGAAGATGATAAAAAATGGGAACCGTTGAAGAACTCCCTCAAGAATGGAGCTCCTGGAAGTAGAATCTTGGTTACATCCCGGAGTGAGAGGGTTGTGCGGATGATGGACAGTTCTTACATGCATAGGTTGGGACAGATATCAGATTCAGATTGCTGGGCATTGTTTAGTCGGATAGCATTTTCAGGAAGGAGTAACGAGGATCGTGAGAATTTAGAAGATATTGGAAGGAGAATTGTTCGAAAATGCAAAGGATTGCCACTTGCTGCAAAGACTATGGGAAGTCTCCTACGTTTTAAGGTTACAGAACAAGAGTGGCAAACTGTTTTGGACAATCAAATATGGGAACAGGAAGAAGTGACATTAGACCTTTTTCCTCATTTGTACTTGAGCTACAATGACTTGCCCCCAATCTTGAAGCGTTGTTTCTCATATTGTGCCATTTTTCCTAAAGATACTGTCATAAATGTAGACAAGTTGGTCAGAATTTGGATGGCACAAGGTTATCTCAGCACAGTTGAAAATAACCAGCAGGAAGTTAGAGGACGCGAGTACTTCATGAACTTAGCTATGCGCTCTTTCTTTCACGAGTTGGAGACAGATGATAAAAATACAAGTGTGATAATATCTTGCAAAATGCATGATGTAGTGCATGATTTTGCTCAGTTTCTTTCAAAAAATGACTGCTATAGCATCACAGGGACCGAAAGCACAGAAAAAGTTCTTAGTGTTCATCATTTATGCTGGGATAGAACTGACAGTACAGTAACTCCTGTTTCTGTCTGTGATGTTGAAAAGATCCGCAGTCTTTTTGCTGAACACTTGCTCGCGAAAGAGCTTACTCACGATCTGGTCAAAGGTCTTAAATGTCTAAGAGTTCTAAATTTACATGGCTGTGGAATACAAGAACTCCCTCAAGAAATCGGCAATCTGTTCCATCTGAGGTACATTGATTTAAGCAGCAGCCAAGTACAGAACTTGCCTGAAGCCATTTGCCGGTTGTGTAATCTGCAAACGTTAGATCTTCAAGGATGTAAGCGTCTTTCAAGACTTCCTCAACATATAGGAAGACTGATAAACTTGAGACACCTCATTACAACTGACACACCCGAGTTGGAATCTTTTCCTCAAGATATCGGAAATCTAACTCAACTCAGGACTTTGAGTGACTTTGTAGTTGGCAAAGGATCGAGCAAGCTAGGATATATCGGAAAATTGAACCAGCTTCAAGGGTATGTATCTATCCATGTGATCGACAGTTTGAACGCTGCAGAAGACGTAGTTGAAGCACAAAATGCAGCATTAAGAATGAAGCCATACATCAAGGAACTACGTTTGAATTTCTACTGGGCAAGTGAGGTAAGTCTGGATGTGATGGAAGCTCTAATACCACCTCCAAACCTTAGATTCTTGACCATCAACGGATACAGAGGCACTCAGTTCCCAACATGGATTACACTGTCCCTTAATAATCTTAGAGTTCTTACACTAAGTGAGTGCTTTAATTGCACCTTTTTGCCACCTTTAGGTAAGTTGCCATTTCTTGAAATTCTTTGGATAAGGCTTATGGATGAATTGAAACATGTAGGAAATGAATTCTTGGGCTTGCCAGGAACCATTAACACATTTCCAAAGTTGAAGAAATTGAGATTTTCATATTGTTCAGAGTGGGAAGAATGGACAGACATAAAACCAGAAGTTGGTTTTTCAGTAATGCCTAGTCTTAAGGAGTTAGAATTAAATTGTTGTGAAAAGCTTAATAGCCTTCCATATTGTCTCCTACAAAGAGTGTCATCACTAGAGTCTTTGAAGATCAAGATGTGTCCTTGTCTTGAACTTGATTGGACTGAGATAACTCATATTCAGAACATAGTAACTGATGATGGGGTGTGAGGAATGTTGAGTTCTTTTGTGAGAAGCCTGAAGCCGGAATCACTTGGTAATCATCTGTCTTGTACAAACCGCTCATCACACTATGGGAGTTGGCCAAGCACAAAGTCGTTACCTTAATTGCAAGACTTATTCAACTCCTACATGAGAATGAGAAAGATATGTATGATAATAAACTTTATTAGTTTTCTTCATTTTTTTTCTCTTTTGTTACTTGAACTATCCTTGTCTAGAGTATGAACCTGTATCCATGTTTTGATGACATGTACATCAAGATTTTTGTATTTTAGATGTTGAACATGTATAGCTTGAATACTCTTTGAACTAAGAGAGTTGTCTACTACCGTACTACCCAATCTTATTTGTCTTTATATATAAATCTTGTATTGTTCAAAGTAACTTAATGAGTCTCAAAAAATCAATCGATAAGTTGGTTCCATTGGAGTTGTTGATGCAAGAACTTTGAAATGGAATACCAAATAAGCTCACGAGAGGGAGTTGGTCGGATGGTAAACATCTCTCACTTCCAACCCGAAGGTTGTGAGTTCAAGTAAGCAAAGGAGCAAAAAGGGTGGGAACTCCTGGGAGGGTAAAAAAAGAAAAGAAAAAAAGAATACCAGATAAGGTACTCTCAACTGTGCGTTAACAGCATAAGTAAACAAATAACATATATTTGATCTTGACATCAGTGTTCAATTGTCTTAGATCTCTAAAACATTTTTATCTTAATATTCCAGATTGATTTTTTTTGGCTATTTTCTCACTTTAAATATGTAATGGTACAGAGAGTTACATGGTAAGTTGCAAGTGGACAAACAAACATTGCACTGGTGACTAGTATCATTAGAACCAGCCACTTCTGCCCACATCAACTTTTTTATGCAGGAGTATAATACCAAGTTGATGTAACAAATGATAAGGGGAAAACTATAGTCTTTATTCTGCAAAATTGATTAGCAGCTGGATTTATCGACTTGAAGTGGGCACTGTGTTTACTGTTCCTCTTCATTTCAGATACTTCCTCATGTTCCATAACAGTTTTCAGTTTCAAAGGTTGGAGCAAAGCACTACACTGCACCGTTAACATTCTCAATATCATCTTTTGTCAATTGCATCTTGCCTTTGTCTCGTCTAGGGTTTCTTCTTGTTTGATCTGGTTGCCCTCGCTGCAAAATAAACAAGATTTTACCCGAGATCACAATCACAAGAATCAATGTCATTGTCCATGCAAAGGCATACTTTGCATACAAAGTAATTACTTTTATTGTGGTTGTTGTGTATATGCTGTCGGATGCTAGTCATGCCCCCCCCCCCCCCCACCCCAAAGTTTGGGTCGTGGATTACTGTTTAACAAACAACGGTAATATTAGAACATGAATTAGGTATGTTCATACCTTCCTTAGAACAAATGCCAAATAAAGGTAGGCTACCTCCCATTCGTCTGATGATAGAGTACCTGTAATTAGCAAACTATATCACAACACAAGTTTTGGGTATGCATATGTAACAAGCATCAAATATCGAAAATACTTGGATAAAAGAGCACAGCACTAATATTCAGCATCTAAGATAACCAAAACTTACTTTGGTCTTGGTTCCCATCACCTAATGCACCGAGCCTCCTCATTAGCTCAATGAACTCTGGTTTCTTCATGTACTCATCCACAAACTCATGGTTGTTCTTCACAAAAACTAGCTCGAAGTCATACTGCAATAAAAAATTAAATAACACTGTCAGAATAAATGAGAAGGCAAGAAACAATTGCATTATATACTTGAATGCTAATTATTATGCCTTCTGCAGTGCAATCCTTGAAATATCAGTAATTATGCCTCGTATGCATACACAAATTCTATCTGAGTAACTATAAGGATTTTGAACAATGTCTAAGATACTCCCTTATTTTGTCTCATAAATAACATTAGGGAGCGCTCTCAATCAGTGTTATCAAAGGCACACTTAATGTGCGCTTCAGTGTCGTCATCAAGGTTCTAAGACATACGTTTCCTTGCCAATGAACCTCTTTTGAGGAGACGACACTACACAATTGATATTTCACTTTTTATCGTAATTATTTTTAATTTCTTTGTTAATATATTTGTCATTCATGCTTACAAATTATTGGTCTTGGACTAATCATATATATATTTATACTTTTTCTCCCTTTGCGCCTTTTTGCATCAAAGTCTACACTTTATTTGCGCTTTGCGCTTAAAGCCCCAACAAACCTTACAACTCTTTTTGCTTTTGATAACACTGCTCTCAATCAAGAAAATTGCCTTCTCTATATAAAAGAAAACCTACCATGGTCTTGATTTAAAATAAAAAATAATATAAGATAAAAAAGGGCATATTTACACCTACAATTTCTCGTATTCATATAAAAGGGGTATATAAAGTCAAAAAACAAATGACCTGTGGTGAAGTACATGTCAACAACTAAAAGTGGGAGGCACACATGCTAATACCTCTTCAGCCATTGCCTTGAAGACGGGGAAAGGAACAATCCACTCAGGACAATCAACAGCATCCTACAATCCAAATATTGACAGTTTATTTGTTGAAAAGCAGATAAATCATAATTCACACATAGATGCAATCAAAGGATTTTCAATATCAGAACCGTAGATTGGTTTTCAGGATTTAATAGGAGGATTACCCTATGTTGGTTTTCAGGATTTAATAAGAGGATAACCGTATGTTGGTTTTCAGGATTTAATAGGAGGATGATAACATTCCAAGCATATAATACAAAGTCTGTTGTAAGTCGTGTTAAAATGGGATTCTCAACCTGTTGATATATGTACATAAACTATTGTCTGATAAAAATTAATAACTGAGTTTTGAGCCTTAAAATAGTGTTTGGTTTCATTCATAGCACATGCAAATCCATAAATAGTAGAGTAAGAACAGTTATTTAGTCTGCTAGAACTTGCAAATCATGGAGGCTAAAAGACAAATAAAAATTCTTCAATGTGCATGATTCTAGACACGTAAAGCAAAAACTGAAAACCATACATGTATAGACTAGCTATAAAACAAATAAATTATTCAAATGGAAGCTGAGATTTGTGTTTTGCAACAAAAATTGACAAAGGAGCGAGTACATACTTTAATCAATAGCAATAATATCAAAGGACACAGCTAAGATATATAGGAAGCCATAAAGGTCTACACACCTCCAGATGGAACTTGTATTTGATGCCAAAAGGATTTGAAGATTTAAATTTCTGCAAAACAATAGAAGATCTTAATATACGAATACTTATAATAGGAAAAAAACAGAAATTAGAAAATTGCTAGAAAATGATAACACAAGTTACCTTCTCTGAAAACTCTTCATCAAAACGTATCCAATAGACACTATTACCAAAGGCTAGCCCCTCAGCTGTACTTCCAAAGATAAACAGGAACCATATATCAACAGATCTTTAATCTGGACTTGTATAAAAAGAGACTACATAACACATTTCAAAAATTTGTAATGCCACGATCACTCCACTAGTCTTGAGTGATGGCTACACGATCATAAAGAATTAGACAATATTAGAAATAATCACAGAGGCTTTAAATAAAACACATAGAAGATATGAGAAAAGGTAAACTAAGATGGTTTGGCTATATCCTACATAGACCTCTAAATGCACCATGCTTGTAGGTGGGATACTTTTATGATGATTAAAAAAAGGAACGATGTAGACCTAAAACCACATGAAGGAAAATTGTCTCAAATGACTTAAAATCTCAAAATAGGTGCATGCTTAACAAAGTAAAGAATACAATAGAAGCAAAGGACCTATATGTACCAACAGGTTACGATTGAAGTTTTGTTGCAGGTGTAACTTGCATAAGATCTCATCTTTGGTATAAGTCTTTTTGTCTAGTTGGATACTCATATGTAAGGGTAGAAAAAAGAGTTAGGTTTAGATAATTTCTTGTTCTGAAGGAATTTTTATGCGCCTCACAAGCAATTATTTGTCAATACTGGAAGGAAATAGATCCAGGCAGAGGACATAAAGGATTCACATAGCCAACCCAACTAATTTAAATTTGATGCATAGTTGAATGATTGATGAATCAGGCAACAATCTAAGCATTTGAGCGCCTCCCAACCCCCCCACCCCAAATAGAAAAGGAGAAAAAATAAATAAATGAAGAACAATTTTCTAGTTGCACTTCAGCTCCTTGACCTTTTAACTGAAAAACTAGTGATGAGAGTAAGGATATATCACAAAGACCTGAGTCATCACATTTATAGATTCAACAGGGACAAGCAGGGCAGAATTGAGCAAAAGTTAAACCTTCTCTATACTTCTTGACAATGACATTGGCATCTGGCATTGTTCCAATAAATATTCCTCCAGGTCGGAGTAAAGCTGAGATATTGGCCAGCGCACGTCGTGCACGTGCCTCAGTAGACCACGAATAATGCATAGCAAACTGCAAATTTCAAGTTTTCTTAGCTTAGAATCTGTAAGAGGACACCCAAGACGGACATAATTTCTGGATAAAGGGCTGTTGCATATCAAGATACTAGGCAGAGGGATCCAATAAGGAGGACACTGTACAGCCATTTTTCCTCAACCTTTACTGCATTAAAGTTTCTTTAAAATTTAAGAAAGATGTGGATTGGACTCCTTTTTCAGTGAGCTACTTTGGAAAAACTTCTGAACACAGTAATGAATTTACAAGTTTCATTGGCAAAATAGAAAGTAAAGCTGGAGAAAAACCAAAATAGGACAAATGAAACATTTAACATAGCTAGGAACCAAAAACATGAAAGCTTGAGAAGAGATATTTTACGAGGGCACCAACATACCCAAAACACCTCACGATGCTCATAGAAGGAGATGCAGTTTTATAAAAGTAATTCAATTCATAGAAGCATGTACCTCTATAGGCTAAGAAATGGCAGAAAAATAGTTCAATTAAGCCATAAAATAACTACTCCTTTTGAGAACATGGAGTAGTTATTTTCTGGCTTAATTGAACTACTTTACTGATTGGCATGAAATATTTTTGAAGGAGAATGATAAATGGTTCATCTTGGACTATGTTTTTCACCTATCTCCCTGAAGAACAATGCTACACTATAGGAAATGTAGGAGACTGACATACCTGACAGCTACAAACATCAAAAGGTGCATCATCTGCTAAAACCCTATCCAAACGAACCTGGAATTTCCCACACAAGATATCAGTAGAGTCATCCGCCTTGATGTTTCAATAAAAGCACACAGCTGTTTGGAATATCAGTGGTTTTAAGCATATATTAATCATCACTATACATCCAGCTAAGGACGTGATACCTAAGGTCATCGTATGTTTAGGAAATGATTCATCATACATTCATAATAATCTAAACAACGCGGAAAAAAAAAAGCAACAAAAAGATAAGAACTTTCAGTTCCATCTGAAGAATGAGAAAACTTGATTGATCATGTAGTCAGCTGATTTACCTCATAACAATCTCCACACAGGAGTCTGGCAGGAAATGAGAACTTTTTGCGTCGCTGATGGTGATCTGCCTCACCATTGTAACGGGTCCGGCAGTCTTCTATCTTTACATGATTCAAGAATAATATCAAAAGTCAGGCTAGCACTCAAATACAATAGAAAATAAAAATAGACCTCAAAAACTAGAATTTAACATAAATATATAGAGGAATATAATTACTTTACTTGGTCAAAAGAAATATAAAGCAATATAACATTCTATGAGATGGATATTCATTCCCGTAAATAAAGGAAGAAACTTAGCATGTAAATCTACTAAATGGAGCACTCAATTAAGAACAGTGTTATCAAAGGCGCGCTTAAGCCCTGAAGCAAGGCTCAAAACGTGTAGAACGCTTCGCCTCGCTTTATGTGCGCTTCAGTGTCGTTATCAAGGTTCCAAGGCAAAAGTTTCCTTGCCAATGAGCTTCTTATGAAGAAGTGAAACTAAATAATTGATATTACACTTTATCATAAAAAAATTCAACTTCTTTGTTCATATATTTGTCATTCATGTTTATAATTATTAGTCTTGGACTAAACCTACATATTTGTATTCTTTTCTCCCTTTGCGTCTTTTTTCATTAAAGTCTACGCTTTATTTGCGCTTAAAGCCCCCACGGACCTTAGAGCTTTTTTGCGCTTTTCGCCTTTGATAACACTGATTAAGAAATGCCAGCATCTCCTATGCCTGAATCATTTAGAACTGATGTCAACAAGTTAGAATTTAAGAAAGCTTTTGTGGCCTTTTCTTTAAGTTAATAATCCAGATTAACCTCCAATTAAAAGACAGAACCAAAATTAGATCAACATTCCCCTCAAGTTAAATGGCAACTCAATAATGTTTTCCTTAATCATGTTTATTACTCAATAAAAAAAACAGATCTTTGGAATAGTTCTGCCAGAGACAGAAGATCAACCCTTGTATTCATATAAACAAATACCACAAGGCAATAATTCATAACTCCACGGATTTCTCAGCCAAGGCAGTGTGCCTCATGCTCCAGTCCATTCTATGGAGATGCATGCACACACATGGTTCAAATAGAACCTGGAAACAAGAAATTGATTTTCCATTTCAATCCTGCTGGTCAATGCTAGGCAATCATGCTGGTCAATTCTTCTAGTCAGCCATTAGTTATTTAAATTTAATCAGCTAGTATTGGGGATTATGCTAGCAAAAATTACAGGATACCATTTTGATCAGATGCATGGCACCCTCACAAATGTCGACCTTTGTGGTTAGTCCTAAGGGTTGGCCCCAGCCAGATGTCTCTGTCCAACAAAAAAAAAAAAAAAAAAAAAAAAAAGATGCATGGCACCCTCCCCCTAAGCAAAATCTGTCTAAGATACCCCCCCCCCCTCCCAGGTAAAGTATTTCTGTCTACGATAATTTAAAGCACAAATAGAGATCCCTCATGTTTTTGCCACTTCTTATCAACAAACTTGAGTAGTTCAACATTGTTCATGCAAAGAATGTTTCAAAATTGGATTGGATTGAATGGATGGTGCTGAGCACATTGGAGGAGGTGTCACATAGTTGGGCCTTTAGAAGGAGGAAGAGAAGATCTAGAATGGGATGTTGCTCCATCAGCCCATTATGCGAGTTCTATGAAAAGAGAAACATGATAGCTTTTGACGGTGTTGATATTGATTTTATCAAACTGCAAAATAGTATCTTGTTTCTAGTTTCTTTTTGGTGTACCAATGACCATGGGGTTTCTTTGTGAATAGATGAATAAATAAGATAATTGGAATTCTTTCATACAGAATCACATTTTGATGTAGGTTCTCTATCTATTGGTATACAACTTGTACACAGGGTTTCCCCTGTCATTAATAACATCATTTGCCTCATATCAGAGAAGAATATTTCAAAAGTTTAACCAAATCAGAGAATTATTCCTATACAGAAGATCAACTGCGTGTAACTAATTTTAAGAAAAGAAGGCAAAGACTTGTTAATACTGTAAGCAATTAGGCTGCATGATAAAAAGTTCAGGAAATGTTGGATCTTAAAAAATCTACTATGCAGAATGCTACCGATGATAAACAGAAACAATAACCTATATAATGAGTGAAATCTGACTGAATACATATCAATTTAGTGAGAAACACCATAATGGAACCACAAACTAGAATGAAGATAGATCCTCCTTTATTTATCATTCCTGAACTACCTTAATAATTAAAGATACCCTGTTGACCAGGTGGATGCAAAGTCCCACCACATGGCTTAGTAGGCATTTGGACATGCGATTTCATCTCGTGATTTGTAATCATGAGATGTAATCGGCGTTTGGACATGCGATTTTATCTCATGATTCCAAATCATGAGATGCAATTCCAAATTTTCCAAAAAGCTTGATTTGAAAATTTCATATCATGATTTCATATTTTGTAAATATAAAAATTGACCCACAAGTTTAGATTTTGTAAAAGAAAAAGCCACCATTTAATATCTACATTATTTTTTGCGATTAATTGAAGGAGTGATGAAATATTCACGAAATATTCACATGATGATATAGTTACTAATGATATTGACCAACAAACGACTTATATTAAAGAGTAGTACACTACAATCATGCTCAATTTTACTTTTTTATTGAACTAGAGTTTGATCAATAAATGTTGTAGTTTTTTTTAGAATAGCTTTGTTATAGTGTATTATACTTTTGTTATAAACTTTTACTTATTTGGTAAGATTCTATTTTAAAAATTGGGGTAAATTTGAAAGTTTTTGTGTTTATAACCAAAACCAAGTTGCATGTCCAAACAAAACTTCAACTTCATTTCATATGATTTCATATCCTGATTTCATCTCACATGGCCAAACGGGCCCCTAGAATATCCTTGTTATACTATACTTCACTGCAAGCACCACTCTAACAGCTAATAGCATAGTAAACCTTCAGATGTTCAATTAATAATATTTAATAATGTTTAACTGCAAAACATCTAAGTACTGGTAAAAAGCATCTTCTAGGAAGCCATACAAATTATTAAGCATGTAAAATAGCTTGCTGAAAGGGAGCTCTGACTTGCAGTGGCAAGCACAAAAAGACCAAAACAAGTATTCATCCAGCAGGAACTTACTGAACCATCGGCAATATCAATACCAACGTAATATCCAATCTTTGCTTTATCCCATTTGATGAGATCACCACCCTGATTTAAACAGAAAGTGAGAATTAGATGCATGGCTACTTGGCTAATTACCACCTAGAAATTCTAACAGCTCAATTGCTGCCAGATAATTGGGGTGTACAATAAGGCAAAAGTACCTTCCCACAAGCAAGATCAAGAACTGCATCCCCTCTTTTCGTATAAAGCTGAATCAAGACACTCTTGATCTAACAAGCCAGAAAACCTCATTAGCAATGAACTATGCAGAATATCCCCGCTTATGAATAAACAAGACATACCCAATTATTAAGTTTCTTTAAATGGATGATAGGACTTGCTTCGCGCTCTTCAAGAGTTTGATTGGTCCTCGCACTGTAATGATCAGCCACCTTCCTGGCAAAGATTTTTGTACTCTCATCTTCCAGAAAATGAGTGTCGCCTGACACCAGTTCAAACTTTTAATCAAACCGCAATAGAAAACCAACTTCTGGCTTCTTTATCCAAAAAGTTACAACTTCCTAAAGTTTAGCATCAGAAGTTCAATTATTTATGGCATAATACATCGCCCCTAGCAGTTAAACAACTACCCTGCATCGTAAATAAAATTCAGACATTACAATAATTGTAGCAAAACACTTTAGCAGCGAAAATAACAGTATCCTTGTTATTACTAACTAATGCAACAATGAACAAATATGTTATATCTATGTCTATACAGTGACAGATAACTAAAATCAAATGCAGTTACTATTAAAGAAAAACATTAGAAAATTCTCTTCTAGGTTATGCTTTAAAAAAAGCAGTAGTTCTCTAACATCACAGGCATCTAACGGTGTGACCTAGTGGTCAATGAACTGAACGGTCTCAATCTCATTACAGATAAAAAAACACTAGGTGATTTCTTTCCATCTGTCCTAGCAACGGAGTCACCTGATACCTGTTACATGTTGCTGCTAGCCGGTGGCTAGTATCACGTGGAATTAGTCAAGTTACGCCAAAGCTAACCCCGACACCACAGTTATCAAAACAACAAAAACACACCAATGAACAAATATGTTGTATCCATATCTATCTATACAAAGAAATGCCAATAATCAAGTGAATTTGTCTTAAAAGAAAATATTACAAAATTTCCTTCTGGGTTGTGCTTATACAAAAGTAAAGTTTCTAACTTTACAAGTACTAATTCAACAAACAAAACGAATATGCATAAATCCATCTATACCAAGATAGGTAAATCCCAAGTGGGGTCTTTTGAAAACAAAAAATAAATAAAAATTACCTTCTGGGTTTAGCTAAAATACGAGTAAAGTCTCTAATTTCATCATGCTATATCCATATAATTCCAAGAAAAGGTAATAAAAACAAAGAAGATGATAAAATACCTTCTGGGTTATGCTTAAATTTGGATTGTGGAGGTCCATAAGAACTCGAAGATGGAGATTCAGAGTAACTTCTCTTCATAATTTAAGAACCAACAAGTACAACAGTATGGATTATGAACAAATCTGGAACACTAAGCTATAAAACAGTGAGAGAAGAACAAGGAATTAGTGAAGGGAAAGTATTTGATTTGTCAAAGACACTTTTGTTCATCGGCCTTATAAGCCCTTTCGGATTCGTTTACAAGGGGTTGTAAGGAAAATATTTAAGGACAAAAATTAAATATATTAGTAATATTTTTTATTATTATTTTAATTATTTTAAAATAGTTGAAAATATAAAGTAGTTAAGAATTTTATTTAAGGAAAACAAAATTTAATAATTTATTTAAAAATTGAAAAACTCAATTTAAATTATGAAAAATGTTTCAATTATTTGCAACCTATTTTATTTCTTTTAATGATTTAAATTTTGTTATGAAATATATTACGTGAATGTCTACTAAATGTATTATCTTTATTACTATTCATTGTGATTATTGATTTGAAGTAATACCTACATCTCCACTGCCTTCTTATTTATCTTCCGCACTCCTTAAGCTTCCCAGAATTCTCAAGGATTAATGATATGTTTATGGCTATTGCTCTAATCTTTTAATATTCATATCTTATATTGCTTTAATTTTACGATATGTTATCCATATGAATCTCTAAATTCATTCGTATGAAGCAAAAGAAATAAAATGTCGGTTATATGTGAATCAACAAGGTTAGTATTTTACCGGCAAATATTAGCTCTATTCCTTTACTGTCTCAAATGATATTTGATAGTGTTGAATAATTAGTTTCAATTTCCATTAGAATTTTCCAATTCTAATTGAGTCTATTAAAATTCGTAATGGAGATTTACGACAGATGATCAATATTTTAGAGCTTTTGCAACACCTTAGAAATCCTAATCTAGGGTCAGACCATCCCTATTTAATTAAGTGCTTTAAAATTTATAGGAAATTGAGTTTTATGGACACCATCTACGGATCGTAAACTATTTTTTCAGACACATACTCGTTTTAGCATTAAGAGTAGTTTCAGGGTTGCATCCCCGATTTGATTTTTTTAGAGTTTTGGTTATAATGACTTTCAGTTCTTAAGGGTTTTCCGCATTAAATGTTTTAAACTATTGAGTTGAGTTTATAAGGACTCAATCCTTGGTTCTCGCAAATGTTTTACTTTTTATATGATAAACTTGGTTCTTTAAATGATGTTTGGCTAGTTTTGGGTTAATAGATGGTTCTCCCACCAGATTGTTTAGTATGGTGCCACTTACGATGGTTTGAGTCGTGACAAACTTAGTATTAGAGTCCTAGGTTTGTTGATCTCGTCATATCAAAACGAGTCTAGTAGAGTCTTATGGGATGGTACGAAAACGTTTGTACTTTTTTGTAAGAGGCTACAAGACTTTAGGAAATCCTCTTCATTTTTCTTCCGAGCTTTGACTTAATTCCAATTGTTATTTGACCATCCAAATTGGTATCTAACTCTTTCGTTCTTCTGTGCACAGATAGTTGACACTTGACAGAAAGACACAAGGGTAGTAGCTCTAGTGGTAGAGCCCGCAATGAGAGGACGTGGAAGAGGTTGGGGAAGGGAAACACCCACCGGAGGTGGAGCTTAGAATGTGAATGCACCAAGGGAAGCGACCCGACCCCCACCCCAGGATTGTCATGTACCGAGGCTACCCCCTAGACGTAACACGGGACCTAGGATTACGAGTGATCCCAAGCTAACCCCAAGTCTGGCATATCACACGCATACTGAAATATAATTAAGTAAACGAAAGCATAACTACAAAGTGAGTCAAAACTAAAAGGACTCCAAGAGAAAATATATCTGAATATCCATAGGAAACAACCCCAAAAACTAAACATTGACTCTATGTATGGAAGCCTCTAATATTGATGAGTTGCTGGGACAAGTCCCCAGCTAACTCTAAAAATACGGAAAGACTGATAATAAGCTAACTAAACCAAAAGCATAAAGAAACATCCTCGAAGTATGAAGACTCATCATTAGAGCTGCTAAATTTAGACTGGAAATTGAGTCAAGCGTGATCTGGATCTTGAGCGTCTGACCCTACATCATAAAATGATGTAGCGCAAAAGTATGTGTTAGTACTTTGAATGTACTGAGCATTCATGGTATATATATGTTAAGTTGAACGATATGTAAGCTAAACAATGTGTAAGCTAAGCAAAGATATAGACTGTACTAATGTATAACTAAAAGATAAACTGGATGCAATGACCAAGTACTAATCATGAAGATAACATGTTGAATTGTATGCGGGGCACGTAGTTTTAGGACTTGAGGGTAAGTTGAGCTCTAGTCCAACTCGGTGCTAAGTCTACTCCCAATTGATTATGTATGAAGCTACAATGCACTAAAATACTGAGTAACTCAAAATACTGACATGCTAACTGAGAATGCAACATTTATATACTGAAGATAAGGTATTCGACTTCTAAAGCATGGTTTTCTAACTAGTTTACCTAGTAAGTATAATTCATGAAGTAGTGACAAATTTACACAAGCTAGGGTTCTGAGTTCTATGAATGAAATTATACTAATTTATCAAGAAACAAGTTATTTAGATCAAAGGAACCATAATATCCAAAATCACAATAAATCTTGAAAATCTAGAAACCATAGGTTTGAACAGTTTATGAGAATTTGAAGGATTAACTGAAATCTAGGGACCTAATGGGTGAAAGGAACCCACTAGTAATCCAACATACATGGTGATGAAAACTACAGAGAAATTCTTTGGATTTCGGGGCTAAACTTTGAAGAAAACTTATGCTTGTTCTTGGGAGAACTAGTCGATTTTTCCTCTTCTTTTCGCTCTAAGTTGGGCGATGTTGTTGGAGAATGAGGGTCCTGGTATTGTCTAACTAGATTAGTAGGCTTAGACTTAGTAAAACGACGTAGTTTAGGCACCAAACGACGTAGTTTAAGTGC
Source organism: Solanum okadae (assembly GCA_036553675.1). NCBI lineage: Eukaryota > Viridiplantae > Streptophyta > Magnoliopsida > Solanales > Solanaceae > Solanum > Solanum okadae. The sequence goes on along the minus strand of CM071686.1, from coordinate 8,634,810 downwards.
CCAATGCATAATGACCCTGACTTAAAGTTGACGAAGTGACTTTCATGATGGGACTGACGGACCGTCTATAGGACCACAGACTGTCAATTGGGTCATGGTGATGGCCCTACCCAACAGAGCCCTACTGAAATGAGCGTAACTTCTTACTCCTAGCTTGGATTTTAGCAAACTCGGTGGCGTTGGAAATATGACTCAGAGATCTTAAATTTGATAGGTCATGGGCCACCTAATTCATTTTGTGCTTAAAGATATGACCGTTTGAAGTTGACCCAAAACTTGGAGGCTGACAGGTCCTTTCCACGGTCCACTTCATGGACCGTGTGAAGCACCACGAGCCGTATAGGCCACCGTGGTTTTTCACAGGAGCTGAGTTGGTACTGGGTCATTTCCACGACACAGTTAATGGACCGTGTGGGGTTCCACAGACGTCTAGTGGTCTGTGGTCCTCCACTTTTCCCAAGGGTGTGAACCATGACGAGGGTGATGGGTCGTGGTTTTGTACACAACCCATGGACCCCTTCCGTGGTTCACTTTTTTCCTCTTTTCAGTCTTAGTCAAAAAAATTCTGAGGTGTTACAAGGATCTTGTAAATGAAGAGGTTGGGATTGAAGATAAAGTTGAACCTAAAGTGAGTGCGCATGCTGGGATTGCAGGTCTTCCCCCTATGGACGCTGGGTCTTCCCCCTATAGACGTTGGGACTGTTTAACAAGAGCAAAACACAACAAGTAATAATAATAAATATAATGCAATATATAGTCAATGAATGAGTTATGAGGTAGGACCCTGAGGGACTCGTGAGTCTCATATACCAACCCATCAACTATATTCCTCGAGTATACAAACCAATATTTATCCTCGGTATAATCAACAATAAAACCACCAAGAATTATTTCCCTAACTTTGTTTCAAACCATAGTTTCCAGAATACTAAATTTGTGATCCATGAGAATGAATATAAATGCATGATCACAAAAATAAAGGAATTTTAAATAAAATACATATACCAAGAGTCCATTCTCACACCACACTAACTATACTTAGCCAACAAGCCTTTTCAAATAATAGTTTTGCTTTCAAAATAATTCTTATCTTTGTAACACCCCAAAAATTTCTAAGCTAAGGCCCGAACCATTCCTTAATTGCCTGAAAAATTATATCGGGTGATCCTTAAGTTACACATAGGTGTAAAGGTCATTTATTTGGTGTTCAAATGAATTTGGATATGATTTAAGGTCATAAGAACCCCCTAGCACAAAGTTGAGTTGAAATATTCATTTACTTAAGATTCTACTTAGGTTAACTTCAAATGATCATATCTCCCAGTACATAATGAATTAGGTGGCCTATGACCTACTAAATTAAAGGTCTTTAATCCTCTGTCCAACGCCATCAAATTTGCCTCATTTAATGGTCGGAGTAAAGAGTTATGAATGTTTTACCAAAGACTGACAAACCAGAGTTTAGATCCCTAATTGGGTGAAAAAACGTGTAGGAAACTGATGTATTGCCTTAACTAGAAAGGCTACACTAAAACGGGCATATCTCATTCATCTGAACTTGGAGTTTAGCAAACTTGGAGGTATTGGAAAGGGGACTCAAAGTCCTTCGATTTGATACCTGCTGGGCCACCTAATTCCTTTTTTTGCTAAAAGTTATGGTCGTTTGAAATTGACCCAAAACTCACAATTGAAGAGTAATTTGTACGAATCTCAATTTAGCTCTTTCAAAGTCCGAGGTGTTACAATATCTCCCCCTTGGGAACATTCGTCCTCGAAAGAGTTCACTCTAAGTAGAATAGGATGTGGGAAAACATCTAATACCCAACTCAAACACCCAACATGCATTTTTAACACAACTTAGCATATCAATTTAAAAGGTTATCGACAAAAAGTTATTACCTTGGTCTGGAACTGATTCAGAAGGAAAGAGATGTGGGTATCTCTAAATTATATCCTCCTCAGCTTCCCAAGTAGCTTCTTCAACAAATTGATTTCTCCATAGGACCTTGACTGATGCAACCTCATTGGTTCTCAACTTGCGAATCTGACGATCAAGAATCTGAACGGGTATCTCCTCATAAGATAGGTTGTCCTAATACCAATATTCTCACTAGGTACAATAAGTGAAGGATCACCCATACAGTTCTTCAACATAGAAATGTGAATACCGGATGGACAGCTGCTAACTCTGACGGTAGCTACAACTCATAAGCTACATTGTCAATTCTCTTGGATATCCTGTAAGGACCAATATACCGAGGACTGAGTTTCCCTTCTTGCCAAATATCATAACACCCTTCATGGGTGAAACCTTTAAGTAAACCCAATCATCCACCTTAAACTCCAAGTCTCTCCTCCTAACATGTGTATAGGATTTCTGACGACTTTGTGTTGTCTTTAACCTTTCCTAAAATAATCTTCACCTTCTCTGTATCTTGATGAACCAAGTTTGGTCCTATCAACTCAAGTTCACCAACCTCAAACCGTCTAATAGGAGATCTACATTTTCGCCCATAAAGAGCCTCATAAGGAGCCATCTGGATGCTAGAGTGATAATTGTTGTTGTAAGCAAACTCTATGAGATGTAAGTGATCATCCTAATTATCTTTGAAATCGATCACACGAGCCCTCAATATATCCTCTAAAGTCTGAATCGTACACTCTGCTTCACCATCAGTCTGAGGATGGAAAACAGTACTCAAATTTACCATCGAACCCAAACCTTTCTGGAAAGACTTCCAAAATTGTGCAAATCTATCTGAAATGATAGACACGGGAACTCCATGAAGTCACACTATCTCTTAAATATATAATTTGGCATAATCTTCTATAATACCCTGGTATAAAAAGAGATACGTTTAGAAAGAACTAAATTGGAAAGAGCCAAATTGAGAATTTTGCAAGTTAGTCTTTAATTTTGAGTTTTGGGTCAACTTCAAATGACCATAACTTTCAGTACAAGATGAGTTAGGTGACACATAATGTATCAAATCAAAATATTGTTGAGTCATCTTTCCAATGCCACCGAGATTGCTAAATTTCAAGTCCAGATGAGAGAGATATGCCCATTTGAGTTCAATCTATCCGATTAAGGAAATTCATCTGAATTAAAGAGGGGTATTTTGGTCTTTTCTTTACCCCCACTAGTCTAACTCATTTTTAGTAATATTTTAGGGGTCTAAACTGACTTAGATAAGTTTTCACAATTCTAAAATACGCTTAGGGTTTTGTGGAGAGAAGTTCAAGAGGAGAAAGGGTAGAACGGTTAAGATTCTTACGAAGCTTCGAGGATATAAGTTCTCATAGTGTTGGGTTCATTCACCCAAACACTGGTCTGTAGTTTTGGGGCTGGTGCCCCGTGCCACTCAGTGCGCCAAGGTCGTCAGGTCCCCTACCTTTCCGACCGTCTTTTCGTGTGAGTTCCCTCTAATCGTACCGATATTTTCTACTTGATAACCACACTTAAAGTATTCATTAATCTTTGAGATATAATTCATATCCAAGTCATAACTCTTGAACTTATAATTCAAATTCAAGATAGAGTTAAGAGTAAAGTTCGATGAAGTTCTTTTGAGTCATTTGATAAGTCTTTCGCAAAACTTTAAAATTTGTTTTAAGACTTGAGTACTTGAGTATGAGGATGAGAAGAGTTGAGTTTCATTTTTCCAAATGAATATATGGGAACTAAGTAATCCTAAGAGTAAATGTTTTTACATTTAAAATGAGAGGAAACTTTGATTTCCAAATGAGATTATGAGGAAATTTTTAGCACTATCTCTTTTAAGAGAACCCTTTTGAGTAATAATACCGAAGTTGAGGATGAGAAAATGTTTTTAAACATATGAGCATGAGTTATATATTATTGAGAGTAGTATTGAGCACCGATATAGGGACGAGTTTAGATAACTCAGAGTCCTCATAGAACATGTATGCCAATATGGGTAAAGGATCATACTTTTTAGATGATTCTTTATTTATTTTTAAGCATAGCTTAGTAGATCCACTTAGTTGAGGATGTCTTATGCTCTGGCAAGGTATAGGAAAATTCTAGCAGCGTAGGTGAGGCATTGTATCATCACATAACTCATAGTGATGGTTGTCGGTTAGAGAATCTCCCAAATAAGAGTAAATAATTTTTATTGTATTTTTAAATACATTGAGTTGTTATCTACTATTTTAAAAGTTTTATATAAACTGCATCCTTATTGTTGTTTTATATTGTATTGAGTCGAGTATCCATGAGTTGAGGTTGAGTTGAGTGGTGATGAGATAAGTATGTTTCATTCCTTCCAAGTCCAAGCCTTTATGTTATGTTCAGTGTTCCTCTTGTATGCTCGTACATTCCATGTACTGACGTCATTTGGCTTACATCTTTCATGATGCAAATACACGTAACCAGGGTCATCAACAGGCGCTTCGTTATACCATTTGCAGTTCAAGATAACTTTGGTGAGCCTCCTTGCTTAGGGAGGATTCCATATATATCTTTTAATTTTTTTAGGATGTCGTGGATCTTGTCCCAACTTCCATCATAGTTATTAGAGGCTTCATAGATAGATAGATAGATAGATAGACAGTAGTAGTTGAAGAGTCTTTTAATTTTCGTTGTTCAATGTTTAAGACTTGAGTTGCCTCTTTTGGCTAGTTGAATGTTTATTTCTAAATATTCTGATTTAAGTATTTGAGACATTTTAGTTAAATCTTTACTTTTGAGTCCATCTTATGTGTTGAGTAAGTCTTCCGCTGAGAGTTGAGCCAGTCCAAGGGTTCACTTGGGGCCAGCAATGGTTCTTGAGTGCTCGTTACGTCCAAGGTAAAGGCTCAGGGGATGACATATTCTGCTAAATAATTTGTCTTTACCGGTAAGAAGTGCGTTGATTTAGTCATCCGATCTACAATCACCCAAATCGAATCATGTTGCCTGCAAGACCGCGGCAAGATGGTAATGAAATCCATATTTGTAACACATTTGATTTAAGAAAATAGAAAAATGCAGCTTTCCAGGATCTGGTGTCAGAACCAACGAAAGCCACCGACGGATCGTGTGTCAGACCACGGACCATAGGTGGGGTCCCGTGGTTTAGCCCCAGACTTAGGGAAAACTCAAGATCAAAAGGTGACACCTACGACCGTGAACCACAATCTGTTGGTGGACCTACGGACCGTATGTGGGTTCCATTGATGGGATCCAAAAATTTGTGGTCTTTGACCCCATCAACGGTCGACCAGTACGGTCCGTGGTTGGACTGTAGGTGAGGGTCATTAGTTATTTAGAGGAAAATGGTTGTTGGGTCAACTTTAAACGGTCATATCCTTTAGCACAAAATGAATTAGGTGGCTCATGACCTAACAAATTAAAGATAATTGAATCCTCTTTCCAACGCCACCGAGTTTGCTAAAATCCAAGCTTGAAGTAAAAATTTATGCTCACTTTAGTGAAGCACTGTCGGGCAGACCATGAACCACGACCCTAGTCGATGGTTGGTAGTTCAAATGACGGCCCTTCAGTCTTGTAGTAGATAACACTCATAAGTTTTAAGTCAGGGTCGTTTTGGTCCTTTTCCCTATGTATTAGGCTCTTATACTACGTCGTTTTACTTAGTCTAATCCTATTAACCTAGTCAGACATAACCATAACCCTCATTCTCCAAAAAAATCATCCAACTTATAGCAAAAATAAGAGAAAGAGGTGACCAACTCTTCTAAGAACAAGCAGAAGCAATCTTTGAAGTTCAGCCCTGAAATGCAAAGGATTTCTCTGTAGATTTCGTTACCAGGTATGTGTGATTTCACTAGTGGGTTCCTTCCATCCACCAGGTTCCTAGAATTCAGTCAGTTCTTTGATTCTACATAACTTGTTTAGACCTAGGGTTTGTAAAATCTTGGAAATTTGTTGTGAATTAAGTTGCTATAGAATTCATGGTCTAAATATCATGTTTTCTTGGAAACGTTTCATAATTCCTTGTATCAAATTCAGAACCCTAGTTTGTGTAAATTCTCTTAGGTTATGAATTATACCTTCTAGGTCAGTTAAACAGAAAATCATGTTCCAGATTTCGAAGGTCACATTCTCAATATATAAATGTTGCATTCTCAGTTAGCATGTTAGTATTTTGATTTATTCAGTATTCAGTGCATTTTAGCTTCATATGTATTCAGTTGGGAGTATACTTAGCACCGAGTTGGACTAGGGCTCAGCGTACCCTCATAGTCCCAGAACTACGTGCCCCCGTAGGATTATAAGTCCCTTCTGTTGGTCATCAAATTTAGTGATCACGCCAATCATGCCTTTATACCCCTGGTAGGGTATATTGGGTCCTCTCGATAGGTCATATACACCGGACTTCACGTTTAGCTCACGTGGTTTATGTCGGTTAATAGTAGCTCCCACAGTCAGCATGTTACTTCATGATTAGTACTTGGTTATTGCATTCACCTTAGCTTTTTAGTTATGTTTCAGTATTTCTATCATTGCTCAGATTATGTCATTGCTCAGATATGCTCTGTTTAAATCATATATATTTGTTCAACTTAGTATCTATATCATGTGTGCTCAGTACATTCTAAAGTACTGATGTATACTCTACGCTACATCCTTTTATGATGTAGGTTCAGGTACTCAACATCAAGATCACGCTTAGATCAATTCTCGATCTGATTTCAGCAGCTTTAGTGGTGAGTCCTCATACTTCGAGTACAATAGACACGTTCTCCATTTTAGTTGTTTCTTTTAGTTTCAGTTTTGTTAGAGTTAGATGGGGGTATGTCCTAACAACTCAACTCAGTTAGAGGCTTTTCAGACATAGTAGTAGATTCATCTTAAGTTATTAAATGGGTGTTTCAATTATCAGTTAACTCTTAGTATATTTTATATATTCAGACTAGTTGGGCTTGTTCCTCTTAAGATAACAATTGATTTAGTTTCCGCTTAGTTCATTTTACTTAGATATTTTTAGTATGTTCATGATATGCTAGATTCAGGGTTAGCTTAGGGTCACTCGTGATCCTAGGTCTCATGTTACGTTAAGGGGGTAGCCTCGAGGCATGACAATATTAATCATCTCCCACTTCCATTTCAAAAAATCTATATTCTGAGCCATGTTACCAGGCCTTTGGTGCTCTACCTTGACTTGCTGGGAATTTGGGCATTTAGCAATGAACTCTGCAATACACCTCTTCATACTATTCCATCAATAGACTTCCCTCAAGTCGCAATACATCTTTGTGAAATCGAGATGGATTGAATCTCTGGAACTATGAGCTTCATCCATAATCCTCTCTTGGAGTTCATCCACCTTTGGTACACACAATCTTCCTTGATACCTCAACACACCATCTCCTGCTTGTTCAAAAACCATCATTTTTTGCTTATGAACATTTCCTTTCAATTCAAGAAAAACAGGGTCTTGGTCTTATTTCTCTTTCACTTCAGAAACAAGTGATGATTTAACCTCATTTATCACCACCAATCCACCTTCATTGGAATCCAACAACCAAACTCCCAATCATGCAAGTTTGTGCATGTCTTTGGATAATTCTTTCTTGCCTTCCTCAACATGAGTAGTACTTCCAATAGACAACATGCTCAAAGCATTAGCAACAATATTAGCCTTACCTGGGTGATAGAGGATACTCATGTCATAATCCATGAATAACTCTAACCACCTCATTTGTTTGAGATTAAGCTTTTTTTGACTGAAGACTCTTGTGATTGGTGAACACATCTACATGAACACCATAGAGATAGTGACGCCATATTTTCAAGGCAAATACTACATCATCCAACTCTAGATCATGAGTTGGGTAATTCTTCTCATGAATCTTAAGTTGTCTGGAGGCATAGGCTATAACCTTACCATTTTGCATTAATACACAACCAAGTCAAACTTTGGACGCATCACAATGCACAAAAAATCCTTGTGTACCCGACTACCCTCTGGTAGGGTCAACACTGGGGCAGTAGTTAACCAGGTTTTCAATTCCTGAAAGATTTTCTCACAAGCTTCAGACCATTGAAACTTCACTGTCTTCTGAGTCAACTTTGTCAACTGGGATGAAATGGATGAAAACCCCTCGATAAACCTTCTATAAAAACTAGCAAATCCCAAGAAACTCATTATATCAGTTGGAGAAGTGGGTCTAGGACAGTTCTGCATTGCTTTAATCTTTTGAGTGTCAACTCAAATCCTTTTTCCAGATACAATGTGGCCTAAGAACACGACAAACTAAAGTCAATACTCACACTTAGAAAATTTGGCATACAACTCTCTATCTCTGAGAGTTTGGAGAACTATTCTGAAATGACTAGCATGATCCTCCTCACTCCTTAAATAAATAAGAATGTCATCAATAAACACGATAGCAAACATGTCAAGATATGGCTTGATCACTCAGTTCATAAGATCCATGAACGTTGCAAGAGCATTAGTCAAGCCAAAAGACATAACAAGAAAACTCATAGTGACCATAACGGGTCTTGAATGTTGTCTTCGGGATGTCACTTTCTCTTACTCTCAACTGATGATAGCCAGATCTGAGGTCTATCTTAGAAAAGTAAGTGGCACCCTGAAGTTGATCTTAAAGATCATCAATTCTCGGAAGAGGATACTTATTCTTTATGGTGACCTTGTTCAACTGGCGGTAATCAATACACATCCTAAGAGAACCATCTTTATTCCTCACAAATAAGATCGAAGTGCCCTAAGGTGAGAGACTAGGTCGATAAAACCTTTATCAAGAAGATCTTTCAACTGTTTTTTGTACTCTTTCAACTCAATTGAAGCCATTAGATATGGCGGAATGGATATAGGTCGAATATTAGGAAAAATATCTATGACGAAGTCTATTTCTCTCTCAGGAAGGACTCTGAGAAGATCATCTGGAAAGACATCTAGAAACTCACTCACAATTGGAACTGACTGAATAGGCGGTGTCTCAGCACTAAAGTCATGAACTCGGACTAAGTGATAAATGCACCCCTTGGAAACTAACTTTATGGCCTTAACACTCCTGAGCTACTCCTTCACTCTATAACAGGCTCATTAGGAAACTAGAACCTTACTACTCAAGTTCTACAATCAACTGAGGCATAACAAGCATAAAGCCAGTCCATACCTAGAATAACACCAAAGTCCACCATGTGTAACTCGACTAAGTCAGTCATGGTGTCCTTGTGATTGATAGAGATGGTAAAATCATGATAAACTCTCTCGACTAGAATAAACTTACCAACATGTGTGGAAACACTGAAGGGCTCAAGAAGTTATTCGGGAATAATATCAAACCTCATAGCAATATACAGAGTCACAAAAGATAGACTCACACCAGGATCAAGTAATGCATATACACCAAAAGTAAAGACTTTAATCATACCAATTATAACATCTGGTGAATTCTCTTGCTCTTGGCGACTAGTGAAAGCATACTAATGATTTTCTCCTCCGCATGTCCTTCAAGTAGATTCTCTTGGAGCAGCCCTATCTACTGGAGCCACCGAAGAAGATTTGACTCTATTGCCCCCATTACCATTACATTGCATGTTGTTAGGGCGCTCTCTTATAAAGTAACCTATCTGAGCACACTATAAATAGCCATTGGAGCCACCACGACACACTCTTGGGTGGTTTCTACCATACTTAGCACATGTAAGAGTTCAATTGGCCCCTTGTGCCACACTACCCTAAGATTGAGCAAGTCGAGCTCTGAAGTTCTGCAAATTCTGATTCCTGAACTCACATCTATTCTTTGGTGCAGGTGCACTAGCTGATGATGGTGCAGGTCCAGTTGGCCTTTTTTGAAAAGATGTTCGGTTCACATTTCCAGTCTTATGCTGTCCGGACTCATTACTTGTTGTCTTAGCCTTTTTGTTGTGGAACTCTTCCCTATCTCTCAACTTGTCTTCCTCAACCTAATGTACATGGATCATAAGCCTTGCTATGTCCATGTACCCTATCAACATAAAAGCCTTACCCCCTTTTCTTGAAAAACGGGACAGTCCAGACACAAATAAACTCATCATACTCCTCATATCAGCAACCATATCCGGAGCCTAATAGGACAATTGAGTAAACTTGAGGATGTACTCATGCACACTTATGGGCTCCTGTTTAAGAGTGAAAAATTATCTTACCTCTGCCTCTCTCAGCTCGCTGGGAAAGAAACGCCTCATGAAGGCACTTTCAAACACGCTCACAATTGGTGCCCCTTCATCCATGCTTTTCTTCGATTGGTCGTACAAATCCTAGCGACACCTTTGAGCTGGTATGTAGCTAACTCCACTCGCTCAACATCAACAATATGTATAACCTCAAACACCTTCTACAACTTCTCCATAAAGTTCTCCAGATTCTCAGTGACATTTGACCTAGTTAATTCTGGGGATTCATCCTCAAGAACTCACGGATCTTGGATGTATCAGCCACATCTTGTCGAACCACTCTTTGTTGACCAGCTTGATTGGTCACAACTTCACTCAACATCCGGATAACATCTCAGAACTCAACATTAGTGATCTCTCCTTGAGAGGATTGCACTTCAGGTGCATTGGGTACCCCTTGATCTTATGGATCAACATTTCTCCTTGCAGGACGACCTCGAACAACTCTTCGTGAAGGCATGATCTGAAAGTATAACTGCAAGCATGAATTAGAAAAGACTTTTATAGAGTAGAACTCTATCGCATGAAAAAGACTAAGAAGGAACTGATTTTTTTCCTAAATGTCTTAGCCTTCTAATTATAGATGTGGCGCACTTCACATCGATAACAAATTTATTCTATAGACACTATAAGTGTCTTGATTTTTGTGCTCTAATACCAAGTTTGTCACGACCCGACCCTATACCTTGGACGTGGCCAGCACTGGTCCCCAAGAGAAACCATGGTCTGGCTCAATACTCACCAGAAGACTTACTCAATAACATAGGAATTTAATTGCAAAGATTAACTCAATTGTCTCAAATTAATTAACTCAGGATATTTAAAAATATCCAACCAGCCATAAGAAGGCAACTCAAGTCTTAAAACATTAACAAAGAAAATGGAAAAGACTCCTCAAAATACTACTGTCTATGAAACCTCTAAATACTATGATAGAAGTTGGGATAGGACTCACGACATCCTAACAAACAAAGTCATAATGTTAAGCCCTCTGAAAAGCAAGGAGGCTTACCAAAGCTAGTTGGAATGCGATTGGATCAACGAAGCATCAGTTGATGATCATGAATGCATGTATTCATGATGCAGGCCAAATGACACCAATATATTAAATTTACGAGCATGCAAGGGGAATACTGAACATAGGTATATATAGTTAAACTGACACAAATGGAAAACATACTCACCTCAACTCAACTTAACATGAAAGAAACAATGAAGATGCAAGATGTATAAAGCTTTTAAAACATTAGATAATAACTCAATGTATATAAAAATACAATAATAAACTATTTACTCTTATTTGGTAGATTCTCTAACCGATAACCATCACTATGAGCTACGTGATGATACATCATCTCGCCTACGCTGCTAGAACTGTCTTATACCTTTCCGGAGTATAAAACATCCTCAACTAAGTGGACCCACTAAGTTATGCTTAAAAGCAATAAGGAATCTTCTAAAAAGTATGATCATTTACCCATGTTGACATACATGATTTATGAGGATTTTGAGTTGCCTGAACTCATCCTCATATCGATGCTCAATACTATATATATATATATATATATATATATATATATATATATATATATATATATATAACTCATGCGCATATGTTCAAAAACACAGCTCTTCCTCAATTTGATATAATTTCTCAAAAAGTTCTCTTAAAAGAGATAATGCTTAAAAACTCCCCATGAACTCGTTTAGAAATCATGGTTTCCTCTCGTTTTAAATGTAAAAGTGTTACATACTTGGGAATATTTAGTCCCCTTATACTCATTTGAAACATGAACTCAACTTTCCTCATTCTCATACTTATTCACTCAGGTTTTAATCAAGTTTTAGAAGATTGTAAAAGACTTCTCAAAACAACTCAAAAAGGTTTCTCAAACTTTACTCTTAATCTTTATTGTAATTTGAAATAAATATTTAAGAGTTATTATTAGGAAATATATGATCTCTTAATGATTAATAAAGGTTTAGATAGTTATAATTAAGAAGAGATCGAAGACACGATTTAAAAGAACTCGGACGTAATGAAAGATGGAAGAGAAATGAAGGCAGGCGACCCTGGCGCAGGGCGCCAACCCCTAAACAACTGAAGCCCTTTTTAGGCGCACCCCGTGGCGCCTCAATGGTGCGCCGCCCCACCCTAGGCCCAGAAAATCTGACGAATTTTCCTTTTCTCTTTCAAGCCATATCTCAGCTAGAATTGATTGGTTTACTCCCAAACTCGTTTAGATTCACAAACCCAAAAAATTAATCGAAAACCTACTCAAATTCCATCAAGAACATCACTCATTCGCAAAACTCTCATCTCAAGAACTCAACAAGACTCCATTGATAAAGAATGAAGCAAAACTTCAGGAACTCCTCAAGAATCTCAATATACACAATCTCATGGATGATTTCATAATTGGAAACTCATGGTTGGCGTGAGGGTGAACAAAACCAACACTATAAAAATTTACATACCTCGTAAGAAAATAATTCTTGGTGAAAATCCTCAAAGCTTGGAAGAACTCTTGAGACATTCTTCTTTTTCTCCTCTTGAACTTCTCTCTAAAAATCCTACGCTCTTTTGGAATGACTAAAATTGATCCCAATCAGTTTAGACCCCTAATTGGGTGAAAAAATGTGTAGGTCTAGTGGGGTAGGGAAAATACCAAAATACCGCTCCTTAAAATGGATGAATAGCCTTAACTAGACAGGCTGCACTCAAACGGGCATATCTTCTTCATTCGAACTCGAATTTTGCAAAATCAGCGGTGTTGGAAAGAGGTCTCAAAGATCTTTGATTTGAAACCTCATGGGCCACCTAACTCCTTTTGCTCTAAAAGTTATGATCATTTGAAATTTGAAGTAGACCCAAAACTCATAATTAAAGAATAACTTGTACGAATCTCAATTTAGCTCTTCCGAAATGTTACACTCATGCTCCTACTAATGGTGCAAATTCCTAACTTTGTTGTGAATGTGCATTTGTGTCTTTTGAAGGTTAATGAAGTTGTATGGCGTTGTGGATATGCTCTAGCGATTCTTGATATAGTAATTCTCAATACAAAAATTGGTAAAGGTGTACAAAAAATGAACTGATTGATTTCATATTTCTTAAATCGATTTCAATTGCTTAAAATTTAATTTATAATTTAAAGGGATAAAGCACAAGTACATTCTAGACTATGACCGAAATCTAGAGACACGCCTAAATTTAACTAAGGTCCTATTACCCCCCTAAACTAATTTAAAATGGAACAAATACACCATAATTGTTGACGTGGCATAGAGAGTGTGCACGCCCTCTTGAAGACAAGTGATGAGCGAACACATTGGACACATGTCATTTTTTAATTGGTAAATTTTTAGTTACTTAGTACACATATTTATTGATATTAAAACTTATATACTTTTAACGGAAAAGGGTCAAAATTGCCCCCGAACTATATGAAATAGATCATTTATACCCTTCGTTACATTTTGGGATCAAAAATGCCTCTGCTGTTATCCTAAGAGACCACAAATACCCTCAAGAGTTAACACCCCAAATTTTTGTTGACGTGGCAAGCCACGTGGGACTAATCCTTCCACCTCAGCGCTGCCAACTAGGATTCACTACAAAAGAACTAGACCTTTAGCGGCAACAACAGTCGCCTCAAAAGCCCAGAAAATCATCACTAAAAGTTTTTAACATTAAATTCTAATTTTGTGTTTTTTTTCTTCATTGTTTTTAAAAAACCAAATATGATATCGATTAAGTAGGAGTTTGAAGACACTATATGTTTTATTTTTATGTCATATGTAAATGTATAAAATGTACAATGATGCATTATATATATAGTAGGAGATTTGAATCGAGAAGAAATTTTGATTATTTTTCGTAATAATATTGGATGTTTTTAATATGGATATTGCAAGTTATTTATTTTAGAAAATTAAGTCGCAATCGAAAATTAATTATCATATTTTTTTGTTGAAAAAATAGGTTTTACTAGCGAATGGTTGTTGGAGCCTTAGTCGCCACTAAAAATCACTCATAACCTTTAGTGGCAATATTTTGGGATTTTGTGGCGACTTTGTCGCCACTAAAAGTCAAGTTCCTTTGTAGTGAATCTTAGTTGGCAATGCTTAGGTGGAGGGATTAGTCCCGTGTGGCTTGCCACGTCACTAAAAAATTGGGGTGTTAACTCTTGAGGGTATTTGTGGTCTCTTGGGATAACTGTGGGGGTATTTTTGATCCCAAAATGTAATGGAGGGTATAAGTGGTCTATTTCGCATAGTTCAGGGACAATTTTGACCCTTTTCCATACATTTAATTATTTTCATTTCTTTCTTTGTAAAATATTTATTTTAATTTCTTTCTCACTTTAAACTTTTTAATTTTTTCATTCATTAATTTCTTATCATTTCACTTTTAATTTCTTTTTTAAAAATTATGTGATTTTTTTATAAAAAATAATTAAAAAGTGTTCTTTAATTTTAACGTTTTAATTTTTTTATTTGATTTTCACAAAAAAAAAATATGTGTATTAACTTAATTAAATAAACGATAAAGAAAATAAGAATTTTTTTATAAGAATTTTTTTCAAAATAAAAATAAAAATATTTACTCACGTGGCAGGCAGGTGTGTACAAACATAGCCAACTTGGGTGGTTGAAGGTGTCATGTCAGTACCAAAGGTGCACAAAAATACAAAAAAATGAGTTCAGGGGAATAATAAGACCCTAGTTAAGTTTATGTGTGTCCCTGAAATTTCGGTCATAGTCTAGAGGGTACTTGTGCGTAGATAATAGGGTAACAGGGAAATATTGTGAAGGCCTCATGGAATCGTGTAGCGATTGGTGATTTTAAAAAATCAGGTTATTTCAATTTTTTTGCGTAGCTGCTTCATTTACAAAACATCCTAAAAGTTATCATATTTTGAGAACTGGACTCATATTATTAATGATCTTGCAAGAAGAGTTCTTTTTGAAGAACTGTGATGTGAATAGATTTCAAAAAGATTAAAATCGTTTACTATCTGCAATTCAACCTTAACCTCGAGATAGTTTCTTTTGAAAAAAAGAATATTTTCATTATTTTGCATGAAAATAAAGAGGTTAGGGAAGAAACATAGAAATAAATAGTACATGGTGCAAATCACATAAGAATATACATGTCAGGGTGTAAATCACGAAATGTAAAGGGGCAAAACGCAATAAACCCTCATGGTGACTTGACCAATTAACTATGTTCACACTTGAAAAAAATTGTGAGAAAATCTTATATATTAGCTATATTCTACAAATCATAAATAAATATTCTCCAAATGTCCATAAATAAATATTCTCCAAATGTCCATGAATAAATATTTGACCAAATGTCCAAATATGAAAAAATGATATTATTTTTACTAAAAGAGAAGATACATATTTGATCTTATTAATTGCATTGTCACATATCTTCAAAAATACTTTCTCTCTTCTCAATCTAATTATCTATATATACTCTTCAATATTTCATCTATTAAAGCACATTGCTTCTCAACTAATATTATTGAGTTTTTCTATTGATAAAATTTGTTTCTTTTGTATCGTTTTATAAGATGCTCTAATCTCCATTTTTATATATACATGGATTGTTCATCCACAATGAACCTTTGCTGAGACATAGGCCCTTATTTGCCATCGATTTTAACAATTAAGAGTATTCAAATTGAGGTATGTTGCCTTGTAACTATTATTACTCTATAAGTGATAATTATTTTTTACTTAAGCTGCATAGACCGTTTTAACAATTTTTTCAAAAAGGTTTTTGAGTTTTTTTTTAAAAAATTAGATATTATAAAAGTTCTCTTGCAAAAAGTGAGGGAGAGGTGGTGGTATATATGTATTTAGGTGTATCTAACTTGCAATCTTGAATAAATTATTAATTGGTGTGACAATATGTAATTATTTTAAACTATAGGGAGAATTAGTAATTATGATAGAAATGTTTGTGTAATTAGGTAGTCTTCTTTAAGTAAAATCATTAATGGTTATGAAAAATAGATTTAAGAAATCAAATATCATAAAGAATTAATCAAATGGGTCAAACTACTTGTCATATGGCCAAGCTCGGATAGGCTATAAATAAAGGTGAAGATACACGAATTTTGAAATAAAAATGAACACCACAATATAATATTCATCAATAGAAGAGGATCTATTATTTGTCAAAGAGGTGCCAAGAATTTTTGGTTTGGTTTAGAGAAATTTTTGTTATTATTAATAGGTACAATTGATGGTCATGTTACTATTTAATTTTTTCGTTGGTATCAAATTCCACCAACAACATGCGCAGTGGTATCAAAGCGCGAATATTTTTATTTATTTTCTAGTTTACCATTACAATTTTTTTGTTAATTTTATCACTTTTTATAGATAAAAGATCTTTATTTTAAACATAGATATCTGATAAAAAATTATTTTCTTTTATTCAAAGGGTAAGAAGGCAAAATATTGCATTTATATTTAATAAAGATAGGGTTTAAAATGGTAAAAATGACCATATCTTCATAATTTAGGTAAAAAGAAGTTACACAATTTGATGAATTTTCTAGGTAGAACTGTGGTAGTAGATAAAAGGCTGAATGATTTGACTTCGATAAAAGATTTATACAATTTCAAATAATTAACCATGTTCTCACTTTGGTCGATAAAGAAAATTATGTGAAATTAACTATGTTATAGCGCCTATTACATTGTTGTGAATATATTATCTAATTGTTTCTTTGTTGTCATTTTAGAAATGGTTGGACGGAGACAAACTCGAAGTACTCCAATTGTGAGTGATACTAACAATCAAGCAAGAAGACAACGTAGAAGAGTTCATCAACGAAGGACAATAGTCATGAATGATTCTGATTCAGATTCAGAAATTGTTAGAAATGATGTTCCAAGTTCTATTCAAAACATTTTTAGGGATCAAAGAGCTTGGAAGAGGGAAGGGAGAAGAAAATATGAGGAATTCAAAGAGATCCAAATGGATCCTTCATCTTCCATACCAGAATATATTCAATTATTTCAGATGAAACGAGAAGAATTGACTTCTCATTTTATATCGGTCTTGGATTCGGAAGCTATAGTCATATTTATTGTTTCTCTCCCAAATCATTGGAGGAAAGTAATGATTAACATTTTTATTTGTGTTGGTACAAATGAGGATTTTCTGACATATATGTATGCACTTAAAGTCAAGTGGGAGGAAAAAATAGATATAGAAGCTAAAATAAAGAAATATTGGCTTCTAAGAACATGTCCTAGGCCTCATTTTTATCAACGTTCTCCTATAGACAATCTAGCTAATATTTTAGCTCATAGTGTCATAAATCCTTATCACCCGCGTAATAAGAAAGATATCATGTAAAATAGACAAGTGCTTAAATGACTTGTGATATTTTAATTATTTTTTATGGAAATATGTTCTTTATCTAATTGTTAAATTTTTGTGATATTAAAATATTATTAATATTGGGTTAAGACTCAATTAAAATTCTTTAATATAACACATACTACGAAATAATTATAATTTTTTTATTATCCATTTGATCTGCAAATGATGATTGAAAATTTTGTGACCCTTAATTCTCTATTATAAGTAAAGAAACTATGTGAATTGATTTTCTTGTGTGTGTATATCACATGCATTATTGATGAGTGGCTCTAACATAATTCTCGCTTATAAGTATAAGCAGATTATGACTTCAAAAAGTATAATTTCATACCTTAACAATGGTGTTAGACGACAAAAATTAGAATATATGAAATTCAATTCTTTCTACAAAACCTAGGATTTTATGATATGCATATAATTCCAATGAAATTCGGTTCTTCTTCATGAATAGACTTCACTCGCATGATTTTACTTGTATTCCCATAATAATAAATGTATTTTTATGAACCCTCAGAATAAAAGTATTTTTATGGCTCAAATTTATGTTCTTTCAGATACATATTTGAGATTATCAAATACCATAATTTAAGGCGCATTTTGATAAACTGTCTCTCAGTTATCATAAAAAATTTATTAGTTTTATTTGTCAAATTATCTGCCATGAATGCAGAAACTGAACTTGAAGAAGGAAAAGAAGATTTAGTCTGACTACCGTACAAGCTGGGTATTTATAATGGTCAACTCAACGCTAACTAATAAGCTAACTCTAGTATAGTTAACTTAACTAACATCCTAACTGACTGACAGTTGACAACAACTAATTAACCAACTATGTAATCAACTTTACATAACCGACTCTGCAATCAACTAAGTGTGGTATTCACTTTAACATTATCACGATTCATGAATTACTTGATTATTATCAGTAGGTATCAATATGATACATTATTATTAGCTTAAGTTAATTGCATGTTTCCATTGGGACTACGCTAAGTTCAATACATGTATCTAACTCAGAGTAACTAAAAAGAAATTCATGACCAATTAAGTTACGAGAGTTATAACGTGGGTCTATGCCCCTTTTACCCCTATCATCGGAATTACTTAAGCTGGTTGTCCTAACTCAAAGCAAAAATCAGATTTGGAATCAAAGGTATTTCACGGGATAGCCTTTCTGACACGAGTCACGACACACACTTTTTTGTTTGTTTCGGAGCCTTTTGTTTGGGTGGAGCGTACTAAACCCACTACATACCACACCACCAAACAGAGATGCCACTTTCAATGATGGACACTGACCCTTGTGTTAAAGTAGCATCAAGTTTCGCTTGGAAACCGGCAAGTTTCGAGTTTCCAAATAAGTGGTACCATTTCTTTAGAGTCCAGTAGGTCAATTAAGTTGCCTAAATCTCTTCCTTATTTGTTGCTTTGTAGCTGCCTTCCTTGCTTCGTCTTCAGCTTTCAGAGTTTAAGTGTACTAACATATTCAACGAGTCGCGAAAACGGAATATTCTGCATAAATTTTTAAAAATAAGATGTGAATTGTATACCCTAATTCGAAATGATAAAAATAAGTATCTCATGCAATTGAATTATCTCTCGTATATCGAGATAAGTAGCATTTAGCTTTTCACATCCTCCGATACATCTGACTTTAGCCCCTATTATGCTTGCAAGATTTGTTTCTTACATCCTCTGCATTTCCACTACTTCCTCAAATATTTTTAGGTTATGTGTGTTTTATTAAGAATGAAGGGACAATAAAAATTGTTGCCGTCTGGAGAGAGTTGGTGTACGCAGATTTACACCTATTTTTGTGTGCAAAAATCTTCACATTGCTTTATATATTGATTCTTATATCATATTTTACGCCGCATAAAATAATGCATAGATTCCTACCTAACTTACACAATTAGTATTATAAATAAGAGTATGCAAAATTGCAACCAGATAGTGTGTAAGTTTCACTCGTACAAGAGCTTTCTAAAATAAAATAAAATACTATGTCTAATACATCCAAGAAAGCCATTTAAATTATAGAGGAAGACTGGTCATCATAGGTCGATTGATAAAAAATATTAACTCTATCGCATAAAGAATATTAAAAATCTTAAACTCATTATAAGAATTCTAGAAGCTCGAACAGTACCTTTAACAAGAGCAAAACACAAGAAATAACAATAAATGCAATGCAATATATGGTCAATGAGCATTGTGAGGTAGGACCCTGAGGGACTCGTGGGTCTCATACACCCACCTAGGAACTATATTCCTTGAACATACAAATCAATAAATTTCATTTCAAAAATATTGAAGATTTCATGCGCAAATTCCCGATCAAATTTAAACTATTTGACTCTCGAAAAATGAAAAGTGTCACATAAATTGAAACAGAGGGAGTAATAGTTGTGCTTTCAAAAGAATTCTTATCTTGGTGTAAAAAACACTTAAAGCAAGAAATGCATAATAACTAAGTACAACTTTACAATGATAAGATTTTCGAACCACAAGTGTTTCCTTAACTGGAGCTTACTCTCATGTTCAACAATAAATTGAGAACTTCAATGCTTATGCTCCTACTAATGGTGCAAATTTCTAACTTTGTTGTGAATGTGCATCTGTGTCTTTTGAAGGCTGATGAAGTTGTATGGCGCTGTAGATATGCTCTAGCGATTCTTGATATAGTAATTCTCAATACAAAAATTGGTAGAGGCGTACAAAAAATGAACTGATTGATTTCATATTTCTTAAATTGATTTCAATTGCTTAAAACTTAATTTAAAAGTTAAAGTGATAAGGCACAAGTACACCCTAAGCGATGATAGAAATTTCAGAGACACACATAAACTTAACTATTTGTTGGACATCAATTTTAATAATCACACCATAGTCATGCCTTTATACCCCGGCAAGGTATATTGGGTCCTGTCGGTGGGGAATATACATCGGACTCCACATGTAGCTCACGTGGTTTATGTCGGTTAATAGTATCTCCCACTGTCAGATTCATATTTCATTGACCATGCATTCAGTATTCAGTTCAGCAGGTTATCTTCACGATTAGTACTTGGTCATTGCAACCAACTCAATTTTCAGTTATGCTTCAGTATATCTATTTCCATGTTTTGTCATATTGTTCAGCTTAGCATATATCATGCATGCTCGGTACATTCAAAGTACTGACGCATACTTTTGAGCTACATCGTTGTATGATGTAGGTTCAGGCGTTCAGCATATAGACCACACTTAGCTCAATTTCCAGTCCATACTCAACAACTTCAGTGGTGAGTCCTCATCATCAGAGGACGTTTCTTTATGCTTTTAATTTAGTTAGTTCGTTAGTACTTTTAGTATTTTAGAGTTAGCTGAGGACTTGTCCCAGTAGTTCGTCAATATTAGAGGCTTTCAGACATAGAGTCAAATTTAGTTGTTTTTGGGATGTTCCACATCTGAACACAATTATATTCTCAATTGAACTCTTTTAGAATTACTCATCTTTAACTTATGCTTCCGCTTACATAGAGTTATTTCAGTATGATTGTGATATGTCAGATTCAGGGTTAGTTTGGGGTTACTTGTGACCCTAGGTCCCATTTACGCCTAGGGCTAGTCTCGGGGAATGACAAAAAAGATCTCCCAAGCTAGACACGATCAGCCACTGCGGTTAGTACCCTGACTAGAATCTGAACATAAGTAGGAGTGAGTACAATCCACAAGTACTCAATAGGCTTGGCTAACTGAGCAAAAGGAATTAATCGACTTATGACGTATACTAAGAAACGCTTCCACCTGCATATAGAAAAGTCTCATACCGATATTGGTGCCACTAATTTATAATGAACGACACGAGTAAAGTAAACACATAAGGTCACAATAGTTCTGATATCACAGACAAGTCAAGCAATTCAAATGGTTAATGCAATGCAGTGAGAGGATGCAATGATATGGTAGTACAGTGGAATCAAGATTGTCAACCTGTCATATCACCCTGTCGAGTTAAGGCTCCTAGACAAGGATCCAGGGGGACTCACGATCCATATACCAAATTACAATCTCAATATCTCATCAACTTGCCACCTCAGCGTGGCCAATGATATAAAAAGGTGTCTCATTTTCTTTCTCAAAAGGAATCTCCACATTTTTCTCAATTTTCCAAGAACATGATATGATGAATGAGGATGGATGCATCACAACACATAGATAACATGGAGGCAATAATAAACTCTACATGTATCAATAGTCTAAATTTCTCAAAACTCGGCTGAATCATGATATACACCTTCATATGAAAAATAACGGGAAAAAGTTCATTCGAAATAAGTGAATTTCATTTAGAAAGCATTTCGTTTACTCAAAGTATTATAAAGTTTTTAGCTCAGCCCCTCACTCGGGCATTATAAATCAAATAACATTACAAGCCTGTCACAAAGGCAACTCATGACTCATGTGCTCTCAAAGTAACTAGAACAACAATTAAGGCCTCAATATAGGCTAAACAACACAATCAAGCCCCCATACGGGCAACACAATATAATCAAGCCCCGGCACGGGGAACACAGTACAACTCACAGTCCAAAATCATGCTACCATCCCATCCCATAGACTAAGACATAAGACCAATTACCTAATCCTAGTCTAGGAGAAGGATAAGTCAAACTTACCTCAAGGCCGAAACTTCACCCGAACAACTCTACCGGAGAAAAACCTCAACCATACACTAAACGAAATGATCATCAACTATCAAAAATGGAAAGAGTTCATCAAAAGGAGTCCAAGATACTTGCTAGGATTTGAAATCGGGGAAAAATAGTTCAAAAATCACTTCATAAATCAAAAGGGTAAAATTACATTTTCAGTTGAAAATCAAGTTCTACAAGCCAAGAGAAGTTCGTGGTTGAAAAATCCATTAAAAACAAGTAAGAATCGAGCTCTAAATCAAGAATTTACTACTTTTTCAATTTTGGGAGAAAACCCCCAAAACCCACATTTGAAATGCACTCAAAAATGAGAAATTTTGGAAAAACTTTGTCATAATCAGTTTAGCCACAATACAAAGACCTTAAATCCCGAAAATCAATGAAAACTCATTCAAATTGGCCTTCAAATCAACAACTTTCAATTTCTCTACTTTAGAGTATAAAATCTCAACTTAATGGATAGAAATCATGAAATATGAAAGGTATATTCTTGGAAAAAGAGTAAGATAGGGTTAGAAATATGTACTCAATGATTATGAGAGAAAAACGCATCAAAAATCACCTCAACCCGACTTTTCTAGCTCCCATAATGTTAAAGATACGAAATAGATATTTAACTTCGTGATTCCAACACTAAAACCCATTTTTCATTGCTCGAAGTCTATTTTTGTGCCACTAAAAGTGTGCACCAACAACCTTGAAAACATCTTCTTGACCCCCGAAACTCATTTGAAATTTTATAAACACAAACCAATAGTGCAAATTCATCACAAAAAATGTTTTGGAACCAATGAAATCGTCAAATATATATTTAAAAAAATGGTTATGACCGAAATACCCCTCGGAACCCATTTAGGCCAAAAATTTCATCATTTTACCTAAATATCCAAATCACAACCTAAGGTCTCGGGACTCTAACCTGTTATCTTACTAAACCAAAATCGACGTTTCAGACTCGATAAAACTGACATAATCCCTATACGACACTCAGAACTCATAATGTTGACCAAAGTCAACTATATAAAAAATTCTCAACTCAAAAAGGGCAAAATCACCAAAAACACACCGGATCACATCGGGGACCATACCAACCATTCCCACAACCCAAACTATGCATGAAAAAGCTAAGAGGGAGGGTAAAATGGTCATTTCACCATTAAAAGCAAATTTAGAAGAAATGGGATATTATACTATCCACCACTAAATCACGCATTTGTCCCCGAACGAAAAGCAAAATAAGATACCTGAAGGGATGAAAAACTGAGGGTATCTACGATGCATATCAAACTCCACCTACCACGTTGCCTCCTCAACAGGTCGGTGCCTCCACTGCACCTTCACTGATTCAATATGCTTGGATCTCAACTATTTAGTCTGTATATCCAAGATAGCAATCGACTCCTCTTCAAAAGACAAATTCTGATCCAAAGCAACAGAATCCCACTTAATCACGTGAGAATCATCATGAAGATATTGCTTAAGAATCGAAACATGAAACACGAGGTGAACCGCAGATAGGCTCGAAGGTAAGGCCAATCTATAGGCTACCTCTCCATACTTCCCCAAAATCTCAAAAGGTCTAGTAAACCGCAGACTGAGCTTTTCTTTCATTTCAAACTTCATCACACCCTTGGTGGGGCATAGCTTAAGCAAAAACTTTTCCCTAATAGAAAAGGACACATCACGAACACACCAATCCGCATAGCTCTTCCGCATACTCTGTGCGATCACAAGGCACTGCTAAATCAACCTCACTAGTATAGTTAACTTAACCAACTGATTGATAGTTAGCAACTAACTAATTAACCAACTTTGTATTCAACTATAACCGACTCTGCAATCAACTAAGTGCGGTATTCACTTTAACATTATCATGATTCATGAGCTACTTAGTTATTATCAGTAATCAATATGATACATTATTATCATATTATTATAGTCTTAAGTTAATTGCATGTTTCCATTGGGACTACGCTAGGTTCAATAAATGTACCTAACTCTTTTTTACATAAAATTTTCACCATAATATGAAATGATATAAAAAAGTATCTCATGCAATTCAACTATCTATCAACTATCGAGATAAGTAGCATTTCACTTTTCCCATCCTCCGATACATCTCACTTCCACCTCTATTATATTATTTTCTTAAATTATATACAAATATTTTTGAAATAATATTTTATACTTGTGAAACAAAAAGAAAATCTATTAAAAACATTTTTGTTGATACCAAACACACCCTTAAATGCCATTTAATCCTTGTGGGCTAAACTGTCCCCACTGCGCCGCCTGGAGCAAAGTAGACAATTGTTCATAGTTGTTATCTATCTTTTCTGGAGTCAGAGAACAATTTTCTTTTGTTGAGTCTCATCAATGGTAGGACCAATTCGTCCACAATTTGTGCTTTTTGGCTCATCCATAGTACAATTCAGCTTTAGTCATCAAGGATGGGGTGCAATACTCACTGACCTTTATGCTTGCAAGGTTTTTTTTTTTTTTTTCACATCCTCTGCATCTCCACTTCTCCCTTAATTTTTTTTAGATTACGTGTGAGTTAGTACATGAATTTTTGTAATCGATGTGGTGAATTGCGAAGTAGTGGATAGTGGGTACCACTTGATTTTGCAAATTTTTTATGGTTCTCAAATAAAACGAGTCAAGAAGTCAGAATAGTGGTGTCATGAAAGTTATGATTAGTTTAATAATGAAAAGAAATGTTATATTGAAAATTATAATGAAAGAATTGTTATTGTGTAATTAAGAATTAAGGGACTATAACAGTTTGTTGGGTTCAAGTGTACACAGATTTTACCCCTATTTTTGTATGCTAGAATCTTCACATTGCTTAATATACGGATTCTTATTTCTGCATAAAATAATGCATAGATTCCTGCATAAGTTACGTAATTAGTATTATTTATAAGAATAATATGCAAAATTGCAACCAAATGGTGTGTAAGTTTCATTGAATTTAATGAGGGGATCAATTTTCCTCATTCAAGAAACCAAACTAAGGTATACATGGTTATGCTGAACTCAATTCAAGACTTTCTTGTTTACTACAAAAAATGTTAAGCACTAATGGATGAGTGAACATGAAATTTAGCTCAAATTATTCTTTTTTTGTACTATGAATGTTTTGTTTTGTCAAGAATCAGGAAATTTGGACAAAAGATGTGTGTAAACATTAAAATATTATTATGTAATACATGGAGTAGCAATATGGCCCTGCTAAATTGTTGACATTCACCAGTAGTGGAGATGATACACTTTTTAAACCTTTTTATCTCCATAACAAGGAACTAATAGGTTTGAATTGTGAATTGTGTGAACTGCATCATCTAATAGTATAAACGGTTAGAGATGGGACACTTTTAGATATTCATTTTAGGTTCTCAACATCCCTTACGCGACAAACATGCGGAAATGTTCTATTGATAGATGTTGATGAGACTCGAACAGGGAACTTCTACCTGTTGTGTAGCATAGTACCATGAAGTATTTGATTATTCCCTCGTTCTTGGTTGAGGGACTAAGCAATCTAAATCAATGCCATTCGTGTATGATTTCAACAGTAAGAAAGAGGGGCTGAGATTGACCAGCGCTTAGCAAGTGAGATAATTGCTGTTGTTGGCATAAGTTGCATGTTTCTTTCAAGTATAGTTAGTTAACAATTCCTTAGAACATGATAAGTACAGTTTACTCGATTGAAAACTTTCTCCTTTAGTGTCAAGTTTTCCAACAGCTACATGATGCTCCTTTTGCATTGTGAATCATCAATAATTGGTTGAGCTTCAGTTTTAATTGCTAAATGATGTTATGGTAAAGAATTATAGGACGGCTTTAATTGAGTTGTTCTTAAGTTCACCTCTATTTTGTTTTGCTGTAATTTATTCTTTTTTCTTGCATTATGTTGTTTTTCCATGCTTTCAGATGTGATTAACTATTGAAAGGTTTTCAAGGTAGTGGTGCCTCTTCTTTCGTGGATTAAAATGATAATCGTTTAGTTTGAATTTGAACTTTTTTCAATAAGTGGTGTAGATACATGTTTTGAAATGAAGAACGAAATACTTCTAAGGCTACCTCAATGCCTACTTATTATGTTTTGTGTGTGCTCTGGAGTTTATCATAATTTTCAGTCACTTGCTTGTACAAAGGCCGGGGCTTATTTAATCAATCATACTGATGAAATAGGCAGATATATTGCTGCGTGGATATGCAGGTTGGAATTCAAGGTGCGCACTTCAAGTCTTGGATGAAGTGTTCCCCAAGGTAATTGGTTGATGATCAAAGTGTGCTGTCCTTTTCCTACTTCCATGTTTGAATAATTTTATCTATGTTCCAAGACAATGTAGCATTTGCTAGGCAACTTCATGGAAATTATTGAAAATCATCTAACTTAGTGTTCAGTTCCTCTGTCCCGCTCATAATTAATGTTGTTGGCTCATATGTTTTTAAACTTAGGATGCAGCTGTACAGCCTTCTCTGGTCATAGTTTATTTTGGAGGGAACGATTCAATGGAACCTCACCCAAGTGGCCTTGGTGCTCATGTTCCTCTTCCTGAATATGTAGAGAACATGAGGAAGATTGCAATTCATCTGAAGGTAACATTTCTAAAATTGAGTTGCACGCCGTGAATATACTCCAATGTGGTCTGGATTAACATTAAAGAATAAGAATACCTTGGTTTTCCTCACAACAAGTCTGCACGGGAAACTGTAATCTGTTTTTGTTTCAAATTTGACAATATGTATTTCAACCTTTTATTTTGGTGACACTTTCATTCATCCTACAATAACTCAGTTCTCAATCATCAGGTCAAATTAATGGTGATACAAACAGTATATTTGAGCCACTTGCTTTTCTTGGATGAAGTGTTACCAAAATATTAAAATAAAGTGAATGTACACAGATATTCTGATAAAATCTAGTTAGCACTTCAGCATCAACCTTTTTTTTTTTAACAATATTGAATTTGGTTTGATTTGTAACATGTATCTGCTGCACTACCAGAGCCTCTCTCAGAAGACTCGGATAATCTTTCTCACTGCTCCTCCCGTGAATGAGGCACAAATGGCTGAAGTATTTGGGTAATCAACATAACGCTAAGCATGGAAGTTTTTTTCATGGTTTGTTGAATTTCTTATTGCTAAACTAGTGACACATGCTTCTCATTACTGCACATAACCAGTAATGATCTTGGTCGATCAAATGAATCCTGTCGGAAATATTCAGACGCTTGTGTACAGTTGTGCCAAGAGTTAGGTGTGAAGGTTATAGATCTTTGGAAAGCACTTCAACAGAGGGATGATTGGTTGACTGCTTGCTTTACGTAAGTTTTTTATTTATTCGAAATCACTTTTTGTGTTTTGTCATGCTGAACATGTAAAATTAACTGTCGCTTTGGCGATACAAAATCCAGCTTCACACACTACATCAAAAATGATCATTAGCGGCAATTAGCACTCTTTGTATATGTCCCTAAAGCCTTTAGCGACATTGGTTCTAATGGCACTTAACTAATGCCGGTAAAGACTTTATCACTCTTTATTAATGTTAGTATTTACTGCCGCTAAAAGTTGTTTTTGTTGTAGTGACATATGTGTCAATCAATTAAATTTGGAACTACCCTTCTTAAGATATCTACTTTAAAGAGTCAACTGGTTCAAGTTTAAATTTTGGTAGATCTTTCCTTTTGGCTAGTACCTGTAGTAATCAACTAAAATGCTACCATATCTTCTCGGTAAGGACTGTATCGCTGTTAAATGTTCTGAAAAACTTGAAAATGCAAGGGGATACTACAGGTCTTTCTGTCATAAGTGGCATGCTTTGTTTGCTTGGATATGGACATAAGTGACATCAAATTTACTTGAACTATGTAACGAAGTAGGCATTTGTGAAGGAATGGACTTACATGGTTGTTATGCTGCCTCGTGGCAATGGTGACGGATATTTGTTCCGATGGACTCTTTTTCCACGGGTTAGAAATCAAAGCATCTATAGATGAGCTTAGGTTTTCTCTCATTTTGCTCGTCATGTCATAGATCACTTACATGATCGAAAGCTCCACCGATCAGCTACTACTAACCTTCTACCCTAATCCTTGATCTTCATATCTTCCTATCGAGGGTCATGTCCTCAGTAAGATGAAGTTGTGCCAAGTTATGTCTAATCACCCACCCCAATTATTTTTCAGCCTACCCCTATTTCTCGTAACTTCTACTACAACCAAGCTCTCACACATCCTAACTAGTGCATCCTCGCCCCTCCTCTTCAAATGTCTAAACCACCTCAACCTCGTTTCCCTCATCTTGTCCTCCATGGAGGCCACTCCCACTTTGCCCCGTTTAACTCTGTTCCTAATCATATCTCTCCTAGTATGTCCACACATCCATCTAACCATTCTCATCTCCACTACCTTTATCT
This sequence comes from Solanum okadae, assembly GCA_036553675.1. NCBI lineage: Eukaryota > Viridiplantae > Streptophyta > Magnoliopsida > Solanales > Solanaceae > Solanum > Solanum okadae. Next base: position 8,606,113 of record CM071686.1, on the reverse strand, counting down.
TCTGAACATGAGCATTCCCGAGTGACCAGCACTCTACCTTGTACAACAGTGTTGGTCAAACCACTACTCTGTATAACTTACCACATTGCTGAGCACACTATCCATATTAAATTTTGTCAGTGGTTCTGATCATAGATCTAGCTGAATGATACCTTGTATCCTGGTTGTTTTTATACTAAACCTTCTTTGGCGCTTATTCTGTTAGCAATCGTCATGTTTATGTGATATTTCCTTTCCTATTTGCTTCTAATGTTAAATCATCTTTGACACGTCCCGTTGGCAATCACCATCTTCATGTATAACTTTCTTGATTTGTTTTCTGAAGGGATGGAATACATATATCATGTGAAGGCAGCGAAATTGTGATAAAGGAAATCTTGAAAGTTATCAAAGAGGCGGACTGGGAACCTAACCTGCATTGGAGATCATTACCTACTGAATTCCCCGAAATCTCTCCGTGTATCTTTGTTGATCCAGAGGGTTCGACGGCTATAAAAGTTTCAGAGAGGGATTTTGCATGGCAGACTCAATGGCAATAGTTCAGACTCTGATTATTCATTTGAACTTGTCTTCATGAATCAGTTGGTTTTCTTACCATGTATGTGAATTCTTCCAAGAAAATATAATGCAAGTCTTCCCTATGAAATCAACTTATTACAACTCCTTGTTTTTTTTCTTTTTTCACTCTGTTTTTGGTATCCGTTTAGAATTTCTGGATTGGCTGCATTCGCGGCCCCATAAGGTTCATTTAAGGGGAAGCACTTTCTACTAGTATTTTCCCATTTATAAGGCTCAAACCTGAAACCTCTAGTTAATGATGGAAACATTTTGATTTAATAGGTTCAATCTTCAGGTTTTATCACTGAACACATGAAATTATAGGTTCATAATCTATTATTTATTAAACATTTGTAGTAACTTTTTACATATATCTATGTTTTGTGTCGAAAATATTGGGTATATATGAATTAAGTATTTATGTTTTCTATCTGTCACTATTTATCTATCACGTTACAATCTTGAACGATAACTCTCCTCCTTTATTCGAACTTCTGATCTCCTATATGAATTAACTTTTTACACATATCTATGTTTTTCATGGTTGTTGAATTTCTTATTGCTAAACAATATTGGGTATATATGAATTAAGCATATGGAGATATTCCACATGAATGATATAGTTTTTAGGAACTAATTAAGCCTTTTCCTTTATTAGCATAAAAGGATTTAGACCACCTAATTATCTGATCTCAACACAAGAAAAATATGAAATGGAAAAATCTTTTCTTCTGCTATTTCTAGACCACTTTCTAATTCTTTCTATCGCATATTGAGTATCTTGAAAAAATAATAAGCGGGGTTTATTCTAGTGATTGAGCATCTTTGATAAATTGAGGGTTCGAGTAACAAGGGAAATAAGTGGGAACAATACAATTGATCACATTTTGAAGAGGCAAAGACATGCCATTATTAAGATAAAAGATTCTTATAATATATGATGGAAAGGGATTTAATTATAAGTTTAAAGTTATTTTAAGCTAATTACCAAATATAATACTTAATTCTTTTCAAAATATAACAATTTAGAAAAATAGAAGATCCGTGAATTTTAGGCTCATATTTTTGGTATATCTGATGTATGCCTATGTCAGCATAATGTATAAACATGACTCTTAACTTGGCTTCAGCGGACAACTATACCCTCCAACTTTGAGTGTGCACAAGTAGGCACTGAAACACATATAAAATTGAACAAGTAGACACGCGTGTCCTACATGGCATAATACACGTTGGATGCCACATAGGACACAAAATTGCCATGTAGGGTGCCATGTAGAACGAATGTGTCTATTTGTTCAATTTTATACAAGTTTAAGTGTCTGCTTGTGCACACCCAAAATTAAAGGTAATAGTTGCCAGCCAATACCAAGTTAAGGATCATAATTATGTATTATGCTTATATATTGCTGTATTTTCTATTTATCATATTATACATACAATTGTACACAGACATACGGGTGCATACAACGGCATACAAGTATGTATATCACTAAATATTGTCCGTATGTCAAAGTATATTTTTGTATGCCATGTGTATGTCAAGTGTATATATTGGTATGTATAATGATATATTATGATATACATGAAGAGAAAAAATTGTGAAAACCATAGAAGAGAACTCTAACACGACTAAGGTATGTATAAAAGAGAAGACAAAATACCATTTTTTTTATGAAACTAATTGGAAGCTATATATATAGGATCCCCTGAATTGAATTGGTCCATGAATCTAAGAAATGGTGAGAATTCTTGATCTCTCACAATATCTCTCTCAATTTAAAAATCGAGGATATATATATATATATTCATCTACTTAGTGGTAAAATTTGGATATCACTATGTCTATGTGATGATAATTTTCTTTAAAATGTCATGTTAACCCTTGAATGATTCCTAAAATATTATTTAATTAATGTTTGTGAATGATTAGTAGAGATGTGTGCAAAATAACAATATTATAAACCACATCTAAGAATAAAATAGAGATTATTTAGTGGTTGTAAACACATAATTGGCCTTAATAATTAAGCAAATACAAGTTGACTATTCTCTCACATGACTTTTTAGTCTTCCTTTCAAAGCTATGGGAAAAGAAAAAGTCTTAGCTTGATCTGAGATTACTTTCATTGTACTGCTGCTAATTTGATCGACCAATGACATTAAAAAGAAACGATTGAATTAATAATCAAAACCCTAGCTAGTTAAGTTATTACTATATAATGTACTTTTTACCAGTGTTAAGTAAAAGAACATAAGTAATTGAAATTGAACTCCAAAGTTTTATAGCTAAACATGTTTTCCAAAGTTTAACTCCGCAAAAAAATCAAAAAATTTCAAGCCCAAACACATCGCATTTACCCTACCTAATAGGAAGATGCAATTCATCGTAAAATGCTGACAAAACCATCCACTACATTCATATACAACTCCAACCAGCTACATCAAATAATCTTAATGAAATCCACGGAAAAGCCAACAAGAATCTCGTAGGATCGAAAAGTATATAAAAGAGTTCACAGTAAATATACAAGCATCCAAGAAATTTTTGTATATAATGACTATATGATACATCAAGGACAAATCTCAAACCAAGCATTTAGATGACGACATGCCCAAACAAATGATAACATTACCAAACAAATGATACATACAGAAGGTGGAATTAAGGGAAAAACTAAATTAACAGCAGCAAGAACAGTGGCAGCAGCAGCAGCAGTACAGAGTCGCCAACATCCAACTTCCACTGTCGAAATCAAATTTAGTGGTGTTTGCCTCCTCCAAGAATAATATGAAACAAAACTAGGCAACATACACCAGAGTTCAAAGCCTCAACATTAGTGATAGACCAGAGTAAGTCTCAAATACGGTCAGATACGTGCACTGCTATCCAATCAAAACCTTTAACTGGAGAGCTGGAACCTCCCACTAGGCTTTTTCCTTCTCCACCCCTGCAAAGTTGAAAATTGTTTAATTTCTCCTCCATCTTAAGAGCAAGGATTTGAGATGTCAGACAGTAACAGAGACTTACAAAGGCAGCATAGTAAACAAATGTCAGACCAGCTAAAACAATGAATCCAATTTGAAACACGTTGTACCTGCGAAGACATCTTTCCCCATTCATAACATGATTCTTACAGCCAGAAAACCAGCTCTTGGTGAAAATCTAGAAACAACAGCAACTTACTTGTATAGATACTTAATTCCACGAAGAGATTGCAGATTGTGACCAAATATTTCTTGAGCTGCAGTGGCTTGAGCATAGTATGCAAAGGCCGTGGCGCAGAATTGAATGACACTGCAAGAGCAGAAACCAAAAGATAATAACACCAAACTTTTACACCAAGTGGAAGCAGGAGAAAGGTGGTTATCAATCCAAAAACTGCAGATTGGCTAATACCCTTTCAGAAAACCAGAATACTAAGTAAAATTATATTTAGCATCCTCAAATTGCCTGTCTTCTATTATACCACCTATCAACTCAGCACAGTATTTAATAGATGAAACCATTATCCAACAAAGTAGATGAAACTATCTGTTTTTTATTTAGAAATACGGGGGAAATGCGCGTCCTTTTAACAAGTGCCTCATAAAATTCAGCACGGAAGTTTCAGGATATCCTGTCAGAGAAATTCATGCTTTCCTTTCCATAATTACCTACATATGGTGTAACTAGTAAATGGTCTACAACCACAATACCCCCAAGTTAGATCAAAGCTACAACAATAATTCCCCAGTGAGATCAAGACCGTATAAGAAGCAGGCTGCTTCTTTTGTAGGATCTAGCCATAACCTGGAGGACCTGATGTAGAATGTTGTTTCATGCCTTACTTTAGCCAAACATCACCACTCAATTTCCCAATAAATTGAATCCTAGCTGGTACATTAAATGCTTTACTATTTGCATGGACAACCCAAAGTGTCCCCACACACCAGTGGTCTAAGCATTTGTCCTTCAGATAATCATCATTAAGATCAATTGTTACACCGCTGAAAATGGAACAAATACATAAGAAAAATTGAACAGCAATAATCCTACCTGATGGAGCAAAGAAGAATAAGGCCCACATTGAAAAGAAAGGAGTTCATGAGCGTAGCTCCCCACCTGTAAATAGTGGTCCAGCACAGCAGTGAGACAGGGAAGACAGAGGAGCAAAGCAGGTGGCAAACAGATTCAATAAAGTATAATTTCAAACAGCAGAAGAAATTTACTTCATTGGGTGAATCGTAACAAAAACTAATCTCAAGCCAATCATCATTGCTCCGGCAATCACCGCAAGCAGAAGGTAGAAGCAAAAAAATGCAAAAGCTGCAGTGCCCAAAAGACCTGGAGAAATAACAGAAAAAAATACCATCACATTTCATGTATCAGTCACCATACATAGCAAATAAGGCAGGGGAGAGAAAGGTTGAAGGTACCCCAAATATCATCTAGTTTGATGAAAACCTCATTAAGGAAAGAAGAAAGTGGAGGATCAATCAGAAGATATATCACGATATGGGCAACCCAAGCTACAGAGACAATCAGCCTGTTTACATGAACCAAAAAACACAAATTCACTTCTTACCATCTATTTATGTCAAATTATTCCAAAAGAACTAGTGGAAATTAAAACTCCATCACATTCCCACATACCCTAAAACGCCTAGGATGAGTTTTGCCAAGTAACCTAGAACTGTCATTGCCCAAGCAGTCTCAGCCTGCCAAAAAAAGGCCATCAAACTAGTTTGCTCAACAAAATTACTTTGGCAAGGTGTGAAAAGTAAGATTTTAGCCGGCCAAGTATAAAAGCACATCTCCTTTACCTTTTCACCTTGAGGATACATTTCCTCTAGAGCCTTGACATCGTCTTCAAGAAGAAGAACCTCCTGCAAGGTAAAACAAAAAAACATTTATCAAACTAACATAAAAAGAAACCAGTACTTTTCAGCTTATTCATTTCCTGATATATTAATCTGACAAAAAAACAGAATCTTCATCCAACATCCTTAAGATAAATGAGATAAAATTAACATAAGGTCTGAGATAAAATCACCAATAACTTCAATGTAAAATTTCGAGGACAAATGGATCATGCATATCAAGAGGAGTGTCACTTGCATACGCAGATTATGAACATCAATTGATCATATTAAAATAGCATAGCATGGTTTATTCAGCCTTTGCAGGAGAAGCGTCAAGCTCAACTTATAAAAAGTTCTATTTTATTTATTTTTATTTTCAAATTTCATAAAATGTATAATGGCCACTTGAACAATGATTATCACCTCACCTCCCACCCCTTTTTCCTACTTAACATAACAGATACTATTTGCGGAATTATACAACCTTGATATTCAATTAAAAATTATTCAAACATTTCATTTAAAACTTTAGTTTTGAAGTTTGTTACTTAAAATACTTTTGTAGCTTCTAAATATAAACATTATTTTCTAATATCTAGGAATTTACGTTCAAAGTCGCGCAAAAAACAAGATGATTTCATGCTCGTATACAAGCTCATCATACATTTCAATATTCCGGGAGTAAAAAATGTCCTTCGCAGTAACTCACCAAATGTATCCAGAGACAGACCCACATGGTGCCATGAGGGTGCATGTTGCACCCAGCAACTTTTTTTTAAAAATTGAATATATATACATAGATAATCTAAGAAAGGATCATATATTTAATTGTGCTCTCTCATAATCAAAACTTGTTTGGGTGCACATTTTTGTTTTTCTTATAATGTTCAATATTGTTTCAAGTGAAATTAAAATTATAAAATTCACTATTAAAATTTTTAGGGGCCTCAAAATTTTGGAGGCTTAAAGCAGACGCTTTACAAGCCTTACCCTTGAGTCACTCCTCACTGCTGCCCCCTATCTTCAAATCCTAGGTTCACCTCTGAATCTATCCCCCATTTTTCTCCAACCACAATAAATTCCTTCCATGTTACCAATTAAAGACAGGATTTGTCTTCCATCATTTAATAGTGTTTTTAAGGTAAACCAAAGTCTTTCCACAACCAATAGTTAGCAATGTTCACATATCTAGGAGGAGTTGGAGTACTTTGTACACGAAATAGAAGCGGAAGATGAGAAGAAAATAAAGAATTCTCCACATTAACTAATTTTAAAACAGTTATAGCATGTTTCATTTCTAAAAAAGACACAAGTATCTTTTTTCGACGACCATGGTGGTCGGGGCCAACATGTGCGCACCTCGACTAATTTTACGGGGTAGCAGTTACCTCTATCAATCAAGACTTGGACGGATAAAAAAAATTGCCTAGTGTTTTTGCCTCCGCTGGGATTTGAACCTGAGACCTCATGATTCTAACTGACTTCATTGACAACTAGGCCACATTGTTGGTTGCAAAGACAAATGTACTTTTACTTTTAGATATCCTACAATAATAATTATGCAATGAAATGCATCGATCAACATGACAGTGCGATTTGCTTATATATTTTCGTTTATAGTCTAAACATTCCTTCTCCTAGGATGAAGATGTCCGAGCCAACTTGCAATCTCGACTATTCCACCAGGTACCTTTTACCTCCCACCAGCCTTGGTAATCCTATCCACCAAGGCTTAGGCATATGAGACACAATCGCCTATTTTTTTGCCAAGAATTTAGAATTAAGACCTTAGGTTCTCCTCCACTTCATTGACCACTAAGCCATACCCTCAAATGCTCTAAAACATTCCATTTTTAAGTTCACCTTATATGTCACATAGTGCTAAAATGAAAAGAACATTCGGAGAAACCATGATAAAAATAAGATATACCTTTTCGACTGCCTTCACATTCTTGCGCCATTTTCTTCCCTTACTCCCGCTCCTTTCTTCTTGATGAAGTGCATCAGTTGCTTTCTTCAATTCTTTCGCTTTTTTACCTAGCTCGGTAGCTTCCTACAAAATCAAAATGAAGCATCATGAGTCATGACACCAGCGTGTATACCTTTCTTTATTTTATTTTAAACATCCAATGAGGAAAATATGCAAAGAGCTTCTAACAGAAGAAAATACCTTGATATACTGTGACCGTGTAATAACAGCCTTTGGACGCCTGATGAACGAAAATATAAGTCCCAACGGAAGACAAGCAATGCCAACACCACCAAAAATCTGGAGATAATATGTGAAGCAGATAAGTCAGTACCAAACATGCGTATTAGGGTGACGGGTTCTCTTCTTTGTCCTCCAATGCTGCTCCTCAACCTCACAAGAACCGATCACCCTAACCCCCTCAACTATAATCAGAGGACACAACAAAACATTCATGGTCAAGTGGCCACCCTTACACAAAATTTATTTATATTCAACTGCAAATGACAGAAAAATTACTCAAATCGATTCTAAGTTCTACACTTAAAAACCAGCTAAGTGATATCTAAGAACTCCATATTAAGAGGCACTCTACCAAAACAGAAATGACTGAAGAACTGAACACTCAGTCTCTTCATCACAGCAATAACATTCAAGTGTCTAGAATTAAGTATTGTCATACCGTGAAAAGTACAGATCCAACAATAGTAGCCAGAGCAACAACATATTCAGGAAAAGTAGCACGCATAGTCCAGGTTGTCTCAGAGGAAGCATTAGCAGAATATGCAGAACACTGGTAACAATTGAAGGCAGGGATTAGAATGGCGGCTTTGGAACAAGACATTAAACTACTTATCAATGCTTACATATGCTCAACTAACTAAGAAACAAAAACATTTAAATTTGCACCAACCTGACGGGCACCATTTCCAATACATTGTTGACCATTGTTAAAATCAAATGAATTCGGAAAGGAAGTCGTGGTTGATGACAGGTGTCTTACAGTGAAGTCTGCCTTTCCAGCGAGCCCTGAAATACTCAAAAGAGGGGTAGATAAAGATCAGAAAAGAAGTGTGATGAACAACAAAACCAAAGCAAATTACCCAATCTTAAGCAATTAAATATAACTAGACACTTCAGTATACTTATCAGGAAAAAAATATTTGGTAAAATGTGCAAGGAGATCCACAAAGTTAGAAGCAATGAAGGTAACAAATTGTAATTAAAAACTATATAAACCCTAAGGAAAGGGATGAATGTAACTATGTAAGTAAAGTATGTTCCGCATTGCATAATTAAGCGAAGAGCAAGGTGCCAGATTAGCAGCAGTTTTGGGGTCCCAAAAGTTCATAAGTACTACCAGTGGCAGTAAAATTCTTGATGGCATGCCGCATGCGGAGGACAAGATCACCTCCCCCTCTCTTTTGGTTCTTCAGATCCACAAGTAAAAAATGCATAAAGTTTCAAAATCTGGCCCAAAAATCACACTTTAAAATCTGATCAAAAATTGACCCAAGTAGCACTACAACAACTAGAGAGGCAAAGATGGGAAAATCTATGGGACGGTTGTGATTGAGCCACACACCAGATGAGACATTCTTGACACCATCTTGTGTATAATCAAGAGTATTTAACTTATAATAAGAAAACTAAAATCGCAAAATACAACTCCTAACTCTAGGCATATAATCCCCATAAACAGCATCCAAATATTCTTCTTTTCGTATTTGTCCTGTCATCTATAGGGGGCAAAATTCATGATAAAAAACTCCTAACTGAAGAAACTGTAACACATGATAGTGAAGTCCAAATAAGAAACACAGCAGCTACACGTGATAGTGAAGCCCAAATAAGAAACACGACAACTTCCCTCAATAAGCTGGTAATTTGAACCATTAGACAACTAAAACACATGCTTTTTTTTTATGACAAGGGAAACCCGCAGTCACTACCCTTTGGGTGCGCACAAAACCCCCGCTCCTATGCAATAGCTCGCAAACCACATAGGGGAGGTAACCCGCACTAGGCAATCCCGGTGTGACGAGCTCGACCTAGAAGGCAAACCCCTTGCTTTTGCTGGTAAGGAGTTTCGAACTTGAGACCTCCAACATGGAAGCCTCAAGCCCAAACCACTGCGCCACCCGTGAAGTCCAAATAAGAAACACAGCAACTACACATGATAGAGAAGCTCAAATAAGAAACACGACAACTCCCTCAATAAGCTAGTAATTTGAACCATTAGACAACTAAAGTAAGTATGTGGATGTTACCTTTATACCAATTTCACTCTATATCCAAGACTCACGTTTTAACTCTGCCTATGAGAACTTCTCAATGCAATCGTCAATTCAAGCCACAATAAAGGAAGAGAATGTAGGTTAACTGCTAACAGTAGCCAAAAGATACTCTTAACTCTTGCATTTAATGGATACAAATAATTCATTGAGTCAACCCAACTAATTTTGGTATATGGCATAGTTGATTGTCATCTAAAATACCCAACTCCGTACCCAAATTCTGACATTTCCTGATCAAAATTAACTAGTCCCCAAGCTCACCTTACATCACATTAGCATCCAAAGCCAGAAATGCACAGGATAGTATACATGTCAACAAGTCTGATCACCAAAAAGTTACTCGAAACTTACCATATAAAATTCCAAGCAACAAAGCACACACGATTGCTGTGACCAACACCCAACACATTGCACTTTTAAGCCTTTTGGCAATTGTCCTACAGAATACAGAAAATCAAAACATCAGAACAGCAATTCCATACCATACACATCATGTCCAAAATTGTTCGAATACACGTACTTATCCTGGTCGCCTTCGTAGTAGAACATAGCAAAAGGAATGACGAAGAAAACGAGAATAGCATCAACAATGTAGATAGCAAGCCATAGTTGCTTCATCGGGAGCGTGAGATTACACGCTCCATTATAAATCGCGTGTTGACAAGCCTGCCGATTTGCAACATCGGCCGGTAACATGAGAATAGAAATGGCAGCGATTGAGAGGCCAAAAACGACAACAAATTTGGGGAAATAGGCTTGATTAGCATCATCAGGATGCTGATAATTGATGAGAAGATAGACATTGAATATGAAAACGAGAATACATACGACTATGGCTACAATAACCAAGGCGAGATTGAAATCCCCCATTGTTTTGTGAAGATTTCTCGATTCGGATCAATTTTGAAGGTTGATTCGAATCGGAACAACGTGTGAATGAGAAGAATTTAGGGTTTGGGTTTGAAATTTGATGAACAGAGGCCCTTTTTCAGATCTGGGTTTTCGAAAAGAAGGGGAAAAAGAGAACGGGCGGATTTGCTCCGGTAGCAGTTTGATGTGTTTGAGCTGGAGAGTTTTGAGTATTACTAATTTACCCTTTTTCAAAAAAATAAAATAAAAATTCTCTAATAAGTATTTTTGGTCTGCCAACAGCAATGGAACGTAGAGAGACTCGAAATATATCTTCTAATTTTGGCAAGCACAAGTAAATATCTTAAATTTATAAAAAGTTGAATAACTAACATATTAGTGATTTGTGTTTATACTTCGTGAATATTTCATCATTTCTTTAGTGTTTTAGTAAAAAATTATGTAGATATAAAATAGTGATGTGGGTCAATTTTTATATTTAAAAAATATGAAATCATCATACAAAATTTTCAAATCAAGTTTTTTTGAATTTGAAATTTTATGTCGGGATTTAAAATTACGAGATGAAATCACTAAACGGAGGGCTTAAATGTAATTTGAAATATATTAGTAGAGGGAACAGCCTGGCAAAAGTAAGGCATTATTTGTTGTTTCCAACGGTTTCGCTGGATTAGAAAATTTTAAAATATGCACCCTATGCCCTCCACTCAGACAGTCGCCCATAATTTTCTACTTTTTTTTTTTCTTTTTTTTCACTTTTACTATGGTCGAAATTATACGTCGTGTTTATTAAAAAAAAAAAAAAAAAAAATTCTTTGCAAAAATTATCTATTTTGCGTTACTCTATGACGTATGTTGAAAACTAGACTCGTTCAAATCTTTTCAATCTCTCTTCGATTTTAGTAGGATTAGTTGATTTTTTATTTATTTAAGAGTTATCTAACGATTATCATAATTGATAAAATTTGATAGAATTAAATTTTCATAAGTTAATTTCCTACAACCAATCAAGAAAAGCAATATACTCATAATGTTCATCATAAATTCATAATCATGTAATGTGTCGCTCTTATTATGAAGAGACTTCTGAAAATTAGGAGTATTAAATTTGTATATGAAATATAATCTATAATTGATTTTGTTAAATAATCAAGTTTGTATACTTTTTGTAGTACAGATAGTGTGTTTTATTTAATTATACAAGATTCTATTAAAAAGGATTTTAACACTTTTTGTAATACAAATAGTGTGTTTTAATTGTACAAGATTCTATTAAAAAGGATTTTGTTCTATGTAGTTGACCATAAAAGTTTCAAAAATATCTATATTTTTCTAAAGATCTATAATTGAATATACAAAATAAACATTATGAACACCTCATAGTCTAGTACCTACAACTAACGAATATATTTTTATCTAATGCTGGGTAATAATATATATATTTTTTTTGAAAAATTAAGGACTAGAATATTATTTTTAAAATATGGATTATAATATTGCTTAGATTATAATTTATTTTTAAAAATAAAATAAAGATGTATTTTGAATTTTAAAATGTGAATTTGATAAACTTTTAAGACACAATTTTTTGTCACTCTCAAAATTTCTACCCCTCCGGCTTAAATAAATAGTCACTTTAGCTCATAAATAATTGTCCATCTTAAGAATTTAAGACTCAAATTTACATTTGTTTTCAACTATAATTTTGATATTAAAGAGTATGAATAATATTTAAGAGGAACTAATCAAATCTGCTTTCATAAAATAGGGATAATTTAGTAAATTATATCTTGTATATTTATTATAATTGGTGTAAAAAAAGCTAACATTGCAATTAAAATAGAATGGAAGGAGTGAAGACATTGATTTTATTTTATTTTTGGATAAATTCATATTGAATTTTGGAATAAATCATAAATTTATAATATGTCGATCAAGTCAATTTTTTTGTTTAACTTGCAATAATATGAATTAAATGAAGTTTAATTACATTTGGGTCAGACTATTAAATTGACAAGACAAGTCCAATACTCTTCAAAATCAAAGTCCGCGAGAATTACTTGAAGACCAAATACTTCAAAGGGAAAATTGTATATAATAACAAATTATTAATTCAAATTAAATGCTATAAATATAGTTTGATTTAATTGTACCCCATAGCAAACTATTGCTATATAACCTCTCTCCTGGTGAATCTCGCTCGCCACTCTCGTTCTCTCCCTCGCCTCTCTCGTTTTTATACAAACGCAAGTGTATAAAGTGCGTTTGTGTTTGTATAAAGTGAGAGAAAATTGTATATATGCATATATTTTCGTTCCCCTCTCTCCCCTCTCCCAGATCTCGCTCGCCACTCTCCCAGATCTCGCTCTCTCACTCGTTTCTCTCACTTTATACGAAAACCGCAAATTGTATAAAATGCACTTGTGTTTGTATAAAGCGAGAGAAAATTGTATATATACATGTATTTTCGTTCCCCTCTCTCCCCTCTCCTAGATCTCACTCGCCACTCTCCCAGATCTCTCTCTCTCACTTCCCTCTCTCACTTTATACAAAAAACGCAAATATATAAAATGCGTGAAAATTGTATATATACATATATTTTCGTTCTCCTCTCTCCCCTCTCCCAGATCTCACTCTCCACTCTCCCAGATCTCACTCGCTCACTCACCTCTCTCACTTTATACAATTGATCTTTTTGTATATGTATACCAAAACAGATTATACAACTGCTTTCTTTTGTATATGTATAGCGAAATATACATATTTATGTTTGCTATGGAGCGCAATTATGCAAAGTTTGTTATAACATACAAATATGAATTTTGTGTTTGCTATATGTGAAAGTTGCTCTACTTCAAACCTTAACTCATGCTTATGTAAAGGAATCTTTATAAGGGCAGAAAAAAAAAATACAAAGAGAAACTCTGCACTTGAGTTGTGTTATGCAAGTCTCATGTATACAAAGAAGTCTTCATTTTCGAGTGGCGAGCTCCAAGTTTTCATATTGTGATCAAAGTTCGATTTTGCATTCGTGGTGAAATTTCAACAAGTATTCCATCGATTCAAGAACAAAACAAATCTCTGGAATTGACAACCATAAAAAGAAAAGTAAGAGAATTACATCTTTTTATAAAAGATTTTATAAAAATTCTAACCCTCATAAGTTGTTGAGATCAAATAGTACTATTTTAATGCATAGAAGGATATGTGGATTATCTTGATATCTGATTATGAAAATTTATGTTCACTCACCTTTATGAATTTAAAAGTTGGATTATGATGGCATTTTGTGATACTAATTATTTAAACTGTGGATTGAACTAATATGAAGTTTTTGTGAAATTGAAAAATTGAAATGGGTTGATTGACTTATATAAATTGTGTATAGCATGAATATGTATGTCTTATTCTGGGATCGATATTGCATGACTACGCGCGCGTACACTCACATATACATAGAGAGAGAAAGCATGTGTATACACAAAATAAGTCAATATAATCTATTAAATTGTGAGTCCTGATTATTCGATAAAGAAAGCAAGTGTATACACAACATATACATAATATTCATATCATTATTTTTATCTATTAATTGTTGAAATATGTGAAAGTGAAGGATTACATGTTGATAAACTACTTTATTTCTTCTTTGATGTTGGTTGGTTTCGAATATCGTATTTGTAGCTACTAGTTTGTGTCTTTCATAGATGTAATTTTAATAATGGTAACTAACTTTAATAAAGCAGTATAAGGATGACTCTCGTCAGTACTTCATTTGAGGGTCAATCGATGATATTGCTTAGTACATGTGCTTTTTGGCACTCATTCTTATTTTCTGCTCCTCTATATATTGTGCAGATTTTAAGCCTGGTACTAATGGCAGGTGATCCTCATTTCAACTGCAACTCACTGAAGTTTTTGAGGTAGCAACTTGTTATTCCACAACATTCAAACTTATCTCTTATTGCATCTTCTTAATCTTTATATTTCACACAATGTAGCACTTTAAATCATGTTCTTGTGGTCTTAGAAGTTTGGATTCATGTCACCAAATCTTGGAATTATGATTATTATTTTTCCATTCTTATCTTTGACTTTATGGAGAAAAATAATTTGCTTAAGACTTGTTTCACTTTCTAAATTTCTTTATTTTTCGCATTTGTGAATATTCGACGGGATTAGCTTAAGTGTCATCATGGTTCTTGATTTTTGGGTTATTACCCCTGTAAGTTATGAATTTTTTAAGGTATAATATTTTGAAATTGAACTCTTATCTTGTAAGGTAAAACTTCTATTTTGCAATTTATTTATTTTTATATTAAAATTATTTTTGACTATTTTTTAATTACTTAAAATGTTAAATAACAAAGACCAATTTAAGAGGAGCATCATTGGTTATGGAAATCACACGGCTTACTTACATTCTTCAAGACACCAATTAACGCTGCACAATGCTCTTTTTCTTTACTTAGATAATATTTTATCTTCTCACCTCATCAATAATTCAGTTCTTCATGATGCATATATTTATCCACTCAACTCATCTTTACCACTTAATTTCAACATGTTTATTTGATCCTCCTAATTTTGCCTATCAGTCCATTATTTATGCGCGTGAGTTCAATAGTATAAACTCTTTATAAGTCTAAAAAATGTGTGAAGTCAATATAAAGTAAAAAAACGAAAAGTTCTTCCCAAATCAATAAGGGACACTTTCTTTTCGAATGCTACAAGTTTTCTAACATATTTCACATTTTATCTTTAGATATTTGAAAGTAATAAGTGAAAACAATCAAGTTGAATCAATTTTAAAAGGTCCAATAAACTTTCAAATTTCGTCATGTTTGCATCAATTTTTCCAAGTTCACGAAGGAGATGGACTTAATTAAAATAGATGTCGTAAAAACATATGAAAAAGAGCTTGGAAGTAATTAAACAAAGAAGAAGAAGTAAAAGGAGAGAGCACATGTTTTTTTCCTCTACATTTTTTTTATAATCATAATATTTAAGTCAACTTACACGTATCTCAATCAATTTTATAAAATACTTATCATCTCTGACCAACACAGTTACAAAGTACCACATATCATTCACCTTAGTCCTTTGGTTGATTAATTTGCATTGTACTCATTTGGATATGAATCTCACAAAGGATCAACTCAATAGTATAAGAGAACATGATAACTATGTTTGAACATTTAAACACTTCCATTTTCCAATGGAAACACTATCATTTGTGGGACTTATCTCTGCCCACGTACAATAAACTTTAATAACAAATATTAAAAAAAATTAAAAGAAAAATCTAACAATAATGAAGGAAGAAACATTTAGCCAATAATAATTATAATATGTCCCACTTTAGAAGTTAAACATTTTTTCTTCATTAACTTCATACGAATTAAGCTCGCTTTCTCTCTTATCTTTCTCGATCGAAAGCTAAGCGTACCAAATCATCTAAGAAAAATCTAAAATAAAAAAATATTCTTTTTTACGAATTTAGATATTAAATCGACGACGAAAATTGTACCAATTTTTCTTGCAAATCCCAACTATTTTCCAAGTGTTTTTCTCAAAGCTAATTGTCTCTTGTGATCTCCCCTTCATCATCTTCTTCTCTTTATTTACTTCCTCTCAAGACTCTCAGTGCGTTTTGTAATAAGAAAAATAAATAAATTTTGTTTTTCCAATTTTTTTATCCTCTTTAAAATGTAGAATTTCAATTTGTTAATATAATTTAGTTTTGTTGTTAAATATAGTAAGTTGAGTTTTTTCCGGTAATATAGTTTATTCCTTACCATTAGTATATTTAGCATGGAATTATTTTGATGGGACAAAACTTTTTAAAAATTCTAATGGATTGCATTAGCTTGTATTAAAAAAATAAAGAAATAAAGGGTTGGTAATTATTTATTTGCTTAGCCATTTCTTTTTTATATGTGATTGTCCATTATTTTAGCATTTTTTCTCTCTCTCACACACACAACTCTACTTTGATTTATTTTTGGCTATATTATTTTTAAAGCCTATCTCTTGAATTACAAGGATTAGACAACAAAAATGTATGTCACTTTAGAACTACAAAAGGAAGGTATTTTCATTCCCATATATGCCTAAAATTAGATAAAAATTGACAAGATGTGCGCATTTTTCGTTATAATAATTTGATTTGATAATAGTGTCACGATAAAAAAATAGACGCGATGACATTCGTTTATTCCCACCAAGATAAGTCAGCCTCAATCCAATGAAACGAAAGAAATGTGGAAAGAAAACAAAAATGAGATAAGAGCGGAACATTTATTCATTCTAGTATAACCCCAAAACTTGGTTATCACGTGTACAAACCACTGATATAAAAGTGTGGAATTTAAAGATAAGTACAAGTCTCAATGTCTTTGTTTCTCAAATAGAACAAAGCATAAAATAAGGAACAAGAGGGACCGTCGAGATAACAAACAAATACCTCTCAAAAGTCTTTTGACAAGCCTCGAAAGTAGGAGAAGAAAAAGAGCAATCACAGGTACCGAGCTCGCAACTTACACAAATGTAAAAGCAAGGAGTGAGTACCAACCAACACGGTACTCAGCAAGTAACCAATTAAACAAGGCAAAACTAGCTAGAAAATGAGTACTTCTTTCATCCTAACCGAACCTCCTCAAATTACAACCTGCATAGGAATCAACCCAACCTAGAAGTTTCACAATACACAGTTCACAAGACTTAACAATCACAGTTGAACAACCAACAAGTATCAAGTATGTCAATCACAAGTATCAAATACGTCATTCATAAATATCAAGTAGATCTCTCTCAAGTGTTAGATGCACCAAATCACAATAGTCAAACTCTCGCCGGAACCATTTTTCTTTGGCACAATATCACTAGCCAGAACCGTTTCCTTTCGACTTTATATCACATCACTAGTCGAAATCATTTCCCTTTGGCTTTATATCATATCACTTGTCGGAGCCATTTTCCTTCGGCATACTATCACTAGGAAGTATTTTCCTTCGGCTTTATATCACATCACTAGCCAGAACCATTTCCCTTTGACTTTATATCATATAACTTATCCAAACTATTTTCCTTCGGCATATACATCACATGTCTTATCACGATGCACAATAATCAATGCAAATAAGTAGTTTCATATCATAAGGACGAGACAACAACTCAAGCAATTCGAGTCCACATTAATGCCATCAAATTATTCTATCAATCAACCAAATAGGGTCCACAACAAGGTAATTCACAAAGCATTATGATCAACATGTTGCCTTTTCATTAATCCCATTTTTATTCATTAAGATTAATCAAGTGAAACAATGAACTCATCACCTCATTCTCATTTCTCCCCAACACACACAATGAAGGGAAATACAAGTTTCTACAAGTTTTACAAGGTTTAGAAAGTCTTTTGCCTTAATTCAATCAAATAGTCAACTAGACTTGAGTCTTCCCTTTCCAGACAATTTTCAAAGCCACCCAATCTATGTAAATCAAGTAATCACAATAAGATTTAGGAAATAGCAACACCTAACTCATACATTTTGAAAAATGGGTCAAGCAACTCAAAAACTCAATTCCAAAAATGAGGTTTGAGTTCGAAAATCTTTAGTTGAAGATGTTACCCAAGACATTTGAAACTCATTGGTGAAAACCATTTCGAAAAAAGAATTAAAATCAGTTCACAATCACCATTTTAGTTCAAAATCATTAATTTGATTTGCTGAAACCAAAAAAAAAATGATGAAGAAATCCTTCTATGATCATGAATTTCGTTAATATGATTGAGTATTTTTGGGTTTTCATTGTATAGATCCAGAATTTATGGGTTAAGTCGTAGTTATGAGATTCGACGAAGAATCTGATTAAGAGATCTGAGCTGGATTTTCAGATGTTGAAAGTGAAGTTTATTCAATTTGTATCGGGTTTGATGTTGTCGTCACAGATGAGGATAGATCGGGTGGTGATAGATGGGTGAGGGTGGAAACGAAGGTTGGGGCTGGAGGAAGGTTGACGGAGGATGGTGATTGGTGTGGTGGAGAAGGAGGAGAGGGAGAGGTTTTGCGAGAGATTTGAGAGGATTTGTGTCGGAGTTCAAAAAAATGGATAAAATAGAAGATGAAGAGGTCTTTTCAATAACTTGCAATTGATAAGTCGGAAAGAGAAAATATTTGAAATTCAAAAATAAAGTGATGAAGATAATTGGTAATACCATGAAGTGATTTTAGGCGTGAAAAAATAAAAATAAAAATCGTGGGGTGATAGTTTACAGTGATGTATTCGGAAAAGTGAGAAATTGTGGAAAAAAATAATCTTTGTAATTTTTTGGAATGGTAGGGAATAATAAAAAAAATAGGGTAAAAATGACGTGTAGATGCTTGAATGAAGTACCAATTACTTTGATTCAATCATAAATCTTATCAAGTTTATAGTAGAAATTGAAAATAATAATAGTTGTTACGAAAAAAACTTCTCTAATCAAGCAAGTAAGTCAAACAAATCACTAATCAATTTATTGATATAACTAGGAACAAAACACAACGCCGCAAGCTCGACTAAACCTAGTCATCCATACCACAAGTAACAAAGAGGCGGATTCTCAAATAGTACATGACTATTTTAACAAACGAATCAAACATCAAACAAACGAAGATCCCTAATGAATTCAAGTAACATCACTAAATTTAGAAACAAAAAAAAAACATTCGAAATGTATGACTTTGAATCTAATTATTACAACGCATGAAGTTCTATATATTAGGAATCAATATCTGTTTAATCAACATTTTCTGGAGGTGCTTGTGTGGAGGAAGAAGCATTGTTTTTCACCTGCGATAAAGAATTTTTCAAATCAAAATCAACGGATTTCAACCAAAGCTCGAGTTCATTCACCTCCTCTTCATTAAATTCCATAATAGATTCCCACATTTTTTTCATGTCAGTTTCCTCAGTGCCAGATGTCGGATTAGATAGACCCCTTTCTATGATATCAAGCTCGTCAAGCTCATCTTTTAGTTCCCTCCCTTTGTTTCGAGAATTTTCAATAGCAATACGGTTACTTTCACTTGGCTGTGTATTTGGACTAAAAAACCGATCTACAACCGCATCAAGTGTAGGGTGAAAAAAAGAGTAGGGTTTATCGGTCGGAGAAAATAATGTTATCCCCACGTCAACATCATATTTCCCAACCAATTCACTAGCTTTTTTATATAGTGTTGATCGACGCTTTGAAAATGCTGTGTATCGAGCATCTTCATTTTCTATTTTGACCATTGAAATTTTTTGACGTCCTAAAGTCTTTTTTTCTGCCATGACTCAACTTTGAGGGAAAATGATTTTTTAAAAAAAGTTTATTGATAAAACGCTCAAGAAAATGTGGTGCTTATAAAAATGAAATAAGATGATTATTTATACAAAAAATTCTTCATAGTTATGATAAATTTCTAGCCAAATAGTACAATAAAAAGTAGATTTCTTGCAAAATGCAAAAATTATAGTAACAAAATAAATTTATATGGTAAGAAAATCAAGTTTTTAGTCAAATAAATAAATATTTCAATATGGTTAATAAATTTTGGTAAGCTAATGAGAATATATTTTTTGAAATAAAAGAGTAAAGCTCATTTTCCCCCTTAAGATTTTGAATTTGAGAAACGATACCTCTTCACTTTTGAATAAGATGATAAATGAGAAAAGTACACTAAATAGCATAAAAAGTTAAATATTACACTCACATACCCCATTTCTTAATAATTTTAAATATACACAGTCGGCACAAAAAATTTACACCGCATAGCCTCCCGCATAAGGTTACATATATACGTATATTAATATAATATTCAATTTAATCCATTAAGTTGTCCGCTTGATTTCCTTGTATGATTTCTTATTTTTAATTTATTTGTGCTCCAAATTTCTTCATCTTCACACCAATTTAATCCTACAAATAAAATGTATAACATAAGAATAATTCATAAAATTTTATGCTAAAAAACGACAATGAAAAAACTAAATATGAGGTAAATAATGATCAAAGACTTAATTATTTTGATTTCTTTCTTCCTAACAATTAAGAATATTTTCTTTTTCTCTTTCTTTTTTCCGGTTAACTAATTTTTTTGTTTTTATTTTTCTCTTTGTTAGTTCCTTTTTTGTTTTGTTTTGTTTTATCTTAATTTTTTTTAAATATTTCTTCATTAGATTATATTTTAAATATTTCTTCGTTAGATTATATTTTAAATATTTTTTTCGTTAGATATACTCTTATAGTATCATTGACTAATAAGTAATGTATGAACGGTAAATTTTAATGATACCACAAAAATATATATACTCTTATTTTATCATTGACAAATGAAAAATTTCTTAACACGAAGATAAAATTGTATTTGCGACTACAACCCCATTAAATTCAAATACAACTACTGAACGAAATCACCTTTGCACAGCGAATAAGCAATCAATTAGCAATATCCAGTAGTAAATTCAACTCATATTCACATAATCACACCCCAAGAATTGGGGTTTCAGCTAGACATAGTAAAGAGATAGAAATCGATACCGAAAAGTGTTTCCATCAAGTGGGTATGATTGATATCGTCTTTAAACACGTCTAAGATGAAGAGTCTTCAATATACACTTCCGATTGCTTAGAAATGGAAATCTTCAAAGCTAAGGAACAATGTCTCCAAAACTCTAAGTTCTAAAAACTGAAAATAATATGATTCCCTACAAAATCTGATACTAAGCTAAAAATTTAAACAAGTATTTATAGTTTGTCAAAAGTGTGCTGCGAAGGACCAATTCGACGCAGTTAGTCGGGATCGTCGATCCCCTCGGTGATCCGCCCTTTGGTCTGGTTCATCGCCTTTCTGTATTGGCCTTCAGCAAATTCAGGTTCTGTAACATTGGACGATGGAATACTGTATCGCAGAATCGTTCGGTGACTCACCGACTCGATTTTCTCCTTCAGAGCTTGGCACACTAGAACTTTAGGCGAAACCCTAGCCATTCAGCGAATCACCTAATGGTTTAGGCGATCCTCATGCCGTCTTTTCTTTCTCTTTTCCGCTGCCTTGTTCCTTTTTTGCCCAATAGTGTCCATGCTTTGCCTCTTACTCCAAATACCTGAAACTCAAGGTTTTTCATCAGTTATTGAGACAAAATATGCATTTGAGGACACTAAATCTATCAAAATAAAGCCCTAAAAGAGTCCAATTCGTGGATTCATCAACACCCCCAACTTAAAATTTTGTTTGTCCTCAAGTAAAACTCAAGTTCAGCAGTTCAAAAAGGATGTCTCAAACAACGTTATACAAGACTTAATCATGAATGCACACAAAAAGACTCAACTTACTCGTGTAAGAATCAATTGTGCACTCAAAGATTCAAGTTGTGACTCACCATTATCAAAGAATCTCAAGCTCACAATACTTGCTTCAAATGCAAGTCCAAGCTCAACAAAGGAAATCAAATGCCCTCACACAAAGAATGATTCCATATTCACACAATGGTTCAATCATTTAAAGTTCCGAAATCAATATCAACACTCACACTCACAAAGATAAACACAATGCATGAATTCACCCATAGGTTTGCCCTTATTTTCCAATCGACTTTTGCTTCAGCTCATTCAAGATCAAAAAGGTCTTTTCAAGGCTTGTAATGGGGCTGAGTGTAAATGTATGGTCATTTAGGCTTATAGGCTGAAATCCTCATGAAATGTGATGTGAACAACACCTTCTTTCCCTTTCTTCATCATTTTCATTCAAGCTCAAGAGTCACCTCTTATTCATCTTCCGTGGATATTTGGAAACCCCATTTTCTTTGTATTTTCACAACTTTATTCCACAACTTTTTCTTTTTTTTTTCTTGTTCAATCTTTTTTTTTTAATATATGGAGGGGTTCCATTTTTCTCAAAACATGGGCAAAAGGGACTTCTTTGCATTTTCTTGATTCACCTTCTCTTTTCACCACACCCCTAACTTATGCTTTTTGGCTTAAGTTGGCTATTCAAACAGATCACAAATCATGAGGATTATGGGTAATGGATCAAGAAAGGTTAAGCTTTCATCAAGTTTCTTCCAAGAAAAGGGTAAGGCTCAAGGGGTGCTCAAAAGAGGTTCACACACTCACAAGGTAAGCCACAAAAGAGGTATATTCAAATTGGTTCACACTCTTTAAAGTTGTCTAAGATCATCTCAAGAAATTTGCATCACTTAGTCAATCGGACCAACGGGGCAAATTCTTGGTGTCATCACGCATGGTTCACATTAAGCTCATCACACAAGACATTGACACCAATGTCAAACAAGACTCCACACTTTCGCTAGTGTGCAATGTTCATTACGACAGACTCAATTCGATACTTGGCTAGTCACAACGAAATGCAAAGAGTTCACATATTGTCTATGCAACTTCAATTGGCCTCGTCATAGCCACACATTCATGTTTGTTCGATTATAAGAATTATTCAAGTCATCGATATTGATCAAACCAATACTCAAATTTGCACCAGAACAGCCACATTCAACACAAACAAGAGGTGGCAAAATCTTTTGGAAGGGTGAAACATCATGTACAATTAAAAACATGGAGCCACAAGCTCAAACCTTCCACACAAAGTAGTGTATAACACAAATTTAGCTCAAAGCCCAAATGTATAAACAAAACAAGAATTTTGAATGTCACACAAAAGGTGGGCCTCACCCCACCACAAATAAAAGCATTTGTCTTAAATGCAAACAAAAATATAATATACATAAGTCAATATGAAAAAAAGACAGAGAGGGAGGTAAATAGGGGATCCTATCTACGCAGTCGCTCCATATGTCTGGGCATCAGTGCCCGGAGTTCCTTCAAAAGGAACAATAACATCAGACTCATCAGGAGTTGCTACAGGTGTATCCGCCAAAAATTATCATAGCTGCATAGATTCCCCAGGCCCATGAAGGAATAGAGGGGTCTCGTGGAGTGGATTAGTCTTCCTGTTAGAACTGGCCTCTTGCCTTTGCCTTTGTTTCCAGATGGAGGCTCTTGCTTTCCCTTCTTGGGAGGATTCAACCTTCCTTCATTTAATTTGAAATTATGTGCTTATCAGTCGGGGTGGCATGATTCTCCCAGCAACTTTAGGTCTAGCCATGTCTGCAAAGCCTCGAGACAAAGTTAGAAAATATTTGACAAAAACACAGAAAATTAGTTGCAGGCAAACTTGCCAAACTTTTCAAGGAATCGCCGACATCATTTGGCGCGTGAGGGTTTTCTCGTCGAAAGGTACAATTCCGAAAGGATGCAGGGGTGTTGACAAAGGGCGATCAAGAACATGTTTGGCAAGTCACCGAGTGCCTTCAGCGATCTTAGGCTTCTCGCCAAAAGTTACAGAGCCAAACAACACATAAAGCATGAAATTAAAGGCGAGATGAGGACATTAGGCGAACCGCCGAGTGGTTCGATGAGCTCGACCCAGCTCACCAAACGACCCAATGTGCCTATTTTTAACCCAACTTCTCGAAATCAACCCCGCAACCCTCGGAAACACAATTAAAGCATGCACAGTACAAATGCAGACAAGACCCATAACATACAAGCACTACCCACATAATTTTGCTATGTATAACTAATACACTCTTTAATACACAATAGAGTGCATTAGTTATACATAGCATGAAAAAATGCACCAAACAAAGGACTACTAATAAATATAATTAATGCATGTATTATTTTTGCTAATACACTCTACCAAACGACCTGTGAATGTATTGAGCATGCATGATATAGATACTACGCTGAACATATATAAGCTGAAATAAGGCATAACTGAACAATACTCTAAATATTGAACGTAACTGAAATAGTTAAACTGAATGCAATGAACAAGTAGTAACCATGAAAATAACATGCTGAACTGAATACTGAAGTATAACTGAAAACCTGGTCAATGCACTAATAGTCTGATTGTGGGAGCTACTATTAACCAACATAAAACCATGTGAGCTTAATATAGAGTCCGATGTACACGCCCTATCGAGAGGACCCAATATACCTTGTCAGGGGTATAAAGGCATAACTGGCGTGATCACTAAATCTGATACCCAACAGAGAGGACTTATAAACCTATGGGGGCACGTAGTTCTAAGACTATGAAAGTATGCCAAACTCTAGTCTAGCTCAGTGTTAAGTCTACTCCCAACTGAATATGTATACGACACATTATGACTGAAATGATGAAAACTGAATAACTCAAAATACTGACATGCAAATCTGAGAATGCAACATTTATATATTGATAATATAACATTCGAAATTTGGAACATGATTAACTGTTTAACCGACTTAGCAAGTGCATTTCATGAACTAAAAGAAACTACGCAACTAGGGTTTTGAGTTTCATACAAGGAATTTAACAACGATTCCAAGAAAACATGATAATTCGATTAAGAATACTATAACAGCTAAATCACATTCAATATATAAGGTTTTAGAAACCTTAGGTCTAAACAAGATATAGGGAATCGAGAATCTGACTGAATTTTAGGTACCTAGTGGATGAAAGGAACCCACTAGTGAAATCTGATATACCTAGTGATGAAATTCATGAAGAAATCCTTTGGATTTCAGGGCTGAACCAAAGAAAATCTCTCACTAGTTCCTGAGGGGTTGGTCAACTCTTTCTCCTCTTTTGCTCTAAGATAAACGATTTGGGGTAAATTCTGACTAATTTAATAGGCTAAAACTGAGTAAAATGACGTAGTTTAGGTGTTAAATGACGTAGTTTAAATGCCCAACGCATAGGGAAAAGGAACAAAATGACCCTGACTTAAATCTGATGAGTGCCACCTACTACATGACTGACGGGCCATCGATTGACCTACCAACCGTCGATAGGAGTCGTCGGTCAAGCTCTTCCCTATAGGGCTTTACTAAAATGAGCATAACTTCTTACTCGGAGATGAGAATTTAGCAAACCTGGTGGCGTTGGAAAGATGATTCAATTATATTTCATTTGATAGGTCATGGGCCACCTAATTCATTATGTGCTAACAGATATAACTGTTTGAAGTTGACCCAACAACAATTTTCCTCTAATTGGCTGCTGACCCTTACCTACGGTCCGTAGGTCCAACCACGGATCGTACTTGTCAACCTCAGAGACCATAAAACTCTAGACCCCAATGATGGAACCATCCTAGGTCCATGATTCAATCAATGAATCGTGGTTCACGACCGTAAGTGTCATTTTTAAATTCTAAAAATTCCCCTAAGTCTGGGACTGAACCACGGGACCCCACATACGGTCTGTGGTTCTACCTACGGTCCGTGGGTGGTTTCCGTTGGTTCTGACACCAGATTCTGGAAAGATGCATTTTCTATTTTCTCGAGTCTGAAGTGTTATAGGTACTTCCACTGCACCTTCACTGAAACAATCTCATTGGTCCTAAGCTTTCGAACTTGCCTATCCGAAATGGTTGTATGTTCTTTCTCAAAAGATATGTCTGTATCAAACACAATCGAATCAAATGAAAGCACATGAGACTCATATGACACGTACTTTTGAAGTATGAAGACATAAAACATAGGATGCATAAGTGACAAGCTAGGTGGCAAGGCCAAGTTATATGCCATCTCTCTCACTCAGTTGAAAATATCTAAAGGTCAAATGAATTTAGGGTTAATCTTGTCCTTCTTTTCGAACCTCATGACATCCTTCATGGGTGACACTCAGAAGCCAAACATATCGCCCTCCATAACTTTTAAGGCCTGGACTCGCTAATCTGCATAGCTCTTTTGTCGACTCAAGACTGTCAACATTATACCCTGAATCATACGGACATGCTCCATGGCATCTTTAAGCAAATATGTATCTAAAGAGTCCATCTCAGTTGATCAAACCATCAAATTGGATATCCATATTGTTTGCCATACAATGCCACAAATGGGACCATCTGAATACTAGAATAGTAACAGATTTTGTAAACAAACTTGACTAAAGGCAAATATTGTTCCCACCTAGCACCAAATGAATCAAACAAGCTCAAAGCATGTCCTCCAACACCTGAATCGTCCTCTTGGACTAACCATATGTTCGAGGATGGAAAGTTGTACTCGTATCTAACTGAGTACCCAAACCATGATGTAACGTCTTCCAGAAATGGGAAGTGAACAAAGAACTTCAATCAAAGACAATAGAAACAGGGACTCCATATAGTCACACAATCTGACTAATATAAAGTTGAGCCAACTTATATGTCGTATACTTCACTCGAACTGGGATGAAATAAGGGGACTTGGTCAACCTATCCACAACAATGCAAATAGAATCATAACCACCCACGGTGGTAGGTAGACCCATAACAAAGTCCATAGTAATTCGCTCCCACTTCCGAGTAGGAATATGTATCCTCTGATATATACCTACGGACCACTGGTGCTCACACTTGAATTTTGGAAAGTCAAGCACCTGGAAACAAAATTGGCAATATCTCTCTTCATACCACACCACCAGTATTGCTAACTCTAATCATGATACATCTTCGCCGCTCCCGGATGGTTGAAATATCAAGAAAAATGGGTCTTCTTTAGAATCAATCTAATCAACTCGCTCACCATGGGCACACAGATCCTGTCCCCAATCCTCAAGACACCCTCAGAATCAAGGAAAACCTCTTTGGCTTCCCCTCTCATCACCTTGTCTCGAATGAGACACAACTTCTCGTCATCAAACTGACAATCATGGATCTGCTCAACTAAGAAAGAACAAGCCTCTATGAAAGCAATCAAGCCACCGGTCTTGTAACACCCCTCAAAATGAAATAGGATAATTAGAGCTTCACATGCGTGTTAGTAGTTGATAAACTTGTATAGATGTTTGAAAATGAGTTTATAGATCAGTTTAGTTGAGTTTGAAGTCAAACGTCAAAGAGACGTTCAAGACGTTTGGAAACTAGCCGTTTGCATGCTAGTGTGTTCTAGTGTGTCTTGCATGTTTTTATGTGTCGTATGAAGTCTAAAATCAGTGGTGGTGACCCTACTATCCTAATAGGCAAGTTTAGGGTCCCAACGTCCAGGTACGACTCCCCAAGGACCACCTTAAGGGTCCTTGGAGAGGACCCAAACATTAGCATAAAAGGCCGCCTAGGAAGTGTGTTTGGCAGTCTTGTTTGACGCCTAGGGTGAAGCCTCGTCAGGCCTTTGACGCCTCGTCAAAACAGGGCGTAGCTCCACACTTAGTTGTGGGAGCTTAGCCCCAAATGTTGAGCCTCTGTCCCAATCAACGACCTATTAGGACGGTCCGTCAGTGGTGGCCATCGTTTGGTGCCTTGTTTCACTTCCAAGTTTCGGCCAAGTGAGGGGTGAAGTCACCCCACGTTCTAATTAGACCCTAGACGACTATTTTACCTATTTTGGGTATTTTAAATTAGTTAAAACTCTTTAACCTAGAATTAGACCTCATTATTCCAATTGAACCTTCCCTCCAAAATAAATTCTCTCTAGAACTCCATGGAAGACATCGATGAAGCTTCAAGCTATGGGATAGGTTCCTACTGATTTTTCCTTCAAATTCCTAAGGAAATTAATCACAAAGGTATGGGGATTTTATCTTTGATTCTCCTTTCAATCAAAAAGCCAAGTCAAAGTGATTTCAATGTTTTTCATAAACACTAAAAACCCTAATTTCAATTCTAAGCTTGGGTTCTTGCATGAAAGTATTACAAATGATGATTTATGTTAATATTTATGGTTTTAAGATCAAAAACTCCATGAACCCTTGCATATCTTGAAATCCTAAATTTTGGGTCTAAAGTGGGTCTATAGATTATGAGCTAATAATGTGATATTAATGAGTAGATTGTTATGGGATATTGATTTATGTATTGTTCTATATTGAATTATGAGGAATTGATGGTCAATTGTGTTATATTGGAAGTTGGCCTTGAATGGGCAATTGTGACCTAAGGTTTATGATGATGATGAAGTTGTGAATAGATTATTGATTCTAGTATTATATATATGTTAGAATTCTGAGGTTTGATCCCTTTGAAAGTGGGGAGGTGTTTACTTTATAAGCATGTTGTGATCATGGTCTTGTAGGCAAAGTTGGATGATTGTTGTTTTGAGTAAAGTTGATTATGTGAAGGTAATGTGATATGATGTGAATTTGTGTATGGTCTAAGAGTATGAAATGTGACCTTGTGTAGAGACTTTATGTGTTATGCTTGGTTGTTGTCTTCTTTTAATGACTTATAATGAAGGTGTGGTTAGGATAGACTATGTTTACCTACTCTCACACCTAGTGAAGAATGAATGGAAGAATGTGAGAATGAATTAAAAGAACGGAAGAATGTGAGAATGAATGAAAAGAATGGGAGTTAATGCTAATGAATGAAAGTTGGGTCTATTGTAAGGATAGTCTCATAATGTACTTCTTTAAATGAATGGGGTTCCTAGATGAAAAGTTTTCTCATCTTTGAATCCAAGAGCTTTCTAAATGAATGAATGTTGGGCTAGGATGGGTACTCCTTCGTGAGTTAAGATGAGAGTACTTTGTAGCAATCCTTATCCCTAAATGAATGAATGAAATGAATGTCCAAACTCCGTGGGGGAGTAATGTCTAGCACCGAGAGGATATGAAGATGGGTGGATACTCCTTCGTTAGTTGAGATGTGAGTATTTAGTAGCAACCCTTAAGATGGGTGCTCCTTCGTGAGTTGAGATGAGAGTACTTAGAAGCAATCCTTATATCCCTTAACTATGTGCCCACATAGGACTAGCTAGTGGTCTCTACCACGTAAAGGCTAAAAGAATGACCCTACCTTAGGCAAGTGGGGATCCCTCATCCGGTAAGGGTTACTATCGGGATTCCATGTCAAGCTCCATGGTCTATGTCGATTAAGGATCTTTCCCCACAATAATGAATGAATGAACTAGGGTCTCTTAAGGGTGTACTACTTAGGATAGGTGGTGGAATGGGACATAATCTAGACATTGCACAAGTAGACATTTAAGGGAGATCTTGGTGTGTCTTAGTAATGATAATGAATGAATGAGTTTTATTGGGCTAATTAATGAAAGTGTTGGTCTTTGAGCATGCTAATGTGAAAGTGAGTCATAATGAATTGAATGTAAGTGATTATGTGGAATTGAATGTATGTGATGATCTTATATCATTAATGAATGAAGTTGTCTAAATGCATTAAGTTGAATGAGCGATTTATGTTGAGATGTGAATGGAGCTTGTCTTGTGTAGCCTTAAGGATCACTTGAGTGTGGTATGGAGAGGTAGTATGGGCTGCCTCACCATGTCTTACTTAGGTGAGTCTTGGGATTACATTTGATGAGTGTTCTAGTTTTATGAAGTGACTTGTTGGCTTATGTGCTTATATGTCTTATGTGATTAATTGGTGAAGGTTAAGGTATGCATGGTAAGTGCACTTTGTGTGACCTTAAGGTGGTGCCTTAGTGTGGGTGATGGTATGGGACGTTGCCCATACATTGCACAAATGTATTGCTTAAGGGTTACTTAAGGTGGAGGTCCAAGGCAAAAAGGAAAAGGTAAATAGGTTATATATGTTTATGATGTATTGTGAAGCATATGACTTTGTATTGTTGGTTGTGACTTGTAAGGTGCCTATTATGTTGATGTTCATGAGATTTTATCAAAATGGCATGAAAGCATAACTTCCAAACAAATGTCCTTTTTAGCATGTTTTGCATATCCTCATACTTAGTACGTGTGTTGTACTAGCCCCTTTCTTCCACTTTACTACAAGTGTAGGTTGTGGTAACTAGGAGGAGATTGTGCTTTGGAATTGCTTGGAGTGCTTCACTCTTCCAAGTCTTTGGTATGTCCTCAAGATTCGAGGATTATGTTTAGAAGTTTCTTAGCTATTGTAATAGACACTTAAGTTTCATTTCATTTGTAAAGGGCCGTGTCCATTAGTACGTTTTAAGTTCTTGTCTAAGATTGGCTAAAGAGACTTAGTAGTTCCGCTTGCGTATTGATGTTTTCAAATGTTGATGACTCTTGAAGTCTTATGGTTTTATTGAATAAAAGTTTTAAATTTTTAGTGATTTTTATGATCTATGCGATGAATGAATGTTAAGGCTTATATAAGACTTCCGAGAGGTCGAATACACATGTAACGGCTAGGGGGTGCTCTCATGTCATTACAGGTCTCCTTAGAAATCTACAACCGGACAAGACTATTGGCTAACTTCTAAACATTCGTAACCGAGCGACAGACTCCTCATGCTAGAAATCTTCTAATTCAAAGCATCGACCACCACATTGGCCTTTCCTGGATGGTATAAAATGGTGATATCATAGTTCTTCAGTAGCTCAAGTCATCTGCGCTGCCTCAAGTTCAGATTCCTCTGAATGAAGATGTACTGAATACTCTGATGATCAGTGAAGACCTCACAATGCACCCGATGCAGATAATGTCACCATAGCTTAAGCACAAACACTACAATTTTCAACTCTAAATCATAGGTAGTTCTTCTCATGGGTCTTCAACTGTCTAGAAACATTGGTGATCACCTTACCTTTCTACATCAGAATACCGCCTAACGCGACTGTAGAAGCATCACAATAAACGGTTAAATCCACACCATTCTTGGGTAAGGTTAAAACAGGAGCTGAAGTCAATAAGGTCTTTAGCTCTGGTATAATTTAAGATGTTACTTGTGTCTTATCTCTATTATATAATCCTTTTAAATTATCGTCATTTCAAATAAAAATTGTGTCTTGTTGGGTTCGAAAGAATTAGGGCGACATACGAAAGCTTACAATTGCAAATCATATGGCGACAAATTAGACAACACATAAAACTATACTAAAAGAAATGTATATTATTATATGATATGACCAATTGACCTACATGTTTAAAAAACATAAAAACTGTAGAGAGAAAATCTCTCTATAAACAAAACTCTCTAAAAGATTATATTATGGATGCTATTATGTTTTTGGTATGAGAAAAGGGGTCTTCAATTTATAGAGTTCCAAAGGTTTCTTCAGGAAAAGTAAAACCAATTATGGAAATGCTTTAACTTACCTTTCATGGTAGGAAAAAGGGTCTGATGGACCCTTATACTTGACTCGGATTGTAAATTGGACCATTCTACTCCACAAAGTTTAAACTGGACACTTCCACTCAAACAAAATACAAATTTTAATCCCCTTTGACCATTGATTGGCCTTAGGTGTCATTAATTTAGCTGAGTTGGAAAAATACGTGTTACACACGCGAAATAAGAGCGTGGATTGATTAATAGGTTACTAAAACTAAATAAAAAGTAAAAAAAAAAAAAAGCAACCTACCTTGAAAAAAGGCAAAAAAAAAAAAGATAAAGAAAATCTCTGTCTTCTTCAAACCCACTCACCAGAAAATAGCACATCTCCCACCTGATATATCACTATCCTCTCTATTTTCGATTACTTTTTTCTTGCAATCTCACTTTCCCTCACTTTTAAAATGAAACCGCACGTTCATCAAAATTCCAACTACAAAAATAATTGGAAATGAAAGAAAAAATTCGTGTCCAAATTGAAAGCTCAGATCGGAATTGAAGAAGGATTTTTGCTACTACTAATTGTTTCTTTTTATCTCTTTAGAAGTAAAACTTTTTTAAAAAACAAAAAACAAATTTTCACCTTTCTTTTAAATTGTAGATACAACTTTGAAATTTTCATATTTCTTGATCTTTCTTCTTTCTAGTTTGGATTTTTCTTTCAATTTAAAGCTTTTTGGTGTCAAGTTTAGTATTAAGAGTAGTAGGGTTTAAGTACTTTCTTCTATTGATACTAATATCAGTTTTGATAAAATTGTAAGCTCAAATGGGGCTGTCAATAGACTTTCTTTTGGGTTAGGGTTAGTGAGAACAAAGTGAAAATCATTTTCATAAAAAGTAATTATTTGTTTAATAAAATAAATATATAAAAATAGCATTGTGACCATTAAATTAATCAGATGGATATGATGTGGCTTATTTTTGACGTGGATATGATGCGTCATCCATGTCAGATCGAGCGAGGAACATTGGCTGATATAAGAGTTTAAAATTTCTATTTTGTTTGAGTTGAGGTGTCTAGTTGAAACTTTGGAGAGTTGAAGGGTCCAATTTACAATCTGGTCAATTATAAGGGTCCACTAAATCCTTTTGACTTCATGGTAAGAAAATTAAGGCAAAATTCTAACACGCCTTAATTTGTCGTTCGACGTAATTTTTCCATTATTAAGTTGGATTTACTACTAATTACTTGAATTAACAACTCTGTTATTTCTTTTTAGAGGAACTTTCGCATATAGCCACTAAAAAATAGTCTAATTACTCTCCATAGCTATAGTTTGATAATGACAATTCGTAACTACATGTTATAGGGAGGAGATAGGCGAGCGAGAGAGAGAGGAGAGAGGCGAGCGAGAGAGGGAAAAGAGTGGGAGAGAGGTGAATTGTATATGTATGTCGGTTAGATAATTGTATAATATACATATGCATTTGTATATATGACAAGCGAGATTGGGAGAAGGAAGAGAGAGGCGAGCGAGATTGGGAGAGGGAGGAGAGAGGTGAGTGAGAGAGGACAATAATTTGTATAATTCGCATGTTGTTTGTATAATTCGCAGGTACGTTTGTATAATTCACGTGTTTTTGTATAATTTAGTGACATAAAGTCTGGAATTATACAAATATAATAAAACTCGAAATAAAAAATTGATACAAACATAAATATATGAACTTTAAACAATTATACAAAATATATTATATAAATTACATTATATATAAATCATATTATACAAAATCCAAAAACTACACGTTTATACAAACTTTAAAATGTTATACACAAAAAGATTGAAAATATATGATGACAAAATTGAAAAATCAAAGGAAATCGTCGTCATATACAAATACAAACAATTGTATACAAATACAAATCAAACAAAGAATTGTTAGCTGCGAATTATACAAATGTGACGAATTATACATATACAAACGTGACTAATTATACAAACTCAAGTCAGCCCACGTAATTAATGTATAATGTTAGTCGTGAGTGGTAATTATAGCAAACTATAGCTATGGTGAGTAATTAAGTACTATAAGTTTGCTTAACCGCATAATTTTCCGTTCTTTTTATTATATTATTAGAACAGAGGCCAAAATGTCAAATAAAAATAAATAATATAAATGCACAATTCATATGATTGTAATCATTTAACTGTCACACTTTTTTATTCTTAACTTTCAGTTGGCAACCTAATTTATGACTACCTTTTCATTGAAACATATATCAATGGTGAGTCGGCCAAATGTTTATATCCAATGGACAATAGGTGTGTGGAGGCCAACTTAGCATCGAAGTATGTTTTAATACAAATGGAGTGATGGTTTAGGTAGTTAAATGAACAATGTATATTTGAGGTATGAAACTCTTATTCCTAATTGACAATAGGCGTGTGAAGGCCAACTCAGCATCGAAGTGTGTTTTAATACAAATGGAATGATGGTTAGGTAGTTAAATGAAACAATGGATAGTTGAGGTATGAAACTTGCGAAGAAAGTGATAGTATAAGTGTATTTAACAATAACTCACCGAAATGGGGCAGCTATATGATGTTTGCACTATCCATTTCGCTCCATTCTTTTATTCCTGTGAAGTCTGACCTGTTTCATTCCGATATTTGATAAGTTAGGGTTCTATAAGACTAATTTACATATATTTTCTACTGATATATAAATCTATATACAGTCTAAAAAAAGCTTCTTGCAGAAACAACTTCTACTGTAGGTGAGTGTTTTGTTATTACCTTATGTTTTTTTTTTGTTAAGTCTCATGGATTCGAGAATCTTTTATTTGATTTTAGGTCTATCTCATTCCTGTTAGAACCTTCAGTTATCATGGTTCACACCTATACACTTGCACATTTAGAGATCTAAGTAGGACACAACCAAACCATCTCAAACGACCTTTCTCATCATGTAAACTCAACTTGCACCTCCAAATGGATGTGATGAGCTCATTTTTATTTTTGTTTATTCTCGTATGACTACACATCCATCTTGCTATTTGCATTTATGTGACGCTCATCTTGTGCAAGTGTTGAGGCTTATATGTGACAAATTTATGAATGCTTTTCGGAAGAAAGGGGAATCAAGAGAACAACTACAATTTCCATACTAAGTGGCTGGAGAGTGTAAATTTTATGCACTTGTGAAGTTGACTGGGATTAGGTCAGTGTGTAGGTTGATGTGGAGTTTGGAGGAATTATGGCTGGCTGCTCATGGTAGTGTGTTGCTCCAAATGATAATAAATCTCGTAGCTTTTGATGGCTTCACTGATTGAGTTTACATTGTGCAATCCTAAAATTTTGTGAATCACTCAACTACCCTAATTGATCACCTAGCATGCTCATATCATTAGTATTTACTTAAAAGGTTTAATTCCTACGCAAATAGGTGAGAGACCGTAAGAAGCATTCATACTTAAAAGCTTTTTCTCTCTTACATTTCTCCTGGTGAACACAACATTTGACATTTCAGAGCTTCCTTTGTGGAAATAATTTTGTTGAGCCAAGATATTTATCTTGTAATGCTGAGTCATAGTTAGTTACTGATAGAGTTAGTTAGAGTTAGTTACTGATTACTATTAGCTGGATTGATAAGCTGTCAAATTAGTTAGTTAGCTGAATAGATATTTCATAATTGTATATATACACGCTTCTATCATTGAATGCAGTTTAGTTTTGATTCTCAGAAATCACAGCTCACATTGTATCAGTTCTTCAGTTTCTCTTCTTCTTCTCATTGCAAGAAGATCTAAGCTCCCATTAATGGAGATGAATTCTTAGATTTGATAAAGTTCTCTTTACTCCAGTATATATGACTTTTATAGGAAATATTCACGTTAATATGTTTGTCCATTTCTGTTTTCTTGCTTATTTTCTTTCACTAAAGACGTTTGATACTTCAGAGTTTGCCTTGATGAATGTTTTCTCTTTTCTTCAGTCTCTATGACTTTAATACTGGGAGTTTATGGACCAGGTAATTTGCAGCTTGGACCAAATTCCTCAATCCTGATAAAACCTAATCCCTTATTTGTGAAAAATATAAAGGTAAATTGTGTAATTTCTTAGCCTGTTTTTTATATATTCTCTAAGATCGTAGTTTGACAAAAAAAATTGTGTCCTCCTACAAGGTGGAAGATATGGATGGTGCAAACAATAGACCAACGGCGTATGGGTTCTATGAAAATCTGTCTATGGAGTGGGCAACTTGAACTATGGAGTTGTACAGGTCAAATAACTATTATCATGTCAAATTTTCACTTAAGATAGTACTATTAAGAGACAATATGGGTATAAGCTTTCAATTTTTTGGGGTGGGGGAGATATTTTCCTTCTTGTTTAGTTCTGTGAAAAACAGGTCCGCTAACATGATAAATACTAAGTGTTTCAATAAATTAGGGTTATGTATCAAAACTAATATTTGAAAAGATATGTTAGACATGATAAAATTTTAACGTATCATAAATGTGAAACAAATGAAATTGTACATTTATTTTAGAATCAAAATCACTAGATACATTAAAGGATAAAGCAACGAAAATTTAAAAAATCAATAATTTGATCTGCTAAAAGCAAAAAAAAATAAAAATGAAAAAATCCTTCCACACTTTTTTCTTTGCTCTGTATCAATTCTTGTAGCTTTTTTCACTTTCAACAATGACGATGTCCCATGGATCTCGACCCAAATCCCTTAATGGAGCCATCAACAACTCTTGATAAAATTGTGATGTATCATAATGATGAAACAAAGGCATTATACATTAATTTAAGAAACAAAAACAACTTGATACATTAAAAAACTGAACCCGTATGCATCAGAAAAAGAAGAAGAACGAAAAATTGGAAAAAGAAATCATTAATTTGATCTAATGAAACAAAAAAAATGATAAAGAAATTCTTCTAAGCTTAAGATCATGAATTTTGTAAACATAATTGAGTATTTTTCGGTTTCCATGGTGTAGATCCAGGATTTATGGGTTAAGTTGTAGTTATGAGATTCGACGAAGAATCCGATTAAACGATTTGGGCTGGATTTCCATATGTTGAAAGTGAATTTTATTGAGTTTGTATCGGGTTTGGTGCCGTCATCACATATGAGGATGGATCAGGTGGTGATAGATGGGTGAGGGTGGAAACGAAGGTTGAGGCTGGAGGAAGGTTGACAGAGGATAGTGATTGGTGTGGTGGAAGAGGAGGAGAGGGAGAGGTTTTGGGAGAGATCTGAGAGGAATTGTGGCGGAGTTTAAAAAATGGATAAAACAAAAGATGAAGAAGTCTTTTTAATAACTTGCAATCGATAAGTCGGAATGAGAAAATATTTGAAATTCAAAAATAGAGTGATGGAGATAATTGGTAATACCATGGACTGATTTTTGGCGTGAAAAAAGAAAAAAAATCATGGGGTGATAGTTTACAGTGATGTATCCGGAAAAGTGAGAGAAATTGTGGAAAAGAAGGATTTTTGTAATTTTTTGAAATGGCATGGAATAATAAAAATAGGGTAAAAAAATGATGTGTAGATGCTTAAATGAAGTACAAATTACTTTGATTTAATCATACATCTTGTTAGGTTATTTTTCCTAAATTTTATAGTAGAAACTGAAAATAATAATAGTTGTTACGAAAAAAACTTCTCTAATCAAGCAAGTAAGTCAAACAAATCAAAAAAAAAAAAGAGTCAAACAAATCACTAATCAATTTATTAATATAACTAGGAACAAAATACAACGCCGCAAGCTCGACTAAACCTAGTCATCCAGACCACAAGTAACAAAGAGGCGGATTCTCAAATAGTACACGACTATTTTAACAAACGAATCAAACATCAAACAAACGAAGATCACTAATGAATTAAAGTAACATCACTAAATTTAGAAACAAAACAAACAAATATTCGATATGCATGACTTTGAATCTAATTATTACAACGCATGTAGTTCAATATATTAGGAATCAATATATGTTTAATCAACATTTTCTAGAGGTGCTTGTGTAGAGGAAGAAACATTGTTTTCCAGCTGCGCTGTCAATTCAAAATCAACAGAGTTCAACCAAAGCTCGAGTTCATTCACCTCCTCTTCATTAAATTTCATAATAGATTCCCATATTTTTTTCATGTCAGTTTCATCCATGCCTGATTTTGAATTAGATAGACCCCTTTCTATGATATCAAGCTCATCAAACTCAACTTTTAGTTCCTTCACTTTGTTTTGAGAATTTGCAATAGCAATACGATTACTTTCACTTGGCTGTGTATTTGGACTTAAAAATTGATCGACAACCGCATCCATTGTAGGGTGAAAAAAAGAGTAAGGTTTATCGGTCGGAGAAAATAATGTTATCCCCACATCAACTTCGTATTTCCCAACCAATTCACTAGCTTTTTTATATAATGTCGATCGGCGCTTTGAAAATGCTGTGTATCGAGAATCTTCATTTTCTATTTTGACCATTGAAATCTTTTGACATCCTAAAGTCTTTTTTTCTGCCATGACTCAACTTTTGAGGAAAAATGATTTTATAAAAATAAGTTTATTGATAAAAACACTCAAGAAAATGTGGTGCTTATAAAAATGAAATAAGATGATTATTTATACAAAAAATTCT
Source organism: Solanum okadae (assembly GCA_036553675.1). Classification (NCBI taxonomy): domain Eukaryota; kingdom Viridiplantae; phylum Streptophyta; class Magnoliopsida; order Solanales; family Solanaceae; genus Solanum; species Solanum okadae. The sequence continues at coordinate 8,567,893 of CM071686.1, read as the reverse complement.
TTATTGTTATAATAAATTTCTAGCCAAACAGTACAATAAAAGGTAGATTTCTTGCATCATGCTAAAAATTATAGTAACAAAATAAATTTATATGGTAAGAAAATCAAGTATCTAGTCAAATAAATAAATATTTCAATATGATTTGTAAATTTTACCAAATTTTGGTAAGCTACTGAGAATATATTTTTCAAAATAAAAGAGTAAATCTCATTTTCTCCCTTAAGATTTTGAATTTGAGAAACGATACCTCTTCACTTTTTGAATAAGATGATAGATGAGAAAAGTACACTAAATAGCATAAAATGTTAAATATTACACTCACATACCGCATTTCTTAATAATTTTAAATATACACAATCGGCACAAAAAATTTACACTGCATAGCCTCCCGCATAAGGTTACATATATATATATATATGTATATTAATATAATATTCAATTTAATCCATTAAGTTGTCTGCTTGTTTCCTTATATGATTTCTTGTTTTAAATTTATTTGTGCTCCGAATTTCTTTATCTTCACTCCAATTTAATCCTACCAATAAAATGTACAACGTAAGAATAATCCATAAAATTTATGCTCAAAAACGACAATGAAAAAACTAAATATGAGATAAATAATGATTAAATACTTAATTATTTTTATTTCTTTCTTCCTAACAATTAAGAATATTTTATTTTTCTCTTTCTTTTTCTCCGGTTAACTAAAAATTTTGTTTTTATTTTTCTCTTTGTTAGTTCCTTTTTTGTTTTGTTTTGTTTTATCTTGATTTTAAAAATATTTTTCCGTTAGATTATTGTCACGACCTGAGTCTACACCCTGGACGTGGCCGACACTCAAGAACCATTGCTGGTCCCCAAGCGAACCCTCATCCTGGCTGACTACAGGCGGAAGACAAACTTAAGCATGCAAAAGCTTAAAACTGAAATAAAATTCAATAAACTCAACTTTTGAAACTTTAACTCAAATGAACAACTTAGAATAAAAATAATATATTCAGCTTGCCATAAAATAGGCACTTAAGTCTTTAAAACATTTAATAAAATAAATGAATGATACAGACTTCTTAACTATACTGACTATCTACGAAGCCTCTAACTGATAAAGATGGAAGTCGGGACAAAACCCATGACATCCTGACTAAACTGACAAGTAAATGAAATCCTCCGGAAAATAAGGAGGCTCACCATAGCTAACTCGAACTTTCGGATGTATCAACGAATCTCCTGTTGATGATCCTGAATACCTGTGTCTGCATCATGAAAAGATGCAGGCCAAACGGCTCAGTACGTGGAATGTACGAGCATGTAAGGGGAATTCTAAAGCCTAACATAAGCTTGAAAGAATCTGAAAGAAACTGAAGAACTTACCTGGCTTAACTCAACTCAACATAACTGAACTCATTTCATTATAAAGCAGTTTAAAACAAGTGCAATATAAAGAAAAACTGTTGAAAACATGCTGTCAATTCATAATCATAATATCATAAAAAGACAAACCATGCTCCCTCTCAAAGTCTACTTGTGCAATGCATGAATGAAGTCCCATACCCCCATTCACACTAAGCAGAACCCCTTGAGGAACCATGCTACTACTGTTGTGGGAGTTTCTCTAACCGACAACCATCACTTAAGAACTATAGTGATGATACAACGCTTTACCTCACGCTGTCGAGGCCCATCTTATACCTTGCCGTGATATAGGAAGCTAACTCACTAAGTGGATCCATTAATCTATGCGAAAAGAATTCATCTAAAAAGTATGATCCTTTTCTACCCATGATGGCTACATGGTTTATGGAGACTTGAGTTAATATGAACTCGCATCCCCATATCGGTGCTCAATACTACTCCCAGAAATATACTAGCTCTTTATGTTTTAAAAACATACTTCTTTCTGCTGATTTGAGATAATTGCTCAAAAACTTAGCTCAAAGGCTACCTTGCTTGGAAATCTCAGTTTCCTCTCTTGCTTCATTTAGAAAGCGAATACTCTTTTCTGAAAACTTGCCCGAAAGCTCTTTGAAAATCTCAGTTTCCGTTCTTATTTAAATGTGAAAACATTTATAAACTTTTTGGGAATACTTAGTCCCCATATACTTTTGAAGAAAGAACTTCAACTTTACTCTTTACTGAACTCAAAACTTAAGTCTTAAAACAAAGTTAAAACGTTTGCAAATGACTTTTGAAAAACTTTATGAACTTCTCTTAACTTGACTTTTGACTTCTCTTGACTTTGATCCTAACTTTCCTTGAATTGGATTATGGATTCAAGGTTCATGATCTCATGTTTATGGAGGATCTCAATAACAATATATCAATTCGATTATTAGGAATAGAACTTTTAAAAGAAACATGAATTCAAGAACTCAAAATCAACTTATCTCAAGAATACTCAAATCTAGGGAAAAAATCCTAGATTCCTCTTTTACTGATTTAAACGTAGATGTAGGGCGTGAGTATGAACTAGTCCAACACTATGATAACCTTACATACTTGAAAAAAACAAGGTTCTTGAAGAATCTTGAAGAAGAACTTGATTAGAAGCCTTGAAACCCTAGCTTGAAGGTAAACAATCAAGAAGACCTTTCTTGAGATTCTCGAGTTAGTTTCTTAAAATCTCTATAGCCAAAAATTATGATTTTCATGAGTGAAGATGAAAATCTGATTGTTTTGAGCTTTTTATTAGTCAAGAAATTCGTTGATGGTTTTCTTGGAGGTAAAAAGACAAAAACGATTATTTTCACTATTTTCCCGTCGGCTAATTCGTAACAGCACTGTATAGGTTACTAAAATAGTCATAACTTTTTACTCAGCTATTGGATTGACGCAAAATTGGTGGGGTTGGAAAGTAGATTCAACCACCTTTAATTGGATAGGTTATGGATCACGTAAATCCTTATATTCTAAGAGATATGGTCGTTTAAAGTTGATCCAAGTAGAATCTTACATCAAAACTTAATGAAACTTCAAAACACTTATCAAGAACTCATCAAGAACTTAAATCCATAAATTTCAGAACGAAATTATGCTGAATAAATCATGATTGGCGCATGGATGAAAGAACCCAACGCTATGTGATCTCACATACCTCTTAGCGATCAAACCCATGGCGAAAATCCGCAACAAGATGCAAGAATCTCGACGAACACTTGACCCTCTCCTCTTTTCTCTCAACTAAAACCCTAGGCGTAAACTAGGATTATAAAACTGAACCTAATCAGATTATACCCTTAAAATATTACTAAAAACTAATTAAATCTGATTGGGTAAGGAAAAGACCAAAATACCCCTCACTATTTTCGGCTAACTTTCCTTAATTGGACAACCTAACTTCAAAAGGCCATATCTCACTCACCCGACCTCGAAACTGAGCAAACTCGGTGGCGTTGGAAAGATAATTCAAAGACATTTCATTGGGTACCTTTTAGCCCACCTAAATCATCCTGCACTGAAAGTTATGGTCTTTTGAAGTCAACCCAAAACTCATACTTAAGCATAACTTGCAAAATTTCAGATTTTGCTATTTCCAATTTAATTCTTTTTCGAACTCAAGGTGCTACATCTAGTGAACTTAACACTTGTTAAATTTTAATTCCTCGGTAAAATCCTACTCACAACGAAGGATGATTCAAGTCTTAGCTCAAAAATTTTCTAGGGTGTTACAATTATCTTTTAAATATTTTTTCGTTAGCTATACTCTTATAGTATCATTGATTATTAAGTAATCTATGAATATAAATCTTAATGATACCACAAAAAAAAATATGTATGTATATATAGTATCAATTAAGCAAAAATATCACTTGGGGAATCTATTGTAATTATTCAGGGGCATCAATGTAAGGGGTATATATTTGTAATTAATTTGTATTTATAGAATATTTAGTTAGTTTCCCCATTAATGTATTTCAACAGATTTGTTTTGACCAAATATATATATATATATATATATATATATAGTATCAATTAAGCAAACATATCACTTGGGGAATCTATTGTAATTATTCAGGGGCATCAATGTAAGGGGTATATATTTGTAATTAATTTGTATTTATAGAATATTTAGTTAGTTTCCCCATTAATGTATTTCAACAGATTTGTTTTGACCAAAGTAAAGTCTGCATTGCATTTTCAATTAAATCTAGATTGTGCATTGTTTGACACTTTCAACATGATTTTCTTTATATTCAGGTTTTGAACCTAAGAACTGTTGCTAAATGTGGGACAATCCCATTAATGAACCCCAACCCATGTTGATTGTAGTGTGGTCATCCTCATCCCATTTATAGATGAAAGTAACAAGTGTCATGATCTCACAATTCAAAAGTGGACGTGATGACACTAATCTATTTTCACTAAGATAAGTCAGCCTGAAATGCAACAAAACGAAAGAAATGTGGAAAGTAAAACAAGAACAAGATAGAATGGAAAACTTATTCATTTTATTATAACCCTAAAACCTGATTGTCACGTGTACAACTCACTATAGATAAAGTGCGGAAATGAAAGATAATTACAAGTCTCAATGTCTTTGATTCTAGAATAGAACAAAGCATAAAATAAGAACAAGAGAGTCCACCGGGATGACAAGCAACTACCTCTCGAAAGTTCTTTGACAAGCCTCGAAAATAGGAGGAGTAGAAGAAGAGAAATCACATGGTACCAAACTTGTAACCTACACAAGTATCAATATGCATCAAGTCATAATAACTAACTCTTACCTGAACCAGTTTCCTTCCACACAATATCTGTAACACCTCGGTCTTAAAAAGAGCTAAATTAGAAATAGCAAAATTGAAAATTTTGCAAATTAGTCTTCAATGGTGAGTTTTGGGTCAACTTAAAACGACCATAACTTTCAGTATAGGACGAGTTAGGTGGCCCATAATGTATCAAATGAAAGAACTTTGAGTCTTCTTTCCAACTCCGTCGAGTTTGCTAAATTTTGAGTTCAGATGAAGGAGATATGTCTGTTTGAGTATAGCATGTCTAGTTAAGGCAAGTCATCCGGGTATTTTCCTTACCCTATTAGTCTTAAGCGTTTTTTCACCCAAATAGGGGTCTAAACTTATTTAGATCAGTTTCACAATTCCTAAACACACTTAGGGTTTTAGAGAGAAGTTCAAGAGGAGAAAAAGCTTCAAGCGTTTAAGAAATTGCGTGCTTTGAAGATTTTTGCCAAGAATTTGATTCTTTCGAGGTATGTAAGCTTTAATAGTGTTGGGTGTGTTCACCCTCGTGCCAATCATGTGATTTTCATGAATTATTTTGTTCTTAAGGTTGATTGATTTGAGTTCTTGAGGAGTTCTTGAGGTTCTGTTTCATTCTTTAGCAATGGAGTCTTGTTGAGTTCTTGAGATGAGGGTTTTGATAATAAGGGTTGTTCTTGATGTGATTCAAGTGGGTTTTCGATGAATTTTGTTGGGTTTGTGAATCTAAACGAGTTTGAGAGTAAACTATTTGATTCTAGATGAGTTAAGCCTTGAATTGAAATAAGAAAATTTGTCAAAAATCTGGGTAGAAGGGTGGGGCGTTGTGCCAGCATAGCATCCAAAATATTGTCAGTAGTTTGGGGCCTAGCGCACCACGCCACTCAGTGCACCCCAAACCACCTTCAGTAGTTTTGTAGCTAGCGCCCCGCGCCACTCAGCCAGGGTCGCCAGGTCCCCTACCTTCATGTGATTTTCATCCATAATTTTGTTCTTGAGGTTGATTGATTTGAGTTCTTGAGGAGTTCTTGAGGTTTTGCTTCATTCTTTAACAATGGAGTCTAGTTGAGTTCTTGAGGTGAGGGTTTTGAGAATGAGAGTTGTTCTTGATGTGATTCGAGTGGGTTTTTGATGAATTTTGTTGGGCTTGTGAATCTAAACGAGTTTAAGAGTAAGCTATTCAATTCTAGATGAGTTAGGCCTAGAATTGAAATAAGAAAGTTCATCAAAAATCTAGGTAGAGGGGTGGGGCACTGCACCAACATAGCGTCCAAAATAATGTTCACTAGTTTGGGGTATGGCACACCACGCCACTCAGTGCACCCCAAACCACCTTCAGTAGTTTTGGAGCTGGCGCCACGCCACTCAGTGCGCCAGGGTCGCCAGGTCCCCTACCCTTCTTTCCTTCTTTCCGTGTGAATTCCCTCAAATCATACCTAGGTTCTCTACTTGATATCCACACTTAAAATCTTCGTTAATCCTTGAGAGATCCTATATATCCAAATCATAATTGTTGAATTCACATTTCAAATTCAAGTAAAGATTTAAGAGTTAAGTTTGAGAAAATCTTTTGAGTCATTTTTGAGAATTACAATCTTTTATAACTTGTTTTAAGACTTGAGTAAACGAGTATGAGACTGAGAAGAGTTGAGTTGAGTTTCATTTTTTTAAATGAGTAAGAGGGGACTAAGTATTCCCAAACATGTAAAACTTTTACATTAAAAATGAGAAGAAGCCTTGATTTCTAAATGAGTTCATAATGAGTTTTTGAGCATCATCTCTTGTAAGAGAAATCTTTTAAGTAATTATCTCAAATTGAGGAGGAGTTATGTTTTCTTTAAAACATATGGGCATGAGTTATATATATATATATATATACTATTGGGAGTAGTATTGAGCACCAATAGGATGAGTTCAGACAACTCAAAATCGTCATAAACCATGTATGCCAACATGGGTAAAAGATCATATTATTAGATGATTCCTTATTGCTTTTAAGTATAGCTTAGTGGATCCACTTAGTTGAGGATGTCTTATACTCTGGCAAGGTATAGGACAGTTCTGGCAGCGTGGATGAGACGTTATATTATCACATAGCTTATAGTGATGGTTATCGATTAGAAAATCTCCCAAATATAAGTAAAGAGTTTATTACTATATTTTTACATACATTGAGTTATTATCTACTGTTTTAAAATCTTTCTTTGTACTACATCACTATTGTTGCTTTTATATTGAGTTGAGTTGAGTTGAGTGAGTTGAGACGAGGTAAGTATGTTTTCTTTTTATCCGTTCAAGATTATGTTTATGTTTCGGAGTTCCCCTTACATGCTCGTACATTCAATGTACTACGTCATTTGGCCTGCATCTCTATATGATGCAAATATAGGTATTCAGAGTCATCAACAGGCGCTACGTTGATACCACTTCCAGTTCCAAATTTGTTTTAGTGAGCCTCTTTGCTTCCGAAGGATTCCACCTTTACTTCTAATTTTGTTAGGATGCCGTGGGTCTTGTCCCGACTTCCATTCTAATTATTAGAGGCTTCGTAGACAGTAGTAGTTGAGGATTCTTTTTCCATTCTCATTGTTAATGTTTAAGACTTGAGTTACCTTCTTTTGGCTAGTTGAATGTTTCCAGACATTTCCGAGTTTGTTTATTTTTAAGACAAATCAGTAAATCTTTACTTTTGAGTTCATCTATTGTTGTGTAAGTCTTCCGCTGTGTAACATCCGGCAATTGAGGACACTAATTATTGAACTAAAAAAGGCCTCAAATGAATGTAAATCTACCACTCATCACAAATCACTTGCCAGAATCATTTCCATTCGGCATAATATCACATTACTTGTCGGAACCATTTCCATTCGGCACATTATCACTAGCATGAATCATTTCTCTTTGGCTTTATATCATATCACTAGGTATAAATATTTTTCCTTGGCTTTATATCACATCACTTGCCGAAACTATTTCCCTTCGGCATAACATCACATGTCTCATCATGGTGTACACAATAAATGCAAATAAGTAATTTTACACCATAAGGAAGAGACAACAATTCAAACAATTCAAGTCCATATTAATGCCCTCAAAACATTTCATCAATCAATCAACATAGGGTTCATAACAAGATAATTCACAAAGCATTATGATCAACACATTACCTTTTCATTAATCCCCTTTGTGTTCATTAAGGTTAAACAAGTGGAACAATGATCCCATCACCACATTCCCATTACACCTCAACACACACAATGAAGGGAAATACACTATTCAAATAGATTTACAAGGTTAAAGAGATCACTTGCCTTAATTCAATCAAATGATATATCCAAGACTTGAGTCTTCCCTTTCCGAACAATGTCCAAAGGCACGCAATCTATTTCAATCAAGTAATCACAATAAGATTCTGGAAATAACAATACCCAATTCATACTCTTTGAAAAATGGGTCAATCAACTCAAAATCCAATTCTGTAAATGAGATATGAATCCATAAAATCTTTACTTGAAAATGTTACCCAAGGCATTTACAACTCACTGATAAAAACCATTTTCGAAAAAGGAGTTAAATCAGTTCACAATTACCATGTTAGTTTAGAACTCAAGTTCTTGAAAAACCTTGTCATTTGCCAATCAAAATCCCAAGTTTCAATGTTAAAATTCATAAATGAGTAATCGAAAATAAAGTTTTAGGGTCACAATAGCTTACCCAAATGATTTAGCACATGAGATCTCTTCAAAATCACCTCCAAGAGTTTTACAAAGCTCAAAAATGAAGAATGGGGCTTAAACCCCAAAATTTCTGCTCAAAACTCCTCTTAGATGTCGGAAAAGCAGATTCAGGTTCACTTAAGCGGATATATATAAAGTGAACCACATGTTCGCTTTTGCAAACCTCGTAAAAGTGGCACATGTCACAAAGCGTAGGCTCTTTCGCTTTTGTGAAGTTCGCTTAGGCGAACAAGTCCTTGCAAAAGCAAAGCCTGCAGACACAGGCAAAACACAACCAAACATAAATCATCAAATGGACCTTCAAGATTTGTTGAGAACCCTGTACACACAAATCATATACGCAAATTGACTAAATTCGATGTTCTCAACGCAATGGAATCATCGAAATGCAAATTTGAGTTCTCCTTGACCCGACATCTGTAAAAGTTACATAAACTAACATAACACCTAAAATGCCAAAATGAGCTAGGGACATCTGAAAATTCAACCAAGACCTCACTTAGGCCAAAAATCATCCCCAAATTTAAAGGAACTCCCGGAATTTTGATCCGAGCATCTGAACCCTGAATGTTGACCAAAGTCAGGCCAAAAGCTAAATTTTCACAAATTTCCATCTTAGGACCTCAAATCCTCAAAAAAACTCTGAATCTAAAACGAAAATTCTAAAAGATCAATTTTCACATCTCGAGATTGATGGAATCGACGGAATTCCATTCTAATACTCAAAACTTCAAAAGACACAAAAAACCACTTTTAAGCAACTTTAGCCTTTCAAAACACAAAACTTATAAATTCTCAACTTCTTACTCAAATCTCACAATCAACATTCAAAACTCAATCGGAAATAACTCGGGGTCAATATCAGAAGGGGCAAAACGATAATTTTATAAAAATAATCAAAAATGACCAACTGGATCATTACATTATCCACCACTAAAAACCAAGTTTGTCCTCGAACATAAAGCAAACAAAAGTACCTAAAGCCTAAAAAATATGAGGATATCAGACACGCATATCCGACTCTGTCTCCCAAGTCGCCTCATCAACTGAACGGTACTTCCACCGCATCTTCACTGAAACAATCTCATTAGTCCTAAGCTTTCGGACTTGCCTATCCAAAATGGTTATAGGCTCCTTCTCAAAAGATATGTCTGGACCAAACACAACTGAATCAAGTGAAAGCACATGAGACTCATCTGACGCGTACTTTTGAAGTATGGAGACATGAAACATAGGATGCACAAGTGACAAGCTAGGTTGCAAGGCCAAGTTATAGGCCATCTCTCTCACTCAGCTCAAAATATTGAAAAGTCAAGTGAATTTAGGGTTAAGTTTGTCCTTCTTTCCGAACCTCATTACATCCTTCATGGGTGAAACTCAAAGCCAAACATGATCGCCCTCCATAAATTCTAAGGCCCGGACTCTATGATCTGCATAACTCTATTGTCGACTCAAGGCTTTCAACAGTATACCCTGAATTATACGGACATGCTCCATAACATTTCTAAGTAAGTTTGTATCTAAAGAGTCCATCTTAGTTGATCAAACCACCAAATTAGAGATCTACACTGTTTGACATTTAACGCCTCAATGGGGACCATCTAATTACTAGAATGGTAACAAATTTTGTAGACGAACTCGACTAAAGGCAAATGGTGTTCCTTCCTATCTAGCACCGAAATCAATCACAGAAGCTCAAAGCATGTCCTCCAACACCTGAATCGTCCTCTCAGACTGACCATCTATCTGAGGATAGAAAGTTGTACTCATATCTAACCAAGTACCCAAACTATGATGTAAAGCCTTCCAGAAATGGGAAGTGAACAAAGAACCTTAATGAGAGACAATGGAAACAAAGACTCCATGTAGTCGCACAATCTGACTGATATAAGGCTGAGCCAACTTCTCTACTGTATACTTCACCCGAACTTGGATGAAATAAGCGAACTTGTTCAACCTATCCACAACAATACAAATAGAATCATAATCACCCATGGTGGCAGGTAAACCCATAACAAAGTCCACCGTGATTCACTCCCACTTCCAAGTAGGAATATGCATCCTCTGAGATATACCTCTGGACCGTTGGTGCTCACATTTGACTTTACTCAAGTCAAGCACGTGGAAATAAAATCGACAATATCTCTCTTCATGCCACACCACCAGTATTGCTAACTCTAATCACGATACATCTTTGCCGCTCCCGGATGGTTGAAATATCGAGAACAAAGAGGCCTCTTTAAGAATTAATATAATCAACTCACCCATATTGGGCACACAGATCTTGCCCCTAATCCTCCAGACACCCTCAGAATCAAGGAAAACCTCCTTGTCTTCCCCTCTCACCACCTTGTCTAGAATGAGACACAATTTCTTGTCATCAAACTGACGACCAAAAATCTTCTCAACTAAGAAAGAACGAGCCTCTATGAAAGCAATCAAGTCACCGGTCTCCTCAATAATCTGCAATCGGACAAGACTATTGGCTAACCTCTGAACATCTCTATCCAAGCGGCAAGACTTTCATGCTAGAAGTCTTCCTACTCAAAGCATTGGGCACCACATTGGCCTTCCCTGAATGGTACAAGATGGTGATATCATAGTTCTTCAATAGTTGAATTCATCTGCGCTGCCTCAAGTTTAGATCCTCCTGAATGAAGATGCACTGAATACTACGATCAGTGAAGACCTCACAATGCACCCCATACAGATAATGCCGACATAGCTTAAGCATAAACACTACAGTTGCCAACTCTAAATCATGGGTAGTTATTCTCACGGGTCTTCAATTGTCTAGAAGCATAGGTGATCACCTTACCTTTCTGCATCAGAACACCGCCTAACCCGACTCCAGAAGCATCACAATAAATAGTTAAATCCACACCCTTCTCGTGTAAGGTTAAAACAAGAGCCGAAGTCAACAAGGTCTTTAGCTCTGGTATAATTTAAGATGCTACTTGTGTCTTATCTCTATTAGATAATCTTTTTAAATTACCATCATTTCAAATAAATATTGTGTCTTGTTGGATTCGAAATAATTAGGGCGGCATGTAAAAGCTTACAATTGCAAAGCATATGATGACAAATTAGACAACACATAAAATTATACTAAAAGAAACATATATTACATGATATGGACAATTAACCTACATATTTTTTAAAAACTAATTAAAAACATAAACACTGTAGAGAGAAAATCTCTCCATAAACAAAACTCTCTAAAAGACTATATTGTGGATGCTATTGTGTTCTTGGCATGAAAAAGGGGATATTCAATTTATAAAGTTTAAAATGTTTCCCTAAGGAAAGAATAACCAAATATGGTAGGGAATTATATTCTTCTTTCAGGAAAAGTAAAATCAGTTATGGTAATGCTTTAACTTTCTTTCAGAAAAGAGTAAAAACTCAAATATAATAAGAAAATCACGGTAAAACCTTAACACGTCTTAATTTTTCATGTGAGGTAATTTTTCCATTATTAAGTTGGACTTACTACTAATTGACTTGAATTAACAATTCTGCTATTTCTTTTTATTATACTACTAATTTTAACGCACGTGGTTTGCACGTGAATATAAAATCATGTACTACACAATGTTTAATAATAATGTGAATATTATTAAATAAAAAAATTAAGTAAACAATTATAAAATGAATGATAAAGTATAAGTTCCTACTAATAGTGGATACAAATTTTCTTATGATTACTATTGAAAGCTAGTCACTCTTAAAATCTCTTAGTTACACCTTTTAAATATACTTTCTCCTCCCTCCCCATGGTTCATTACTTAGTTATTACTATATTATTAGAGCTCTTACATTTAATATAATATAATATAAATAAATATTGATATAAAATATAGAAGATATATGAAATAAGATGTTTTTAGTTGGAGTATTATTTTAATTTCAGTCATGTTAGGGAGTGTTCAAATTTTAGTGAACTTTGAGATTGTCAACGTTTGTAAATCAAACTAGAGATTTTAAGAAGAGAAGAATAGAAAACATAAGAAAATCATTGTTTTAAATTGTGAGGAAACCCCTCCATTTATAGTATTCAAAGGGTAGTATGAGCATGTTCATATTAGTTATCATAAACAACACAACCCTTCGGGAAGGTCAAAAATCATCGGAAACGTGATAACTTTTTGAAATAGTCGTAACCATTCAATGTGAAAAGGTGTCATCTTTAAATATAAGTGGCTTAAGAAGAAGAAGAAGAAGAACAATCAAAAACTTTAAAAAATTGTAGTTTAAAAATTTGAAGAAATCTCTCTTTTTATAACCAACAAAGGGTAGTGTATGAAAGATGTTTATTGTGCCTTATCAAAATAAAAAGTCACTGTAATGACCCGGAAAGTCATTTTTAGAAATTTTTACAAAATTATCATTTTACCCATCTCGGTAGTTGCCCTGAGTCACTTTTGATCAATTTGTGAAGTTGGTTGGGAATTTTGAACTATTTGTTTAACTATGATTATTTAGTTGATGGATATTGTTAAATAATTTATTTATTAGTTGGGGGTTAATGGGTCAAGTCCATAATTTACTTGGTCCCTTTATCACTTGACCCGTGTATATAAATAAAATTAGTGAGATTTAATCTTTTTAATTATTTTAGAAAAGAAAAATAAAGAGAATAGGGAGAAACCCGAAGCGGCATCAATGAGCAGCGAGTGCTCTTCCTTCACGTAAGTATTTTGGCTGAGCTTTTATGATTGTTGTTTTATACATAATTTCTAGTGAAAGAGTTTACACTAAATTGTCCCATTAGTAACTAATATTTCCCACTAATAATAACATGCATGTGGCGTTAGTGCGGCAGTCTTCTTAATGGTGGAAGGAAAAAGAGTGAACACTTAATTGTGTATGCTATTAGAATTGGGTCTTAAGGGGACAAAATGTGAGTAGCAAGTTATTATATATTGATACCAATTGATGAACGAATATAGGTTTGACATTTTTATTGGCTTATGTCGTATTTTAATGATTATTACTGCAATGTTGGTTGTGAAAGAAAGTAAGAAAATTGAATAGGAAAAGTTGAAACAAAGTCAGTGGCGTATGTATTGAAGTTGGGGTAAGAATATGGTTGATTTCTAATGCCTAATCATTGTCCAATGAGACCTAATCATTGGACAATGATGGCCTAATCATTGGACGTGATTGTGGAGCTAATAGTTTAGTGAATTAATGTTTATAGTTGAACATTAGAAATATGTTAATCTGCAAATTGTTTTGAGGCACATCACTAATATTTGACATTAGTTAATATCTAGTTATCACATTATGATTCAAGTTTTGATAGATTAAGATGTGAAATTGAATATTGGGTATATTATATTATATGAAAACTCTCAGGGTTGTAGTGTTTGGAGAAATTATGACTTAACCTTAGACTTGAAATTTAAGAAATATGAGATTTGACCTATTGGTTGGAATCAAGATTTAGGAACTTGATTATAAATTGAGTGACTTTTTGGGTCTAGGCTAACCTATAGTAAAATGGGTATTTCTAGTTTCAAAATCTTATTGTGATTATGTACTTGATTAGATTTGCATTAATTTGGAAGCTCAGCGAAAGGGAAAGGCTCAAGTCCCGGAGTGATTGTTCGATTACTTGAGGCAAGTGGATTTCTAAACCCTTGTTAAGTGTATGGAATTCGTGTATTTCCTTGTAATATGTGTTTGGGGGGAATGAGACTTGGTGATGGGTTGACTTGTCCAAATTGATTAATTCTAAGGATGAAAAAGGGGTAATAAAATGCAATGTGATTAATTGTTTGTGTGTGATGTGTTGATAATGGTTTGAAAGTCTTGTTGAATCATTGTTGATGTTGTATCATGATTGTGTTGTTGTGAATTGTGCAATGTTATGATTGGCCATCTCCTCATTATTTGTGTGAACGTGTCATTTGCATTGTTCTAACACATGGTTGTGACAAGTGTTATGTGACCTGAGAAAGAATAAGAAATTAAAGAGGATGTACCATTTCGAGGGACATATCACGCGCCGCGATAGATACTATATTTCGAGGGACTTATCGCGCGTCGCGATGGTTACTATTATCGAGGGTCGTATCGCGCGCTGCAATGGATGCATGGACAGATATGTCCCCCATGGGTCCCGGACTGAGAGACAGCGGGTGTGTATCACTAGGTCAGACATGCATCACTATACTTGGCATTGCATTGCACATATTTATCATTAGTGAACTTGATATTGTGTTTTGCTGATCTTGTGAATACCTTTCTGTGGAACTTTGATTGATGAATATTGAGCTTATTGTTGAGGATATGTAATTGTTAGAGTGTTGTTGTTGAGCTGTGTGCTATGTGAATTATGAACTGTTAGGTTGGACTAGTTTTAAGCAGGTTGTAGTTGTGGCGGTTGTAATTGATGAATATTGAGCTTGTTGTTGAGAATATGTGATTGTTAGAATGTTGTTGTTGAGATATGCTCTTGTAAATTGTGAACTGTTAGGTTGGACTGGTTTTATGCAGGTTGTAATTGTGGAGGTTCGGTTGGGGTGTAAGAAGTACCCGTATTCTATCCCCTTAGCTTATGTTTAGAGGTTTACTTGCTAAGTACCGTGTGGTTTGGTACTCACCCCTTGCTACTACATTTTTTTTTGTAGGTTACTAGCCCGGACCTTTGTGATATTTTCTCTTCTCCTTATTTGAGGCTTCTTGTGGAGGTTTGTGAGGTAGTTGTTTGTCATTTCAGCGGACCTTCTTACTCCTATTTATGATCTTGTTCTATTCTAGAAACAAGGTCATTTGAGACTTGTGTGTTTTTCTTTTGAATCAATTGTAATACTTTAGAGGCTTGTACACGTGACAACCAGATTTTGAGGGTATTTTTGAGTTGATTATAAAATTTCCGCATTTTATTGTAATGGTTGAGTTTTAGGCTGACTTGTCTTGGTGGGATAAGATGAGTGTCATCACGTCTAATTTTGGGTCAAGACAGTCACAACCCTTCAAAAAGGTCACAACTCATCAAAAAAGTCATAACTCTTTAAAAAAGTAACAACTCTTCGGAAAATTCGCAACCATGTAGAAAAGTCACAACCCTTCGTAAAGGTTACAACTCATCAAAAGAAGTTATAACTCTTTGGAAATGTCACAACCCTTCAAAGTGAAAAGGTGTCTGCTTTTATATAGTATAATATAAATAAATAAATAAATAAATATAATACAATATTAAATTTGGTGTTTTAAGTTGAGGTGTTATAATAATTTAACATTTAAGGTAGGTATTTCATTCTTTTAAGGTAGTATAGATCAAAAAGAAAGATATAGATTTGTCTAATTTTAATTTGCTATGAAATTTTTTAAAAATACAGAAAACTTTTAATTTAAGGATATGTAGAATATATAAAAATGTCTTTTAACTTTGTGGTCTTAAAGATGATCCCCCACCCCTTTGAAAAAAGAACATTTTATATTAAATTGAATAAAAATAAAAGTATAGCAAATAAATTGGAAACGGAGGAGTACTTGTTACTTCTAGTTTGGACTGTTCAAAAATGTTTTTGATCAAATCCTTTTTCGCCAACAATTTCAAACTTTTCATAGTTTGAACACCAAGTTGTAGTTTGTGCAACAGAAAATCATTGAACTTCTTGTCATGTAGAACTTCCTGCAAAAGTATATTTTTGGCTATGAAAATGAGTACATTTTAATTATCTAGATAGTCTCCTCATTTGAAGTTGAGTTATTCAATTCTCCTTGTTGAATCAATTTTTGTTGATCTATCTAATTTACTCACAACAAATATTGTAATTGCATAATTGAACAACTCTCACAACCTTCCCATTTATGAAAAGAAGAATATAAAACTTACAAAATTTGTAGTTTAAAAGTGTGAGTAAAACCCTTCTATTTATAGAAAACAAATGATAGTATGAAAAAGGTTCTTATTGTACCTTATCGGATAAGTCGCAACCATTCAAAAAAAATCAGGACTTTTTGAAAATGTCATAACTCATTGAAAATGTCACAACTGTATAAAAAAGCCACTACTCATCAATGTGAAAAGGTGTCAGCTTTTAATATAATTTAGAGCAAATAAATAAATATATTATAAAATATAGAATATATACTAAATTGGGTGTTTTAAGTTGGGGATATTATAGTAATTTAATATTTAAGTTAGGGAGTTCCTGCTTTTAATGCAGTATAGAACAGTTAGAACAGAGGCCAAAATGTCAAATAAATAAAAACATAAATGCGCAATTCATATGATTGTAAATGTAATTACCTAACCGTCACACTTTATTATTCTCAACTCAGTTGGCAACTACTAATCGGAATCTGAAATACGTATACGGTATATCCCAAAAAACAAAAAACAAAAAAAATGATGACTGATTGGTGAAGCCACGTTCAACTCAATCATGTACTCTTCTCATTACCGTAAAATTTTCAATTTATTTCTTTCTACAATTTTCTCCCAAATCACGATTTGTACTACTTCTTCTTCAGAATGGAGGAATCAAATCGGAATCGGTCATTTTCGTCGGAGGTTAGGGATGAGCAATTTTCCGGCGATGCATCGATGTCGCGACACGAGGAGGAGGTTCCGGTGATTGACGACGATGATCGGCGGCCTCCGGTGCCGTTTCCGGAGAGGAATAATGTTTTTCACAATGCACCTTATTTTCCGGCGACTGACAATGAGGAAGCTGTGCGGTTAGCCAGAGATGATACCTGTTCTTACATTGTTGTTATTCTCACTTTCTGGTTCTTCGGTAATTTTTTCTTTCTCCCCAAAATCTGCATATGTGTGTTTGCGTTTCTTTTTCATTTTTATTTGACTATCGCTGCAGCTCTGAAAACAGAAAATAAGACAATCTGATGATATTTGGATATGTTCACTTGTGCCCCCTTTTTCCCATCATATAGTTGTGTCTCAACTATTCATTGTAACCCTTTAGCTACCTTAAGTTAGGACTACCTTTGTATTAAAACATATCTCAATGTTAAGTTGGCCAAATGTTTATTTCCAATGGACAATAGGAGTGTGGAGGCCAACTTAGCATCGAAGTATGTTTTAATACAAATGGAGTGATGGTTTAGGTAGTTAAATGAACAATGTATAGTTGAGGTATGAAACTCTTATTCCCTAATTGACAATAGGCGTGGGAAGGCAAACTCAGCATCGAAGTGTGTTTTAATACAAATGGAATGATGGTTAGGTAGTTAAATGAAACAATGGATAGTTGAGGTATGAAACTCGCGAAGAAAGTGATAGTATAAGTGTATTTAACAACAACTATTATGGCTCAATCTCAACCGAAATGGGGCAGCTATATGAAGTTTGTACTATCCGTTTCGCTCCATTCTTTTATTCCTGTGAAGTCTGACCTGTTTCATCCCGATATTTGATAATTTGGGGTTCTCTAAGACTAATTTACATAAATTTTCTACTGATAAATAAATCTGTATACAGTCTAAAAGAACTTCTTGCAAAAACAGCTTCTATTATAGGTGTAGCTATATGACTAAGCTTTTAATACCTACCAGTCGGTATCACTCATATGAGTGTTCTGTTATTACGTTCTGTTTTTTTGTTAAGTCTCATGGATCCGAGAATCTTTCATTTGATTTTAGGTCTATCTCATTCCTATTAGAACCTTCAATTATCATGGTTTCACACCTATACACTTGCACCTTTAGAGATCTAAGTAGGGCACTACAAAACCATCTCAAATGATCTTTCTCATCATGTATACTCAACTTGCACTTCCAAATGGATGTGATGAGATCATTTTTCGTTTTGTTTATTCTCGTATGACTACACATCCATCTTGCTATTTGCATTTATGTGACGCTCATCTTGTGCAAGTGTTGAGGCTTATATGTAACAAATTTATGAATGCTTTTTGAAAGAAAGGGGGAATCAAGATAACAACTACAATTGCCTTACTAATTGGCTGGAGAGTGTAAATTTTATGCACATGTGAAGTTGACTGGGATTAGGTCAGTGTGTAGGTTGATGTGGAGTTTGGGGGAAGAATGGCTGGCTGCTCATGGTAGTGTGTTGCTCCAAATGATGAAAAATCTCGTAGCTTTTGATGGCTTCACTGATTGGGTTTACATTGTGCAATCCTAAAATTTTGTGAATCACTCAACTACCATAATTGATCACTAGCATGCTCATATTATTAGTATTTACTTAAAAGGTTTAATTCCTACGCAAATAGGTGAGAGATCGTAAGAAGCATTCGTATTTAAAAGCTTTTTCTCTCTTACATTTCTCCTGGTAAACACAGCATTTGACACTTCAGAGCTTCCTTTGTGGAAATAAAATAATTTCTCTTTACTCTAGTATCTATGACTTTTATAGGAAATATTCACGTTAATATGCTTGTGCATTTCTGTTTTCTTGCTTATTTTCTTTCACTAAAGACGTTTGATACTTCAGAGCTTGCCTTGATGAATGTTTTCTCTTTTCTTCAGTCTCTATGACTTTGATACTGGGAGTTTATGGGCCAGGTAATTTGCAGCTTGGACCAAATTCCTCAATCCTGATAAAACCTAATCCCTTATTTGTAAAAAATATAAAGGTAAATTGTGTAATTTCTTAGCCTGTTTTTTTACATATTCTCTAAGCTCGTAGTTTGACAAAACAATTTGTGTCCTTCCTACAAGGTGGAAGAGATGGATGGTGCATACAATAGACCAACGGTGTATGGGTTCTATGAAAATCCGTCTCTTGATGTTCTTGCAACTTCTACTGAAGCTTACAGAACCTCTCTTCCTGCAAACACTAACAAGGCACGGTGTGACTTTAAATTTTCTTTTAAGTCTCTAATGCCTATCTGAGGTTTGTTTAATGAATTATCTTGTGTTTGATTTTACAGCAATGGATATATTACTTGAATCAAGGGTCTCAAATAAACATATCATATAGTGTCAAGTCCTCAAGTTCGTTTGGTTTAGTCCTTATTATTGCTCAAGGTAAGTTCATTTTCGTCAAGTCTATTCCAATTTTTGTTTCCCAGTGTTGCATTTCTTGTTTAGGGGTCAATTTAAATCTATACTAGGTTGATTACTTTGTAAGGTAGCATCAAAACTTTGCAAATCAATCCAAATTAATGGGCTTTTCAACCTCATGTTAACAGTATGTATTATAGGATAGCCCATGTAGAGGACTGTTAGAGTACTCAACATGGTAGAAGTCTGGTCCACCTCACTATTGCAGTATAGCTTCTATGGTTTTTGGGTTCATTGTTTTCTTTGGTTCTTATATGCCCATCCAGAGAAACAAATAATATTTCTGTACTATCATTTAGCTTACAGTTGACATATTATTTTTGTCTAAGCTAGTCTCTTCTGAGTCCCAGTACCCGCCTTTCAGGCCAGCGGTAAAAAAGAAGTTTTCCCTGGATCTATCTCTCTCCTCATTTTCCTCTTTAAGTGGTCCATCAGAGCGGTGTATTCTGGGCTCAACCCTTCAGTGGGGAATTGTCTTTGTGGCTCACTCCCTTGGAAAGTGGTTACCTGTCTTGTTGATCAGGTCTTCTTGAATATAGCCAGCCAAGTTCTGACATGCTAGCTCCATTTCAATTTTCTAGCACTGAGATATTTTTCTCTAAAAGTCAATGAACTGCAGGAAGCGAAGGTCTAGCTCAGTGGCTTGAAGACCCATCTTATCCAAATGCAACACTATCATGGAATGTCATTTATGGTAAGAAAGAAGACTAGCTAATTATTTATGATCCCTGCATAAAGGTCTTGCACAAACTATAGCTCACAATAGATAGAAGTTACCTTATCACACCAGCTGCCTTTCTGCAGGGAATGGCACAATCAGCCAAGACATAGGGAAGTCCTCTAGTTATTACGTGGCAGTGGGCAACTTGAACTCTGGAGTTGTACAGGTCAAATAAGTATTACCATGTCGAATTTTCACTTAAGATAGTACTCTTAAGAGACAGTATGGGTATAACCTTTCTTCCCCCAGGTGAACAATTATCTAATCACATTGGTAGAAAGAAATCGTAATTTCCCTTATTTTTCAATTTTTTGGGGTGGGGGGGGGGGGATATTTTTCTGCTTTGCACTAGAACTGCATTTATCTTCTTTTTATTATTTATCATGTTTAGTTCTGTGAAAAACAGGTTCGGTTGGATGTTAGAAGTAAGGTATTGCTCTATAATACAACTGGTGCTTATTACGAGTGCAACCTCAGACAAAAACCGTGTGGAATGAGCTTCTTTCTGGCCGGAGGAAATGTTGCTCTATTGACTTCTCCTCCTCAAAGGCCAGTAAGTCTCCAGATTTTTCTAGATCTCCTTGTTTAATTCTCTCAACAGAGAATATGCCCAATACAAATGCTTTAATTTTGCTCAATGCGTTTGCAGTTTTTTGCAGTCTTTTTATCATTTCTATTAACAGATGTTTCTTTAAGCGGTGAATCTTTGACCACACATGGACACAATATCTTGATAAGCTTACTTCTAAATATCTCTGTTGGAATAGTATATTCTGTTTGCCGATTATATAAATTGTCGAGTGGAGACAACTTGAGTGTATTAACACCAAGCAGTAGCATTTCAGCTTCTGTCATCACAAATGAGCAGTCATTTGAAGGCTGGGACTAGATTTTTGAGATGCACTAAACTAGTTAGTATAGTCATTTGCACTACTATGTTCTAGGATTTTACATGCATTTTGTCATGACAACTCCATCCTTATACGTTTTGGTTAGAGATTGGCTTGTTAATAGAGATCCTTCTTTGTATATGTTCATTCTCCAAGTCATTTGGCATCATGACTACTGTTAATCTTAATGGACCCTATACAGTGGTGTAGACTGTAGAATATGGAATATCTTCTTTGTCTCACCAATTAAATAGGACTTATGTAAATATTCTTTGGCAAGCATTCAAATTTCAACAACAACAACAACATACTTGGTGTAAATTGTAATCCCATAGGGTGGGGTCTGCGGAGGGTAAAGTGTTCCCAAACCTTATACCACGAGGTAGAGAGGCAAGCATTCAAGTTTCATAGAGTAGATTTCATGTGAATGAAGTTAGCCTTTTTTCCAATTCCTGTAGGGTATAGCTACTGGTATGTGGAGCGTCAAACTTTCCTATGGACCTCGGTGGATCACATATCTTCTTGGAGTAGGTATATTTCTCTTTTCTACATAACCCCTGATGTTCCAATTGAAAAATCTGTAGTTTTTCATCTTCATCATTCTTTCTAAATGCAGGTGGGATGAGTTTTCTCATTTGGTTGGTATTCAGGTACTTGAATAATATGCAATCCACTCATCTGGAAGGTATTAGAGATCCAGTGGGGCCGATGGAATCTGAGCAGACCCCTCTTCTTTCACGCAAAGATGATGATATTGCAAGCTGGGGTTCTTCTTACGATGGTCTTTCACAAGATGATGAGTATAATGAAGGTGTACTGGACCTCACTGCAGCTCAAGGGAGACAAGTTAAAGATGGTGAATTTCGCCGACTCTGCGCAATTTGTTTTGATGCGCCAAGGGACTGCTTCTTTCTTCCATGTGGACACCATGCGTCCTGTTTTGAATGTGGAACTAGGTATGTCACTTCTCTCTCTAAAAACTAAAAATGTTTTCTTTTTGAGTTTATACTCCAGAGGAATGACTAAGTACTTGCAAAAGAATATGCTTATATTTATTTATGCATATGAGAGAAACCAGTGGTTTGGGCTTGGGACTTCCATGTTGGAGGTCTCAAGTTCGAAACCCCTTGCCAGCGAAAGCAAGGGGTTTTCCTTCTGGGTCGAGCTCGTCGCACTGGGCTTGCCTAGTGCGGGTTACCTCTCCTAGGTGGTTTGCGAGCTATTGCATAGGAGCGGGGGTTTTACCCTGTGTGCACCCAAAGGGTAGCGGCTGCGGGTTTCCCTCGTCATCAAAAAAAAAAAATGCATATGAGAGAAACCAGCAAGCCATGACATGACAGCTAGACTTCCCTTGTTAATAAAGGGACATCATTGAGAGTTGATGTTGTTATTCTTGTTCATTAAGAAAATATGGTTGGGGGGACTATTCTAGCCACATGGATGGGGCAGTATGATCATAATCTGAGACACAACTTAGGACTAGTCACAACTTTGCCCTCAAAGTAAATTAATACCTGTCGGCCTGTTTCTCCACAACCAAGAGATCCTGTTATGGTGTTCTTCCTCCTTTCCCTTTTCTTCTATTTTATCTACTATGCTCCCTCCCCTTTAGCCGGGGGCTCGGTCTTTCAAGATTCAATCTTTCCCCTTCCCGTCGCAGGGAGTCACTCTTATAGTTAATAGTAGGAGGTTTACTATGTCCCCAACTTTACTTTCTTTTATGGTGATTCTGTTGCACCCATCCCCCTCCTTTGGTTTTCTATGTTACCAAGGCACCAAACAAATTTTGAGATCATTTATTGAACTGTCTTTCATACAATCCTTAAAAGCAAAGGGGCAAAACTGTGATCAATCAAATTCAATCAAAGAACTATAGACTAAAGAAAGGAATCTCATTTCAATGATTTAATTGTGTGATCTAAGTTCACTGTTTTTGCAAAGGCATTTCCAACCCTTTTAGTAGCGTAGTCGTTGGTAGTATCTACACTGGTAAAGAAAGAAATGAAAATACAGGTGGAAAATCCATGTATAACAGTTTTAACACCATGAAATTGTCATTTACAGGATAGCAGAAGTTGCTGGTACTTGCCCAATCTGTCGCAGGCCTTTAAAGAAGGTGAGAAAGATATATACAGTTTGAGTAGCCAAGAGAAAGCCATTGTAGATACAATGTAAATCATGGATATACCGAGTACTCCTTCCAATTTATTACCCTTTGAGAATTGATGCTGTAAATGAAATAGTTCGCGGTATTGGTAGGCCAATCCATTTCTTTTGGTATAGAGGGCAGCACATATGTATTTTCTATGTGACATACAATATTTGTATCTTTTCCCCATGGATGTTTGGTTCTTTACATTGGTTTACTCTACCAAGAAGCAGCCATAATGTCATGTACTTGAAACATATAGCTGGTGAAGTTCACACATTTGAGGGGATTGTTTTTAAAAAAATTGCCTTAATACATCCTCCAGAAATCATTGACCAACTAATTCGGTTTCAGATTTGACCAGTTTCTATGACTCGAACCCGACACCATTGGTAAAGGATGCATCCATCTAACCACAGTCCTCGTGGTTTTATACTACTGTATCAACAAATTACTTAAGCGCATAGTCATGTACCAAGTTCAAAATCACAAGTAATTATTGTTAAAACAAACTAAATGAAAAAAGGAGCTTCAATTTTAACATCATAGGGAGCTAACCGTTCCAAGGAAAATTCCCAACACAAGTTTCTATAGTTAATCATACTGAAATGGGCTAGTCTCAAATAAATACAATAAAGTAATTAGTTTCCAATAAATATAGTCATATTTTATTTATATAGAAGCCAAAAATCATAGAAAGTATACACTGACTATACAATATAACTTACCTAGCTATACAGTAACTATACAATATGATACAATTGACTATACATTATATTATTATATACTAAAAAAGTTGAATATAGTTTAGCTATACATTGAAGTGAAGACTGACTATTCAATTTCTATCAACTCAAAATAACTGTTCAATCTCAATCAACTCAAAATTTCCTCTAAACAGTCCCAAAATTTAGATATGAATCTTTTTCGATGTTTAGAGCCTTTTGATATATAGTTCACTCCAAAAAATTTCAGTACATCAAATTTAAAAAGAAAATAAGGAGAAGACGAAGAAGAATGACGACGAAGAAGAATGACGACGAAGAAGAAGATGACGAAGAAATAAAGGTAATATGGTGATGGTGGATAAGAGCAAATAATCAATGGTGAAGGCGGTCAACATGGTTTCCTTGGTGTGATGAGAGATGGAATGAGTGGGGTTTAGTGAGGAAGAAGTTATACTTATTGGAGAATTTTAATAATTAATTAGTGTAAAAATATAGTTAACAAAAAGAAAATTCATGAATACAGTAAAAAAAAAAAAGGGAGATAAAAGTTATAATTTATGACATGACACTGACGTATCATCGATGTGGCAAGCGAGTACAAATAATCACATATTGTGAGAGTGGTGTTAAATGTCTCAGGATGATATTAAATTCACTTATAAATAATAAATGTGTGTAATAGATCACCATGATAGTTTAAGTGTGTATTCGATCTTTCAGGACAAGTTTAGGGAGGAACTATGTCTTTTCCCCATAATAAAAGAAAAATATGTACGAAATGAAAATCTAGTCTTTTTACATATTAAGTGGAGTTAATATCTCAAAGAGTCACTCAATTTTGAGAATTTATTTAACAAAGTCATTAAACTTGTTTTTATATCAATAAAATCACTCAACTTACATATTTATATCAATTAAATCACTCAACTTACATATTTATATCAATTAAATCATTAACTCAAAACTTTGACAAAAAAAATTTCAAAATTGAAATGGATCATTTTTATTTTTTAAACACACATATATTAATATAACTTAATTGTGCATCATCCAAGTCCAAACTAAACTACTGCAGTTAAGATTACAAGTGAAGCTGCTCATCAATATAAACGCGCATGTTTATTAAAGCAGCTTAATCGAGTTAATCTAACATTATCGTATTATAACTATTAAAGTTAAAATTCTATAGAAATTTATCGCCCTTTTCACCTTGTTTACTGTCAGGCATTCAGTGATATGGAAGTGTTGGGTCTTTTAATTGGGTTTGGGTTAATGGGTTGGATTGTTAATGAATTTTGGTCTAATTGCATGTGGATTAATAAAAATCATGTTTTATATTTAATTAATGACAAATTTAATTGAGTGATTTTATTGATACAAAAGCATAAGTTGAGTGATTTTACTAATACAAAACAAAGTTCAATGACTTTGCTATATAAATTATCAAAGTTGATTGAGTGACCTTTTGAGATATTAACTCTATTAAGTGTCTAATATTCTACAAAAGAAGAAAGATTATTTATTGTGAGGAGATGGTTAGGAAGATAATGAAGTAGGTAATGTCATAACAAAACAAGTTGCTATTATTTGGTGGAAGGACAATATTAATAGATATTGTCTTAAGATGCTAGTATCGTGATCATTACATGGAGGAAACAATGTCAATTCTTTTTCTAACTTCTCTAATAATTTTAGGTTTGAAAACAATTTGTTTTCTGTACATGTATAAACATTGAAAGATTGCATCTGCAACAAGTCATAACTAAATACTGACATTATTCAGTGGATCAAGCTCTTCTTTTCTTCCTTTATTATGAGATCCGAAAGTAGAAAGAAGTTATATCGGAAAGATGGGTTGGTCACCTAGTGACATTCTAAATCCAATTACTTCACTCCCTTCAAAAGTTGGGCAGTCCTCAGGACAGGCAAAATATTGACAAAAATACAATCTCACTTTAAAATCATTTTGTGATAATTATAAAAGAGGAAAAAATGCAAGAAGACATGGAAAGAACATAACATATAATGGAATATTGAATCAAGTACATCAGACTATATATCAATTCATTCAACGCATACATTTCCGAATTAGAGGAATTTCACTAAACTGAATAATAAAACTATAATATCTCACTAACTACATGTTTAAGATATACTATTTGTAACGACCCCCTCCAATCGTTATGGGTAGACTAATGGTGAAAGAATCGGGTCAAAAAAACTTTTTGGGTAGAGACTTAACAATTCTATGCTAGGCAGTCACAGATGAAATATGAGTAAGGTGAGGCCTAGGGAAATTCGGAAATGGGTTGGGCGATATGTCTAAGTTTGAGTCATGTTTTCTAGTAGTTAAGACAATAAAGAACCCATAGGGCTTTTCAGAATCGAATTTGGGTGAGTAAAACTTTTGATATTGAACTTGGCATGAAGGGGTTAGTATAGAACGTCAAGGGTCGAAGACATGTTGCGAAATGTAGGATTTTTGGAAAGGTTTATGAGTCTCTAATTCCATGCAAGTCTCTACAACGGGTGTCACACTGCTATAGCGGGATGAATATGCATGCATGCACTATAGCAGAGTAAGTCAGATTTTAATGGAGAAAAATTTCCAGAAATCTCTTATTTTTTGCACTTCATTTAGGAAAGAGGAAGGCGAGTTAGGGCAGTTTCCATCTGTTTTCCCACTAATATAGTAACACTTCGCTTTTTGAAAGAACTAGAAAGAGCTAGAATTAGAAAGATTGTTTTTGGAAAGAATGAAAAATCTGGAAATTTGTTAAGTTATGTTAAGTTTGGGTTTTTGGTCAACTTTAAATGACCATAACTCCTAGCTCAAGATGAATTAGGTTTGCTTCCAGATACCGTAGGAATGATCTTGAAATTATCTTTCCAACGCCGCCGAGTTCGTATGAGTGGGATATGCCCATTGGAAGTTGGGTTGTTAAATTAAGGAAAGTCTAATCCGGGTTTTTGAAGGGAATTATGGTCTTTTCTATACCCCATGACTTAATTTCATTTTTTGGTAATTAATTAGGGTCTAAACTGATATGATTCAGTTTACGCTTTTACAATATTGAGTTAGGGTTTTAGAGAAGAGAAAAAAAGAGGAGAAAAGAGGAGAAGGAGCAAGAATCGTCAAGATCTTCAAGAATCGCTTGTGGATTTCGTCAAGGGTTGATCCCTACGAGGTATGTGAGACTTTCATAGCGTTGGGTTCATTCACCCACGCGCCAATCATGTTTGTTTCAGCTAAATTCGTTTCTAGAAAGTTGAAAGTATGATGTTCTTGAATTATGTTCTTGATGTTTGCTTTAGTTCTTGAGATTTGATGGGATTGTGGAGTCCATGATGGAATTGTGTCGATTTAAGAGTTGTTTTGAGTTAGATTTTTGTGTGTATATACTGGGCATTTGAATCTATAGAGGGATTGAGAAAAAGAATCGAATTTAAGCGGATTGGGGTGAGAAAACGAAGAAGGAAAAAGTCGAGCAAGTTTTGGCATTCAAGTCCGCGTCGCGGACTTGCTCCCCCAGTGAACAAAAATTGCCTCCGCATCACGGTTAGGACGTGGACTCCTCTATTTCAAAATTTAATTTCGCGATAAAAAATATAAATACATCTTTGCGTCGCGGACTTGTTTCCAGATAGTGATTTCTTGATCTTTTCTCATGTTTAGCTATTTAAAAACACTCCTAAACATCATGAGATCTTTTCTACAAATCACAATCCTTGAGTCCATAATTCAATTCAAGCAAAGTTAAGAGTCAAGTTAAGAGAAGTTCATAAAGTTTTCCAAAAGTCTTTTACAAACGTTTTAACTTTGTTTTAAGACTTAAGCTTTGAGTTTAGTCAATAGTAAGAGCAAAGTTCATTTCTTCAAAGATTATACGTGAATGTTCCCAAGAGTTAAAAATATTTTCACATTTGAGCAAGTAAGGGAATTCGAACATCGATTCCAAGAGAGCTTTTAAGCTAAGTTTTGAGTAATTATCTCAAACCAAAGAAAACAAAGTTTGTTTTAAAAACATATGAGCTAAGTATATATTTGGGAGTAGTATTGAGCACCGATATGGGGATGCGAGTTCATATTAACTCAAGTCTCCATAAACCATGTAGTCATCATGGGTAGTAAAGGATCATACTTTTTAGATGACTCCTTAAGTGCTTTTTAGCATAGACTAGTGGATCCACTTAGTTAAGGCGTTCTATATGACGGCAAAGTATATGACAGTTCTGGCAGCGTGGGCAAGACGATGTATCACCACTTAGGCTCATAGTGGTGGTTGTCAGTTAGAGAAACTCCCACAAAAACTATATTATTTTATTATATAAGTACAGTTGCGTTTGTTATTGCACTTCTTTAACAAACTAAGTTGGTTTCTATTGTTTTAAAAGCTTTTTATATATTGCATGTGTTTTATTGCTTTATATTGAGTGAAGTTATTCAGGAGTTGAGTAAGGCCAAGGTAAGTGTTCCTTTCAGATTCATTTCAAGCCTATGTTATGTTTAGCATTCCAACTCGCATACTCGTACATTCAATGTACTGATGTCAGTTGGCCTGCATCGTCTTATGATGCAGACGCAGGTAACCAGGATCAACATTCAGCGCCTCGTTGATCCAGTTGAGCACTCAGAGTCTGTGGGTGAGCCTCCTTACTTTTCGGAAGGCTCTTTTTTTTACATTGCTTTATACTTTTTAGTTGTTAGGATGATCGGGGGTCCTGTCCCAATATCTCTCTTTGTTTTAGAGGCTTCATAGACAGATAGTTATAGTTCTTTAGTCTTATTCATTTCAGTTGTATACGTTTAAGACTTGAGTTGCCATTTTTTGGCTAAGTTATTATCTCTTAAGTTATTGCATGAGTTATATTTCTTATGTTTAAGTCTTCTGCTGACATGGTTGGATGCGGGATCTAATCCACGAGGAGCGGTACGGACGTAGATGATATCATCACGACCCCTCTTTTCGTACCGCTAGGGATGCTTAACACCACTTTGCCAACTGGCGTTACCTGCGCTTTCGTGTCTCTCAGTGTGGTCAGCACTGGGTGTTTTCGAGCAGCGAGGCTTACACCCATTCGCATTAGTTCATCCAAAGTTCCTTACCCTTATGCACAAATTACTGAATAAGCCATCTTTCTATCAAGGTTAAGGAGTCAACTGAGCATCTCAGCGGCGGGATTGAATACCCAGATCGAATCAGAGTTCACGCCGCCCGCCCTGAACAAATAAGAGGCGTGGGCCACAGGTCGCACATAAGTCGTCGGGTCGTACGATAGAAGAACACCCAACATAAAGATGCACACTCCTCCATGTTAAATATTCATCTTCATAGGAGCTTTTTTATAGTAGTCGTGACCAACAACCATCAGCTCTCGGCTTGTTGGTAAGGTAAGAGCTTCAAGCCCGATTTCAGGTGGCGCACCCTCCACACAAGCACCGCCCGACGAAGGAGGGACGGGGAAAGTTACAGGCCCAAAACCTTCGACCCTTCTTCCTAAATGGGGGTGCCCGAGGCACTTCATCTTTTCATTTCGTCGTTGCTCATTCCCGTTAGGCCGAAGTGTTTGGTATTTCCTTCTCCGCTCCCACTCAAGGAATAGGCCAAGGATTCGCTTAAGGCCATCAATGGTTCTCGAGTGCCAACCACGTCCGGGGTGTAGGCTCGGGGTATGACAAATATCTTTGATAAAGGTAAGTGAATTGCTCCCTTAATTTGTAATTTGATTCTTAAGCCTTATAATATAGAGTGTTACTCTTTGAGTAGGTTTTTCACTTGAATTAATAGTGTAAAAAGCCTTGATTTTGGCAGAATGATCATTAATTGGTCTGATATTAAGATTTGAGTGTAATCTAGATTTAATTAGGTCATTGCTCATTTTTTTTTTACATTTTATTATTGTTTTAGATCAAGAACGAGTCAAGGCATTACAGAAGAGGAAAACTCAGGTTCTTTAGAGTTCTAAGGATTGATTCGAGGTAGGTGATAATTTATTTGTTTTCCAAAGTATGTAATGTGTGCATGTTAACTGCTTTGTAGTATTATTTGTGAGATGCATGTGGAGAAACTAGAATGCTAATGTGAAATGACTTCACGTGATAATCTCATGGAATGAACTTGTTTATTTACTTGTGGTTTCAAGTTGGTTGATCATTGTGACTGTGATTGCACATGTTGTTTGAGATTAATAGTTGGCTCGGATATCATGTCGGTACAAGATACTAATTGTTGGCTTGAATACCATGTCTGGTATAAAATATTAATGGTTGGCCCTAGTATCGCATCAGTACACTAACAATTTGTATGTAGGTTCTATGAGAGGACTGGATATGTGCATTTTGTGATCATATGGGACATGTTTCATGCATTGGTCGATTCAAGATTTGTGATATGGAATTTGTATCATGTTGTGCATGTTGATATATGTGTTGACCTTTATTACTGTTATGTAATTACTTGTTTACATTCATGTTTTGGAACTGGCCTACACTTGCTCTTTCTTTGAGGTGTACATTGCATATTTTGGCGACTACTTCGAGACCTCAGTTGTGGGAAGAAAGATATTTGAATCCAAGGGTGAGCTACTTATTTCGGGCTGCCATGAATTCTTTCTTATCTCGTTGTTCATCCACTCGGACATAGACATTTTATATTTTTGGCTTATGTTTCTTGTTGGGGTTGCATCCTCTTATTCTAGATACTTTAGAGTTTTGGTACTATGACATTCAAATTCTAGGGAGTAAAATTTTGTAAATGATTTTGTTAAATGATTGAGTTTATGGGAACTTGATCCTTTAATTATTTTAAACCATTTTCCTAGAATTTATAGTACGACTTATTTCTTAAAAAGGTTGATGGGTTAAGTTTGGTAGTTGGTTTACCATCGGAAGGTGGGTTAATATGTGTGTACTAATGGCAGGTCGGGATCGTGACAAAGTTGATATTAGAGTGCTAGTTTTGTTGATCTCGTGGTACTAAAATGAGTATAGTAGAGTTTTATGAAACAATACCAAGATGTGTGTACTTTTCTACAAGAGGCTACATGACTTTAGCAAATTATCTCTCATTCCTTCCTTCGTGCTATAACTTGATTCCAATTGGTATATACCGATCCAAAGTGATATCTTAACTTCTTTTCTTCTTCTGTCTGCATATGATTACTACGAAACAAGTGGTGCAAGGGAAGTAGCTCCAACGGTGAAGCCAGCAGCAAGGGGACATGACAAAGGTAGAGGCATAATTAGGGGTTGGGGTAAGGGTAGGGGTAGAGGAATGGCAACACCCACCAGGGGTAGAACTCAAGCAGGAAATATACCAAGGCAAGCGACCCACCCCCACCCCAGGAATGTGTTAAGGAAGAAGTTGGGATTGAGATTGAGGAGAATGTTGAACAAGAAATAAAAGCACAAGTTGAGGGTGTGGGTTTTCCCCTTATGTCTTTTGTGGTGTTTCAATAAGTTCTAGCTTTTGTGAGTGGGTTGGAAGGTATTGGTCCACTCCCACTTTGTAGGCTACTCAGGCTCCATCTAATCATCATGTTGCTACTATGGTCCCTAAGGTGGATGAAGCTTCGGGCACTGATGCAAAGGAAGTCCACAAGATAGGCGAGGGGGTAATCAGAGAGGTCGAAGAATGGTAATTTAGGGAGAGGAGAGGTTCAACCAGGTAAGGGGGTTGCCTGTAATGATGATAGAGCTCAATGTTACACTTTTTCGGACAGGCCAGAGGTTGAGGCATCAGACACACTGTGAGAACATATGTTATTCTTGTCTTTGAGTAGATGGCTAATATTTTGTTTGATCCCAGTTTCATCTATTATTACATATCTGGTAAGCTTTTCTTGAGTCTTGACTTAACATGTAATATTCTTGATATCCATATTTATGTTTCTATCCGATTGAAGAGTTTGTAGTTGTTACCTATGTATATCGGTTGTGCTTTGTTATGTTTGTGGGTTTCAAACTTGAGTAGATTTGGTCCTATTAAATATGGTCGGCTTTGATATGTTCTTGGGTATAACTTGATTATCCCCATATTTTCTAGTGCTAAACTGTAATGCTAAGACAATGACTCCAGAGATCCCAGGTTGGAAAAGATTCGAGTGAGAATGGGTATACAAGCCTAAGCCAATAAAAATCATAACTTTCTTTTAGGCTCGTAAGTTAGTAGGGCAAGGTTGTTTGGTTTATTTGGCTCATCTTTGGGATGCTAGTGCAAAATCTCCTTCTATTGAATCTATTCATGTGGTTTCAAAATTTCAAGAGGTATTTCCAATAGATTTGTCGGGTATGCCCTTGGATAGGGATATTGACTTTTGTATTGATTTGGAGCCGGACACTCACTCAAATTTTATTCCTCCCTATTGCATGGCTCCGACAAAATTGAGGGAACTCAAAACTCAACTGCACAAACTTCTTAATAAAGGGGTTCATTCATCCAGTTCTTCTCTTTGGGGTGCTCCGATTTTGTTTATGAAGAAAAAGTATGTTAGCATGAGAATGTCTATAGATAACCGACATTTGAATAAGGTCACTACCCCGAATAAGTACCTCTTACCTCGTATAGATGATATGTTTGACTAGTTGATGAGTGCTTTAGTCTTCTTAAAGATTGACTTGATGTCGGGCTACCACCAATTAAAGATTAGGCCTAGGGACATATCTAAAACTACTTTTAGAACTTGGTATGGACACTATAAATTCTTGGCAATGTCGTTTGAGTTGACTAATGCGCTGACAACTTTCATAATCTTGATGAATAGGGTGTTTAAACCATCTTTGGATTACTTTGTAATCATGCTTATATGAGGAACTCGAAAGAGAAGTCCTTTTAATCGTCGGGCATGTTCAAACAGGCCCCGCCAGGAAAACTTGGTGATATCTTGATCTACTCCAAGGAAAATGAGGAACGTCCAGATCACTTTCGTATTGTTTTGGATATCTTGGGGAAACATAAGTTGTATGCTAAGTTTTCCAAGTGAGAATTTTGGCCGTCTTCGGTGTCCTTCTTAGGACATATGGTGTTGAAAGAAGAGGTGATGGTAGATTCCCAAAAGATTGAGTCAATTAAGAATTGAATTCAACAAATTATGTGACATAAGTTAGGAGTTTTGTGGGTCTTGCTAGTTACTATCGCAGATTTGTTAAGAACTTTGCTTCTATTGCCATATATCTGACAAGGCTGACGCAAAAGTAGGTATCGTTTGAGTGGTTTGATTAGTGTGAATAGAACTTTCAGAAACTTAAGACCCTTTTGACTACAATGCACATCTTGACATTGTTGGTGGAAGATTAAAGACTTTATTGTTTAATATGACGCTTCACATTCGGACTTGGGTGTTGAGTTGAGCCCATGTATGTTCTTTCACTTCCTTTCAAGCTTATGTCTTGTTGTAGAATTCCTCTCGCATACTCGTACATTCAATGTAGTGATGCCATTTGGCCTGCATCTTTTTATGATGCAGACACAGATAGCTAGGATCAACATCCAGCGCATCATTGATTCTAGTTGAGCTCCATAGTTTGTTGGTGAGCCTCCTTGCTTACGGAGGATCCCTTTTTATTGCTTTTCAGTATTTAGTTTATTAGGATGTCGTGGGTCTTGTCCTGACATCAATCTCAGTTATTAGAGGCTTCATAGATAGACAGTCAGTTAGTTCGTTTGTCTTTACTTTTTTATTGGCTTATGTTTCAGATTTGAGTTGCCATTTTGGCTAAGTTAAATGCTTATTTCTAAAATATTATGAGTTTAGTTTGATACAGTTGAATTATCTTGCATTTGAGTTCTTTTCTTACTGCTTAAAGTCTTCTGCTGAGTAAGTAAGTCAGGCTAAGGGTGTCGCTTGGGGCCATCAATGGTTCTCGAGTTCCAGTCTCGCCCAGGATGTAAGCTCGGGGCGTGACACATATAACTTAGAAGTTGAGTCATTTAAAATTCTATTGACCATCCCATGTTATTTTTCCTAAATTAATTGGGTCAGGATGTGTTAAATTTAAATTAAACATTTTAAATTGGCGATGATTTTTTTTCCGAATCTGTCATATGTCCATGTGAAAATTTTATGTATAGCAAATATAAAATTCATAATTGTATGCTATGGCTATACTTTATATAATTGCACTCCATAGAAAAAATTGTGTTTGCTATGAAGCTGTGTTTTTGTATATCTCGGTATTCCTTTATTTTAATATACATTTTGATTTTTTTTAAAATTAAATAAAAGGCGATAATTTTGGTTAGAAAAAAAGGAAAAAAATCGTTGAAGTCACGCACATTATGTTTCAATAAAATTTCGTTCCTTCTACGTCTTCTTCAACAGTAAGAACTCCATTGTAATTCAGTTCAGAAAATCGATCAAGCTGTTGACAGTATTGTACAAACAATCGGGATCATATTGATTTTAGAGATAACAACAAGAGGTAATTTCATGTTGAAAAAATACTCTGATTTTGTTTTTTTTGTGGTCGAAATTGGTGTTCAGCGTGTATTCAAAATCAGATTTCCTTTTAAACTTTCATCAATTGAAATTGAATGTAGATTCAGAGGTGTATATTTTGTTCGTAATAGAGTTTAACACTTATGATTTCAAAATTTATATAATTATTTTGAATTCTAAGAAAATTTGTGATTATCAAATTTTCTGGATGATATTGTTGATTATTTTGAATTTTTGATCGCAGGTTCACTTTTTTCACAGTCATATTTTTCTTC
This sequence comes from Solanum okadae, assembly GCA_036553675.1. NCBI lineage: Eukaryota > Viridiplantae > Streptophyta > Magnoliopsida > Solanales > Solanaceae > Solanum > Solanum okadae. The sequence goes on along the minus strand of CM071686.1, from coordinate 8,533,240 downwards.
GGATTTGTATATTTGGTGTCGAAACTATGAATGACGATGGAATTGTATTATGATTTGTTAAGAGTTTATACGTATATGTGTTTCGATATGATTCAGTCAAATATGTATAATTCGTATATGAAAATGTTGACTATTTATTTGAATTTGTATATTTATGCAGTGCAGGTTCATCCTTAGTTTGGATATATGATTTTGTATATTTTTATATAATTTTGTAAATTGTATATTTGTATAAAGCTTTAATTTGTGTATATAATCGTTTATATAAGTGTATATTGGGAATATGTATATAATAGAAAAACTGAATTCGTTGTAATTTATATACATATACCTATTAGCGTTGTTGTGAGTTGTATAAGTATATGAAACTGTTGAGTATTTATTCGAATTTGTATATTTATACAGTGCAGGTTCGTCCTTAGTTTGGATATATGATTCTGTATGTTTTTTATATAATTTTGTAAATTGTACATTTGTATAAAACTTTAATTTGTGTATATAATCATTTATATAAGTGTATATTGGGAATATGTATATAAATGAAAAACTGAATTCGCTGTAATTTATATACATATACCTATTAGTGTTGTTGTGAGTTGTATAAGTATATGAAACTGTTGACTATTTATTCGAATTTATATATTTATACAGTGCAGGTTCGTCCTTAGTTTGAATATTTGATTCTGTATATTTATATATAATAGGCATATGTATATGTCAATTATTTTAGGTTTGTCAATTGTATATTTGTATAAAGCTTTAATTTGTGTATATAATCGTTTATACAATTATATATTGGGAATATGTATATAACTGAAAAACTGAATTCGTTATAATTTGTATAAGTATATGTTCTTTTTGTTGTTGCAATTCTCAATCATATAAATGTATGTGTATATATAACTTAATTTTTTTATACAAAAATTATAAAAGTGGCTTCATTGGCTGTGTTGGTTATGCATTTTGATAGATGGGACAATGATAATTGTTACGTTGATTATATTATTGAGGGGGTGATTTTAAAAGAAAGTTCATCGTATAAGAAGTTGTATAATGTTATTGCAACGCAACTCGGGGTTGATATGAATGTGATTAAGCTGAAAATTGAGTATAAGGTTGAAGAAAGCAACACACCAATGTTGATTCACAACGACATGGGTGTTAGAGTGTATATCATGCTTAAAAAGGCTGCAAATGACTTCAACACGTATCCAATTTGTATAAGCAAACTGGATAATAGTAACAATACAACTGAACTGTGTGAAAGTTCAAATCAGGAGAAAGATATGGTTAGATCTATTTGTATAGATGGTATTGCTGAATTTGAGACTAGGCAGATGACAATTGGTGAATTAGTAGAGCCGCTTTGTGTTTTGGGGTCAGGGAGCTGCGATAGAGTCATTTCAGATCCATGTAATAAGTATGTGGAGGTTGACCAAGTGTATAAGGTCAAAGCCACCTTGAAATATGTGATGGAAAGATATGCAATTGAAAAGAGATTTCAATATAGGACAGTGAGGTCAAATGCAATCAGGTAGACAGTTTGTACATACGAATACATAACGGTATATTTTGTTTTAATTATTCATATATTGATGTGTTATGATGTATTTGATGTTGTAGTTATACGTTGGAATGTATTTCTGAGAAATGTGAGTGGTTAATGAAAGCATCAAATATCAACAAGTCTGGAATAATTAGGATCCGAACATTTAATACAGATCATACTTGTGCTTTGAAGGATAAAGTATATTCACAAAAACATGCAACAAGCATGTTGATTGGTGGGATTGTTAAGTCTAAGCTTGTTGATCACAAGTGAAAATATACACCTTCTTATATTCAGAGTGATGTGAAAATTTATCTCGGAGTTGATGGTAATTACTTGTTGGCTTGAAGGGCTAAAAAGAAGGCTTTGATTTCCTTGAGGGGCACCACTTCTGCATCTTACAACAAACTTCCTGCATACTTGTATATGATGGATATTACATATCCAAGCTCGCATATACGTCTGAAGAAAACCGACAAAAATGAGTTTTTATATCTTTTTGTTGCATTGAATAGTTTCATACAAGGCTTTAATCATTGCAGGGTTGTAATCGTTGTTGATGGAAGTCACCTAAGAGGACCGTATAATGGGACGTTTGTGGCTGCAAATACAATGGATGGAGCAGGTATGTTTCAGTGTGTTTTTGAATGTATATTTTTGATTTTATGTTAATTTGTATATAAATAAAAATGTAGGACATATTTTCTCACTGATCTATGGTATCATTGATTCATAAAATGACGCCGCTTGGACTTGGTTCTTGGTACAACTAAGGGAGGCTTATGGGGAAATGAGTAATATGTGTGTTGTCTCTGATAGAAATGAGAGCAGTATAAAGGCAGTGACAAGAATGTATAATAATGTGTCGCATTATGCTTGTATGTGGCACTTGTGGGATAATGTTCAAAAGAAATTCAGAAAGTCCTCCAAGGAGCTAAGTCATGTATACTATACAATGGCAAATACATGCAATAAACTTGATTTTGATAAACTACTGGATACCGTAGAAAAGGTTGATGTAAGAATTAAAAAATATTTGGAGTTGGCTGGATATTATAAGTGGGCTAAGTGTCATGTACAGACTCATCGGGAATGGGCTATGACGTCTAATATTGCAGAGAGTATAAATGTTGCACTAGTGTCTGCGAGGAAATTACCAATTTTTAATTTTCTGAAAGAAGTTAGACTGATGTTTGGGAGATGGAATCATGATAACAAACACGAGGCAGTATGCACATTTACTCCGTTGATTGGAAAATTTCAGAATATACTGGTCGAAAATGAAGCAATGAGCACACGAATGGGAGTATGTTTTATGTATATCTAATATTGATTAATCAGTAATTAATTGTTTTAAACTTGTATAAATACAGTTATAAGACTGTTAGAATTAATATATATACAATTGCATAAAATTATACATATACATAAATCTGTTTGTATGAAATAGGTTGTGCCGTCGACTGAATATATATACAATGTGACTGATGCTGGTAGGAGTTTTGTGGTTTGTTTAAAGAATAAAACATGCTGCTGTGGAAAGTTTCAATAAGAAGAAATATCATGTGAACATGCTTGGGCTGCGTTGAAGCGGAAAAGTCTAGTAGCTGATGGATATTGCTTGGATTTGTATAAACTAATGACAATTTTAAAGATTTATGAGATATCGATTTATCCATTGTCTGATGTAGCAGAATGGGTGATACCTAAATACATAATGTATGATGAAGTTCAGCCTCCAAAGTTCAAAAGACTCCGGGAAAGTCAAAAAAGAAACCTCATGCAAAAACAATACGTGAATTGCTTGGTCTCAAAGGGAAGCATACATGTAGCACATGTGCCGTTGCAGGTCACAATAGGCGTTCGTGTAGAAATAGGCCTCAAGAAGTTTAATGAGCTCTTTCTATTATACTGGAGTGAAATTTTGGATTTTATAGATACTTGAATGTTATTCGCAACTAATTTTGTGTTTAAAACTATATGAGTTGGAATGGTAATGATGGAATAAATTTGTTATGCCTATTAATAGTGAGCATTTTTGTTCTTCTTTTTGTATTCATACTATTGTATATAGTATGAGTTTTTGTTGTCTGTATACATTGCCTATCATATACAGAAATTGTATATGTATAAGTTATATTGAACATATTATTCTCCTTGTATTTATGCTCGTACAAATAATTCTATGTGTATTTGCTTGATTGAAATATTTTCCTCTAGATTTATACTGTTAATGTATGAAGTAACATACATGTATTAGTAAATATCATAATTTTAAATTGCATAGAATAATTTTTTTTTTTAAAATATTCTATTTGTATAAAATACATGTGAAAAAATAAGTACTTAATTATGTTGGTTTGTATAATTATTGAAGTGTTAATTTGCATATATAATGAAATTAACAAAAATAAAGAAGTAAAAGACTTAAATGATCAAGTGAGTATATTACAACCAAAAAACTGGAAGTTCAAGACCTTCAAGGTTATTATGCATGTCATTTGCATATACAAAACAAAATAGAATTTAGTACTACTGTTCTAATTAATTGTGATCCTTTCACTACTATCACAATCTCTGTGAATCCTAATAGGCCTTTTTGGTGCCTCGTTGTCATTAGTGGCATCGGCTTGGATCTTTTGCATTCCATAATTCCACAACAATGCAGCGTATCAAATACGTATGATCTCTGAATCAAAGGAATTTGGAACCCCATTTTCATTACTGATATGCTCTGCATAAGCAGCAACATATACTCCACAATCGTTGAAAATAAACACACATCATATTGTATATATAGAGAAATTGTTGTACCGCTACTAATACAATAACTATTGATATTATAGATTATACAAAGAATTTCAAATGTATAATTGTTTACATTGTATGTATAGTGAAATACAAATTTTATGTATGTGTATAAGTTTGTGCAATTGTATATGTCTAAATGAACATTATACAAAAAGTTTCCTTATACAAATGCAAGAACTCATTCATAAACAATGCACAAAATTGTATCAAATGTATAAATATTTATAATGTATATATAGAGAAATTGTTGTGTCTCTACTAATACAATAACTAATAATATTATACATTATACAAACAATTTCAAATGTATAATTGTTTATATTGTATGTATAATGAAATATTGCTATTTTATACATTTAGTTTGGATATTAAACATAGTGACTATACACAACTGTATAAACAAACAAATACAAGTCATAAATCAACAGAGAAAATATCAGAATAATATACAATAGTAACATATACAAAATAATGATTATACAAATACCTCATCATGCTCCAATGAGCCAGAAACAACCACTTCATTTCTTTTTGCATTGTCACCTGTATAATTAATTGTTTTTTCTTTCCTTTTTTTTTACTTGACCCAACATCAGACTGATCTTTCTTACCTCCCTCCACAATTCTGATGTCAGATTGCTTCGATTTTGCACTAATTTCCTCCAATCTGATTGGGTCATTTTTCAATTTGGATTCGAGCTCTTGCATTGCGTTGGATATTTGACATTGAACTTGCAACCTCCCCAAAATCCTGATTTAGACCCAAGAAAAACGATGGTTGTTCAACAATATTTTTGCCATGCAAGTGTATACCTCTTGTCAATCTTTTAGATGGAGACTGTGCATCCATTGTATGAATGAAAACTCTGTATGGATGATGAATTGATATGAAAAATAGCTTGAAAAACAGAAAAAAATAAACAAAATTTTAAATTAATCGATTGAGATAAGTTTTGGCAATACCTGAAATTTTTAAAACCGCAATTGGGAACGTGGTGGTGAAGATTTGAATTTTCAAACTGATTTTGGGGAGAAAATTTAGGAGAAATTGAAGGAAATTGGAGATATAAACGAGATGAAGAGAATTGTATAAAAGGAATAACGTTAGTTTTTTATTTTTTTACTTATACAAATTCGTGGGGCCCATTAATAGCAAATTGACCGAGACCTTGCTCGTCAAAGGAAATAAATGAAACAATAGCTATTTTATTTATTTTAAATGAATAGTTTGTCATTATGTACAATTTCCCCTAAAATTTATAATGCTAAAGTATAATGAAAAAATATAATAATAAATATATATAAAAAATAATTTTATAATAAATTATATACATTTGCCCCTTTTTTGTCTTTAAAAAGTCCAGAGGTGAAAAAGGAGCTTTTCTAATTTATTACTACGTACTTCAGTAATTTATAAAAATCCTGCGCGGCTTTGAATACACTTCGTAACAGTAGCCTGAACAAATCTTCCGGTAGAGGAAAATTCCGGCGAGTGCTATACAAATTACAGAAGCATCCGTTTCTACGGCAACACTCGCTTCTTCAAATTCATTGCTTTTCACAAGCATATGATAAAGCACAGCAAGTTGAAGCTCAGAGAAAACTAGGGTTCCACTTTTGCCTTCAGCAATGGTGGGAATGATGTCTCCGATTTCCAGAGAAAGGATAACGAGTTTACTCAATGCTGCCAAGTTCGCCTCCGACGTTCCATCGAAGCTTCATAGCTTGCGCCGGCTCAAAGATGAGCTCTCTGGCGCTGGCGGTCCTTTGCTCAAAGAATTCCTCCCTACTCTCATCGACCTCGTTTCCGATCGGTTTAGTCCAGTTCGTAAATTATCCATTCAGTACGTTTCCATTACTCGCTGTCTTTCTCTGCAATTGAATACATGTAATTCTGATTTGTTGTCCATTTTACAGTCCTGCAACTATTAGATTATGCGAATAATTAGAAAACTGCAAGTTATTGAATAAATGAGCGCAAATAGAGTGAGGATTTATATGCAAACCCAAGCTAGTTTGGGTAGTCCATGGAGATTGGAGCAATTGTTGAGTATGTGAAAAACATATGACCCTGTTGATTCTTTTTTTTTTTTTTGAAAATCAAACCCTTTTGATTATAAAATGTGAAAACCTAGAAATATGCCACTGTGGAATGCTCCAATAAAAGCTTTATTACTTGATGAAAAAGAAGAAACTCCAATAAAAGCAATCGAAGTGGAAATGTTTTACTTTGGTGCTAGGGGATTCAAATGAAGGTGCCATTCTTTAGCTGTTAGTTATTGAGGCTAAGCAACACTCAGTGGAATGCTCTATTATCTTTTACTTGTTGCATCGGAATTTTGATAAATTTCAAGTCAGAGTAACTTGTAGCATTGGTGGCTTACCTACTGTAGAATTTTAAATTAAATTTTGGTTATTGGTCATGTCTGTTAAGCCTTTCAAGACATCAAGAGATGTCCTTTACACTGCCAGCATAATTGTTTCATGAGCTTACCTATATCTCATATAAACACTCTTCCATAGCATGAAATTTCCGAACCAATTTGGTCCTTATATTTCAACTGAACGCCTTTTCATTCTATACATGGCATGCTCTCTTGGATGCTGTCTTACCCATTACAGTTTCAGAACTGAATACTGAAATCATCTGCTCTACAAGCATAAGCAGGCTTCTATCTTCAAAGCATGTTTTGCAATCCACTAGATTTCTCAACTCCATATCATGAGGAGGAAAATTAAAAAGATGCGTTATTTGTTCAGGATGGTTGGTTGTATTGGATTCGAACATGGAGAATTGTTACCTGATATCATACCTGTGTTGATCTCTGCCTTGAAGGATGATACCCCAGCTGTTGCTCGACAAGCAATCACTTGTGGAATTGGTATATTTCGGTGTACTCTAGTCAAAGTTGCAATCCAGGTAGTTGACTATTTCGGATATGAAATCTGAATATCAAATATGAGTCATTTTCTGTTGACCAGGTTTCCGATCGTTAGAGATCAATTATCTGCAACTTTAGCTTATTGGATCTGCCATTATCATGCTCACATAAGCAATTTATTGTGTACTTCCACAGTTACATCTCTAACCAAAGAACTTGATTGTTAATTGTCTGCCTTTCTGTTGGAATAACAATGGGATCTAACCTTCCGTCCTGGAATTCAAATATGCCATGATTGCTATTACTCACTGTCACAAAAGAATGACATGGTTTGATGTACAAAGGTCAAGCTGTCAAATTTACGCATTTATCAATCCACTGACTTTTTCAGGAGTAAAATTTGTATATTCAAGGAGTACTGGATATTATACTTCAGAATCTATCAAAAAAGAACCTTGATAATATACTATAGATCTCACTTTATACAAATTAGAAACATTAAGTTGTAATACTTACCCTTTCAAAAAAATATAAGTTATATAAAAGAAATTTAGTCGACCAAAAGCTGTTGATTTATGATAGTAATAATGTCAAAAATAAAATTTGGGGAGTACATCATGTGTTAAAATTTGTAATAAAGCAGCAGGCTACTTTATGATCATTACGGCATTACCTTGACTAAAAATGCTGTTTTGAGACATTGTGATCACATATGCTTTTATTTTTGTATAAATCGAACTTAGTTCCGTCCACTATTTCTTCCTTTTCATTTATAAAATATCTTATCCATATAAATATCATATAACATTCATCTTTATAGTAAAATTATCTATGAATAGTTTTTTCAATTGCAAACTGCATCATGAGAATGAAAACCATTTCCCAATGTTCTTCCAATGAGTATTGCTGTTATATCATTACTGCATACTTCATTACATTTTTGATGATTTGATATTTTTTTGTTAATTGGAGTAGTAAAAATGCATATTTTCTCTAGTCTCACATCCTGTACTTTGCACACTGATATATTCTTGAACTTTTGAATTGCTATCTCAATAATAGGGCTTGTTTTCAAGTCAATTGGATGGTTCTCTTGAATCAGCATGGGCCTTGATGCTGAAGTTTAGGGAGGAGATATACACAATGGCATTTCAGGTATGTAGTTTTCTTGAAACCATTTCATACATTCATCTACCTTCTCTTTGGGATCTAACTCTCCAAACACGACGATAAGCCTGCAAGTGATGGAAGAAAATTGCTTGCGCTGAAGTTTGTGGAATCTGTCGTGCTACTTTACACACCTGATCCTAGTGTCGGTTCGGAGCCACCACCTGCTTTGGACATTAAAGGTATTAAATGCTTTTTGAAAGTGAAGTGAGTAAATAACTTGTGATATCTTCTAAAGTAAGTTGTTTGTGCTTTATGATTGTTGTTTATCCAAATTGGTATCTTATTATTTTTTTAGGGAAGTTTGAACAATTCAATGTATCGTGGCTTCGCGGAGGTCATCCAGTTCTAGATATTGGGGATTTGTCTGATAAAGCAAGCCAAAGTTTGTGTTTATTGCTTGATCAGCTTAGATCTCCTTCAGTGAAGTCAATTACTAACTTGATGATCATTGTGGTGATTAAATGGTGATGATCTATCTTTCTTTCTTAATGGGCTTGCATTGTGGAGACCCATTATTTTTTATACTACAACTTCTATATAATTTGTTGCTTTTACCTTTTCTGATGAAGTATCTTGTTCCGTTTATCCAGTCTTTCAGAAATTGCGACTAAAAGGCCAGCTTTTTACGGTCGTATTCTGCCAGTTCTACTTAGCCTGAGTCCTTCAAGCTCCGACGGCAATAAGATGCATGTTTCTGGGGTATACCGTGCTTTGAAGATAGCCTTCATTTCTTGCTTGCATTGTACACACCCAGGAGCTGCACCGGTAATTAGTTTCATTTTTCCTAATTAAAATCCAATATGCTTTCTGTACTTATTTTGATTGGCCAAATAGTATGGCCCTTGCTGGGTTTGATCATAATGACTCTGCATCACAGAAATGTTCCGTTGGCTCAAACCTTGAATATGAACTTTTTTCTTTTTCTTTTTTTTGGGTTTTGAAGTGGCGGGATCGACTAGAAGGTGCACTCCGAGAAAAGAGAGCAGGAGTTCAGGCAGAACCAGTTGTAAGCCAAGATTCCCAGAATAATGGGGACACAGAGTTGAAGGATGTTTCATCGATCTTAGAGGTTCCTGCTTTTTCAGTTTCCCTCTTGATTTATTATCAATGGAAAGCAATGCATCATACCAGCAGATGCTTTTAAGCTCGTAGTCCTCAAAGATTAGTTTTTTTTTTTAGTGGAAGCTTTGAAGTTCATAGTCCTCAAAATTGCTTAATTTCTTTTAGGATTCAAAACCTTCAATTAAATCATCTGCTGGGACAAAGAGATCAGGGGTGGAGCACAATGCTGAACTGATAGATGATAATCTCTCTAAGAAGCGCATGCGATCGGCGCCTATTGTCTCCAAGGCACCAAAGCAAGAGCCAAGTGGGAACCAGGAGAGAGTTTCAGCTGGGGGTTCCACAACAACCAGATCTGATGGAGATAATGTTAATTTGCAACCACTTGTTGCAATGTTTGGTACATTAGTTGCCCAGGGTGAAAAGGCTGCAGCGTCTTTAGATATTTTAATTTCTAGCATATCAGCTGACTTGCTAGCTGATGTTGTGATGGCTAATATGAGAAATCTACCTTCAAATCAGCCAAAAGTTGTTGATGATGAAGAGCCACCTCTGAAGCCAGAGATCGAATCTGATTTTAGACGATTATCATTACTGTTGACAGACACTATTTCCCAGTCCAGTATGTTAGCAGAAAAAGATGAGAGAGCTGATCAAAGTTTGGTCTCGATCGAGCCAGAGGTCTACAATGCATTTTCTAATTCCTCAATATATTTTCCTTACCTTTTCCACTTTCTAGGGAGCACATAAGTAAAAGCCCTTGTCGGACGTTCTAATTGGTTTATGTAGCTCTCTGCTTAACCTCTTAATTTTGTTACTCATGGGCTTCTTTTTTAAACATGTTTTCAGCTGCAAAAAATTAAAGGGGGAGAAGAGCACCTCGATCCTGTCACTACTAATGTTACATCTGATGCCCTAAATTGTGCAAGTGAAGAAGCACCAGAATATGTAACTGAGCCTCTTTCTTCTACAAAGAGTACCCCTCTACTAATCGAAAATGATGTCTCATCCTTGCAATGTGATGTCGCTGACATTGAGAAAATTGAGGATTCCATACCTGGTCTAGATTCTGTAGCTCTCAAAGATGAAGCATCAGAGCTTGTAGCTGTTTCAGCTGGTCCAACTGAAGTTGAAGATGGTACTCAAGATCAAGGGTCTAGTGTAGTTAGGTCATCTTTGGAAGTAGTTCCATCAAATTCAACTGATAGGTCGGAGGAGCTTAGTCCAAAAGCAGCTGTAACAGATGTAACCAGCATGAACTCATCAACAGCTACTTCTATTGGGCTTTCTCCGCAGTTGCTTCTACCCAAAATATCTGCTCCAGTCATCAACCTCTCTGAAGAAGAGAAGGACAATTTACAGAAGTCAGCTTTCACTAGTGTCATTGATGCTTACAAGCAAATTGCAATTGCTGGAGGTTCTCAAGTCCGGTTTTCTCTTCTTGCCTATTTAGGTGTTGAGGTATTTGCTCAGGGATTATTACCAATGCCTATATATATATTATGAATGCAAAAGACATATTTTAACTGTACTATAATTTTCTTTTCTTTTCTAAACTGCAGTTTCCTTCGGAGCTAAACCCTTGGAAATTTCTACAAACACATATATTGTCCGATTATATGAATCATGAGGTAATTGACTATCATGTTATTTACTTTTTGATAAGGAATATCCTGTTATTTGCTTTGCATGGTAAAGTGTTAATTAGTAAAATTAATGAGGGAGTCAATAGAAAGTTGAAAAGCATGGTGAAATGCTCTAGAGATTAATGACTTTATTATAAGTTGGAGTTTCTAGGTGCAATCATGCAGGAGAATGAGATATAATATATGCAGATGTAACATAGATCTAAACTATGACGATTGAGATGAAGGAATATGAGTGTTATACGACAGAAAGACACCTAATATAGCATGTGGATTGTTGTCTCAGTACATGTCTGTCTCTAGGCATAGCATGTTGATTGTTGTCTTCTGCCTAACCTTCTAATTATCTCTCTTTTGTGGATCCTCTTCTGATACTTCATGGCAAAAATATCTCAGCAGCATAAGTAGACAGTAATTGTAGTATTTTCTTAGTTCAGTTCTGTACCTTTTGATTAAGTCATATTTATACCTTTTAATTGTGTTAGTGTTGACTAATCATTGGATGTCTTTAGGGGCACGAGTTGACATTGCGTGTCCTCTACAGGTTGTATGGGCATGCAGAAGAAGACCAGGATTTCTTTTCTTCAACAGCTGCAGCATCCGTATATGAAACATTTCTACTTACAGTGGTATGTATATGTTCCTCCTTCCTGGTGCACTTTTTTTGGATTAGGTAAATGCTTTGCATTCTTTTGATTTCCTGTATATTTTGTAGGCAGAAACACTTAGAGATTCTTTTCCAGCTTCTGACAAATCTCTAAGTAGATTGCTTGGTGAAGCTCCTCACTTACCAAATTCTACTCTCAAGTTGTTAGAGAGCTTCTGTTGTCCTGGTAGTTGTGAAAAGGATGAGAAGGAATTGCATAGTGGAGATCGAGTCACTCAAGGCCTCAGTACTGTGTGGAACCTGATTATGCTGAGACCTCTAATGAGAGATGCTTGTCTCAAAATTGCTTTACAGGTTTGCTGTCAGTGTACTGTGTGTGATCTGCATCTTTTATTTGACAAAAGTCATACTCCTTTCTTTCCAATACTGTGACGTAGATTGTCTGGACACGAAGAGGTCATTTGGTAGGGTGTATAAGAATAGTACTGAATAAGGTGTATTAGTAGGGTTGGGATTAGTAATGTGGACATTATTTTTCATAGACTATTTGATTTGTCGTATTAAATGAATAGGGTGCATTAGAATAGGTTGTTTGGTAGGGTGTAAAAGAATAGTACTGAATAAGGTGTATTAGGAGGGTTGGGATTAGTAATTGGTGACATTATTTTTCATAGACTATTTGATTTGTTGTATTAAATGAATAGTGTGTATTTGAATAGGAATAGTACCCCGTATTGTTAATGCCATCTTTTACTATGTATGTATAAGAATAATATGGAATAGGGTGTAAAACTAGCACATAAGTTGAAAACACTACCAAACAAGGGATTAAATAATACCAAAGCTAATACATGTACCATTTTCTCTAATACTTCCTACCAAACGACCCCAAAGTTTTAAGGAAGAAAGTAAGACTTTTGAAACTTATGGTCTTAAACATGCCATAACATTTTTGTGATTATATAAACTTCATTAAGGGTAAAATGGGAAATTCAAAGGTAATTGTTTTCAAATATAGAAATGTGTCATTGTTTTTGGGATGGACTAATCTGGAATGGAGGGAGTACCTGTCCTGTTCTGAAATGCTGCATATCTGCACCTTCTCCTATATTGCTTGGTCAACCATCAGAACAGAGAATCGATTAGTTGTTGATAGGTTAAAAGAATATAACTCTTGAGATTTACAGAGCTGAGACAATACAATTTTGCAGTTTGGCACTTTGTGTGATCTGCTATTTGTCAAAGAAGACACTCCCCCTCTGATTAGCGGGTCTTTCGTGTAGGCATAGACAAACATAAACTGTGTAATTTAGATTGCTTTCTTGCCTGTGCAATTACTTCCTTCAATGTGGTGAGGAACATGAATTTTCTTTTACAAGCTGGGTGAGCAGGTTAAGTTATGTTGATAGCATAACTCCTTCATGATCAGCATTTTGATAGTCCTTGAAGGAAGTGCTAGTTTAGACTAGGAAGAATTTGAAATTAGTTCTTTCTTTTCTGCATTGTTGACATGATCATCAATCAAAAGTTTTTCTCTTTCCATTTTTATGGTCTCTCAAAAGATTCTCCGCCGTCAAACTCACTCCTTTTGATGGGAGTAACGCACACACACACACACAAGTAACTGAATTCAGTTGAGGCCTTTGTACAATGATGAAGAAGGTGCATCCAAATTGTCTAAACGAGTGTGAATATTGGTTTTACTGTGAATTAGTCAAGCTTTAATTATTTATACCTTAAGTTAGGGAGGTGGTAATAGGAGAAAATAAGTAAGCTGGCAAAACAGTGAAATAGGGTAAAGACTCGAATCTAGTTAATTTATCAAAAACAATTCCCATCAAGTTTTGACAAGAGATAACATGATGAAAGAGAAATGGAGATACTATATTGATTAATTAATCAACATAAGTCACAAGGACAGGTACCTTAGCTACTCTAGAATAAGGTCCACTAAGGACTGGCCGATTAAGGACCCAAGGTGTGGCCTAGTGGTCAATGAAATGAAAGAAAATCATTGAGACATGAGTTCAAATCGCAGCAAAGACAAAAACCACTAGGCCATTTCTTCGATCTGTTTAAGCCTTGGTGTGTACCGTATACTGAAGTTGGAGGGAGGTAGCAGGTATCTGGTGAAATATTCGAGGTACACGCAAGTTGGTCTGGTCAGACAGCTGCCATTTGTGTTAAAAAGGAATAAGGTCTGCTGAAGTAGAAGATTCTCTGAAGATTATGATGATTAAGAGCTTGTGGTCCAGATGATACTTCATAAGATTTGGAAGTTTTCTGAAGAGGTTGAAGTAGTATGACTAACCATGCTATTCAATGTTTAAGGAATGAAAAGAATGCCAAACAAGTAGAGATACTGTATCTTGGTTCTGATATATATGATCAAACAAGGTAATCAAAGCTGTGCGTAACTTATGTTCATAGAACGAAATGAGTAGTTAAGTCTATAATCTCTATATGAGCTGTCCCACCTTTAGAATGTTTTTTTTTAAGTTGGTGTTGCTTAGCATGGAGCAAGAGATGATGTCCGTTAGCTGATGTCTGGAAGATTGGCTCCGATGTTGTAGAACCTTGTGTACTAGTCAATCAAAATCTCATTGATGCTAATAAGGACATTAGGACAATAGGGGTCATCAATCACAAGGCACAGATTATAGATTACAGAAGATAGACTGTAACATGAAGGCAAAGGAACATTACTGTTGTGTGTTTACTGGATATTATGGAATGAAAAGATATGAGATCACTTTATTTTGCTTCAGTTTCCAAAAAAGGAAAGAATAGGGGATTGCTTCAGAAGAAAATAGGAGATTGCTTCAATTCCCGGTAGAGACAAAACACTAGGTGATTTCTTCACTGCAACAGCAGTGCGAGGTGCGCGCAAGCTGGCCCAGACATCACATTTATCCAAAAAAAAAAAAAAAAGTAAATAGGAAATCATTTCAGATGGAGGATGATGGAAATATCTTGTTTGTTTAGAGGAAGGATTCCTTTTTTGTGTGTAGGTAATTGCACAAATTTGATTGATGATCATGGAGGAGGTCATTTCTCTTTTTCATTTTTTGTGTAAAGAACTGTTAGTAGATGATGCAGAATCATTACTAGACTTTTTTGCTTCTTTGTAAGTTTTGTCAGGGGTTGTAATTGTTGATATGATATACCAGGCCTCTTTTGGGTGCTGATGAATATAACAAGTTACTAATTTCAAAAAAAGAAAAAAGAAAAAGAAAAGTTAGTGTGTCTTTAGCAATGAGTTATGACTGCTGTGAGTGCAACAATTCTTTGCAGCATCATGGTTACTGCCTTTGTGGTCCCTTCATATGAATTTCAATGGAGGATTCTGTGTGTCATCATCTTCTCGATTGAGAAATCCATTTCATTTAAGGTGATGGGTCAGATGAAATCCTTTCTGTGTTCTGTTGGTAAATGTGAAATCTTCTACCGATAGAATTCTAATTCACATCACCATATTCTGACCTCTATCTTCTTTTGATTGCAAAGAGTGCTGTTCATCACTTGGAAGAGGTGCGCATGAAGGCAATACGGCTGGTATCTCATACATAACTTGGCTGTCTAGTGAATCAGATTAGTTTATGATTGTTGCAGTTCTTTCAACAGCTATTTGATGTTACTTTTGCAGGTTGCCAACAAGCTTTATCCTCTGACATCCATCTCTCAACAAATAG
Source organism: Solanum okadae (assembly GCA_036553675.1). Taxonomy (NCBI): domain Eukaryota; kingdom Viridiplantae; phylum Streptophyta; class Magnoliopsida; order Solanales; family Solanaceae; genus Solanum; species Solanum okadae. Next base: position 8,517,821 of record CM071686.1, on the reverse strand, counting down.
AACTCTTTGCCAATGAAATGTTGATGTCAGTTTCAGCTGTTGATCATAAAGCAGACTCAAATGGTGATGGATCTGATCCTGCATTGCAGAAGGTGCTAATTCTCATTATGAAAACTGAGTCTTGTCAACTTTAGTTTCGATTTCTGTTTCTTTTGGTGTCTGTTGCTTTTGCGCATCTTGGTCACTTGGTGGTGGGTTTTGGTGGGGGCACAACTGTCACTTCTTGTATGTTAATAATCATCATCTGAGCTTATAGTGTTAATCTTAGTTGCGCGGAATCTTCACTTTTGATGCCGCACCCGTGTCGGATTCTTCAAAATTACCTTACTTTTGGTGAATCCGACACGCACCTGTTGACAGTTTTGAAGAGTCCGAGCAACATAGGTGTTAGTGCACCTTTCTGACTTTCAGAATATTCTCAGAAAATATGTCAACATATTATTGCCTGAAAGCAATTCTCTCATTATATTTGTATTGCTACACCCTACACATGCTTTAGTCTCTAATTTAAAGATGCTGTTCAAGGATTCTGCTAAACTGATTTATTTTGCAAAAGATTAACTGCCTTTGTGCTTAAAAGGCTGACTACTCTATCCTTAAAAAAAAAAAAAAGAGGGGCTAAATTGTTTAGATTCTACTTATTGGAGAATCGGCAAGTTCCCTTACAATTGCTGGAGGTGATTTGGTGCAGTAATTTTTTGTTTCCAGTAAAAAATTTAATATAGTAAGCCATACCAAGTGACTATGATAAATGCATATTAGACTTACTGTCTAAGTGTGTATTACTTTGTTTTTTTTTTGGGTGGGGTTAGATAATAAGCGGGAATTCGGTTGGTTGCTTCTGTACTCATTGTTAATTGATTGCTGCTATATTTTTTTTTTGTTTGTATAAGAAAAGAAATGGGCTAGGAAACTCATCTGAATATGTTAACCCCCAACCTTGGGAATTTGAGGGAAATAACCAGGAAGAAAGCCAAAAAGTGAGAATAGAAATAAAGAGATAGAAAGATACTCATGTATGCCTGTCGAGCATGTCTTCTCGAGTTCATAACTTGCAGTGTCAAAATAATTGTTTTTTCTAGCTCTCTTTCATACAGCTACCTAATGCTCTTTTTTCTTTTTCAGGATTCTGATTCTGAAAAGCCCTCGGAAGAAGGACCATCATTTTCTATCTCTAACCCTCTTCAGTCATCCCCTTCTGGAAGCAAATCACTATTTTCTATTGCTGAGGGTCAGCGACGCATATCGCTCTATTTTGCACTGTGTACTAAGGTTTCTTCCACTTAGTTTGACTATTCTTGCTTGTCATTGAACACTAATTCCTTGTTTAATTAGACTTTGTTCATACATCTGTAACCTAATAAATACTTGTCTATGTTGCTGAGCAGAAGCACTCACTCTTTGGCCAAATATTTGTTGTATATAGTGGTGCATCCGAGGCTGTACAGCAGGTTTGCTTTAAAACCTAGACTTTCTGCTAGGATTGTGTTCACAGCTTCATTCGTCATTCCTTACACTGTTTCACCTTAATTTTATTTTTAACATACTGAGAGCTGGTAAGTGTTATGCAGGCAATACATCAACAAATCCATATGCTAGTTCGGACAATTGGTTCTTCATCTGAGTTACTTGAGATAATATCAGATCCACATAGTGGAAGTGAAAAACTATTGATACAGGTCTTGATGCACTTTATTGTTCAGTTAATGCTAGCTTGGAAACAAAAATACACTCTCTTGACATACTTATTTTTGTTCATGACTCAAGGTTTTGCAAACATTGACTGAGGGGATAGTTCCTTCCTTACAGTTGATAACTACCATCAGGAAGCTATATGAGACTAAAGTAAAGGTATCAAATATGATCATTTTGTTATTGATAATGACTTCTATTGTTGGACTGCTAAATGAGGTATCTACAATAAACCCGTGAACTTGATCTCCTCCAAGCTTTTCTTAAAAGCATGGAGTTGGGTCAACATGCCCATCACCTTGCGTTCAAGGGTGAACATGTGCTCCTTGTGGCCCTCTTCCACGTTCATGTTCCTTTAATATTATATAAAAGTTGTAGGATGGTATGTTGAGTGGTGTCAATGCTGCTTCTTGATAAATCTGTTCTAGTAAAATTTCCAAGTTACTATTAGCAGTTTACTGTGTATCTTAAGGGCCGTTTGGTCGGAGGGACTAATATTAACAGCAGCATTTCTCATGTACCTTAGAAGATTTCTATTTCTGTCCAAAAGCTTAGGTTATGATATGGTTAATTATTTTGATTTGCTTTCGTGCTTCACAGGATGTTGAGCTCCTTATTATGATACTTCCTTTCCTGTCAAAAGATGAGGTACTCATCTTTTCTTCTCTATTGCCTATTTTGTATAATTTTCTTCTCTTGTTACTTACATCCTCTGTGCATTCGCTGCTATGTCACTTCTCCCTTTAACTTAGTTTTTGCTCAAGGAGGTGATTATACATGCACAGACTGGGAAGTAATGACTGTAATAAGTAAGATAATTCAAGTGGTTTGTGCACAGGGACCACCAAAAGTTGTGATGGGGTGGTAAGCACCCCAAGTGGTTTGTGCACAGGGACCACCAAAGGCTGTGATGGGGTGGTAAGTAAAAGGTTGTGATGGGGTGGTAAGTACCCCTCCATCCTTAATCAAAGTGGTCTCTGCACAAGAGTAGTTATTTCAATAGGGATGTTCTCTGTTTGTTGAAGTGCAAAAGAAGCTCCTTGAAAAAGCTGTGGGAGTGTTAGAACTTAGAATGTTCTTCTTTGCTGAAGCTTCTTTGTGTATTTCCATTGTTTTGGCTTTATTTTCTTGGCTCAATGTCATTCACTACTTCTTGTTGTTATGCCTTACTTGAGCCGAGGGCTATCGGAAACCATCTCTCTACCTTCATAGGTAGGGGCAGGGTTGTGTACACCCTACCCTCCCCAGACCCTGCTTGTGGGATTACACGTGTATGTTGTTGTATGTCATTCACGTGTTTCTATGTTTTTGTTTTACTTTCATCTTTCTTTGAGCTAAGTTTCCTGCATCCCTTCTTCCTCAGGTTTTACTTCTTTTTCCACATGTTGTGAATGCTCCATTGGATAAATTCCAAGGCGCTCTCCTTCGTATTCTACAGGTATTTTACATGCTTCTATGAACAATATCTCTTTCAGGGCTGTTATTTGTGGTCTCTTTACTTTCCATCTTTTAGTCTGTCAGTTTCTTCCTTTGAGGGAAAGGAGGTGATTTATCTGCATTATTCTTCTCTGTTAAAAATATGAATATCTATTCTTTGTAAAAGAGTTAGAAACAAAAACTAAAGTTCCGAAGCAAATTCATTTGATCCTTTGACCTGGGTTTGAAAATGTTTGTTACACAGGGATCAACTCACTCAGGTCCAGTGCTAACTCCTACTGAAGCATTAATTGCTATCCATAGGATTGATCCTGAAAGAGAAGGCATACCATTAAAGAAGGTAGATTTTCTTTACCATCTTTGATTCCGTACTCTCCCAAATTTTGTTAAACTTTTGCCACTTGGAGGTAATATTGACTTTTGCAGGTCACAGATGCATGCAATGCTTGTTTTGAGCAGAGAGAGATATTCACGCAGCAAGTTCTTGCAAAGGTCTTGAACCAATTGGTATAGCTCCTTCTATAATCATTACTAATTCATTTCCAGATTCAACCCTTCTTTAAATCTGAAATCCATATTAACCTGAAAGAACAAATATTTAATTTTTCTGGGGACAGGTTGAACAGATTCCTCTTCCTTTGTTGTTCATGCGGACAGTATTACAAGCTATTGGTGCTTTTCCATCTCTGGTAAGATAGATGTTTCACTCATCGTATCTTTCACTACAGTGATAAGTGCATGCATAATGAGTCGAATGATGATTAGCTGCACTAAGTGATTAAACCAGCTTTTGAACCTTGTTATAGCCCCTAAACCAGAACAATCCTCGTATCTGTGCTTATGCTACATTGCTAGGAGGAAAGATTCTACAGTCAAACATTAGCACAGTTGAAGAGTCAAATCTATATTCTTCAGAAGAGTCTTATTTACTTCTGTATCTGTGCTTTAGTGAGGTAGATTAAATGTTTCTTTGGTCTAGTAATTCCTAACCCCGTGTCTCCTTATGTACCATTTTGCTCATCTTGCTTTTACATCTTTCAGGCTAGTAATATTTCTTCCTGCTAACACTAGAGCATCATAAAGTCTTTTGCACATAAGTTGAACAGGGAAATTGAACAAATGCAGCCTCCTTCCTGATAATACTAGGGCCTTTTTTTCTCTTTCTTCTTTATGTTTCATTACTTGTATGTGTCTGAGTTCCCTTGTTAATGTTGTCCCAGGTGGATTTCATTATGGAGATCCTCTCTCGTCTTGTTAGCAAGCAGGTATGTATTGCCTGTACTTTGTGAGCTATATCAATGCATACTCAACTCTGACATGTTTGTCGTCCAGATATGGAAATATCCAAAGCTGTGGGTAGGATTTGTGAAGTGTGCCCTTTTGACCCGGCCACAATCTTTTGGAGTGCTTCTTCAGGTATGCCTTAGATGTAAGAAGCTAACTATGTTTATCCTTCAGCTATCCTACCATCATCCAATTTACGTTACAAGTGTTGGAATGATTAGAAACTTGGAAATTATGCTCTGCTTCATCTGTCAGTGCTGCATGCTTCTGAAAATAATTATAAATCATAATATAATGACATTCACCAGGTTTAATTATTCAAAGGCTCGTACCTACCTGCTATAAACAAAAAAACATGTTGTTCCACAATAAACAGACTTTAAGGATATCCACTAGTGTCGCACCCAAAGGGTAGCGGCTGCGGGTTTCCCTTGTCATCAAAAAAGAAGAAGGATATCCACTAGTGCATTTGTTTGTTTATCCTAGCATAATGGATATGGGTACGTAATTTAAACGTACTCTTTTATCATCATGCTCAATGAGACAGTTTCAAGTGAAATTGAGTTAGAAAATACCGAGCCCTCAAAAATTAAGGTATAAATTGATGCTGTATGTTAGAACTGACACTATTCTAGACATGCATGCAGATTGCAGGCTAGCCACTAATTGACAGGTAGTTTTGAGACAGTTTTAAGTTTTAACAATAAATATATGAAGGTTGCAACTACCGAGATTCTGTTCTAGCACAAACTTTTAGCAGATGTATTATGTTCTAAAATGCAACTTGGTGCCTTTTCAGTTGTTTACACTTTCAACCTTTCTAACCTCAGAACTCTTCATAAGTATTGTTTTCTTAAATGCTCCAGCACTAAAAAATTTGTAAATTTTTAATATGAAAATTGAGGCAAGCTAGTAATCATGTTGCTGATTTGTCTTTGTAATTCCATATGAAATGGGTCGTTCCTCATCGTTTTTGTTGGTTGAAGAAAACATGGGCAAACGTTGCTCTGACTTGTCAGGTGTTTGTAGAGTGGGTGGTGGATGGGCTCATGGTAGATTTGGTTTTCAGCACCAATTTGTTGAAAGTTGTTTGTTTTGCTTTGAATTGAGTCATCACTTTTTGCTATTGGTGCAGTTCTGAGTATGTAGATGATCCTACAGCTATTATAGATATTCTAGGTTCTTTGTTAGATGAAGTAGGATCTAGTTTAGATTTGTTGAGTATACTCAACAGTATGTAGCTCCATGATGTAAGTTTGGGATCCCAGCCTTTAGTGCTGAAGATTTATACACAAAACTGTTACCTTTGTCAAAAAAAATTGTTTGTTTTGCTTTCTAGGCTGGTAGAACCACAAAGAAGTCAAAACTTAACTTTTTTACCTTCATGACCTTGATGTGTGTTTCAGCTACCTCCAGCTCAGCTTGAAAATGCATTGGGTAGAACGCCTGCTCTCAGAGCTCCTTTAGTTGCACATGCAAGCCAAGCACACATAAAATCTTCACTTCCAAGGTCAGTCTCACATGTATATGTCAAGAGGATTAGTACTCATCTCTATTGATGATATATACATTTGTATTGTTTTAGGTCTGTCTTAACGGTTCTTGGAATTGAATCGGATGCTCAAGTTTCAAGTCAGGCACCTCCCAACCAGTCTCAGACAGGTGATATTGACAATTCTGATAAAGAAGCAGGCACTGAAAAATCCAGGGACTCATCAGTTGTCAGTTAATTTGATGTGTGAGGTATGGGCTTCTCAGGGGCGGTACTTCTCATCATTTCCTACCCTTTGTTTTTTATCCTATTTCCTTTGATACTCCCACTGAAGATAATCTCTTATCCGATTTGATGTGCAGCTTGGTGCTTCACTTGTAGATTGCTGGCATACTATTTGAGATGCATCCTGAACTCTAGGGAGTCTTGTTCTCCCCTCTAGACAAAGCTCCCGGTTCTATTCTTTCAAGTATCTGGCAGGCTGATGCAAACAGGGTCCTTACAGTGCCTAATGGGAATCAGTTTTGTGGTTCTTTTCTGGCCTTGGAATGAGGTTATCAGAATACCTCAGCCTTACTATGGAGGCTCGTCTGTATTGCAAGTGCTTTTTCATGTAGAGGGCAGTCTTGGTCTCTCCCAACCGCAGGTATTGCTGTTGGTAATGAGTAATAGTTGTATTTAAGGAGTATCCTAATCTCTTCCAGAAGGTGCTCAGCTCGACCTTTTGTATTAGCTGATTTAGGAATTAGGAAGTCACAGGGTGTCTTGATAACTGATAAGTAGATGCTTATGTTGTATGTTGCCTGTATTCTTCAATAGTCAAGCATTTTAGCAAATTTTAGGAAGGTGGCAATCGTAGAGCGACTGCCTAAAGAAGTTGTTTGTGTGAGATTTTGACATAAAATGCATATTCAGCTGAATGGAAAAGATTAGCCAAGCAGCTAATCTTTCAATATTATATTTTTTTTGTTACATTGCAACTTTCTGGAAGAAGTTGCAACTAAAAATTATGAATAAGTGTCACATAACTTGTTACAGTTCAATTTTCTCACTTTCTGTACCTATCAGTGACAACTTGAAAAATGGAAATCTTCTCTGTGCTAAATGCTGTAACCTTGTCAGTTCGATTTCAAGAAAATGATGCATTCATTTCATTTTCATCAGCTTAAAATATGGATATAAAGTTAAAGAGGGATATGTCACAGTGCAAATGTATTGCTAGTGAAAATCGTTCGAATTGTATTACAGAAGTAACTTACTATGTTGCTCCAGTAAGTATGGTATCGGGATTTAGAATGTCGTGAGTTAATAAATAGGTGGGTCAATGTTATTCGGACTGAAACTGAAATGGATTAAAAAGTCTCATAATTCAACCTGTCAAATCTTATTAAATTTTGATTTTGGTTGTTTTTTAAATATAGTTTCTTTAGTATTTAATAAAAGGTCAAAGTCATCTGCGGTCTCTTAAAGTTGCATGTATTATTCATTTAGACACCTCAATTAGACCTAGTACCTATTGAACACCTGTACCACCTCAGATTTGAACCGTATAAGCATTTTTTGCCTACATGGCAAATCGTTTGTGAGTCATGCAAATGGGGCGCGTGAATCCTTTTTTCTCCCATTTTTTTGCCTGCATTTAACACCTCCAACGTTACAATTTTAACGTTAAAATCCCCAATTCTTCTTCCCCCAAATCCATTTTAGAACCCTAAATTCCCAATTCTCTCTTCTTTCTCTAAATCTCCAACGTTTCTCTCTTCTAAATCAATTGTCGCAAAATTCAGTGAATATCGAGGAAGCCGATATATGTAAGTGTGGTAACTATTGTCAACTGAAAACTTCGAGGACTCCATAGAACCCAGGTCGTCGATTTTTTGAATGGAAAGCATCAAATGTTTGTAACTATTCGAACAAAAAACTACTGTTATTGTATTATTTGAAAAATCAACATTTTTGTATATTTATTACTGTTATGTGGTTTGTAGGAAAATGGTGGATGTAGCTATTTTAGATGGATTGATCCGTCGCCTGAAATTGCTAATGAATTATTTAGATTTGTGTCGTCCTTAATGAATAGATTCATAGATGGTGAAAATCCGATTGATCGACTAAAGAGAAAAGTGAAAGAGCTTGAAGAAGAAAGGGATTCTTTGAAATTTCAATTGAATGAAAATGAAGAGAAGATGATGGTAAATTGTACAAGAAGCTCAAGGAAGTTAAACTCCAAAGGGATTGGGAAAATGTCAAATTTAATCGACTTGTGATTGTTTTCTTTGTCTGCTAACTATAAAATGGTTCTTTAATATTGTGTAGTTCATAGTAGTTCAAGATTGTAGTACTTAATTGTTTAGTTTTGTAGTAGTTAGGAGGCTATTCTAAATCAATTAGTGTCGTACTTAATTGGTTTGTTAAGTTCATATTTTGTATCAAATTGGAAGTTTGAATGTGAATTGATCAGTGTCTCTTTTGTAACTTGCCTCTCTTTTGTAACTTGCCATGTGTTCTGAAATTAGTTCTGGGATCGATTAATCTTATTGAGAAAAGCACAAATGCATTGAGGGGTAGTCTAGTTGTTGTTCAAAAACTGAGCTAATAACACAAATGCATGACTAAAAAAATACATAACACAAAGTCATGATTGAAAAATACATAACACAAATTCATTGAGAGGTAGTCTAGTTGTTGTTCAAAAATCATTGCCTTGCATGGTTCAAAAATACATAGTCTTGCTAACACAAAGGCATGGTTTAAAAATACATTACACGAGTGTTCAAAATAAACTAAAGAGTAGATTGTTGAAGACCCTTTTAACATAGGCCAAAATCATAACAACTTTCCAAATGAACTACTTCTTGGAGGTTCCACAAGACCCTTTGTTTTTCCTGTTTGCTTTCATTTGTTGCAACTGTGAAGTGTTGACTGCATCCTTTCCCTTCCATTTTAGGCCACGGAGTTTAAAGTCAATATCTATATTGATTGGTGAAGCACTCTTCAATTTTGTTGGCCCATGTGGAATCTTCTCACTTGATGTACCAGGTTGTAATAGAAGAAAGAAAGTATAAGATACGGTAAGATCATAATATGACTATCAGAATATACACCAAAACAGAGTAAACATATTAAGTGAACATACATTAAATATTTGGGCTCCAGTAGTAGGATCAAAGTAAACACCAAAATCAGTTGCAAGCCTTCTGTTTCCTCCAGTAGCAGCAACAAATGAGGCAGAACTGTATGGTCTCTTGTGACCTGATAAAGGTAGCAGTTGACTAGAAGAATTATCTTTTTCAGTAACAAATGTGGTCCCTCTTGCATTAGCTTTTTTTCTTCTCAATCCTCTCCCAGTCCCAACTTGAACCCTTTTTTGAGGAGGTCTTGGCACAAATGCTGTGTCAACACAAATAGAGCTTGGTTGACTTGATTGTGTAGTTGCATATGTGGTTCTGAAAGTAAAGTGTGATGGACCTCCCATTGTAGACTATATAACATAAATAAGGATATATGGATAACTTGTAGAACAATCAATAAATGCAAATGAATTTTTAAATTTAATCTTACTCCTGTTTGAGTAGTTCTTGGCACAACAGTGGTAACAAAACTTTGTTGACTTGATTGTGTTCTAACCTGTTGAACAGAAATAAGGAGATATGAATAACTTGTACAATAAAAATTAAATGCAAATGAACATATAAATCAAATCTTATCCTGTTTGAAAATAACTTTGTTGACTTAAATTTCTCTGACTATCAGGTTGAGAAGTGCTCCCCCTCTCATACTATGTCACCACAAAATATAATAATATGATTATAATATATATAAAGTTTAAGCAATTTACAAATGTGAATATGAATTATTACTTACTTTTGCACACACAACTTTGTTATGATCAGTTTTCTTGCATATGGAACATGCCATTTTTACTCCTTTTCTTGAAAGTTTCCCATATTTTTTTGGCTTATCCTTACTCTTTCTTCTCTTCTTGCCAGGTTTGCATGGCATTTTTTATTTATTTTGGAGGCTCTATTGATGAATTTGTAGTTTCAGGCCATATCATCATATTGGGAATAAGTTGGATGAAATGGTTGTAAGCCTTGAGAAATGTTTCTTTCTTATACTAGTGCTCTACATGTTGATCAGGATCTTGATTCAAGTAATAATAAGTACAAATAGCATGAGGGCAAGGAATACCTCTCAACATTCACAATCTACAGTCACAATGCTTCTTCTCCAAGTTAACAACAATGAATATTCCCCCTCACTAATTTCAAAATCATTCACCCCATTCCATTGAACTTTACAGTTATTAGAATACTCTTTGTTTCTTTCTAGTATTGTCCTTGCCATAGGTGCAATGTATGATATCCATGTTTTTCAGCAAATTTGATCATGTTTATATGTCTGTTCATCATTTAATGCCTAATATCCTCTCACATGGTAATAATTGATTTATGTCTAGCAGCTAAGATTCAGGAATTGAAAGTCTCACACATGTTATTTTCTACAACATCACACTTGAAATGAGTTTGGAAAAAAGCCCTAGACCAATTCTTGGGATCATAATGCAACAAACCCTCTGTTATTTCCTTCTTACCTAGCTTAGACATTGCATGGACTTCTCTAAACTTGACTTCAAAGGAGGACTTTGAGCATCTCCAAAATTGTTTCATTCTTTCTTCTCCTTTCCATCTCACATGCCAGTTGCTACATATATGTCCAACACACATCCTTTTCTCAGCATTTAGTAACAACTCTAATAAGACATGAACAAGTCCCTAACAAAAAATATGTACAGAATAAGAAATTGAAGTAGTAAAGATCAAATTAAAACTAAAATATAAGAAATTGTGTAATCAATACCTTTTGCATATCTGACATTAAAGTCAAGCCTTCACCAGTTCCCAAGTTTAGATCAACAATTAAATACCTTATGAACCAGCTCCAATTATGTTTTTTTCCTGTATCCACAACTGCCCATGCAATGAGATACATTTGATTGTTTCCATTCTTTCCAACAACAACTAATTGCTCATCTTTACAAGCTCCCTTGAGAAAACAACCATCAAATCCAATTATATTCCTACATGCCTCTAACCATCCTTGCTTAAATGCATGAAAACATACATAAAAGTAAACAAAAAGGTTCTTTCCTAATTCAGTTTTCTTATCAATTTTTACCCAACAAGAGCTTCAAGGATTGGTTTGTTTGATCATATCTGCATAGTCACATAATCTGACAAATTCCAATTTCCAATCACCCATGTCTTCCTTCATAATCCTCTGTTTAGCCCTGTAACAGACGGTTTTACCAACATAAAGACCCAACTTCTTTCTAACCAAATCTTGAATTTCTCAAATCCTTATGTATGGTTGAGATACAATCTTTTCCTTAAACTTTCTAGCAATTAACTTTGAATTACACAACTTGTTCCTGTTTAATGGAATACACTTGTGAACATGATGATAGTTCTTCACAATGAAATCACATGAGTCCCTGTCAATGGAAGCATATAACAATCACTTACAATTATAATTTATGCACTTTACCCTGACTTTATGTTTTTTATTCGGTCTTAACTTTATTTGGTTCATGTACTCTACAACATAATCTGCCACTACTTTCCTGAACTGATTTGCACCCTCAAAGACCATTTCAAGCTCAAATATTAACACTTCACAATCTTTATCATATCTAACTTTTTTGCTTCTCCTTCTAGCAAGTATATCTACTCCCCTAACAACATCCACATCTAGTTGTTCATCACTATCATCACTTCAACAGTCAGAGCTATTAAGATGATCCTCATCTCCACCCAATTTTCCTGCATATTTATCAATTTTATTTTTCCCAATATCCTCAAAGCCTCTATCTATACCACCAGCCTCTCCAGCTGGTATTTCTTTATATTCAATAGCCTTTTTTCTCTGTTTTTTGTTTCTTCTTTTTTGTCTAAAAGCTCTCAACTCCTCATCAATATCTGAACCATTTTCTGAAGGTATATCCCCTAAATCTGAATCACTACTCAAGAAATCAAATTCACTTTCTCCACCTAGGTTATCATCCACACCCTCTCCACGTAGGTTATCATCATCCACACCCTTTCCACCTAGGTTAACATGCTCAACCTCTCCACCTAGGTTAACATCCGCATCCTCTCCACCTAAGTTAACAACCTCACCCTCTTCACCAAGGTTAACATCAACACTCTCACCACCAAGGTTAACAACCTCACCTTTTCCACCTAGGTTAACATCCTCATCCTCTCCACCTAAGTTAACAACCTCACCCTCTTCACCAAGGTTAACATCAACACTCTCACCACCAAGGTTAACAGCCTCACCTTCTCTACTTAGGTCAACAGTCTTACCAACATCACTACTATCATTAGTTAGATAGCATGTAGGTCCCTCAGTGTCAAGTAAGGGGTTCATCTAATACATGACAGACAAATACTGCAAAAGTGTCCTCATGTTTTAAGTCTTTAATTAGGTGTAGGAGATGTTGGTCAGTTGTAATTAGGACCCATTGTTTATTGAATAAATCCTTTACATAAAAGCCTCCAACAGTTTCATACCCCAATTCTTTAGTATAATACAGTAGTTCCAAAATGGAAAAGTAGTCCTTAATAATATACTTGAGTGCAGGCACACAACTTCCAACATAAGTAGGGACATATATCTCGGATAAGATTCCACCATGATAAATCTTTGTAAATATAATCTCCTCCATGGTCAATTGTTAGGTAGCCCTACAAAATATCAAACAAACCCTAGCTTAAGATAACAAAATTTACTCATATAACCCATACAACAACTAAAATTCAAAACTTTAAAGCATATTTGTTGGGTAATAGTAATAAAAGGACAAAATATTCGCAAAAATCACAAATCCCAGTTTTTTACAAAATCCTAGCCTTTTGAATTCATTTCACAAAGCATGTAAAAAACATTAACAATCCTAACTTACACAAGGAAATCTTCGAGATCATAACACGAACAAGACGAATTCAACTTCAAACTGGAAGAAATCGCAAAGAGGGAGAGCTTCAATTTGAAAGAAATTGTGAAGAGAGAGAGAAAAGTTCTGTCAAAGTTAACGATTTAGGGATTTTGCCCATTTAACCCATTAACAAATACATGTCGAATACACGTGGTAGTTGTTAAATGGTCATTTTATACACGTCGGATACACGTGGAAAACTTAATAACACGCGCCACACAATTTATGAAAAGTGACAAAAAAATGCTTACACGGTTCAAATTTGGGGTGGTAGAGGTGTTCAATAGGTACTAGGTCTAGTTGAGGTGTCTAAATGAATAACGCGGATAACTTTAAGGGGCTGCAGATGACTTTGACCTTAATAAAATTATATTTTCCTTATTACTACTCTATAACATATCAAATAAAAAGATTATCTATTTGACATATCAACACAATTTTTTAGATGAATTTTGAAAAAAAGTTTGGACTAAAATAGATCATATATATATATATATATATATATAAAAGAGAACTTTGGGCCCACATACGTGGCGCCACCACAAACAAGATTCCCTTTTAATTTATTTATTTTCAAAACTAGCCTTCCCCTTTCATGAAAAGTTGTGACTTTTAGGAAAAAATGTGATTTTTATGAAAAATTGTGACTTTTAGGAAAAAATGTGATTTTTATGAAAAATTGTGACTTTTAGGAAAAGTTGTGACTTTTATGATAAGTTGTGACTTTTATAAAGAGTTGCGACTTTTATGAAAAGGTTGTGACCTTTTCAAAGGGTTGTAACTTTTCCAAAGAGCTGTGACCTTTCCGATAAGGCACAATAAACATTTGTTCACACTACCCTTTGTTGTCTATAAATAGAGGGATTTCCTCCCATTTTAAAACTACGAAAATTCTGAACTTCTTCTTCTTCCTCTTCCGCACAATTAAATATTCGTGTACTTTACTCTTGTTGAGTGGCTTACTGACACCATTGTTTTTGTATCAATACGTAGGTGAATAAAATTGTTCCATCCTGAGAGGATTTAATTCTTTAAACCTCATGTATTAGAGGGGAATAATTTTCTTAAGGGGACACTGTGCATTCAGTGGACTCGATTTTTTCCTTTCTATTTCATTCTATTTTTACGTATCCTGGTATTTTTTTACAATCATTAATTTATGCTTATGATATTAATTGTTGTTTTTGAGTACATATTTTAATTTATGTTTATGTTTCTGCAAAGTTATTGTCTCCAGTTATATTGAACATATACACATATAGTAGGTATATTCATTTTGTAGAAAATAATTATTGTACTCAGTTTCAAGAATTCATGTTTTGATATTCAATATAAAATTCTATAACTTAATACTACTATATATAAGCTTACATATTATCTATTTTTACATAGATATGAAGTTTCTCACTTATCAATTGAAGAAATTCATAATGCAAGTTCAAAAGTTATAATTGCTTTCATGTTCAAGCGTAATTTCTTTTTTGAATCTGTTAATTTTTTTTGAATTTTCCGCTGAGACATATATTACAATTGTATAATCTATGCAACTTAAATGTGTTCCTTTTCTTAGGAAATGCTTTTGTATATATATATTCTTATTTTCTTCTTTTCCTTTTAATGTTGATTAAAGAACCAATGATTTATTATTTCCTGAATAATTCATTCATTAGAGGTTCTTGAGTTATGTGAAAATGACAAATAATCAAATTCATGTTGGAGTATTGCTAATATTTTTTTAAGAACCTATTTTTTCCCATTATTTTTAATGTATGAATATTAGTAAAGGATTATTTGCAAGTTCAATGCAATTATTATTTATTACCGCGCGAGCGCGGGCAAATTACCTAGTATATTTATAAAAGAGAACCTCATGCCCGCCTATGTGGTCTCACCACTAATCAATATTCCCTTTTAATTTGTTTATTTATTTTCAAAACTAACCTTCCTCTTTCATGGAAAGTTGTGACTTTTATGAAAAATTGTGGCTTTTATGAAGAGTTGTGATTTTTATGAAAAATTATGACTTTTATGAAACGTTATGACCTTTTCCAAGGGTTGTAACTTTTTCAAAGAGTTGTGACTTTTCCGATAAGGCCCAATAAGTATTTCTTCTTCTTCTTCTTTGCACAGTTAAATATTCGTGTACTTTGCTCATGTTGAGTGGCTCACTAACACCATTATTTTTGTATCAATACACTGGTGAATAGAATCGTTCCATCCTGAGAGGATCTATTCCATTAAAACTTGGGTACTAGAAGGGAATAATTTCCTTAAGGGGACACTGTGCATTCAATTGGCTCAATTTTTTCTTTTTGGTTTCATTATATTGTTCAGATCATGGTATGTTTTTTTATAGTCATTAATTTATGCTTATGATATTAATTGTTGTTTTTGAGTACATGTTTTAAACTTTATTGTTTATGTTTCTCCAAAGTTAATATTTGTGTACTTTGCTCCTATTGAGTGCCTCACTGACACCATTGTTTTTATATCAATACACTGGTGAATAGAATTGTTCCATTTTGAGAGGATCTATTCCATTAAAACTCGGGTATTAGAGGAGAATAATTTCCTTAACGGGACACTTTTAGTGGGATCGATTTTTTTCTTTTCGGTTTCATCTATTGGTACAGATCCTGGTATGTTTTTTTACAGTCATTAATTTATGCTTATGCTATTAATTGTTGTTTTTGAGTACTTGTATTAAACTTTGTTGTTTATGTTTCTGCAAAGTTATTGTTATAAGCATTTGTTAGCACATATTAAATAACACACGTTAATTGAGTATTCACACAAGTTTTTCTTACTGAAATTGTTGAAGGTACAATAAAAAAATTCCTTAAAGATCTATAATATCATCTCGTGAAGACAAAATTCAAATTTGGTATGCCATTGTTAGAAATAAAGACCTTAAAAACTTTATCGCACCTTGATGTTTAAAGTGAACCAAGAGAAAAAGACAAGAATTAATAAACTTTTGACATGGGTTCAAGAATGTGTCAGATGACCTATAGAGGAATATGACTAGACTGGAGCCTCTTTTAATCCCAAAGATACATATAACAACAAAATAAATTAATTGTTCATATTCAATATGAAGTATGAACATATTCTTAAGTTTACTGTAAGTTGTAAATAATTTTTTAAAAGTAATAAATGTGTTTCTCGACACTGCGATTGGAATAGAAGGGTTGTTTCAAATTGAACTCCATCACTCTGGTATGTTGATTTCAAAATAACAGCCAAACAAACTAAATAGTTTTGTGTAATATTTTTTCCTTTCAAGTATATATAATAAGTTGAATTGTTGTCCAATATGATACATTCTCCCTTTAATTTTCCATTTTAATAATTACTTATGATAAATTTAAATGAGGAACTTTAAAATGATATATGTAAAGCAAAAAGTAGGGCTGAACTTTCTACACATTAGAATTAGAATATTTGTTCACTTTTTTCAGCCTTTTAAAATTTATTCATCCCTTCACCAATAATTATTTATTTATTAGAAAATTTAATATCTCAGGTTGATGTTCATTGTTTCCCCAAAAATATCAAATTGTAACACTTCCTGGAAGCAAAAGAATAAATTATAAAATCAAATTAAAGATGAGTGATTGAAGCATAAATGATAAGATGTTATAATTATCATTTTTCTTTACATTATTAATATTCGTTACTACGTAATATTGTATGTAAGATAATATCTTGTTTAAGTTTTAATGATTGATAGATTTTAAGTATTATTTTATAAATTTTATGAAATTAAATTCCCGTGCGAGACAAGTGTAATTTGACTAGTAAGCTAATAAAATGGTAAGTCATTAATCTGCTCAAACTCGAATGAGCTGGCGGAGTCATATTTTTATGGGGTTCGATTGTGTACCCCTTATTCCCAGGACCAACTAGAAGACCAATAATTATGAGAAAAGTAAACAAATTTTCCCCTCTAGGTAAATTAATTTCAACTTTGATCAGATGGAGGTATCAAATCCCGCTGCTGAGATGTTTGGCATATTCGTAGCTTGACGAATGCCCGACTACCTATTACATTAGAAGAGCAAATGAACATTTTGCCTAGAATTTCAAGTTGCTTCCCCTCTCCTGTGAGGCCGATCATATCCATTTTGGAACCCTTCGTATTTGAGTACAACAACAACCCATACATAGAGTTAGAGGCCTAAACTCTTGAGTAGATTATCCATGGCAAGGAGCTTACTCCAAGATTTGACTCCCCGTATGTAGGAGTTAGGGAATGTCAAAAGCAAACAAACATCGATAGATCTCATCCCTACTTAGACCAAGAGATAGAGCGATAACATCATAGCACGAAATCAGTCAATGTCAAGTATCCATTCCTTATTTTTCACGCATGACATTAGCATGACCACAATCATAAATTAATTCTCTGTGATATTTGTTGATATCATATAAGACTGAGCTCATTTTTGAAGAAATAATTAAGAAAAAAAAACTACAATCACTAGTTTATTTATCAAACTCTAAATTAATTAAAATTATAGTTTATAATTTTTTTCTCTTTTGCAAAATAAAATAAAACTTATATCTAAAATATTGACTCTATTTGTTTTGTAATTTTCTACCAAAACTAACTTACTAAAATGAAATAAAATTAAAATATCAAAATGACAAAATTAATCAAATCTTATATTCTGTGTGTTGTATTTTTTTAAATATTTTTGTCTTTTGAACGAATATATATCACATGAAGCTTTATCTTGATACTCACCAATGCTAAATTTGATGATTACTTGCCTGGTCAAGAAAACATATTAATTGTTCGCTGTAATCATTCGATTAATTCATGATTCGTTCATCATTCAAGTAGTTTACATTACTATTACACGAGATCAAATAAAACATCCTTCTAGCTCTTTCGTGCTCTTTTCGTTCCAATTTATGTTATATTTTTCGGATTTCGAGATTCAAACAAGTCTATCTTTGACTGTAAATTTTTCATATATCTTTTAATTATTTTGAATTGCCAATTATTGTGACTTATAGTACTTTTTACGTGGTTTACAAATATATAAATTTCATTTCAAAAAAATTGAAGATTCCACGTGCAAATTTCTTGTCAAACTTAAACTGTTTGACTCTTAAAAAATGAAAAGTGTCACATAAATTAGAACGGAGGAAATATTATTTATTACGTCAAATCAAAGATTTAGTGAATGATTGAATTAATTTTGTTGTTAAAATCCTCTACAAAAAAGAAAAAAACTAATATTCTTAATAAACAAACTTTAGACCAAACAATAATCTCACGTTATTTTATAAAAAAATCATTTTTTTCTCAAAATATATTTTTACACAACAATAACAACAACATACTCAATATAATCCCTACAAAATGAGGTTTGAGGAGGATAAAGTGTACGTTGACTTTACCACTCCTTAGAGGTAAAAAGATTGTTTCTTATAGACCCTTATGTCACAGACTTAGAGTCTCACTAATGCTTCGTGCGGCACTTGACAACTTACTCACGAATCTTTCACGATCTTGTAAGCTCAAGTAAGCCCTTTGAAACTAAGATCGCTAAGAGAATGAAAAGGAAGACTTAGAGAATTTTAGAAGAAGGCTTATATTGCTTGGAAGAATGCTTTACAAGTTGCTTGGATGTTTGCTTGCTTGGATCACAAATGAGAGGCCCCTTCTATTTATACAACTTTCTAAGGGCCTAAGTGCAAATAAAAATTACTTTACAAGTCCCTCTAATAATTACACTTTGGTCCCTCCCTAGAATCTTCTACTAATTCTAGGAAATTCTAAAGCTTTCTAAGAAAATATCTAGTCCCTCTTCTAGAATTCTCTACACAAAATATTACCGGTGATCGGTTGGCCCAATACTAGAAATTCCCAACTGGATTAATTTCCCGTTACTCATCCAGAGTGAAGCAAAAGCTCCGTCCGGTGCCTCGTCGGAGAGAGATAAAGCAAGAGAAAATCTTGAAATTGTCGTCGGAGGAAGGAAGAAGAAAAGTATGGGTGTGGACTATTACAAGGTTCTTCAGGTGGACCGAAATGCCAAAGATGATGACCTCAAAAAAGCCTATCGAAAACTCGCTATGAAATGGCATCCTGATAAGAACCCTAACAACAAGAAAGAAGCTGAAGCCAAATTCAAACAAATCTCTGAAGCCTACGATGTAATTACACTTCTCAAACTTCACGGGTTCGATTTATTTTTTCCGATTATGAATTTGTTGTTAATTCTGAGAAGAAAAAACAGAAATTTGCATAACCAATTATTCTAATTTTCAAGTGCTGATCAATTTCCGTAATTTGATGTTAATTTTGAACAAGAAAAAGATATAGATCTCTGAGTTTTGAGATGTAATAGGTAACCTTAATTTTCATAAGTTCGATTTATTTTCATTTTCCACAAATTTATAGTTAATTTTGAAGAATTTATTGCAGGTTTTGAGTGATCCACAGAAGAGAGTAGTGTATGATCAATACGGAGAAGAGGGGTTGAAAGGGCAGGTGCCACCGCCAGGTGCTAGTGGATTTTCCGGCCCTTCAGATGGGGGTGGTCATGGGTCGTTTCGATTCAACCCGCGTAGTGCTGATGATATATTCTCCGAATTCTTTGGGTTTTCGACCCCGTATGGTGGGATGGGAGATATGGGTGGAAGGGCTGGTGGTCCAAGTTTTTCTAGGGGTGGTATGTTTGGGGAAGATATTTTCACTTCGTTCAGGAATGCTGCTGGCGAAGGTGCATCTGGTAATGCACCACGAAAGGCTGCTCCGATAGAGCGGAACCTTCCTTGTAGTTTGGAGGATCTATATAAGGGAACCACCAAGAAGATGAAGATATCCAGAGAAGTTACTGATGCTACTGGGTGAGTTTTCAGAGTATGCTCTCAGTGATAAAAATCTTACATTTTCCCCTTTTTTCTTGAATAAACAATTTTAAGTTGGTGTTTGTCAGGAGTTAGACTTGATGTTTGGGTAGGGATGAGAGTGAGACTTAGAGAACCTCTATGAAGGAAAAATATTGCGTATAGATATCAAGGATTTAGGCATATCTTATGGATATGCTCATGATTGAGGTATATCTTTTGGAGATGGTCACGTTAATGGTGGTTGATTTTTAAGTTAAAAATTTGTAATAGAATCATTTATGTGCAGACTTAACTTGAAAAGAAAGATTTATACAGTACAATCCTAACTAATCTGATTGAGGCATAGTTGATTGATTCATATTAATGTTAAATTTAAATGTGGTGGCAATAGCTTTGTATTTATCATTTTTGTTTTTACAATGGGATGATCTGAGTGAATGCTATTTAATGCACTGGCTGAACTCAAATATGAAAACCCTTGTGTTAAAGATGGTGGTACATGTTGCCAATGGGAGGTACAAATCCTAGAAGAGACAAAAATATTAAGTGATTTCTTTCGATCTATTCTAGCCTTGGTGGACAGAGTTACCAGGTACATGTTGCCGGTGGCAAGTGGTAGGTATCCGGTGGAATAGTCGAGGTGCATGCAAGCTGACCCAGACACCACAGTTGTTAAAAAAAAGACTATGTTTCATTGTATGTGTCTCAAGCACTTTAGGGGTTCAAATTGTGAAGAGAAAGGAATATGAATATTTATTAAAGAGAGGGAGGGAGCGGGAGAGGGGGGGGGGTCAGAGGAAGAGGAAGAGAGAAGGATTATGTATGATGCATTTTTATGTTGGGTAGTCGGCAGTTGGTTTGGTTTTCCTTTTTTGTCTTTATAGCATAACCTTGTTAAGGCTGAATTATCATTTATATTGTGCAAATGGAGCATATCGTGGCCAATTGTTATTTTCTGTAGTGTGAAGTGTGTTAGGTAGTTCAGTCGGAAAATTCCTTTTTGCTTGAATGTGGGAGAAGTTCTTGACTAGTTATAGCTGAACTTCCGTTGCTGGTAGCTGCTAGATCAATTAACATGTCCCTAGGGTTGTCAAAGGCTTGCTTAAGCCCCTAAGCGAGGCTCAAAACATGTTGAGTGCTTTGCCTCGCTCAATGTGCCCTTTAGTGCCTTCATTAAGGTTCTAAGATAAATTTTTCCTTGAGAATGATTGTTCCCGAAGAGGCGACATTAAACAATTTGGTATTTCACTTTTTCGTAAAAAAAAATCAATTTCTTTGTCCATATATTTGTTATTCATGCTTATATTTACTTGTCTTGGACTAAACATATATATATCTTCAGAGGGTCGAGAAGAGTCTAGCAAGGTGGAGAAAAGATATTTGTCAAAGGGTGGGAAGGACTTGCTTATTAAGAGCACCTTGTCTTGCATTCCCACTTACTGCATGTCTCAGTTTCATGCTCCAACTTCGGTCACTGAAAAGTTGGAAAAGACTCGGAGAAATTTCCTTTGGATGTGGTGCATGGGACAAGAAAATTTCACTTGGTCTCACATCTCGTAAAAAATAGGGAGCACTCAGAATTAAAGATTTAAAAGTTTTTAATAAAGCTTTACTAGGTAAATCGTTGTGGAGTTTCGGGTGGAGGTCTAGGCTCTGTGGAGGGGAGTGAGAGTTGATAACTATAGGAGTATGGAAAGTGGGTGGAAGACTAGAGATATCATTTCGCCTTTCGGTTGTGGTTTGTGAAGGAATATCATGAAGGAATGGGATAATTTTGTGCAAAATATCTCATTCAAGGATAAAGACGGGAGGCGAGTTTGTTTTTGGGGACATAGCTAGTGTGGGAACATAAAGTTGAATGATGAATTTCAGAGTTTGAGTATTCTTGTCAAAGAGACTTGACAATTCATCAAATTAGGGGGTGCACAAGGTAGAGAGATACTTTGGGATTTGAGATTTAGAAGGAATTTTCAAGATTAGGAAGTGAATGAGTTGCAAAGATTATTAGCCGTACTTCATGAGAAAGTCAATTTGATGGATAATTTCAATGTTAGATGGTGGGGCTTGGGAATAGCGGGGTGTTCTCGGTCAAGTCCTTTTATGAATAATTGTTGATTAGGGAGGACCTTGTTTTCCATATAATGCAATATGGGTTCCAAATGCACCGAGAAGTTGTATTTTTTCACTCGGCTAGATACTAGAGGGTGATTCTAATAGCAGAAGATCTGAGAAACAGAAGGTTGTCTGCGTTAGTTGGTGTTACTTACATGTGCAAAGAGGCGGGTGAGGATATGGATCATCTTCTTTTACATTGTGGGATAACCATGAGATTATGGTGCAATATGTGTATGTGGTCTAGCACTCCTTGGGCAATACCAAAAACAGTGAATGAGTTGATGTTGAGTTGGAACTTGGAAGAGCGGGAGGAGGATAAGACAAAGGGCTTAGAAAGTGATTCCACTTGCGCTAAAGTTGGTAGTCTTGGCAAAGAGGAATAAGAGATCTTTTGAAGGTGTAGAATCGAGCTTCTCTCAGTTGAGAAGTAGTCTCCGTTTCCTTATTTTCTTTTGGTGTAATCAGAAAGTCCCCTGTTGTATAGATGATTGGGTGGAGTTTGCAGAGAATCATAGTGTAGATTCTTTACCTTTTGGTATACGCTTGTATATGATCTGTTTTACCATGTATAAGCATGAAAATACTTTTACTTGATAAAAATAAATTAAAATAAAAAATTCATTTTTTTTCTATTTGCGCCTTTTTTTCATTAAAGCTCACGTTTTAGTTGCTCTTAAAGTCAAGTACCTTAGAGCTTTTTTGCGCTTTTTGCTTTTGATATCACTACATATCTCTAGAAGCTAAGTTGCTTGGACTTTTCTCTTTTGATGCTGCACTCGTGTCATCACGACATGGGTGTGGATCTTTATCGAATTTGGTCCATTGATTTTTGGGTGCTTTGACCAAAATCAATGGAGAAATTTGGAACAGATACAATGAGATTTTTCGGTAATCAAAATAAAACGGTTGAGGTGAAATTGAAGAAAATAATATATAGAAATTTCTATGTCAGTCATTTTTCTTATATTACTCCATGTAGTCCATATTGAGTGAATTGTTGGGGTATGCACACCTAAAGAAAAATATTTGTGGACATAAATTAAAGGCTACTTTCCTATTATTACCTTTTTAGTTATTTCCAAACTAGTCATCAAGAAAATATAAAGTAGCTCAGAACCTCATTAAATGAAGGGTAAATATAATCTGATCAATGTTCTTGAACTTTGAATAATTCACTTAATTTGAATTATGAAAAAAGTCTCAACAATTCACTTGATATGAACTAGAGGGACTACCACTTTCTGTAAGCTTTCCACATAATGTCTCATAATTTAGACATATAACTCTATTTTTAAATGTTTGAATTATTAGCCATATCTCCACTCCTTATTTGTACCTGGATCAGTACCCCAAATCTTAAAATTTTGATCATGAAGGATCCAACCTCTAGATCTGCACCCTTATCAGACACCCAGACCCAGCAACTTAGTGTGGAAGTAGAAATTTATATCATACAAAGATGATGACCTTAGATTTGTTATCAAATCCGTATTATAACCTCAACCATGGTCATGATGTATTCTTTAACCTTCTCCAATGGAGTGATGATGATCTGGATTCTAGACAATGCAAAAGACTCACAAGTTCTGAAATAAGCTCATTTTATGACTTTAAGTGTTGAAGCTGTAATAAAAGAGCTTGTTGCTTCTGCTTCTACAAATTCATCATAGGCTCATTTTCCTCTTCCGTTTTCTGCATTATTGATGCTGAGAAAGTAAGGGCAAGTTCTCATGTTGACGTATGCACGAACTCGTTTTCAGGCCTGACAATAAGCGATAGACTAGCATAAAGGAAAAGGAGAAACTGTGATCAAGAATTGGAATTACTTTATGAAAAAAATACACGATCATTTTAGTGTTTGCATTTCTCAGTAAAATGGTCTACAGTATCGTAATTTGGTACCACCAGTGGCATTAAGTAATCTCACTGTGTGTTCCAGAAGTAGGATGAGTTAATCAATCTGTCTCACCAAAATGAGGATGTACTGATAACTAGCTGGAGAATGTGAAGCACAGATATAAAACATCATTTTAGGGAAGGACACTTGTGATTTGAGTATTTATTGGTGCCACTTAATTTAGTTTATTACCTGCAAGCTGTGAGTAGAAGTTACTGTATGAATGGTTGACAGCATAGTTATTAAACTTTCTGTGATTGTGTTAAAGTTATACAGCATGTGCCCAATAGTTAACAAGTTGGTTGTTATATTGAGTATTTTAATACAACTTTTTGTTTTGTGCTCCATTTGCTTGTTGCCCCTCCCTTGCTCATGTTTGGTAAGATCAGAGTCTCAAAAATTGCAAGGTATTTACCTCTTTACCCTTTTTCTTTTGATAAGTACCTCTTCCCTTTTCCTTTCATAAGCAATAAGGTCCATGCTTGTTCTGAATGTTAAGAAATATATGTCACATTTTTGAAAGATGATGGTAAATCAAGACAGAGAAGTGTGCTGTCCTCCTGTGATGTCTGTTTGAGACAAAAACACTTGCATATTTATGGTGCTATTTCTAATTTTCTTTCAAGCCTTGTTTGGTTTCAAGAGTGCCTGTTTTTCATCCTTTGTTTCTCTTTTGGAAGGCGTCCGTGGATGTTTTCCCATATGCACAGGGAAAGCACGACATGTTCACCTATTTCATTTATTAATATATAGAATTTCAAGGGTTTATAGAAGAACAAAATAAAATAAGAGAGGAAAAGTAGAATAATGGGGGAAAGAAGTCTGATGCTAGTTCTTACAAACACTTTTATCTTATTACTATTATTTTTGAATGCTTTTTGTATTCTTTTATTTGGATGGTTGAAAGTTTTAAGTGACTGCTTGGTATGAATTTTACTATCAGGGTAATTCTGTAGTCCCTCTAATTACGTAACCATTTTTGTCTTTGGCTTTTTCCCTAGAAGGAATTAGTTGTAGGGAATTGGGAAGTTCTTAAATGGAATTTAATTTCGGAAGAAAATATAAACTCTATCACTTTTCTTTGGATCGGAAATTATAACGTGTATATATTATACACACACACACATACATATGTATTGTGATTTTCTTTGATGATGTAAAGAGTATACATATATATTGTCTCTTCAAGTGAAGCTTAGTGTTAAGTTGCTAATTTTGCTGGGATTTGAAGTGAGCACATTTTTGGGTGTGCAAATGACTACTCCAGTGAAATGATACCAGTCATTCATTCGAACTCTGATGCAAACAAAACCTGGTACTTAGGTGGGGAGGAGGATATAGAAGCAGCCTCATTACATAATTATAAACAGTTAACCTTCTCAAAAAAGAAGCAGCCTCATTATCGCCGAGTTTCGAACTGAGTGCCACAGATCGGCATTTCTCCTATATGTGTTTATATGAGTGTGTCGGTTCATGTCAATTCTCTTTTTCAACCCAATCACTGTGAAGTTTTTGTTTCTCACATTGCGAAGTGCTTTCTGCTACTTTTGAAAGAAGCAACAGGTCCTTGGATTCCTGCTGGTGAAGCACTTGGTGTTTTGGAATGTTGAGTTATATTTTTTCAATCTCCTTTAATTATATTTCCAGTTGATTCCTAGTAAAAGTTTCTAATCCCGTTCAGAATGTTGTTTCTACAGGAGACCCAGTACGACAGAGGAAATTCTAACGATTGATATCAAACCAGGATGGAAGAAGGGGACTAAAATAACATTTCCAGAGAAAGGAAACGAGCAACGAGGCATAATTCCATCAGACCTTGTCTTCATAATTGATGAGAAGCCGCATAGTGTCTTCAAGAGAGATGGCAATGACCTCGTTGTCACCCAGAAAATCCCCTTGGTAGAGGCTCTTACTGGATACACTGCACAAATAACAACCCTTGATGGACGGAATCTAACTGTACCAATTAATTCCATCATTAGTCCAAATTATGAAGAAGTTATCAAAGGAGAAGGTATGCCCATTCCTAAGGAACCTAGCAGAAAAGGCAACTTGAGAGTAAAGTTTAACATCAAGTTCCCCAGCAAGCTTACTTCTGAGCAGAAAGCTGGCATTAAGCGATACTTGACATGATGAATGAACATTAGCTCCTAGAGTTTTCCATCAAATGCTACATAAGCCTCACCTCGTCTTGTCTTCATCATTCAAAGAAATATGCACTTTGTTTATTTGTTTATTTCTTCTGCAACATTTAAGTCTGTTATTTCAATATCACTTGCCTTCTAAACTGAGCTTCCCGTGGAATCTCTATTTCCATTGTTCTGTGTGGTGATAGAGTACAGTTGGATCCAACGCTCTCCTCGTGTACTCTTTTGTCAATACTAGATGTGGGTGTGCCTGTGCATTGCACGGGCTTACGAGTGTAGGCCCTATGTCATGCTTCTCTTTTTCCTGCTATATTATCATTCTATTTACTACTAATTATAAGAAAACTGATTATTGAAGGATAAGCCAGTTGGTAACTGGTGTTATCTAAGCTTTGACAGAATATACTTCTTTGATTTTGATATGAGAAACTATCTGGAAATCACATCTAAAGATTATATATAATTTGAAAATTGTCTCAATATTCCTTAGATTTCACTAGTTGTGTGGTTCAAGATAATATTTTTATGGATTCTTTGATCTTGTAATATAAACACAAGTGCTTAAAGTCGAAAGATAACAGCTTTGAATGAAAAAAGGTTTGATGTTTTCTCGTCCAGATTAACAGCCAAACTGGAAATGTGTTGTTTCTTCCATTGACACAACAAACTTTTGAAGTTATATGCTAATGGGCTATGTTGCTTGGACTCTTCGGAAGTGCCATCAGGTGCGTTTAGATCCTCTAAAAATAGTGCATTTTTGGTGGGCAAGATACGTGTGCCAACATTTTTGAAATATCGGACACGAGTGTGACAATATTTTTGGAGAGTCCAAACAATGAAACTTTTAGTACCTATTTTTGCCTCATTCTTATTTCACCTTCAAAGGGGTCTATGTCATGACATCAAAATAATAAAGATAATTGATCTTCTAAATAAGAAGGTTTATGGCATTGGAATGGAGTGATTACATATAATTTTAGAAGATTTAAATAAATATTTATTTTCTTTTTTTCTTTTTTTTTCATCCGTACACAGATGTAAAGTACAAAGAAGTAAATATACAAAGAAATGAAGGAGATTAACATCGACAATATATAACAAATCAACAATATATATTAATTTTGACTTAAAATTGTCAATTGACTTTTCAATAGCTTGTTGTTTGGATTAACCACATTGCAAATTATAATTTCAATATGGAACACACACACATATATAAATCTTGTTTCAAAAATATTTTAAAAATAAATTTTAAGTGTATTACAAAAAATAATAATTTATAGCTAAGGTAAAGATAGAGTTTTTAGTATTGAGTAATCTTTATCTTTAGAAAAGCTATTTTCCCCCAATTTTGACACAACTTAAAAATACTTATTTTTTCACCAATAAATTAACCTAACACCTTTATTCTTTAACATAATAAATAATTTATTTCTGAAAAATAAATATTTTGAATCTTTTGACCAAACAAGCAAGGATCTTTTTGCTTAAATAAATCAAATTATAAGAATCTATCTAGTAATAAAAAATAGTCCTACTCCCACAATTATAAGCTATCTCATTTGCCTTTAATTTTTCGAAAAATTATAATATCAGTTCCCAGTAATTTTTCCTCCTTCTTTTGTTAGATCTTAGAATAAATTGTTGTTGAGGTACAAAAATGGCCTCAATTTCTTCAAGTCCTCGAAGTGTAGAAGAGATCTTCAAAGATTACAGTGCTCGTCGTGTTGGGATACTTCGTGCTTTAACTGATGGTACTTTATTTTCATGCATACTTTTTAATGTTATAAATTTTTCAATTTGGTTATTAATTGTTTTCTGCTTTTTCAGATGTGGATGAATTCTATAATCTCTGTGATCCAGGTAATTTTTTGTTTAATTTACTTTCTGTGTTTTTGTAGATCGTGGATTCTTGCTTTTAGTTGCCGTCAAAAAAGTCCTCATTTTAATTTTTTTTTATATTTTTAGCTTTGAAGGTGAAAAATTGATATGCTTAATCTGAATAATTGATGCTAAATCAATGAGCTTTTTTAGTCTACAAAGTGAATTTTTGAAAATTAGGCTAATTGAAACATTTTTTTTAAATTTTTTTTGGCTTTTGCTTGATTGACCAGACATTATTGGTAACATTCTTCAAAGTTTCTTAGCAAAAATGGTTGTATTAAAGAAAATGTATTTTTTTCGAAATATTCTTAACAAGGAGAATTTGAACAAAGTGAAAATCTTAGTTTAAATAAAGTTTTAACTAGACCGGTTGTGACTTGTCTTGACATTTTCTGTTTTTATGCTTTTTTTGTGTTAAAATGTGTTACTACTTGGGTGTAGAGAAGGAAAATTTGTGTCTTTATGGACATCCAAATGAAACTTGGGAAGTCAACCTTCCTGCGGAGGAAGTTCCACCTGAGCTGCCAGAGCCAGCACTTGGGATAAATTTTGCTAGGGATGGAATGAATCGTAGAGATTGGCTATCCCTGGTTGCTGTTCACAGTGATTGTTGGTTGCTTTCTGTGGCTTTCTATTTTGGAGCCCGTCTTAATCGAAACGAAAGGTACTCTTTTGTTTGCTATTAATTAAGATAAATCAATGTATATAGTATTGGATTTACTTTTAGAAAATGTGGGATCTCTCTCCACTGTTTTTCGTGTAGCTCATTGATATTTTCAAAACTCTAGATAGAGTCTATGCTGAGTATTTTTTTACTATGGCCATCTCTGTCCCTTCCTGTGACCTGTATGTAGTTCCGAACTTCCTGCTATGATTTTGATGTCTCAAAGAAAAAGGGGATAACTTTTTCTTTGTTGTAAAGTTGTTAATTGGCTATATTTGAACATTCTAGATGTTGAGCAACACAATTTCAATGTCCTGAAAAGCCATTGTAAGTGTTAGAGTCATTAATTATCTTGAATTTGTTCTACTTTCCCATACAACAAAGTTGGTCTATCCACCACTCTAGAGAACTTACCCTTAATCCCTTGAGAACACGTTCTTATTGCACACTACCTCGGAGGCATGCCTCCATTTCACCCACCCCGCTCCAATATGACGTGCAACATCATCATCAATCTCCCCGTTTCTTTGAATTATTGGCCCAAAAATACTTGAAACTTCCTCTCTTGGGTATGACTTGTGCATCTATCTTCACTCCCTCCTCTGCTTCATGAATT
Source organism: Solanum okadae (assembly GCA_036553675.1). Taxonomy (NCBI): domain Eukaryota; kingdom Viridiplantae; phylum Streptophyta; class Magnoliopsida; order Solanales; family Solanaceae; genus Solanum; species Solanum okadae. Next base: position 8,488,723 of record CM071686.1, on the reverse strand, counting down.
ACGTTACTACATTTGCACTCCAGATACTCTGATTTAGTCCTGCTTAACCTAAAACCCTTTGACTCTAGGGCCTATTTCCAAATTTCCAGCCTATCATGAACTGCACCACACGTCTCGTCAATCAATACTATGACATTTGTGAATAACATACACCACGACACCTCTCCATGAATATGTCGTGTCAATTCGTCCATCTCCAAGGCAAATAGGAGCGGGATAAGGGCTGCCCTGTGGTGAAACCCCGTCATGATCAGGAAGTGTTGTCAGTCACCTCTCACTATTCTAACTCGTATCTTGGCACCATTGTACATGCCCTTAATTGCCCTAATATAAGTCACAGGTACACCTTTAAACTCCAAACATCTCTAAAAGACCTCCCTAGGGACTATATCATTTATCTTTTCCATGTCAATGAGCATGTGTAAGTCTCTCTTTCTGGCCCTATATTGCTCCAACAATCTTTGTACAAGATAAATGACTTCTATAGTTGATCACCCCGGCATGAATTGGCGTGGGTTCTTGGAGATAGACTCACCCCTCCTCCAATGGCGTACGCAAGATTTTTTGCAAGCGGTGTCACCTTTTAAGTATATATATATATATAACACAATTCACGTATACTATTATATCTTTTCCAAAAAGTAATTAAAACAAATTTAAAACTTTTACTGGATATATTTTTGTTTTGAAAATTATCTCATTAAATATAATAGTGCTACATTTTTATTTTTATATAAAATATCAAAAAAATAAAAAATAAAAAGCAAAGGAAGAACATAAAAAAGAAAAAAAGAAGAAAAGCTACATATTTATTTTTATATAAAATATCAAAAAAAATAAAAATAGAAGGCAAAGGAAGAACAGAAATAAAGAAAAAAGAAGAAAAAAGAAAAGCAAAGTTGTCCAGGTTCGAACTCACTGCCCACATAGCAATTGACGCACGTAACCGACTGAACTGCGTGCCACTTTATGTCAAACTAAACACTGTATAGTATGTATAGCATGTTTTCAGACAAAGCCGTGTCCCGTGACACCCCTTGGGCAGTGGCAGAGCCACCTTAACCCCCTTCGGTGGAATATTATTTATACATGGTTAAAATATTTTTTTAGGTATATATAGTAGATGTCAAACCCCCTTTGGCTACTTCGTGTGTCTATTTTTTCAGATTTTGAACCCCCTTATTGAAAATTCTGGTTCCGCCACTGCCCTTGGGCCTTCCTAGATTCACCCCTGCCCTCCTCATCCTTATCTTGACCACCCTCTCTCAGACTTTCATATTATGACTTAGTAGCTTGATACCCATGTAGTTGTTGCAATTCTGAATATCACCATATTCTTGTACAATGGAACCATTGTAATCCAATTCTATTCTTTTGGCCTCTTAACCGTCTTAAATATGACAGTAAATAACCAGTCAACCACTCCAAACTTGTTTTGCTGGTATTATTCCAAAAATTCACTGGGATCACGTCTGGCCTAATCGCGTTTCCTCTCCTCATCTTACAAATAGCCCCCTTAACCTCTGTAGCCTTATCCACCTACATTACTAGAATCCCTAGGATTGAAATACCTTTTTTTCATCTCTATCTAATGTTGGCCTCTTCTCTTAATACTTTGCCATTATCATCCTTCATGCACTTCATTTGGTCCAAGCTACGATTCTTTCTATCCTCACCTTTGCGAGCCTGTACATCTTTCTATTCCCATGTTTGCTCTCGAGCTCTTCATACAAGTGCTCAAAAGATGTTGTTTTAGCCGTTGTGATGGCTAGTTTCACTTCCTTCTTCGCCGTCTTATACCTCTCCCTATTCTTCCTTGTCTAAGCTTTCCACTAACATCGTATAAGCAACCTTCTCGGCTTTCACGTTTCCTTGCACCTCTCCATTCCACCAACAATCCCTTTATGCCCGCCTTAGCTACCCCTTAAGACCCCTAATATCTAGTCTAATTGCTTCCCTGAGCTATCTTGGTCGGCATACTATTTGCATCCCCGCTACTCCCCCAAGCCCCTATAGCCACCAACTTTTCTCTGATCTCCTAGGCTTTCGCCTTTGTCAGGCTTCCCTATTTAATCCTTGGTTGGGTATATGTATCCCTTTTCTTCTTCTTCCACTTGATATCTAAATCCATTACCACAAGCTTATGTTGGGTTGTAAGATTCTCGCTCTGGATAACCTTGTAGTCCTTGGATAAACCTCTATCACACTTCCTAAGGAGCAAGTAATTTATCTCAGTCTTGACTACTGAACTACGATATGTCACCAACTCAAAAGCTTTTGCGAATTCTAAAAGTAAAACTTCTCCTTCATTTTTGTCCCCAAAGCCGAGACCGCCATGCACATTGTCATATCCTCTTAAAGTGATCCCTATGTGACCTTTAAAATCTCCTCCTAACAATAGTTTCAGTCTACGGGATACTTCTCACAACCTCGTCCAACTCCTCCCAGAAGTGCATTTTGACTTCCATGTTCAACCGCCTGTGGAACTTATGCACTAATAATGTTGAAATTTATCCTTCCCAAAGCTATCTTAATAACCATCATCCTATTAGTCACCCTCCTAACCTTTACCACTTGTTCTCCGAGTTTCCTATCTACTAAGATGCCTACGCTATTCCTAATCCTCAAGCTTCCTAAGTACCACAACTTAAATCCGTCTACATCCCTATCCTTGGTTCCTGCCCATTTGATTTCCTGGACAACCTACAATGATCTTCCTTTCCTTAAGAATCTTCACCAACTCTTATCGTCTTCCTGTTGATGTCCCTATGTTCCAAGATCCAACTCTCAACCTAGAAGCACCCTTTGGTACCCTTACCCACCCCTACCCCTCACACCCATCCTCAATCAAGGACATGACCTTGAACTTCCATCAAACCCCGACTACACTAACACAGGTTATAACAATACTCAAGTGAAATAATCAAGGGTTCCCCTAAATTGACACTACAACAATCGAAGGAGTCTAGAAAAAGGAAAAACAGTGCAACTAACTGGCAGGAAACAAGAATGAAAAATAATCAGGAGTTCACCAAAATTGACACCAAAACAACCAGAGTCTAGAATTAAAGGAAAAACAGAAAGCAAAAAAAAAAAATATACATCAATTAAGCAATCTAATTAAAACACAGACTGTACAAATTAATTCAATACACCTAATTAAAAAAAGGCTAACTGAGCAAATTAATTCAATCAATTTTTTAGAATAAACAAGCAAGGTTTCTCAGTGATACCAGATGCAAGAAAAAGTATCATAAGCAATACGCAAATAACAAAAAGATGCTGACAAAATGCGATGCTAGGGAGGTGATTAATCCAAACTTAAACTATTTTTCTAATATTTATGGCCAGAGGAAGTTCTAATCAATGTATGTAATCTCAGTATAATCCCATGTGCTCCCCGATAGTAACTGCTTGTTATAGTCCCGAACCGCTCCTGGCCCGCAGTATCCTATATTTGCACCTTGATTGTCTTTTCATCCTGCTCTGGTCCTCATTTTGGAATCAGCTCTGATGGTGCTAATGTAACTGTCTTCATTGGCGAATCTGAGAAGAAGACTGTATTTGCTGCCAGAAGAATTACCGATTAACAACAATTTGAACAAGTAATGGCTGCAGCCAAAAAAAATCAGTAAAATTAATGGAAAAAATCACATTAATATTGCAAAATCTCGAACTATTCGTTGCTCATGTTTGCTTCTTCTGTTTTTGGCTATGGAGAAAATAGGCTTTTCTTCTTCTGAGAATTGAGGATTTCCTGTTGGATAGCTATGCATTTTGTTTCTTGAAACAGGTAACTTGTGTGTGTGTATCTATGTAAATGAACAAAACAATGTATATGTTGTACTGAAGCCATATTTTACAAAACATGTCTCTAAGAAACTGAAGCTATTCTGACCATCTAAATGGAATCTAGCATATTGAGAATTTCTACAGTTTCTCCTGGGTAGAACTGTACACCAAAAAAACTAAAGAGCAAAATACAGTTCAATTTGATCTTTTGCACAAAATTCCTCAGATCTTCAAACATTTGGAATTTCTCTCTTTCTAGATTGTCCACCAAATGTTAGCTGGGACAGTTTTCCATCTATCACTATCCTTTGCCTAAACTCCTGCTTCCTCCCAACTAAGTAATACATCAGATATCTTGCCTGGCATTATCCAAGTGATGCCTCTAAGATTAATGAAGATTCTCCACAGTTGTTCTGTTAGCTTGCAATGAAGAAAAAGATGTTGTCTCTGCTCTTTCACCACATAAATAACATCTGGGATAGAGAGAGATACCTCTTTTCTTCAAATTTTCCCAGGTAAGACCAGCCTCTTTTGTTAAAAACCAAACAAAGCAAGCCACTTAATGTGGTATCTTTGTCTTCCAGATGTGCTTCCGAGGCCAATTCTCAACCTGTTAATTGGTTTGATTCAATACTTTATAAGCTGAACTCACCTTGTATGAATCACTACTATGCCCATTCCACCAGAATCTATAGCCCCCTCCTGTAAACCACCAATATTTTCCGAAGTACTGTAAAATTCAGTCGCCCTATTTAATTCCCAGTCATTGAGCATCACTCTGAAGATAAATCCCAGCCTTGTTTTGTCCACATTTCTGTCAGGTTGAAAATATCAGGAGTATTGATCGCTATGTATTGTTAAGACTGTCATTAGGTGGTGACAGTGCTTGGTTCAAGCAAATAAATGGTTGCTCTGTGCTATCAGGTTGAAATTCTACAGCTTGCACTTCATTCAATCTTGAAATGTGACAAATTCTGTTAGTCCAAAAGATGAGTTCTTCTTGAGTCTGTATGGTTGAAGATTATTTCTGATGGGGCAGATGGGATGCATACTGGTGGTTGTATATTTATGTCATGCTTGTCGAGTATTGAGGTTGTAACATTTTTCTTGATTACATGTAACTCCATGTCTGTGTACCCCATCCTTTTAGAGTCAGTTACACGAGTTCTGAAGTCCATCTTTGTAACTCTCCATCTATTAAGTACACAAACACGCTTCTTTATGTGTTTTTTTCTTAATCTTCTGCGAGTCCATAGATCATTCACCAACTTAACTTAGCTTTCTTATATATGTCTTCAAGTATTGGGTTTCATTGAGAAACTATTTCTGCTGTGCATGTGTGGTGTGGTGTATTGCCAGTTTTGAATTTTGTTTGCTAAGACATCCATCTTACTCTTCAATCGCTTGCCCCGGGATTTCTGGAGGGTTGATCATTCTATTTAAAGTTGTATCTTGCTTCTTTGGATGTTGGGGCATCTGAAGTGAAGGAACCTCTACAGTTATGCAACTTAAACATGCAAAGAACTTCGGAATAGTCTATTCATTTATCTAGCCACCACATTACCTTTATTTACATGTAGGATATATGTTATGTTTTCTGGTTTGATATTTCTTCTGGTTCCACTTTCTTTAGGGGACAGCTGCTGGTGCTAATAACTAGCCTTAAGACACTTTTCTCTTCCTAATGATAGATTGCATCTCTAGTAGTGATGAATGTGCATTTGTGGATTAAAAAAAGGGGGCAGCCAGGTGCATGAAGTATCTGGTGTTCACGCAAGGTCCGGGGAGGGGTCGCACCCCAAGGAGGTGTGATAGAGATAGAGAGAGAGAATGTTAAGGATGGTAGCACATGTTTGCCAAGGCGCTCTCTTTCCTAGAGATCTCATAGTTTATACTTCTCATAGTATTTGTGTGATTCTTCTTTTCTCGGGCATTGCATTAGATTCAAAATTCAGTGGCAGCATCTTTTTTAGATATAACCATTTGGTATCCGGAACACACTAGCCGCACTAATCCATATTCTCACCACGTAGGCCCCAGACGCCCAGTTAAGGAGGTAGCGCTCCCTACTAGTGGCAGTGTTTATTACTTCTTATTCACCTCTTTCACCACTCCACCATCTTCATTTGTGGTGGATGTGTGGAGGTTTGCAAGAGGTGAAAGGAATCACAATTTAGTGTCACTCTACTTGCTAATTGCTATTTCCAGACAACTTTCTGATTTGGTTCTTTATAACTTTCGCCGGGGAAGTCTCTACTTTGTGGTGTACATTTTCTGCGAGGAAGTTCTTGTTAGTCTGAGTTTCCATACTTTTTGTACAGGAAGCGTCTATTCAGCTTGATCAACGAGGTGCCGACTGTCTTTGAAGTTGTGACCGAAAGAAAACCTATAAAAGATAAGCCCAGTGCAGATAGTGGGAGCAAATCGCGTGGTAGTAGCATAAAGGTAGGGAAACATCAAAGCTATTACATTATCTTCCCTTTAATTTGTTGTTCCTTAGTATTCAGTAACACCATGATACTTTTATTTAGTTTCTCCTCAGTATGTCATGATCTACTATTTATGTGCTTGCTCACTCTCTCCTTCATTACTAAAGTCAAAATTTCCCCATTTTATGCAGAGATCTAGTGATGGTCAGGTGAAAAGCACCCCAAAGCTGGAAGATGAAAGTTACCAGGAGGATGAAGAAGAACACGGTGAAACACTCTGTGGAAGCTGTGGTGGGAATTACAGTGCTGATGAATTTTGGATTGGCTGTGACATCTGTGAGAAGTGGTACCACGGCAAGTGTGTGAAGATAACACCTGCTAAAGCTGAGAGTATAAAGCAATACAAATGCCCGTCTTGTACCTTGAAGCGGAGCAGACAGTAGTCCTCTCATGAATCAGAGAAAGAGCAGCCATAATTCTATTTCTGGCCATTAACAGAATAGTACAGCAAATATTACACCTGTAATGGACATGCTATTGTAATCTTTCTTTACCTATATATGCTCAAAAAGAAGATGAAGTTTCTCTTATTTCCTTCATCCATCTTCAGAATTTAACACAATCTCAATACATATTTAAAAAGTCTGTTAATTTACTCTACTTCCTTTATCCTGTTAAATTGTTCACAGTTATTTGTCAATGAAATACATAGTTATGTTGATTATATGCCTTTACAGGTACAACTTCCAAAGAAAGACCTGATAACTTCCATATCTGGTTTGTTACTATTTTATTTTATGGTGTGCTATTTGGATTTAGCCAACAGTATGAACCAAAAACTGAAAAGCTGGCTTGTAGAAATGCCTCATTTTGTCTTGTACACTCAAATTCCAATTGAGAAGTGCCAATCTTGTTAGCTTGTTGTTGCTTATAAGTTTAGTTCTCTTCACCAAATGATTATAAAAATCAACATCATTTGGAATTTGGAATATCTTTTTCACATAGCTTGGTTTGTTCCGAAAATTTATCGGTATTATACCTACCCTGTTTCCATAGGATCCATCAACTTGTTAACATTATCTTCACAACAGCTTTACTTATTTAAGTGTTGTTTCTTTCTTTGTCTATAAGCTTTGGCAGAGTTCTCTCTGCAATGCCTGGGAAATTCAGAGAGCAGCCAAGTTCCAGTATGGCTTCGAATCGTTCTGATTGTTCATCAAAGGAGAGACTGAAATGGACTCAAGAGCTTCATGATCTGTTTGAGAAGGCAGTTAGTCAGCTCGGAGGTCCGGAAAGTAAGTGATCCTTGTTGAAGTGTGTGATCGTTTTATCTTAGAAGGTTTAACAGTTAAAGAGTGTTCAACTTCAATTTCTTTGTTTAATTACGGTTTGGACATTGGCCCTCACGTGTAGGCCTGATTGTTTTCTTTTTGATAATGAGTGACGATGAGATTCACTTTTGTTTGGCTAAATATGTCTTCGACATGCACACCTAATTCCTTTTCTTGAGCCAAGCATGTCGATTTTTTTATGACAAACCTGATTCTCTTTCATTTTTTCATGTTGTGAAAATTCTTTTTATTTTCAACAATTCTTCAGTTGAATTTGAAAAGCTTTCTACCATATAATTATCCTCTCACCTATTTTTTTTTTTGTCATTTTCTTAAAATAAAAAAAACTAAATATTGGCTTGCAGGAGCAACACCAAAAGGAATTTTGAAGGTTATGGGGATTCCTGGTCTAACAATCTTCCATGTGAAAAGCCACCTACAGGTTTTCTTATTATTATATCCTTTGTTTTTGTGAATTTCTTTCATTTTAGTAAATAATTTATTCATAATTTAATAAAATGTATTTTCTGTAATTCAGAATTCATAACATTAGGATTCTAGATCTACCTCTATTAGCGGAATAGCTTCATAAGCCTGGATACAGATTCACGTGAATTTAGTAACTTTTGCTCATAGTTTTTTTATATATATTAAGAAATTTATCAAATATCTATAAATATTTAACTGTAAACTCAATTAATATTGTAGTATTAACTTGAGATCCTTGAAAAAACTCATAGTGAGGATTTAAAAGAATTATTAAATATAGCGAGAATTTTCTTAAATTTGTTCTGTATATTTAAGATATAGAGCAAATAGTTATATAACTTATACAGACCAAATTTCGGATACTATTGTTACATTTGATAATTATCAAAACTATAGCTAATTTCGATATTATTTATTCAATCCTTATTTTCTCTTTCGATTTGCAACAGAAATACCGTATGTCAAAATTTGTACGTGAAGACCCTGAAAGTAAGTTTTTTTTTCTTTTTTTTATACAAGTTAATATGTAAATAAAATAACATATACTAAAGTTCTATATTAAATTCTTTTGTCTTGCTTTTCATTTTTTAACATATAGTTGGCAAGTTTGAAAGGAGAAGCATATCAGAAATTTTGCCAAACTTCAGTGTTACAGCGTGAGTTACTGTTCCATTCCTTATTAATACAGACACGGATTCTGAATTTAAAGTTTATGAATTTTCATAATGATATCAAATTAAATATTTAATAATAACTGAGTTTACAATCAAATATTTATATGTATATAATGAAACTTTATAACATACATAAGATTGATACTAAGTTCACTACTAAAAAAGGGTCATATGTTTTTTATTTTATTTTTATTTTTTCAGATTATAATTAAAAATTCGCAAATAATTTACAATACCTATAAATATTAGGTGAAAGTTCTTTTATACTATAGTTTATAGAAGTTAAACTCTATTTCGATTTATATAGGGCCGCTCAACTTAATGAAGCATTACAAATGCATATGGATGCACACAAACGATTAAGTGATCATCTTGAGGTAAACTAATTAAGCTTATAATTTAATTAATTTTTTTCATCCATGTTTTGCAAATTATTAATTAAGATTAATCTTTTTTCTTAAAGGTTCAAAGAAACTTGAAGATAAAACTTGAAGCACAAGGAAGATTTCTAGAGCGAATAATGGAAGAACAAAAAGTTTGTGCTTCAGGTTCTAGACCTAGCTGCAAGTCTTATTCGTATTCACCCTTGTTGTTACCATCCCTATGCGAGGAATCTGAATCAAACGTTAAGGAACTCGAGGTTGAATATGATTCCGAGTTTGATATATCTGGTTGTCAATTACCACGAAAAAGAATTCGATTCGAGGAAGACGATGGATTATTAAATCATCGATACAATAGTACTAATAATGTTACATATTCACCACAAGAATTAGAATGGACTACTCTTGCAAATCACCAGTCATCACCATATGATTTGCATGCTTTATATGATTATCTTATTTAATCAACTTAGTTGAATATATGTTGTTGAATTTAAAGAGTACGATTAGACATGTGAAGAAAAAGTGTGTTAGTTAGGGAAAATATATATAAATATATGAGTGTATTTAAATAAAACAACATATTGTATAATACGCTTATATATGTAATCTTGATAATTAAGCACAATTTACATATGGGGTTGTTCTTAATTAGTCGATCATCAAGATGTACAATGTCTTACGGTATTAATTTCTTTGACATTATGACCTTACATAACGATGTTGTTATTAAATTATAATTTTATGGATTGAATTTTATTTGACTATTTGTGGTTTTATTATGTGTGCTCGGGGTAGAAGTTTTTATAAATGTATCGCTATGCTATTAAGTATATATTTTGATTAAAATTATTTCTTTCTAAGAGGTGGAATAGAATAACCATGTTGAAGCATTATCATATTATGCGTCTCTGACTTTGTATAATGCATTGTATATCTCATACTCCCCTCGTCCATTTTTATTTGTCATGGTTTTCTTTTTTAGAATCAAATGATAAGAACTTTGACTATTATTTTAGGATGTATTTTTTATCATATTGATATGCAAAAAAATTGCGATTTATAATATTTTTCGTAAAGTTTTTGAATATCTAAATTTTTTGTCTAAAATATCGAATCTAATTTCACTTTGAAAATTAGGCAAATTGACTTTCGAAAAGCACAACATGACAATTAAAAGTGGACGGAGAGAGTAATATGCCTCAATCTTCTACTCTTTCCCGAAGTAGATGATTATTCATGGCTATTACCTTGACACCAAAGAAAAGTTCGTCCTAGTACTTTATTTCTATCCTAGTTGATCCTGATTCAATATTAAAAGTATAAAATAATTTTTGATAAATGTTTTTTTTTTTTTAAATTAAGAGAACCAACTCTGCCCTTTGGTTTGTTTTTGAAATCCTATAACAAACTGATGGGCAGAGTCGATTTTCTAGGTTTTTGCATTTGGTATTTTTTCATAAAATCGACGGACTAATCGATCAAGTCTGTCAGTTTTCGAAAAAAATAAAATAAAATAAATTCAAATGCAGAAACTTGAATTTGTTTTTGTATCCACCTTCCAAAATAAAACAATTAAATGTGTTGGTTTCAAATTAATCCTAACTGAATTACAGCTTACTCTAGTCATCAATTTAAAACATCAAATTCAAAGTAAAGACTCATCAAAGGATCTACAAAATATATCAAAGTTCAAAAACTTCAAATGTATACAAAATTTCGAAGTATTTTCAATGTTCAACAACAATAATCCTAATACCTAAGGGCATCTCCGACCCAAACACTAAATTTTACACTGCACCAAATTTGGTGTCAGCACTATTTTTGGTGTAATCAACTCCAACCCACTGCACCAAATTTTACACCAAAAATGAATATTTTTCTCTCTTTAATATTATATTATTATTTCTTATTTCATTTATATTTTCTTAATTCATAAAACAAATTCTTTCTAAAACATTCACCATATATAATTCATATTATTTCCTTTTATAATCGTTTAATATAAAATTATTTTGTACCATAATTTTTTAAATAATATATCCAATTATAATTTATAGTAGCTTTAACATAAATTTAATTTTAAAAAAAGTCATATATAGAAAAATTAATTTATAAAAAAGATAAATTTTATATCTAAAATTAATATTATAAAAATATTACATAAAAAATAATTAAATATACAAGAGATTTAATTAAAACATACAATTTATATAATGTTTAATTAAAAGTTTATATAATGAAATAATATTAAAATATTCAAAAAGTGAATTGATGTGATGAATAATGTTACACACACCAAATTTGGTGTTGGTTGGAGCTCAAACACCAAAATTTACACCAAATTTAGAATTTGATGTAAAATTTGATGTTGGATTGGAGATGGTCTAAGGGGTACGTTACACACACACTTCATCATCATTAGAACTCTCTCCATCAATTGAGGTTGAAGGAGAATGGAGCACACCATGCACACCACTTTCAATTAGGTTATTCACTTGTGCCTTAAGTGTCGCGATGATATAACACATGCTCTTATTTTCAACAATCGTCTTGCCTCAGCATCTGCCAAGGCATGCACGCATAAGTCGTTCGATTTGCTAGAACATTTTCGGAGTGGCAAATTCGATGATGACACCTGTCAATTTGATGAATCACCAAATAGCTCGACGTATTGCTGAAATACATCACCAAAGTGACCCAAAAACCTCCAGAAACTATTAATTTTGGCGATTTAAAGCCCTATTTTGGCGACCTGCTGAATATTTTGGCGATTGGACCTCCAGATCGCCGATGTGATCGATGAGATCCATTAAAAGGTCATGTTCTTTGATTTTGCAGGTCTTCTTACGTTTCAAAAGGGATATTCTTGACCTTTTACCCTAATTAACTTTTCTAAGTCCTAATAACTTATCCATTCACGCCCAACACTTAAACAATAAAATTCAATATGTTCAAAGTTGTCTCAAACAAGAAACTGGGGTTTTTCACCTTGAAGTTTCAGTTAAGGAATTATGTCAAGTGTGTTCATTTCAGGTATGTAGGATTTCATCAATAAGCATCCTTCACCCATTGAGTCTAAAAATGAACTCGATTCTCCAGTATTTCACTATGAAAATCGAGGGTATCACAAAAAACATGAATATCTTTTTTATTTAAGTCTCTTCTCATATATAAACAGGGGCGGACCCACGTGGGCTCCAGGGGTTCACCCGAGCCCCCTCGGTAAAAAACTACACCGTCTATATAAGGTAAATTTTCTGTATTTCTGTAGATATATATATTTTGAACCCCCTCAATAACAAGGAGAAACTGATAGCGTAGTGGCAAGTCCCCCTGAAATTAAGCTTCATGTCACCAGTTCAAATCTTTGTGATAACGTTTTATTTTTTTATTTTTTAGTTTCATCTGTTTTTCACATTTTTTTGTTTTTTTTTTAAATAAAAAATGTGCGGCTTATTTACACATTTATACTTATAATTTTTTGAACCCCCTAAACGAAAATTCTGGGTCCACCACTATACATAAATAGTCTCTAAATACATGTTTTTCATATGGTGTAGTATCTTTACTTAAGTATATTTTCATGAACCCTCAAAATATCGATATTTCATGTTTCGTTGTTTTAAATTGCATGTTTCCTTCAGATTACATAAATTATCATGATTAGCTTTATACTCCGTTTATTAGTTTCTGCATATTTTAGGATGCTTTGAGATAAAGTGTCCATCACTCAGTCTCAGATATCAAACTCATTGAACTTCATTAATATCAGTTTTGCAGACCATTAAAGTGATTTCCGCTGAAGCATACTCTTAATAGTATTTTTTATATAATATATATTATTAGACTATTACTATTTTTCATGAACCGGGATTTAGGTCCAGCCTTATAGATTCCTTTCAAAATCTTAGTGCATGTATGTTTTTTTTATGCATTTTACTCCAACCATATCATGTCTCCCATACACTTACAAGTCTCACGTTTCAAAAATGCATGGCTTATATATGTGTACTCATCTCATAGATCAGGAGCTTCGAATCGTAATAGTAAGATATATGACATGCATAACATCTAGATATGTCATCGATACTTTTGAACATTTTTTCCAAAAGTAAGTTTTCGATTAGTATGGTACACGAAATGACATCAATGACTGTGAATCAGTTTTCTTATAAAAGCAAAGTTCACTAGTAGTATGGAATTCAGGTATGACATTCATGATTATAAACAACATTTTCAAGAGCTATCAATTATGTTCAGTTGGGAGTAGTACTTAGCAACGAGTTGGACTAGGGTCAGTCTACCCAAGTCCTAGAACTACATGTCATCATAGGTCTATATTTCCCTTTTAGGCGCATGCTTTCAGTTTAGTGGTACCACGTCAAATCAGATCAACCTTTATACTTTGACAACGTATATTAATATCTTTTTATGGGGATTATACATCAAACTCCATGTTTAACTCACATGGTTATATGTTGATTAATAGTATCTCTCACAGTTCAGTTTCAATCATTGCATTGACCTTGTACTCAATTAAATCAGTTTAGTACTTATCAATTGCACGTTTTACTACTTGAACATTATATTCAGATTATATATTTTAGTTTTGTATTTAGTTCAAAGTTTCAGATTGGGCATGTTGAACATAATTGTATAGTGCATGTCTCACATACTCAGTACATTCAAAGTACTGACATACCTTCTTGCACTATATTATTTTATAATATAGGTTCTGAAGCACAACATCCAGCTGCAGTTGATACGACTTCCATTCATCCCAACAACAGTGTTGGTAAATCCAAGTTGAAGAATCTAATCAAACACTTAGTTTGCAGGATCATTGAATATTATTTCACTAGTCAGAAAGTGCAATTACATGATGTGTATAAAACGAACTACACCATATAAAGCCACAGTCCAAAATCGTACCTATTACAATCGTTCATTCCAACATTTTTTGGAGAAAAAACCTTCAAAGAATCTTCACATGAACTTTAATGGAATTACAGAAAGAAGAAGCAGAATAAGCACAAGAAGTGTGTTCTTTTTGGAATTGTAGAGAATGAAAAGTTCTTTTATCTCTCCTCTGAGAACCCTTTTTATAATTATGAAAGGACACAACTATTCAAATAGTTGTATCTCTTCTGAAGGGACACAACTATTCAAATAGTTGTGTTCTTCCCTTATATTTATTGATATATAATACATAATTATATTTATCCATTTCTCTTGATCACATGGATCCGGGTTGACCCACATGGGTGACCCAATCCAATTTCCTTCTTCTCCCACTCACACATAGTAGGTCAACTCTCATTCCTATTATGTAACTTTCATACATTACGACTAGACCGTGTGTCCAGTGCATACTATGAGAGCTTCATTACTATACATCTGTTAGGAATATATAACATCTCGATCAATGAAACTTAAAGTAGATTATACTATGTAATACGCTAGATCATTTATGACATTCATATTTCTCATAATCTGTTTTCTTAATTTTTGAGTTCATCATTATGTACTTGTCTCATATAGACAAACATAAAAGACGTCAATGAACACAATTGATGTGATAATATCTAATGGTCTTCCTCATCACATGAATCTCTTAATCTCAGAGTAATATATTTTTTTCTAGAAATATCCCGCTAGACCGAATCAAACATGATATCTTGGCAACATACTAAGATAGAAAACACCAAATTGATCTCAAGAAATTGATTAAAGTCATGAGGGTACAATGTGAAAATTATTTATAATTTTTAGGGTTTCACATGATAGCAAGTAGAGACTAAACTTGTATCGCCCTATGGGTCGCTACTATATGCATGAAACATTTGGTAGGATGTATCGATAGATTTCAAAATTAAATTGAGGAGTGCAATTACAAATTTTTAGTAGGATAATTTATAATTTATTACGATATAGATAACTCATTCATTTGTAAATTTATATTGTAATCGAAAGCCTCAATTGATAGGTTTGCGGTCCCTATTATGCCCGACTAATATGCCTTCTAAAGAATAAATATTTGGTTTTTAAAAACCGTTGATTCTTGTTTTTTTTTTTTAAAAAAAAAAATAGGCATGAAACGTTTTACCCATTAACGCAAAAACGTTTTTCCACAAGGCTGAAAATGTTTTTTCCCTTAATGACAAAAACCTTTTTTGCCCTTTCCCCTCTCTTCATCAATGAAAATTGAAATATAAGGGACAGTCTTGTTCAAAGAAAGATCACCCTATTTTCTGAAAAAGAAATATTTGGCCACACAAATTTCTAGTTAGAAAGTTAGTCAGAAAATAGTAGAAGATGAAAGCTCTAGATTCATCAGTTTTGAAACTATTTTTATGAAGACTTCAAGAGGTTAGTGCTTAATGCTTAGTAATTTTCGTTTTTGATTTATTTTATTATGTTATTATGTAAGTTTGTGATTTATGACCATGCTTCCGCTGTATGTATGGATTGTAGGCTCTAACAGTTAAGAGCGTACAACCCATATATATATAAGGCCTTGTAAAATGGAAAACATCGATCAATATACAAGAAAAGTTCTACATATATCTTTTTCATTCTTACACACAAAAATCCGACAACTTTTTCCTAATCCCTATAATTATATTAAGAAATCTATTAAATATATAAGTATCTTGAGAAAATTACGCGAAATGGCAAACATCTAGAGTATATTATGATTTTAAAAAAATAATCTAGAGTATATTATGTAATATAGCTATAGTTTTGATTATTTTTAATCCGTGGCTACAGTTTCGCAAAATTTTGTTATTCGGTTTCCTAATTGTATAAATCCAGAATTTGTATAATTCGATCTCTGATTTAATAAATCTAGAATTTGTATAATTCGACTCTTGATTGTATAAATTCAGAATTCATATATGCTTACCCTAGCTATTTGTATACGATTTATGAAAAATTCATAACAAATTACTCTGTTTGTATATTGATAAGTGAAATATACAAGCGGAGTTCTGAAAAAATCCTAAATAATGTATAAATACATAATTTGTATATACTTACCCGATTTGTATATTCGCAAGTGAAATATACAAACGGACAAGCGAAATATACAAATCGCTGCTTCCATGACAAACAAAATTATAACTATGGAGCGCAATTACCGAAAGTACTATAGCTATAGAACTTTATTATGTATATTGTCTTGGCTATTTTTGAAATTTTCTCTAAAAAGTTTAGATGACTAGTTCAGTGATAAAGAAGAGCTTACTAAGTATATGACCAAATAAATATTTAAGATAAAATTTCAAAATTTATCCAAAATTTATAATCAAACGCTATCTTACTGTCATCCGAGTTTAGAATAGCCTTAATAAATTTCTTTTCTAAGGAGTTGACCATGATTGGTGTAACTTTGTCTCTTAAATTAAATGACCTCTTTTTTGTAAGTCCATAATTAAAGCCCCTATTAATCATAATCATATCAACAAATTTGTTTGATGCGTAACAATAAATGTTTTTTATTACCCAATATGCAACACTTATCAACTTTTTGCAGTGTTTTTTTTTTTTTTTTTTTAATATTTATTTATATATAGCTACATACATTTATATCTCAAAAATTGGCACACTCACACACCCCTTTCTAAAAAACAAGGATTCTGAGGGCTCTTTCCTAATTTTTTTCTACAACAAGAAGTAGAAAAAAAAAAGAAGTTCAACAGCTTCCATTTTTAATTAGGTACTCTTTGTGAGTGTTTCACTTTTTACCTCTGATAATAATAAGACTTTACAACTCTAAATCACTCAATTTCTGTTACTATCTGTTGCTTTTTGTACTTATCATCATATTATTTTGTTGTAGTTACTGTTTAAAATGTTTTGTCATGATTTCTATAGTATTATGTACTAAATTCCTCATTTCCTTCCTCGATTTGCTTTGAACTGTTTTCCTTGAGGGTTCATTAGAAACAACCTCTCTAATTCTGGCAAGGGTAACGTTCATCTGCGTATACTCTACCCACCCTCCTCAGACCCCGAGATTACACTGAGTGTGTTGTTGTCTTGTTGATGTAAACTCTTAATTACATAAATTGTCAGAGAAAGCTAGAAATGGAAAGAGCAGATGATGTCTACACAAAAGATGGGACAACTGATATCAATAAAGCACCAGCTAACAAGAAAAAAACTGGGACATGGAAGGCTTGTTTCTTCATCCTTGGTATAGTAACTTTATATTTAATCAAACTAATATAACTATGTGATTTCATTTACTATAAATAGCGCGATCCATGGCGTTTTACAGGGGAGGAAATCTCTGAGAGACTAGCGTACTTTGGTACGAGTGCTAATTTGGTTAATTATCTTCATCAAATGCTTGGCCTAAACAACGCGGCTGCATCAAAAGTTGTAACAAACTTTCAAGGAACTTGCTATGTCACGCCTTTGCTCGGAGCATTCTTAGCTGATGCTTACCTTGGGAGATACTGGACAATAGCAATTTTCTCAATCATTTATATAATGGTAAGTGGTAACTACTTTTTCTTAACAAGTACTTGTCAAATTTATTTAGTGTCAAGAGTCTCACGTCGGATATGGGATGGGTAAATGGACTCCTTATATGGTTTTAGACAATTCTCCCCTCATGACCTAGCTTTCGAGGTTGAGTTAGGCCCAAGATTCTTTTTTACATAGTATCAGAGCTAAACTCATCCCAATTCCTTGTTTCACCGATGTTGGACCCCCATATTATATTGTTCATGTTCGACTGGATGTGCAGGGGAGTGTTAAGAGTCCCACGTCTAATATGGAATGAGTAAATGGTCTCCTTATATAAGCTAGCTTTTGGGATTGAGTTAGATCCAAGATCTATTTCTTTACGATTAGCTAGTTGCCACTTCACAATATGTCTTGTGATGATTTGATGAACTTTTCTTTTATAGGGAATGACTCTATTGACAATGTCAGCTTCAATAGTTGGAATAAAGCCATCATGTCATAATGGAATTTGCCACCCAACAGAGCTAGAGAAAACAACATTCTACATTGCAATTTACTTGATTGCTTTAGGGACTGGTGGCATCAAACCATGTGTGTCCTCTTTTGGGGCTGATCAGTTTGATGACAAAGATGAGGTCGAAAAGAGAAGGAAAAGCTCCTTCTTTAACTGGTTTTATCTGTCAATCAATATTGGTTCTCTTATTGCTTCATCAGTCCTTGTTTGGATACAAACGAGTGTCGGCTGGGGCTGGGGTTTCGGAATTCCAGCTGTTGCAATGGCTATTGCTCTTATGTTTTTCTTTGCAGGCACTCGTTTTTATAGACTCCAGACGCCAGGAGGTAGTCCATTGATTCGGATGTTGCAAGTATTGGTAGCTTCTATGAGAAAATGGGATGTTAAACCTCCTGCTGATAAATCTCTTCTTTATGAGACTGCTAATGAGGAATCAAACATCCAGGGAAGCCGCAAGCTCGCTCATACGGATAAATTCAGGTAAAATTATGGACTTATAATATTAGAAATGTAATAATCGTCCTCAGAATTTGAGTTAATTTCTCAGATAGTCGCTCAACTAAGGGTAGTTTACTCAAAATGTCACCTTTTTTTTATATTACTCAAAAGTCATTTAACTATTGATAAGCGAATCTCTGTTATATTTGTACTGTTGACCATTTGGAAAATGAAATTCAGCTTCTTGGACAAGTCTGCTGTGGAAACAACACGCGATAAAGTAAATGGATCGGTGAATCCCTGGAGTCTCTGTACCGTGACACAAGTTGAGGAAATCAAGTCTATTATTCGTCTACTCCCAGTGTGGGCATGCTGCATTATGTTCACGACTGCATACAGTCAGATGAACACAACATTTGTGCTCCAAGGGAACACAATGGACCGCCACATGGGCGGTCATTTCAAAATACCATCAGCATCTTTGACAGTATTCGAAACAATCAGTGTGATACTATGGGTGCTGATATATGACCAACTCATCATCCCCTTTGCTAGAAAGTACACAGGCCACGCCCGGGGATTCACTCAGCTTCAGAGGATAGGTATAGGCCTTGTAATATCTATATTGTCCATGGTATCTGCTGGTGTTGTGGAAGTAGTACGCCTCGACTACATCAAACAGAAGGGGTATTATGATGTCAAGACAATTCCTATGTCTATCTTCTGGCAAGTTCCTCAGTATTTTTTCATTGGATGCGCGGGGGTATTCACGTTGATAGGTCAAGTGGAATTCTTCTATGATCAAGCTCCCGATGCGATGAGAAGCTTATGTTCAGCCCTATTGTTGATGGCAGCTGCATTAGGTAGCTATTTGAGTAGTTTCCTAGTCACAATAGTGACTAGGAACAAGAAGTTTGGATGGATAACAGAAAATTTGAACAAAGGGCATTTAGATTACTTCTTTTGGCTATTGGTTATACTTAGCATTATCAACTTCATGGTGTTTCTATTGGTTTCAAGATTGTATGTCTACAAGAAGGTTATTCATTGAAAACACCTAGATGAAGTAAGACTTCTATTTTTACATGTAACACCTTGTTTAGATGGTTGGTACTCGTCGTATTGCATTGTATTATTAGTTTAAATATCATGTTTGTGTTGGTTGTTACTTAAATTTTATTGTATCATATATTTTACATAGGACACGTGTGTCTGTTTGTTCAATTTTATATAAATTCAAATACACATACATACAAAATTAAAGAACATAAATACTAACTAAAATCAAACTAAAGAATACATTTATATATTATTGCTAGAAACACTTATGAAGTTCAAATTAAAAGATTATTTTTGTAATTTTTAAAACTAGCTAAGTCAAATAGATGCATGTTCAAATACATTTTTAAATTTTAAAGATCACAATTATAAAAAAAACTAATTAATTTCTCAAATTTCTAATTTTAAAATGGAGAAACTACCTAACTAAATAAGCATTCCTATCATATTTATTAGTTCTCACAATTGAAATATTAATTACATTTTATATTTCTAATCAATAATTTCATACCCTTTAAGTCAGATACACCCGAATACATGTTTTTCGTACCAGATACATTGAAAAATGGAGAGAAACGAATGAGAATAGGAGGGAGGCAACGAGATTTGTTGATGAATCATAAACACATATAAATCACATTAGATACACATATGATACATAGGAGAGTGGCGAGCGAAATAGGAGGAAACCGAGAGAAAGATTTGTCTATGTATCTCAAACACATGCAAATGCACTTGAATATATAAGCATAATATTGTAAACGGAAAAGGACCTAAAATACCCTCGAAGTATTGGAAATGGTACAATATACCCCTCATCCACCTATTGGCTCCAAAATACCCTTGTCATCCACCTTTGGGTCCAAATTTGACCACTTTTTTAACGAATATTCATTTAATTTTTTTTATAAAAAATATGTAGCGCTCAACCATTGATTATTTTAATTAATTAATAAGTACAATTTATAAACTCCCTCATTACTAATTAAACTCGTTTCAATTAATACACTCGCCCTAAATTATAATTACCCACCAATTAAACATAACCCTTTCACCCTTCGTTCCCAACACCTGTATAGAAGCATTGATTAATTACTCAATTATGTGTCTCTTCTCTATATATTTTTAGCTATATTAGATTTGACTTATATTTCCTGTTCATTTCCCTCATCAAAGTAAGGCTGATTAGGTTGTTAGAACAAACTATTAAGTCAAATCTCTTGTCTTGTATTTCAAACTCTAAATCGATCATTTGTCACAAAACTGCAGAAACCATCAACGTGTAATGTTGTAAAACAAGAAAAATTGTTGATTGTCATTTCCTACTTCCATTCAGTACTAATTCAAAGTGTTGCATTTTCGAAATTTGCACACATGGAAACATTACTATAGCTCAAATGTTACAATGCGATATAAGAAGGCAATTTCTTTATGCAGCATTCACCTCAATCAGTCCACAACAAGGAAAATCAATAATTAACAGGTGTTGGGAACGAAGGGTGAAGAGTTTTGTTTAATAGGTGGCAATTATGATTTGGGGCGAGTGTATTAATTGCGACGAGTTTAATTAGTAATGAGGGGATTTATAAATTATACTTATTAATTAATTAAAATAATCAATGATTGAGCGCTACGTATTTTAAAAAATAATTAAATAATTTAAATGAATATTTGCTAAAAAAGTGGTCAAATTTGGACCCCCCAAAGGTGAATGACACGGGTATTTTGGAGCCAATAGGTGGATGAGGGGTAGTTTTGTACCATTTCCAATACTTCGAGGGTATTTTAGGCCCTTTTCCGTATTATAAATTAACAATCATAGTTAACTTCTAGTGAACTTTTTGTAAGTTATTGGTTTTTCACCCGATGTCCGTACTCACATTGGAGTTCAACTAAAACAAATTAAACCTAATTTTGATTCTATGGAGCCTGACTAAATTCGGATTCAGGTAGAAAGTTTCACATTGGGGTAAAATGCTCTCTAACAAAGACAACTTTGTACCTAAAAAGATTCAAATCTAAAATTGTTAGTTAAAAATGAAGGAGTACTTATCGATCCATAACGACCGTGATGGGTAGTAAGTTACTCTTAATAATAGGTAACTACCACACAAAACGCACCATCATACACATGGTTCCTATTGGTTCAATACGTCACGAAAACCATAAGATAATTCAATTCAATTGAATTGGGTCTGCAAATTGAGATCAGTAGCAGAAATGGATATTGAATCATTGAAGAAATTCTTGGAGAAAGAAGGAGGCAACTATGAAACCTCAGTGGATTCCATGCCTGCAAGATTTATTGAACCCTTTGTCTCCCATGGGATAAAGGTTGACCTTGTTGAGCCGGGTCGGATTCTCTGTTCTTTCAAAGTTCCTCTTCGTCTAGTGGTGAATTACTATTCATGTTTCTGTATATACAATTTTTGTTGTTTTGTTTAATTAATTAATTAATTAATTGAGATTTCTGATCGGAACAGAATGCCGGTAATTTTCTACATGGCGGAGCTACGGCGACTCTGGTGGATATTATGGGTTCTGCTGTTGTTCATTCTGTAGGTGCGCCACTCACTGGTGTATCACTTGAGATCAACGTTTCATATTTGGATGCTGCTTATCTCGGAGTGAGTTTCTTCTTTTTTGTTCAGATTACAATTTGGTACAGTTATTGAGTAAGGATTCATCTTTCGAGTTTGGGAATTTGGCTCTTTTGTTCATTCTGTTCAAGTATAGATTATGGTATATTTATTGATTTGCTAGCAATATAGAGGGCTCTATGTTGTCTTTCGTCTTCACCTCAGAAATGTGCTAAGATGTTGGAAGTTATTATCTTATTCTAGACATGACCTTAGACGGTAGGCTTTCCTATGTGGAGGACACATATTGGGGTGGAAGGTTATTAGGTGGTTGAGCGTTGTCTTGCTTATACTTCTGTACTGATAGTCGTAGTATTTCCCGTGTAGATTTTTGTCCTTTGATTTCTGTTACTGTCTATTGACTCTTGTACTTTACTAATTGCGCTATTCTGTTGCAGTTACTGTTTCATTTTTTCAGTATGCTTTTTATAGTATTTTTCCATGATTTCTTCATTTTCGTTATTTCTTTTTCGATTTGCTTTGATATGTTTTCCTTGAGCCGATGGTCTATCTGAAACAACTACTCTACCTCCCGAATAGGGGTAAGGTTTGCGTATACTCTATCCTCCCCAAACCACACTTATCGATCACATTGAGTTTGTTGTTGTTGTTGTTTGCGTAGTAATCAGTGTTATCAAAAGCGAAAAGCGCAAAAAGGCTCTAAGGTCCATGGAGCTGTAAACGCAAAGCACAAATAAAGTGTGGGCTTTGATGAAAAAAGGCGCAAAGGGAGAAAAAAATACAAATATATATGTTTAGTCCAAGACCAATAATTATAAACATGAATGACAAATATATGACCAAAGAAATTGAAATTTTTTTTATGATAAAGTGAAATATCAATTGTTTAGTGTCACTTCTTCATAAGAGGCTCATTGGCAAGGAAAAGTTTGCCTTAGAATCTTGATGACGACACTGAAGCGCACATAAAGCGAGGCGAAGCGCTCAACACGTTTTGAGCCTCGCTTCAGGGCTTAAGCACACCTTTGATAACCCTGGTAGTAATAGGTCTCACTGAAACTTCTCTCCGAGAAGAAAAGCTAACTAGTAAAAGAGAGAGCTTTATAGGAAAATGAGGATATTTTGCACCAATGTTATGGTTATCTTTCACAATAAATCATAAGAAGGATGAACTTTTAGACGGAATTATAGTGTTGTTATGAAAGAATTATTGCCCTTATTTCATGTGGAGGTCTTTGATGTTATATACAGTTCTATTTGCATAGCTTCTTGAACTGCATTAAGTATAGTTAGCAGAGTGTAACTTCGTTATGAGCAAAACTTAATTAATCGGAATGTTCTTGAAGCTTATTTTGAAGTCTTATGCAATAAAGTGTGTTCTGGTTTTAGCAATGCCACAAACTTTAGTTTATAAATGCTACTCTAGGATGTCAGAGCAACATTGGCCTTCTTCATTCACCAACCTCCAACAATGCAACATTTTGGGATACACATGGATGGCTTTTACATCTATAAGATAAACATGTGCAATAGCACGGACTTCATCAATAGTCAGTTTAACAATTCGACCGGTTTGATATAGAAGCTTTGGATTTAATCTTCTTGTAGAATGATAATGCTATCTTCAAAGGAAGAATCTCTTGGTGATAAAGAATAGGGAATTAGAATGAAATGTATTTTCATTCACGATTAGACAGTATATAGAGAATTTTATCTTGTTAAATCAGACATCTAATATACAATTTTAGCACAAGTGATAGTCTAGTAGACTGAAAGGAGACTATTATTCAGCCTGATATCTTGAATGTAAAGCAATATTACCTATGAGACGAAACTACCAGCAACTTAAAGCACTTGACCTTAGTGTTATTAGTTGCAACATAGATAGATATGAGTGAAAAACTTATAGTTTGTGATGTGTTGTCATATATTGTTGAAGAAAAGAAGAAGAAATAGGAAGTACTTCGCTTATATTAGCTGGAAAAAGCTGCACCAAGCAGGGGACTTTCATTGTTTCTTGTATTAATGTGCTTGCTGAATCTCATCCTTCTTTTTTGGTTGATTGGTTATAGACCTATTTTTTGTTTGTTTTACTTGCTAAAACTCCTAAGATGACTTGTTATAGCCAAATAAGTAGCACTCCGTTGATATGCTTTTTCGCATATATTATTCCATTTAAGGACTGTATTTTCTGTATGGTGCAAGTCAATGTTCTCTACTTTTCAAAAGGATACAATGCAATATCCTCATTCAATCATTGTCTGTCTTACATAATCAGGAGGAAATCGAACTTGAAGCCAAAGTATTACGTGCTGGGAAGTCAATCGCTGCTGTCACTGTTGAGTTGAGGAAGAAAAAGACGGGGAAGATAGTTGCACAAGGTCGCCATACCAAGTATTTGGCTGTCAATAGTAAGCTTTGAGCTACATATACTTTCTGAAAAAATTTCCCATACATATATGGGACGTGAATCCATAAGTAGTTTTGGCATGTATTGTGCAATTGAACATTCAAGTACGGAATCATTTTTTATCACAATGAATGATCGTTATAATGAGATTTGACTGTACTACGAAAGTTTTCTTTTACTGCTAAAAATGCTAGGTCCTGAATGGATATTTGCTATGTGGAAGAGGTCAGTGTTGTTTTAACCAAGATAATGGAGTACCTGGGAAAAAAGGGAAAGGGCTTTATATAACCCTCAATTTTGCGATTTAGAGCTGATATACTCTCGTTACAAAAGTGGTTCATATATATCCCTACAGTTACATAAATGACTCAAATATACCATTTTCGTCTAACAAAAGTGAAAAAATCATTTTTTTTATTCAAATTAATAATCCAGTATTCTGGGAGAGAGAAAATAAGAAAGGTAGAAGAAAATGAATTTAGCAAGAAATTCAATTCAAGGTGATCATCACATTAGTTACATTTCCTAAATAATAATGAATAAAATAAATTGATATTTATTGATTGGTTTACTTAATAATTGAAAGAAAATAAATTATTTCTTACTAATATGGTGTGTATGTCTTTGAAAAGTTTTTTTAGTTTTTCATTAAGGAATTCTAAGAGAAAAGAGAAGAGAGAAAAAAATATAAAAGATAATGAATTTAGTAAGAAATCCAATTTAAAGTAATATGGTATATATGATCTCTGGATTTTTTTTATTTTTTTTTGGTTTTTCAATAGAAGTTCTGCTTTTATTCTAAGAGGAGAAAAGAAAAAATATAAAAGAATATAAATTTAGTAAGAAATCCAATTTAAAGTGACTACATTAGTTACAAATCCTAAATAATGATGAATAAAATAATTAGAATATTTATTGATTAATTTACTTAATAATAATGGAAAGATAATAAATTATTTCTTAGTAATATGGCGTGTATGATCTCTGATTTTTTTTTTAGTTTTCCAATAAAAGTTATACTATTATTCTAAAAGGAGAAGAAAAAATATAAATTTAGTAAGTAATAATTTAAAGTGACTACATTAGTAGCTTTTCCTAAAAATTTATGAATAAAATAAGTAGAATATATATTAACTGATACTAAATAATGGAAAGAAAAAAATTCTTTCATAAAAATATGACTTGTATGATCTCTGGAAAGTTTTTTTTTTTTTTAGTTTTTCATTAAAAATACTACTATTATTTTTAAGAGGAAAAAAGGAATATTTTTTTTAAATGACTCTTAAGAAATCCAATTCAAAGTGACCACATTACCTACATTCCTAATCAGTACTCACTTTATTTTATATTAATTGAATTTTTTAGGTTTTTTTTATTGTTTAAAATAATTAAATTGTTCGGAGTTTAAGACAGACGTATGAATTTTTTTTTTCCATATTTGTCCTTTCTTTTAATGAAGTTTGATATTTTCTAAGACATAAATTACACTATTTACAAAATTATATTTATGATTTACAAAGAAAATAGTGAAAAACATGATTTAAATTATATCTTTAAATATTTTTCTTAATAAGTGTATTATCTCACAAATTCAGTTGATACGGAATAGAGGAAGTAATGAATAAAATAAACATAATATTTATTGATTGATTTACTTTTTCATGGAAAGAAAATTAATTCTTTCTTATTAGTGTATGGTATGATATGATCTTTGAAATGCTTTTTTAGTATTTTCATTAAAAATTCTACTATTATTCTAAGAGGAGAAAAAAATATAAAAGAAGATAAATTTAGTAAGAAATCCAATTCAAAATAACCATAATAATTACATTTCCTAAATAATAAAGAATAAAATAAATAAATAAAATTATTATTTGATTTACTTAATAATAGTGAGTTATTGTCTAATAGATATTTATATATATACTCCTCTCTAATACTCCACCATTACCTGAGAAAATATATTTTTCAAAAGCTAGAAAATGAGTTTTCAAAAGCTAGTTGTGAAGGAAACTTCTTCAATTCCAGTAATAGACTTCAAAGAGTTAACAATGGATGACAAGAAGGTTTTTGAACATGACAAGTTGCAATCTGCTTGCAAAGATTGGGGAGTTTTTCAGGTACATGATATACAGTCAAATTTTTCTATAATAATCTTGTTTATTTTGAGATTTTTATTTTTATCATAGCAACTGACTGATTGTTGTACATCTATAATTACATTCGAACATTTAAATTTTATTTGATTGTTATAAATAAAAATAAGATGCATAGATCTAATTTCTTTTTTATGTTATAAAAAATGAGAAAATTATTTAAAGTTTAAATCTAAAAAATATTCATACTCCACTAACTAAAAATTAGCAAGAGTTAATATAATTTCCATAATTTCATTATTCTAATCGTAATCGATAAATCAACCGCAAAATTGGCAAATTGGCCTATTGGCTCATTGGTATTTGGTTATCGAATAAACGATTGATGAATGGCTTAGAATTTTTTAATTAATGGCTTATCGGTGTGAGACGGATTATTCAATTTCCTTATTGGATAAACCATTAACCCGTTAAGAGTTACCATACTTCCACTTTTACCATATATATCATTTAATATGTTTCCATAGTATATAATTATATATTGTTAGTTCTAATGCTATAAAACCAAAAACATGAAAACCTATTTACTTATCTGTTATTAACAATCATATTAGTATTAATCTTTATTTTTTGCACTATAGAAGAATTTTATAATTTAATTGCATTTAAAATAGTGATAAGAAGTCATTTTTTAAGGTACGTTCATGGAGAAAAAAGGTAGAGGTTAGCCTATACACCGCCCTATAAGCTCCGTTATCAAACTAACCGATATCTTATATATAGGTTGGCTAGCTAGTGGATTAGTAAATTTAAAAATCAACATCCATTAGGCCAAACCATTAAGTGAAATTATTTGTTCGATCCGTTCGGCCCTAACTCTGTATGAAGATTTAAATTCTAAGCCATACATTTTAAATTAACTTAAAAATTAAATTCATTTAAGATTGCATGGAAGAATTTAAATTTCAAATGCTAAGCTTCATCACATTTCGTATAATGAAGAAAATTTTTTTAATGATATATATATATATATATATATATATATATTATTTATATTGTTTGTCATAAATGGTGTATAAAAATATCAAAATCTTTAGACGTAATCTTAGAGATTCTATTTTTATAAAAATGGTTATTATATTGACAAAAAAAAAAAAGATAGTTGCTATAATGAAAGACTTGGCACCCTCCAACCGACTCAATTACTATGTGACAAATCTGAGTTAAAATAAAACAATAGAGAATGCAATGAGGTATTGTGGAAAATTTTCTATAATAATTCTACTACAAATTCAATATAGACTAACAACTCTAACCCTTTAATTGCCCAATCATCCCACAAAATAACTCATCTACTTATTCAAACTTGTGAACATAACAAAGACTAATAACTCTAGTCTTACATTGATCGTGTTGAAAAAATTGTTCTAATATCTCAAAAAGAAGTATTCATAGTATTGTCTAGGTACATTCTTTCTGATCTTGTTTATGAGTATTAAATATATATTTATTGTGCTTGAATGCCTAGCCTTGATTAGCCATAATTCCATTATATTTTCCACCATTGAAAGCCATATTTTGGCAGTTGACTTTCAGGTTTAAACATTCCCATTATTATCCTTTATGACCCATTAATCCTCTTATCACGTAAAAAGAAGTTAAAAAAGAGAGATTTTCCTTTCTCCTTAGTCCATGTTTCATGTGCTGGATTTTCTTTCTTTTGGTATCTTTGTTAGTTTCTGGCTCCTAATTTTGTATTAGAAGAGCTTGTTGAATCTTGAGGGATACACCTATATATACCGGGTGAAATATCCTTAAGGACAGTGTTTTTCGACACGCCTCAAGCTATGAAAATTTCCTATAAGAGTTCATGGTGAAGTACAAGCTTTGGTGAAATCCGTACAAGTGTTCGTGATATAGGTATTTTTCGTGATATAAGACATGAGCTTGAAAGGAACCGAAAGAAACATTTACCTTGGCTTTACTTAACTCATGAACAACTTAATTCAATATAAAGCAATAAGACACATGCAATATATAGAAAGCCTTTAAAACAGTACAAAACAACTTAGTTCGTTAAAGAAAATGCAATAACAAACTAAACTTTACTCATATAATAAAGTAATATAGTTTCTGTGGGAGTTTCTCTAACCGAAAATCACCACTATGAGCCTAAGTGGTGATACAGCGTCTTGCCCACGCTGCCAGAACTGTCCTATACTTTGCTATCATATAGAATGCCTTAACTAAGTGGATCCACTAGTCTATGCTAAAAAGCACTTAAGGAATCATCTAAAAAGTATGATCCTTTACTACCCATGATGGCTACATAGTTTATGGAGACGTGAGTTATCTGAACTCAAACTCGTCCCCATAACGGTGCTCAATACTACTCCAAAAATACTCAACTCATATGTTTAAAAACATAGTTTATTTCTTTGGTTTGAGATAATTACTCAAAACTTAGCTTAAAATCTCTCTTGGAATCGATGTTCCCTTTCTTGCTCAAATGTGAAAACATTTACTCTTTAACTGAAAACTAGCTCAAAGGCTCTTTTGGAAATCAAGGTTTCCTTTCTTCTTTAAATGTGATAACATTTACTCTTTAACTGAAAACTAGCTCAAAGGCTCCTTTGGAAATCAAGGTTTCCTTTCTTCTTTAAATGTGAAAACATTTACTCTTTGGGAATACATAGTCCCGATATACTCTTTTGAAGAAATGAACTTCAAACTTTACTCTTTACTGAACTCAAAACTCAAGTCTTAAAACAAAGTTAAAACATTTGTAAAAGAATATGAACTTCTCTTGACTTGACTCTTAACTTTCTTTGAATTGAATTATGGATTCAAGGATTGTGATTTGTGAGAGAAAAGATCTCATGATGTTTGGAAGTGTTTTTAGATAGTTAAACATGAGAAAAGATCAAGAAATCACTGTCTGAAAGTAGGTCCGCAACGCGGAGATGTATTTAATTATTTGGTCGTGAAAATAACTTTTGAGGCAATGGCGCCATAACGACGCGGAGATGTATTCTAACCACCTCCTATGTCTGAGATTGAGCTCTTTCTGAGTAAATACATACTGAAGACTCTTGTGATCGGAGAACACATCCACATGAACACTATAAAGACAATGGCGTCATATTTTCAAAGAAAATACTACGACAACTAACTCTAAGTCATGGGTTGGGTAATTCTTCTCGTGAACTTTCAACTGTCTGGAGGCATAAGCTATAACATTGCCATTCTGCATCAATACACAACCCAAACCAACTCTAGACGCATCACAATAAACAACAAATCCTTGCGTACCTTCTGGTAAGGTCAATATTGGGGCAGTAGTCAACCTCTTTTTCAATTTCTGAAATCTTTTCTCACAAACTTCAGATCATTGAAACTTCATTGTTTTCTGAGTTAACTTGGTCAAAGGGGATGAAATAGAGGAGAACCCCTCTACAAACCTTCTATAATAGCCAGCCAAACCTAAGAAACTCCTAATATCAGTTGGAGATGTGGGTCTAGGCCAATTCTGCAATGCCTCTATTTTCTAAGTATCAACTTTAATTCCCTCTCCAGACACAATGTGGCCTAAGAATGCCATAGACTCAAGCCAAAACTCACACTTAGAAAAGTTGGCATACAACTCTCTATCTCTTAGAGTTTGGAGAACTATTAAGAGATGACTAACATGATCTTCTTCATTCCTCGAATAGATTAGTATGTCATCAATGAAGACGATAACAAACATATCTAATTAAGGCTTGAATACACTATTCATAAGGTCCATGAATGCTATAGGCGCATTGGTCACACTAAAGGACATAACTAAGAACTCATAATGATCATGACGGGACTTGAATGTTGTATTTGGAATGTCACATTACCTTACTTTCAACTTATGGTAGCCTGATCTGAGATCTATGTTAAAGAAACAAGTAGAACCCTGAAGCTGATCGAATAGATCATCTACTTTCGAAAGACGATACTTATTCTTGATGGTCACTTTGTTCAACTGACGGTAATCTATAAACATCCTAAAGGAACCATCTTTCTTTCTCACAAATAAGACCGGAGCGTGATGTTTGCGTAATCAAGACACAACTTCCATTTCAAGTGTCTACGATCGTACAATAGTAATATAACCTAACCGAATGGGTTGGGGTCGAGTCTCAAGGGAGCGGTCCCTGAAAATTAATGGTTAAGCGCAAAAATGCTAAAGTTAACTGTAGCTAAACACATTATAGAGTAAAAACATACTAAATTAAAAGAGTTTGACACGAATGTCAATTATTAATGGGGGGGGGGGGGGTTTGTAGTCAAGTAACAACTAAAAACAGTAAAATAATAAAAGATGCGAATATGGAGATGAGATTCTTGGGTTGTGATAGGAATACGGGATAGACTAAATTATCGGGTACATGTTTTTTATAGTAAATTGTTGAGTATTTTTTACTAGGCTAGACCATAGTGGGGGTAAATTCTCTCTCGAGTAAGTTACCCCGAATCAACTCGGTTTCTCTCGAACACCGAGTTGCCGCATTAAGCACAACCTCCGCCTTAGCCCATTCACTCTCTTGAGTTGAATGTGTGGGAGAAAGACTAGGATTCACTCTTTCGAGCTAAACCCATGTCGACCCAATACCAACGGCTATCACTTTAGTAGTCTTAGTTTTACGACCTCTCTCTCGAGAAAGCCAAAAACACTAAGATGAATTCGTATTTGCAACTACAATTCTATTGAGTTCATACACAACTACTAAATGAAATCACATTTAAACAACAAATAAACCATCAACAAGCAAGACCCAACAAATAATTTAACCCATATTCACAAAATCACACCCCAAGAATTGGAGTTTTAGCTAGACATGTAAAAGAGGAAGAAAATGATACCAAATCGAAGTAACATCAACTGGGTATGATTTATTTTCACTTCAAATGAGTCTAGGATGAAGATTCTTCAAGACCCACACCCAATTTCTTGGAGATGAGAACCTTCAAATCTTCAAAGCTCAAGAACAAAGTCTCCAAAATGTAAAAACTGCTCTATTCTAAAACTTGATTCTCAAACAGCTTGATACTAAACTAAAGGTTTTAAATGGGTATTTATAGTTGTAAAAAAGTGTGCTGCGAAGGGTTACTCGGCGTAGTTAGTCGGGATCGCTGATGCACTTGGCGATCCGCCCTTTGGTCTGCTTCATCGCCTTTCAGCTCTTTCATCCAGCATCTTCACGTTCTAGATCATTGGGCGGTATAGTACTGCATCGCGGAACTGTTCTGCGACGCGTCGACTGCTCCTTTTCATCGCCGACTTGATCTTTTCCTCCAAGGCTCAGCACACTAGAACAAAAGGCGAGATTGTAGGACTTTCGGCGACTTGCCTAATGGATTAGGCAATCGTCAAGCCGTCTTTTGTTCCTTCTTTCAGCCACTTTGTTCCTTTTTTGCTCGATAGCATCCATGCTTTTTCTCTCAATTCAAATACCTGAAACTTAAGGGTTTACATTAGATATTGAGACAAAATATGCATTTGAGGACACTAATTCTATTAAAAAAAACAAGCCTTAAATGAGTCCAAATCGTGGACTCATCAACACCTCCAACTTAAACTTTTGCTTGTCCTCAAGCAAACTCAAGTTCAGTAGCTCAAAAGGGATGTCTCGAACAGTGCTACGCAAGACTCAATCATGAATGCACACAACAAGACTCACTTTACTCATGCAAAGATCAATTGTGCACTCAAAGATTCAAGTTGTGACTCACCATTATCAAAGAATCTCATGCTCACAATACTTGCTTAAAATGCAAGTTCAAGCTCAACCAAAGTGTTCAAATGCCCTCACAAAAATAATGATTCCATATTCACACAATAGTTCGCAATTCAAAGCTTCGGAATCAAATGCAACGCTCACACACAAAAAGAGGAACACAATACATAATTTCACCCATAGGTTTGCCCGTATTTTCCAATCAACATTTATTTCAGCTCACTCAAGATCAAAAAGGTTTTTTCAAGGCTTGTAATGGGGTTGAGTGCAAAGGTATGGTCATTTAGGCTCAATGACTATAGTCCTCATGAAATGTGGTGTGAACAACACTTCCTTTCCTTTTCTTCATCATTCTTATTTGTGCTCACAAGTAGTTCCATTATTCACTTCCCATGGATAGTTGGAAACCCCATTTTCTTTTTGCATCTTCATAACTTTATTCCATAACTTTTTCTTTCTTTTCTTTCTCTTTTTTTTTTGTATGGAGGGGTTCCATTTTTTTCAAAACCATGGATAAGAAAGGGGTTTTCTTGTATTTCTTGGTTTACCATCTCTTTTCAGCACACCCCAGCTTAGGCTAATCATGAGGATTATGGGTTTTGGGTAAAGAAAGGTCATTGTTTTCAAGTTTCTTCCAAAGAAAAGTAAGGCTCAAGAGGTGTTCAAAAAAAGTTCACACACACTCACAAGGTAGGTCATAAAAGAGGTATATGTCAAATTAGCTCACACTCTTTAAAGTTGCCTAAGATCATCTCATGAGTTCACATCACTCAGTTAACTGGACCAATATGGCAAATTCTAGGATCCATCATGAATGATTCATAGTAAGCTCATCACACAAGGCATTGACAGTACAGTCAAACAAGACTCCACACTTTCGCCAGTGTGCAACGATTATCACAAGAGACTCGATTCGATAATAGGCTAGTCACAACGAGATGCAAATAGTTCACATATTGTCTATGCAACTTCACTTGGCCTCATCGTAGCCGCACATTCATGTTTGTTTGATTATAAACACTATTCAAGTCATCAGTATTGATCGGAACCGATACACAAATTTGTGAAAGAACAACCACATTCAACACAAAAGGGGTGACAAAATTTTTTGGAAGGGTCAAAATCATTTTGCAATTTAAAATACGGAGCTACAAGCTCAAACATCCACAAGAACGCAGTATTAACACAATTATAAATTCCAACCCAAATATATAAACAAAACAAATATGCACAAAGGTGGGACTCACCCCACCACAAACAAAAATCATTTGTCCTCAAATGCAAATGAATTAAAGTATCCAAAAAGTGAGCAAAAGTAAGACAGAGAGGGAGGTAAAAAAAGGATCATGTTTATGTAGTCTCTCCATCTGTCTGGGCCTCAGTGCCCGATGCAACCGTCTGTACTTGGGCATTAGTTCTCAGAATAGTGCTCGAGATCTGGGCATCAATGCCCAGAGTCACCTCAGAGGGAATAGCAGTGCCAGATCCAATATGAGTTATTGTGGACGTCTCAGTCAGCGATGTCTGGATCACCGGCTGCACAACCGTCCCTACAAGATCTGGCAAATCTCTAAATATGCTCTCATCTCAGCGCTCAATCATCTCCTCATCAGTCTTAGCATCCGACTCTTCCTCTGTTGTGCCATCCCTCTGTACTTCTCCGATGGTGGCCAGAGGAATCTCTGAAGTCTATGAGGCATCTTCATCATCAACAACCTCTATTAATGAATTCAAGTCGGTAGACTTTAGATAGTCCACGTCCTTCCTCAATTCTGCTAACTCAGCTTTCAAAGTCGTCACCTCAGAGGCCTCCCCATGTCTGCTCTCACAAGTTGTGACTCTCACAGTCAACTCATCAACAAAAGTCTGGAGGGGGGTGAGTGCAGCAAGTATGGCTCTCTCGATCATCCCAGGGATGGATCTCTCGAATCGAGTCGGGTCGCCCACATATCAACTGATTGGGCCAAATTCCCCATCTTTAGGATCATAGCATGAGTAATCCTGACAGGTTGGGAGGAGGAGGAAGCACCTGAGGGGTTGTGAAAAAGAGGAAGGAGAGGATGTACCTGAAGGACCAGAGGCCGGAGTAGGTGAAGATACCTCTACAGGTAACAAGTCAACATCAACCTCTGGTGAAATATCTACCGAAACTGCTCTCCTCTTGTCAACCTCCTCTCATATGTACTCGGGCTCAATACGCTGGATGTCAGTGGAGGATGAAGGGGTGACCTCAATATCCCTCGCAGTGTCCCGGGGTACTCCAGCACGCCGGTACAGTTAAGTGATCAAGACTGAGAATGACAGAGAAGTCTATTTCTTCTTGGCTCTCATAGCCATCTCCTGTGAAATCAGTAGTCCTACGTCGATGCGTCTCCTAAACATGATAGAACCAAGGCACGCTGCTTTAGGATGGAGCAAAATGGACTCGTTCTGGGATGACATTATGGTGCTGCTGATAAAGCCAAACCAGAACCTGGTAGCAATGCTCAAGTCTGTCTTCTCAATAGGGTCCCTTGCATCCATCCACATCGGGGTGGTGTCATAAATCAGAGGAGCCAACCACCCTTTCAAGTCATCTAGGGACTGAGCAATGGGCAACCCTTCGTAAGGAAGTGAAGAGTGCAGCGGTCTATCCAAAACAATGTTAATATATTCACTGTCGCACTTAACTTCCTTGCCTCTGATCATGACCGACTTCACCGGTTTGAATTCTCTCGCCTTCTTTTTGCTTTTGGGCACCAACTCCCCATAAGCTGTATAGAAATCTCGGACCCGGGAAGGAATGTAAGGGCCTCGGGGTTTGGTGAACTGCTCAAACTCATGGTAGTGGATGGTGTCCCTGACATCGGGGTACTTTCCCTCCAGGCCCTCTGTAGATAAAAGTTTCTCCTCTAGGATGGTTCATACCCCATTACCTTTCAATCTGTTCAGCAGTCTAGGTGGAGGAACGATAAGGAGTGCATCGGTCACTGGATGTGCCTGAGCTGGCACGAAGTCTGTTGCCGAAGGAGTGGTAGCTGAGGAAACCCTGGTGGATGTGGATTGAGATCTAGCTCGGAGCTCATTCCTTTGGTTAATCAATGTCTGCTCGTCTTCAGGTTCAGACAACTTAGCCCGATTGTCAGGGGCTACTTTCTTAGCTATGTGCTTTTTTCTTCTTTTGTCTCCCGGGTCTCCCAGTGAGAGTTCTTGCCTTCTCTTCTTTGGAAGACCTGATCCCCTTTCGTTTATCGTAATGCCCCATGCTTTCTTCTGGGGTGGCGTGGTTAGATTAGTCAAAACCATATTTGTAAAACATTAAAGACAAGTTAAATAATAATCACATTGAAGCACAGAAAATTAATAGCAGACAAACTCGTCGACTCGACCCTCTTTGGCGAGCTAGATCGGGCTCGCCGAAGGGATTGGCTAAAAAATTATTGCAATTCGGCGATGGGAAGGCCTTTTCGGCGAATCGCCGACTACTTTCGGTGAGCAAGGGTTTGTCCGCTGAAAGTTACAGTTCAGCAAAGGTTTAGAGGTGCAGACAAAGGGTGATCAAGCATACTATCAATGAGTCGCCGAATGCTTTTGGCAACCAAATGCTTCTCGCCGAAAGTTATAGAAACCAATAATACATATAGCATGAAATTAAAGGTGAGATGGGGTCATTAGGCAAACCGCCAAGTGGTTCAACGAGCTCGACCCGGCTCGCCAAACTGCCCAACGTGACTATTTTCAATCCACCTTCTAAATTCAACCCCGCAACCCCCAAAAGCAAAATCAAAATATGCAACAATTAAATTAGGCTCAAACCCATAGCACCCATCACCCTGAAATACTCAGACTTCTTTCGATTTTGCCAAATTTGGCCATTTGACGACAATTGCTCTTAAGATTGGTGTTACCCGCTCTATCATTGAGCAATTTACGTCAATTAGCGCAAACACAGGCTACTTAGACTTCACCCAACCAATCTAAATAACACACAAGTACAATCTCATAAAATTTCATTAATCTAAAAGCACAAATTGACAAGCATTTGACGATCAAAACAATACGGGCAAGATTATTAACTTAAAATTGGCATTTAAACAGTTTAATCCTATCAGAGAGGCCCATCACACAACAATACGATATGATCATTGCAAATGAGTACCAAATTTTTGAAAGTAAACTCGGGGTTCGAAGACCAACCTTAGATGCCGATTAAAATAGGATTGAAATGCTAGGTGGCAAAGGAATCCTAGTTTCGAGCATTAATCAACAACCAAAATACTAATGAAAAGCAAGAATATTGAGAATACTAACTTGGTGTGAGTTTGTGAAGTTTAAAAGCGAGGGAAAGTAAATAGTTTAAAACTTTAAAACTTTTGGCCATATATAACCGTCCAGTTAGCGTCCATTCGGCGACGTTAGTTGCGTCTGCCAATCCACTTGGCGAAGCGCCACATGGTCACTTACCCCGCCGATTTCTACAGGACCTTCATTGTCTTGGTGGTTAAGATGGCGGTCTTAATCGTAGTCGCCGACCTGGTCGGCGACTTGCCAAACTGCTCTTGAGCTCACCGAGTTTGACAGGCTATGAGTTGAAATTGTGTTGAGCCAAATGGCGGATCAAATAGGGCACGCCGACCTCTTCGATAATACGCCGACTGGACCATTTGCTCGCCAATTTGCATTCTCCAAACTCTTTCCGCATTTAAACCTGCACAACCAACATACCATTATTTACAAAAACAAAACTAAAGCATTTAATGGTTTTGGGTTGCCTACCAACAGCGCCTTAGTTAACGTCGTGGCACGACGTAAGTTAACACTCAAATTCCACTAATGGGGTCTGCCTCATTTTCATCAGGCAGCCCCTCTTTAGGATTCAGATAGAACTCATTTAGCACTTGGTCCATTTGGGATCCTAGTAGTTGAATGAGCATGGCATGGGAGGTCGTCATCTGGTTCAGCAGAAATACATTCTCCATGACCTCCTCCAGTACCCTATGTTGCTCATTGGCTTTCTGGAGTAGAAGTGTGAGCAATGCTTTGATTTGTCCATCCTCCTTGTTCTTAAGTTTCCTTCGTTCATGAGGAGGAACATAGCGCTCCTTCTTGTTGTACTGGACTTAAAGATCCCTAAATTTCTTTGTTAGCTCATCCAACTGGGTTAGCAGGACTGTTAAGTTGTAGTCTCTCCTTTTTATTGCTTGATTTGGCTCATTTAAGTTTTCAAGCAATTTGGTTGCTAACACATAGGGTTGTCTACTAGACTTCCCGAGACAATTTGATTAGCTAACATTATGTTCCCTGGACTAAGACTTCTATAGAAACATTCTAGAAGGACTATGTTGGGTATTTCATGAGTAGGGCATTGATGTAAAAGTGCTTTAAACCTCGGCCATGTCTCATGAAGTTGTTCGTCTTCCAATTGCTTAAAAGTTAAAATCTTATCCCGAAACATCATCACTTCAAAGGGAGGGAAATCCATCTCTTCACTTTTTCTTTGTTAGAACACAAACAAACAGAACAAAACTGAAAATTAAGTAAACTACAACTAACAAAAGCAAAATTCGTCTTAACCAAAAAAATTTACGTAACACCACTCCCTAGCAGCGGCGCCATTTTAATGTTTGCATAATCAAAACACAACTTCCAATTCAAGTGTCTACGATCGTACAATAGTAATATAACCCAACCGAATGGGTTGGGGTCGAGTCCCAAAGGGAGAGGTTCATGAAAATTAATGGTTAAGCGCAAAAATGCTAAAGTTAACCGTAGCTAAAAACATTATAGAGTAAAAACATACTAAATTAAAAGAGTTTGACACGAATGTCAATTATCAATGAGGGGTTTGTAGTCAAGTAACAACTAAAAACAATAAAATAATGAAAGATGCAACTATGGAGACGAGAATCTTGGGATGTGATAGGAATACGGGATAGACTAAATTATCGGGTACATGCTTTTGATAGTAAATTATTGAGTATTTGTGACTAAGCTAGACTATAGTGAGGGTAAATTCTCTCTCAAGCAACTTACCCCGTATCAACTCGATTTCTCTTGAACATCGAGTTGCCGCATTAAGCAAAGCCTCCGCCTTAACCCATTCACTCTTTCGAGCTAAATATGTGGGAGAAGGACTAGGATTCACTCTCTCGAGCTGAACCCATGTCGACCCAATACCATTAGCTATCAATTTAGTAGTCTTAGTTTTACGACCTCTCTCTCGAGCAAGCCAAAAACACTAAGATGAAATTGTATTTGCAACTACAATTCCATTCAGTTCATACACAACTACTAAATAAAATCACATTTTAACAACAAATAAACCATCAACAGGCAAGACCCAACAGATAATTTAACCCATATTCACAAAATCACACCTCAAGAATTTTTAGCTAGACATATAAAAGAGGAAGAAAATGATACCAAATCGAAGTAACATCAACTAGGTATGATTTATTTTCACTTCAAACGAGTCTAGGATGAAGATTTTTCAAGACCCACACCCAATTTCTTGGAGATGAGAACATTCAAATCTTCAAAGCTCAAGAACAAAGTCTCCAAAATGTAAAAAATGTTCTATTCTAAAACTTGATTCTCAAATAGCTTGATACTAAACTAAAGGTTTTTAATGGGTATTTATAGTTGTCAAAAAGTGTGCTGCGAAGGGTCAGTCGACGCAGTTAGTCGGGATCACCGATAAACTCGGCGATCCGCCCTTTGGTCTACTTTATCGCCTTTCAGCTCTTGCCTTCAGCATCTTCGCGTTCTGGATCATTGGGCGGTATAGTACTGCATCGCGGAACTGTTCGGCGACGCGTCAATTGCTCTTTTTCATCACTGACTTGATCTTTTCCTTCAGGGCTCAGCACACTGGAACAAGAGGCGAGATTGTAGGCCTTTCGGCGACTCGCCTAATGGATTAGGTGATCGTCAAGCTGTCTTTTCTTCCTTCTTTCAGCCACTTTGTTCCGTTTTTGCTTGATAGCGTCCATGCTTTGTCTCTCAATTCAAATACCTGAAACTTAAGGGTTTACATCAGATATTGAGACAAAATATGCATTTGAGGACACTAATTCTATAAAAAAAAACAAGCCTTAAATGAGTCCAAATCGTGGACTCATTAGAGCGCCCCAATGTGAGACACTTGGTTGAATAAAACATTTATCTAAGAGGTATTTCAACTGCTCTTTCAACTCTTTTAACTCTGTTGGTGTCATTCTGTATGGTGGAATAGATATGGGACGAGTATCGGGAATAATATCTATACCGAAGTCTATTTCTCTCTCAGGAGGGACTCCGGAAAAATCATATGGAAAGACTTCTGGAAACTCTTTTACTACTGGAACTGACTGAATATGAGGTACCTCAACACTAAAGTCATTAACTCAGACTAAGTGATGCACACACCGCTTGTAAACTAACTTTCTCGCCCTAAGGTACGAAATAAAATGATCCTTAGGCACTGCTGAACTACTACTCCACTCTATAACTGGCTCATTTGGGAACTGGAACTTGACAACTCGAGTTCTACAATCTATTGACGCATAACAGGCATGAAACTAGTCCATACCTAGAATGACATCAAAATCAAACATGTCTAACTCAAATAAATCAGCCATGGTACTCTTGTGATTGACGGAAATGGGACAATCATGATAGACTCTTTCTGCTATAATAGACTTACCAACAGGTGTAGAAACACTGAAGTGCTCACTAAGTTGCTCAGGAAGAACATTAAAATTCATCGCAACATACGGAGTTACAAAGGATAACTAGCTCCTGGATCTAGCAAAGCATAAACATTGAAATTAAATACTTGGATCATACTAGTGACAATATCTGGTGAATCCTCTTGCTCTTGGCGACTAGCGATGGCATAAAGACGGTTTGATCCTCCGCCTGCCCCTGAATTAGCTCCTCTAGATACAACTCTGTCTGGTGGGGAAACTGAAGAATACTGGGCTCTATTGCCCCCATTACCATTACCTTGATTGTTCTTTGAACAATTTCGCATAAAATGACCATTCCGGCCACACTTGAAACATCTAGTGGAGCCATCACGACACATCCCTGAGTGGTTTCTACCACACTTAGCACATGCAGGAATCTTAGTACCCCCTTGTGCCATACTACCTTGCGACTGTGCAGGTCTAGCTCTGAAATTCTGGGAATTCTGACTATTGTACTCACATTTGTTTCTTGGTGCAGGTGCACCAGTAGATGATGAAGAATGTTCTTTCTGCTTATGTTGGAAAGAAGACCGGTTCGCATTACTCTTTTGTTGCCCGAATTCATTCCCTGACGCCTTAGCCCTCTTATTCTTAAACCCTTCTCTATCCCTCAGATTTTCCTCCTCAACTTGTTGCACTTGGATCATCAGCCTTGCTATGCCCATGTCACCTATTATCATGCCTGCCTTATTTTCCTTATTTGATAGATGAGGCAACCCAACAACGAATAAACTCATCCTGCTCCTCATGTTGACAACCATCTCTTTGCTTCTAAAGAAACGCCCCATGACTGCACTCTCAAAACAGTCCAACTCATAAATCGATTACACGCAAGCACGAGTTAGAAAGAAACTTTTAGAGATAAGAACTCTAACACATGAAATGAGTATGAAAGAACTGAGATAGTTTCCTAAGTGTTGCAACCTCCTCATTATAGATATGGCACACTTCACACCGATAACTAGGACTCTGCAGACACGACTTCATAGACTGCCTAGGACTCTTGAAATCTGGCTCTGATACCAAGTTTGTCACGCCCCAAGCTTACACCCTGAGCGGGACTGGCACTCGAGAACTATTGATGGGCCCAAGTGAACCCTTAGCCTGACTTACTTACTCAGCGAAAGACTTTAAACATTAAGAAAAGAACTCAAATCCAAGATAACTCAACTATCTCAAACTAAACTCATAATGTTTTAGAAATAAACACTTAACTTAGCCAAAGTGACAACTAAAAAGTGAACATAAGTCAATAACAAGAAAAAGACAAATAAACTAATTGACTGTCTATCTATGAAGCCTCTAATAACTGAGATGGATGTCGGGACAAGACCCACGACATTCTAATGAACAAAATACTGAAAAGCAATAAAAAGGGATAATCTGGAAGCAAGGAGGCTCACCAACAAACTCTGGAGCTCAACTAGAATCAACGATGCGCTAGATGCTGATCTTGGTTACCTGTTGCATCAAAAAAACATGCAGGCCAAATGGCATCAGTACATTGAATGTACGAGTATGCGAGGGGAAATCTAAAATAAGACATGAGCTTGAAAGGAACCGAAAAAAACATTTACCTTGGCTTTACTTAACTCATGAACAACTTAACTCAATATAAAGCAATAAGACACATGCAATATATAGAAAACCTTTAAAACAGTAGAAAACAACTTAGTTCGTTAAAGAAAATGCAATAACAAACTCGACTTTACTCATATAATAATGTAATATAGTTTCTATGAGAGTTTCTCTAATCGACAATCACCAATATGAGCCTAAGTGGTGATACAACGTCTTGCCCACGCTGCCAGAACTGTCTTATACTTTGCCGTCATATACAATACCTTAACTAAGTTGATCCACTAGTCTATGCTAAAAAGCACTTAAGGAATCATCTAAAAAGTATGATCATTTACTACCCATGATGGCTACATAGTGTATGGAGACGTGAGTTATCTAAACTCAAACTCGTCCCCATATCGGTGCTCAATACTACTCCCAAAATACTCAGCTCATATGTTTAAAAACATAACTTCTTTCTTTGGTTTGAGATAATTACTCAAAACTTTGCTTAAAAACTCTCTTGGAATCGATGTTCCCTTTCTTGCTCAAATGTGAAAACATTTACTCTTCAACTGAAAACTAGCTCAAAGGCTCTTTTGGAAATCAAGGTTTCGTTTCTTCTTTAAATGTGAAAACATTTACTCTTTAACTGAAAACTAGCTCAAAGGCTCTTTTTGGAAATCAAGGTTTCCTTTCTTCTTTAAATGTGAAAACATTTTACTAGATCTTTGGAATACATAGTCCCGATATACTCTTTTGAAGAAATGAACTTCAAACTTTACTCTTTACTCAACTCAAAACTCAAGCCTTAAAACAAAGTTAAAACATTTATAAAAGACTTTTGGAATACTCTATGAACTTCTCTTGACTTGACTCTTAACTTTCCTTGAATTGAATTATGGATTCAAGGATTGTGATTTGTGATAGGAAAGATCTCATGATGTTTAGAAGTGTTTTTAGATAGTTAAACATGAGAAAAGATCAAGAAATCACTATCTGAAAGCAGGTCCGCGACACGGAGATGTATTTAATTATTTGGTTGCGAAAATAACTATTGAGGCAGAACGGTCCGTGACCGCTCCGCTCCGCGAAGAAACTTTTCTCAAATCTGAAGAGCAGGTCCGCGACGTGGCCCCACTGCCCAGATTCGCCCGATTTTTTCCTTCTTCGTTTTCCAGTCCCAATTCGTCTAAATTCAACTATTTTTCTCAAGTTCTCTTTAGATTCAGATACCCAGCATATGTACCCAAGAACCTAACTTAACACCACTCTAAAACTCGACACGATAACCTCAAGAACTCCTCAGTTCAGCCCAATTCAAGAACGAAAACAAATTCAAGAAACACATATCAAGAACATCAACATTCAACCCTTTTTCGAATGAATTTCACTAAACTAAACATGATTGGCGCGTGGGTGAACGAACCCAACGCTATGAAAGTCTCACATACCTCGTAGGGATATACACGAAAATCTCCAAGAACTCGACGAACAATGAACTTTTCTTCTCCTTTCTCGTTCTTTCTCTTTTCTCCAAGCCCTAGCGTATTTTGGTAAAAGCGTAAACTGATCTAATTCTGATTAGACACTAAGTTAATTAACAAAAATGAAATAAAACAATTGGGCAAGGAAAAGACCAAACTACCCTTTCAAAATTCGGATTGGACTTTCCTTATCCAAACAACCCAACTTCCAATGGGCATATATCACTCATATGAACTCGGAATCGTGCAAACTTGGTGGTGTTGGAAATATAATTCAATGATCTTTCCTACGGTATCTGGAAGCACACCTAACTCATCCTGAGCTAGGAGTTATGGTCGTTTGAAGTTGATCAAAACCCAAACTTAACATAACAAATTTCCAGATTTTTCATTCTTTCCAAAAACAACTCTTTCTAATTCTAGCTCTTTCTAGTTCTTTCAAAAAGTGAGGTGTTACATATATGTTGGTGATTCTAGAACTGCTCAAGTTCTTGGAATGGAAAAGTTCTTCTTATTAAACTCACATTTGACATTATTTGAGATGGTACATGATTTTAATATTTGTGCTAGATTGATGCTTATGGATTTATGAGAAAAGATTGAATGAATGTTTATTTGAATTTGATAATGTGTTAACAAATGTTATCATAGACGATGATATGTTGAGCATGATTTATTTGTGGTTAATATTGTTCAATATGAACATGCTAGTGATTACATTTACTTGATTGATTCATTTGAAATATGACATGAACTTAAACTTGTATTTTTTTTAATTAAATTTATTTTAATAGTACACAGTGTATTATTTCTATAAACACTTGAAGTGTGAAGTTTGTGTTGCAATTGTGCATACTAAAAATAAAATAAAATTATATGCTTGTGTTTAGAGTATTTAAATTGTTCAAAACAACTCTTCAATTTTTTGTGAGACTTGTATAAACAATGAATAAAGGTGACAAATGTTATTGTGGTACATTTATTGACTATTTCTCTAGATATGCTAAAGTAATTTTTTGTTGACAAATAAAAATGGAGTCTTTTGATATATTTTATTATGCTATTGTGGCATACAAAATTGAAAACTTTATGAACATTGAAAATGTTATCCCTCTATTTTGAAATATTTGAAAGTGTACGTAGGAGTGTTTTGCTAAGGCTGTAATATATGATCCTAAGAAAAATAGGATTTAAGTTTTTGATTGTGTACTAAAAAATGTTGTATATACATACTTGTGATAGTTGTGGTGTGACTTAATACGACGATAGAGTTGGAAAAATAAAGATGGTATTGTTGAGTGTTTAAAAGTGAT
Source organism: Solanum okadae (assembly GCA_036553675.1). Lineage (NCBI taxonomy): Eukaryota > Viridiplantae > Streptophyta > Magnoliopsida > Solanales > Solanaceae > Solanum > Solanum okadae. Next base: position 8,444,190 of record CM071686.1, on the reverse strand, counting down.
AATATCTTGTGTTATTGTTGTTTGAAATAATATTGCTTCTTGAGGTATCATTTTGGAAAGAAGTCATTGATAACACATGAGAAGTACTACAAGTCTAGTACCAAATAAATTGAATAGTTTGTGGTACTAGAGGAGTATAATATATGATGAAAAAGGTAAAAGAAGTTGGTACATTTTTGTGAATGCCATTATATAAAAACAATTAATTAGAATTAGTTGTTGTGGAGTTGATTGGTGATGAGACTAAGTGGTCAAGACAACTCTCTTAGTGTGTATTCTAATTGGATTAAAACCAATTTTTATGTGACTAAATTAGATATATGTGTTTGAGACACAATGTGAAGAAGCTACTGCAGTGAGATAAATTATTTGCGTAAATGAATTATGTGTAGTTGAAGGTGAATCTAGTCAATTCATTGACTAATGAAACATCGAGGGGAGTAAGACTTTTGTCATTTTGAGAAGATCAACAATGATGGTAACCCAACCTATGTGATTGGAGATCCCATGAATTAGGTTCATATTGGTAATAACAAGTCATTAATTGATCAAGTAAGCACTATAAAATTATGTCCCTCCTATGATGTGTGAATATAGTGCAACAATCTGCAAGGCAAAGTGAGGCCGAGTTAGAACTCTTAATCCAATTCATATCTTTTATAGGTGGTGTATTGCTCTGCAGAATACACTTGATGATTGGACCTATATGAGTGTGAAGTGGTACGGCTTCTATGAAATTGTGACAGATTTCTAGAGCACTCATGAATACCAGGACACACGCATGGCCTCTTAGCGCAAAACCGCAATAACAACAAAGATTGTGTGGGTATAATGTGATACAATAAGACGCTGGACTTACAAAAAAATTATTGGTTCATAGAAGTTCTAAACTTCACCAATTGTTCTGTAAGTTTAATCTTGTTTTATCTAGGTCTGGTTCAAAGTCTACGGATACCAGATTCAATGCATTGTACTCATATGTGGAAATTCAGCAAAACTTCTTATTTCTTTCAATTCTTAATATTCTTTTTGAGATATGTAGGGGATTGTTGAAAAAATTGTTCTAATATCTCAAAAAGAAGTATTCATAATATTGTCTAGGTACATTCTTTCTGATCTTGTTTATGAGTATTAAATATATATTTATTGTGCTTGAATGCCTAGCCTTGATTAGCCATAATTCCATTATATTTTCCACCATTGAAAGCCATATTTTGGCAATTGACTTTCAGGTTTAAACATTCCCATTATTAACCTTTATGACCCATTAATCATCTTATCATTGTCTTGAATTTCCTGCAAACATTTGGGAGAATGATCTTATCTCATTTCCTATAAATGATTTGCTTCTTGGTTCACGTAAAAAGAAGTTAAAAAAGAGAGATTTTCCTTTCTCCTTTGTCCATGTTTCATGTGCTAGATTTTCTTTCTATTGTGTATCTTTGTTAGTTTCTGGCTCCTAGTTTTGTACTAGAAGAGCTTGTTGAACCCTGAGGGATACACCTATACCGGATGAAATATCTTTAAGGACAGTGTCTTTCGACACGCCTCAAACTATGAGAATTTCCTATAAGAGTTCGCGGGTGAAATACAAGCTTTGGTGAAATCCATACAAATGTTCATGATAAAGATATTTTCCGTAAGATTTCCAACAGATCGAACTTCAATATTCAATAGTACAAAGTCGAACACAACAAGTGAATCTGCAGATTCCAATATTGTTATGATAAATTTCTATAGCTTTGCTCCATTGTCTATTACTCTCAAGTTAATAAATCTCGTGAATATACAATAGATATGACTTTCGATGATTTTCATGTCATATATATACGGAAGATTTGTCATGCCTTAAAATATCTACGACTTTTACTTCAATAGAACTTGACCTCGTATAAAAAAAAACTTGTGATTTTCTTCTTCTTTTTTTTATCTGCTTTGTTGACTCTTACTTGGACTCAAAATTATTCTCTTTATTTTTTTCCTTCTTTGCTCCTTTATTTATGTTATTTCTTCTCATTTTTTTCTTTGTCCCAATCACCCTTATATATACAAGTTGTCCTTGTGCATTTATGTCTCGTCTGGTGGGGACCTGATTCATCGGATAAAGTATATATAAGACAATAAGTAGTGAATCAGATTTATATTGTCAATCATCAAAGTTATATACATGTTCTCTTATTTTCCAACATTTTTCCCCTTTGGTTTCATTGATTATGATAAACAATGCATCATAGTTTACTTTGTCAATCATCAAAACTATAAACTTGCTCACCTATTTACCAAAACATATAGTTTTACAAAAATTGTACAGTTATAAAGATACTTATTATTATTATAGATAAAAAATGTTATAGAGTTAAAATATAACATAAAAGATCATCTACGAGAAAAAAATAATTTGGCATTTATATTTATATAAAAATATTGTTTTAGAGAGATCTGACGATAGATTGATTGTGAATGACATTTTAGGATGGCAAACATATTTGTTTTTAGTTGTGGGGATAGGCTGCATACAAGATCTATTAAAGGGTACTTAAATTAATTTCATGTATGCATTTATTTGAGTTATAATGTGATTAGAAATTTTGTGTATAGTTGACAAATCATGGAGTATGTTCTTCATTGATCAAGAAACTAGATAAGGCAATTGAGAATTTTTATGGACTTCCCTTAGAGGAGAAAATGAAGTTTGCGCCACAATTGGGAAATAGCCAAGGTTATGGCCAAGCAGTTGTTGGAGGGGAGGTAAATTCAGACCATGTAGAGAGATTTTACATGAATTCATATCCCATAAATACAAGACAACCACATCTTCTTCCAAAGCTCCCACCTTCACTAAGGTACATATTTTCGTCTGTTTCAATGTATTTATCTTACTTTTCTTTTTAATCTGCTTAAAAAAAGAATGTTTATGTTTCTTTTGATAACTCTTTAATATTAATTTTCTACACGACTCACAAGATTAAAATGCATTTTGGTATATTTTGCATATATTTAATTTAAGATCACAAGATTAATAAAAATAAAAAAAATTACTTTTGTAACTTCGTATCAAGTAAAAAAAATAAATTGAAATGGAGGTAGTATATTTTAGGTCCAAACATCTATAGGTGGCGTATGGTGGGTTGGGCTGAATTTGAATCAAAATGAGTTAAGTTAATAAATGAGCGGATCAATAAAATTACTTGGCTTGAAATCTCAAACCGTCCAACTCTTACTAAGTTTTAATTATTTTATTTGTTCTCCTATGCAATCTTTAGTACAATAAAATAAAATATATTTTAAGAATATTTTGACAAATTTTTTCATGAATCAATATGGGCTAGATATCCATCCAAACTTTGATGGACTAAAATTGCTAATAAGGGATGAATAATAATCAACCCAAACTTTAGTAAGTTTGGACGGATTATAATTTCATGCGCTAATATTGTCATATATAAATGTTTAAATTAAAATAGAGATGTAACACATGTTAGTCTACTTTTATTACAGAGAAAGTCTTGAGGCTTATCTTGAAGAATTGGAGAAACTTGCTATATCCCTTGTAGGTTGTCTAGTAAAAACTTTAAAAATTGACAGGGAGGTAATGCTAAAAATGTATGAGAAGGGAATGCAATCAATGAGGATGAACTATTATCCACCATACCCTAAACCTGAGTTGGTAACTGGGCTGGGGACTCACTCAGATGGCAGTGCAATTACCATAGTTCATCAAGTTGATGGAGTTGATGGATTGCAAATCAAACAGGATGGTGTTTGGATCCCAGTAGAGTTCATTCCTAATGCATTTGTTGTGAACATTGGAGATATTCTTGAGGTTAGTTTTGACACTTTTGTGTACTATACAAATGTTTTTTTCTTTTCTTTTAGGGAAAATGCATAAGTACCCCTCAACCTATGCCCGAAATCTCAGAGACACATCTAACCTTTACTAAGGTCCTATTACCCCCCCCCCCCCCGAACTTATTTTATATATAATTTTCTACCCCTTTTCGGCCTACGTGGCACTATCTTGTGGGCCCAACGCGTGTTGACAATTTTTTCAAGGATAGTGCCACGTAGGCCGAAAAGGGGTAGAAAATTATATATAAAATAAGTTCGGGGGGTAATAGGACCTTATTAAAGGTTAGGTGTGTCTCAGGGATTTTGGGCATAGGTTGGGGGGTACTTATGCATTTTCCCACATGAAAATAGTAAACTCTATCAGATAAAAAAATGAAATAACTAATAGTTGAGGTCCAATATTTAGATGGTGATAGTTCAAGTAGGAAAAGAGGGAACTTCCGTCATCTATATATGTATTAAAACACACTTCAACTATAATTAGATGTTCGTAATTTCCTACCTTAAACTCTAAACCCTATTACATAAGAAAAATGAAATAACTGATAGTTGAGGTGTGCTTTAATATATAAATAATGATAGTTTAGGTAGGAAAATGGAACTATATATCACCATCTACGTATTAAATAGACACCCCAATTATCAATTGTTCTATTTTCCTATTTGAAAATCATAAACCCTATAAAGTAGAGAAAAGAAACAATTGATAATTAAGGTGTGTGTTTAATATATAAATGATAATTCATATATGTTTTTAACTATTAACTTTTTCTTTTTTGGTTTGGTCTTATGTTTTTTAATTAAACATGCAGATTTGGAGCAATGGTGTTTACAAAAGCCCAGAACACAAAGTAACAGTGAATGAACATACAAGGAGGATTTCCATTGGAGTGTTTTTCATGCCAAAACAAGAAGCAGAAATAGGACCAGCTCATTCCTTAATAAACTCTACAAATCCTGCACTATTCACAAGTGTCACAATGGACAAGTACCTCAAAGAGTTTTTCTCAAGGAAATTAGCAGTCAAAACTTATTTGGACCACATGAAGATTAACAAATTCTAGTTCTACAACTTAATTTGGTAGTGCAAGTAGTTTTTTTTTTTAAATAAATAATTTGGTTGTAAGGCAAGTAAAACTTTTAACTTCTTAAATATTTGTTTTTCAACGTCTAAGATTTAGAAATTACTACATTATTCGTATGTGGTGTGAAAAGATTTTGGACATGATTGTTCTAGAGGACTTGTTCTTGGGGGACTATGAATTAGATCGAACTTGTTCTTGGGGGCCTATGAATTAGATCTAATGTGATTATAACTGAAAACTCAGAGACACACCTAAACTTAACTAGGGTCCTATTACTCCCTAACATATTATTTCGTATTTTTGTGCACTTTTTGTGCTGTCGTGGCACCTTCAATCATCCAAGTTGGTTGTATTTATACATACTCACCTGCCACATGTGAAAATATATATATTTTTTACTTACTTTTTATTTTTTTTTAAATAAAATTTATTTTAAAAAAAATATTCTTATTTTCTTTATCTTGTATTTAAATTAAGTTAATACATTTTTTTTTTACCTTCTATCGATTTTTTTTTTTTTAACTTTATTCATTATTTTTTTCTCTTTTATTTTTCTATTGATTTCATTTCTTTGTCTTTCGTTTTGATTTAATTTCAAATTTAATTCCAAATGTCTTGTATTTAAAATAAGTTAATTTTGAACCAATATCCAAATGAGTGAAGAAAATCAAATGAAACATAAAAAAAATTAAAACGTTAAAATTACATTAAGGACACTTTTAATTATTTTTTAAAAAGAAAATACACATAATTTTTTAAAAATAATTAAAAGTTCAAAGATAATAAATTAATTAAAAATAGTTTAAAGTGAGAAAAAATTAAAATAAATATTTTACAAAGAAAGAAATAACAATAATTAAACATATATAAGTTTTAATATCAATAAATATGTGTACAAACTAATTATAAAGACACCAATAAAAAAATGACATGTGTCCAATTCGTGAATCATCACTTACCTTCAAGAGATTGAGCACACTCTCTATGTCATGTCAGCGTTTGGGGGTATTTATTTCATTTATATTAGTTTAGGGGGTAAGAGGACTCTAGTTAAGTTTAGGTGTGCATCTGGGATTTCGGTCATAGTGTAGGAGGGCACTTATGACTTATCTTCCATTAATATTATAAATTAGTAATTCTTTAAAAGTACAAATATATCTAAGATAATTTAGTGAAATATGATTCTATTGTGTTTTATTTTTGTTAAAATTTAAATATAATTGAAAGTCATCTCTAACTTTTTTTTATTGCATCTAAAAGTTTAGATGTTATCTTTTTTAACTGCATCATAAAATTGTAAAGAGCTCTAGATCCATGTCTTATTACACATATGACTATTAAAATTAGGAGGAGGCGAAGAGCAATATATATAAACTTCATACACATGTCTTATTACACAATACAAAGGTTAACATAGTTGACAACATCACTTACATGAGAAAGACACAACAAACATAAAAAAAAAAAAAAGTACACAACCAACAAGGATTGTTTTTTTTTACCATACTTTCAAACAACAACAAAGCAAAGTTTATTTATGTAAAGCTCATATGCATATATATGATCTCATTCTAAGTTGATCGGACTATTCAAAAATGTTGTCATATTTGTATCAGATCCTTCAAAAATGCATTGTTTTTAAAGGATTCGATACGCACCTGATGACATTTTTGAACAGTCTGAGCAACATAGATCCTATCAATTCATCAATTGGCATGGTGATCATCAATAGCTTTTGTCATACCAACAACGAAGTTCAACACATTTATAAGTTCAGGGACATTCTCATTTGGCCTTTCATACTCCAATGTCCAGCTAACCAAATCGATTTCGTCTTTTGTTTCGATATGAAGAGTTGCTTTAAAACTATCATATTTATCTGTTAGATCTCCTTCAAATTCTTTGAGTGTGAGCACCTTTTTTTCATGATCTATAGTTTCAAGTATTTGTTTGGAGATCATCTTTTCCCCATCTGCCTTACAAAAAAAGAAGAAGTTGGAAATGAGTAACAACAAAGAGTTGACATGTTAAAAGACCATCTAAAGATATTTATCTCAATTATAATCGCTAAAATAGTTGAAAAAACTATCGCAGAAACTTCCAAAAAAAAGGCAGGTTAAAGGCATTCTCTTATCCGTTGAACTTAGATGAGGAGCCAGATGACATTTTTAGTCGATACCAAAAGCGTAAATGAGTTAGGAGCGAAGAGTGTTCGAGAAGATTCAATTGGCCGAAATGAATTTTTAGATTCGCAAATTTATCGACATCAAATTCATAAAAAGAACCAAAATTTTCAAGTAGGTTGTGGATGATAAATCTTTGTAAACACACTGCACTTTTATAGACTGTACCTGCTACTCTGTTTTGATAGTAGTTTCTTATTTATTTGTTGTGTTCGATATGAAAGTAAAAAAAAATATTATTTTAAAAACATATGTATATATATCTAAAACAAAATTATGAGGATGGAATGAGGACAAGGGTGGGGTGGGGCTTATTAGGACATTTTTAAATATTTAACTTACCAATGGTATAGTTCCAACAAATTTTGGATCCAACAGTTCCAATGTCACCTTCAAGAAGTTCAAATCCTTGTACATGCAAAGGGGACATAGTAGAGACATGGTGTGGTTTATTTGTAAAAATATCATGAAACACATCTTTATTAGCCTTCATTTCGACCTTGCCACACAACACAGACTTTAGACCCATTTTACTAAAGATTTGGAAAGAAAAAGATATAGTGACACTATAAGAAAATTGTAGTGGACAAGTGTTGATATCCTTTACAATGATTATTCAACAATATATATAGACTAGAAGGGGGGAGGGAGAGGCTTTTTTTAATCAAAGATGGTATAACATCTTAATCTTGTCCCTTACGACTTGTATAACTACATTTCTCAAGAAAAGTGACATAAATTTCATTTTTCATGCACTTGTATATATATATATATACTATGCAATTATGTTTCAACCACTTATATACTTACTTACTATTCTAAAAAGAAATGTTTATAATGCAAAATCTAAGCTCATGCATGAGCTAATTATTTAGATACTTTGTAATATTATGAATCTGATCAGATTTTTGGTGTGTTCAGATATGTCAAGATACATATATTTCGGAATTATGGGTCGAAATTAGGATTATTAATTTGTTCAAAATACATTGTATCCAAATTGATTCACATGTATCTTACTAGGATACATAGAAAAATCTCACTTGCATCTGATCTCCCTTTTCGTTTTCCACTTTCCTATCTCGGTCGCCTATCTAGTATTCCAGATACATGGGAATCACACTAGAATCATATATCTAGTGTGATTTGCATGTGTCTAGGATACATAGACAAATCTCGTTCGTCTCACTTTTGTTCTCGCTCGCCTCCCTCTCCCTATTTCAGTGAATCTAGTAGGAAAAAACAATATGCATGTCTCAAGGTGTATATGACTTAAACTCTGGTATAAAATTATTAGTTAGTAAAATAAAATATAATTATTTCAAACTATAGAAAGGATAAGTAAATATAGTAGAAATATTAATTTTATTAGATAGTTTCTCCAAAATTTATTTGGATTAATAAGATAAAGTCATTTATCTAATTAAGTAACTTCTGAATTGTTATATCTGTTATATATAAAAGGTATTTTTAGATTAAAAACCGTAAAAAATATCTTTAATTTTATAAATAAAATAAAATAAAATATATTTTTAACTATTTATGATAGATTCAGTATAACATATTCGAAACTATCAACTTCAGTATCCAAAGCAAGTAAAGAAATAGATTTGTCTGATTACCAAATAGATACAATAATAACTTTAATATATTTCTTTGGGTTATAATAGTCAAAGCAAGGCAAGATATGTTACTTTTTTTTGTCCAACAATATTCTTTCATGATTAATTTGACATAGGAATTAACCAACAGTAAATGATAGAGATAATTTTATCAAATTATCCTTATTAATAAATTATCTAAATATTGAAAAACGAATTGTATTTAATTAGTAAAAGTAAAATAGATACACATGATAAACTATTTATTGATTATATAAACTGAACAAACATTGTTGAATATCCAAAATAATATAGTCGACAAATAAAGATAGTCGAAAAGAATATTTATTCATATATTTGATGAGGCAATTATAAATCTTTTGTCTACTCATTGGTGTTTCCACAATAAGATTCATGTATAACGGAGAAGTGTTCCTTAAAAAGGTTTTTCTTGTATTTAAGATTTGAATTTGATTTTTTTTTTTAAATGTGGAAAAATTATATATTAATTCTGCTTTAACACTTTTTTTGGTAGTTTTCAAATTTAGTTTATGAAAACATGATTTAGTCCTAGATTAGAAGGAGTTAAAATTTCAGATGGTCACTCAATTAATATTTCTTTTCACAGAAAATCACTGAACTTTCATTTATAACCTCAAAATCATTCAACCATGAATTTTTCTTACTGAAAGTCACTCAACTTATAGTTCTTTTCATCAGAAAGTCACTCAACTTTCTTTTACAACCTCAAAATCAGTCAACTATGAATAATTATTTCGAAAGTCACTCAATCAATTTAAATGTTTTTTTCATTAAATTTTGTTGAAATACAATTTTTATCTTCAATTTTTTTTAAAAAAAAAATTAATAAGATGCCCATTTAATTATTTTATTAAATTTTGTTGAAACGCCATTTTTTTAAAACTATTTTTAAAAATAAATAAGAAGATACGCATAAATTATTATATTAGATTTTGTTAAAATACTATTTTGTTTTAAATTATTATTTAAATAATAAATATTCATTATTTTATTAAATTTTGTTGAAACGCCATTTTTTAAAAACTATTTTTAAAAATAAATAAGAAGATACGCATAAATTATTATATTGGATTTTTTTGAAATTCTATTTTGTTTTAAATTATTTTTAAATAATAAATATTCATTATTTTATTAAATTTTGTTGAAATAAATACTTTAATTTAAACTATTTATTTAAAGAAACAATAACTATTGTGATTCTAATATAAAAATAATAAGGTTTACACAGTAAGATATTTTTAAATCGAAAAGGGAAAAGGGTCAAAAATACCCCTCAACTTTGGTTTATTGTTTGACTTTACCCTCGCCGTTAAAATGAAGTTAATTTTACCCCTCCCGTTACTAATTTCACCAAATATACCCCTCATTTGACGGAATCCCCAAAATTGACCCAAATTACCCGAATTTGAAAAAAAAAAACCTATTCCCTATTTTAACCGAATGACCCGACCCAATTTAGAATAACCCTATTTTACCCATTCTCTTTCTTTTTCTCCATCAGAAGCTAAGTCAGAAAAACACTTGAAAAGGAATCAAGTTAGCATGGAAATTTAGAAAATTATGTCAGAAAACCTTTTCAAACACGAAAAATTAGATCTAAAAGAGGTTATGTTAATAGTTAGTATCCATACTTCTGATTGAAATGGTGATGCCCATCTGTCCACATTAGCTCCGATCCTCCATTTGAAAACATTCCTCCTGAAGCCAGAGGGGCTAGCAGGTTCAAGCCCATTTTGATCTAAAACTGATGCATTCCCCAACAGTGTAGTTACACGCAAAAGTTCTGCTTCAAAAAGGTCACTTTTCAAGAATAAGACGTACCAGTTAGCAGTGGTTAATAAATCAGTTAGCAGCCACCACAATATGGACAACAAGACGGATCCTTCATTGGTTAGTTATCTCACGAATTTTATATTAAAAAATGATTTGTTAAATGTTACGGATAGATGAGACTCCTAAGATACCTAATTTGCGGATGAATAGTTAAAATATGAGGAACAGTAGAGATGGAAAGCATGGGGCAAAGATTCTACGACACAAGGAGAAAAAGAGAGAGAATGGGTAAAGGAAATTAGGGAGAATGGGTAAAATAGGGTTAATTGGGTTATTCTAAATTGGGTCGGATCATTGGGTTAAAATAGGGAATAGGTTTTTTTTTTTAAATTCAGGTAATTTGGGTCGATTTTGGAGATTCCATCAAATGAGGGGTAAATTTGGTGAAATTAGTAACGGGAGGGGTAAAATTAACTTCGTTTTAACGGCGAGGGTAAAGTCAAACAATAAACCAAAGTTGAGGGGTATTTTTTACCCTTTTCCCATTATCTTACATTTAAACCCTAACATTTTGGAAAAGGGTTAAAACTACCCTTAAACTATCTGAAATAGCTTAAATATACCATTAAACTATATTTCGGCTCAAAAATACCCTTCCCGTCAAACTATTGGGTCACACCTACCCTTCTAGTTAACGGAAGTATCCACGTGTGTGTTAAATGACACATGGACGCCACATGGATGCCACATGTGCATGCCAAACAAACCCCACCTCCACATAGACGACTATGGAAAAGGGTCAAAACTACCCTTAAACTATTCAAAATAGCTTAAATATATCCTTAAACTATATTTCGACTCAAAAATGCCCTTTCCGTCTAACTATTGGATCACACTTACCCTTCTGTTTAACAAATACATCCATGTGTGTGCTAAAATGTCACATGGACTTCACATGTGCACGCTAAAAACACACCCCATCTCCACATATACGACTTAAAGCCCTAATTTCACTCTTTCCCCCCTAATTTCATCATTTCCTTATTTGGGTATATCTATATGAATATACAATATACATTGACTCAATTCAGTTCCATTTTATTCCGTACCTAATATGTTGTACTTTGAAGATCACAACTTAAACAAAAATTCAAATTAATCTGCTATCTAATCCTTAAATCATCTCTTATATTGATGTTTCTTTAACTTTCCATAAAATCTAAAACATCCTTAACAGACATTTAGAGCATCTTCAGGATTAGGGACCACAAAAGCTCAAAACTTGAACAAAAATACAAAAATAGGGTACTTGGTAAAAAAAATAAAAATTAAGAAATATGTAAAGACTTACTAGGTCTTCATTGATGTAGTAGCAATCGAAGGTGTCATCCCATCTGTTCGTCAAGTTTTCCTCATTAGCGAATCGACGTTGATTAATTAAATGAGTGTGTTTATATTATACCTCAGATCGTTTCTTTTACATTATTTGAAATGGTCATCAAATTGCAATTTCTCTACTTCATTCGGTTACGTATACAAGTTTCTGCAAATGTTTTTCTTTTTTTGATTCAATATATACTTTTCAGGATGAAATGAGAGGAAAAAAAGTGCAATTAGAGCTTTAAGTTGTCTATGTGGAGGTGAGGTATGTTTGACGTGCACATGTGGAGTCCATGTGGCATTTTAGCACACACATGGATGTTTTTGTTAAACAAAAGGGCAAGTGTGGTCCAATAGTTAGACGGGAAGGACATTTTTGAGCCGAAATATAGTTTAAGGGTATATTTAAGCTATTTTGAAAAGTTTAAGGGTAGTTTTGACCCTTTTCCGTAGTCGTCTATGTGGAGGTGGGGTCTGTTTGGCGTGCACATGTGGCATCCATGTGGCGTCCGTGGCATTTAACACACGCATGGATACTTCCGTTAACTAGAAGGGTAGGTGTGACCCAATTGTTTGACGAGAAGGGTATTTTTGAGCCGAAATATAGTTTAATTGTATATTTAAATTATTTCAAATAGTTTAAGGGTAGTTTTGATCCTTTTCCGTTAACATTTTAATAACAATCAAATATCTTTCTCTCTCATCAATTTCCCCTAATTTACAACCCAACAGTAATTCATGTTGGGCATAATTGAAAATTGATATCCAAATATCTTGAGGCTTATGTTGAAGAATTGGAGAAACTTGCTATATCCCTTCTAGGTTGTCTAGCAAAAACTTTAAAATTTGATAGAGGTAATGCTAAAAATGTATGAGAAGGGAATGCAATCAGTAAGGATGAACTATTATCCACCATACCCTAAACCTGAGTTGGTAACTAGGCTTGGGACTCACTCAGATGGCAGTGCAATTACCATAGTTCATCAAGTTGATGGATTGCAAGTCAAAGTTTGGATCCCAGTGAAGGTCATTCCTAATGCATTTGTTGTGAACATTGGATCACATTATTATTATTATTATTTTTTCTATCTACTATATAGAAACGTGAAGCCAGGACGATCAATGGCAAACTCGTAATTATTTCTATTACGCAAGGGTAAATGATAAATGTTAGGTCGGCTTCTGGATTATTCTTCACCCTTCAAGTTTTTTCACAAAGTTTCCATCAACAAAATTGGGAAGCAGAGTACCTCAAAATTTCAGCAAACAAACCAATAGCTAAGAAAATCTCATCAATGGAGGCTCAAAATACCAGCTTCTGGTACTTATTAAATTGTCACCAAGTCAGACCAAGCTTCAACAATGGTGGATTTCAAAGCTTTACACAAAAAGCTTTTCGATTCAATAAGTAAATTTCAAATTCTGACTTCAAAAGACCTCACCTCACCAAATCAATTTTCAGCTTTGAGAGGTTGCACATTAGAGTCTCGAAATGCATATCGACAAGAAGCTTCTTAGTTTCGTTTTCAGAGGTTCCACATTAGAGTCTCGAAATGCCTACAGACACGAAGCTTCTCAGTTAAGTTTCTACTGATATACGATACACTTATTTAGCTACGCATATATTAGTGTTTATATTAGATGCACTTAGGGGTCGTTTGGTAGAGTGTATTAGAAAAAATAACGCATGTATTAGCACTGTGTATTACCAGTACCTTGTTTGGTACTCTTTTCCAACCTATGTATAACTAATGCTTGCATTAGTTATACACTCTATTGTGTATTAAAGTGTGTATTGCTAATACCATGGATTTCTAGGTATTAGCAATGCAATGGTTTTAATGCATGCATTAGATTAACTAATGACAAAACTACCCTCTATTAATAATAATAATAATAATAATAATTATTATTATTATTATTATAATTATTATAATAATATTATTATAATAATAATTATTATTATAATTATAATTATAATTATTATATTATAATTATTAATAATTATAATTATTATAATTATAATTATTATAATTATTATTATAATAATAATAATTATTATTATATTATTATTATTATTATAATTATTATTATTATTATTATTATTATTATTATTATTATTATTATTTTTGTAAAAGAATGTGGGGGTATTTTTGTAAACAAATATTTTTTTAATAGTCTTTATACAAGGCTTGCTATTTCCAATACATCAAACCAAACAATGTATAAGAAATAATGCAAGCATAACTAATGCAAGCATTACTAATGCTTGCATTACTAATGCATGCATTACTAATACATCATATTCAGCATTATTCTTATACACTCTACCAAACGACCCCTTAGTGCTCTTTTAAAAACCGAATAATAGTATAAGTGTACTAACACGAGACTAATTAGTTTGTTCATGATGAGACTTGACAAAGTGATGCTTCCATAATTGAGATGCAAACCTAACTCTATAAATGCATGTAACATAGTATAATCTGTATGGAATAGCCAGCCTTTGCGAACCTCGCCTCTTTTAGAGTCACTCAACATACACATCAAATCTGAGTTTTACGAGCCCCTGCCAGGCTTGAGCTAAGCTATTTTGCTGAAGTACATAACATCAATTTGCCAAGTTGGATTCCAAACATCATATTTCCAGATCTCAAGAATGTTAGTATTGTCGGCTGCGCGCCTAATGACACTTTTGAAGGTGTGGTCTGAAGTGGGGTTTTGTAAGCTTTTCGAACCTTGAAGTTTCTACTAAAGAAAATGCAATGGCTTTCAGAGGTTTGTTATTGTAACAAAGAGAAGAAAACGTTGCATTTGTTCAAAAAATTGTGTCCCGACATTTATCACAGTTGACTAAGAAATTGTTAGACATCCCAAAATCATCAAAAAATTTCATGATTATTCATCAAGAGATTGTTTAATCAACCATGATAAATAGTCACAAAATTTGTTGTGAAATTTCTAGCCGCACAATAAATATACATTTATTGACAATATATAAGATGATTTTAGTCGCTAAAAGCTATTTTTGTTGTAGTGTCATGACCATGCTAGAAACACCTAATATTTTATCTTTTGATTTACTCGATGGTAATCTGAACTTGTAGTATTACAAACGTTATGATGGATGCTTGGTTCCTTGGAAGCCTTAATTGCACTCTAGACATTGCATATGTGCTTCAAATTTTTTTGCAATTTTTGTTTACTTGGAACTACCAAGATTGGCAAACTTACAAATCAAATGGTTTCTCATACAACTAAAAAAAAAAGACTTTAACTTATAATTTTTTTTTGTTATATATATAGAAAAGGTGTTGAACCTTGCACTAATTTGGTTTGTCATATTTTGAAATTCTGGTTGCGCCACAGAAGATGGAAGAATATGAGGTTGTCGGTATGAGGTATGAATCGAACCCCCAATCTATCGATTTATTTTATAACAATCTTCTTGTGGGGATCATTATGTATGAAGTATAGTTGAGTTAAAGATTGAATTGTGATATGAAAACTTGAAATTTGTGGGTTTTCATTTCTGGATTATTAATTGTTTTTTGGTGTCTAATTAATATGTCCTAAGAATTACTATGGTGAAGTTTATCAATTCATTATGAAAAAGCACGGATGAGGTCATTGTCTTTCGGATTTTATTAATCTGTAGTGGTATTTGGTGTTGTTTCTGCCATTGAGGCAAATCTTGATCTTAATTGCTTGCATGAAATGAATGTGAAACAACATCTACAGCAATTCCTATATTGAAAATATTTAGACAGTTATGATCTTTAGTGTGTCCATAGGAAGTGGACACAAAATGACTTTCATCATATCAAATACATCATTTTTAAGCTTAATCTAGTTCCCAGACTAGCATGTAATCATATATTCACATCAAGCTTAATTAAATGAATCGAGGACAAGAAAGACTGAATTAAGTCATGTACAGTAGTTATTTTAAGTATTTTCTTTCAAAGTTTTAAAAAGAGAGGTGAGCGAAAATACAAATTTTTAGTGCTTTAGGATCTACTTCCTTCATCTACAGATTATATTGAAATTTTTATAAAAATAACTCAATTGTTCTGTTTGTTTAACTTTAGCAGAAATTTTAAATAAAAAGAAATTTTGAATTACTATTACTACTTATTTCTACTATATAGAAGCATGAAGAGCCAGGACGACCATAGCATAATTTTATTGTACACCGTGACACTTGAGTTTCGGGTAAAATGTGATCAATGTGCTCTCTTGTGTCTTGACATTGATCATGCTCATTTTCATATCACATTGTGGACAGATGGTTAAATAATTAGATCAAATGAAGCTGAACTTGCTTCTAGGAATATCAGTGATGCATTTGCCCCAACCAGCATTTGTAAGCTTTGCAATTATTTCACTGTCCATGGCCCTTTCCTTCACGACTGAAAAATTGTTGCAATTCAGGGGACTTCAGGGTTGAAGGATCCATGGAATTCTCAAGGAAGCAAATGTTTGTTTTGCTTATTTCGTGGGGCAGAGTAAGATTTCTTAAAGGAGATTTATTTTAAGTTGGTGTTTGCTGATTGAACATTGGAAGCTTGATTCTGGAAATCTCAGTGTTAATAGTAGAAGCTAGAACTATTTAACTTTCTTGATTATTGCTTAGAGAACTTCATACTACATATCAATATGAGAATTTTTTTCAATTCAAAACTGAGAATATTCATTGTTACCAAATAAAATATGAATTCAATGGTGTCTTCCTATTGAATTTGCAGTGTGGTGCATGACATATTTCGGTTACTTCAATTTAAGCTTATCAGAGGACATAATCAATGCTCAAATAAGATGTAAGAAAATAGAACACATAGTTGTGTGATGTCTCTTTTCGGTTTTGAAATAACCTATTGATATTTGTCAATGACAATTACGATGGCTGCATTTAAAGTTCACGACTTGCAAAAAAACACAAAATATTAATTTAAGAGTTAAGACTGTTGTTCCTTTAGTGCAGTGGAAAATCTATGAAGAAATAATGTGAAGAATGATTACATTAGCGCATTAAATCTTTACGCTTTTTCCCTTCTTTTATTGATGTTGAGTTGTAATTATATGTCTAATGATTAGCTACTCTCTATCACATGAATCACATATGATGGAGAAGAATACAATCAGGTTAAAAGTTTCAAGCTATTACAGAAAAAAGTAGTAATATATTGACCTAATAAAACAAGGTACATATGGCTTAGAGCCAACTCATTCATATGTCTCCTTGTTTGTGTCTAAAGATATTTGTTTTCTATTTATAGTGATGGAGCTTAGAACATTGTTCAGTATACTTCTTTTTCCTCCATATGAACTCATTGAAAGTAGATACAGGTAGAAGCCCTTTAGCTAATAGCTATTATTCTAGAGAAATGGGTGCATAGGTAGCATGCGTACTGCTATAATTTCATCTTAAGAATCTCTTCCTTGAAAAAAAAGTTTCTAAAGCATATCTTATACGTACTGTTTCTGTCTTTTGATAGTTCTCCTCTCAATTATTAAAATTATCATTGAAACCTTTTCAAGTTGTAAATTGAAATCCTCTAGAAAGATTTTGCTATTACCGACATCTTGTATTTGTAATGTCTTCAACTTTTCCTTCCTTTTTTTTGGGTTATTTGTGGATCAGAGTACTTATTTCTTTTCTGTGTTCCAGAGTTGTGCAAGTGAAACTTATCTTTCTCCCTCCTTCCTTAGAAATATACTAATGCACGTTTATAGGTATCTGTTCAGTTTTTCTGATAGGACGTTAAGGCTATACTCTACACCAGTTTTATGTCATAAATATAGGATTGTATTTACTTAGAAAATAATTTACTTTTAACAACTCTAGCATCAAATAATGATAGTTGCGACTTGCGATGCAAATTTGGTTGACGATATTTGGAATGAGTACAAGGCATATGTGAATCTTCTTATCAGAAAATCACTGCCAATGAAACTGTGTTTAATATGGCATATGGGTGATACTACTTGAAGCTTGAATTTGTCTTGCCCCACTTTTGTATGTGATAAAAGATATTTTTAGACAAAAATTGAGTTTTGTTAGATTTTTAGGTAAAACTATTTCTGCCGCAAGTGTTTGAAAATAAATTATTTTTTCCCTACGGAACTCTTTTTTGAATAAAAAATTCAGTATCTTCCGACGAATTGATTAAACTACTAGAGTTCTCCTTTTAAAGCTCGAAGTTTGTTAGATCGTGATTTTATGGCGACGTAGTTTGTGAGTTCAAGAGTATACTTTGTTTGACAGAGAACTTTCCATCCTTATGGTCCCTCCATCTCGAGAGGTTAAGAGTGATCCAATGAAAAATTCTCTCATCTGTGGTTCCTTTTGAAAGTTCTCCTAGTAATTTATACTGAGTTTATGTCCAAGTATGTTCATGAAAGAGCAAAATAGAGGGAACGTATTGTTAAAGCTGGACTCTGAAAAATGAATATTGTCTGTCTTGTCAATCTCCCAGAAGTAAATACAGGTATTACTATTTGCTTGTTTGCATTTGATGATCAATTGTTTCAATAATTTTGTGACTTAGTTTTGTTCACCTTGAACTTTTACTTAATAGAAAACTATTCTAACATTCCAATGTTACTTTTGTGTTCTTGTACTACTTATCATATCTGAATTTACATCGACTACATAATAGCTTTATTAGGTGAAATGTATTAAAAAAATCATGAAAACAACGAGCTTTTATTCACACTTCAATTCACGATACTAAAGATGTGTCTTTTTTTTTTTCTCTCGACTTAGTAGGTCCTTTATTCATTTTAATGAATAGAGAAAAGTTGGGCTCTAACTTCCCAAGGAATTATGATTTTTCAGCATTAAAAATATACAACCTTAGACTTCAATAACTACTGGTGCTTCTATTCCAGCACAATTAGTGGTTTATGAGCTACATATATTTTGCGCAAATATGAATGTTACAAAATGTTAGCATGTTCTTCACCATGTTTCATTAGAGCAGAATATTAAACACATATGAAAGCATGGCTAATGTACTGCATGTGTAGTTATGTTCATCCTTATTTCTTTTAGTTTCAATTAAGAAATAAAGTTTTACTCCTACTGCTATGCTCTAAATTTGGAGCAGGTGTTTGATACAAAAATGTTTTTTTTTCATAAAAAATTAAAAGAGAAAATTTGTTGAAACTAAACTATGATATTGGGCTTGTGCTTAGCACGGGAAAAACTCATCTAGTATATATATAAATTAGGAGGAGGCAAAGAGCAATTTATACAAACATCATACCACTGTCTTATTACACAACAGAAATGTTAACATAGTTGACAGCATCTCTCTTACACGAGAAAGACAGCAAACATTAAAAAAAAAGTACACAACCAACAAGGATTGTTTTCTTTAACCATACTTTCAAACAACAACAAAGCAAAGTTTATTTATGTAAAGCTCACATGCTTATATATGATCCCATCCTAAGTTGCTCGGACTATTCATAAATATTGTCACATTTGTATCAGATCCTTCAAAAATACACTATTTTTAAAGAATTTGATACGCACCTGATGACATTATTTAAGAGTCTGAGCAACATAAATCTTATTAATTCATCAATTGGCATGGTGATCATCAATAGCTTTTGTCATACCAACAACGAAGTTCAGCAAATTTATAAGTTCATGGACATTCTCATTTGGCTTTTCATACTCCAATGTCCAGCTAACCAAATCGATTTCGGCTTTTGTTTCGATATGAAGAGTTGCTTTAAAACTATCATATTTATCTGTTACATCTCCTTCAAATTCTTTGAGTGTGAGCACCTTTTTTTCATGATCTATAGGTTTCAAGTATTTGTTTGAAGATCTTCTTTTCCCCATTTGCTTACAGAAAAAAGAAAGAATTGGAAATGAAAAAAATAGAGTTGACATGTTAAAAGACCATCTAAAGAGTTTTATCTCAATCATAATTGCTAAAATAGTTGAAAGGTATTGATCAAATGTTTATGAGATGTCTTCATTAACCTATTGAAAGAACCTCATATGAACTTTCATGCACAGACAAATTTAAATTCACATTACATGTGCTATGTTCCATTGTTTTGACATTGACAAATCAATACTTTAGTAAAGCTTGGATTATTCCATGAGTTTCTAAAAGGTCTAGGAAAAACAAGTATATCATAGAGAAATTCACTACGACTACTAATATAAAAGACTAAGCGAGATAGTTCTCAACTACCTAACTAACCTTGTATATTCAAGATTAAGCTTACTTTTTTGTACATATAGTAGATATTTAATCCCTTTAGCTTCTTCATATTTAAACTCCCTCATTAAAAATTTTATCTCCGCCACGACTTATATGAACTATATGACCACTGTTCCTAAAAAAATGTGATGTAAAGAACGTAAGAAACCAAATAGGAACAATCAAATCAACTGGTAAAACAATGTCTACATTCATATTATATAGGTCATTCTCAAGATAGAAAAAGTGAACATTAAGAATCAATTGGACCCTTCATTTTGTGGTTTATTATTAATGTTCATTATCATATTCAAAAGTTTTTTTAAATTCTTTAACAATAGATGTGCATGTACTTCTGAACTGGAAAAATAAGATATCTGCAGCAGCAACAGTACCATTTCAGTAGTGGAGTATGTGGTGTAATGTCTAGATTTTGGGAGATATAAAGCAAGAAATATTTTCTTGAGGATAATATATCTGCACCAACATTATCCAAACACACTAAATATTCATGATCTTGTAGTATTGCATTATAACATGGACAAATATTGTGTTATACAATTTTTAATGATTTAAGTATATACTATATAGTCGAATAAAACTTGCTTCTCCAACAAAGAACCTTGAAGCACTTGTTCCAGAATATCTTGCTTCTGACTCTCCATCTCATATTACCAAGGGCTGAATCTTAGTAGTAAGTTCAACCTGTCACTTACAATACACCATCATGTATTGAAGCTAATCGAAGCGACTAGGGCTGAAACAAGTTTTTTTTGCCCTTCTTTTGGTATTAATTTCTAAAATAACAACTCATAAATACACCACGTGATAGAATTATACTCCATTTTTTGTTTCCCACTCAATATTTGACATCCACTGGGATTCCAATTAATTTGGATCCGTGCATCGTAAACATTTAAGGGGGAAGCGCTCCTTTACACAAGATTTAGTTTCACACCCCATGGCTCAAACTTGAAAGGTATCTCTAATTAAGGGTGGATGGATCTTATGCATCCCACCGCCACCCTTGTTGGTTATATATATATATATATATAGATATAAACAAATCCATATCCAGCTCTAAAGGATGATATAACTAGATTGTTCTCAAAGTAAAAAAGTTATCAATCTTGGAAACTAGAAGAAGTTTGGTGTAGAAAAATGTCAATCACAAATTTTATGTCATATCAATGTTTCATCTAATGCTCCTAACCCCCAAACAATGCAAACCAAAACTGGAGACGAAGGGAAAAGAAGTTAGTAAATGAGACAACAAATAAAGATTAGTTGTGATTGTAGACCATGTGGCAATAGGTTTTGGAATTTGTCTTGGAGCTTTTGGCTCTTTTAGTTTATCTCATTTCAATTTCCTCTATCCACCAAAAGTCAAATTTTCATTAACTTAAAGGCCAGAAAATGTGCTTGAATTTGTTTTTTGGATGACCCAGAAATCCGTCTAGGGCTAACCTTTTAGGACCAACTACAACTCTCAAAACTCGGAGATACTGAGGCATGCACCCCTTTACCATTCTCCACTTAAATACTAGGCCTAGTTCTTATGGCGCTGGACTTGAATTCACAATCCAAGTCACAAGTCCATCAACCTTAGTCGCTTGAACCAAGTCCAGTCATGTGGCTAACAACTCAAATTGAATTACAATATAGGGGATAACAGAACATTTGTTTACCCTTTTTTCGAACAAATAGTAATAATATTAACCATCAAAATGCATAGCAATCAGTTCTTCCTATAAGAAGCACACACTAGCTAGATTGTATGCAAAGTATGAAGCTATAACAGTTTTAGTATGGCATTAATAGATCGGTTTCTACAAAAAAAATTTGTCAGGCGGAGCTTGTCACAAGATATGTACAGTAGCTCCCAAGGGTTCGGTCATTCAACAATTCAAGTGGTACATGAGTTGAGTTTAGAAAAGTTTGGTTTCTACCTATCTCTGTCATGCTCTAATGCTCTCCTTCCCTTTAGAACTATAAAGGGCAGTAGTAGCTTCCTTTTTCCTTTATCTACACTTTGGCCGAAGACAGATCTCAAGGAACTCTGTCCATTTGATCTAAGTCCAGATCTTCTTCTGAATTACCTATACTATTCAAAACTACGCCTAAATATAAAAACTGCTAATACACGATTCCGAGGGGTAGGGACGTGGGTGTACAAAGGGTGTATCTCTTTAGACCTACACCTTAAAAGATGAAAACATTGTACACTGGAGCAGAGAGAATGTTTCATGAACACTAAAGGTTAAGCCAGTTGCTGTCAAAACTCTGATTCTCATGCCAGATATGGCAAATGTTTAATGATGCAAAATATTCTAAGAGATTTCACTTTAAACACTATTGAGTCTACAACTTTCAAGAGACTCAAGCCAATGATAACATGACTAGGATTTAACATTTTACACCCCCTCCCTTCCAGTTCATGTTACAAACTTTCCTTTTAGTCAGTTTAAAAAAGAATGACACAATTCTAAATTTTGGAAACAATTAGCTTTATAACTGCGCAAATGTTATGGCGGCATGTTTAATGCCACTACTTTCAAAAGGTTTATAACCACACAAATGCTACGCCATATTTGAGACCACGTGTTTCAAAAGTCTTGTGTTTATTTCTTTCTCAACTCCATACGGATTTAAACCATCATATGAAAGCACATTCATTGTTGTTCCTATAACATGAATAAAAGAATTAACGACCACAACACTTCTAGTGCTATTTCCGTGAAAGAGGTTGCTGGTATGGTTGTTGCCACCGAAAGCAAGTAGACCATGTGTAGAGTCACAATAACAACGACATACCCAATGTGAGGGTGGTGCGTACGCAGCCTTGTTTCCGATAGACCCTCAGCTCAAGTAAAGCATGATAAAATCACATATGGCAAGGAAAATACTGTAACGCAGAAGAGAACGGTAACAACAACACATGGGTTAAAAAGCAAATAGACCATGTGCAGATTCATGCAAGAAAATAACAAAAAATTAACATTACAGGTATCAACACACAACAAATGAAAAATTGGAGGCGTCAATAATGGGGTTACAAGTAATGATAGAACTGCACAATAATAAAGAAACATAACAAGAAACTTGGAAGTGATTTCTTCTCTATTTCTTTCTCCAATAACCTCTATATTGAGTGTACACAAAGAATTACAAGCACCCGATTTCATAAAAAATAATTACTGTCATTTATTCACTAAATATTCCAAAATTTCAAAACTAAAACCCCATTCCTCAGGATTAGTACAGGACATAAAATCTATGACAACAAAATTCATTGTATAACCTCAGTAAACCAACTATATATCCCTTCATTTTTCTAACTTCCTTCAATAGTATAATCATAATTGAAATTTAACAAAACTCCATCATTTCGGGAAAATAATCAGTTAGAATTTTTACCATACTCTATAATTGACCGAGCCTTACACCCTCGCTGTAGCTGGAGGTGCTGCATCATCACCCTCTTCCTCATTCCCTTCCATCTGACTAAGGAACTGCTTATTCTTCTCAAGTGCAGCTGCAACTTCAGGAGGCATATACTTCTCATCGTGTTTAGCCAACACTTCAGTAGCTGCAAAGTAACAATCCCCACTTCTTGCCTTCTCAGTTAGCTGTAACTTTTTCTCACTCAAGATTTCATTCTCTTTCTTCTTCATCTCTTCAGTAAATGGCTTTATAAACCCTTCTACTACAACGGAGTGCCCTTCCCGAAAAAGATCCGGTAACGACCCATCATACTTAACCAAAATATCAGTAATCAAATCAGTTATCACAAATTCCATTTCTGGGGAATTGGGTATTGGTGTTACACTATTTTCTAGTACTAATCCACCAAGTCGAAATTTGGATCTTGTAGGGTTTTCAGCATGTTTTGCTAGAGCATCTGTAGGGGTTAAATAGAATACAAGTTGGTCTTGGAATTGGTTAAGGACTATTACTATGAATCCTGCTATGCAGCTGAATGTGATGGCATAGGTCCACAGACGGCGGGTTTGGAGTTGCCGGGCTTTGGCTGCGATATCAGGCCGAGCTGAACGGTGAGATCGTGTGGGCCGGGAGAGTGTAGAGAAGGATCTGAGGGTGAAAACAGTTTGGTTGGTATTGAAATGGGGAAATACTAATGGCTGTGATTGGTGGTGGAAAACTGAAATCAAAGGGTGAGATTTGGATAGAGCAACGGTGGTTGCGGCAGCAGCGCCAGTGACGGCAGAACGAAGGCAATGGGAAGCTAGACGAGAAGCTAAACAAGAAGAGAGTTTTGAAGCCATTGACATTTTGTGGAATTTATCAGCTCCTGGATGGAGATAATAAGGAGGGAATTAAGGTTAGGGGTTGGGCGTTTGGTACTTCCAAAGTTCAGGTTTGATAAACAACTGCAATACATGAAAAAAACAAAATTAGAAAGGTAACTGCAACCGATCTAATTTTAATAACCAAATATATTCTTGAAATTTTCGCGCATAAAAATTATTTGCAACCTTAATTATTCTCAACTTCGCAATTTGAACTGTTTAATAAAGGCAAAGGTTTTAATAATCTCTATAGAAGTATCTTCCTATTCTCTTTTCTTTTCTAGTTCTTATCTACTTCTACTTCTCATTCTCTACTAGAATTATCTTCGATTAACTCAAACTCTAGCTGATTGGTGCAAATCGATTGGGTCTCATTGTTCTAAGCTATCGTAAATCCATTGTGTATATTAGCTGAATTTAGCTCCATTTTACTGTTAATTAACAATTCTACAATTCTGAGAAGTAATTCATAAATTGTCAGAATTACTGTTTGTGATCATTGGAGCTCATTAAAAGATCTTTTTAAACAAACGCTACTACAAGAAATGTGAATACCAACCCACATGAATAGAGGCATTTTGTGAATGGTGTACCGAGCGAGTAGTTGAAACTGAGGCTCATTTTGAAATATTAACTCGAGAGGGCTCATCAGATATCACGACCCCAGTGGGCCTTCTAATAGCATTGACCTTAAATTTCTTTTTTGGATTAGCGGATATATTTGATTTATCCTTGTCTTTATCTACCATCTATATCAATTAAATATAAAGATTAAAACAGAGTAGTACAAAATAATGTCACAATGTCGAACAAATATTTCAAACAAAGTTATCTAGGCCTTATAGGATCAACTAGTGTTGGTACTTATGCTTAACAAACACATTATTCCTAAATTAAAGCTTAATATCAACACTAGATGGACACAAATCGATCTTGCAAGAAAATCAATTGTCATCAATAGGATCAACTAGTGTTGGTACTTATGCTTAAGAAACACATTATTCCTAAATTAAAGCTTAGTATCAACACTAAATGGACACAAATTGCAAGAGAAAATCAATTTTGCCATCAATAGGATCAACTAGTGTTGATACTTATGCTTAACAAATATTTTATTTCTAAATTAAAGCTAAGTGTCAACACTAGATTGACACAAATCGATCTTGCAAGAAAATCAATTTTGTCATCAATAGGATAAACTAGTGTTGGTACTTATGCTAAACAAACACTCGATGGACACAAACAAATTATCACAAATTTAAAGCTAAGTATCAATACTAGATGGACACAAACACATTATAAAAAACAATTGTACTTGAACTTTAGAAATTTAGATACACCAAACCTTATCTCCTACTTTGATGAAAGAAGCGTGTATCAACTTTTTTTTAGATGTTGAGCTTCCTCAATTGCCTAGCAGGCAAAATCAACTCTTTCAACACTAGAAAAAGATTCAATAATTATTAGTAACTACATGGCACAAACACAACATAGAAAAATCAACCTTTTCAACTGCCTATTTCCTAAATTTAGAAACAAATGATTTGAAAGATTCAATAATTATTATTCAACATAGATAATTGTTAATATTATTTGTGTGATTTTTCCCAACAAGATCCTCCAAAAAGTGGTATTATCTTTTGAGGATCAAACTCACGCGGGAACAGTACTACTTTTTGGATTCGACATAGGTACAACTGTTTTTAGAGAGTCCAAGCAACTAAAACTTATAATAGGCCTGCTGTTTGCCAGGAAAGTTGTGTAAATCAGAATAAAACAGAGTATATCAGTATGGACAGATTCATATAGTCAACCTCGAACTTTTTTAGGATTAAGGAGCAGTTGATTGAAATAATCCATACAAATGTTGATACAACACACAATTGCATTTCATTGAAGATTATTCATTAGTACATGTTTTTCTAGGCCTTATAGGCTTATATAATCAGCTGCGCGTTCACAACTAACAACATACTCTTATTCGAATGACGGGACTTCTTTTCGATCAAAGAACAAACCAGAAGGAACAAACATCAACATAGAAAAAGAAAGAACACCCACATGAATAGATAGGAGATGATTGAATTAAAAATTAATCAAGTAAGATAAACTTACCGTCACAGCCGGAGTTTGCTGCTGCCAAGTGATTTTTGATGTACAGTCCCTCTGTTTGTAGCTGTTGCCGGAGATTGCAACTGCCGCCGATCTGCGCTGCTTCTGCGACCTGTTGCTTTGCTGTTGATCGAGGCGGCGCACCGGTAGGGGATGGTGGCACGACCTGCTGCTGCAGCGCCGGTCGGGGATGGGTGGGGGTGAGCGCCGGTCGGGGGTGGGTCGGGCGTGAGAGAGGGGTGAGAGAGAGGTTAGGAGAGAAAAAGATGACATCATTTTTTTAAAAAGAAGTGTTAATTTATCGATGGGACGTCAATATCTTTTAAAATAATTTATCATGAAGTCGATATTATTTAAATATACCGACCTCTTAAGATCGGTATTTATTAATTTATTGTAATATAAACTCACCTCTGGTTAATTTTATTAATTAAAATTTTATATATATATATATATATATATATATATATATATATATATATAATTTAACTACACATCAACATAAATTTAATTTTATCGATCAATTTAATTTTATAAATTTAAATTATATACCTCCTAATTATATAAATTTAATTTTATCGATTAACAAAAGTTTATCAATATCAAATTTAATATATAAATCTCCTTGAATTAATCATCAGTATTTCTTTAATTGATAATGTATTTCATATCTGAACCACTAATATATAAGACTTGATTTGTTAAACTACTCGAGGAGTATATAATTAATCAACGTATTTCATACTCCGATGAATTATCCTTTACATGTCATTGCCTACGATATGATCACTACATTTGACATCCATTCAAGATCGAACTTAATAATCTTGATAAAACTTGCTTTGTACAGTAATTTATGATGTTCTATTGTCTATTTCATAAAATCAGATAAGACATTGAAGGTAATATAGTACAAATAATTAAACAATTAATTATATAAATATAAAATTTATAATTAATTATTATCATGACATTTCTACGAGTATTATCTCGCATTTCATACTCGAATAGATTATATGTTAGCTCTTCCCCTCTACATCATCACATGAGATATTAAGTTCATGATTTGACGACGGACTGATAAAATTTGTACATTACTCTAGAAATATAAGTATAATTATCTCCTAATTCATATATATCAAAGTAGTTTCATACTCTAAATATGAATTATTGATGTTTTTTTTGTTTATTCCACGAATTCTAACTTTTTATTTATACAAGTATACAAAATTGTTACAATTTTTGAAACAATTAATTGTAGGTGTAAAATGAAAATTTAGTATTATGCACAATAGCAAAATTATGATTAATAGAAATATCTTAAACACACCGACCTCCGGATGTCGCTTTTATTAAAAGTAATTAGATTAAATAAAAAATATCGACCTCATGAGGTCGGTATTTTATATTAATTTATTTTTTACCTTATATAAAACCATCATCCGGAGGACGATTTATTTAAAGTTAATTGAAAATATTATTAGTAATTTATTAATTTTCTGGAAGTCACTATATAAATATTTTAATGAAAATTAATTTAATTACATACTATATAATTTTACCGACTTTTGAAAGTCAGTATTATAAATTTTTTTTCTTTTTTATTTTACACAAAATACTCCTCCGGGAGATGATTTAAATAAAATTAATTCAAAATAGTTCTCAATTTTGTTTTTTATATTTAATTGAGAAAAAAATAATTATTGTTATTTATTTATTTAATATCGACATCAAGAGGCCAGTTTTTATTGTAATTATTTTTTTGGGAAAAATTCCGACCACCTGAGGTCGGATTTGGTTTTCCCGCTTTGTTTTGCATAAAAATCGACTCCTTGTAGTCGGTTTTCTAAAGTTTTTTTAATTTTTTATTCTTCTTAACAATACCGACCTCAATGGTGCGATTAGGATTTGTGATACTCAGACTCAAGATGAGAATTGTTATTCAATCTTCTTGGAAAAAATGTTGAGCAATTTTGCCCTAAATCCTCAATTTGCTCTTTTTTTTAGTGTATAGTTTTGATATATGGGCTTGTTACTGATGGGCCTATGTCACATTATTGGCAATGGCCTTTATTCACTATGGTTGTTCAGTATGCGCGGAATGTGATAGACAAGAATACACTTGAGATTATTAGTTTATCGCGTCTTCTCTATGGGATTACTATTCCACTATTTTCGTACAATTGGTGGGATAAAATAATGTTGGGACTAATTAATATTGTAACCAAATATGGATAAAGATAATTCCAATTTTTCTTTCGACTTTTGAGATTATTGTTCTGATCTCACGTACTAAACGACCACCGAATGACATTAATGTCTTGTATGGACTAACAAAACCGATTATTATATTTCTTATATTTTACTCTCAAATACCAAATTACCGAATTTCTCAGCTCGACTAGGTAATTCAATTTTTGGTGATTTATGCAACATTTCTAATCTCACCTATCTTGCTCACATACTACCCTATTTTCACTTTGACCAGTAGTAAAATACTCATAATTCTATTATGCGTTCTAATCCCTTTATTTCAATTTACGTGACATACTTTTTAAAAAAAGAATGACAACCTTATAAATATGGAAAGGATTAACATTTACAACTGATTGCATGGTCACAAGTTTTAAAAATCTTATAGTTACACAAAATGTCATGACATGTTTTATGTCATAAGTTTCAAAAATGTTCATCTCTTTATAAACTTCGTGCTAACTCAAACTATGCCACGTGAATTGAAACGGAGTAGAGTGAATGAGTGAATGAACAAGAGGAAGTAGAGGCACGTAACAGAGTTACAAAGTTGAAAACCAATTTTCTGAATACAATAGAAATATGCTCAAAATTCTAATATAGCATAAAATTTTACATCACATCCCTTGGGAAGCGGTGCAGCTTTTCCCAGGACCCTGATAACGAGGGATGTTTTGTACACCGGCCTGTCATTATACTTAGCTTGCTCACTAAACGGTATTTCACTTAGTAAAATGTTCATAATTCTAAAATGTTACACTTCAATTATCTTGCTCATATACTACACAAAACTAGAGCTATTGCATTGAATCTTGAAGTGCAAAGATCATTTTTTTATAATAGAAGATTGTATATTTGCTAACGACTAGAACTATATAGCATAAAGTTTCTTATTCTGATCTTCAAGGATCTCTGATTTTGACATGATTGATGTGGACCGTGACAATGTCTTGCTACTTCGAGCTGATTTCCTCTGACTTCTCGAATTCGATGACTCAATCCGATGCATAACTACCCAGTAACACAATGTCCCTAGTGTCGCGACCATGATAAAAGTTCCCATAAAAGCTACTGCACTTGCCATCCATCTTTCCTCTTTACCTATAACGATATATGACAGTGCAAGAAACACTACGGAGACAAAAACACAAGCCAGCCACATTAGCTTGTTGATAATCGCCATCATTTGCTTTTTGACTCGTCTTTCAACAACAACGATTGATGTTTGAACAACCACAACAACTAATGATATGAAGAGTGCAAGAGAGTCGAATATGAAGAAAATGACGAAAGGGGGTTAAAGAACAATCCTTCCTTCTCCTATTGAGTATCTTGGAGGAACCTCCTTAGGATTATCGGTATATCTACCTTGTAGATTAAATATGGCAGCAAAAGTAACAGTGGCAATAAGAAGAACAACAACAACCGTGGTGGAGTTTATGGTGTTGTTGAGACCTTCCGTGTCCATTTTGTTCAGATGCTTTGCTATGTTCTTCACTCTTTTTTGTGTTTGGAAAGTGTGCTCTAACTGATTGTGAACATCATGTTTTATGTCACTAACAGTTTGTTTCAGTTCTTGGCTGAATGCGTTGGTAAAGCTAGCTTCATGTTTTTTACAGTCAGGACACCATCTGAATTTCGTGCTTTTTCTCAACAACGTCAAGAGTAGTTTCACTAGATTTATTGATGGTCCCACTTCATTCGTTTGTCCTTTACGAGTGCTTGAACGACCCGCACAAAATTATTCAGATAGTTAGTTAAAGACTTGACAAGAAGATTGTTCTGTGTTTTCATTTGAACATAAAAAATTGCGCAAATATAGGAAATTAGGCTATAAAGAAACATATCGAACTCTATAACATAAATGTGACAATTAAGTTTTCTGCTGTTATATAGAATAGTTTACTTAGAGTGAAAAATAAACAAAGCCAGGCTATAGATGTTTAGTTTATGCGTCAAAAGTCATTTTTTCTTTCTTAAACTCTGTGTCAAGCAAACACCACCTTATAAAATGAAAAGTGAGTATAACATACATATGAGAAATTATCTCTATACGACCTTTACGCGTTGCAATATGCAAAGCAGTATTACCCTTTCCATCAATAATGACAGCCAAAGTAGGACCCGATAGAATAAGTTCGTTAACCACATCAACACTTTGGCCTTTGACTGCCATATGAAGAGTTGTTTGTCCCTTTTTATCTCTCCAGTTTAAGATCCATTCTTCTTTGCTTAAAAGTGCCTTCACAACTGCAACATGATCATTTCTTGCTGAAGAATGAATCGTCGTCTTCCCATTGTTCTTCTGTAACACATCATAAATCAGACTTGGAATTTGTAGTAGAAAATAGAAGAATTTGGAGAACCACGACAGGATTCACGGACCGTGAAAGGAACCATGGTTCGTTGACCTGCCTGTGGTTCACACCCTCCCAACGGTGGTGGACCACAGAGCCCTTCACGGGCCGTGGACCACCTCACGAGCCATGGAAAGGCTCGTGGAGGAAGTACAGAACCACCCAGGGCTCAAACATCAGACCACAGAGCCATTCATGGGCCGTGGTCTTGATGACATGCCATGGTGGCATCCGTGAATCTGAACCAGTAGACCCCAGCCCTAAGTGAAGAACCACGGTGGCCTTCACGGTTGTGGTCCTTCACACGGTCCGTGAAGTGGACTGTAGAGGGAAATGCCCTGAACCAGTAGACACTGGCCAAGAACTTTGACCCACTTGACGGGCCGTGGTCCCAATGACGGACCTTCAGTGGCTCCGTGGTTGGCCTTTGTCAAATTTTAGGTTGGGTTCGTTTTAGTCTTTTCTCCTATGCATTGGATACCTAAACTATGTCATTTTGCTAAGTTTAAGCCTAGTAAATTAGTCAGAACTTACCCAAAATCATTATTCACCAAATTCACCAAAACTTAGAGCAAAAAGAAAAGAAAGAGGAACTAGTTTCCTCAAGAACATGCAACAAGTTTTCGCTAGTTCCAGCCCTAAAATCGAAGGATTTCTCCGTAGATTTTGTCACCAGGTATGTGGGATTTCACTAGTAGGTTCCTTTAATCCACTAGGTCCCTAGAATTCAGTCAGATTCTTGATTCTCTATATCATGTTTAGACCTAGGGTTTCTAAAACCTTGGAGAATTGTTGTGATTTAGCTGTTATAGTGTTCTTAATTAGATTATTATGTTTTTGTGGAATCGTTGCTTAGTTCCTTACATGAAACTCAGAACCCTAGTTGTGTAGATTCTCTTAGTTCATAAATTACACTTGCTAGGTCAGTTAAACTGATAAACATGCTCTAGTTTTCGAATGTTACATTGTCTGTTCTTAAATGTTGCATTCTCAGATTTGCATGTCAGACATTGAGCTATCCAGTATTGTAGTTACGTTATGTTATACACATTTCTAGTTGGGAGTAGGCTTAGCATCGAGTTGGACTAGGGTTCAGCGTACCCTCATAGTCTAAGAACTGCGTGCCCCCATAAGATATAAGTCCCCTATGTGGGTATCAGATTTAGTGATCATGTCAGTCATGCCTTTATACCTCTGGAAAGGTATATTGGGTCCTCTCGATGGGGGGTATACATCGGACTCCACGTTTAGCTCATGTGGTTTTATGTCGGTTAATAGTAGCTCCCACAGTCAGATTCTTAGTGCATTTGACCAGGTTTTCAGCATATATTTCAACATTCAGTTCAACATGTTAATTTCATGATTAGTACTTGGTCACTACATTCAGTTTAACTTTTCAGTTATGTTTCAGTATTTACTTTCTTATACAGTTAATGTCATTTCTCAGTTATGATTTGCTCAGTGTAACACCCCGCTACTAGAAAGACTTGGAATTAGAAAGAAACCGTTTTTGGAAATAATTAAATTTGGAAAGTTTGACAAAGTTAAGTATAGTATGAGTTTTGGGTCAAGTTTAAACGACCATAACTCCTAACTCAAGATGAGTTACGTGTGCTACAAGATACCGTAGGAAAGATCTTTGAATTATCTTTCCAACGCCACTGAGTTTTTTCGGTTTCAAGTTCATATGAGAGAGATATGCCCATTTGAAGTTGGTTTGTCTAGATAAGAAAAGTCAAAACCGGATTTTTGAAGGGTGCTATGGTCTTTTCACTACCTAATTAATTTATTTCATTTTTGGTAATTACTTAGGGGTCTAAACTGAATTGGGTCAGTTTATGCACTCAAAGATTTTTTTTCTAGGGTTTTAGAGAGAAGATATCAAGAGAGAAGAGAAGAGAAGTCTAGATTCGTCGTCTTCGTGAGGAATTGATTGTGGATTTCGTCAAGGATTTGATCTTACGAGGTATGTGAGACTTTCATAATGTTGGGTTCGTTCTCCCACATGCTAAACATGTTTATTTCAGCGTGAAGTTGTCCTAAAAAGATTGGAAGTTTGAATGTTTTTTATGTGTGTTCTTGAATTGCTTTCGTTCTTGAATTTGGCTTAAGATTGAGGAGTTTCTTGAGGTTATAGTGTTGTTTCCTTGAGTTGTTTGAGTTAGATTCTTGTGCATATCCACTGGGTGTCTGAATCTAAAGAGAATTTGAGATAAGAACTGAGTTTAGACGAATTAGGGTTAGAAAACGAAGAAGGAAAAAGTCTGGCGAATTTGGGTTCTAGGTTCGCGAGGCGGACCTGCTCCTCAGTATAGGGAATTTTCTCTCCTCGTCGAGGAGCGGTCACGGACCCTTTTGCCTCAAAATTTGTTTTGCGACTAAATATTTAAATGCATCTCCGCATCGCGGACTTGCTTCCAGACAATGATTTCTTGATCGTTTCTCAAGTTTAACTATCTAAAAACACTCCTAAACATCATGAGATCTTTCCTATCACAAATCATAATCCTTGAATCCATAAATTCAAATTCAAGGAAAGTTAAGAGCCAAGTCAAGAGAAGTTCATAGAGTCTTCCAAAAGTCTTTTACAAATGTTTAAGTTTGTTTTAAGACCTGAGTTTTGAGTTGAGTAAATAGTAAAGATTGAAGTTCTTTTCTTCAAAAGAGTATATCAGAACTATGTATTCCCAAAAAGTAAAATGTTTTCACATTTAAACAAGAAAGGAAACTGGGATTTCCAAAAGAGACTTTGAGCTAGTTTTCAGTAAAGAGTAAATGCTTTCACAATTAAGCAAGAGAGGAAACATTGATTTCCAAGAGAGCCTTTGGGCTAGTTTTGAGTAATTATCTCAAAACATAGAGTTATGTTTTAAAACATATGAGCTAGTATATTTTGGGAGTAATATTGAGCACCAATATGGGGGAGAGTTCAGAAAACTCCCAGCCCCTATAAGCCCTGTAACCATCATGGGTTGAAAAGGGTCATACTTTTTAGATGATTCCTTAATGCATTTTAGCATAGACTAGTGGATCCACTTAGTAGTCAGGTTCTATACCTTCGGCAAGGTATAAGACGACCCTGGCACCGTTGAGTTTCTGGTCATGTCGTTCGATTTGACCAATGCACCTGCAACGTTCATGGACATGATGAATAGAGTTATCAAACCTTATTTAGATATGTTTGTTATCGTCTTTATTGATGATAGACTAATCTATTCAAGGAATGAAGAAGATCATGGTAGACAGAATAGGTCTTCAGACTTTGAAAGATATGGAGTTATACGCTAAATTCTCTAAATGTGAGTTTTGGCTTAATTCTGTTGCGTTTTTGGGCCACATAGTTTCCGGTGATGGAATTAGAGTTGATACCCAAAAGATAGAGGCAGTGCAGAATTGGCCTAGATCCATATCTCCAACTGATATTCAGAGTTTCTTGGGTTTGACTGGTTATTATAGAAGGTTCGTAGAGGGGTTCTCATCCATTTCGTCTCCTTTGACCAAGTTGACTCAGAAAATAGTGAAGTTTCAATGGTCTGAAGCTTGTGAGAAAAGCTTTCAGAAATTGAAAAAGAGGTTGACTACTGCCGCATTGTTAACTTTACCAGAGGGTACTCAAGATTTTGTGGTGTACTGCGATGCATCTAGAGTTTTTTTGGGTTGCGTGTTAATGCAAAATGGCAAAGTTATAGCTTATGCCTCCAGACAGTTGAAAGTTCAAGAGAAAAATTACCCAACCCATGACTTAGAGTTGGCTTCTGTAGTATTTGCTTTGAATAGTTGGCGTCATTATTTGTATGGTGTTCATGTTGATGTATTCACTAATCACAAGAGTCTTCAATATGTGTTCACTCAGAAAGAGTGTCACGACCCGGGATCACCCCCTAGTCGTAACCGGCGTACTCGACCTCGAAGAGGTCTAATACAAGCCTCTTAGCATTCATTCATCGCATAGACACTAAAACCATAAGGAATTAAAAACTTTCTTTACCAAGAAAACATTTCATTAAAAAAAACAATAGCAAGCGGAAAACTTTCTAGAC
Organism: Solanum okadae; assembly: GCA_036553675.1. Lineage (NCBI taxonomy): Eukaryota > Viridiplantae > Streptophyta > Magnoliopsida > Solanales > Solanaceae > Solanum > Solanum okadae. The sequence continues at coordinate 8,408,977 of CM071686.1, read as the reverse complement.
TTTATACATGATGACTCAAAACCATCTAATACTTTAGAGTACAAATTTCGGGACTAATCCCGTACACAACTTAAACAATACTAAAAGACATTAAAGAACGTATTGGGTATTGTCCTCGAATCTATGAGGACTCACCAAGTCTTCATCTTCAACACTTAGAAACCTATCAAAGCCATGACATGTCACCATCTCCAAATCCCTACACTTTAGTTCAAAAAAAGGGAAAGAAAGGGGTTAGCACAATTAAGTACTAAGTATGGCGACCATGCAAAAACATGTCAAAAAGGACATTTTCAAAGAATAAATGCTTTCATATCAATTTGATAAAACCTTTCCTTTACAAGTATAAGAGACATAATACAAGTCAACATTAACATATAAGACCATAGCCCACCATACATATAATCAACATATGTCCATATACAACTCATGCTTAACTTTAAAAGAACACATGTCATTTCATTACCATAGGACCTCTACCTAATATAATCTTAAGACACACTTGAGTAAGACAAGAAGTGACCGCCCATACAACCTCTTCAAGCACACTTAAGTGTTCCTCAAGATTACCTTAGATAAGGACATTTCCTTTACAACATAACATCAATAGGCCAACATTCTTTAAGAAACCATTTTGGAGACATTCAAGCACATAAGGGGACTTTCACATAATAGTCGTTAGACTTAGGGAACTCACTTTAGTATCTTCAAAGCCTACTCGTGCCATGTGTAGATAGCATCCCATACTACTACCTACACGTTGTAGAACCTATCCAATAACTAGAGTGCACATCCCACATGATGGGAATAGGCATAACCGACATAGACCATACTAGCTAGGTATGGAATCCGGAGTTTATCCTACTCCGTGGAGGTTGTTGTACTTGCCAAAGGTAGAACTAGTAAGCAACCCATGTAGGCACATGGTTTAGGGGATGTCCAAGGAAGTTCATTGTGCCTAATCTCATACTCAACTAGGCCACCTTCCTAACCACATCCACTCGGTGCTAGCCTTGTTTCCCATAGAGTATTCAATCACATATGTACTTAGAGAATGTTCCTTTTCTAGTTCAACCAACTCATAGTACCTCTTCCCAAGAAAGGCCTCATTTCTTAGTCATGGTCAATCAAGGTTCATAAGGATAGCTCATTAAATCCCCCTGGAAGGGTGCCTTAGGCCTACCGATTTTTCATTAAGGGTGCCTTAAGCCTGCCGGTCCAAGGTTCATCATTTCACACATGAGAAGGGCTACCACCATTAGGTCTACCGATTTCATGGTTTTACATTTACTTAGGAAACCTAGACTTATGAAAGGACACCATTTCTTAGTTTTGCCGATTCAAGTCTTGGCCTAGAATTCCTCTTTTAGCATTTATAGAAAGGGCACCATTTCTTAGTTCTGCCCATTTCACACATTCATGCATTCAAGACTTTAAGTAACAAGGAGGGACACTTTAGTCTACCAACCAAGTCACAACATTTTCATTTAAGGATACTTCATAATCCAACATCATTTCATATATACATCATAAGAAATCATACTTTAACTCACAATGCTATCCACTTTACATAGGATCATCACAAGATCACATAAAACTCATTCACATCATACCTTCACATATAGCTTCATATAAAACTCATTCACATCATACCTTCACATATAGCTTCATATAAAACTCATTCACATCATACCTTCACATATAGCTTCACATCAAACTCTACATATAGCTTCATATAGGACTTTACATATAGCCTCATATGTGTATAATAATACAACAATATAATAACATTCACATAATGCCCTTCATGGCCTCAATTCACAATAATACAACAAATAACCACCTCCACCAAAGGTGGATCAAACCAACCAATAACAATTATATTAATACTAAGAGATCAAGCCATCTTACCACCCTTTTCAAAGGCCATAAGCCACAATACTCAATTTCATGCCAATTATACAATATTTATCAAGTTTGATCAACTTACCCTCTTTCCATGGCAATCTTCATCATCCTCATATTCCAACAATTAACAATACAATAACAATGATAATAACAACATTCAACTATACAAACTAAGCTAAGCATAAGCCCATAATCAACATGAAGACCAATTCACAATTTTTGCCCATTCAAGGCTAACATCCCACATCCTTCAATTCAATAACAATTCTTAACAATTCAACATAGATAAATACATACATGAACAGCCCACAATAATTTACACAATAATCGTCCATCAAATTACACAAAATCAATACACCCACTTTAGGCCAAATTTAGAGAATTTGTAAAGGCATGGGTTCATGAAGATTTCTTTCCTAAAACCATCAATAATCATTAATAACAACATAAAACATCATTGGAAATCATTTAATGCAAGGACCCATGCTTAGAATTCGAAATAGGATTTTGGTGTATTTGAAAGACCTTGAAAACCTTTTGATTGGGCTCCTTGAAAGAAAGAATGATCAAGGATAAAGGATCCCCATACCTTAAAGATGAATTCCCCACGAAATTTGAAGAAGAAACACCAAGAAATCTTCAACCCTAGCTCCAACTCCTCTTCTTCCTCTCTTCTTCTCTTCTTCACTCAAGAACCCTAACTCTTATTCGTTTAAAATGGAACAAAAATGATCCACAAACAGCCTAACACAACAATATAACCTCAAAAGAAAAGATTTGTGAAAAGACCGAAATGCCCTTAAATTTCCGGACGGACTCCCTGCCAACTGCCCAACTTTCAAAGGGCATAACTCGCTCATACGAACTCGGAATCGAGAAAACTCGGTGGCGTTGGAAAGATAGTTCCAAGGGCTTTCCAGACATAACTGAAACTACTCCTGGATCATCCTGAGCTAGGAGTTATGACTGCTCAAAGTTGGCCAAAAACTCACTGATTTCCACACTTGGCCGAATTTCCAGATTCTGAATTTTTTTCCAAAAATGACTACTTCCAATTTCAAGCTTCTTCTTATTCATTTTAAATTGTCGGAGTTACACAATTAAAACGAAATTACATATAAACCCCTCATAGAACCTCATTATAAAGTCAACACAAAGTCATAGGCTCTTGCTTAACCTATCATTTTTTCCAAGTCGTTACAAAGAGCTTAATCTCAGACAAAGAAAGTGGTTAGAGTTACTCCAGGATTATGACATGAGTATTCTTTACCACCTAGGTAAGGCTAATGTTGTTGCTGATGCTTTGAGCAGGTTGTCTATGGGTAGTACCGCCCATGTTGACGGAGAAAAGAGAGAGTTAGCGAAGGATGTGCATAGACTTGCACGCTTAAGCGTCCAACTAATAAATTCCACAGAAGGAGGGGTAGTGGTAATGAATGAGACTGAATCTTCATTAGTGTCAGAAGTAAAGAAAAAGCAAAACCAAGATCCTATTTTGCTGGAATTGAAGGCAAATGTTCAAACGCAAATAGTGATGGCTTTTGAACAAGGGGGAGATGGTGTATTGATCCCCATTATAAATTGTTTGTTTGTAGACCTAGAACAAGCGGGAAGAATTCGAAAAGGGAAAAATCAAGTTTCTTAGAAGGATTTAAATTTATTTTCAAAGTAGGTGATAGTTGATTTCATGTTTGTGTAATGTATGTGATTATTTGCTTCATTGTAATGCATGCATGTATACGAATATTGCACTATTGATCATCAAATGCGAATAAGTATAAACAAATGATTGTATGCCATGAATCAACACTTGATTGTATGATTATGAGAATGTACATTGTTATTGTGATTGTGGCTTGTTGAATGGATCAGGTGTTATGTTCCAACACACTAACTTGGATCGGGTGCCACATTCCGGCGCATGTATGGGATCGGGTGTCACATCCGGCACACTAATTGGGATCGGGTACCACGTTTCGGTACACTAACAGTTTGGGTGTGGGTTCCATGAGAGGACCATTGACTTGTCATTTATGTGTAATTACGTGATATTGAAAGTGTGGAATAGTACATTGCTCATAAAATGATAATTTATATTGTATATGTTCGGTATATACGTGTTTTACTAGTTGTGATTACTCATATAGTCGTGTGATCCTATCAGTACACTGTGGTTGTGTACTGATACTGCACTGGCTCTTTCTTTGTTGAGTACATGACATCTTCAGGCGGCTGCTGACAGACCTCGTCTAGGAGATCAGTGATCAACTCGGATTTCAAGGGTGAGCTAGATCTTTTAGGCTGCCATGGAGTCCTTCATTATGTTTAGTCCATTTGTTCGGACTTAGACTATTGTTAGATACTCTTATGTTTAATTGGGTTGTACCCGTTTCCTTTAGACTTGTTGAACTTAGAGTTTTGGTACATTGACTTTCAATTTCTAGGGAATACTTCCGCAATGTTTTGATGGTCTTGTTACATTCCCGGAGTTTATGGGAACTCCTTATTCCGTTTATGCATTTAAACCTGCTTCCGTATCTTTAAACGCTTAATTTTTGGGTTAAGTTGTTAGTTTGTGTTTGTAGTAATGGTTCTCCCACCAAAAGGTTAGTGTGGGTGCCAATCACGACAGTCTGGATCGTGATAATTTTGGACATGATTGTTCTAGAGGACTTGTTCTTGGGGGCCTAGGAATTAGATCTAATGTGATTGACTTGTACTTGGGTGTTACATGCGTTATTTGTTGGTCATGTACAACATTTAGTAAAACCTCATTAAATTAATATTTGGTAAATTAATAATCTTTTTATGATAATATTTTCATTCGTTTTTCGATTTGGGGCAATAAAAATAATCACTCATTTCAATAAGATAATATATTTTCAAAAGATCCCTATATAAATATATGGTTCCATTAATATTATAAATTAGTAATTCTTTAAAAGTACAAATATATCTAAGAAAATTTAGTGAAATATGATTCTATTGTGTTTTATTTTTGTTAAAATTTAAATCTAGTTGAAGGTAATTTCTAACTTTTTTTTATTGCATCCAAAAGTTCAGGTGTTATCTTTTTGAACTGCACCATAAAATTGTAAAGAGCTCTAGATCCAATAAGTTCTTCCTTACGCAAAACTGGTTCCAAATGTATTGTATCATCTTCAACTTCCTCATCAACATTTTTTTTTCTGATAGTATCTACAATTTCTTCTAAGCTCTGGACCTTTGAACATGTATCATTTTCACCGGAGTAATCTAACATGTTATTAACGTCCATTTTATTGCGGTAACCAAGATCATTAATCATGACCTCAAGTTCATGAATGATGTTTTCACAAGTCGGCTTATTCAAATTCTCTGAGATTTCATCCTCTGAACATTGCAGTGTCGAAAATAATTTGTTTTTGTCTCTTGCTGAACATTTGGCGTCCAAGTCGGGATTGAAAATTGATAGCATCCAAAACATTAATCTTCCCAATGGATCATTTACCAAAAAATATATTACAATGAATCATACACATACATTGTACTTTATGTATAATTAATTTATTTTTTATATGAATTCAATATATATGATACATAATTTAGTACGATACAATGATTTTGACGTATTCGTTGTACTTTATGTATAATAAATTTATTTTTATGTGAATTCAATAAATATGATACATAAACTATTAAGATATTATGATTTTGATGTAATCAAAATTAATCTTCAAATTTCGAAAAGGCTATCTGTTGATTTCACTCAACCTCTCCTCGGTTCACTGGTTGCCTTAGCCTTAAGACTGAACCTTCACTCCGAAAGTTCATTGAATCTCAAAACACTATTTAAATTAATATTAATTCATCGATTAAATAATACATCCACAAAATAATAATATTTCATGGTCCCACCTATATTAATTTAGTGAGTTTAACTATAGTAAAAATCTAAAATTATTCTTTTCATTTTTGTGCATTGTTTTCATATAAAACCTAAGTGTTGGGTGATTTACATTATTTGTTGAATTCGTTAGAGTTCTGTAATTTGCATTACTACTGTTAAAAAAAACGTTTTTCTATTATATTCTGGGAGGAAGTAAAGTTGTGTTGTCAACTTACAAGCGTGCATAAATCTGAATTATAATTAGAAGACTACGTTATACATGTTGTGACTTGTGAGAAAAAAATATTGAAATATAATTTACTTTTAAAGAAGGGTTTTGCAATATACTTCCAAACAATTTTTTAAATTCACAGACATCATTTAACTTGACATAAAATTCATGAGATAAAGAAAGACTTTTAAAGTATGTGATCTAAAATAATCCTTAAATATTTGTATGATTGTAAATTATTTTATTATAAAATAAAGTTTTAAATTAAATTATTTCTAATTATAATAAGAAGACGCTCTTTCTTAAACAAATCAAAAGAAATGGTGCCACATGAAACGAGATGACAAATATATCGGGTCGGGTTAAACAAAGTGGGTCCTAACTCCTAAAGGAATTGACTATTTAGAAGTGAGGTTAAGTCATTTGATTTTGAGATTTTATACATGTTTCTGTAGGTAAATAAAGACAGTGTCAAATTACAATAGAAGAGATATATTTGAATTATTTATGATAGATAGTACAAAAATATACTTGATCCTTTAAAACAAAAACCACTATATGACTATATAAATTAGGAAGAGGCGAAGAGCAATATATATAAACTTCATTCCCATGTCTTATTACACAACACAAAGGTTAACATAGTTGACAACATATAACTTACATGAGAAAGACATAACAAACATTAAAAAGAAGTACATAATCAACAAGGATTGTTTTTTTACCATACTTTCAACCAACAAACAAAGCAAAGTTTTTTTATGTACAGCTCACATGCTTATATATGATCCCATCCTAAGTTGCTCGAACTATTCAAAAATGTTGCCACATTTGTATCAGATCCTTCAAAAATGTACTATTTTTAAAGGATTCGATACACACCTGATGACATTTTTGAAGAGTACAAGCAACTTAGATCTTATCAATTCATCAATTGGCATGGTGATTGTCAATAGCTTTTGTCATACCAACAATGAAGTTCAGCACACTTATAAGTTCAGGGACATTCTCATTTGGCCTTTCATACTCCAATGTCCAGCAAACCAAATCGATTTCGTCTTTTGTTTCGATATGAAGAGTTGCTTTATAATTATCATACATATCTGTTACATATCCTTCAAATTCTTTGAGTGTGAGCACCTTATTTTCATGATCTATAGTTTCAAGTATTTGTTTGGAGATCTTCTTTTCCCCATCTGCTTACAAAAAAAAAAAGAATTGGAAATGAGAAAAAGAGAGTTGACATGTTAAAAGACCATCTAACGATCTTTATCTCAATCATAATCGCTAAAATAGTTGAAAAAACTATCGTAAATTTTTTAGTAAAAAGACAAGTTAAAGGCATTCTCTTATCCGTTGAACTTAGATGAAGAGCCGGATGATATTTTTAGTCAATATCAAAAGCGTGAATGAGTTAGGAGCAAAGAGTGTTCGAGAAGGTTCAATTGACCGAAATGAATTTATAGATTTGTAGATTTATCGACATCAAATTCGTAAAAGAAACCAAATTGTTTAAGTAGGCTGGGGATGATAAATCTCTGTAAACACACTGCACTTTTATAGACTGCACCCGCTACTCTGTTTTGATAGTAATTTCTTATTTATTTGTTGTGTTCGATATGAAAGTAAAAAAAAATTACTTTAAAAACATCTGTAAATATCTAAAACAAAATTACGAGGATGGAATGAGTAGGGGAGGGGAGGACAAGCGTGGGGTGGATCTTATTAGGACATTTTTAAATATTTAGCTTACCAAGGATATAGGTCCAACAAATTTTGGCTCCAACAGTTCCAATGTCACCTTCAAGAAGTTCAAAACCTTGTACATGCAAAGGGGACATAGTAGAGACATGATGTGGTTTATTTGTAAGAAGATCATGGAACACATCCTTGTTAGCCTTTATTTCTATCTTGGCACACAACACAGATTTTAGACCCATTGTACTTAGACTTGGAAATAAAAAGATGTAGTGACACTAGAAAAATTATAGAGGACAAGAGTTGATATCCTTTACAATGATTATTCAACAATATATATAGACTAGAAGGGGGAAGGGAGGGGCTTTTTTTAATCCTTTATTAAAATCAAAGATGGTATAACATCTTAATCTTGTCCCTTACAACTTGTATAACTAGATTTCTCAAGAAAAGTGTTATAAATTTCATTTTTGCATGCACTTGTGTCAATACTTGTAATATATATACTATGCAATCATGTTTCAACCACTTCTAGAGAATATATACTTACTATTCTAAAAAGAAATGTTTATAATGCAAAATCTAATCTCATACATGAGCTAATTATTTATATACGTTGCAATATTATGAATGTGATCAGATTTTGGTGCATTCAGATATGTCAAAATACATGTATTTCGGGATTATTGGGTCGAAATTAGGTTTATTAATTTGTTTTAGATACATTGTATCCAAGTAGATTCACATGTATCTAGCTATGATACATAGAAATCTCGTTCACATTTCTCCCTTTTCGTTTTCACTCTCCTATCTCGATCGTGTATCTAGTATTCCAGATACATATGAATCCCACTAGAATCATATATGTAGTGTGATTCACTTGTGTCTGGAATACATAGACAAATCTCGTTCACCTCCCTTTTGTGCTCGCTCGCCTTTCTCCCTATTTCAATGAATCTGGTAACAAAAAATATGTATCTACGTGTATCTAATATGAAATTATTAATTAGTAAGATAAAATGCAATTGTTTCAAACTATAGGAAGTATTAAAAATATGGTAGAAATATTTATTTCATTAGGTAGTTTCTCCAAAATTTATTTGGACTAATAAGATAAAGTCGTTTGTTTAATTGAATAAGTTATCAATTGTTATGTCTGGTATAAAAGGTATTTTTAGATTAAAAAACCGTAAAAAATATTTTTTATTAAATAAATAAATATTTTTGAACTATTTATGGTACATTCCGTATGATATCTTACACTGTGTTTGAATGGTTGTTACCCGTTGTATTGTATTGTTAGTTTAAATATAACATTTGTTTTGAATTTCACTTAAATCTGTTGTATCGTATCGTTTAATCTATCGTTAGGTAACGACGAAAAAACTCGTTTTCATTTAATGTAACGACCGATTTGGTGTGATCGTGTCGTTACCTTAATATTTTCTTCTCATTTTATCTTTATTTATTATTTAATAATCAAATTTCATCTTTTATTCTACTTTTTCATAGTAGCTCTACCTCGTACCCTATTTTCTTGTAGATCTATCATTTAAATTATAGATGTGTGTCATTATGCAATGAGAACGATACAATCTATATATCCAAACATTATATTCATTAAAACAATACGAAAGAATACAAAATAACATAAGACAATACAATCTTATGAAACAATACGTAACAACCATCCAAACAATTAAAGTGTAAGCTATCAACATCAGAATCCAAAGAAGATAAAGAAATATATTTGTCTAACTAACAAACAGATACAATAATAGCTATAAATATTTTCTTTGGGTTATGAAAGTCAAAGCAGAAACAGATCAAGCAAGATAGGTTACGTTATTCATTTCTTTGACTAAACAATAATTTTTTTGTCTACTCATTGATGTTTCCACTTTAACCATAGATAACGATGAAATTTGAAATTTGCAGTATGATCCCCGTATAACGGAGAAACGTTCCTTAACAAAGATTCTTCTTATATTTAAGAGTTGAAGTTGAAAATTTTCATAAGGAGAAATTTTTTTGGCTAGAGTGGTAAAATAACATATTTTACACTATGTTATTTTACCTTTTAAAACATTTTTACCCTTTTAACTTTAATACTTTTTAATTAAAAATGGGAAAAAAATCAGTTTATTCTAAAATAAAAAGAATATTATAGACTTTTTAAATTTCTGGCCAAATTTTCTGGTTATTTAACATTACCCTTTTAAAATTGTGAAAAAATTATATATAGATATAGTAATATAATGAAGATTAGTTGAATTATCTTTAATGAAAAATTGCACAGAGTATATAGATAAAATATAGTAGTTGATTATATATTAAGTCTTGAACACTCTCGATTTAATTCTATTTTAAAAAAAGAAAAGCGATATTGTGCTTAAGGGCGTTCAAAATAAGTTATTGCTATCACTAACTTTTCATGTTTCGACTAGTAAACTTGATCGTGGTTCATGTAGTTATTTAATAAAAAATATTAAAAATTTATAAATTCTCTCTCTGTCATCTAACAAATATACATTCTCTCTTCAGTTTATATTAAGTGAATTGTTGAGGAATAATATATTTTTTGAAAAAAATATTCAAGGATATAAATAAAAGGCTATTTTCAATTACTATCCCTTAGATTATTTCTAAACTATTCTCTTAGAAAACATAAAATAGTTAGTAATATCACTAAATAAAAGATAAATATATTCAAAAAAAAATCTTAACAATTCTTTTAAACTTTGAACAATTCACTCATTTGGATTATAAAAGAAAATTCCTAGATGAACTAGAGGGAGTACTATATTATCTTTCTTTCTAAAATAAGTATTATTTTGGCGAAAAAATAGACGGTTTCAAAATAAATATATTTTTAGAAATTTAGGAGAAAAACTAGTAATTGTTTTCCATTATACTTTTATGATAAGGAACTACTTCTTAACAATGTTCAATTCTAAATAAATACTAAATAAATATGTATAAATTATACTCCCTTTATTAATTTCAATTTGTTTGTCCTATTTTATTTTATTTAGTTCGTTCTAAAAATGAATGTAATTTAATTAGTGTATAATTTTTTCAAAATTATGAGATCCGTTTTAGCTATGACTTTTATTTTAAATTCATATTCTTTAGTTGTAGTTTTATTATTTTGAATGTCGGTAATATTTGTTTAAATCTTGTAACTACGTTGAGTCAAAATCAACAATCGATGACGAAAAATACCTTAATATCTTAATGGACCTCTTCACATTAAATTTGTGCAAACAAAAAGTAATTAACAATTTAAAATATCTAAAAATCATATTAAAATTTAACTAACTTTCAAATTCTATCTATATCACATAAATTAAAATAAAAAAATAATAGATATTGAGTCCGTACTAGCACGAACACATTTGTCTAGTATAAATTAATAAAGAGAGTCTTGCCTCAGATTCATGCATTGAATATACTAAAAAAACTAAAATTCTTCCTTTTTTTGTGCATTGTTTCTAATTCCTTTGAATTACCATTCCTTAATTCCTTTGAATTACAGTTTGTGTAGATAATAAAAGAATAGATAGAAAGGTATACGTGATTAATTTGTAATTGTTTTTGTGAAAATTAATAATACAGTTTTTCTTTAAAAAAATAAATAAATTAAAGTTGTGTTGTCAACTTACAAGCGTTCATAAATCTGAATTTTATAATTAAAAAGACGGGTGAGAAAAAAATATTGAAATATAATTTACTTTTAAAAAAACGTTTTAAGGCAGATGGGAAAAGATCTCCAAACAAGTACTTGAAACTATAGATCATGGAAAAAGAAGAAGATAAATATATAAAAATGTCCTAATAAGCCCCACTCCACCCTTGCCCTCCCATCCCCACTCATTCCATCCTCATAATTTTGTTTTAGATATATATAGATGTTTTTAAAATAATATTTTCTTACTTTCATATCGAACCCAACAAATAAATAAGAAACCACTGTCAAAGTGGAGTAGTGGGTGCAGTCTATAAAAGTGTAGTGTGTCTACAGAGATTTATCATCCGCAGCCTACTTGAAAATTTTGGTTCTTTTTAAGAATTTGATGTCGATAAATCTGCAAATCTATAAGTTCATTTCGGCCAATTGAATCTTCTCAAACACTCTTCGCTCCTAACTCATTTATGCTTTTGTTATTGACTAAAAATGTTATCTGGTTCCTCATCTAAGTTCAACGGATAAGAAAATGTGTTTAACCTGTATTTTTACAGGAATTAATTTATGCGATAGTTTTTTCAACTATTTTAGCGATTATGATTGAAATAAGGCTCTTTAGATGATCTTTTAACATGTCAACTCGATGTTGCTTCCCATTTCCGACACTTTTTTTTTTGTAAGGCAGATGGGGAAAAGAAGATCTCTAAACAAATACTTGAGGCTATATAGATCATGAAAAAAAAAGTGCTCACACTCAAAGAATTTTAAGGAGATGTATTAAATAAATATGATAATTTTAAAACAACTCTTCATATCGAAACAAAAGACGAAATCGATTTAGTAAGATGGACATTGGAGTATGAAAGGCCAAATGGGAATGTCCCTGAACTTATAAGTTTGCTGAACTTCATTTGTTGGTATGACCAAAGTTATTGATGATCATCATGTCAATTAATGAATTGATAAGATCTATGTTGCTCAGACTTTTAAAAAATGTCATCAGGTGTGTGTTGAATCCTTAAAAAATAGTTTATTTTGGAAGATCCAATACAAATATGACAACATTTTTAAAGTTCAAACAACTTGGGATGAGATCATAAATATGCATGTGAGATTTACATAAATAAACTATGTTTTGTTTGTTGTTTGAAAGTATGGTAAAAAACAATCCATGTTCGTTGTGTACTTTTTTTTTTTTTAATGTTTGTTGTGTCTTTCTTATGTAAGTGATATGTTGTCAACTATTTTAACCTTTGTGTTGTGTAATAAGACATGGGTGTGAAGTTTATATATATTGATCTTGGCCTCCTAATTTATATATATATATTGCTATTTTTAAAAAATGATCAAGTATATTTTTGTACTATCAAATATAATTTAAATATATCTTTTCTATTGTAAATTGACACTTCAATTTGTCTCTAATTAGATATAGAAACATGCATAAAAGCTCAGAACCAAATGACCCGAACTCATTTTTAAATAGTCAATTCCTTTAGCACTCACTTTGTTTAACCCACACTCCGTTGAACAACTATCAATTTCCATTCACCTTATCCTTCCATTTATGACAAATATTTTGTCTTTTTTCTTTTTCAATGTTGAGCAATACACATCAAATTATCTATAATCAAATCACCCAGCCAATATATTAAAATTTGATTGATAATACGATAATAAAAAAATAAAATAAAATAAACTTACAATGGGTACCGCACAACCTAATCAACTTACAGTGACATACTGTATACGCCATTATTAATTCAAAAAAAAAAAAGAATCATTGCCCAATCATCATTTCGTTAATACCAATCCATAATTGGTAAAGAATTAAGGGTAAAACAAATTAAAGAATACACTGCACCTATCTAATCTACAAACTTATGAAGCAAATCATCCCTTTCCTACCTAATATAATATTATTTCCACACATATACATATGTAGAAATTAATGAAGAACATGCAGAGAACTTGATGCAGTACCTGAAGCAGATCGAGACTCGCGATGCCGAAACCATTCGCCTTTTTCTTCTTTTCCTTTTTTAGTTATGACCCATATATTAAATCCCAAATAATTTAATTCACTTTAACCCATTAATTATCGCTTAAGTCAATTATCCACAATTCCCCCTCAACTAATTACCTAAACTCAACAAATAGTTCGAAATTCCCAAGAATGACCTATTAAGTAAAAAATAAAGGGAGGAAAAAGAAGAACCATATAATATAATGGAGTTCTAAACTAATTGAATTAATTAGTTTGTTATTTTTTTCTTCCACTGTTCTTCTCGTATAAATTATTGTCCGTATGCAATTAATAGACTTGATTTTTGTAGATGAAAATGACTCTCATGGTTTTTCTTCTTCAGTCACAATTTAATTTAACAAAAAAGAAAATATATTATAAATTTTTAATATTTTTCACAAAATAACTGCATGAATCACGATAAAGTTTACTAGTCGAAAAATGATAAGCTAGTAATAACAATAGCTGATTTTGAACTCCCTTAAACATAATACTGCTTTTCTTTTTAAAAAAAGAATTGGGTCAAGAGTATTCGAGACTTAATAAATAATCAACTACTATAGTTCTCTAACTAAGATAATTTGAATTTGACATGCTTATAAAAATTTCATGAATTTGCGAAATATTCGAGATGCCATTTTAAGGGAATATAGTTCCCTTTATATAGACATGAACTAGGGTTTATGGTTGAGTGACCTCCAAGAATCCTAATTGAAACTGAACACACCTTCTAGAGTCCCAACTCGAATTGAACATGTAGAATTCCACAAAATTCTAGTGTCTACAAATGCCCCTTGTTTCAAGGCATGCCAGGGTCTAGAATTGATGAAACTCAAAGACGAGACTTGAAGTACTCATTCTTCGACCTTTGCGGTTTTGTGACTTCATATTTGTAGAATTAATTGTGAGAGAAGAGATGATTTGATCCTACTGGGCGTACCAATTTGTTTCCAATAAATTTTAAGTGACAAAAAATAAATTGCAGTCACAAATAAAACATGAAGAAACATAAAATTATTCATAAATAGTGTGGGTACAATTTTGTTTCTCCCTTTATTCTTCCCTCGTCCATGATTTGAGTGCCGAGGTTTATGGCGTATTTCTCAAACTAGGATGATTTGAATTTGATTGAATATTTCATGAATTTGCAGAATATTCAAGATGTATTTTCAAGGAATATAGTACCCTTTATATAAGTATGAGCTAGAATTTAGGGTTGAGTATCCTCTAAGAATGCTAATTGAAATTGAAAAGACCTTGTAGAGTCCCTACTCGAATTAAACACATCTTGTAGATCCACAAAATTTCAGTGTTCACATAATCATCATTACATTATTATATCTTTGCATCTACTTCTAATCTTGGACTAAATCATATTTTCATAAACTAAATTTGAAAATTAAAAAAAAAGTGTTAAAGAAGTATGAATATATAATTCTTCCACAATTTAATAAAAAAATTCAAATTCAAATCTTATATATATATATATATATATATAATCTTATTAAGGAACGCTTCTCCGTTATATGGGGACCTTATTGCAAATTCCAATTCTTTCATAGTTATCCATGATTAAAGTGGAAACATCAATGAGTAGACAAAAAATTTATTGCTTGATGTGTTCTTGCTTTGACTTTCATAATCCAAAGAAAATATTTTAAGTTATTATTGTATCTGCTTGTTAATGAGACAAATCTATTTCTTTAATTCTTTGGATCCTGATGTTGATAGCTTATTTCTTTGGATAATTGTTACGTATTGTTTCATAATGTATTGCATTATTTTGTATCGTATTATATTGTTTTAATGAATACAATATTTAGGTATATTGATTGTATCGTTCTCGTTGCACAATGATACACATCTATAATTTGAATGATAGATCTACAAAAAAAAAGTAGGGTACGAGGTAGAGCAACTATGAAAAAGTAGGATAAAAGATGAAATATGATTATTAGATAATAAATAAAGACAAAATAAAAAGAAAATTTTAAGGTAACAACGCGATCACATCAAATCGACCGTTATATTTACGTAATGATGATTTCAATTAAATTTAAGTAACAATCAAAACAAATATTGTGTTTAATCTAACAACACAATACAATACAATGCTATGTGTAACAACCATCCAAGCAAAGTGTAACATATCATACTGAATGTACCATAAATAGTTCAAAAATATTTTATTTTATTTATTTATTTAATAGAAGATATTTTTTACGGTTTTTAAATCTAAAATATTTTTGGCATGTCAGTGTAGAATTGATGAAACTCTAAGACGAGACTTGAAGTACTCATTCTTCGACCTTTGCGGTTTTGTGACTTCATATTTGTAGAATTGATTGTGAGAGAAGAGATGATTTGATCCTACTGGGCGTACCAATTTGTTTCCAATAAATTTTAAGTGACAAAAAATAAATTGCAGTCACAAATAAAACATGAAGAAACATAAAATTATTCATAAATAGTGTGGGTACAATTTTGTTTCTCCCTTTATTCTTCCCTCGTCCATGATTTGAGTGCCGAGGTTTGTGGCGTATTTCTCAAACTAGGATGATTTGAATTTGATTGAATATTCCATGAATTTGCAGAATATTCAAGATGTATTTTCAAGGAATATAGTACCCTTTATATAAGTATGAGCTAGAATTTAGGGTTGAGTATCCTCTAAGAATGCTAATTGAAATTGAAAATATCTTGTAGAGTCCCTACTCGAATTAAACACATCTTGTAGATCCACAAAATTTCAGTGTTCACATAATCATCATTATATTATTATATCTTTGCATCTACTTCTAATGTTGGACTAATCATATTTTCATAAACTAAATTTGAAAATTAAAAAAAAAAAAATCGTTAAAGAAGTATGAATATATAATTCCTCCACAATTTAATAAAAAATTTCAAATTCAAATCTTATATATATAATCTTATTAAGCGTTAAAGAAGTATGAATATATAATTCCTCCACAATTTAATAAAAAATTTCAAATTCAAATCTTATATATATAATCTTACTGAATGTACCATAAATAGTTCAAAAATATTTTATTTTATTTATTTATTTAATAAAAAATATTTTTTACGGGTTTTTTAATCTAAAATTACCTTTTGTAATAGACATAACAATTGATAGCTTAATTATTTAATTAAACAAGTGATTTTTATCTTATTAGTCCAAATAAATTTTGGAGAAACTATCTAATAAAACAAATATTTCGATCATATTTACTAATTCTTCCTATAGTTTGAAATAATTACCTTTCATCTTATTAATTAATAATTTCATATCAGATACACCTAGATACCTGATTTTTGTTACTAGATTCATTGAAATAGGGAGAGAGGCGAGCGAGAACAGAAGGGAGACGAGTGAGATTTGTCTATTGTCACGCCTCGAGCCTACACCCTGGGCGGGACTGGCACTCGAAGACCATTGTTGGCCCCAAGCGAACTCTTGGTCTGGCTTACTTAATTTAGCGGAAGACAATATTCATATCTAATGATCAATAACACTTAACTGAACTGAATAATAAGATAACTGAGAATGTTAAAAGTTAAACATTCAACTTGGCCAGAAGTGGCAACCCAAGTCTTAACAATAAGAAATGATACTGAAAAGACTCAAAGGACTAACATCTTACTATCTATGAAGCCTCTAATAACAACTGAGATGGATATTGGGACAGACCCCACAACATCCTAATAAACTAAACTAGAAAACAATGAAATGGATCCTCCGGAAAGCATGGAGGCTCACCAACAGACTCTGAACTGCTCACTGGATCAACGATGCGCAGGAATGCCGATCCTAGTTACCTATGTTTGCATCATAATACGATGTAGGCCAACTTGCATCAGTACATTAAATGTATGAGTATGCGAGTTGGAATGCTAAAACAACATAGGCTTGAAAGAATCTGAGAGAAACTGAAGAACTTACCTGGCTCAACTCGACTCAACATGACTGAACTCATTTCAATATAAAGCAGTTTAAAAGCAAGTGAAATATAAAGAAAAGTTGTTTTAAAACATGATATCAACTCTGTGTGTATGCAAAGATACAAATAACTCTGAGATGTATTTAAAAATACAATGAACTGATGTATATAAAAATACAATAACTTCTGTGGGAGTTTCTCTAATCGACAACCATCACATATGAGTTATTGTGATGATACAACGATCTACCTCACGTTGCCAGCGCATCCTATACCCGACCAAATGTATAGGACCTGAACTGCCTAATGGATCCACTAGTTTATTACGAAAAGGATTCATCTAAAAAGTATGACACTTTTCTACCCATGGTGCCCACATGGTTTTATGGTGACATGAGTTATCTGAACTCATGCTCGTCCCCAACTCGGTGCTAAATACTACTCCCAAAATATATTGGCTCTTATGTTTTAAAAGCATATTTCTTCTGTGATTTGAGATTAGTGCTCAAAAACTTAGCTCAAAGGGTATCTTGGAAATCTCATTTTACCTGCTTGCTTCATTTAGAAAGCTATTATTCTTTTATGAAAACTAGCCCGAAGGCTCTTTGGAAATCTCAGTTTCCGTTCTTATTTAAATGTGAAAACATTTTAAACTATTTGGGAATACATAGTCCCCATATACTTCTTTGAAGAAATGCACTTCAAACCTTTACTCTTTGCTTTTTACTCAACTTGAACTTTAAGTCTTTAAACAAAGTTAAAAGCATTTGCAAAAGACTTCTTGAAAAGATTCTAAGAACTTCTTAGACTTGGCTCTTGACTTTCCTTGAATTTGAATTTATAATTCAAGGTTATGATTTATGTTTCTGGATGATTTCTAGATGTTTAGAAGTCATTTAGAGTAGTTAGAATCAATGGAAAGTGTTAATACCCTTTAGAATAGCTTAAATAGGCTAACCGACGAAAAACTGGTGAAAAATGCCGATCCGGGCGCATCCCTTGCGCGCCGTGCCAGACCCCACTTACTGGGGCTTGTTTTGGGTTCACTGCAGGCGCGCCGCCCCAGCCTCCTGGCACTATAGAGGCGCGACGCGCCTGACCCTCCCTAGGTGCATCTGATGAATTTTCTGATCCTAAATCATTCTAACCCGATTCTTTTTCTCTAATTCACTTTAGATTCATGCACCCAAATCATATACACAAGGATCTAACTCAGAGAACTCAAGAAACATCACTTTAACATCAAGAAACTCCTAAATCTCAACTCATGTTCAAGAACGATAATAGTTTTAAGAACAATTAACAAGAACATTAAATTTCCTATCTTTTTTAGAATGAATTCACGCAGAATCAAACATGCTTGGCACGTGGATGAACAAACCCAACGTTATGAGGGACTCACATACCTGATTGAAGCAAATCCTTAGTGAAAACACCAACGTTCTTGATGAAATTGCCCCTTTCTTATTCCTCTTTTCTCTTCTCCTTTCTCCTTAGCCCTAGCGTGAAAATTTTGATTTTTCTAAAACTGACTAAGTTCAGTCTTGACCCCTATTAAACTCCTAAAGTTGGATTAAAATAATAGGGTAGTGAAAGGACTAAAATACCTTTTAAAATCACGGTTTTGGACATTTCCTTAATCCAACAGCCTAACTTCCAAAGGGCCTAACTTGCTCAAACAAACTCGGAATCGCGCAAACTTGGCGGCATTGGAAAGATAGTCCCAAGAGATTTCTAACCATTTCTGGAACTACACCTAAATCATCCTGAGCTAGGAGTTATGATCGTTTGAAGTTGACCAAAACTCAATTTTTAACTTACTAACAATTTTCCCGATTTCCTTATTCTTCCAAAAATGAAAATTTCCAAATTTTAAACTTCATTCTAGTTCCTTCTAGTTGCGGGATGTTACAGCATCTCCCCCTTGGTAACATTCATCCTCGAATGAGATTCTCTCTTACTAGGCTAAGGGTAGTAACATCAAGTTCAAATATCCAACAATCAAGTGTAAACAAACAACATGCTTACTCATAATTCAGACAGTACTAAGAAGAAAAGTAGTACCTTGGTCTGCATTTCCTCTGGATTCAAAGAGATGTGGATATCTCTTCTTCATATCCTCCTCAGCTTCCCAAGTAGCTCTCCCAACAAATTGGTTTCTCCAAAGGACTTTGACTGATGCTACTTCTTTTGTTCTCAACTTGCGAGCTTGGCAATCTAGGATCTGAATAGGAACCTCTTCATAAGATAAGCTATCATTGATCTCAGTATTTTCAATTGGTATAATCAATGAAGGATCGCCCATGCACTTCTTCAACATGGAGATGTGAAACACCAGATGAACCGTGCTAGCTCTTGTGGTAGCTCCAACTCATAAGCTACATTTCCCATCCTTTTGGATTTTTGATAAGGCCCAATATATCGGGGACTAAGCTTCCCCTTCTTACCAAACCACATAACACCCTTCATGGGTGAAACTTTTAAATATACCCAATCATCTACTTCAAACTCTAACAGCCTTCTCCTAACATCAGTGTAGGATTTTTGACGACTCTGCGCCGTTTTCAACCTCTCTTGAATTACCTTCACCTTCTCTATAGCTTGGTGAACCAAATCTGGTCCTATCAACCCTGCTTCACCAACTTCATACCATCCAATAGGAGATCTGCATCTTCTCCCATAAAGAGCTTCATATGGAGCCATTTGGATGCTAGAATGGTAATTGTTGTTGTAAGCAAACTCAATTAAAGGTAGGTGATCACCCCAATTACCTTTGAAATCAATCACACATGCCCTCAACATATCTTCTAATGTTTGAATGGTATGCTCTGCTTGCCCATCTGTCTGAGGATGAAAGGCAGTACTCAAGTTCACCCTTGAACCTAAACCTTTCTGAAAAGATTTCCAGAATTGTGCACCTCTATCTGAAATAATGGAGACTGGAACCCCATGAAGTCTTACCACCTCTTGAATATAAAGTTTAGCATAATATTTTGCTAAGTTGGTAGTCTTTATCGGTAAAAAGTAGGTTGATTTCGTCATCCTATCGACAATTACTCAAATAGAATCATGCTGTCTGCAAAACCTTGGCAAGCCTATGATGAAATCCATATTAATCATCTCTCACTTCCATTATGAAAGTTCTATATTCTGAGCCAAGCCACCAGGCCTTTGGTGCTCTACTTTCACTTGTTGGCAATTTGGACACTTAACAACAAACTCTGCAATGCCCTTCTTCATGCCATTCCACCAATACACTTATTTCAAATCACGATACATCTTGGTGGAACCTGGATGAATGGAATATCTAGAGCTATGAGCTTCCTCCAAGATCCTCTCTCGGAGTCCATCCACCATAGGTACGCACAATCTACCCTAATATCTCAATACACCATCTCCCCCTTGTTCAAAAGCTAACACACTTTGCTTATGAACATTTGCTTTTAAGTCTAGCAAAATGGGGTCTTGGTCTTGCTTCTCTTTCACTTCTGACACTAATGATGACTCAGCCCCATTCATCACCACTATTCCTCCTTCTGTGGAATCCATAAGTCTGACTCCCAGGCGTGAAAGTTGATGCACATCTTTTGCTAACTCTCTTTTTTCTTCCACAACATGGGTGGTACTACTCATAGATAACCTGCTTAAAGTATCAGCAACAACATTAGCCTTACCTGGGTGTTAAAGAATACTCATGTCATAATCCATGAGTAATTCTAACCACTTCCTCTTATGAGATTAAGCTCCTTTTGAGTAAACACATACTGAAGACTCTTATGATTAGTGAATACATCAACATGAACACCATACAAATAATGACACCATATCTTCAAAGCGAATACTATAGCAGCCAACTCTACGTCATGGGTTGGGTATTTCTTCTCATGAACTTTCAACTGTCTGGAGGCATAGGCTATAACTTTGCCATTCTACATTAACACGTAACCCAAACCAACTCTAGACGCATCACAATACACCACAAAACCTTGTGTACTTTCTGGTAAGGTCAATACTAGGGTAGTAGTCAACCTCTTTTTCAATTCCTAAAAGTTAACTATTTTCTGAGTCAATTTGGTCAAAGGAGACGAAATAGATAAGAACCCTTCTACAAACTTTCTATAATATGCAGCCAAACCCAAGAAACTCCTAATATCAGTTGGAGATGTGGGTCTAGGCCAATTCTGTAGTGCCTCGATTTTCTGAGTATCAACTTTAATTCCCTCTCCAGACACAAAATGGCCTAATAATGCCACAGACTTAAGCCAAAATTTACACTTGGAGAACCTAGCATATAACTCCTTATCTTTCAAAGTCTGAAGAACTATTCTGAGATGGCTAGCATGATCTTCTTCATTCCTTGAATAGATTAGTATGTCATCAATGAAGACGATAACAAACATATCTAAATAAGGTTTGAAGACTCTGTTCATAAGGTCCATGAACGTTGCGGGTGCATTGGTCAAACCAAAGGACATGACCAAAAACTCATAATGACCATATCTAGTTCTGAAAGTTGTCTTTGGAATATCACATTCCCTTACTCTTAACTGATGATAGCCTAATCTGAGGTCAATTTTCGAGAAATAGGAAGTACCCCTTAAGCTGATAAAAAAGATCATCGATTCTCGAGAGCGGATACTTATTCTTGATGGTAACCTTGTTCAATTGATGGTAGTCTATACACATCCTAAGGGAACTATCTTTCTTTCTCACAACCAGGACCAGAGCGCCCCAAGACGAGACACTTGGTCGAATAAAGCCTTTCTCTAAAAGGTCTTTCAACTGTTCCTTGAGCTCTTTCAACTCTGCTGGTGCCATTCTATATGGCGGAATAGATATATGACAAGTATCTGAAACAAGATCTATACCAAAGTCTATCTTTCTCTCAGGAGGGACTCCGGGAAGATCATCTGGAAATGACTTCTAGAAACTTATTCACTATTGAAACTAACTGAATATGAGGTACCTCAACACTTGAGTCATTAACTCGGACTAAGTGATAGACACATCTCTTAGAAATAACTTCCTTGCCTTAAGGTACGAAATGAAACGACCCTTAGGCACTGCTGAACTGCTTTTCCACTCTAAGGCTGGCTCATTTGTAAACTGAAACTTGACTACTCGAGTTTTACAATCAACTGAGGCATAGCAGGCATGAAGCCAGTCCATACCAAGAATGACATCAAAGTCTACCATGTCTAACTAATTAAATCAGCCATGGTACTCTTGTGATTGACGGAAATGGGACAATCACGATAGACTCTCTCTGCTAGAATAAATTCACCAACAGGTGTGGAAACATTGAATAGTTCACTAAGTTGCTCAAGAATAACATCAAAATTCATAGCAACAAAAAGAGTTACAAAATATAAACTCGCCCTTGGGTCTAACAGAGCATAAACAGTAAAGTCAAAGACTTGGATCATACCAGTGAAAACATCTGGCGAATCCTCTTGCTCTTGGCGACTAGTGATCGAATAGAGGCGGTTTGCTCCTTCGCCAGTACCGAAAGTAGCTCCTCTAGATGCAGCTCTGTCTGGTGGAGCGACTGAAGAAGACTGGGCTCTATTACCCCAATTATCTTGCTTGTTCTTTGGACACTCTCGCATGAAATGCCCACTCTGACCACACTTGAAACAACCAGTGGATCCCTCATGACAAACACCTGAATGGTTCCTACCACACTTGGTTTATTCAGGAGGCTTACTACCCTCTTGCGCCACATTGCCCTGAGAATAGGTAGGCTTAGCTCTAGAATTCTGACCATAGTGCTCACCCTTACTCTTAGGTGCAGGTGCACTAGAAGATGATGGAGCAGTTCATTTTTGCTTATGTTGGAAAGATGACCGGTTGGCATTACTCTTCTGCTGCCTGGACTCATTCTTTGTCTTAGCCCTCTTGTTCTTAAACTCCTCCCTATCTCTCCGCTTCTCTTCCTCTACCCGCTGCACATAGACCATCAACCTCGAAATATCCATGTCCCCAATAACCATTGCTGCCCGACCCTCTTTGCTTGATAAACGGCCCAAACCAACAACAAACAAACTCATCCTACCCCTCATGTCTGCAAACCATTTCAAGAGCATAGCGAGACAGTTGGGTGAATTTCAACCCATACTAATGCATATGAAAATAATCTTGCTTAAGTGTGAGGAACTCACGCACCTTGGCCTCTTTCAGTTCCCAGGGAAAGAAATGCCCCAAGAAAGCCTAATCAAAACATGCCCAACTGTCATGACCAGAGAGCACCCCCTAATCGTAACATGGCATCCTCAACCTCGAAGGGGTCTTATACAAGTCACATAGTCATTCATTGCATTCAATAATGAAAATAGTGTGGAATTAAAAACTTATTTAAATCCAAACATTCAAACTTCATTAAAACAACTTTAAAAAGACACATCGAAAATCTAAGTCTCACATGGCCATCGTAGACACAATCTCAAAACATAAGTAGGGACACAACCCTTTACAATTGAAACAATAACTAAGCGAGTCTATTAAATGAACAAAAGAAAAGTAAAAGTCTTGTCCTCCAACCCATGAGGACATACCAAGTCTTGGAGGAAAGCAATCGAACACTCCAAACTAGCTAGGAGGAATCACTTGCCGGAACCTACACTTGTAGTAAAAACATGAAGAATATGGGTTAGTACACAAAAATGTACCAAGTATGATGACCATGCAAAACATTCTTTAAAAGGGACATTTTGGTTAGAAACAATGCATTATGCCACTTTTAGAAATATCATGAACAATTGCATAAAAGACATACAAGACAAGCATAATCATCATGTAAGTTATAATATCACATTTTAACAATATCAACATGAAAACCTTTACCTTTACCTTGGACCTTCACCTTAAGCAACCCTTATGCTATACCTTGTGCAATGTATGGATAGCGTCTCTTACCACCATCCATACTAAGGTACCACATTTAGGCCACCTAAAGTAAACTCAACATTCCTTTCTTTTCACCTTTGCACAATATTCATACATATGAGCCTAAAAATGTCCATGTCATTATGGGGCATTGCCGTATGGCACTCTTCCTTGACTAGGTCAGATACGCCGGTCACAAATCTACTCATCTCATCCCTAGGGTCTGACACCAAAGATGGAGCATACTTAGACAATTGGGTAAACCTCAAGGAGTACTCTTGCACACTCGTATTACCTTGCCTAAGATTGATAAACTCCTCAACCTTACACTTCCTCTTCTCACGGGGAAAGTACCTACCAAGGAAAGCTTCCTTAAACTCCTCCCACTCTATAGGATCCGCTCCCACTAACCTATTAGCCTTCCATTGGGTGAACCAAATTTGGGCAACATCCTTCAATTGATAGAAAGCAAGCTCCGCCTTTTCTTTTGTTGTCACCCCCATTGCACTCACTACGTTATACACTTCATCCAAAAATTCTTGGGGATCCTCTCCCTCCTTAGAGCCTAGAAACACCGGAGGATTCATCCTCACAAAGTCTCTCAACTTAGAAACCATAGTACCCTCATTAGCATTAGCCTTAGGCCCCATGTCTCAGTTGCTTGAGCTGCCATGACTCGGGTGAAGATTAAGAAGGCCGACCCAATCTCTTCATTGGTCATATCCGAAACTCCTACCGGAACTTGGATGTCTTGAGGACATTGGGGAAGAACTTCCTCATTCACATTCTTTTCTCCTACTCTCCTTGCGGGTCTCCCTTTTGTATTCATAGCCTATAAACACAAGAGAATGATTATGAAAAGAACACTTATAGAACTAAACTCTGAGGCACGACTTAAAGAATATGAAAAAATTGTAACTTCTAACGTCCTATAGCCTCTCACTCATTGATGTGTCGCGACTTACACACCGATGAACAAGACTCTATTAGACGTGGCTTGTGAGACTTTGATCCTAAAAACCATTTCTAAATTTTTTGCTCTGATACCATGTTTGTCACGACCAGAGAACACCCCCTAGTCGTAACATGGCGTACTCGACCCCGAATGAGTCTTATACAAGCCACATAGTCATTCATTACATTCAATAATGAAGATAGTGTGGAATTAAAAACTTATTTGAATCCAAACATTCAAACTTCACTAAAACAACTTTAAAAAGACACATCGAAAGTCTAAGTCTCACATGGCCTTCTTCTTAGACACAATCTCAAAACATAAGTAGGGACACAACCCTTTACAATCGAAATAATAACTAAAAATGCCTATTACATGAACAAAAGAAACTTAAAAGTCTTGTCCTCCAACCCATGAGCATACTAAGTCTTGGAGGAAAGCAATCGAACACTTCAAACTAGCTAGGAGGAATCACTTGCTGGAACCTACACTTGTAGTAAAAACATGAAGAATATGGGTTAGTACACAGAAATGTACTAAGCATGATGACCATGCAAAACATGCTTTAAAAGGGACATTTTGGTTAGAAACAATGTATTATGCCACTTTTAGAAATATCATGAACAATTGCATAAAAGACATACTAGACAAGTATAATCATCAAGTAAGTCATAATATCACACTTTAACAATATCAACATGAAAACCTTTACCTTTACCTTGGACCTTCACCTCAAGCAACCCTTATGATATACCTTGTGCAATGTATGGATAACGTCTCATACCACCATCCATATATGGATAGCGTCTCATACCACCATCCATACTAAGGTACCACATTTAGGTCACCTAAAGTAAATTCAACATTCCTTTCTTTTCACCTTTCTACAATATTCATACATAAGAGATATATCAATTAATAAGACATGACAAGGGAAAATAACTCATAATATAACCCAAGTATAGCATGCATATCGTATTAAGCATTTAAGACCCAACATTCTTTAATAACCTCATTTAGGGCACATTCATGTCACAGTCATTAGAATTTAGAGAAACTCACTATGACCCTCTCCAAGCCTACTCGTGCAATGTATAGGTAGCATCCCATACTACTACCTACACTTTGTAGAACCTATCAAGACACCATAATGAAATCTCACATGATGGGAAGTAAGTGTTTAACTAACATAGACCATGAGAGATTGTCATGGAATCCAGTGTCATAAGTCCCCACACCATAAAGAGGTGGTCTACTTGCCTAAGGTAGATCGGTACATATAGCTTAATGGATCCACTAGCTACCTATGCGGGTACATACTTTATGGGATAAGGTAGACGATCATTGAAACTCATGCCTAACCATTGGGGAAGTTTCCATCTAACTAAATCCACTCGGTGCTTAGCTTACATTTCCATAGAATAGTTCATTACTTGACATTATCACATATGAGAGGTACTATTGGCCTACCAACTCCAATTACATTCATTAACACATGAAAGGGTGCCTTAAGCCTACCATTTCAAGGTTCATTTAGGAAAGCTCATTAACTCCTCTTGAAAAGGTGACCTAGGCCTACTGGTTCAAGGCTCATCATTAACCTTCATGGAAAGGTGCCATAAGTCTATCGATTCCAAGGTTCATTACCATCATTAGTGGAAGGGTGCCATAAGCCTACCATTCCCAAGGTTCATTATTATCATGAGTGGAAGGTTGCTACTAGCCTACCGATCCAAGGATTCAACAACCAACAATATAATCATTTATACAAGAAAAGGATGCACAAGCTCTACCAATTCGAGATACTTTATATTGAAGAATCCTTCATATTCTATTATCAACATTCATAAGTGTCAAATTGGAAAAAGGCCTTTCAATAATAATACATTCACATTCAAGACATGATCACCTTAACTTCATTAAATTCTCATTCATACAATGTCATGATAACACTTCAATTTCTCATACTATGCCTTCAAGGTCATGGTCACAATGTACATAATAAGTAAACACCTCCACCTTTCAAGTGGATCAACATCAAGTTAACAATTCTAATTCAACAAGTAGCTTCTCATATTTTTGCCTTCAAGGCCATAAACTTCACATACCAATACACCAACAATACACCATAAGAAAAGCATGGGTAATGACATACTTCAACAATCTAAAGCCATTTAAACAAGTTCTATTCATATACATTCATTATCAAGCAACCCACTTCATAAAGGCACAAACTAGGAATAGAGAGAAATCATGGGTTCATGGAGTATTTCCATCGTAAATCATTAATACAACAACAATATAACAATAATATGCCATTAGAAGCCCTTTAAAACCATTAGGTGAAAGAACCCATGAGATTGAGTAAAACCCTATAGGTTTTCATGAACTTGAAATCTTTAAAAGATTACTTTGAAATTGGCTCTAGGGTGAAAGCTAACCCTAGATGAAGGATCACCATACCTTTTCTAAGATCTCCCAAGAAATTTGATGAAGAAAGCCTTGAATCCAAAAGCCTAGCTCCCACTCCTTCTTCTTCCTTGAGTTAGAGAGAAATATTTGAGAGGTGAGGGAAATTCTATTTTGATTAAGGGTCTTGACTTGAGGTGAGTTATAGACTTAGGGGATTAATTAAACTTATATAAGTCATTTAATTAACTCCTAACCGACCTCCCTTAACCCCCATTTAATAACTAATTAAAATACTAACCCTAACTTCAATAAAAACTTCCAACAAACGGTCCCATCTACGGTTGGCCTTCCACGGACCGTAGATCAATCTACTGGCCGTGGTTGGCTTCTGTGGTTTGGGACTGTGGCTCTAAATGTTGCAGGCTCCTAAAAATTCTAAGTATGGTGTCACGAGGTCCATCCACGGACAGTGGTTTGATCTACGGGGTGTGGTTTGCCTCCGTAGATCACCACCAACAGAAATAGACCATGTTGTCCAGGCAGGTTTGGGGGACTGTTTTGGGGTCCTCCTCAAGGACCCCTCGAATGGTCTTTGTGGAGTCGTACCCTGACGTTTAACCCCTAAACATGTCCATCTAAGTATGAGAGTCACTTCTACAAGTTTTCACCCTCAAACAACACTCCAAACTTTAACGACAAGACCCTTACAACTCACTAGTTCAAATGACTAGTTTCCGGGCGTCATAGTCGTTTATTGACGTATGACCTCCAATCTCCTCAAACTAAATTCAAAAGACATTTTACATTATTTAATCAAGTTACCAACTATAAACTAACATGTGAGGCTCTTGTTCTTCCTATTTCATTTTAGGGTCGTTACATTAACCCCCACTTGGGAACATTCGTCCTCGAATGACACTTAAAACATCGTAAGGAATCAATGACTCAAATTAGAAGCCCAACGAGCATGTAATCAACAAAGTGATGTACAATCTCAAAGACACACACACAATGAGCATCATTTCAAAAAGGAGGAACTTTAACTCCAATACAACATAGTCAATGCAAATATAAGGAAGTAGGAACTACATCTATCAATCCATATGCATGACATTATCACATTTAGTTATGTTCAAGGAGGAACTACCTTCTCCTAGTCATAACATGCTCATATAACCTCATCAAGCACATTATGCAACTCTTTCCATAACACACTTAGGCATGCTAGACAAGTCAACTCATGAAATATTTAGGCAACTCATACTAGATTCATATCAATCATGAGGAACAAAAGTCAAAGGCTCATTTTAACATTTAAACACGCATTCATCAAGAGCATGCATAACATAAGGAGACCATGGAAACTCATTTTCACAAAAAGACCCCAAAACCATGAAACAACTACTAGGAACTCTTGGTCTCAAGCTTGAAAAGGAATAGAAGAAAGTGAC
Organism: Solanum okadae; assembly: GCA_036553675.1. Taxonomy (NCBI): domain Eukaryota; kingdom Viridiplantae; phylum Streptophyta; class Magnoliopsida; order Solanales; family Solanaceae; genus Solanum; species Solanum okadae. The sequence continues at coordinate 8,379,910 of CM071686.1, read as the reverse complement.
AAGGATATCAAAACTCACCACAACCTACTATTCACCATACCATCCCCCACTTACGAGAAAACCCAACTCAAGCAAACATGAAAAACAACAACATAGAAACCTCATCAAGACATTCATGACCATAAGGAACTAAAACTTATCGGCGACTTCATTCGGATTAGCTTCTTTGTCCTTGCTAGTTTGGAGAGCATAGAAACAACCATAATTTGGAGGGATAGGAGCCGTTCTATCTTCAGAAGCTTGCTTGGCCTCCCTTCCTCTAGCCGTAAGAGTAGGACAATCTTTCACCTTATGATCAATCTTCCCACAACCATAGCACCCATTAGTACCGGCTAGGCACTTCCCATAGTGCCTCTTGCCACAAGTGGTGCAAGTAGGTTTAGAAAATTGAGATTCACCACTTTTCTCTTGGTTAACCTTAGGAGCACTTGAAGAATCTTGGTCTGGAGTCCTCTTCTTGAACCTAGGCTGACCTTACTCATCGGATCTACCCCTCTTCACATCCCTATTCATACTCTTAAGTTTGGACTCCTCAATGGATTGAGCATACACTATGAGCCTAGAAATGTTCATGTCATTATGGAGCATTACCGTATGGCACTTTTCCTTGACTAGGTCGGATACGCCAGTCACAAACCTACTCATCTCATTCCTAGGGTTTGACACCAAAGATGGAGCATACTTAGACAATTGGGTAAACCTCAAGGAGTACTCTTGCACACTCATATTACCTTGCTTAAGATTGATAAACTCCTCAACCGTACACTTCCTCTTCTCACGGGGAAAGTACCTACCAAGGAAATCTTCCTTAAACTCCTCCCACTCTATAGGATTCGCTCCCACTGGCCTATTGGCCTTCCATTGGGTGAACCAAATTTGGGCAACATCTTTCAATTGATAGGAGGCAAGCTCCACATTCTCTTTTGATGTCACCCCCATAGCACTCACTACGTTATACACTTCATCCAAAAATTCTTGGGGATCCTCTCCCACCTTAGAGCCTAGAAACACCGGAGGATTCATCCTCACAAAGTCTCTCAACTTAGAAGCCATAGTACCCTCATTAGCGTTCACCCTAGGCCCCACGTCTCGCTTGAGCCGCCATGGCTCGGGCAAAGATTAATAAGGCCGACCTAATCTTTTCATTGGTCATATCCGAAAATCCTACCGGAACTTGGACGTCTTGAAGACCTTGGGGAGGAACTTCCTCATTCACATTCTCTTCTCCTACTCTCCTTGTGGGTCTCCCTCTTGTATTCATATCCTATAAACACAAGAGAAGGATTATGAAAAGAACACTTATAGAACTAAACTCTAACTCACGACTTCAAGAATATGAAAGAAGTGTAACTTCTAACGTCCTATAGCCTCTCAGTCATAGATGTGTCGCGACTCGCACCGATGAGCAAGACTCTACTAGACGTGGCTTGTGAGACTTTGATCCTAAAAACTATTTCTAAAATCTTATGCTCTGATACCATGTTTGTCACGACCAGAGAGCACCCCCAGTCGTAACATGGCGTACTCGACCCCGAAGGGGTCTTATACAATCCACATAGTCATTCATTGCATTCAATAATGAAAATAGTGCGGAATTAAAAACTTATTTAAATCCAAACATTCAAACTTCATTAAAACAACTTTAAAAAGACACAGTGGAAGTCTAAGTCTCACATGGCCATCTTAGACACAATCTCAAAACATAAGTAGGGACACAACCCTTTACAATCGAAATAATAACTAAAAGTGTCTATTACATGAACAAAAGAAACTTAAAAGTCTTGTCCTCCAACCCATGAGGACATACCAAGTCTAGGAGGGAAGCAATCCAACACTTTAAACTAGCTAGGAGGAATCACTTGCTGGAACCTACACTTGTAGTAAAAACATGAATAATATGGGTTAGTACACAAAAATGTACTAAGTATGATAACCATGCAAAACATGCTTTAAAAGGGACATTTTAGTTAGAAACAATGTATTATGCCACTTTTAGAAATATCATGAACAATTGCATAAAAGTCATACAAGGCAAGTATATTCATCATGTAAGTCATAATATCACACTTTAACAATATCAACATGAAAACCTTTACCTTGGACCTTCACCTCAAGGAACCCTTATGCTATACCTTGTGCAATATATGGATAGCGTCCCATACCACCATCCATACTAAGGTACCACATTTAGGTCACCTAAAGTAAACTAAACATTCCTTTCTTTTCACTTTTGCACAATATTCATACATAAGAGATATATCAATTAATAAGACATGATAAGGGAAAATAACTCATAATATAACCCAAGTATAGCATGCATATCGTATTAAGCATTTAAGAGCCAACATTCTTTTATAACCTAATTTAGGGTGCATTCATGTCACAACCATTAGGATTTAGAGAAACTCACTATGAACCTCTCTAAGTCTACTCGTGCAATGTATAGGTAGCATCCCATACTACTACCTACACTTTGTAGAACCTATCAAGAAACCATAATTGAAATTGTTGAATTTAAGGTTACTCTATTTATTTGTGAATTTTTGGTGTAGATTTTATATTTTTTTTCATATTTTTCATATTTTTTATTAATAAATTACCCATTTTCGGGATTTGCCGAAAATAATAAAAATTAAAAATAATTTTTGAAATTTTTGAATTTAAGGTTATTATATTTATTTGTGATTTTTTGGCGTTAATTTTATTTTTTTTTTCATATTTTTCATATTTTTTATTAATCAATTACTCATTTTCGGGATTTACCAAAAATAATAAAAATTTAAAAAATTATTGAAATTGTTGAATTTAAGGTTACAATATTTATTTGTGAATTTTTGGCATTAATTTTATATTTTTTTTCATATTTATCCTATTTTTTATTAATCAATTACTCATTTTCGGGATTTACCCAAAAAAATAAAAATTTAAACAAAATCGTTGAAAACGGGTCGGGTAGTTTATTTAAAAGGGGGGTTGATTTATGGGTCGGATTAGGTGTTTATGGGTTCGAATTTTTTACGGGCTTAAATTAATCCCTTTCCATTTTCATATAAATGTCATGTGGTAAAGTCAAAATGGCATGACAATTCCATGTGGCATTTAAAGAAATGGAAAATGAGCTGGATATGTCCAGCAGGCCAACTAACGCTCATAAGGGCATATCTAGACGAAAAGTTGGACTGCGAGGGCACAAGTGAGCCAAACTTTAAACGGAGGGTATATCTAGACCTTTTCGAATAGTTTAGGGGCATATTTGACCCTTTACCCTTTTAAGAATTTGATGTCGATAAATCTGCAAATCTATAAATTCAGTTCGGCCAATTGAATCTTCTCGAACACTCTTCGCTCCTAACTCATTTATGCTTTTGTTATTGACTAAAAATGTTATCCAGTTCCTCATCTAAGTTCAATGGATAAGAAAATGTGTTCAACCTGTATTTTTACTGGAATTAATTTATGCGATAGTTTTTTCAACTATTTTAGCGATTATGATTGAAATAAGGCTCTTTAGATGGTCTTTTAACATGTCAACTCGATATTGTTTCTCATTTCCGACTCTTTTTTTTTGTAAGGCAGATGGGGAAAAGAAGATCTCTAAACAAATACTTGAGGCTATATAGATCATGAAAAAAAAAGTGCTCACACTCAAAAGAATTTTAAGGAGATGTATTAAATAAATATGATAATTTTAAAACAACTCTTCATATCGAAACAAAAGACGAAATCGATTTAGTAAGCTGGACATTGGAGTATGAAATCCCAAATGAGAATGTCCCTGAACTTATAAGTTTGCTGAAATTCATTTGTTGGTATGACCAAAGTTAGTGATGATCATCATGTCAATTAATGAATTGATAAGATCTATGTTGCTCAGACTTTTAAAAAATGTCATCAAGTGTGTGTTGAATCCTTACAAAATAGTGTATTTTGGAGGATCCAATACAAATATGACAACATTTTTAAAGTTAAAACAACTTGGGATGAGATCATATATATGCATGTGAGATTTACATAACTAAACTGTGTTTTATTTGTTGTTTGAAAGTATGGTAAAAAACAATCCATGTTGGTTGTGTACTTTTTTTTTTAATGTTTGTTGTGTCTTTCTTATGTAAGTGATATGTTGTCAACTATTTTAACCTTTGTGTTGTGTAATAAGACATGGGTGTGAAGTTTATATATATTGATCTTGGCCTCCTAATTTATATATATATTGCTATTTTTTAAAAATGATCAAGTATATTTTTGTACTATCAAAAATAATTTAAATATATCTTTTCTATTGTAAATTGACACTTCAATTTGTCTCTAATTAGATACAAAAACATGTATAAAAGCTCAGAACCAAATGACCCGAACTCATTTATAAATAGTCAATTCCTTTAGGACTCACTTTGTTTAACCCACACTCCGTTGAACAACTACCAATTTCCATTCACCTTATCCTTCCATTTATGACAAATATTTTGTCTTTTTTCTTTTTCAATGTTGAGCAATACACATCAAATTATCTATAATCAAATCACCCAACCAATATATTAAAATTTGATTGATAATACGATAGTAAAAAAATAAAATAAAATAAACTTACAATGGGTACCGCACAACCTAATCAACTTACTGTGACATACTTGTCACTGTATACACCATTATTAATTCAAAAAAAAAAAGAATCATTGCGCAATCATCATTCCGTTAATACCAATCCATAATTGGTAAAGAATTAAGGGTAAAACAAATTAAAGAATACAATGCACCTATCTAATCTACAAACTTACGAAGCAAATCATCCCTTTCCTACCTAATATAATATTATTTCCACACATATACATATGTAGAAATTAATGAAGAACATGCAGAGAACTTGATGCAGTACCTGAAGCAGATTGAGACTCGCGATGCCGAAACCCTTCGCCTTTTTCTTCTTTTCCTTTTTCAGTTATGACCCATATATTAAATCCCAAATAATTTAATTCACTTTAACCCATTAATTATCGCTTAAGTCAATTATCCACAATTCCCCCTCAACTAATTACCTAAACTCAACAAATAGTTCGAAATTCCCAAGAATGACCTATTAAGTAAAAAATAAAGGGAGGAAAAAGAAGAACCATATAATATAATGGAGTTCTAAACTAATTGAATTAATTAGTTTGTTATTTTTTTCTTCCACTGTTCTTCTCGTATAAATTATTGTCCGTATGCAATTAATAGACTTGATTTTTGTAGATGAAAATGACTCTCATGGTTTTTCTTCTTCAGTCACAATTTAATTTAACAAAAAAGAAAATATATTATAAATTTTTAATATTTTTCACAAAATAACTGCATGAATCACGATAAAGTTTACTAGTCGAAAAATGATAAGCTAGTAATAACAATAGCTGATTTTGAACACCCTTAAACATAATACTGCTTTTCTTTTTAAAAAAAGAATTGGGTCGAGAGTATTCGAGACTTAATATATAATCAACTACTATAGTTCTCTAACTAGGATAATTTGAATTTGACATGCTTATAAAAATTTCATGAATTTGCGAAATATTCGAGATGCCATTTTAAGGGAATATAGTTCCCTTTATATAGACATGAACTAGGGTTTATGGTTGAGTGACCTCCAAGAATCCTAATTGAAATTGAGCACACCTTCTACAGTCCCAACTCGAATTGAACATGTAGAATTCCACAAAATTCTAGTGTCTACAAATGCCCCTTGCTTCAAGTCATGTTTCAATTTCAGAAATCCATGAACCCGAATGCCTCAACAATTTTGTGATATTCACCATTTGCAAATAAAAAAACCTCAAAAATTGAAGATTCAAAGGAAGGAGTTGATGAAGAAGATGAAGCTTATAATTTCAGAATTACTAATGTTTATGATGTAGAGTTTTTACTAAAAATGGTAACACTTGATACAGATGGATCCACTAAATCTGTTTTGTTTGTTAATTTCCCATCATTTACTCATTTAATTAAGGAATTATGTTACAATATTTAATTCAAATCTATTAAATCATGTATCTCGTCCTTTTAAGTTTGATAGATACATCTATCTAACGGCTTATGATACATGTATCTGATAGCCAAAAATGATATAGAAAGTAATATTGAAAACTATCTGGAGTTTTAATAATTAGGATCTAAAGTAGTAAAATTTATGTAGTTTACCCTTTTATTTCTTGTGAGATTGATTTAAATTTTAATTTCATTTGCCTTTTTTACATTTCTAATTATCTATTAGTTGGAATTACATTAGCTTTTTATTTCAAAATCTCAAATAGTTAAACCCCGTTAAATACTGAAAATTCTACTCCTCTAGTATTCTTAAATAATTAATTTTTAATTTTGTAAAGAAAAAGTGAATATTTTTGGGGATTTGAGATGTAAATGAGAAATGAGAAGATCTCATCTTTTCATTATTTATAAATTATTTCTTCGTTCACTTTTACTTGTCACTTATTCCTAAAATAGATTTTTATTTTTACTTGTTACTTTTAACATATTAAGAAAAGATAACAATTTTTTCTATGTTTTACCCTTAATATTAAATACTTATTTTTCAAATCATTTTCCAAGACCTAATACTAAACATCATTTAATAGAGATAGTTTGATAAAATACCTATATCAATAATTGTTTTCTTATTTAAAATGAACGGAGAGAGTAATAAGAGAGTCTTGCCTCAGATGCATAAATTGAATATACTAAAAATCTAAAATTCTTCTTTTCTTTTTTTGTGCATTTTTTTCAAATAAAATCTAAGTGTCGGGTGATTTATTCCGTTTATTAAGTTCGCCGAAGTTTTGTAATTTGGATTGCCACTATTAAAAAATGATTTTCCATGTATAAAAGCTCAAAATCAAATAAGCTTATAAACAAATTTCATGTATATACTTATCCTTTTTTAAAATTATATATATATATTAGGAGGAGGCGAAGAGCAAATTATATAAACTTCATACCAATGTCTGGTTACACAACACAAAGGGTAACATAGTTGACAACATATCACTTACATGAGAAAGACACAACAAACATAATAAAAGTACACAACCAACAAGGTTTTTTTTTTTACCATACTTTCAAACAACAAACAAAGCAAAGTTTATTTATGTAAGCTCACATGCTCCTATATGATTCCATCCTAAGTTGCTCGTACTATTCAAAAATATTGCCACATTTATATCAGATTCTTCAAAAATACACTATTTTTAGAAGATTCGATACACACCTATGACATTTTTAAAGAGTCTGAGCAACATAGATCTTATCAATTCATCATCGGCATGGTGTCATCAATAGCTTTTGTCATACCAACAACGAAGTTCAACAAATTTATAAGTTAATGGACATTCTCATTTGGCCTTTCATACTCCAATGTCCAGCTAACCAAATCGATTTCGTCTTTTGTTTCGATATGAAGAGTTGCTTTAAAACTATCATATTTATCTGTTACATCTCCTTCAAATTCTTTGAATGTGAGCACCTTATTCATGATCTACAGCTTCAAGTATTTCTTTAGAGAACTTCTTTTCTCCATCTGGTTACAAAAAAAAAAAGAGTTGGAAATGAGAAACAACATAGAGTTGGCATGTTAAAAGACCATCTAAAGAGATTTATCTCAATCATAATCGCTAAAATAGTTGAAAAAACTATCGCAGAAACTTCCAGAAAAAAGGCAGGTTAAAGGCTTTCTCTTATCCATTGAACTTAGATGAGGAACCGAATGACATATTTAGTCAATACCAAAAGTGTTAATGAGTTAGGAGCGAAGAGTGTTCGAGAAGATTCAATTGGCCGAAATGCATTTTTAGATTCGTAGATTTATCGACATCAAATTTCGTAAAAAGAACCAAATTTTTCAAGTAGGTTGTGGATGATAAATCTTTGTAAACGCACTGCACTTTTATAGATTGCACTCGCTACTCCGTTTTGATAGTGATTTCTTATCTATTTTTTATGTTCGTTATGAAAGTACTAAAATAATATTATTTTAAAAACATTTGTATATATCTAAAACAAAATTATAAGGAAGGAATGCGTAGGGGAGGGGAGGACAAGGGTGGGGTGGGGCTTATTAGGACATTTTTAAATATTTAGCTTACCAACGGTATATGTCCAACAAATTTTGGATCCAACAGTTCCAATGTCACCTTCAAGAAGATCAAAACCTTGTACATGCAAAGGGGACATAGTAGAGACGTGATGTGGTTTATTTGTAAAAACATCACGAAACACATCCTTGTTAGCCTTTATTTCTATCTTGGCACACAATACAGATTTTAGACCCATTTTACTAAAGACTTAGAAATAAAAAGATGTAGTGACACTATAAGAAATTTGTAGAGGACAAGTGTCGATATCATTTACAATGATTATTCAATAATATATATAGACTAGAAGGCGGGAAGGGGGACTTTTTTTTAATCTTTTTTAAAAATAAAAAATGGTATAACATCTTAATCTTGTCCCTTACGACTTGTATAACTACATTTCTCAAGAAAAGTGACATAAATTTAATTTTCATGCACTTGTATCAAAATATTATATATATATATACCAAAAATATACAGAAAATCAACAGTAAATTTTTATGCATAAACAGTAAATTCTCAGAAATTAATGCATAAACAGTAAATTCTCAGAAATCGGTAGAGGCAGTTAATATAGTAAAGACAAATAGTGAAACAGCAGAAATATTCCAATTTTTGTAAATCCTACTCAGTACTCCCTCTCTCACTTAGTGTCTTATCATGCTTATCTCAAGAGTTTATCCTGTTTTTCCCTTTTACTACTCTTTTTTTTTTTTTAATGTACTACCCCGTTCATCTCTTTCTTTTAACCTGTATTCTTAACAACTTCTTCATTAATCACACCCCGGATATGGCCAACAAGACGTCCTGTGATTTTTGCGGACTTTTTAAGGCCTGTAAAGCATCCTAGGAATTTACAGATTAATCCATCGTTGTTATCAAGAAGTTAAAAGTCTAACCATATACTAAGGGTAGTTTTTAACATAACAGATAAAGTACATACCATAATATACAACAATTCATACAAACATAATTTACATAATTATTTTTTAGGGAAAATTACAGGAAAACATAAGAGACTTACATGACTTAGACTGAGAGAGGTTTCCCTTTCGGGAACCCCGACTGACCTTTACACACTTAAAAGCAAACTTTTCACAATACTAGATACAGGAGGGATTTTTAGGAATATTTGGCTTCGGTACTGGGGAGGATATTTTTGAACATTGGGAAGGGGAATATGTTGTGTTCTTTCTGAGGTTTTTCCTTCTTGTCTTCTTAAGTGTGGAGGAGTGTCTTTATATAGGGGTTGAGGGGAACTTTAGCATAAAGTGTGGAAGAATCCTAATGGCCAAACGTGGCCGACGCACTAAGATAATGGAATAAAAAGTAATGGCCTAAAATTGGCCGACGCTTTTAAAAGATAAGCTCAAATAATTCATGCCGGGTACACATTTGGGCCCCATCGCACATGCATTATTTTCACTTATTGACAAAAAACTTTGACACAAAATAAGATGCGTGCTTATCAGTTTTTTCCTCTTTGGAGGATAGTGATAAAGTAAGCACTCACACGACAAATATGGGCATACCCACATGACACACTTTTATTCCTACTTTAAATTATTGTCTTGTTTTGTCTTGTTCTGCTCCTTCTTTCTTTAGCTTGTCTTCAGGTATCCAAGTTGTGCAGGGCGTCTGAGTCAAAACTCATTCCTGAATCATCATCTTCATTGGGATCTTGAGCATCTTGATAATATGCATGTTCTCCATAGTCCTCTTCTCCTGAACTTGGTGATCTGGTTCTATTGTTACCTGAACTGTCTCTTCTTGAGCTCGTAGCAATTCTGTCTCTTTCTGTTTCTAAACGTTCTACATCCGGTACCAGTCTATCTCCATTTGGATCTGGATTTGGTGGAGTAATTACATGCTTATCCTGTCCTTGCTGGAAAAACTTTTCTAAAGTCTTTTTAATTATGCTTTCGATTTTATCATTCTTTTTCTTTTTATGTAGCATTGTTTTCTTTGATATTGTCTCTATCTGAGTAAATGATTTGGGTAACCGTCGTCTTGATGAAGAACCTTCACCTTCACTTTTTGGCAAAGTGACAGCCATAAACGGGTTTGATGTGTCTTTACCAGTTACCGTTTGAACCGGACTAGCTGTATCTTTATTATCCGATACAGTGGATCTTTTTGCATTCGTTGGGGAATGCACACCCTGCTCATCTTTTTGCTTTTAAGTGTGTAAAGGTCAGTCGGGGTTCCCGAAAGGGAAACCTCTCTCAGTCTAAGTCATGTAAGTCTCTTATGTTTTCCTGTAATTTTCCCTAAAAAATAATTATGTAAATTATGTTTGTATGAATTGTTGTATATTATGGTATGTACTTTATCTGTTATGTTAAAAACTACCCTTAGTATATGGTTAGACTTTTAACTTCTTGATAACAACGATGGATCAATCTGTAAATTCCTAGGATGCTTTACAGGCCTTAAAAAGTCCGCAAAAATCACAGGACGTCTTGTTGGCCATATCCGGGGTGTGATTAATGAAGAAGTTGTTAAGAATACAGGTTAAAAGAAAGAGATGAACGGGGTAGTACATTAAAAAAAAAAGAGTAGTAAAAGGGAAAAACAGGATAAACTCTTGAGATAAACATGATAAGACACTAAGTGAGAGAGGGAGTACTGAGTAGGATTTACAAAAATTGGAATATTTCTGCTGTTTCACTATTTGTCTTTACTATATTAACTGCCTGTACCGATTTCTGAGAATTTACTGTTTATGCATAAAAATTTACTGTAAAATTTACTGTTGATTTTCTGTATATTTTGGTATCAGAGCGAGAAGTTTTTGGGAAATCATAATTAATGAGAAGACCTCTACGTACACTACTAGAAATTCGCTGTTTACCGATTACAAAATTAGTCGGAATGTAGTCGCAAAATGGGATTTGCCGATGACCTTCCGACTACTTTATAGTAGTCGGTATCTTGAAGGTCGGAAATTCTTTACCGACTACGATAGTCGGCATTTTTTGACTACAGTAGTCGGAAATTATAAAACAAGAATCGACCATAAAGTACCTAAATGGCCGACTACTGTAGTCGGAAACTATTAAAATAATCATTTAATAATTAAAACAATGCCGACTACAGTAATCGTAATAGTTGAACAATTAAATAATTAATTAATATATATTTCGACTACTATGGTCGGCATATAATTTATTCGTTAGTCATTTAAGTACTTTTTAGACTACTACAGTCGGTATACATGATTAATTTATTTACTACTTAGGTAATCTGCCGATTACTGTAGTCGGCAATTTTAATTTTCTAAAAAAATTTATATGATATTGCATACTATTGTAGTCGAAAAAACTACATTTTACTACTGAAAAATGTTGTTTCTTTGGTAGACCACCTGCTAAATTAATACTATCATCCATCCACAAAAACTCAACAATAAAATCGAACATCGAATACATTCCTAAACATTCAAATTGCATTCAATTCAATTCAATTGAGTCTAAAAGCTCAAGCATCATCAAAATCAAAATCAAATCTAATAAGTATTAAGTTGTTATTCAAAAAGGAAGTAAATAGTTCAAAACACGTCTAAATCTCATAGAAAATGTCTAAACAACCATAAAACAAACTACTCTTCATCAGAGTCGGTCCCTTCACTTTCATCAGATTCAGCCATATGTTTCTCCATGAATTTCTGCACTTTAGCAAAGTTAGCTTCAGATGATTGAAGTCGTTCTGTAAGCTCTGAAATTTGTCTTCGCATTGCTTCCATTTCTTCCGAAGATTGAGAAGTAGAAGCACCAGACAACAATGATGATGGATGTAACGAGGAAGGTTGTGCTCCAAGCCCGTAAACTCTACCTTTCTTAACACCTCCTGCCACATTTGTCCATATTGATGTAATTTCACTAGATGATGTGGAATCCGCATCTGAAGTAGGATGTGCCTGACGCCATTCATCCAAGCCTCTCTGAAATCCAACCTGAAATAAATGTATATATAAATCAATAATCTTATTTCTTTCAGACATAATACACAATTAAGTAAAAAGAGACGACTATCACAAAGGAGGAAAAGAATTAAACATCTTTCCTTTCAATAAAGCAAAAGTTTCATAGGCATTTCTCTGGTTACAGCTTGCAGCCTTTAAACAAATTATTTCAGTAGAGGTGCCTTGTAGTAGTATGAAATTAATAAAAGGCCTAAAGCTACTTTCAATGTTCATGGTGTATACCTTACTACATCTCAAGCATCTCTAAAGACACAACTATTATAAACATCATATCCCGCACTTTTGTTAATACAACCTTTTATTACCTCATTTATAGTAAAAGTTTCAAGTAGTTACACCTATTGATATATAGATAACTGATTTCCATATTTTAAGAACACTTCTTCAGCCTTTTGGTTTTGTCCAACTTCCATTTCCCCTAATAATTGAGAAAAATGCCTTACAAATATAGTAGCGATCTGTTCAGATTAAGTCTGCATCTGGATGTTCTCATCTTGAAACTGAGAATTGTTTTTCGAAGCCTTTTCTATTTGAGACTGGAATGAAAATATTGATTATTATCATACCCTAGTCTCAACCAAATTGTTTTTCTTCTTTGAATCAACATCACTTCTGTCAAGTAGCTCACCCTTTTAAATTCCTTATCAATTTCTAATTCCTCTTGTTGTTTTAGCTTATTGTGCCACCTACAACTTCCCTCTAACCTTATTAACCTCATCTAACAAACTTGCAAAATGTTGAGTATGTAACTTTCGTAGCTTGTCATCTCTCTTTACTTGTCATCTCAATTAAGGTATTTATCCTTAAACTTATTCTATCTTTCTTAAACTAACCACTTCATGTTCTTATACTAATTTAAGCTACTAGTACTATGCTATTTGTTACTTAAGCTCAATTTGTATTTTGCTTGTAAAGGGTGTGTTATTGGATATTCAAGAATGGCCAGTGTTAGCTACTTTTCTGCTACTAAATTGGAACCAAATGTTGAAGAATTCAACCCAAAAGAAATGATGACTATGCAGCAGCTTCTTTTTTATTTCAACTATGGTGTTGAACACACCTTTTCTCATGAAAATCAAGATCAAGATTGTTTTTTTGATCCATTTTTCGATGCAGACGAGTTTATTTTACCCGTTGAAATGAATAACAATTCTTGTTTCATGCCAGAGTACTCTGTTTTCGATAAACAGCAAAAGGTCTTTCAAGACAATTGCCTTCCTGATAATATAATAACCCCATCGACTCATAATTCTTGTTTCAAGAAATTGAAGTTTCAACATCTTCAATTTCTGGATGAGTTGATACATTAGACACCAAGGAACTTGTCTTTGTCAACACTTCTTAACTATACCCTTAAACTGATCATGAGAGTAGCTACTTCATATCTTTTGTCAATTACTACATTAGTCAACTACATTAGTCAACTATACTGAATAGTAAATACTAGTCCAAATTGCAGTAAAGATGGCTCATTTGGAGTGGCAGTTAACAAACATACTGACAGTAACTAGAATAACTTGTGAGCTACATATTTTATTGAGTAGTCAGAACTACACAAGGCAAAATACTACACAAGTCATGACAAAGCATACTGAATAGTAACTACAACAAAATTATACGATAATCGAATTATAAGCAACATTAGATTATTGCCATTGAGATGAGGCGAATTGCAGCTTTTCTTTTCTGATTTATTGCCATTGATGATCTATGATTCTAAAATTATGTTAAATGAAATAATATTGAAGTAATAACTTACAAATGTCTCCTCTGCACGTGGCTCTATCCATTCTCCCCTTGTACCATCCTTATTTCTTTTCTTATGCGTCTCCTCAAATACCTCAGAATTAGACACTTCTGCACCCATTAACTTTGTCTGCAGTTAAAGTTATATGAAGTTCAATCACATTTAGTTAAAAGTAAGGAGATTCAATTAAAAAATTACCATTTTTCGTTTGTGGGCTGCGTAACTCATAGAACCTCCGGTGTGTAAAGAGCCACCCTTTACGGAGGCCCGAGCTGCCTTTGCTCGCTCACACTTCACCTTAAATTCAGGAGTGTTCCATTTCTCCAAAAATTTAACCCATATATCTGCTCGTAGCCAACTGGGCTTCTCATTATTTTTTCGAGCTACAAACAACATTTCAGTAACTCGTATACGAGCATTCTTCTCGAAAATGGAATTTATTTTATTCTCATAACATGGCTGCCATACACACTTCGTCTGCACCATAAAAAAATGTCATTACATTCAAAATTCAATATTTGATAACTGACATAAGAATAAGTTTTATTTGTACCTTAAATTGATTCCATATTTGTTCTCTGATATTGTAGGGAAATTCTTTCCATCTACCCCAAGCATCATCGAAGAATGGTGTAATAGATTCTGCAACCATGCGTGAGCCAAGATAAGATGGCGCAAACCTGCATTAAACTTAATTCATGTAAGAAGTACATTCACTAAATTAAAAATAACATAAAAATAACATAAGGATAACTTACCCATCCTCATCGGGGGTGATAATTAGCCTATGAAAAGCATCATATTCTCTGATATCTCCAGCATATTGAGTCTTTGCACAAGCAGGTGTAGTAGCACTACTACTGATCACAAATGGTGATGCTGGTACAGGGCCTCCAATATTTGACCTAGATATACTAGGTGTCGATGATGCTGGAGATACAGCTTGAGTTGATGATGGAAGAAAAGATGAGGAGCTGCCTTTTCGACTGATATGACAGCTCGAAGAAGAATTTATACGAGGTGTGGGAACAATATTATTAGGAACACTTATACACCTGCCATAAGAAGCTGTGGAGTTATTTTGGATAGGCCCACATGGTGGTACACTAAAAAATGAAGATGGTAATGAGGTCGACAGGGGAGGAAAACTAGGGGGTAATGATGTCGACATATGAGTAATAGCAGATGGTCGTGAATGTTGTTGAGTAGGAGCGACAGATGGCAGTGAAGTTGATTGAGGAGGAACGGGTGGTGGCAATGAATTTTCCTTAAGAGGACCTACATCTGGCTGGCTAGAGTGACTTGTAGGTGGCAGTGAAGCTGGTTGAGAATCATGTTGTTTCCTCTTATTTGTATGCTTTCGACGCTTTCCAGATGTCTTCTTCATTGCCTAAAAAGATACTTAAAATATGCACAATGATACACTGGAATAAAGCAAGAAATATATGAAAGTGCTTTGATAACAAATTGTGAAAGTAAAACTGTGATATTTAAAGTACAACCTGTGAGATTTCACTGAGTATGTTGTTGTTGTTATAAGATAGAGAGGTGCTAAACATTGTTAAGTCCTAACTTCTAACAAAGTACAAATTTTATCAGACTGTAAACAACCATATCACACAACTTTAGTATGCACAATGTTTCAACTTGGAAGTGAAGTCTAAACACTAACTAATGAACAAATTTTGCAAGTCAAATGTAGATAAGAATCAGGATAAGCTTATGCTTTAACAACAAAAGAAAGTTTACCTGTGAAGCTTATGCCTTAACAACTACTTGTTTCTCCAAAATAAATTATTACTCGCCCAAAGAAAACAGATACTACTGATTTAGTTTGGTAGACAGAGCCAGACCTGTTGTTTAACACAACACTCTCTCACTAAAGCAAAATGAAGGGATTAAGTTTTTCAGTTTTAATGCTCAACTATAAGAAAGCTAAAATGAGTCTAATGCAATAGAGATTAGCACAAATCATTCTTAAGCTAAAATGAGTCTAATCACTTTAAGCCTCAACAACCTGATGATAATTGGTCTGTAGTTCCACAAGATCAGAGCTAATAGAGAAACTTAACCATTTCTTTTTGTCACAATAAACTAAACAAGGCTGCATAATGAGTCCAACAAGAATAGCCAAGAAACTGACAATCATGACCTTAAATGAACATACTGTTATAACCACAAGAAGAAAAAATCTAAAGCTTACACAGCCATATCATTATAAAACAGAAGCACTTCCAATATAGGAATGCTCAATCAGAAAAAAAAATCAAACAAGTCAATCTTTTTCATTAGATTCATAATCACTATCAAATTCTTCCTCATCACTTATTTCATTTTCTTCAAGTAATTCCTCATCACTTGTTTCATATTCATCAGTTTGGGATTCCTCCTCGTTAGCTCTGGATGTTCCTTCCCCATATTTATTCAAATCTGATTGAAGGACGGTAGCATCAAATTCTTCATAGATGCCTTCACTATGCTGCAATTCACCTGCTAATTCGTCATCCACCATTGCTTCAACACTTGATATATCATTTTGATACGCTACATCCAATGCATCCTCAACCTCCACTCTCCCCACGGGCTTTGTTTTTATAACTACACGCCACGAAGATTTATTCTTGCACAAAGGATAAGGAACGTAATACACTTGTTTCACATTTTGTGCAATGATAAATGGATCATAGAAACGATATTGCCTCGTGTGATTAATTTCAATTATTTTGTATTGAGGATGCACCTTTGTACCACTAGAATCAGGATCATACCACTTGCACCGAAAGATCACTAGCTTTTTCTTTGGCCAACCAACAATATACTCGAGTTCTATAATCTCTTGAAGCACACCATAATAATCAATATCCCCCTCACCTTTCACCCACACCCCACTATTATTGGTTTTCTTGCCTTTGGACCATTCTTCTGTATGAAATTTGTACCCATTGATGAAGTACTTAGACATTATTCTAACTCTATGATCAGGTCCCCAAGAAATATCACGTAAAAATTGGACATTTACGACATCCACGACATTAACTGGATTATGAACCTATATTGAATTAAAAAAAATTTAGAATTCTAAAAATACATATAATTGACCAGCAAATACTTATTAGTATTAGGTAACACTTACATGTTCTTTGAACCAGTCTGAAAACCTAGAATAAACAACATCATTCCCATATATACCAACAAAATAACTGTCCGACAAATTAACAACTTAAATTAGTTAAAGGGATGATGAATTTTTTTTAGAAGTAGGTAATATATACATATGTACCTATGATAAGGTTGGACCTCGGGACAATTCAATAATACATGTGTTGTAGCTGACTTTAGCTCCATCTCAGTTAACTTTCGCTTTGGAGTATATTTTGGACCTCCTTTTCCTGGATAATTAAATATGGAAAAGGGTGGTGCCAAATGATCGATAATTCCTCCATCGTCATGTCGATTGGGTCTATTTCTCAAACATGGCACATCACTTTCAAAATAATATGAATCAAAATTAGACATTTCTCTGGCCCGATATGCTTCACGCATCGCTCCCTCTATTCTCCATCTATTTTTTATGGTCCTTTTACTTTTGCCAATAATCCTGTAAAGTGTGACTTTTAGACGATTTTTTTTAAAAAAATCAAACAAAAAGAAAAATAATTTAAAGTTCTTACCTCTCAAAAGGATACATCCATCTACCTTGAACAGGACCTCCAAGTCGTGCCTCATGCACAAGATGAATAGGGAGATGTTCCATTACATTGAAAAAGCCAGGAGGAAATATTTTTGCCAACTTGTTTAAAGCTAGGCAAATGTTACTCTCCATGTAATTTAGGTTCTCCACCCTCAATGTGCTAGAGCACAACTCTTTGAAAAAAAGGCTTATTTCTGTGATGGGTTTCCATATTCTATCATGTAAGGACTTGAATGCTATAGGCATCAAAGATTCCATAAAAATGTGACAATCATGGCTTTTCATAGACATCAACTTTCCTTCTTTCATATCAACACATCTAGATAAGTTTGAAGCATATCCATCAGGCATCTTCAAATTCTTGACCCAATCACAAATCTCTCTCTTCTCATCCAAAGTGAATGTGTAACTTGCCTTGGGCTTCTGAATCTTGTTGTTAAGGTATGTCAAGTACAACTCACTTCGCCTGCAATATTCTTTTAAGTCCATCCTAGCCTTCAAATTATCTTTTGTCTTGTTATTGATATCCATCACAGTATTGAATATGTTGTCAAAAAAGTTTTTTTCAATATGCATGACATCCAAATTATGGCGAAGAAGGTTATGCTTCCAATAAGGTAACTCCCAAAATATGCTCTGTTTTGTCCAATTATGTGTAACACCATAACCAGGTATCTTAGATGATGGAGAGTTTGTTACCTTAGGTAAATCCCTAACTCTATGCCACATTTCCTCAGGCGATAAGGTTTCTGGTGGATCTTCAAAATCAGTTTGGTTCTTCATAAATGCACTAGTATTTCTCCTAAATTCATGATCTTTTGGCAAGAATCGACGGTGACAATCAAACCATGAGTTCTTACCTCCATGTTTTAATCTGAATGCTTTTGTGTCTTCCATACAACATGGGCAAGCTAACTTACCAGCAGTTGACCACCCAGACAACATTCCATAAGCAGGAAAATCATTTATGGTCCACATCAGAGCAGCACGCATTATGAAGTTTTGTTTATGGAATACATCATATGTTTCCACACCTTGATTCCACAATAATTTTAACTCATCAATCAAAGGCTGCATGTATATGTCAATCAAATTTTTTGGATTGTTTGGACCTGGAATAATGCAAGTTAGGAACAAATATGGACTTGTCATACATAACTCAGGGGGGAGATTATATGGCGTAACAAATACTGGCCAACATGAATATGGTGCCGCAGAGACCGCAAATGGAGTGAATCCATCACTACATAATCCCAACCTAATGTTTCTAGGTTCACTAGCAAAGTCAGGAAACACTCTATCAAAATGCTTCCATGCTTCTCCATCTGATGGATGACATAGAACACCAGGTGGCCTTTTATGTTCATAATGCCATCTCATATGAGGAGCAGAGCTCATTGATGCGTATAACCTCTTTAACCTAGGTATAAGAGGTAAGTAATGCATTGACTTCACCGGAACCTTCTTCCTTTTGACATTTGTGACTTCCTTATAACGAGCTTGATTACAAAATTTGCAATTTTCTAAAGCCGCATCATCTTTATAAAATAACATGCAACCTTTTTCACAACAGTCAATCCTTTCTGATGAAAGCCCTAACTTAGAACCCATCTTCTTTGTCGTGTAGAAATCTTTAGGCAAGTCAATTTTACTCGGATTAAGCTCATTCATAAGCCTAATGATAGAATCCATTCCCGCTTGAGAAATTGAATAATCTGACTTTATACTTAGCAATCTAACAGCAACAGACAACTTTGAATGCATTGAACCTTCATATAATGGTCGACTAGCTTCAATTAACTCTCCATAGAAGCGCTTAGCCTCATCATTTGGTTCTGATTGAACCCCTGGGAACATCCCAAAAGCATCCCTCAACATTTCATTGAATCGAGAATTTTCAACATTATTATTCTCTACAGGATTATCCAGACCATCAAAAGCATTCTGAAAATCAACACTAGCTACATTGGCGTCATTCTCTCCATGAACAGTCCATACATAATAATTATCCATAAATCCATTCTTCAAAATATGAAATTCAACTTTATCTGGTTTCAATAACTTGATACACTTGCATTTGGCACAAGGACACCTAATTGTGCCTTCTATAAGAAAATCATTTCTAGTTTTCGCCTTTGCAATAAATTCCTTAACCCCGTTTATAAATTCCACCCTCAATCCCGCACGATTAGGATGAGTTCTATCATACATCCATTTACGATGTGCAAATTCCATCTACACAAATTTAAGAAGTTGAGAATTTAACTAAACAAACTAGCAATCCAGTTTTGTAGAGAAAATTAAGCATATATTAACTCTAATTTGTTGATCGTTACTGGAGAAAAATTACATACTAAAGAGTAGGAGAGTTACAGTACTTCAACTAAATTGATACCCTAAAGAGGAAGAGACTTTACAGTACCTCAACCAAATTAAAACCCTAAAAATTAGGACCAGCACAGAGCATCTATCTGTTTTCTCCCATGTTCATACTAAAACTCTTTCAATGTAATGCATCATAAACAAGATGTACTTTCTTTCATTCATGTCAAAACAAAAACAACCAAATTGACACCACCCAACAGCAGTACATGACAGAGATGTATTGCTATCACATATGTATTATAAACAAGCATGATCATACATAACAAGAATTTACTACATATATATATATATATATATAGATGTATCTTTTCATAAATATATTCAACCTCATGATCCTATGAGTTGTACACTTTGATTATTCAAAGTCATTTCTTCTCCACCACAACTCCAATCTTTCTTGAATCTCACTGAGAAGCTTGCTCAGTTTCCTATGCTCAAAATATAATAATCACTAAAGCTAAAAACCACAAACAGAACTCATTTCCCCCATATCCCATGTAATATACAGAATACTTACACTCAAAGTTAGGACTTAGGAGACAAATATGCCACCTCTATCTGTCTTCTTTTCATGCTTCTGCTTCAAGTGCCTTTTTCTCACTACTATTCTTCTTCCTTTTAAAAAAAATTGAATATTAATTTACTCTGCCTATACTAATGTTTTACTCCTATGATCAAAACATGAATATATGGTGAGCAGCTGCACTAGAACTATTGCTCTTTTACACTTTTTGTTATTCATGTGTTACAAGTAATAAACTAATGTCTGCAATTATATTTTGATTTCAAATAAGAAAAAACAAGAAGAAAATAGAGAACATGAAATATACTCTGTATGCTAATCACCTTTATATCTAATTTCTTTTTCAATTCCATGACAAAATTGATATGATTATAATTAATTATTGTACAATTGCTGACCAGTCAGATGCAGCTTGTAAACAAGCTTTGAATTTGTCGAGCAATTCATCTCTTGCCTTGAGTTGCACAAAATTGAACATGTTTTGAACCCGGAAACTTAAACCAAAGTAACTCTCAAATATTGGCTATTGTATGCTGAATCTACAACCTATGTAATATATAACTCAAACTGAAACTTCAGGGAACTAATAAATATATCTAAGCTCGAGGATATATTTTAACGCAAAGAGAAATCATAACAAACGCAAGAAAATGCCTAATTGAGGACGACATTCATATGTTGCAACTACTAAATCTATTTTTGAAACAATTTTCTAATTCAAACAACCCGATTGAAACCCTACTAAACAGTAATAGTCTTTACAGTACCTCAACCAAATATAAACCCTAAAGAAGAAGAGTTTACAATACATCAACCAAATTGAAACCCGAAAAAGGAGAAGAGTTTACATTACCTCTTTCAAACGATTCTGGAAATGATTTGCTTTTAGATTCTGGAAACGATCTGTCCTCAACCAAAGTGAAAAGAATCGATGGAGAAAGAGTTTACAGAGTAATTTTAGAGAGGCGGTCAGTGAAAAAATAGGTTAGAATACTATTACTTTACCTTTAGAGTAGTTTTCTCTTTTTAAATTAATGTTTTCTTTTTTAATTAATGTTAGTGAAAAAACGGAACACTAGTTAATTTTCTCTTAATTAAACAATTTTACAATATATGGGTCAGAATTTACTAACTAAAAAAATATTTTTAAAGTAAATGTTGATGCCTAGGATCGAAGTAGGGACCTTCACTATTACTTTACTGTAATCGAAAAATTAAATTAATATTTAATTAAAAAATATAGTAAAATTGCCGACTACAGTAGTCGCCAATTAATTTTTTTAAAAGATTATTTTAACAAAGTACCGACTACTCTAATCGGAACACTAGTCAATTCTTTTGTTGACTTTATTTCATAAAACTTACGACTTCAGTAGTCGAAATCATTATCGGTAAAATTTTGAAACAATTAAAATAATATAAATTTTAATGTACCGATTAAAGTAGTCGGAAAATTTTCCAGATTTCCGATTACATATTTGTAGTCGGGATTTGTAGTCGGTAAATAGCTTATTTCTAGTAGTGGTAATACTAAGACATATTTAGAAACAAAAAGAAAGTTAGCAAGTCTATATTTAGAATATAAGAGACTAAATAAGACTAAAGAAGACAATATAAGGTTAGATTATCTAATAGAGATAATATCTAGATTAGAATATAAATTTATTACACAGCTAAAATCAAGACAAAAATAATATATGAAAAAGCACCCTTTTGCTAACCAACTACCTCTAAGATATTGGTATTTATATAGAGAAATAAAAATAAAATCAGAGTGGTTAAAATTAAAACAGGCTTTAAGTTTATATTTAAAAGTATTAGAAACAAGAGACTTAGCAGATAGACTCTGTAACCACGGAGGCTTATACTCAGTAAATAGATCTACACTAGTTAATCCAGAATTGTTAAGTGCTGTAAGGTGGGAATTACATAGCATTGATAGTGATATCCAATATGCAAATACTAGGATAAAATTACAGAGAAAAATCATTAGTCAAGTAGATATCCCGCTAGGCTAAAAATATAGATCCATTAAAACAATTAGAATACTTAGACTTAAGAATTTATCCTGAAAAGAAGTATAGAATACTAAAGGAAAATTCAGTAATACGGTGCAACTTCAGTCAAGGAGAACACTTGTTACATTCAGACGATAAGCAATTTAATACTATAATAGATCTTATAATAAACTTTAGCGAAAAAACTCAAGAAAAAGAAAAGAATATAGTAAGGTTACTAGAAACTATAGAGTTGACTCAAAATAAACATAAAAAGATATTAGAAAGATTAGAACAAAACTTTGATTTCTTAAAATCACAAGAACTAGAATTAGATAGAAAAATTCAATATTTGAACCATAAGTTTAATATAGAACAAATACCTACAAAGGCAGAAATAGGAAAGCTGATAAAAACTATAACAGATAAGCCTAAAGAATTAGAGTTCAAAACAACAGAATTAATTGAAAAAATTACACAACAAGTAGAAATAGTAACTACAGAAGTTAGTGAATTAAAAAAGACAATACAACAACTAGAGGATAAAATCCTTTCATGAACGACCTATGCCAAGAACCTTCATACACTAAAGCTTTAAAATTCACAGCAAGTATACTACCAGATCCACAAGGACTGTCTGACCACCTGTTTATATTTTTTGATTGGTTTAGAGTCGCCACTTAATTTTTAAGAAAAATCAAGAAAACTATTGTTTTCAAAAGACTAAAACAGTGAATCTATTGAAAACTATTAAGGGGTTCGGGGTTCATATTAGCATTTCGGGAAGGGTTTGAAAGCACCCGAAATGCCCGCTAACACGCGGTTATCCAGCGATTAATTATTTGGCCACTATTATGAATATTTGTCTGAGTTTGCAAATAAATAGTTTAAACTATAAATCATTGTTTAGGGTAGGGGGAAAATATTACTTAGGCAAATAACTTATAAATCTTCTTGAAATAGTGGTAACTTTATTTATTTATTTATTTATTTTAGGAAAAAAGTATAAGTGTTTACTCGAAACGGACTCTTTCTGGGGAATTGAATTTTTAAAACCTTGAGATCAATTTTAACAGATAAAATGCATAATAACAGTTAAATAGGTAGGGAAAGGAATTTGGGCCCAAATCTGGTTCCTGTCCGCCTGGGCCAATATTTGGGCCCATTTTCGTTTTGGGCCTTTTGGCCCATTTGAGTCATCTTGTACCTGTCCTAAACTAGCATAAAAATAAAATATTATTTGGGCATCAGGCCCAATTTTCACCTGTCCTAAATTCTAGCGAGACAATAGATAAGTGGGCTTAGGCCCAAAAATAACAAAATACGATTTGCAAAATAATAAATGGGTCTTTTAAGCCTCCTTTTTCATTTTTCGTATACACCTAGTGTATAGAAATATGTATCAGCTTTAATCCCCCGTTCGTCAATTTTTGAGGGACCTGTTCTTCGATTTAAATGGCCGGCTAACTCGAATAAAAAATTTGGGCCTCTGTGGCCCAAAAGGAAAATGCAAGGATAGAGCCCATGAGGATTCGGACAAATTTCACATGCAAACACGAAGATGAGAATCAGTAAATAAGAGTTATGAATAATATAAGAAAATTTATTATATTCTAATATTTACTACACTACTATATTCTAAAATTTATTATACTACCATATTCTAAAATATATATACTATCGTATTCTAAGATTTACATACTACCATATTTTAATATTTATTATACTCCCATATTCTAAGAATAAAATAAAATTGTACACTACCGTATTTTGTCGTTTACTATACTACCATATTCTAAATTTATATACTACCGTATTTTATTATTTATTACACTGCCATGTTTTAATATTTACATATTACCATTCAAATGAAAGAACTGCTAGGAGACAAACCTTAACAAAATAATTTAAATTATTCTAGACACAAGCTATTTAATTCTAAATGGAGGACAAGCTGATTCATGTGCACTGGAAAAAAATAAAAATACTCAATGTTTAAATGTCAAAGCATCCAATAAAACTCAAGTAATAAAATACTTAGCCAATGAAAAATAATATAAAGCAAGAATGGAGCATTTCAAGAAGAAGTCTAAAATGTGTCATTAAAATAAACAATGGCGAGAGACCATTTTAGAATAATAGCAATCTGTTCAAGTGAACTTCTTCAAAAGATAAGTAAACATGGAAATTTAAAGAAAATGGGTAGTCCAGCGAAAAGAAATGTGGATTGAGATAAGTCAAGATCGGAAAAGCAACATCATCTCATCTCTTTTACCTTAATTCAAGTACAAAATAGTAAGTAAATTCTAACTAAAAGAGGACAAAATGAGGACATAAACTTGATGAAAACAGGTCATGCTAGGCAGTAAGAGGTCTGAGGAATAAAGAAACTAAACTATGGAGATAAGAATGCACCAACACTACATACAATCTACCATATCTATTAGTTGAGATTCTACTCTTATACGAACAACAATACTAACAATAATAGTCCGCGAGAAACCTGATGCTTAAAGACATAACAAAATGCAAGCAGAGCCAAACAGGTTCAACAGCATATAGGCGAAACCAATTCAAGATAAGGGACGATAAATATGCAAGGACAATCTAAAGCAGCTCACTCGAACACGTAATCCAACGACTAAAACAAGACGATACCAAATTCGACTTAACAGGGGAGAACTAGGTTCATACATTACCATACTAATCGAGTTCAAGCTGAAAGGAACAACGCATATACTTCACTAAGTATATAGTTGGCTAGACTGAAGTAAGAGGGGAAGAGAGGTCACCTTTATCGGAGCAGCGACTGGAATGACGAGCTTGAAGGCAGCGATTTCCACACCTCTTACGGATTCTCTCTAATATTTTTCTCTCCCATCAGCTCTCTCTCAATATTTTCTCCAACTATATTTTCTTTAACACTAAATTTCCCACTTAGAAAATGATTCCCCTTTTTCTTAAGATACTCTCTATTTTTCAGCTCTAAAAAATTTCTAACTCCCTCCCAAAAATCCCCCTTATGACTAAAAACAGAGGAAATATTTATAGAAGAGGTTCAAGCTCTAGGATGTCATTTGAGCGGGATTTTTTCGTTGAAAAAGATGTATTTTGAAATTTGAACGATGTGTTCTTGGGTGGACATAACCTTCACGTGATCTGGTCAGATTTATGCTCAAAATGGTGAGCTCGTTTCTGAAGCCATATCTGCTATGTGTTGGACTCATATGCATCTTGATGAATATATTGAAATAGATAAAGCAAACTTGCATGAAAAGGGTGAAGCATTTTTTATCTTTGTGGCTGACAAAGTTGGAATTCCCTTGTATTGAAAATGAGAAAGAAGACAAGAGGGGGGCTGCTGGTACTGCTGTACGTATGTTCCTGGTTACTTTTGTGAAGGACAAGGGGAAAAAGGACGCAGGGAACTGGTAGCCTTTGCTGTACGTTTTTTTTTTTTTTTTTGGTTGTTCTTGTATTGTTATGTTGTATTGTTGATATGTATTGGTAGTGGGCTGTTTTTTTTGTATTAAATTGGGCTGGGAATTATGGAGTTGTTGATGGGTTGGAGGAAACGGGAAGTGGGCTAGGAATTGAGAAACAAAGAGTGGACTGCTGAAAAGGCCCACAATTTGGCCCTTTAATAGCTAAATGAATTATTGATTTAGCCGAATTGAGTTTCATTAAGTGATTCGGTTAAAAACTAAATAAGACGAATTAATATAAATTAATTAATGAGCTTCTTAATCTTAATAAAATAAAATAATTAACTTAATTATAAACCGATTAATTTAATAATATAAACGACTAAATAACCAAATACTTAAATAAAGCTATAATCCTTTTGAGACAATTTTTGAACATTCATAAAATATACTAATTAGACACATAATTATATAATAATTAACTTAACTATAAACAAATTAACTCGAAATATAAGCTATTAATTAATTTAAACTAAATAACCAAATATTTAATTAAGACTAAAATCCTTTTGAGACAATTTTCGAACATTCATAAAATATATTAATTAGACACATAATTATATAAAATACCATATTTATTACTTTAAAATTTATAAAAATGACAAAACTACTTAAAATGACTTGAAAATTATTTTGAATTTTATAAAGCCAATTATTTCAAATCATTTGGAATTTAGGAAGCTCGATGGTTAATTTATATTGTGGAGGTCCAAAATTGGGTGTCAACACCACCAATCTGCAAGTAAATCAGATCAAATAATTATTAAACAAAATAACACTATAATAGCACTACTGATAGATTTAAGTAAAAAATTAGATAAGATAATTAAAGAAAAAGAGGTTATAAGAGAAGAACCGAAGCATCCTGAAATAGAAGAATTAATAACTCAATTAAAGAATATTGAGATAACTCCACCTAAAGAAAGACCAACAATAGTTAGAAAATCTCAAAAATGGACTTTCTTTCAGGTAGAAGAACAACAGTTGAAGAAAAACCACGAGTAAGTTTTTCTTAAAATAGAATAGGAAATGGCCTTATATCAAGAATATTAACAAGAAATAGACAAGAAGATAAACAAATCCAGGAATTAAACCAAGTTATAGATGTGGATAAAGACCTAAGAATATTCCAACATAATCAGTTAAACCTACTTAACCCAAAGATATTATATGATACATGATATTTTGCTAAAACTAATAAGCTATATAGACATTATAGAGAAGAACAAATTTCAGCTATAGGAAAAGAAATAGCTACTATGAATCTAGTAAACCAAGAATCTCTACGAGGAATAGTATATAATCAATTAACATTAATGCATCTGGGATTAATAGTAGTAGGATTAAAAGGATTAACTAGAAAGAATCTAGGAACTAAAGTATTAATAGTAATATACGATGATAGATGGTCTGACTTAAAGAAATCAATCATAGGATTAACTGAAGTAGATATGACTAATAATGGAGGGATATTCTATATTAGCCCAGACTTCATGATTAATCTAGGAGAATTCGGAAAGCACATAAAAATAGGAATACAGACCAAAGGCTACGAAGAAATGAGTAGCAGAAACAATCTACTTATGTGTATAGGTTTCATTGGAAAAGTTACATCTAGAAGTAATACAAGGTTTAGACTAAAAGTCGAAGATGTAGTAGAAGTAATGGGAAACAAAGGCATAAAATTAATAAAACCAATAAAAATAAATCCAGAAGAATATGCGGGATTAGAATGGAACCTAGAACAATTTAATAAAAAGAAAGTACTCACACCCGAATCTCATCTAATGTATACTAACACAAAAGGAGAAACATCTATACGTTTCACCGATCATATATATAATTACTCTAATCAAACGAATTTAGAAGAAGAGTTAGAATTTGAAGAAGAAAAGGAATTTATGAATGTAGAAATACTACAAGAAGGATATGAAGTAGATGAAGCCTTACAAGAAGCTGAAAGAAGGTATAATAACAATAATACTATAACCTTTAAATGTAAAGGATGTAAGACAGGAAGTATGGACATAGTGGAAGTAGAAAAACATTTTAAAACATGCAAACTTAGAACAGAAAATCTAGGATATAGAAAAGAGTACCATAACCAAGAGAAATTAAATAGCCTTGAAGATATAATGGAAAATTTATATGAAAGTGAAGATGAAATAGAAAGAAGCTCTATAATAAGTCAAAAAGAACTTATGGAATCCACTAGTTCAAGTGCTAGTCCGTTCCAACGAACTGCCCAACCACATATGATAGACACAAGTACAGGAAATGTACCAAGAAGACGAGTATTTAGGGTAAACCCAGACACAGTAACTGAAAATGTAAGACCAATGGGTAGAAGGATGCCTATAGAAGAACCTATTAGGTTACAAGAAGTAGAAAGTAAAGGAAAAATATTAAACATAACAGCACATGATCCTCAAATGTGGAATGCAGTAATAGACTTATGGAAAGGAATAGTAGTAACAGATTATATAAAAACATACCAAGATGCAGACGCAGAAACAATGTACAAATACATGGAAACCTTTTTAGGAGAATCTGCAAAAGCCTTATGGGAAGCATATAAATCTAATTTCCCACAAGAATTCCAAGCGTTGGTAAATATGGGAGCAAACCCATATAACTTCACAAATAAAATACATAGTCTAATTACAGGGGAAGACCCAAATAGTGGTTTAGTAGTATTACAAAGAAATGCTCTAATACACCTAGAACAGTTGAGCATTACAAGTTGGTTCCACATAAAGAATTTTCTAAAAGACTATTATTATTATTGCACAATTAGTGGAAACTCTTTTGATGAAGAATTAGGAAAAAAGTTATTTAATAAATTGCCAGGAGCCTTAGGAAGAGAAATAGAAGAAAGATGGTATAAAAGAGACGGAGTAATACAAAACCCCAACGGTAAATGGTCTATAGGACACAAAGTACAACATATAATGGCAATATTAACAGAGAAATGTACAAATATACAAATACAAAAACAACTAAAGCAGAATGAAATGAGTTTCTGTAAAAATGTTATGTATACAACCCAAAGTTATGATAAAGAACAAAATAAATCAAAGAAAAGATACAAGAAGCGTCGACCTTACTATAATCAGCAATATAATAATAATAATAAAAGATATTATTTAAGAAGGTCTTCAGCTAGAAAGCCATATCTAAATAAAGATAGACATGTTAGAAAATATAGAAACGATAGAAATTATAAAAATAAACTAGAATGTTTTACATGTGGAAGTATAGAACATTTAGCAAATGTATGTCCTAAAAGAAATAACAGTAGAACTAGAAACTCTCAATTAATAGAAGATTTTCAAGAAACTTTGATTAATGTTGATGAATACATGTCAGATAATGAAAGCATATATTCAGTAGTAAGTGTAGAAATAGAAGAGACGACAAGGTCTGATGAGTCAGATTCAGCTAATGAAGAACTAATAAATGAAATAGGATCAGAATTAAATTATATAGATTTAGGAGAATTACACTTGATAGGATATGGGTACGAAACCTTAACATAAATGTAGATTTTGTATTAGGATTAAAATTTATGATACAAAATAATGGAGGAACATTAATTACAAGAGATGGGGTAATATTCTTTAAACATCTGACCTATACACCAGTACAAACCATAAAATTTGAAACAAAAGGAAGAAAAGATATACCTCCGAGCAATCCTGAAACTGATAATTTACAGACATGTTGTAAAAACTGCAAAAATAAGAGTCAATGCTGTAAAGATCATAAGGAACAATATGAAAAAGAAGAATATGATATAAGAGAAAAAGATTATACCTTAATAGAAGTAGAAAATACATTCTATAATTTTTCAACTAGTAATAGATAGGATAGGTACAATTAGAAGTCCTAAAGATTTAGATAATATAGTAAAAATATTAGATGAAATGGAAATAATAGGAGAAAAACCTTTAAAATATTGGGAAAATAATAAGGTCGTATGTAAATTAGATATCATAAACCCTGAATACATAATAAAAACAGCTGCTATTGAAGCAACCAATAAAGACCTAGAGGATTTTGGTGTACAGATAAAAGAATTACTAAACTTAGGAGTAATAAGAAGATCTACATCAAAACACAGATCAACAGCATTTATGGTAAGAAATCACAGCGAAATAGTAAGAGGTAAAGCAAGAATGGTAATTAATTACAAAAGACTTAATGATAATACCAGAACAGATGCGTATAAGCTACCCGATAAAAATGAATTAATCAATCGAATCTAGGAAAAAAGGATATTTAGTAAATTCGATTGTAAATTAGGATATTGGCAGGTAAAAATGCATGAAGAAAGCATAGAATGGACGGCATTCACTTGTCCGGAAGGACATTTTGAATGGTTAGCCATGCCATTTGGTCTAAAGACTGCCCCGCCAATATTTCAAAGAAAAATGGACACTATCTTTGGAGACTATAAAAGGTTTGTCTTAGTATATGTAGATGATATCTTAGTATTTAGTAAGGATATTAAAGATCATTTAGGACATTTACAGACAGTGTTTCGATTATTTGTAAAAAACGAAATAATAGTAAGTAAAAAGAAAATGGAATTATGTAAGAACCATATAAACTTTTTAGGAGTAACCTTAGGCGAAGGAAAAATTAAATTACAACCACATATAGCGACAAAAGTATTAGATATGCCAGATAAACTAGACAATACAAAAGATTTACAAAAATTCTTAGGACTAGTAAATTATGCTAGAAACTTTATTAAAGACTTAGGAAAAATAGCAGGACCCTTATACTCAAAAACAGGTAGTAAAGGGCAAAAACATTTTAATATAGAAGACATTAAATTAGTACAACAAATTAAAGAAAAAGTGAAAAATATTCCAGAACTAAGTATACCATTAGAAACAGATTATCTAATAATTGAAACAGATGGCAGTTTCCAAGGATGGGGAGTTGTGCTAAAAGCTCGACCTAATAAATACAGTGATAAAACAGAAGAAAAAATTTGTGCTTATCAAAGTGGGAAATATAAAGAGAAAGGAAATATGAGCAGTATAGATGCCGAAGTTTTAGCAATAATATATGGTCTGAATAGTTTTAAGTTATATATTTTAAATAAAAATGAGATATTAGTACAAACTGACTGTGAAGCCATAGTTAAATTCCATCAAAAGATAAATCAAAAAGCCAGTAGCAAGAGACGATGGTTAAATTTTATGGATACTATATCCATCTATCCAAATGTTATCTTTGAATATATAAAAGGAAAAGATAACAGTTTAGCAGATCAATTAAGTAGACTAAATATTAAAATAACTTGACTATATATTTGTTTTCAGCATGAGACCAACCAGTTCAATAGACAAAGGCAAAAGAGTAGCCTCATCATCAGACACATACGCCCAGACTGTATTAAGTAATATGAAGTTTAGACCGCAGACACCATCAATAGAGCTGATGGATCGTTTGTACTTCGGTAAGCATAATTTAATATGTTACCCGAATTCGAATTTATCTTTTAGACAATTACCAGAGTGTATGTTAGACAAACCTCAGAAATGTTTAGCAGATAATTTATGGATGACATATAATAAGAAAGACAACAAATATTTTATAGCTTCATTAAATGCCTTGTGTCAATACTTTACAGACAAAAGTAGAGAGAATAAGTTTCATTATTATGTGGTAATACATGGTAAGACAAACGGTATTTTCCAAACTTGGATAGAAGTTGTAGAATCCATAAACGGAGTTAAAACTCCTCTTTTTAAAGGTTTTAATGATTTTACTGAAGCACTAGATTATGCAAGAGGGATACTTGGTCCAAATTACCATATCTCCCCAGCCCTAAGACAAAATCCACAAAACATCCCTCAATACAATATCCAAAAAGACACAGATAAAATAATCTTTTGTGACCATTGTTCTTCAATGACCGAGGCATTCAAAAGATTAAATGCAAGGGTGGAAGCATTACTCCAAGAGAAAACTAAATTAATGGAGCAGGTGAAATCACTCAAAGGTAAAGACCCCATTCAGAAGATTGATACTAGTACACAGACCTTAGAAAAGAGTTTTCCATCTCTAGAAAAAATGGATGAGCAGGGTGTGCATTCCCCAACAAATGCAAAAAGATCCACTGTATCGGATAATAAAGATACAGCTAGTCCGGTTCAAACGGTAACCGGTAAAGACACATCAAACCCGTTTATGGCTGTCACTTTGCCAAAAAGTGAAGGTGAAGGTTCTTCATCAAGACGACGGTTACCCAAATCATTTACTCAGATAGAGACAATATCAAAGAAAACAATGCTACATAAAAAGAAAAAGAATGATAAAATCGAAAGCATAATTAAAAAGACTTTAGAAAAGTTTTTCCAGCAAGGACAGGATAAGCATGTAATTACTCCACCAAATCCAGATCCAAATGGAGATAGACTGGTACCGGATGTAGAACGTTTAGATACAGAAAGAGACAGAATTGCTACGAGCTCAAGAAGAGACAGATCAGGTAACAATAGAACCAGATCACCAAGTTCAGGAGAAGAGGACTATGGAGAACATGCATATTATCAAGATGCTCAAGATCCCAATGAAGATGATGATTCAGGTGTAAGTACTTTCTTTTTATTAAATTGTTCTAGGTTCCATTCTAATCCCGCATATTCTTCTGGATTTATTTTTATTGGTTTTATTAATTTTATGCCTTTGTTTCCCATTACTTCTACTACATCTTCGACTTTTAGTCTAAACCTTGTATTACTTCTAGATGTAACTTTTCCAATGAAACCTATACACATAAGTAGATTGTTTCTGCTACTCATTTCTTCATAGCCTTTGGTCTGTATTCCTATTTTTATGTGCTTTCCGAATTCTCCTAGATTAATCATGAAGTCTGGGCTAATATAGAATATCCCTCCATTATTAGTCATATCTACTTCAGTTAATCCTATGATTGATTTCTTTAAGTCAGACAAACTATCATCGTATATTACTATTAATACTTTAGTTCCTAGATTCTTTCTAGTTAATCCTTTTAATCCTACTACTATTAATCCCAAATGCATTAATGTTAATTGATTATATACTATTCCTCGTAGAGATTCTTGGTTTACTAGATTCATAGTAGCTATTTCTTTTCCTATAGCTGAAATTTGTTCTTCTCTATAATGTCTATATAGCTTATTAGTTTTAGCAAAATATCATGTATCATATAATATCTTTGGGTTAAGTAGGTTTAACTGATTCTGTTGGAATATTATTAGGTCTTTATCCACATCTATAACTTGGTTTAATTCCTGGATTTGTTTATCTTCTTGTCTATTTCTTGTTAATATTCTTGATATAAGGCCATTTCCTTTTCTATTTTAAGAAAAACTTACTCGTGGTCTTTCTTCGACTGTTGTTCTTCTACCTGAAAGAAAGTCCATTTTTGAGATTTTCTAACTATTGTTGGTCTTTCTTTAGGTGGAGTTATCTCAATATTCTTTAATTGAGTTATTAATTCTTCTATTTCAGGATGCTTCGGTTCTTCTCTTATAACCTATTTTTCTTTAATTATCTTATCTAATTTTTTACTTAAATCTATCAGTAGTGCTATTATAGTGTTATTTTGTTTAATAATTATTTGATCTGATTTACTTGCAGATTGGTGGTCAGACAGTCCTTGTGGATCTGGTAGTATACTTGCTGTGAATTTTAAAGCTTTAGTGTATGAAGGTTCTTGGCATAGGTCGTTCATGAAAGGATTTTATCCTCTAGTTGTTGTATTGTCTTTTTTAATTCACTAACTTCTGTAGTTACTATTTCTACTTATTGTGTAATTTTTTCAATTAATTCTGTTGTTTTGAACTCTAATTCTTTAGGCTTATCTGTTATAGTTTTTATCAGCTTTCCTATTTCTGCCTTTGTAGGTATTTGTTCTATATTAAACTTATGGTTCAAATATTGAATTTTTCTATCTAATTCTAGTTCTTGTGATTTTAAGAAATCAAAGTTTTGTTCTAATCTTTCTAATATCTTTTTATGTTTATTTTGAGTCAACTCTATAGTTTCTAGTAACCTTACTATATTCTTTTCTTTTTCTTGAGTTTTTTCGCTAAAGTTTATTATAAGATCTATTATAGTATTAAATTGCTTATCATCTGAATGTAACAAGTGTTCTCCTTGACTGAAGTTGCACCGTATTACCGAATTTTCCTTTAGTATTCTATACTTCTTTTCAGGATAAATTCTTAAGTCTAAGTATTCTAATTGTTTTAATGGATCTATATTTTTAGCCTAGCGGGATATCTACTTGACTAATGATTTTTCTCTGTAATTTTATCCTAGTATTTGCATATTGGATATCACTATCAATGCTATGTAATTCCCACCTTACAGCACTTAACAATTCTGGATTAACTAGTGTAGGTCTATTTACTGAGTATAAGCCTCCGTGGTTACAGAGTCTATATGCTAAGTCTCTTGTTTCTAATACTTTTAAATACAAACTTAAAGCCTGTTTTAATTTTAACCACTCTGATTTTAATTTTATTTTTCTATATAAATACCAATATCTTAGACGTAGTTGGTTAGCTAAAGGGTGCTTTTTCATATATTATTTTTGTCTTGATTTTAGCTGTGTAATAAATTTATATTCTAATCTAGATATTATCTCTATTAGATAATTTAACCTTATATTGTCTTCTTTAGTCTTATTTAGTCTCTTATATTCTAAATATAGACTTGCTAACTTTCTTTTTGTTTCTAAATATGTCTTAGTATTACATAGAGGTCTTCTCATTAATTATGATTTCCCAAAAACTTCTCGCTCTGATACAAAAATATACAGAAAATCAACAGTAAATTTTACAGTAAATTTTTATGCATAAACAGTAAATTCTCAGAAATTAATGCATAAACAGTAAATTCTCAGAAATCGGTACAGGCAGTTAATATAGTAAAGACAAATAGTGAAACAGCAGAAATATTTTCTAAATGCTTTTGGGATGCATTCTGATTTTGAACAGGGAGAAAATGTAGAAGAAGCTCCTAATGAAGAAGCAAACATCTTTTATGAACAATTGCGTGATTGTAGTAGTCCTTTGTTCAATGGGAGTCAACACTCTAAATTGTCTATTGCAGTTAGATTGTTAAGTATCAAATCTGACAATAATATTTCTCAAGGAGCAATGGACTCTATGATAGAACTTATGAAGGAATTAGTTGATCCCAATGTAGAGATTCCTGATTCTTATTATAAAGCAAATGCATTGGTGTCTAAGTTAGGACTCTCCTCGATAAGAATTGATTGTTGTGAAAAAGGTTGCATGTTATACTATAAGGAGGATGTCAATCTAGAGTCTTGTAAGTTTTGTAGTCACCCTCGCTATAAGACTGGTTCTACCGGAAAGAAACTTGCTATTAAGGTGATGCATTATTTACCTCTTATACCAAGATTGAAAAGGTTGTATGCATCAAATAGCTCTACTTCTCATATGAGATGGCACCGTGAAAATAGAAGGTCACCTGGTGTCATGTGTCATCCATCTGACGGAGAGGCTTGGAAACATTTTGATAGAACTTATCCAGATTTTGCTGCTGAACCAAGGAATGTTAGGCTGGGTTTGTGTGCGGATGGTTTCACCCCTTTTTCAGTTGGGGCTACACCATATTCTTGTTGGCCTGTGTTTATTACACCGTATAATCTTCCACCTGAGATGTGTATGACAAGCCCGTATATATTTCTGAATTGTGTCATTCCTGGTCCGAGTAATCCAAAAAGCAAGATTGATGTGTACTTACAACCTTTGATTGATGAGTTGAAATTGTTGTGGTCTGAGGGGGTAGAAACATGGGACATTTCTCGTAAACAAAATTTCAACATGCGTGCTACTTTAATGTGGACTATTAATGATTTTCCTACCTATGGAATGCTATCTGGATGGATGGCAGCTGGAAAGTTAGCATGTCCCTACTGTATGGAAGATACTAAATCATTCACATTAAAACATGGCCGAAAGAATTCATGGTTTGATTGTCATCGTCGGTTCTTGCCACCTGATCATGAATTAAGGAGAAAGAAATATGCATTTAAAAAGAATAAAACTGAACGAGATGGTCCACCCCCAATATTAACGGGTGATGATATTTGGGAAAGGGTTCAAAATTTTCCAAAAGTAACTGAGGAACCACTGTACAAATTTAATGGGTATGGTGTTGCACATAATTGGACTAAACAGAGTATATTCTAGGAGTTACCTTATTGGAAGGATAATTTGCTTAGACATAATCTCGATGTCATGCATATTGAAAAGAATTATTTTGATAATCTGTTCAACACTGTAATGGATGTAACTGGCAAGACAAAAGATAATGTTAAGGCTAGACTTGACTTATCAGAACATTGTAGACGACCGGAGTTGCATTTACAGGAGTCTGCCAACAACAAGTTACTTAAGCCCAAGGCTAGTTATTCATTCACAATGGAACAGAAGAAAAAAAATTTGTGAGTGGGTGGAAAGCTTGAAAATGCCAGATGGATATGCCTCAAATTTGGGAAAGAGGGTTGACATTGAGCGTGGAATATTACATGGGATGAAAAGTCACGACTGTCATGTTTTTATGGAACAATTACTTCCGATTGCTTTTTGTGGATTGCCTGAAAACATATGGAAACCGATGGCAGAAATCAGTTTGTTCTTCAAAGACTTGTGTTCCAGCACATTGAGAGTAGAGAATCTGGTTCGGATGGCCAAAAATATAGTTGTTATTAGTAATAAGTTGGAGAAGATTCTTCCACCTGGGTTCTTTGATGTGATGGAACATCTTCCTATTCACCTTGTTCATGAAGCTCTACTGGGAGGTCCAGTTCAATATAGGTGGATGTATCCTTTTGAGCGGTAAGTAACTATAACACATTTATTCTTATTTCATAAATCATTAATATATCTTTTGAAATTATACATCTAATATAAAATTTTACAGGAGCATTGGCAAGTCTAAAAGGGGTATTAACAATAAACATAGGGTGGATGGTTGTATGGCTGTATGGCTCAAGTATATCTAGCTAAAGAAAGATCCCACTTTTGTTCTTACTACTTTGATGATTATGTGTCGTGTTTGAGAAACAGACCTAATCGACATGATGTTACTGGGAATGATCCTGCAGTACAATCATTATCAATCTTCAACCAACCGGGTAAGGGTTCAAAAAAGCGTACATTGCACAAACTTACCGAAAAGGAGAAAAAATCTGCAGAGCTTCATGTCTTGTTGAATTGTCCAGAAGTCCAACCCTTCTTAGAGTAAGAAAATTAAATATGTAAACAACATATATTCAACTCCGATTTTATTAAGGAAACTAACTGTATTTTCAATGTGATTCTACAGTTATTTTGTGAACCAATATGGTGATGATCAAGTGTTTCCATCATTTATAACGTGGTATACTAATTGGGTAAGTGTTGTAATATATATACACCTACTAAGAGATTAGTGTACTCTTCCTTCTACTAACATTGCTTTTAATTTACTAATTAGATATAGGTCTACAATTCAGAAAATGCCGCCACATTTGATCAATTTTTCAAGGATATTTCTTGGGGACCGATTACAGTTCACACAATGTCCCAATATAACGTAAATGGCTTTAAATTTGCCATAGAGAAATACTCAAAGAATAAGAAAACTAATAATAGTAGTGTTTGGGTTAAAAGTGATAATGGAAATCAAAATGAGAATGTTGATTATTTTGGCGTCCTACAGGAGATTGTAGAGTTGGAGTATTCGGGTTGGCCAATCAAAAGAATAGAACTTTTCCAATGCAAGTGGTTTGATCCAACTTCAAGAGGTACGAGGGAGCTTAAGCAGCATAATATCATTGAAGTCAAGCACACTAGGAAGTATGAGGCTTATGATCCTTTTATTGCACAAAATGCTGAGCAAGTGTACTATGCTCCTTATCCGTTGCGTAGGGATAAGTCTGATTGGTGGGTTGTAATCAAAACAAAACTGATGGGGCGAGTGGAAGTTGAGAATGAATTGGATGTTGCATATCAAAATGAAATATCAAGTGTTCATCAAGTAGTGGATGCTGAGTTAGAAATGAATTTGGAGCATCCTGATCACATTTTAGAAGAAGTTAATAGAGAAGAGTTAGATATGCCAACAAATATGGAGGAGGATAAGGAGGAAACTTTTGAAAAGGATGAATGGATAGATGAGGAGGAAACTTCCGAAGATAATGCATGTGAATGGATAGATGATGAAGAAACTTCCGAAGAGGATGAATAACAATTTGTATGTTTAGTTGGTGGATTTTTAGCTATTCATATTTGAGTATACTTTATATTTTAGTAGTTTTAACATTTGTTCGACATTGTGAAAGACTATTTGGATTAAGCCTTATGTTATGATAACTTTGTTTGATATATTTGTTCGACATTGTGACATTATTTTGTACTATGTTTTAATCTTTATATTTATTTGATATAGATGGTAGATAAAGACAAGGGTAAATCAAAAAAATCCGATAATTCAAAAAATAAATTTAAGGCCAATGCTATGAGAAGGTCCACTGGGTCGTGATATCTGATGAGCCCTCTCGAGTTAATATTTCAAAAAGAGCCTCAGTTTCAACTACTCACTCGACACACCAGTCACATAATGCCTATACTCATGTGGCTCCACAATCTGGTTATACTATATCTACACCCACTGTGGTACCTAGTTCGGGTTACCAAACATTGCAGGGCTATTCACATCTTGGTTGTGGGTCTAATATACCATCAGCTAGTGCTAGTCAGTGCAATAGTTTGAATACTAGTAGTGGATCAATTGGACTTTCCAATCTTCATATTGATTCCAATGGCTCAGAGCCTAATACTCCTACCACCCAGCACTCAAATGCACATGGTCATCAGCCAGGCGATAGAGACAATTTTTGGAGACTCGTCATCGAGCCATTAGGATACAAGTATGATTTAATTATGTTTCATCTTTCATCTATCTATTTATATTTTAATTGATTGATTATTTTTTGTTTACTCTACTTCATCAATGAACTCGTATTTCAGCTTACGTCCGGATGTAGGTATGGCAAAGATTATTTTAAAGTGCATCGGAACTCACTATAATGGAGTGTATCCGAATTGGAGCTCGATTCCACTTAACAACCAAGGGCAGATATTCAATGAATTTAAGGTAAGAATATATATAAATTAAATTCATATCATATACATTTAAATTCTCTAGTCATTTGAACAATAAATATTTAGTAATTTTTTATTACAGAAATATTATGTATGGGCTCCCGAACACGAGGATGACGGTCGAGGGAACTTCAAGCTCAAAGCTTCAAAGTTGCTTTCTAG
This sequence comes from Solanum okadae, assembly GCA_036553675.1. Classification (NCBI taxonomy): domain Eukaryota; kingdom Viridiplantae; phylum Streptophyta; class Magnoliopsida; order Solanales; family Solanaceae; genus Solanum; species Solanum okadae. The sequence continues at coordinate 8,340,652 of CM071686.1, read as the reverse complement.
CACATTTTGTGATTGTCGAAGAGAAAATAGAATGCCTAAGTTTATGTTTCCGGATCGATGGGCTTTGTTACTGAAACATTGGAGTACTAATGAAAAATTTAAAAAGAGGAGTGAGATTGGGAAGATGGCTCGCGCATCAGAAAAGGGAGGCTCTTTGCACACTGGTGGAGCTATTAGCCAGGTTACTAGGAAGGAAAGAATGGTATACTTTCTTAATTTAGTAAAATAATTTTTTTCTTTTTTGATAAGTACTTTTTGGAGATTAATGAGATCAAATTCTGTATATGTTATTTGCAGGAAAAAGAGTTGGGTAGGCCGGTAGCTGTACCAGAGATGTTCAAGGTTACTCACGTCAAGAAGAGTACGAACCCCACAGAAGAAGAAAGATGGATTGAGCCACGTGCTCAAGAGACATATGTAAGAACTCCATTCAAACTAAAAAAAATTTCTTTTCCTTGTATATATTACATTCTTATTCATAGAGTTCTTTGTTTAAATTACAGGATAGGTATATACGAATATCTCAGGAATATCGTAGTACTCTACCTCTTGAGAGTCAGGACAGACCATTTACACAAGAAGAAAACGAGAATCTTTGGAAACAAAGTGCTGGTGAACCAATTAGAGGTTCAGTCTACGGCTATCCAGAAAAGGCGTATCAGAAGAAGAAGTCTTGGTATTGTGGTTCATCATCTTCAAGCTTTGATGGTGGGGATAGAGAGACAATATCTGCAATGGAGAGTAAGATAGCTTATCTCAATGCCGAGCTTGCTCCTGTAGAAGAAAGAGAGAAGAAGAGAGAGGAGGAGATTGCGGCAACAAAGAAGGTAGAGAACAAGAGGTATGCAGCGCTTCAGGCCCAACTAACTTTTCTTTTTGAATCAGGAAATATTCTTCCTCCATGTCCGGTTAGCAGTGATGGATCTGATCAGGAGGGTGATAAGAATGATAAGGAGAGTGAGGGTAATGAAGAGTAGTTGTATCTATTTGACATTTTAGACTTCTATATTTTTAGAATTGTTTAATTTGATCGTATTTTAGTTTATTTTGAAGTTGGATAAAGTTTATTTTGAAATAGTTTAATGTATATGTTGAAAATATTGTGTTGTTTTGGTTGGATTAAGTTTATTTGGCTTTGGGTTGTTTTGGTATAAATATGCAGGTGGGCAACTAAAAATTGCAGCAATTTGCTGCCTGTTTTGCAGCAAAAAACCGAACTCCGGAGATCGGAATTTCAAAAATAAAAAATAAAAATACCGACCTCCGGAGGTCGGAATTTCAACATTACAAAAATAAAAATACTGACCTCCGGAGGTCGGAATTTCAACATTACAAAAATAAAAATACCGACCTCCAGAGGTCGGAATTTCAACATTATAAAAATAAAAATATCGACCTCCGGAGGTCGGAATTTCAACATTACAAAAATAAAAATACCGACCTCCGGAGGTCGCAATTTCAAAAATACAAAAAAAAATATACCGACCTCCGAAGGTCGGAATTTCAACATTACAAAAATAAAAATACCGACCTCCGGAGGTCGGAATTTCAATATTACAAAAATAAAAATACCGACCTCCGGAGGTCGAAATTTCAAAAATACAAAAATAAAAATACCGACCTCCGGAGGTCGGAATTTCAACATTACAAAAATAAAAATACCGACATCTAGAGGTCGGAATTTCAACATTACAAAAATAAAAATACCGACCTCCGGAGGTCGGAATTTCAACATTACAAAAATAAAAATACCGACCTCCGGAGGTCGGAATTTCAACATTACAAAAATAAAAATACCGACCTCCGGAGGTCAGAATTTCAAAAATACAAAAATAAAAATACCGACCTCCGGAGGTCGGAATTTCAACATTACAAAAATAAAAATACCGACCTCCAGAGGTCGTAATATAAAAAAATGAATATTCCGATATAAAATAAAAACCGATCTCGAGAGGTCAGTAAATACCGACCTCCAGAGGTCGGTATTGAATAGCGACCAAGCTTTTTCCGACCTAAGCTGGGATGTCAGTTTTAGGTCGGTATTTCAGGGAATACCGACCTCCGGAGGTCGGTATTTATAGGTCGGTATTCACTGTTTTTTTAGTAGTGTTATATGGTTTTCCTTGGGCATTCATGGTAAACTTCACCTCTAATTTTAGTATTTTATTTATATGTTATTGTAATTATTTTAAATTTTTATTTCTATCATCTTTATATTTTTAGGCTTGGACATTTGAAGCAATACCTTACCTCCGGAAGCAATTCAAGGATTACTCAAAAGAGATTTCTCAACCAAGGATTCTTAAGTGGTTGTCTGCCAAGAACAATCCAAAAATAAATTCTGTTGATCTCTTCAATCCTCCTCATTTTGTAATTGCTGATGATAATATTTTATATTTAATAGATGTCCACTTATTTTAGCATGAACTCTGTTTTGTTAGTTGAATAATCTGATATGAATTGTAATTCATGAACACTTATCATATTTAGTTAATATATTCTGTAATTGTTGATGACAATATTTTATATTTTATAGATGTTCAGTTATTTTACCATGAATTCTATTTTATTCTTAGATTTGTAAAATGTTAAATTATACAATTGAAAAGAGACATATGTTGCAGCAAGTATGAGTTACTTATTGCAACAGATGACACATATAATGAAAACAATCAACATTTATTGCAATAGATTATAACCAGTTGCAACGATGACTCAGCTATTGAAAATAATCAAAAAATTCACACATATGTTGCAGCAGGTTATAATCTGTTGCAATAAGTTGATAAAGCAATTCATATCATATATATATAGAGTCAATTGAAAATGATCAAACATATATGCTCATATGTTGCAATTGATGCTCATTTGCTACAACAGATGAATTATCCATTGCAACATATAAGCATATACGCTTGATTATTTTTAACAAATAATACATATTAGACATTTGTTGTAGCAAATTTTTATATTTGTTGCAACAAATGATCATATTTATTTGATTATTTTCAACATATGGGTTATGTATTGCAACAGAAAATGCAATAGATAATGCATTGAGATTGTAATTGAACTTATTAATTGAAAGATAATTATAATTAAATAATTTTATTTATCACTAATTATGAGTTAATGAAACATTTCAAATCAAAGCAATCAATTGATCACTTTATTTAAGACAAATACAGCTAGTTGATGATAATGTAATTACTCTATAACGCAGTGAAAATGTAATTGAACTTATTAATTGAAAGGTAATTATAATTAAATAACTTTATTTATCACTAACTATGAGTTAATGAAGCATTTCAAATTAAAATAATCAATTAATCATTTTATTTAAGACAAATACAGTTAGTCAATCATGAAATTACTTTATAATGCATTGAAAATGTAATTGAACTTATTAATTGAGAGGTAATTATAATTAAATAATTTTATTTATCACTAATTATGAGTTAATGAAGCATTTCAAATTAAAATAATCAATTGATCACTTTATTTAAGACAAATATAGTTAGTCGATCATGCAATTACACTATAATGCATTGAAAATGTAATTGAACTTATTAATCGAAAGATAATTATAATTAAATAACCTTATTTATCACTAATTATGGGTTAATGAAGTATTTCATATCAAAATAATCAATTGATCACTCTATTTAAGACAAATACAATGAGTTGATCATATAATTACTCTATAATGCATTGAAAATGTAATTGAACTTATTAATTGAAAGGTAATTATAATTAAAAATCTTTATTTATCACTAATTATGGGTTAATGAAATATTTCATATCAAATAAATATAGATTCGGTTGAAAATGATCAAACATATATGCTCATATGTTGCAACTGATGAATCATTGCAACAGATGAGCACATATCTATGATTATTTTCAACAAATGGGTCATCTATTGCAATAAATAATTCATATTAGACATTTGTTATAACAAATTTCTATAGTTGTTGAGCAAATGATCATACTTATTTGATTATTTTTAACAGATGAGTTATCTATTAAAATAAATAATGCAATAGATAATGCATTTGATGCAACATATGCAAAATTTGTTGCAATGGCTGAGCATAACTGATATATTTGTGTATAATAAATATGAACATATATAATCAACCAAAATGAGTTAAAATTATCAGATAACTAAGTACAAAATAGTTATTTTACTATTACAATAATTATGAAGCATTTCGAACCGAACATGTTGTTCTCTTGTGGGCAATATTTTTACATATTGAATACTATCGAGCCAGACACTTGAATGCCTACAAAAATTATGCACAACTCATCAGTATCATCTACATAACTTCTCATTTATTCATAAAAAATATTGATATAAGGCATCTCATTCTTTATCCACAACACAAAAAATCACCGAAAAAATATGATTCTCTGCATCTTGCGCCACCGCCAATAGTAAAACTCCTTCATACTTGATTTTCAAGAATGTTATGTCAACGACTATGACTTTTCTCAATTGTTGAAAACCTTGAATCCAAACCGCATAGGCTACACGCAAGTCTGATGTCTTTTTTCAAGCAACAATATGCAATGAAGTGACTAGTTCTTCTTTGTTCCTGAATGTCATTTCTATATAAAAACTTGTTTCATCATCTTGCAGATTGTTCAACAGTTTTGACTAAGAACTGCCTACTATATCAACAATGGGTGTAGGTGTTTGGTCCTCCTCCACATAATGTCCAATCTCATCATCTGAAATATTCATGTTCATCCCTTTGGACTGTCATCAATACTGACTCTAACATGTCACCATCCTTCCAATGCCAAATAAATCGATTGTTCTTCTTAATCCATTCTTCCATTAATGGTACCTAAAGGAATTTATTAAAAATATTTAATAATGATTGTATAGTAAAGTTGAGTGGCTATATACAGCTAAAAATCATATGCACAATCATTGTTCCAACAAGTTAGTCATCTATTGCAACAAATAGGTCATTCGTTGCAGCAGATGACTCTCTTGTTGCAACTGATGACTCACTTGTTGGATACATGTCCAGAGCCAGAAGCTTATCCAACATGTAAGTCAATTGTTGTAACAGATGATTCATCTGTTGCAACAGGTAACTCTTCTGCTGCAATAAAAGACTTACATGTTGGGACAAGTTTCTGATTCTGTCCCAACTTGGCCTGGTACTATAATATATATATATATATATATATATATATATTTCCAACGAGTAAGCCATCTGCTGCAATAGATGAGTAATTTGGTGCAGCAGATGACTCATATGTTGCAATAAATGACTTATATGTTGGGAAATTTTTTTTGATTCTTTCCTAGCTTGGCCTGGTACTGTAATATGTATCCAACATGTAAGTCCTCTGTTGCAATAGATGAGTCATCTGGTGCAGCAGATGACTCATCGATTGCAATAAATGATTTATCTATTGGGACACTCTTCTGGTTCTATCCTAATTTGGCATGGTACTGTAATGCGTATCCAACATGTAAGCTATTTGTTGCAACAAATGACTTATTGTTGGATACGCGATTGTAAATTAGTGAAGAAACACTCAAAATACTCAACTGAGAAATTGGACTAAAAATATTAGTTTACTTATCAAAATCACCTATTATGTAATGCCCAATGATATATGAATGAAATTTGATCCTGTAGCAACAGTACCAACAATGTCAATGTCCGACAAGCAACAGAAGAAGAAAAAGAAGATGATGAACAAGAAGAAGAACGATGAACAAGAAGAAGAAGAAGAAGAAAAAGAGCATCAACAATGGAAGAAGAGCAGCAACAATCGGAGAAAAGCAAGAGAGAAAAAGGGAAAAAGGTGAGCCGTTGGTGTCCAATTTTTCCCTCCATTTCTTATTATTTAGGGTTTTATATAAGATGGGCCAAAGTGTAAAATAAAAAAACTTGGGGATGAGAAATTCATCCCCTTAATCCTTAATTTAAAAGTTGTCACCCCTACTCAATAATTAAGACTTGAGTCACCTGTACCTAATTTTGAAACTTTTCTATTACCCTTAATTCATTGTCCCATGTATCTGACTTAAAATTTGGTATGAGATTATTAATTAGTAAGAAAAAATGTAATTATTTCAAATTATAGGAAGAATTAGTAAATATGATAGAAATATTTGTCTTATTAGATAGTTTCTCCAAAATTCATTTGGACTAATAAGATAAAGTCATTTGTTTAATTAAATAAGTTATCAATTGTTATGTCTGTTATAAAAGATAATTTTAGATTAAAAAACCGTAAAAAAATATTTCTTATTAAATAAATATATAAAATAAAATATTTTTGAACTAAGTATGATATGTTACACTTTGTTTGGATGGTTGTTACCCGTTGTATTGTATTGTGTAGTTAGTTTAAATATAATATTTGTTTTGATTGTTATTTAAATTTTGTTGTATCGTATCGTTTAAATTCATCGTTAGGTAAATGTAACGATCGATTTAGTGTGATCACGTCGTTACCTTAATATTTTCTTTTCATTTTGTCTTTATTTATTATTTAATAATCATATTTCATCTTTTGTCCTATTTTTTCATAGTAGCTTTACTATGTACCCTACTTTTTTTGTAGATCTATCATTCAAATTATAGATGCGTATCATTATGCAACGAAAACAATACAATCTATATATCCAAACACTATATTCATTAAAATAATATAATACGATACAAAATAATGCAATACATTACGAAACAATACGTAACAATCATCCAAAGAAATAAGCTATCAACATCGGGATCCAAAGAAAATAAAGAAGTAGATTTGTCTGATTAACAAACAGAATACAATAATAACTTTAAAGATATGTTATTTTATTCATTTCTTTGATCAAGCAATAATTTTTTTATCTACTCATTGATGTTTCCACCTTTATCATGGATAACGAGGGGGAGATCTTGGAATTGCTATAAGATCCCCGTATAACAGAGAAGCGTTCCTTAATAAGATTTTTTTGTATATTTAAGAGTTGAATTTGAAAATTTTGATTTATATATTAAGTCTTACACTCTCTTGGTCCATTTTTTAAAAATATAAATAAAAATAAAAAATAGTATTGTATTTAAGGGTGTTCAAAATTAGCTATTGCTATTACTAGCTTATCATTTTTCGACTAGTAAACTTGATTGTGATTCATGGAGTTATTTTATATAAAATAGTAAAAATTTATAAATTCTCTCTATCACAGTATATATTCGCTCTTCAATTTATATTAAGTGAATTGTTGAGGTATAATATATATTTTGAAAAAAATATTCTAGGATATAAATAAAAGGCTACTTTCTACTATCCTTTTTATCATTTCTAAACTATTCTCCTACAAAATATAAAATAGTCAGTAACATCATTAACTGAAACATAAATATATAAAAAAAAATTAATAATATTTTTAAACTTTGAACAATTCACTTATTTAGATTATAAAAAAAAAAGTCCAATATGGACTAGAGGGAGTACTATACTACTGTCTTTTTTTCTAAAATAAGTATTATTTTGACGAAAAAATAGACCATTTCAAAATAAGTGTTATTTTAAAAATTTAGGACAAAAAGTAGTAATTGTTTTCCATTATACTTTTTTTTACTTTTTAATTCTAATTTTTCACATGACATGCTTAAGATCATAAAATCAGATATTTAGTATATTTGACACATTTTTAGTTTGAAATCACAAAATTCGAAAATATTTTTTCTTTTTTTAAAACGCTATGTCAAAATAAAATATGACAAATAAAGTATAAAGTAAAATGAAAAAAAATATATCTTATATTTTTCTTTTAGTGGATATAAAATAAATAAAAAATAATATTTATTTTGAGACGGTGAAATAATAAATTTTCTATGGTTTCTAATTTCTATGTCACCCAGATCTTGTATCAAATTTATTATCTGGAAAACATCATCAGTGACATCATGACAACTGCTTCTTAAGTATGAATTACTCAATGTAAGTAAATATCTGAATATTTTTTGGGGAATATTATTTGAGTGTTTGACTATGAAAATAAATATTAAAAAAATTTATTTAAAAAATTTAAAGTCTCAAGTAAAAATAATAAGATACTCATGTCATTGTTTTATTAAATTTTACTGAAACACAATTTTTATTTTTAACTAATTTTTGTTTAAATAATAAGATGTTCATTTGATTATTTTATTAAATTTTGTTGAAACACAATTTTTATTTCAAACTATTTTAAACAATAATAAATATTCATTTTAGTTGTTTTATTAATTTTATTAAAATGTTATTTTGTAAATATATATGTGCAAAAGTACTACGGTATATAGTAGTAGGGGTGTTCGTGGTTCGGTTTGGATCAATTATTGTTTAAAATCAAAACCAAACCAATCTAGTTGGTTTTTTAAATTTCTAAAACCAAACCAAACGAAAAAAATAACCGTCAGTTTGGTTATTGTCAGTTTGGTTTGGTTTAGTTTTTCTGATTTATCCAATTTGAAAGTAATAGTATTTTTTTTGAGGACTTATGTCGATAGACACAAACATCTAGCACATGAACAATCCACAAAAAAACTATTGTCGGCTCAATTAAGCAATTAAGCAATACTAGAGTTATCATTACTTGAACAAAGTGTTTCAATTAAGAGAAAGTAGAGTAGGTAAAGACAAATGGATTTAATGGACTTGGACTTAGGATTGTTATAGTTGGGCTAAACTGTTGGGCTTGAGGAAATTGTAAAGTTAAAGACTTAAGTTAATTAAAATTTGATAAAATATTTATATTTTATTTATGAATAATATATAAATAATTATAAAATTTATATATCTAATTTATCGATTCGGTTTGGTTATTTTTGCGGTTTTGTTTTAGTAAAATCAAAACCAAACCAAATAATATCGGTTTTCAAAATTTAAAACCAAACCTAACCAAACCCAACCAAATATCAATTTTTTTAAATCGGTTTGGTTCGGATTGCGGTTCGGTTTGATTTTTTAACCATAACCATGAACAGCCCTATATAGTAGCATACATATTAAATGGGGGAAAATCATCGATAATAAAAGGAAAGGAAGAAAAAAAAATCAAGTTAATCGTCTAGGATTAGTAACATTAATCCTCAAGTGTTCTTCTTTAATATCTTACTATTTATTAAAAAATTAATTTAAAATAAAAATTGTATTTCAACAAAATTTAATGAAAAATTATTTAAATTAGTTCAATGACTACTAAGTAAAATATAATAGTTGAGTGACTTTATAGGTAAAATATTCATAGTTGAGTGACTTTGTGTGAGAAGAACTCTTAGTTGAGTGACTTTGTGTGAGAAGAACTCTTAGTTGAGTGACTAATTGTGCAAAGAATTATTAGTTGAGTGACTATCTGAGATATTAACTCTCCAATTAATTGCTTCATTATCTTCTTCTTCGTCAGCAACTACTGCTCGGGTATGAACTCCTCCCTTGAGGAAGGCCCTAGTTGTGGCAATTCAACGATGATTCATGCCTTGCTCGTGCCGTAAAAATGTTGTATGCAAATGAATTCACTTTTAGTAAAGAATAAATGGGCGAAAACCCGATGCAGTCATGCAGAAACTTCATTCTATTCCGGCTATTACTTTCCAGTGGATAATTTATTCAAGAGATAAGAACTTCGATTTGCAAGCCCGATATAGAAATCGGGCACTACCTATATAAACTTTGTGTATATATTTGGTTTGAGAAAATGATCAAAATAGTCCTTGATGTATAGGGGTTGAAGCAATTTGATCCTTCATATATATCATCTTATTAAAATAGTCCTTGATGTATAGGGGTTGAAGCATTTTGATCCTTCATATATATCATCTTATTAAAATAGTCCTTGAAGTATATAGTAAAAGATGATCATTTTGGTCTTTTGCCCTAAAACTAACCATTATGATTAAAAGTGTGGTTAATGCCATATTATTACAAGAAAAATATTGATTACAACAATTCAAGTGTCATAGTCATCATATTGATTACATAATCACGAAACCACGTCTCAACAAATCTAAGTTGTCACCATTATTATTATTATTATTATTATTATTATTACTATAAATAAAATACTCAACTTGGAGATAATAATTTAATAATTTATGCCCCAAAGTGCAACTATATAAAGACTTCCATTTCTGATTCATTATTCATCATTTTTTTCCAATTAAATACTTTTATTTCTATATTACATAATCATTTTTAAAAAAAAAAATGGGTTTGAAAGGAAAGTTGATTTCAGAAACAGAGATAAAAGGTTGTAAGGATTTATTTCATGAAATGTTTTGTGAAAAACCACACCATCTTCCAAATGTTGTACCACAAACTATTCAAGCTGTTGATTTACATGAAGGAGATTGGGGTACTGTTGGCTCCGTTGTTAACTGGAATTATACTATCGGTAACATTTTTTAATCACTTATTTTAATTTAACCGTATGTTCACCATTATTTATTCTGGTCCATGACTATTTATGACAATTTCTCTATTTACAAATCAGTATATAGGAAAATTATTTTCTTCTTCCCAATTAGCCTAATCATTAAGTAAGCATTAGTCCAATAGTCCTATGGAAGGTTTACTTCAAAATATTTGATTTTTTTTTTTTTTGAAAAAAAAGGAGTCATTTTTACTTCTTTTTTTTTCTCCTGGATTTACTCTTATTATTCTAATTACGGACTTATTAATTATTAAGACCTGTCAAATACGGCTCCTATTGGGCCTTTTTTAGAAATAAAATAAAATATATTTTGTTACCTCTTGGCTGAAACTTTATGATTTAGGCTGAATATTTTTTTCAAATTTATTTAACTAAAAATAATGGAGTTTAAGCAAAACTTTTACAAATTTGGACCGAAAACAAATAAGAAATACACAAAAATAATCTGTCATTACTTCTATAGATAAATCAAAAGAAATAAACAACTAGAACTAGATTATTTTAACTAAAAAAAATTATTTGGCTAAAACATTAGGCTCTAGCTAGCAAATGTGTTTTAAAATAAATTTGACCCGAAAGACAGAACAAATACATGGTTACAATGAATAGCTATTGCATCTAAACAAAAAATAAAATAAAATTCCATTATTTTAGATAAAAAAATCCAAAAATAATTTAGATATACACTGAATAAAACGTTCAAATAAAGGATGGTTCGAATATATTCCTTGTAGGGTATTATTCGCCATATAAGTAAAAAGATGGAGAAATCTAAAAAATATACAGTCCAATATACTTATATATATTTCGGCTTGTAATAATTTTTATTTTTATTTCGATTGTGTTGATTAATAAATGGAAAATTATAAAAACCCAACATAAAATATTTTGTCATGTAACCTAATATATAATATTATAAAAAGTTATAGTGGGAGGGGGGGGGGGTAATTATAGATACACAACACTATTATATAAATATGTATAATAGTGTATAAATGGTGTATATGACTAGGTGGTGTAAATATTTTTTTATAGACATAACCTAATTTTACATTCTTTTTTTTTTGCACAAAAATAGAGGGGGATGAGAAGGTTGTAAAGGTAATTATTGACGAGATAAACAAGGAAAAAAGGTTAGTGACATTCAAGGCATTTGAAGGTCATTTGATAGAGGAATACAAGGCCTTCAAAGCTACTATTCATATTGAGAATGAAGGAGATAACAACTTGGCTATATGGACTATTGAATATGAAAAGCAAAATGAAGACATTCCAGAACCCTTCTCTTATTTGCAATTAGCCACTAATCTAACCAAAGATGTTGACACCCATCATGTCAACCAGTAATATCCTATGTTATTCAGACTCTTCAAATATATAGACAAGTGGATGTGTGTGTCAGATTCTTCAATAGTAATGTATTTTTGAAGAAATTCAACACAACTGTGGTATGTTTTTGAAGAATCCAAACAATATAAGTAATATGTTGTGAATAATGGATTTCCATGTTCTCTTTGAAAGAGGTGGTTGCTTGTTGATGTTTGTGTTTACCATAAAGATGTAATTTGCTTTGTTGTATTTTCATGAAATAAATTGTACTATTTCGTTTCTTCAAGAATAAATTTTATTTATTTGACTTTGTGATTAAAGTAAGTTGAATCTTTAGTCTTCTCTGTTTTGGTAAAATATTATTTCAACGGAAGAGTAGAAATATAATAGGGTTTCTTTGCTATAGTTTGCTTAATAACGATTTGTAGCTATATGTTAGAAGGGGGAGAGATGCAAGAGAGATTGGGAGAGGGAGGAGAGAGGCGAACAATACTTGGGAGAGAGACACAATTGATTTGTTTATCTAATTGATAATTGTATCATGATTATAATTGATACAATTAATTTGTATAAAATAAAACTAGCTACTAAAAGAAGGAGAGAGATGAGCGAAATTGGGAGAGGAGAGAAAGATCTGGAAGAGAGAGGTGTGAGAGATACAATTGATTTGTATATCTGATTGATGACTGTATATCAGACATATAATTGTATCATGAATGAAATTGGTATAATTGATTTATATCAATAAATATATGTGTATCAAAGACTATTGTTTTCAATTCGTTGATGCAAAATTGTATCAAATATATTAACGAAATACAATTTGTATTCATATACAACTTGTATCGAGGAATACAAGTGTATCGTTGTCGTAATTCATAACAAATTATATTTGTATTCATGTGCATTTATACTTATCTATCACCTTGTGTATTATATCTATATGTCACCATGTGTATTTGTGTTACCATTTATTTGTATTATTGACGTAATACCATTTGTATCAATGACTATACCATTTGGATTTGTATTGTAGAGACAGAAAGAAAATGACGAGAGAGAGAGAGATGAGAGAGGGTAGAGAGAGATGAGAGAGAGAGAGAGGAGAGGCAAGGGAGATAGGAGAGAGTAATTTGCTATAAAATCTTTAACTATAGTTATGAATCATAATTCTTTTAGACTATAGTTGTATATAGTAAAATACATATCACATATTTACCTTCTTATGTAATTTTTTCTTATTATTACTATAATTTTTGTAAATTTCAATGGGAAGACCCTTTGAAAGATCATCCGTAACCTTTTATCCCAAAAAAGTACAACTAAATTTTGGATGCAAGTTTTATGTGATATGTAGATCGAATTGATTGAGATGAATAAATATACAAGTAAGTAAAGTTAAGATCTCACATGTAGCTTGTGTTGGCCTGATTCCAACAATATTTTCAACTAAGATCTCTCCAAACGATCTTGATATGAATAATTAAAGTTGATGAATAAATATTGATATTGATTGAGAGAAATTTAAGTATTCAATGTATAATGTGAATTCGATGATGAACAGTATAATAGTTTTTCAACTTTCATAGGGATGGATTTTTAGGATTTGATATATAGATAAGCTGTAAATAATTGATTAAATATCATTTAAGAGTAAAAGAGTAACGCTCGATGTTGCCTCTGGGTCGATTTCATCACGGCTAGTAATCTTTGATGATTCTTTCTTCATATGTCCAAACCTTGGTCCATTGTTGAGATTATGTTCGATCTGTTTTGCTTCTTTAAGATGGATCACTTCTGACACTGATTTTATTAATCATGTTCCCTTCCACATGTCATCATTCAATACGACCAAGTGTCACATCTATTTTATCCCTATACAATCCTCACTCAATGGTATATTTTCGATGAATTGCAGTTTAGCCAGCTATTGTATCGAAGTAGGCCCCATAGTATAATTTATCATAAAATCTTCTCCTCTTCAAACAGTCTAAAGGGAATGTCTTTGAGCAGAGGCGGAGCGAGAGTTACGAGTTTAGAGATTTTAAATTTTAGGACAAAAGAGATAAATATGAGTTAAGAGGTTAGGGGTTCTATTTTGTTGAATATTGATAGGGGTGTTCGAACCAAAAGTATTTTCACCACCCTTTCTTACCACTGAGTTGTCAATCAATTTTTTTAGACGGTTAACAAGTTAATATACATATATATTTATTTTATTTTCTAATACAAAAATACAAGATCTACAAAAAAGTTAGTGGGTTCGTCCAAATCCACGAACCCCCACCTAACTCCGCGTATTTGAGATAGGGTTTTCTAAATCTTTATTCCTAATAGTGGAACAAAAAGAGATCTAAGAAAATGTAATCAAGTAGACAAATTTTCAATGACTATACTACTTCCAAGAAATCTAATTTTAAATGTTATTATTATTATTATTATTATTATTATTATTATTATTATTATTATTATTATTATTATTATTATTATTTTGCACCTGATCATCTACTTAACAAGAACTATAATTTTTTTTGCATTTTTAAAAAATAAAAAATTACAAATATTTCAGTGAGAGTAATAAGACTATTTAATTTTTCTTATTTTCCCCCAGAGTACTCAGGAGCAAAAAAGTGTCAAAAATCACCCAAGTTTATTAGAGCTTTAAGTTCAACATGTAATCAAAGCATTTAACAAAGAAAAAAACCAAGGAAGAAAAATAAAATAAAAATGTAATACAAGAAAAAACAACCATAAATACACCCACACACACAAAAGAAAGATAAAATAATGACAAAAAATTAAATTAACTTTTATATATATATATTGTTTGTGTCCTTAAAGATAGAACCTATCAATAAAGATGCACTCAAATTTGGTGAAATTATTTGATCGAGCTTCAAAACGTAGATATAAGAAAGCATTTTAAAATGTATAACGTATTTTAACTATTTAACATTAAAAAAAATATACATTATGATTAAATCAACATCTAAATACAATTAGTAATAAAAACACAATTATTTCTTTTAATCAAATGATCAATACTTCATTTTTGCAAGAACTTTGTCATTATACTAGATACATGACCCCGTGCTAGCACGGGGCCCAATATATATTACTAATTTTTTTTGTCTCAATGTGATATCATGAAACTTGAGAATTTATCAAAAAATTTATATGATTTTAAAAATATTTTAAGTTGTTAATTATTATAATTTATAGTACTTTTTTTTTTACATAATTTTAAAATAATAGTATATATTATTCTCTTTTTTTTAAAATTTATGTGGCATATATAGGATTTCAAAAATTAACTTTTTTTTGTCTTTTAAATATATTAAATTATTAATTATTGTAATTTATAATACTTTTTTAATGTAATTTTCAAATAATATATGTTATTTTTCATGTCCAAAGTTATGTGACATTGATAGATTTTTTGGAGTCAAGTGATTTTTTTTTATATATATATATATATATATATATATATATTTTTAAAAATTATTAATTATTGTGATCTATAATACTTTTAACGTCAATTTTAAATAATATATGTTTATCATCTAACCAATTTTATGTGGTGCCAATAGAATGTCAAGAGTCAATCGATTTTTTTAATATAACTTTTAAATATTTATGTTGTTAATTATTGTAATTTATAGTATTATTTATATTATTCTTAAATATATAACCAACAAAAAGAATAAGAGAAATAAATTTAATACAAAGAAAATACTAAATAGTAATAAAAATACTATATATACAAATGTTTAAATGAAAAATGAATAAAGATCCGACATTGTAAGGTGAGCAATGGTTGGGCCCACACAATTGAAGAGAAGAATATTTTGATAGGACATATTAGCCATTAGGTAAATATTGATTGGTTTTTGGGTTCAATAAAGAAAAGGTACAATCTTAAAGCAAGAGGAAAGAAAAAGTAGGAAGTTACGAAAATGCCCTTGTCATACAAACAGGCATGTTGACGAAGACATGCCTGCTTGTAGACTCTTCTACTAAGTATATATATATAAATAATACTAGGTTGAAGGAAAAGAAAAGAAAAACGCGAGAAATAATAGTGAAGAATATATAATTGGGACTTACACGACCATAGAGAATCAATAATTGATCCTTGCCATGTTTTTCATACATTATATTCAACAATAACAATTTCAAAAATCAATGAATTGTTAAAATTCTTTGAAGGTATAGTGATAGAAGCAATAATTGAGTGATTATTTATCGCATATGTAATCATGAGAAAGAGTCACCATCTACTTTAATTTTATTAATTGCTTCAATAAGTCATATGTCCTGTCTTTTACCTATCGTAATTATGCAAACCATGATTTGTGCTATTCTCATACATTAATTATTTTGTTGTTAAGGCTTTATTTTTAGCACACATAAAAATCATGTTTTGTGATTATTTACGTGGAATGATAAAGTGAATCTCATTAGGGGTTACTCCCTCTAACTCAATACTCAATTACTTGTCTATTTTGACAAATTAAGAAAAAAAAAAAATTTAAATCTATTATACCCTCAATTAATTATTTTGAAAAAGGTAGAACTGTTTAAAAATCTTAAATTTTTAAGTCATCATTTCATAATTAATAAGGATAAATTGGTAAACTAACTATTTCAATAATTATTTTCTTAATAAGTGTGACAATTCAAAAGTGGACAAGTAATTAGGGACAGACAGTATAAATGAATTGTTGACATTATTTTATATTGACAAATTATTACTCTTTGATTTATGTCATTAAATATTTTTTTAAGGGTGTCACACCTTAACAATTCATTTATATTTTACTAGAGAGAGTGCTAAGCTAGCATTTGGCAAATAAGTGGGACACATATGGATAAACTAGATACACAAGCCCGTGCCAGCACGGGCCCAATATAAATTATTTTTTCGTTTCAATTTATATATATATATTCTTAAAAATATTTGAAGTTGTTAATTATTGTAATTTATAATATCTTTACGTTATTTTAAATAATATGTGTTATTTTCTCTGTCCCAATTTATGTAGTATACGTAAAATTTCGAGAGCCCAACAAATTTTATTTATGTTTTAAAAATTATTAATCATTGTAATTCATAGAACTTTTTACATAATTTTGAGTTTCTTTTCTACTCGACTCCTTTTCATTTCATTGATCGGGAAAAAGGCTCCTTTTTCCTATGGCCCGTTAAAAATAATATAACTTATTCAAATATTATATTCATTAATACAATATAATATGATACTCCCTCTGTTTTTATTTATATGTCACTATTTTTTATTTTATGTGCATTAATAAATTAAGTAAGTTTACTATTCTACCCTTATTTAATTTTTTTTGAAGTCAACTTTTCAATCAATGAATATGAACTAATTTATTTTGATTAATTAATTTAACCAATGAACATGAATTATTCACTTAGTTTTTCTAGGTTGATCAAATATATATATTCAAGGCTAATAACTCACAAGGGTAAAATAAGAAGAATATTGTAATTTATGCATTATTTTTATGAAATAACAAGTATTATGGACCAACTATTTATAGTAAGGATGACTTATAAAAAGAAACAGAGGGAGTATATCGTAATTCTCTATTTGTATGATACAAATAGAGAATTACGATATACTCCCTCTGTTCCTATTTATATGTCATTATTTTAGATTCACGTGCATTAAGAAACTAAATAAGTTTACTATTCTATCATTATTTATTGATTTTCTGAAGTCAAGTTTTCAATCAATGAACATGAATTTATTTATTTTTATTATTTAATTTGACCAATGAACATGAAATATTTACTTAGTTTTTCTATGTTAGTCAAATATATATTTTCAAGATCAATGACTCACAAGGATAAAATAGGAGTAATAGTATTATTTATGCATTGATTTTGTAAAATGACAAATATTAAATATTATTTATTTTTAATAAGAATGACATATAAATAAAACGGAGGAAATATATATATCTAGGTCGATCCCGCATAAAATGACTTGTCTCAAGAAGATGTCTTTAATTTCTCCACGTAACACATGGTTGATAATATAAGCATAGCCGCATAGGGGCAGTTCTGACAAGGAGTACAACTATTTATATTGTAGACTCTTATTAATAAGTAGTAAAATATATTATTGAATAATCATTGTAAATGATATCAACACTTGTCCTCTACAATTTTTTTAGTGTCACTACATCTTTTTATTTCTAAGTCTTTAGTAAAATGGATCTAAAATCTGTAAATAAAAGGCTACTTTCTATTACTATCCTTTTTATCATTTCTAAACTATTCTCCTACAAAATATAAAATAGTCTGTAACAACATTAAATGAAACATAACTATATAAAAAAAATGTTTTTAAACTTTGAACAATTCACTTATTTGAATTATAAAAAAAATAATCCAATATGGACTAGAGGGAGTACTATACAACTATCTTTTTTTCTAAAATAAGGTATTATTTTGACGAAAAATAGACCATTTCAAAATAAGTGTTATTTTAAATTTTTAGGACAAAAAGTAGTAATTGTTTTCCATTATACTTTTTTTGTAACTCTTTTAATTCTAATTTTTCACATGACATGCTTAAGATCATAAAATCAAAATATATTTAGTATATTTGACACATTTTTAATTTGAAATCACAAAATTCATTTTTTTTTTAAAACTCTATGTCAAAATAAAATATGACATATAAAGTATAAAGTAAAATGAAAAAAAAAGTATCTTATATTTTTCCTTTAGTGGATGTAAAATAAATAAAAAATAATATTTATTTTGAGACGGCGAAATAATAAATTTTCTATGGTTTCTAATTTCTATGTCGCCCAGATCTTGTATCAAATTTATTATCTGAAAAACATCATCAGTGACATCATGACAACTGCTTCTTAAGTATGAACTAATCTGTAATGACCCGTAGGATATTTTTGAGATTTTTCATAAAATTAGCATTTTACCCCTCTTGATAGTTTTTCTGAGTAATTTTTGATTAGTTGGTGAAGTTGATTTGAAAATTTTGAACTATTCGATAACTATGATTATTTAATAGAAAAATTACAGAAATCTCACCTTTTAGTTTACTTATTACCATTATTCCCTATAAGTTTTACAAATTTCCAAAATTCCTCATTTTCGCTCATCAGATTAGTGTATCTCGCGCATCAGATTTGTGTATCATGTATAAAATGTACATCAGATTAGTGTATCATGTATAAAATGTAATGTATCTTACTTAACGATTAATGTATCTCGCGCATTAGATTAATGTATCAGCGCTTATATTATTGTATCCGTTTGAGGGATTTCTGTAATTATAAACTTTTAAGAGATAAATTGTATTGAAACTTAAAAGTATGTGATTTCTGTAATTTTCTGTTATTTAATAGACGGATATTTATTAAATAATTTATCTATTTAGTTGATGATTTATGGGATAACCCATAATTTTGTTTAATACCCTTACCATATGGCCATGTATAGAAAAAGTTAGTGGGAATTAATATTGATTTATTAATTAGCTCAGAAATATTGAACCTAAATAATTAAAAAGGAATTGAGCAGAGGAGTTACCTGTAGACGACAAAGTAGCCGCAGCCCGCAAGAACTGTTGGGCACGAAATTACGACAACATCATTCCTAAATTTGAAGTGATGGATCGGCGTGTCAGGTTAGTGTTTGGAGTTATAAAATTCAATATAGTGTTAATTTGATATTTGGTGAGAGTTTGAATGACTTTGGTCAATTACGTGTTAGTGGATAGCATATAACTTGGATGATAACTTTCAATTTGTAATAATGGGCCAATGATTGGCCATAAGGAGCCAATCATTGGTGGGAAGGATACATATAGCGATCAACACATTGCAAATGGGTTAGTTTTTTTTTTTTTGTCACAATTATTCTTGCAGTGCGTTACTGATTTCGTAAATTAGTCGGGGTTGAATTTTATATTTTGATTATCACATTATGATTCAAGTTTTGATATATAAAGATATGTAATTAAATATTAGGCATATTGCATTATGTAAATACCATTAGATTGATGATTTTGGAGAATTGAAACTTAACTCTAGACTTGAAATTTTAAAATATGAGAGTTGATATATTAATTGGCACCAAGATTAGGAACTTGATTATAAATTTGAGTGAGTTTTTGAGTCTAAGCTAGACATATAGCAATATGGGTGTTGTTAGTTTCGAAAACTTATTGTGACTATGTATTTGAATAGATTGAATTGATCTGGAAGCCCAAAGAAAGGGGAAGACTCTAGTCCCAAAGTGATTGTTCGACTATTTGAGGCAAGTGGATTTCTAAACCCTTGTCAAGTGTATGGAATTCGTGTATTTTCTTGTAATATGTGTTTGGGGGGTAATGAGACTTGGTGATGGGTTGACTTGTCCACATTGATTAATTCTAATGATGAAAAAGGGGTAATAAAAGGAAATGTGATTAATTATTTATGTGTGATGTGTTGAGAATGGTTTGAAAGGCTTGTTGAATCATTGTTGATGTTATATCATGATTGTGTTGTTGTGAATTGTGCAATGTTATGAAAATGGTCATCTCCTCATTATTTGTGTGAACATGTCATTTGCATTGTTCTGAGACATGGTTGTGACAAGTGTTATGTGAATTGAGAAAAAATAAGAAATTAAAGAGGATGTACCATTTCGAGGGACGTATCGTGCGCCGCAATGGATACTATATTTCGAGGGGCGTATCGCGCGCCGCAATGATTACTATTATCGAGGATCTTATCGCACGTCACGATGGATGCATGGACAGATATGTCCCCCATGGGTCCCGGACTGAGAGACAGCGGGTGTGTATCATTAGGTCAGACATGCATCACTATACTCGACATTGCATTTCATTGCATTGCACACCTTTATCATTGGTGAACTTGATCTTGTGTGTTGCTGATCTTGTGAGTGCCTTTCTGTGGAACTTGTGATTGAGGAATATTAAGTTTGTTGTTGAGAATATGTAATTGTTAGAATGTTGTTGTTGAGCTGTGAGGTATGTAAATTGCGAACTATTAGGTTGGGTTGATTTTATGCAGGTGATAGTTGTGATTGATGAATATTGAGCTGGTTGTTGAGGATATGTAATTGTTAGAGTGTTGTTGTTGAGTTGGTGGCTCTATAAATTGTGAATTGTTAGGTTGGACTGATTTTATGCAGGTAGTAGTTATGGAGGTTCGGTTGGGGTGTAAGGAGTACCCGTGTTCTATTCTCTTAGCTTGTGTTTAGAGGTTTACTTGTTGAGTAATGTGTGGTTTGGTCTCACCCCTTGCTTCTACAATTTTTGTAGGTTATGAGCCTGAATTTTGTGATACTTTCCATTCTCTTATTTTTTGAGGCTTCTTGGAGATTTGTGAGGTAGATGTTTGTCATCTCAACAGACTTTCTTACTCCTATTTATGATCTTGTTCTATTCTAGAAACAAAGTCATTTGAGACTTGTGTTTTTCTTTTGAATCAATTGTAATACTTTAGAGGCTTGTACACGTGAGATTTTTGAGTTGATTATAAAATTTCTGCATTTTATTGTAATGTTTGAGTTTTAGGCTGACTTGTCTGGGTGGGATAAGACGAGTGCCATCACGTCCATTTTTGGATCGTGACAATGTAAGTAAATAGCTGAATATTTTTTGGGGAATATTATTTGAGTGTTTGACCATGAAAATAAATATTAAACAAAATTATTTAAAAAATTTAAAGTCTCAAAAATAATAATAATAAGATACTCATTTAATTGTTTTATTAAATTTTACTGAAACACAATTTTTATTTTTAACTAATTTTTTGTTTAATAATAAGATGTTCATTTGATTTTTTTATTAAATTTCGTTGAAACACAATTTTTATTTCAAACTATTTTTAAAAAATAATAAATATTCGTTGTAGTTATTTTATTAATTTTATTAAAATGTTATTTTGTAAATATATATGTGCAAAAGTACTACGGTATATAATAGCATACATATTAAATGGGGAAAAAATCATCGATAATAAAAGGAAAGGAAGAAAAAAAAATCAAGTTAACCGTCTAGGATTAGTAACATTAATCCTCAAGTGTTCTTCTTTAATATCTTACTATTTATTTAAAAGTTTAATTTAAAATAAAAATTGTATTTCAACAAAATTTAATGAAAAATTATTTAAATTAGTTCAATGACTTCTAGGTAAAATATAATAGTTTAGTGACTTTATAGGTAAAATATTCATAGTTGAGTACTTTGAAGTTATAAAAGAAAATTGAAAGACTTTCTATTTTATTAGAAGAATCCTTAGTTGAGTGACTTTGTGTGAGAAGAATTCTTAGTTGAGTGACTTTCTATGCAAATAATTATTAGTTGAGTGACCATCTCAGATATTAACTCTCCAATTAATTGCTTCATTATCTTCTTCTTCCTCAGCAACTACTAGTCGGGTATGAACTCCTCCCTTGAGGAAGGGCCCAATTGTGGCAATTCAATGATGATTCATGGCTTGTTCATGCCGTAAATATGTCGTATGCAAATGGATTCACCTTTAGTATAGAATAAATGGGCGAAAAGCCAACGCAGTCATGCAGAAACTTCATTCTATTCCGGCTATTACTTTTCAACGGGTAATTTATTCATGAGTTAGAGAGATAAAAACTTTGATTTGCAGGCCCGATATAGAAATCGGGCACTATCTATATAAAATTTGTGTATATATTTGGTTTTTGTTAGTGAAAACTTACAAGATAACAAAAATACAAGATTACAATTGAAAATAAAAATGAAGAAATAAATCTCTTCAGGCTTAGGCGCGGATATCTTGCTCTCTTTAAGGAGATTCAAGCTCACTGCAACAAATGTTTTTCACCGGTCTAGCAGTAGTCTTTCTTGACTTGTCCCATCCAGGATACAATAGCCTAATCACAATATATAACTCAACAACTCTGGACAAGAGTTGAGTCCAAAGCTCCACAAAAAGAACACCTCCCTTCAACTAATAAGAACTGTCTTTTTGACAAACTTTATGCACTCTATATTTTTCTCTCGTATGTTGTGTGTTTCAAACCAAATAAAGACCACCACTATTTATACTAAAAGAAGTCTTCCTAGCAATGAATCAGAAGATAATGGGGTAGTAAATAGTGGAGTTAAATGTCCTGGAGGTTACATATGTTACAAAAACTAATGAAAAATAATGAGTGAAATAATGTGAGGGCATCCAATGCCACTAACGTGTAAAAATGAAGAGCTGCACAACCACCATAATTCACAACGTACACTGAAACGTTTATCACCATGAATAATGGCATTTAAGCCAAATAACAATTGGCATTACTCAGCCACTTAAAGGAGAATCAGGTGACCAACAATCAATAGAGGAAGTACTGCCTTAGAGGCAACTCCAACGGACAGAATCAATTTGTCAATGTGGCAATGCAAATAAGCATACTTTTATAATACTAAAATGCTTACGCTAACAATCCCCCACTCATTTAAATATTAGATAAGAGAGTTCATTAGCTGAAGGAAGACTACTATGCATAATGAAGGTGTGCTCTGCATTGAACCTCCACTTAATGAAACAATAACTTTTACTCCAGAGTCGTAGTGGTCTCAGATTTAAACTATGACTGCTTAAGGGAAATAAAATATCACTGCTCACACATAATAATCAAGGTGTTGACATGAGCTTTAAAGCCAACACGTTATGGCCATGTGCTATCCCGATTTCATGAGTGCTTTTGAGAATAAGTCAATTCTCATAGGAAGCGACCTACTTCCACACTCACATAGGTGAAATCTGTCGAGAGTGCTCCTGTAAGCTTAACACTCCACCCATACGGGCTACAATTATTCATTAAGAGTTTTATCAACTCAACCTTCACAAATCACAACAGGAAACAATACACTCACTGTAACATCTTGTTGTCGCACCCTATTTCAAACTAGCCGAAACAGTTCACAAGATAATATGGCTGACACTCTGATTTTGAAAGAAAATCATTTTTGTGTTAGAGTCGCCACCTAAATTTTAAGGAAAATATTAGGAAAACCATTTTTTAATATGTAAATGTAAACTCTGTTTTGATTTGCGAAACCAGTGAGATTTTGAGTAAGGGTTTTGGTTACTCGAGGGGAAGGTGTTAAGCATCCCTCAGAGCCTATCCGAAGATAGTCCTTAAACTCAATTTAGGAAAATATAATTAGGAAAACTTGTTTATTTATTTTTTTTCTTAAAAAATCAATGGTAAGTAAATTTTATTATTTTAATAAAAGAGTAAAATACAGGGTACGACGTATATATGTCTATAGTATGTTTATCATACGGTAATAAATAAATAAATAAAAATAAATGTACTAACATGTATGATAATTTTATATGTTGAAAAATATAGATGCGTCTTATATAAATGTATCCAAAATAAATGTTGAGTTCAAACGATATAAAATTTGTTGTTTAATTTATATATAGAATTAAGACGTCAAATAAAATAAAATGAGATAGTAGTCGGGTGCAAATATGTAGTAAAATAATGTGTATATTAAAGTGTAGGAGTTTATAAATTATATAAAAAATAAGTAACATTTGTAAAAGTGATAGTAGATATGAGAAAAAAATATGAAGTGTAACAAAATAATAAGTTACGTATAGAGAAAAACTAAGAAATAGAAAATTTGTACCTTTCTGCGTATGACATATATATGTATGTACCTTGTATTTTGAAAATTTGTACATTTCTGCGTATGACATATATATGTATGTACCTTGTATTTTGAACCTATTGGCATATCTAAAATGTTGAAATAACATGTTAAGAAATTAAAATGTTTTAGTAATGTTTGATTTAAAAAGTGACAATAGCAAATATATTTTCATAAAGGGGGTGATGTCAAAAGAATATAAAGTGAGCATAATTATTGGGACTTATTCTATAGTTACATTTATTTTTTTGTTAATAAAATATAGACCTACTTCCTTATTTAATTACTTATTTTTAAAAAAAATATATATATTTCTAAAACGGTAACAACTTTAGCCTTACGCTAGTTTCAAAATCATTTGGGAGTTTTAAAGGATAAGTTTTCCTCAACATAAAGTCCTAAGTGAGAGATTATAGATAAAGCTAATGACTATTTTGGTCCTTCTCGGAACGAATAACTTAAGCCGTGTATTTTCAAGACTTAAAAGGTAACAATTCTAGCGAGCCTTATCACATTCATTTTGGTCTTTTAAAATCATATCTTCCTTTTGAAAGTAGTATTTTAAAAGCACCTTTGGACCTAAACTACTGCACTTTTAAACTCTCAAAGTATAGTGGTTAGTTCCAAAAAATGTACCTTTAGATCCTAAAAAAATGGTGTTTTTAAACTGAAGTGAAAAACTACATTTATTTTTATTTTTTTAAAATTTGCACAAAGGAAAGAAAATGACAGTTTCGTCTCTCAAAATCTGCGTTTTAAAGCTAAAATATGTCTTTCAAAACTCACGAAAAGAGTTGGTTTTTGGGCCTCAGAAGCCTGCATTTTTTACACTCAAATTTTGCACATTTTAAGTTAAAAATCTGCACTTTTTAACCTCAAAAATCTTCACTTTCGAGTTTAAATTTTGCACTTCAAAGTCCACAAAGAGGGCTATGTTTTGAGCCTCAAAACATGCAGTTTTATACTCAAAATTTAGACTTTCTAATGTCAAAATTCTGCACTTTTTGAACTCAACATGCTGCACTTTGAGACCCTAAAATACCAAACTTTAAGTTGCTAAACTTGTACTCTAAACACTTGTTTATGAAAGAAAAATCTGAAAATAAGTTCACAACATTTGAAAACAATATTCCCAAGTGAACTTCTTTAAAAAATGTGTTTTCATAACCACCAAAATGTGTCAAGTAACTCATAAAACTTAGTTGAAAAAATGTCATTCTAAACAAAATAACTATAATAAACCCAATATCTAAAGGGAAGCGAGGTGGGCAACTACGTGTTACCACCGTTTTTAGTTGATTCGTACAAACCCAAACAAAATAAAAGCATATCATAAATATAAAGGAAATACTCATGGGTAAAATGTTAGCCAAAAGATAACAACACATATATGATATAAAGAACGTGAAAACTTTGAAGCGAGAAGGAAACGTTGGACACTATTGACGCGATGAAGGCTGCTAGACACAAGCGATAACGTAGGCGAGCACAAATCTGATTTGGACAGATGAATGAAATCGTATCACAACTCCAAATGCGCTCCCGAGTGTACATGTGAAATAAACAAAAAAAGAGAATTAGTAAATGAGATTCGAAACTTGTGAGAAAGCACATCAAAATAGATTCTACCTATCCATCTGTTAACCCAAATTCAGGCTTACTTATTCCGGCAATCAGACTCTTGGAAAACATGATTTTTACTGATTCATATCCCTCCAAATTTTATGTACAGTAGTTTGGAGCTTCAATGTTCAGGAATACATATTTTTTTTATGTCATCAAACAAGTTTAAGCATGTCTACAACTGTCTACGGAAGCATGAGACTGTATATTTATTCTTTGAGTCCAACAAAGGAAGCCAAACAATATTATCACATGTAGCTTATAAGGAACAAAAGAGCATACTGTAGATTGTCTTGGTAATAACAATATTATATGTATAAGAGTATGAAGTGTATATGCATTTATTTATTTTTTTAGAATAAAGGTCTACACATTTACAGGCAGGGTGAACAATTTTGTGATAAAAAAGAGATGGAAGCTTTGAAAGAACTCCAAACAGTAACAAAACTAGGATGGAAGGCATATGCATTGAACATATCTATGCTGAAGTTCGCATTGGTGTTGGGCTTGCATTTCCAAACCGGATACAAACATAGAGAACTCGTAGTTAATAACTGCCCATTTCTTAAACCGATAAAAAAAACTTAGCATTTCTGGAACTCTTGACAACAGGTCATTGAAAGGCACATGAACGCTTAAGTAAATGTTTCAATTCGTCATTATAGGAGAGGAAAATCCATGACTATATTACTTAATCAAATATAATAAACTAACATCATTGAACTAATATGTTGGTAGCGGACTGCATTACGTAAACACTCTTAGCATGCATTAAGCTGGTGACTAAATTATTATCTAGTGTCCTCGACTTCACATGAACACGGGTAGATTTATTACGTGTCACTACTCATGAGAGAGAGGAGAAAAATGCAGTAGTTCAATCCAATATAAGCTATCATGGGATCCTTCTAATTACTTAGGTGAGATATGAGAACAAGGAGAGAAACGTATTGAAATTTCAGAAAATGAAGTATCCAGGAGACCAAAGAGAACAACTAATTTAAATTCCAAATAACAAGTGTAAGGCCCTCTTGAATCTGATCAGATTCAGTTTACCTAATATGAACCAGCTTATAAAATATGCTAAACAAATGAGGGCAGAACAGACTCAGCATCAATTAATTTTATCATATTCTAAAGTTCAATCAGATAGTAACTTCTTCATCTATAGATTCATAACCCAACCTTTGAGCCTATTACGTAATGACGCTTTTCTAAAAAGTAGGAACAATGTAATTTCTACTGGCACACTTCACTCTAAAAGAAATAAGCATTTCAAAGACACATGGTTCATACAAAGTTAATAACTTGCAGAAATTAGTCAAAACTCACACAAATGTCCAAAGAAGTTGAAATTCAGATAGGTGCTCAACATTTAATCATGAATAATAACAACAAAGGTGACATGTACTAACCTTATGTAGAGCAACAAACAGGGTCTTGTCGTCAAGGATTCTGACTTCGAAATTAAAACTCGAAAGCAAAAACAAAAGCAGAGAAGTAAAAGAAAATAATCAGAGCTATTTTTGTGATTATCAGTCGATTATTGGATCTTTTTACTGATCGTTTTTGGATCTCTTTCGTTCGTTGAGGAATTTTTCAATCGATTCTTGGATTTTCTCACTGATTTCCGGATTGGTTTTTGGACGTTGATCGATGATTTCGAATGCTTTTTTTTGGATGTCCCTTATGAGAACCAAATGGTTCCCTTTTATAGCTAATTTAGGCTCCAAGAATTCAAAAAACCCCAATCTCAGAGCAAACAGAAAAGCAATTATGAAGGAGAAGAAAAACCTTGGAATATCTTCTTTTTTCGGATTGATTGAAAAGGGTGAGTGATAGATGGGGAAAGGAACTGCCGGAATTGACATTTTTCCGGTGGCCCAGAGCCGTTTCTGATGAAGGGGGGTAGAGGGTCCACGTGGGGGAGGCCATGGGGCCATGGGAGAGGAAATTGAGCCCTTAGATTAAATCGGACGGTTGGGATCGAATCTAAAGAAGCACAATCCATGTGCTTCTAATGTGGCACGCGCAGATTGGCCGAGTTAAAATAAATTGGATTGCCAAATTTTGCTCAAATTAAGTCCATTTAAATTATAACCCTCTTCTTTATTAAATAGACATAGTTTATTAAATTAAAAACAATAATTTTGCAAGACTAACTTATCTGTTAAAATAGTGATTCTAAAAATAAAATTAATATAAATTAGCAACTCATTAATTAATTAAGTCTTCCTAGTTTTGAAAAAAAAGTTGAAAAATATTTATCGCTATAATAAAAATTATATTTAATTAGAAAAATCTCGTTAACCCTTAAAAAAAATTATTTGACGTGAAATTTGAAAAATGAGAAAGTAAGTAGTAATATAATATTTAATTTTTTATATAAAAAATAGTATTTATGAAATAAATTTATCAAATAAAATAAATAATTAAAAATCTTTTTTTCTATTCCTACAAAAATTCATAGCACATATATATATACATATATATATACATATATATATATTATTTTTTATTATTAAAACTTTAGTTAAATAAATGTGGAGAGCCAAAATTGGGTGTCAACAACTTGCCCCTTTCTTTGTCCATGGAGGAGAGTAGAGAAGACGTGGACAAAGAAACATTGACACGATCCAATTTTGAGCGACCCACTACAATACACCTTGAGCAAAACTCGGCAAGAAATGTTTATGGAGTTATGGCCGAACTCTGGCTTCTGAGTTGCCTATGTATCTCAGGTTTCATGGGAAATCAGGCCATATGTAGTTCGAGAATGTAGGAACATAGCAATTTTTTATTAATTTTTTTTTCCCCAGTATCGAATTATGGTAATACTGAAATGTTTTGATGGTGAGGTTTGAAGAGATTGGCATGAATAAAGGGACGAGATATAGTTTTAAAGAACATGAATGAGAAATGCTCCGTAGCAATTCTACCGGAGACTTATGGTAGAGGGATGATTTTTTAAATGAATGCCCCAGTGTCGGGTTATAATGAAGTGAGACCTGAGAGAGTTATATGAACTGTTGAAAATCGAGTCGAGTTGAGTTTTGAAAGTGAATCCTTGACGTAGCTAGTGATGCTTGACATTGCACTAATTTGCCCTAGTTTGCTGCTTAGAGGGAGTTCCTCGGTGTAATGCGTTGTCCTGCAAAACATGTAAAAGGGTGAAAAGTACCTGTTGCGGTTCAAAAATTATAAATTGAAATTAGGAATGTAAAGAGTAGAGTGTAGATGTCCAAACGATTGTTGATGTCCCCATTTTTTGTGTTGTGAATGTGATGTAGGTAATGTAACTTGTAATATAAAGGCCCTCGACTGGCGGGGCTGTTGTAATGTAAAAGCCTGTATCCGGCTGTGTAAAGCTTATAATGTAGACCTCCGCTTGGAAGGGCTGTTGTAAAGTAAAAGCCTGTATCCAGCTTTGTAAAGCTTGTAATGTAACATATTATTGTTAGTGTATGAAAGCGTCGTTGTGCTTACATTCCCCCGGTCGGTGGAGCTTTGGTGACGTCACTATGATGTGGTCTCCGATTGGCGGAGTGTTGCTTCTTTTGGTTACATACAGGCTCCGATTGGCGGAATTCGATCGATGTTTGCCATGTACAGCCTCCGGTTGGCGGACTTTGACGATGTTTGCTATGTACAGCCTCCGATTGGCGGAGTTTGACGATGTTTGTTATGTATAGCCTCCGATTGGCGAAGTTTGACGATGTTTACTATGTACAACCTCCAATTGGCGGAGTTTGACGATGTTTGCTATGTATAGCCTCCGGTTGGTGGAGTTTGAGTGACATTTGCTATGTACAGCCTCCGGTTGGCGGAGTTTGACGATGTTTGCTATGTACAGTCTCCAATTGGTGGAGTTATTTTGACAGAAAGCTAACTATTCTATTTTCCAACGAGGGGACCCTCTCTTCAGTATTTGGTCTGGATTTTGAGCGTACCTGCAAAAAATGAAATGTTCTTAGATTTAAGATGCAAGTTGAAGTACATTCGGGAAATAAAGTAGGGAAAGAGTATTTTGGCTCATGATTGTAGAAGTCGAATGGCGCCTCCAGTCGTGCCCTGAGACTTGATGTTATTTTCTTGATTCTAGTGTTCCTGCGCTCAAAGAAAATTTTTAGTTTGGGAGGGGATGTTGATTTTTGTTGACTCGTGGACTGAAACTTCGTCACTGGGATCTTTCGACGTCTTCTTAACCTGCACATAGTTTCTTAACCTAGAGACTTAGTAGGTGGAAGAGTAGAAAAGTCTTTTGAAAAGAATTTTTTTTTTTAGAAAATAAGTATATTAATTATATATATATATATATATATATATATATATATATATATATATATATATATATATATATATGTAGTAATTCTCAAGCGTTTTTAGATTATGACATGTTCCGAAGTCCATCGAGCTTTCCATTTTGTTGACTATATCCAACATAGTCTTCTCGCTTTTAGCCTCCTGGTGAAGCTTCCCTAGCTCTTTTGCAGACATTGCGACGATCGAGATTCTTTAGATTTTGAGGTTACGCTAACTATGAGGAAGTGCTTCTTAAGGGTATGAAAAAAAATAGAAACTATGCAGAGAATTGATCGAGCCTGACTCAGGCTACCTACGTATCCCCAAAATAGAAATCAGATCATAACGTAGTTCGAATACAAGTGGGAGAAATAGAACTATGTAATGCAGTGACCGAGCTTGACTCAAGCTTCCTACGTATCCAAGTGGAATCAGGTCATAACGTAGTTCGATACAATATGAAAGTGAAAAATATGAAATGGAGTGACCGGGCGCCTGACTCAGACTGCCTACATATCCAAGCAGAATCAGGTCAGGACGTAGTTTAAATACAATAGAAAAGTAAAAAATGTGAAATGAAGTGACCGGGCCTGACTCAAGCTGCCTACATATCCAAGAAGAATCAGGTCGTAACGTATTTCGATAAAATAGAAAAGTTAAAAATGCAAGGGACCGAATCCGACAAAGATTGCCTACGTATCCCACCGAAGGAATTCAGGTCGAGCGTAATTCTAAATACATGGAAATGATGATTTTGTGTTTTCTAAGGGAGACCGGATCCGATGTGGGTTGCCTACGTACCCTGCCGTGGGAAGTCAGGTCTAGACGTAGTTCTGTTACATCAAAAATTGCAAAAGTACAAGAAATAAGCACTAATCTTGAGGTCTTCAGATGTAGTATTTCTTGATGGTGTCTGAATTGATTAGCTTTGTGCTCACTCTGACATCCATTTCTACTAAGATTACCGCTCTTCCAGAGAGTACTCTATGAACCATGTAGGGTCCTTGCCAATTGTTGCAAATTTCCCTTTGGCTTCTTCTTGGTGAGGAAAGATCTTCTTCGATACTAACTTCCCCGGTGTGAACTGCCGAGGTTTGACTTTCTTGTTGAATGCTTTGGTCATTCTGTTCTGATAGAGTTGTCCATGACAAACCGCGTCCATCTTCTTTTCATCGATGAGCATCAATTGTTCATGCCTGCTACGTATCCATTCTGCATCATCCAAACCAACCTCTTGGATAATACTTAAAGATGGTATTTCCACCTCAACATGTATTACTGCTTCCGACCCATAAACCAACATATAAGGAGTTACCTCAGTTGACGTTCTGATTGTGGTGCGATAACCGAGCAAAGCATATGGTAGCTTCCTGTCACGACCCGGGAGCACCCCATAGTCGTAACCGGCGTACTCGACCTCAAAGAGGTCTAATACAAGCCTCTTAGCATTCATTCATCGCATAGACACTAAAACCATAAGGAATTTAAAACTTTCTTTACCAAGAAAACATTGCATAAAAAAAATAATAGCAAGCGGAAGACTTTCTAGACTTTATACATGATGTCTCAAACCATCTAATACTTTAGAGTACAAAATTCGGGACTAATCCCGTACACAACTTAAACAATACTAAAAAGACATAAAAGAACATATTGGGTATTGTCCTCGAATCTATGAGGACTCACCAAGTCTTCATCTTCAACACTTAGAAACCTATCAAATAGCCATGACATGTCATCATCTCCAAATCCCTACACTTTAGTCCAAAAAGGGAAAGAAAGGGGTTAGCACAATTAAGTACTAAGTATGGAGACCATGCAAGAACATGCCAAAAAGGACATTTTCAAGGAAGTAAATGCTTTCATATCATTTGATAAAACCTTTCATTTACAAGTATAAGAGACATAATGCAAGTCAACATTAACATATAAGACCATAGCCAACCATACATGTACTCAACATATGTCCATATACAACCCATGCTTAACTTTAAAAGAACACATGTCATTTCATTACCATAAGACCTCTACCTAATATAACCTTAAGACACACTTGAGTGAGACAAGAAGTGACCGCCCATACAATCTCTTCAAGCACACTTAAGTGTTCCCCAAGATTACCTTAGATAAGGGCATTTCCTTTACAACATAACACCAATAGACCAACATTCTTTAAGAAACCATTTTGGAGCCATTCATGTATTTAGAGGACTTTCATACACTAGCCATTAAGGCTTAGGGAACTCACTTTAGCATCTTCAAAGCCTACTCGTGCCATGTGTAGATAGCATCCCATACTACTACCTACACGTTGTAGAACCTATCCAATAACTAGAGTGCACATCCCACATGATGGGAATAGGCATTAACCGACATAGACCATGCGAGCTAGACATGGAATCCGGTGTCATAAAACCCTACACCGTGGAAGGTGTTCTACTTGCCAAGGGTAGAACTAGGACACATCCCATGTAGGCACATGGTTTAGGGGATATCCAAAGATGTTCATTGTACTCTTGCCTCATACTCGGGAGAGCTACCATCTTAACCATATCCACTCGGTGCTTAGCCTTAGTTCCCATAGAGTAATTTCATTCACATGTATGTGCTAGAGAGGGCACCATCATTAGGTCTACCGACCCATAGCACATCTACCAAGAAGGGCACCACAAGGATCTACCAATCAAGGTTCATTAAGGATAGCTCACTAAATCCCCTTGGAAGGGTGCCTTAGGCCTACCGATTTTTCATTAAGGGTGCCTTAAGCCTACCGGTCCAAGGTTCATCATTTCACACATGAGAAGGGCTACCACCATTCGGTCTACCGATTTCATGGTTTTACATTCACATAGGGTTCTAGACTTCATCATGAAGGGGCACCAACTTTAGGTCTACCGGTTCAAGTCATAGTCTAAAATGCCCCATTAGTCATTCATAGAAAGGGCACCATGCTTAGGTCTCACCGATTCTAGACATTCATTCATTTATGAAGAGGCACCAACTCAAGGTCTACCAATTCAATCAAGTCAAGATACATTCATTTCTCAAGAGAATGATGCCTAAGCCTACCAAGTCAAGAGATCACATTCCATAGCTTTCATGTATCAAGAAGAGGCACCTAAGTCTACCAATTCAAGACACACATTTTCATTTAAGGATACTTCATAATCCAACATCATTTCATATATACATCATGAGAAATCATACTTTAACTCACAATGCTATCCACTCTACATAGGATCATCACAAGATCACATAAAACTCATTCACATCATACCTTCACATATAGCTTCACATAAAACTCATTCACATCATTCCTTCACATATAGCTTCACATAAAACTTTACATATAGCCTCATATGTGTATAATAATACAACAATATAATAACATTCATATAATGCCCTTCATGGCCTCAATTCACAATAATACAACAAATAACCACCTCCACCAAAGGTGGATCAAACCAACCAATAACAATTATATCAATACTAATAGATTAAGCCATCTTACCATTCTCCAAAGCCATAACCAACATTACTCAATTCCCTACTAATTCAACATTTTTCATAAAATAGGTCAACTTATCCAAGCCACAATCACCATTCCTCAAATCTCTAATAATTCACAATAGATAAGCATAGATAATAATAGAAATCAACTATTCAACTCCATTTAAGCATAATTCTATCATCATTCAATCATAAACAATAACCCCACTTCATATGCCAACTTTAGGAAACTTGCAAAGACATGGGTTCATGGAATTTCCTTTCTTAAAACCATCAATAATAACATAAATCATCATAAAAAAACATTTAATGCAAGAACCCATGCTAGAATCAAAATTAGGATTTTGAGTTTTTGAACAACTTTTGAAATCTTTTGGATTGACTCTTTGATTGAAGAAGGAATCAAAGATGAAGAGTCCCCATACCTTATTCTTCAAGAACCAAACGAAAATAGAGAAGAAATCAGCAGCCACCATCCACCCTAGCTCCATCTTTCACCTTGAGCTTCCATGGGGTTTTGAGAGAGTTTTTTTTTTTAGAGAGGGAGGGTTTCTTTTTTTCTTCCTAATTGGAGTGATTTAAATGGAAGAATTTTGGTCAAAAGGGTTTTATAATTTCTAGAAAATAATATATGTCCTTTGAAAAAAATGGTCCAATACTTAGAAAAAAAAAATGAGTCGGGTGAACAGTAATTTCGGTCACTGGAAATTTGCATTTCCTGCCGGACAGATTTTACGAAAATGGGCATAACTTCTTTGTCCGAACTCCGAATGAGGTGAAACAAAGTGCGTTAGGTAGCTAACTCAAAGGGCTTTCCATGGATATATTATTGGCCACCCAAATAATTTGTGTGCTAGGAGATATGACCCTCCAAAGTAGACCCTCGAAAAATGCTTCACTTGGAAATTTCGGATTTTGATACGGTTGTTCTAAAATTTGGGTTAGACCCATTTCCCACTCAATTTGACCCCCTAAACAAGAATATGAAGTCGGATTTTCGAAAAACGAAACGGATCTTTTTATATACAGCTAAACAAGTTTCCGGTAACTTCCGTAGCACATTTTAAGATCTTTTTGGGTCAAATTCAATTATAACCATTTCATTAAGTTCTCGACTCCAAACTCACATGTGAGGCTCTAGTTTCACTCTATCATTTTCCGGGTCGTTACACTTCCCATGCCATTGCCTGTGACTGTCCACTATTTTTCTTAAAATTTTCTTGATATTCTTATTTGCAGCCTCAACTGCTCCATTCATCTGTGGCCGGTAAACCGTGGAATTTTGATGAGCGATCTTGAACCTTTCACAAGTTTCCCTCATAAGATCGATGTTGAGGTTGGCTGCATTATCTGTTATGATTGATTCTGGAATTCCAAACCGATAAACTATGTTATTGCGAACAAAGTCCGCCACTACCTTCTCAGTCACTGCCTTGTATGTCAAAGCTTCGACCCATTTTGTGAAATAATCGATAGCCACCAGGATGAAACGATGTTCATTTGATGTGGGAGGCTTTATGGGTCCAATAAGATCCATGCCCCAAGTGCCTAATGGCCAAGGGAAACCCATCACATTGAGATCATTCGGTGGAACCCGTATAAAATCTCCATGCACTTGACACTGATGACACTTTTGCATATATCGGATGCTATCTCTCTCTATGGTCATCCAAAAATATCTAGCTCTTAAAATCTTCTTTGCCAAAGTGAACCCATTCTTGTGAGGTCCACATTTTCCTGCATGTATTTCTTCGAAAAGCCTTGTCACTTCTGCGGCGTTAACGTACCTCAGCAATCCTAAATCCAAAGTTCTCCTATATAGGATTTCTCCGTTAAGGAAGAAATGATTGGCCATCCTCATCAGAGTCCGTTTCTGGTTGCTTGTGGCATTTTCAGGATATTCTTATGCTTCTATCAATCTTCTGATGTCATAGTACCAGGGTTTTCCATCCAGTTCCTCATCTACGTGAAAACAGTAAGCATGTTGATCATGTATCACTATATCGATAGGGTTGATGTAATTATTGTATGGGTGTTGAATCATCGATGACAATGTTGCCAAAGCATCGGCAAACTCATTTTGAGCTCGAGGGACATGCTTGAACTCAAACTTTGTGAATCTCCTACTCAACTCTTTTATGCAATGCAGATAAAACAGGATCTTAACATTCTTAGTGGTCCATTCTCCTTGTACCTGGTGAATCAATAAGTCAGAATCTCCTATCACTAAGAGTTTTTTTATATTCATATCGATGGACATCCTGAGTCCGAGAATACAAGCTTCATATTCCTAATCTTGGCTGAGATTGGGTCATACTGACCTGTTTCCGAAATTAAGACTACTCTTATTCCAACTCCAATAGAGTTTGATGCTCCATCAAAAAAACATCCTCCATCTATCATACTACTCTGATATGTCTTCTCCTACAAACAAAATCTCTTCATCAGGGAAGTAGGTCGTGAGTGGCTTGTAATCCTGGTACACCAGGTTTTTTGCGAGGTGATCAGCCAGGGCTTGTCCCTTGATGGCCTTCTATGTCACATACACATTATCAAACTCGCTCAACAAAATTTGCCACTTTGCCAGCTTACCTGTAGGCATTGGTTTCTGAAAGATGTACTTGAGTGGATCCATTCTTGAGGTCAAGTACATGGTGTATGCAGATAAGTAATGCCTAAATTTTTGCGCGATATAAGTCAAAGTGCAACATGTTCGTTCCAACAAGGTGTATCTTGCCTCGCATGGTGTAAACTTCTTACTCAGATAGTGAATGGCTTGCTCTCTTCTACCTGTCTCATCATGCTACCCCAATACGCATCCAAATGCATTATCCATGACAAACAAGTATAATAACAAAGGCTTTCCCGGTTCTGGTGGGACTAATACTGGTGGGTTGGACAAGTATTCTTTGATTCTATCAAAAGCCTTTTGGAATTCCTCTGTCCAGTTCGTGGCAGCATCCTTCTTCAGTAATTTGAATATGGGTTCACAGATCACTATGGATTGAGCTATGAACCGATTGATGTAATTCAGTCTTCCCAAGAAACTAATCACGTCCTTCTTGGTCTTGGGTGGAGGTAGCTCTTAGATTGCCTTTATCTTTGATGGATCCAACTCTATGCCTTTCCAGCTAACGATGAATCCCAATAGTTTTTCCGCGGGTACTCCAAATGCACACTTTGTTGGATTCAACTTCAGATTATACTTACGCAACCTCTCAAAGAAATTTCGTAAGTCATCCAGGTGGTATGAACTTCTTTTGGATTTGATAACGACATCATCCACGTACACTTCAATTTTCTTGTGGATCATATCGTGAAAAGGGGTAGTCATGGCCCTCATGTAGGTTGCACCGGCATTTTTGAGACCAAATGGCATTACTCTGTAGCAATACACTCCCTACGAAGTGATAAATGTTATCTTATCTGCATCATCTTCATCCATCAGGATTTGGTGATATCCTGCAAAGCAATCGACAAATGATTGCAACTCATGTTTTGCACAATTATCGATGAGTATATGAATATTTGGAATAGGGAAATCATCCTTAGGACTGGCCCTGTTGAGATCTCGATAGTCCACATATATTCTGATATTTCCATCCTTTTTTGGCACAGGCACAATATTGGCTAACCATGTGGGGTAATTTGTAACCCTCACAACGCTCGCCTCAATTTGCTTAGTTACCTCCTCCTTGATCCTTAAACTCAAATCTGGCTTGAATTTTCTTGTATTTCGCTTAACAGGTAGACAAATGAGATCAGTCGATAATTTGTGCGAGATAATATCAGTGCTTAATCCTGGCATGTCATCATAAGACCAAGCAAATACGTCAACGTACTGCTTAAGCAACTCTATTAACTCTTGTTTTCTTTCAAACTCCAAATGTATGTTGGCTCGTGTCTCCTTCACGATTTCCTCATTTCCTAAGTTGACAACCTCTGTTTCATCCATATTGGGTGTTTTCTGACTTTCAACTTGCTCGATCTTATGTGGTAGATTTTTCGGCATCATGCTTTCATCGTACTCTTCGTGATCTTGTTCATCGCTTTCACTTTGCTCGGTGGATTCGTTACATGACATAACCATTGAACGAGGATTTTTATTAATATGAGTGTTGAAAAGTGCAAAAGGTAAGTAAAAATAAATAGATATTTAAAATAACGAGAAAGTTTTTAAAGAGAATAAAAACTTTTTATTTCAAAGCATTATAGCTTTTAGAAGAGGCAAGCAACAAAAGATTAGGCATGATTCAAGCCTCAATTTGATCATGCGAATTTTTAAAATTAAGACTATTTTTCCACACTACCAGGACTCTGGTTGAAATAGGGACGGGCTGGTGGTCCAATTCTGCAAGATTTCTCCAGGTTCGGCATTACGAATGTCAACTTGTTGAGATTTATCCCTTCTTCTTCTCCAGCCATGGCCACGAACAGATTGCCTATTCCTTCTACAATGTCATCAACGCCATCTTGATCTAGAATCAAAGTTTGTTTTGGTACAAAGATAATATCGCTTGACCCTTGATGGTCTCTTCCCGAGGCAGGCTCATATTAGAGTCCGTTGGTGCCTCTCTGATGCTTCAACTGGATCGTCTCAACTATGTCATTGGACTTAAGTCCAAGTCCATTCTTAAGCTGATATCCATACTTCAACATCTCTGACGCAACCATTTTTGCTGCACTTGACAACTTTGTATTACCTGCCTCTACTTCCTCATTGACCCTTATAACTTGCATAATTTCCAAAGTGTGAAAGGTAGCTCCATCTAACTCATCAGCGACTGTGATAGAATTAACAGAAAGGATGGGGTGACTGAGCTCTTCGTGGATGGTAACTTCTGTGTGACCCCACTCAAACTTTACACATTGGTGAAGAGTGGAAGAAACCGCTCTTGCCATATGAACCCATGGTCTTCCCAGTAACAGGTTGTAGTTGGATGATACATCCATCACTTGAAATAGGATGGGGAATTCATCCGGTCCCACCTGCAATGTGAGATAGATCTCTCTAACGACACTTCTTTGCGCTACATCAAAAGCTCTAACTTTTACAGGACTTTCCTTTATCTCTTCCATATTAACACCTAAATCCCTCAAAGTGGTAAAAGGACAGATGTTGCATCCAGAACCACCATCAATTAGAATTCGAGTCACAACCTTATCACAACACTTGACTGTGATATGAAGCACTTTGTTGTGCCCTGCCCCTTCTGCAGGCAACTCATCATCATGGAAAGAAATCTTGTTAGCTTCCACTATTCTTCCAATCGTTAAAGCTAAGGTTTCACTGGTGGTCTCTTTTGGATTATTCACTCCGTCTAACACTTCCATCAAAGCATTCCTATGAGCTTCAGAACTCATAAGTAGAGACAAAATAGATATGTGGGCAGGCGTCTTCTTCAGCTGCTCTTCGACTGAATAGTCTTTAGGCTGCATCTTTTTCCAAAATTCTGCGACTTCAGTATCGGTAACATTCTTCCTTGGATTCTATTCTTTTCAGAGAACTCTTTGATTTAGGTCCTCTGGGGCATAACACCTCCCTGACCTAGTTATCCATTGAGCCATGATAGTGTCAATCATCTTGCCCTTGGCGCGTGCTCGATAGCCTCATGGGACTGCTTTGGTGCCATATTCAGGCTTTTTAGAGATCAAAGTGGTCACTACAACTCTTGGGAGATATGTTTGGACAGTCAGAGGTTCCATTAGTTGAACAGTGATAACAGGTTGCGCCAAAGATGTCATGACTTCTAGTTCATCTATGTTTGGACAGTTAGGGCCCCCATATTCTTCATCTA
Source organism: Solanum okadae (assembly GCA_036553675.1). NCBI lineage: Eukaryota > Viridiplantae > Streptophyta > Magnoliopsida > Solanales > Solanaceae > Solanum > Solanum okadae. The sequence continues at coordinate 8,300,930 of CM071686.1, read as the reverse complement.
GAGTAACCATGTTGACTTCCCGATTCTCATGGTTTGGCAAGGGTTGTTGTTCACATTGGGAGGCGCTGGAGTGCATTTGATTACTCCTCTTCTGATCAAAGACTCGATCTTGTTCTTCAACCCATAACAATCTTCTGTGTCGTGTCCTTGGATTCCCGAGTGGTAAACGCATCTCCTGTTTCCATCGAAATTATGAGGGATTGGATTAGGAAGTTTTCCTTCAACTGGTTGCAACACTCCCGCTGTCCTCAACCTCTCAAACAATTGGGTGTAGGGTTCGGCGATCGATGTGTAAGTGCGAGCATTTCTAGCTTCAAGATTTGGACGTTGTCACGGTGCATATGCTGGTCTATTTTGGTGGATTGGTTCTTGGACAGGGACATATGGTCTTGGAGGATTTTGGTATGTTGCTGCTTGAGGTGGATTATAATATGGTTTGTTATTTTTATTCCAAGAATAAAATTTGCATCACCAAGATCTTTCATATCAAAATGACTTCTAAGAACATTTTTAGCTTCATCAGTCACATTCATATTAGAGCCAAAGATCAATAAATCATCAACATATAGGCAAATAATCACATGTGAATTACTCCAAAACTTATGATATATGCACTTATCACACTCATTTGTTTTAAAACCATTTTCAATCATGCAGGAATCAAACTTTTCATGCCATTGCTTTGGTGTCTGTTTCAAGCCATATAGGGATTTAGTAAGTTTACATACTTTGTTTTCTTGGCCTGCTTCAACAAAGGACTCGGGTTGATCCATATAAATTTCCTCATTTAGGTCTCCATTTAAAAAAGTAGTTTTTACATCCATTTGATGAATTTGCAAATAAAAATTGCAGCCATAGCAATTAAAAGTATTATAGATGTAATTCGTTTTACTGGAGAAAAAGTATCAAAAAACTAGGTCTTCTAGTTGTTTAAAACTTTTTGCAACTAGTCTAGCCTTGTATTTATCAATAGATCCATCCGGTTTCAACTTTTTTCTTAAGACTCATTTGCAATTAATTGTTTTACAACCCGGTGGTAAATCAATTAACGTCCAAGTTTTATTAGAAATTAGAGATTACATTTCATCATTTACAGCCTCTTTCCAAAAAATTGAGTCATGTGAAGATAAAGCTTCTTTCAAAGTGAGAGGGTCATCTCCAACATTAAACACATAAAAATCAGGACCAAATTTTTTTTCTACTCTAGCTCTTTTACTTCTTCTTAACTCAAAATCACTAATTTCTTTATTTTTCAAAGTAGAAGTAGAAGAACTAGGTAGTGACAAAATATTTTGTTCAATCCTTTGACCCCCACTATTTTTAGAATCAAAAGGAAATTTATTTTCATGAAAAATAGCATCACTCGATTCTATCATAATATTATCTTCAAGATGAAAAAATCTATAGGTTGTACTATTTGAAGCATAACCAAGAAAAGCACAAGTAGTAACTTTCTTACCCAACTTTGTAATCTTGAGATCCATTAGCCTCACAAAGGCTAGACAACCCCAAACTCTTAGATATCCCAAACTTGGCTTGTTACCTTTTCACAATTCAAAAGGTGACAATTTAGACTGCACACGATTCAACATATAACAAGCAGTCAAAATAGCTTCACCCCAAAAATTTAAAGGTGTATGTGACTCAATAAGCATGGCATTAGTCAATTCAACCAAAATTCTATTTTTCCTTTCCGCTACTCCATTAGATGAAGGAGAGTAAGGAGGAGTAGTTTCATGAATTATTCCCAATGATCTAACAAAAGAATTAAATTCTTTTGACTCATATTCACGGCCTCTATCACTTCTAATTCTTTTTATTTTTCTTCGAGAAAAGACATAAAAGAACACCTGAAGCTGTCCCGAATTTTCAATAAGACACTTTAACTATACCGGTGTCCTATTACCCCACAAAAATAGTGAATATCTTTATAAATAGACCACTTTAATCCGTTTTCTCTCTATGTTTGTTTTCACACAAATAATGCACGTGAATGATATTTTTCTTCCAAAGAATGAATTAACAAGTGACACGTGCCAAATTTTTTTAATCTATTATTTAATTACTTCCTCTCCCCAACTTTCCCCAATTCTTTCAAAGGATCCATTTTTGACGACGGGTGCTTTTACTCGATTTGGTCTCCTTGTTGCCTCTTGTTATGTTAGAAGATTTAAACTAAAGAAAAAAAAAATCTTCTTTTCTCTTTAATGAAGGTAAGATTTTAACACTTTTTATCCTAAAATAATTCCAAACATGTGTTTTCCTCCGAAAAATCACAAATTCATGAAGAAAAAAATATGATCTTTATCAAATACTAAATAAACATGAAAACCCTAACATGAAAATTTCTTGTTTGCTCAACTAATCCCCCAAGAAATTGACTAACAAACATCGAAATTGAAATAGATAATCTTCAACAGAAATTTAATTGAAGTGTATTTGAGAAGGAAAATAAAATAGGAAGAAAGAAAGTGAAAAATTGAGAGAAAAGAAAAGAAAGTGTACCATTTACCCTTTTGAAACGATTCGGGTCGGGTTAAACCCGTATTTTATTAATATTCAAATTAAATTAATTAATTAAAAGGAGAGTGTGCCTCACGCGTGTGAAGTTGATGAAAAAACGAGTTAAAATGGTCAATTTACAAAGATATTTAATACTTTTGTGGGGTAATAGGACATTCGCATAGTTAAGGTGTCTTTATAAAAATTCGACACAACTTCAACTGTCACTTCATGTCTTTTCTCTTTTTCTTCCAAACTGATTTTTAACCTCATGGAGATAAGTTTTGAAATTTTCAAAAGCATCACTTTTATTTTTCATCAAGTAAACATATGTAAACTTAGAAAAATCAACAATGAAACTGATAAAATATCTATTACCTCCACGAGTTAAAATTTCACCAAGTTCACAAATATCAGGATGAACTAATTCTAACAAATCAGTTTTTCTTTCAACTTGAAAATGAGGCCTTTTAGTGATTTTGGCTTTACTACAAGCCTCACACTTTTCAAGAAAAAATTTAATCATTAGAATTAACCATAAACTACTCATGATTCCTACATAACGATCACTAATATGACACAAACGAGCATGCCAAAAATTAGTAGAAGAAAGCATATAAACAGAAGTAGAAGCTTTATTCACTTCTACATTCAATTTGAATATCCCATCACAAGCATACCCCTTTTCCACAAAAATATCCTTCTTCACAATTACATATTGATCAGACTCAATAATCTGTTTAAAAACTGCTTTATTAAGAAGAAAACTAGACATCAATTTTTTTCTCATGGAAGGAGTATATAGTATATCTTTCATACTCTTCCAGAAGTAAAACATAATTCGACATCTCCCGTTTCAAGCACTTGAGTTTTGTGAGAATCACCAAGTATGATGGTTTTGGGCTCCTCAAAATGAGTATATTTTTTAAACTAGTCTTTGTCATAACAGACATGACGGTTTGAACCAGAATCAGCCCACCATCCATCAACACTGTCAACCATGTTTATGTCGGTAATCACCGCCACAAAAGGTTCTTCGATAACGTTTTCCTGAAGGTTAGGAACACGTTTCCGAAATCTGCAAAATCGAGCAATATGCCCACTCTTGCCACAAACAAAGCACGGTCCCTTATCTTGAACTTGTTGATTTTGGGCTTGATTATTTCACCATTATTTTTCTTAGGAGGTCTACTATTACTCTTCTTAAATTTTTTGTTCTTAGGCTTCAAAGAAGTATTTTTGTGAGTTTCAAGAGTAGCATTATTTGAAGTAATTAAATTTACCTTCGTTGTGATGTTGCTCTCTTCTTTTTGTAAAAGTGCATATTGGCCCCTTGCCTCTTCACCATCGTACTTTTCCACGTTCTCATGATGAGAAATAAGTTCATCATCATCCATGGATCGTGTCATCAACTTTATTAGGATTCTTCTCAGTTAACACATGAGAAACATCGAGAAGATTTAAGTAGAAAAGTCTTCCTAGCAATGAATAGAAAGATAATGGGTAGTAAATAATGGAGATAAATGGCCTAGAGGTTACATATGTTACAAAAAATAATGAGGAATAATGAGTGAAATAATGTGAGGGCATCCAATGCCACTAACGTGTAAAAATGAAGAGCTGCACAACCACCTTAATTCACAACGTACACTGGAACGTTTATCACCATGAATAATGGCATTTAAGCCAAATAACAATTGGCATTACTCAGCCACTTAAAGGAGAATCAGGTGACCAACAATAAATAGAGCAAAAAAGCATACTTTTATAATATTAAAATGCTCACGCTAACAGTTTTCTAATACAATAATTCAATTGTTATAGTCATCATATTGATTACAGAATCACGAAACCACGTCTCAACAAATCTAAGTTGTCACCATTATTATTAGGGAAAATTGTATGAAATAGTAAATTATTAATTCAAATTAAATGTTATAGCTATAATTTATTTTAATTGTAATTCGCAGCAAACATCCCCTTTTTTTGCCATCTGATTCGATATACAATTAACCATTTTCTGTATACAATTAGCCATTTTATACATTTCGGTATAAAATGTATAAAATGTGTTTTTGTTTGTATAAAGCGAGAGAAAAGTGTATATACAAATATAAATACATATATTTTCGTCCTATTCACTTGTAATTATATAAAAACAGACCTTATTATACAAATTACAATGTATAAATGAATTTATACAAAACTGAACAATTTGTATAAAATGAGATGTTTGTAGCGAATTATACAAATCGAAAGTTCCATAGCAAACATAAAATTTGCTATAGAGCGCAATTACACAAACTATAGTTATAACATACAAATATGATTTTTATGTTTGCTATGTGTGAAAGTTGCTCGTATAATTATTACTATTATTATTTATATAAATAAATACTCAACTTGGCGATAATAATTGTAATAATTTATGCTCCAAAGTGCAACTATATAAAGACTTCCATTTCTGATTCATTATTCATCAATTTTTTCCAATTAAATACTTTTATTTCTCTATTATATAATCATTTATTTTATTAAAAAAAATGGGTTTGAAAGGAAAGTTGATTTCAAAAACAGAGATAAAAGGTTGTAAGGATTTATTTCATGAAATGTTTTGTGAAACACCACACCATCTTCCAAATGTTGTACCACAAACTATTCAAGCTGTTGATTTACATGAAGGAGATTGGGTACTGTTGGCTCCGTTGTTAACTGGAATTATACTATCGGTAACATTTTTTAATCACTTATTTTAATTTAATCGTATGTTCACCATTATTTATTCTAGTCCATGACTATTTATGACAATTTCTCTATTTACATATTAGTATATAGGAAAATTATTTTCTTCTTCCCAATTAGCCTAATCATTAAGTAAGCATTAGTCCAATAGTCCTATGGAAGGTTTACTTCAAAATATTTGATTTTTTATTTTTTTTTTAAAAAACAGGAGTCATTTTTACTTATTTTTTTTCCTGGATTTTCTCTTATTATTCTAATTACGGACTTATTAATTATTAAGACCTGTCAAATACGGCTCCTATTGGGCCTTTTTTAAAAATAAAATAAAATATATTTTGTTACCTCGTGGCTGAAACTTTATGATTTAGGCTGAATATTTTTTTCAAATTTATTTAACTAAAAATAATGGAGTTTAAGCAAAACTTTTACAAATTTGGACCGAAAACAAATAAGAAATACACAAAAATAATTTGTCATTACTTCTATAGATAAATCAAAAGAAATAAACAACTAGAACTCGATTATTTTGAATAAAAAAATTTATTTGGCTGAAACATGATTAGGCTCTAGCTAGCAAATGTGTTTTAAAATAAATTTGACCCGAAAGAAAGAAGAAATACATGGTTACAATGAATAGCTATTGCATCTAAACAAAAAATAAAATTAAACTCTATTATTTTAGATAAAAATCCAAAAATAATTTAGATATACACTGAATAAAAAGTTCAAATAAAGGATGGTTCGAATATATTCCTTGTAGGGTATTATTCGCCATATAAGTAAAAAGATGGAAAAATCTAAAAAAATATACCGTCTAACTATAGTTATGAATAATAATTCTTTTAGACTAGGTATAATTGTGTATAGTAAATTATATCACATATTTGCCTTCTTTATGTAATTTTTTCTTATTGTTACTATAATCTTCATAAATTTCAATGGGAAAACCCTTTGAAAGATCATCCTTAACCTTTTATCCCAAAAAAGAACAACTATGAAAGCAAGTAAAGTTAATTAAATGTCTCACATACAATTTGTGTTGGCCTTATTCCAACAATATTTTCAACTAAGATCTCTCCAAACGATCTTTATATGAATATTTAAAGTCGATGAACGAATATCGATATTGATAGAGAGAGAAATTCAAGTATTCAATAATGAGAATTTGATGATGTACCATATGATATAGTTTGTCAACTTTCATAGGGATGGATTTTTAGGGTTTGATAGCTAAGCTCTTAACTCGTGATAAATAATTGATTAAATATTATTTAAGAGTAAAAGAGTAACGCCCAATGTTACCTCTGGGTCAATTTCATCACGGCTAACATCCTTTTATGATTCTTTCTTCTTATGTCCAAGCCTTGGTCCATTGTTGAGATTATGTTCGATCCATTTTGCTTCTTTAAGATGGATCACTTCTGACGTTAATTTTATTAATCTTGTTCCCTTTCACATGTCATCATTCAATACGATCAAGTGTCACATCTATTTTATCCATATACAACCCTCACTCAATGGTATACTTGCGATGAATTGCAGTTTAGCCAGCAATTGTATCGAGTGAGCCCCATTCACTGATAATGACATAGATGAGCCAATTAAAAATTATCATTTATCGTAAAATCTTCTCCTCTTCAAATTATTTGAAGGGAATGTCTTTGAGATAGGGTCTTTGAAATCCTTATTCCTAATAGTATATATATATATATATATATATATATATATATCTTCCTTCAAATCTGGTTATATAAATGTATATACTTATTCTTTACATTTGCTTTTGAGCTAATATTTTGTTTTTGTCCTTAAAGATAGAACCTATCAATAAAGATGCACTCAAATTTAGTGAAGTGCATAACCTGATTATTTGATCGAGCTTCAAAATTCAGTTATAAGTAAGCATTTAAAAATGTATAAAATCTTTTAACTATGTAACATTTAAAAAAATTATACATTATGAATAAAAACCACATCTAAATACAATTACTAATAAAAACATTATTTATTTTTAACCAAATGATCAATAATTCATTTTTGCAAGAACTTTTTGATTAAATTATTTATACTTGTGTATTTTTCCTATTAAATTTGTTAACTATTTTTTCTTCTTCTGTACGTCTCACAATAAATTTGTTTTTAATTTTTTATATTATAAAATATTCTTATATTTTTATAATTAAATTTAGATAAGAAAAGACATATGTGACCGCGTAAAACGCGAATAAATTGACTAGTTAAAGAATGAATTAGAGAAGATTGAGGAAATATGATATCTTCTCAGGATCTAAGATAAATAAAAATATAGATTTGCCTAATTAACAAGAAGATAATAACTTTAGATTATTTTTTTGGCTATGAAAGTCACAGAATAAATAAGATATATTGCTCTCATTCATTATTTTGAACAAGCAATATTCTTTTAGTCTACTCTTGATGTTTCCACTTTAAGCGTGGATGATGAGAACTCATAATTTATTACTTTAATATATAATTAACTATGTAAAATTGTCTCCTAACCTTAGCTTATAAAAACATGATCTAGGACTAGATTAGAAGCAATGCCAAAGGTATGACAATATAAGGTGATCAATTGAACACTCTACATAAAAAATAAAAAATAAAAAATTACATATAATAAACATTAATATTTTTACATATTTATTAAATATTGAACACTAAAAAATTCTTAAGGATGCTCAAGGGATAATTGCATACACATTCTTTTGGTACCTGCCTTTTCGTATAATATGTGTGAATTTTAATTTATAAATAACATGATATCAATAAATCTAAATTTTGAATGATTGAAAATCTCAATTTAAAAAAAATAATTCTAAGTGATTCCATTCATAAATACAAAATTGAGTCGATATATTTATATATCAAAAACTAATTATTTATTTTTAAAATTTAAATATTAACTTAACAAAAATTTAATTCTGCATCACTGACTAGAAGTAAACTAAAAATCTTCAAAAAAATTTCCCATATGAAAAATCAAACTAGAAACTTATTTAAGATATGAAAAAATGTTTTCAAAAAATGTTAAAAGTATAGTTACCGGGTCACTTCTTCGTTTGCGTGACAACATAAAATAAAGTGGAGAAATAAATGTCATTATCACCCCATATAATATTATCCTCAAGTGTAGTTTTGTATGGTTTCATTGTCATCAAGATCCTGCACTCCGTTTATTTTAATTTGTTTATCTGATTCTGAATTGATACTATGAGATATGTTGCATTGTTGATTTTGATTTAGCATAAATTTTAAGAATATAGAGAATATTTTTTAATCTTGTGATCTTAAACTAAAGATATGTGGAATGTAATAAAATGTTTTTTAATCTTTTGATATTAACATATTCTGTGAAGGGTTTGAATTAAAAAATTGTCAAAAGAAATAAATAATCTTTTTTAAAACAGACTACAAAAAGTAAAGACGAAAAAATTAAAATGAATGTATGATGAAGTTGCTAATTAATTAATTATTTTTCATCACACATGACAACTTCTTCTTACTTGTGATATTAACATTTCCTTTGAAGAGTTAGAATTAAAAAAATTATCAAAAGAAAAAGATAATCTTCTTAAAACAGACTACAAAATGTAAGAGGAAAAAATTAAAATGGATGTGACGAAGTAAAATGTGATTTTTTTTTGAGCTAATCAAATATTAGACGGGACTAAGTAAAATGTGATTTTTTTTTCAAACTGCTCCCATCTATTATATCAAACAAAAACAAGTTTGGGAAAAGACTTAAATATATCATCGAATTTTCAGAAAATGCTTATCTATGTCATTCATTTAAAGTTTGAGTCATCTATGCCATTTCAGTTAATAAATGACATGGATGAGTATTTTCTCAAACGAAAATGACATATATGAGTTAAACTTTTAACGGATAGTATAAATGAGTCTTTTCTCAAAGTTCGATGATATATTTGAGCTTTTTCCCTGAAAAAAGTATGTAGATTTTTATGTCCGAGAACAAGTGTAAGCTTCAATTATATACATTTAGCTTGTTAATAATAAACTAATTAAATTGTCATGGCCATCATATTTTATTGCCAAATCAAGAAATCACACGTTTCAATAAATCTAAGTTGTCATTATAATATAAATCCACAACTTATTGGAGAAAATAATTGTAATAATCTATATTGGCACAAAACTGTAGAGGGGTTGACCATCCCCCAAAATGCAACTATATAAGGACTTTTATTTCTGATTCGTTATATATCCATCAAATATTTCCAACAATACTACTATTTCTATCAAATAAATATAATAAGTGAAAAAAAATGGGTTTGAAAGGAAAATTGATATCACAAACAGAGATCAAAGGTTGTAAGGATTTGTTTCATGAAATGTTTAAGAACAAACCACACCATTTACCAAATGTTGCACCACAAACTATTCAAGCTATCGATTTGCATGAAGGAAATTGGGGTACCATTGACGCTGTTATCAACTGCAATTTTACTGTCGGTAATATTTTATAATCACTTCGATCTTTTAATTGATCAGAGAGTGTATTCGTTTTTTGTCACATCAGTATTGAAGGGTTTAAAGGAGAACTAAGATAGAAAATAATTCAGGCATATATAAACATACTGAGTTTAAGATGATCTAGAGATATTCTTTGTGCGAGGTACTATAACGAGAATTTTACTTTTCCTTGGGCCGGTAATAATATTTAGGGATAATTTCAAAATATCTCTCGAGGTTTCGCTCTATGACACTTGTCTCTCATGTGATTATCGATATTACACATACCTCCCTTATTTTGATTTTTTAAAATCATTCTTTAAACCTATTTAAAATAAATATAAATTAATTATGATTTAACAAATTTTTCCATCTTTATATTAATTTCTTCATATTGATCCATATTATTAAAAAAAACTTATTTAATAAATACTTGAAAAATAAATCAATATGAAGAAATAAGTCATGTTTTTAATATTAATACGAAGAAATTAAGATAAAGAAAGGAAAAAAATTATCAAATCGTAATTGATTTATATTTATTTTAAATAGGTTTAAAGAATGGTTACAAAAAAAACAAAATAAAGGAGGTAAGTGTGATACATTAAACATAGAGCTAAACCTGAAGGGAGGTCTCTGAAATTATCCATGATATTTATTTATTTATATTCTCAATTTAAAAATCCATTTTTTTTTTTTTGCATTAAATGTAGAGGGGCAAGAGAAGGTTGTGAAGGTGTCTATTGAAGACATAGATGAGGAAAAAAGGTTAGTGACATACAACATATTTGAAGGTAATTTAATAGAGCAATACAAGGCTTTCAAAGTAACTCTTCATATTGAAAATGAAGAAGAAAACGACTTGGTTATATGGACTATCCAATATGAGAAGCAGAATGAAGACGTTCCAGAACCTTTTTCTTATTTGCAAATGGCCGTTAATTTGACTAAAGATGTCGACGCTCATCATGTCAACCAGTAATATCTTATGTTGCTCAAACTCTTTAAAAAATATGGACGGGTGTGTGTATTTTGAGAGAATTCAATACAGGTACAACATCATTTTTAGAGAGTCTGTACAACATGTACATAGGTGATATCTATGGTTTGTTGAGAATAAAGAGAGTTTCATGTTCTCTATGGAAGTGGTGCTTGCTCAAGTTTAAGAATTTTTAAGTGGTTGTGTTTGTTGATTTTTGTATTTCTCATAAAGATGTAATTTGCTTGGTTGTGTTCTCATGAAATATTGTATAGCTTTTTATTTTCTTTTCTTCAAGAACAAATTTTATTTGTTTGGTTTGATTTTGTGAATCAAGTCTTCAGTCCTCTTTCTTCCTCCATTTTTGGATACATTTTATGTCATTATTATTACTAGCATTTTTATAAAATTCAATGGGAAATCCATTTGAAACATTGCCAGTAACAATAAATAACTAATTTCATTGGGAAATCCGCTTCTTTTGTTGACAATGTTGGATCAGAAATTAGAAATAATTATATTAGGAAGATATAAGATTTTAATCATCATATGTTTCAAGTTGGAGTATTACATGACATGATTCTGAATTAATCTTTACAAATAGGTTCGAATACTAGATGGTTATATTTATATATTAAGATTTCAATCCAATGAATGTAAAATTCGACCATATTCACTTCTTTTTGTTCACAATTTGTACAAAGTAAAAGCCATTAGATTAGAGCTAAGGACATCAGGGAATTTGGTCACTCAGCAATAGTTCAGCATGCAAAAGATTTGGCAAAGCCCTTTTTCCTTTTTCAAATATTAAATTCTGAAGCATAAAATGGGAGTACGTTATACTAATTTATGTTCTAAGACTAGTAATTCCATAATCCAAACAACAATAATTAATGGAAGACCCCAAAAAGAAATTAAAACAAGAAGAAAAACAGGCTCAAGTTTTCTGCAAGAAATACAAATTAACACAAATGCAGGTTTAGAGCCAACAGAAACAGTGCCTAAAACGGCGATAGTACATACAAATCACCTACGAAATTGAGGATTGGAGAAAAAGGGATAAAAGAAAAGCCATTTGAGCTTTAGCATACTTCCATGTATGTTAGCTCCTAATAATAGACACCGACGACAGTGAAACAAGAAAATATTTTTTGTACAAAAATTTGGAACAAGGAAAAAGTGTCAACAGGAAGAGGATAGGAGGATACACTCTGTGTTTCAAATGTTTACCCAGTTGAAGTCGTCACTTCGGAATACTGACAAGCCAAGAATATCATAAAACAATGGGAAGAGATCAAGGATACACTGATATAAAACTTGATTTTGATGAATGAAACGGTAAAGTATGAAAACCTTACTCATTCCCCAAATTAATTGAACCATCCTTCATTAGCTTCACACTGAGACTATTGAATCTCCCTCTTGAATAATGTCGAGATGCCTTCCTCCAATCTGTCCCAGTTTTCATCATGGCTGCAAATTCTTCAAAGCTGATGCGCCCATCCTGCATTTATAGAAACAGAAGATGAGGGAAATACCATCCCAAGATAAGTACATGTTAGTAGCAGAGGCTTTTTTTGTCTGCTGCTTGTTCACCTTGTCCGTATCGACCTCCTGGAAAATGTCATTTGCCATATTGGTGCAGTCATCTGCTCCATCCTCCATCAAGGCATCCCGAAGCTCATCAGGCTCAATGTAACCATTTCCATCCTTGTCAAAATAGGAGAAAGCTTTGTGCAAATGTTCATCGTTAGCCATCCTTTGAAGATGGAGTGAAACGGCTATAAATTCCCCATAATCCAGGGTCCCTTTGCCATTAGTATCAATCTGTAGGAAACAAAGTAAATTCCATGTTCACTGCTTTCTAACTTAGTTTTCCATTTCTTTATTTTTGGGTTGGGGGATGGAAGTGGAGAATATTATGGAGGGCATTCAGTGAAATATATTCAAGTAACTTGACCATTGAGGATGCTTCAATGATATAATGTGCAATGAACTACATGAGAAAACAAAAAATAATAATAGGACTGCATGCTTATTCTAACCAGCGACATCGACTAACTAGCAGATATTAAAGAGTGCCAAAGACAGTGACTGCAAGAGAGTTATTTGCATTTTGAACCCCCAAGTAGGCACTATATTTTCATAGTGCAACCTATCCAATTATTTTTTAATAATTTACCACCTAATCTATTTATCTCTTTGCAAAATTACAAGTGTTCATTTTGTAAAAGCCTTAAAGGTAAATAGGATATAGGCTTAGCAAGATGTGCTTTGTTTCTAAATTCAGTCGCATAAAAAAGCACTTGATTAGTCATAATTCACATCCTGCTCATCTTCAAACAGTTCCAATAACTGAGGGTTTCCCTATTTATTTTTCCTTTTTAATCTTTAACTTGCAAAGAGGAATGTATCAATTCATCATTGACTAGAATAAAAATCTAAACTTCAACATAAGCGCATGCATGTTCCTACAGTGATGCGCTCCCATAGTGCAGAAGCATGACTTCATGCGATGGGGTTGGTCTCAACTAAACAAAGCTCTGTTTTTCTAGCTTTAACAAAAAATAGGTCAAAGCTTAGTAGGAGGACGAGGTAAATTTGAGGTATGCTCAGACCTTTGCATTTAAAACTCAAAAAATTTATATATTCCTTCTTTAATTTGAGTATGAAATTCCGTGCAGGAGTAGAGAAGCACAGGGCTAGTAAAGGGTTTTTCAGTAAGATCTGAAGCTGCAGGATTTTAAAAAATTTATTGAAGAATTGATGAAGAGAACTAGAAGAAAACGACAATGGAAAGCAGAGAGCGATTTGTGTTATTAGTGGAGTACAATGAATACTCTGTTTACCCTATAAAGTTTAAGAATGTAATTCCTTCATCCTTTACCAAATGAACTCTTATGTGGTTTTGTAAAGAAACTGAGTCATTTGGTAGAGTGTATTGGAGAAAACAATGCATGCATTAGCTTTGTGTATTACTAGTACCTTGTTTGGTACACTTTCTCAACATATGTATTACTAATGCTTGTATAGTAATACACTCTATTGTGCATTGAGGAGTGTATAACTAATACCATGGATTTCTATGCATTAGTAATGCAATGGATTCTTAATGCATGCAATAGCATGCTTTAAGACAAATTGTCCCTCAAAAAAATTTCCACATCCTTCCACTATATTTGTGGAGGGTATTTTTGGAACAAATATTATTTTTTTTAAATTATGCAATGCATGATATTTTTAGTACACCAAACCAAACACTGCATAATAGAAATCTCAGCATAACTAATACAAGCATTACTAATGCAAACATTACTAATACACTATATTTTGCATTAATTCTTACATACTCTACCAAACGACCACTAATAACGACCACTAATAGATTAGAGGGTAAAATGTAAGAAATAGGAGGATAAGGTACAAATAAAAAATGGTGTATGTTAGGAGTGCAAAATGCAAAGAACTCGCTTGCAGACACAAATTAAACACAGTAGAAGTATAGAAAAATGGAGGATTCTTCATATTCAATCAGATATAAACATTTCGAGGAGAGAAGGTAAGAATTCATCGAGTATGAGCATAATCTCTCAGAACTTACTTTTCCCCTAGTCCCCCCCCCCCCCTCCCAGCTCCAACTCGATACTTTACTTCAGCTGTTCCCAAGTCAGTAGAAAATATCCTAGTTATGGAAACTTCACTTATTTATGAATTTTAAAATTTTCATGTGAGATACCAACCGATGCAGATGGTATCACCATCTATACCAGAAAACACATTCTCCTATGATATTAACAGATACTAAGAAGCATCTGATATATGTCAACCTCAGGAAAAAGTGGGAAATTCAGGACAAATTTTACATCAAGAAATAAGCAGGTGGACTCACAGCTTCAATAAGCATCTGTACTTCAGATTCTGCCAGCTGGGAGTTGAGCTTTAGTCCTACTTTAAGTTCTTCGACTGAAACAATGCCATCATTATTAGTATCTATCTTGTTAAACATTTCTTTGAGATCTTCAACTTCTTCATTAGACAAGAAATCAGCAATCACCTGCATTTGGACATACACCTTTTAATGGTCCAAGAAGTGCAAAAGCTACATAAAGATAAAAAGAGCATCAGATAAATGAACCCACCCTCAGAGCTTTCCTCTTAAACCTATTCATCATCGAAAACTGCTTAAGCCTCGACCTCACAACATCTCCAAGGGGGACATTTGGAGCCTTCTTAGCATTTTGAAGCCAAGGGTGCTCTACAAGAAGAAAACTTGTTCAATTCATAAAAACCAAGAGGCATAAGATAGGCTTTCTGTTGTAATGACAGGTGATTGATATAAACCAAAGAAATCACCAAGCATCCAAAATAAATCTTAATACAAGAAAGACCTTAGTAGGTCTTGCTAAGGAAATATGAATTGCCACCATTTCTTCTTCTTCTTTTTTTTTTTTTTGGGTGATAAGGAGTAAAGTATTATTGAAACAGTACCAAGAAGGATACAAGAATCAAAACAGAACCTGACCAGACAATCTGCTACTCTTTTCTAGCTAACTCGAGAAAATTCATGTACTGATCTAGATTAACTAACATATTGCTATCACACCAGAATTACAGATTATGTAGACACTTATTTTTAACTCTAGAAAAGTGATCTCTATACCCTTCAAAACAAGCCATTGTTCCTTGCCAGCCAGATGGCCCAGAAGATGCAGAGTGGGATAGTCCTCCAAATCTGTTTAAGCCCACTAGGAACCCATTGAACTTGCCAGCTTTCTAACAGATCCTTAACAGACATCACCCATGAGATGCCACAAATGTTTAGAAAAAGTTCCCAACATTAACTAGAGAATCTGCAATAGCGAAGTAAGGGGTCGTTTGGTAGAGTGTATAGAAATAATGCTAAATAAAGTGTATTGGTAATGCTTGCATTAGCAATGCATGTATTAGTTATGTTTGCATTAATTATACATAGATTATTTTTATGCATTGTTTGGTTTGATGCATTAAAAATAGAATGCATTGCATTGAAAAAATTATTTACAGAGATACCCTTCACTATTATGGAAAAGATATAAAAAAAAAGGTATTGAAGGGCAATTGGGTCTTTAATTGAGTTAATGCATGCATTAAAACCATTGCATTGCTAATACCTAGAAATCCATTGTATTAGCAATACACACCTTAATACACAATAGCATGTACGAAGGAAACCTCTTGGGAGAAGTTTTTCCGAAGTTGGATCATCGAGGATGCAAAAGATATGTTTAAACTATGTATTCCGTTGATGCAATAATAAAAGGGGTTCTGTTTCGGAGAAAAAAAAAGATCGGAAAAGAGTACCAAACAAGGTACTAGTAATTCACAAAGCTAATGCATGCATTATTATTTTTAATACACTCTACCAAAAGACCCCCAAGTGTTCTCAACTGTTTTGTGCTGTTCTTCACAAAAATAGCATCTGTTACACATAGTAAAGCCTCTCTTCTATAGATTATTTTGAGTTGCACATGTCCCCTAGGTTGCAATCCATCCATGCTACCTTGACAGGAGCTTTAGTCTTCCAAATCATCTTCCAAGGTCAATATTATCCCAGTGAACTGTTTCCCTTATCAGCATGCTGTAACAACTTTTAACAGAGAACTTATTTTTGCTGGCTGTTCAAATCAAACAGTACACTTAACCTTGAGAAAGCTGAATAGATTTTTTTCTTTTGTCAACTAATCCATCAAAGATCATATTTTTCTCTGTTCTACCGGATCTACATGGCTGCTAAGTAGCTTGGACTCTCAAAAAATGTTGCCGCACCCGTGTCAGATCCTTCAAAACTACACTGTTTTTGGAGGATCCGACACGCACCCGTCGACATTTTTGAAGAGTCCGAGCAACATAGCATGGCTGTACCCATGCTTTTTCCTTTTCTTAATCCTTCATCATCCCAAATCTTACAAGTTTATTGTGGTTCAATGTACCATTTCCTTTATTTTGTCCAACCATTGTCATGGAGGACCCATGACTTCCACAACAAATTTCCTTTAAGCATTGCAGCTCCACAAAGTTCAAGAATGCTAGGATGTCCGATTTAATAAATGCTCATGATGGCAAGTGGAAGTTTGAGCTTATTGAGAAGTTTAATCCTTCGATGGCTATCAGAGTCCTACCACTCTTTCCAACATGACCATAGAACCAATCACATGACATCCAACAAAGAATGGGAATTCACATTTTGATCTGATTAGAATTGGGGTATGGCTGTAAGGAGAAGCTAAATTGCACTAAATTTACTTCAAGCTCAGGAATTTTGAAGGATTTGACCACTTAACGGAGCTTGCAAGTCTCTTCAAAGGTTGGACTATTGCCTAGGTTTTTCCATAAGGATAACGCCATGTAAGGGGTTGGTTGTACTATACACCTAATCATTGCTACCAATACATATATACATCTTGCGCTTCAGAACAACAAAGAAATACAAAAAATCAACGCCACTTGATTTGCCAGCCGTTTCATCTGCCTTTATCTTGTGTGGTACTTGGAAGCCAATACACAAATCTCACAAACAAAAATTTAGCAAGAAAAAGGAATGAAACCATTAGAAGGTTTTGATAAGATAAGTTCTAGTGCCTATAACGCTAGGAAGACTCATTATATGATCACAGATCATACAACTAAACATTACAAAAGTAAAGGCACCTAGAAAATGATTAATCAACATACACATACAACATTACTCAATATTGAGGTTTGTGTTAAATGTGAATATGTGATGATACTAGATTCCCAAAAGAAAAACATTGATCTAACAATTTCTAATGAAGATTATAAAGGAGGGTTCATGTAAAATTAAAAGAAAACAGTTGTATTCATCAGTACTATCCTGAATGGGCCAATTTACATCTATATTCTCATACATATATACAGCTCGCCCAAGATGTAGAGAGAAGGTAACAGCACCCTCTTTCGCATCTGAATGATGCTTACTAGTTTTAGGTACAATTTCAGAGGGTAAAATTACTTAGAAGAAGTGTGCTATTATCTCAACCGGTTGATCATTAGCGTGTTGATGCCATCATTGGATTTTGCTATTAGGTGTCATCGTATGCTTTCAATAGTTTTAGCTACAGTTAGAGAACAAATCACGGAATAGAAGTGTTGTACGATTTTCTCAACTACTTTATCATTAGCCTGTTGATGCAGTTGCAGGAGTTTTTACTAGGTGTGATCTTATGCCTCACATACCAACCCTTCTACAGTCATCTATTCAGCCTGTCTAACTAACACTCCCTCTGTTCTAGTTTATGTGACTCACATTCCTTTGAAATTTGTTACAAAAAGTACGACACAATTCTAAACTTGGGAAGAATTAAGTTACCGTTTCCATTTTACCGTACTGAGAAGCTTTAAGACCCACAAAAATGTTATGGCATGTTTAAGATCACAAGTTTCAAAAGTTTTATAGCCAT
Source organism: Solanum okadae (assembly GCA_036553675.1). NCBI lineage: Eukaryota > Viridiplantae > Streptophyta > Magnoliopsida > Solanales > Solanaceae > Solanum > Solanum okadae. The sequence goes on along the minus strand of CM071686.1, from coordinate 8,282,756 downwards.
ATTTAGACCATAAATTTCAAAAGTCATCATTTCTTTCTTAAAATCTGTAACGATTCCAACTATGTCAGATATATTGGAATGGGTAGAGTATATAAAACGCATGAATGTCTTACAGCATGTGCAAAGCACATGGGAGAGCTGATTCTTGCCTAATTAGGCTATACAGTAGTTCTATAATCTATTTATATTCGATAAAGGCAAGGATTTTCCCACAAATAATTAATAAGCATCTGCGAAACATAGCATACCAAGTACTTGCTTTGCAGTCAGTCGAAGCTTTGGATCTGCCTCTAACATTTGCCTGACAAGATTTTTAGCACCTTCTGAAATACTTGGCCAGGGTTCCCGCTTGAAATCTATTGCCCCACGTAAAATGGCTTGGGCAACACCTTGTTCAGATTCTGTATGAACAGATTCACTTCAATAAAATGACAGAGTGGTATCTGAGAATGCTACATATGAAGCATGGGGGACAGAAAGGAAGAATCAAATCTGCAGGAAGAGAGTTTACCGGCCCAAAAGGGAGGAACCCCACATAACAAAATATATAAAATGACTCCTGCACTCCATATATCTATTTCTGGTCCATAGTTTCGTTTGAGCACCTCAGGAGCCATATAATATGGACTTCCAACTATTTCAGAGAACTTCTCACCTAAAAAATAAAATCAAACGTTAAATATTAGCAATATGTGAAGTTAAGATAAGCAACGATAATAATAGAATAGGTCAGAAATAGTGCAAAGACGAGCCCAAAGTACCAAACAATAAGGAAACCGAGCAGTTATTTGTACCACAAGGTTAAGAGTCCAAGACCGTGTGCCTTGCTGATTGGATCTGAATTTGCTATCTAGTTATCTAAGCTATTTCTTTTTTCCTACTTCACAAAGGGAAGTACAAAGAAACAAACATCTGGTTAGATATTCATTAGATATCAAAATTAGCTTCACCCTTTTCCTTTTTAAGTAAGCATCTGAGTTAGCATTTTTTTATATGACAAGGGAAACCCACAGCCGCTATCCTTTGGGTGCGCACAAGGTAAAACTCCCATTCCTATGCAATAGCTCGCAAACCACACAGGAAATGCAACCCGCACTAGGCAAGCCCGGTGCAACGAGCTCAACCCAGAAGGCAAACCTTATGCTTTCGATGGCAAGGGGTTTCGAACTTGAGACCTCCAACATGGAAGTCCTAAGCCCAAACCCCTGGGCCACCCCAAAGGGTCATCTGAGTTAGCATTATTATGCAACTAAGAACCCCTGCAGATGTTTGTCAAGTCAAACAAAACTATACTAAACTATTTGAATGAAACCCAAAGGCTGAAGATGAATTTGAGTAATAGTAAGGATGTCCTTTACAAAGGAAGAACTGTCTACTTTTGTAGGGGAGAAAAAAATATGAAACCTCGATCCTATATTTAGCTAGTACCTGATCTCTTGTTTCCCAAATATTAAACGAAAAGGAAAGAAAAATCTATAAAATATACATGGAAATAGACAACTAAGACTTTTCAAATCTAAGGAAGAAGAAGAAATAGCTTCTAAAGTAATTTGGTCTTCGGCAAGTCTCTTTCTATGTGAATCATCCTACATTGACTTCTAAATGCCGGATGGTAAGTACAACAGAATGATCACAGGGTCTCAAATGACCTTTTCTTATTTAATCCTTTTATCTTTTTCATTGAATGTCCTTAAAGAGACATCATTTTATTCTATGTTCGGCCTATACCTTCTGTCAGATTTAAATCATTTCTAATCTTGTATAATCTTATATAATCACACATCCTTATTAACCCGTACTTTGTAACTTTCCATCTAGCAAGCATGTTAAGCTAAGAGGCTCAACTTTCTCTCCCATGTAAGATTACTGAACTGACAATTGTACTATAGAACTTGCCTTTTAACTTTTACAGATTCCTATTGCACAATTTCCCATAACCTACCTCCATTTAAGTCATCCTATTCTAACTCTCACGTGTTACATCTTCATCTATTGGCCTATGCCTAGATATCCAAATTGTTTGAATCTTGGCACCAAAATTCATGTCTAATACCACTTCTTAAGGGGCGAAACTTGAAGTTTGTCTAATCCAAACTACAGTTAGACAGTAAGTTTGGTCTTACACTGGAAGTACCAGAATATGATGGAATTCACATAGAAATCAAGTGGGCATTGTTTTAGGTAAGTTGACAGAAATGTTCTGCAGAGTATATTTTTACTAGAATATAGTCATCTACAAGACCCTTCCACCAATCAATTGATCATGAAACAGCTCACCAACAGTTTGCAAAATCAGCCCAAATGCAATTCTCTAATGTAGGTTAAGTCAAACCCTTGTCACAAGTTCAACTTGCAACTTGACCATGATATTAGCACTCCAATTAGTAAATCGTTACTCCTTTGTCTTTTGCAATTAACAAAAGAATTATCAACCGGAACTAAATGAAGAAGTAGAGAATATCTCATCTCACTGTGATTCAAACTCTTAAGTCTTAACACACGAACTGTAATACACAATGAAGTGCAATGATCCCAACATGATACAATTAATTTCAAGGCTAAAGTGCATCAGGGGGCTGTTGGAAGAAACAATATTCTTTCACAAGAATAAATACGGAGAGGCATACATTAGTCCCTTCTTTGTTCAGTAAAATATTTATCCCCTCTGCTTAATCCTATATCAAAACAGACTTCCTCCTCTATAGAGCCAGTGAGTTCAATGAGTATTAGACAAAGTGAATCTACCATTTTTCCCGCTAGTAAGTAGTACTAATAGAGCTAGCTCATCACATAAGTTGTGCTAATAGAGTTAGGGTATAAAAAGAACGAGATGTTGCTAGTTTTTCTCCAGCATCAATTGAACATAACTTCTTTCAAGCCTATCAGCAATCTTTGTTTGTTCTACACAGTAAACCGTTGGAATTTTATATATAAGATAGGATCCACCAAATTATATCTGAGGTCACATAGAAGTAATAAGGCCTACACAGAAATGGCCCCTTTATCAGGAACCAATACCTGAACTCACCTGCACATTTCGTCTTCCTATAAAAGTATGTAGCATCAGTAGATAGCTTAAACTATTTATATATTGTGACCAGAAACCCCTGTAAATCTAGTCCAACTCCATTTGTGCTCACAGGCTCCAACCCGTGATATGCGCCTAAACCACACCTCATGCATTTTCCTACCACTGAACCATAGCCCTATGGACACATGAGGAGATAACTTACTACCATTCCCAGCCTGGGAGCACATCAGTAGACAACATTATACCATTGCCCTGGTAAATTGTCCTAATTGCAGATATAATCTTTATTCTTTTGGTTCTAATCCAGAGAACTCTCCTGATTATGGTATATTTACACAGGAAAATTTTACAATCTATCTAAGTTGTATAAATCTACATTCCCTAACATCATAAAACAAAGAACATAAAAACAATCTGGGCAAACAGCAAGAAATTGTAAGATAAACTACATGCATTTGCTTGTGTTATTGTAGACCAATTAAAGTTTTCCTTTTTACCTGGCTTGAAGAAGATTGACAAGCCAAAATCAATTGCTTTAAGAGGTGAATTTTCCTTCTTATTAGCAAACAAAAAGTTCTCGGGCTTCAAATCCCTATGAATCACTCCATGTTTGTGACAAAGCTGCACAACCTCCACAATCGTCCGTGTAACAGCAGCAGCTGCTCGTTCAGTATAATGCCCCCTAGCAACGATCCTATCAAACAGCTCACCACCTTCACATAGTTCCATCACCAAATGAACCGCATTTTCATCCTCACACGCTTCCTTAAAACTCACAATACTTGAATTCTGTGGCAAATGCTTCATAATTGCCACTTCTCTCCTTACATCCTCCACATCCACTGCTGTTCGTAACTTCCGTTTCGAAATCGACTTACAAGCCAAAAGTTCCCTACTGCTACGATCTATACAAAGGTAAGTTATCCCGAATTCTCCCCTTCCTAACTCTCTATCTACCAAATACCTTTCCTCAACATTCTCCTTTTTAACATCAGTTAACACAGTGATCGGTTTCTGCTTGTTTCCAGCACTGTACTTATCTTTCCTTCCGTGATCATTTCCGGAGTAGTTAGAGGACTTCACATCTTCTCTAGCAACCGCTGCCGGAGATCTGCAACAGTTCCCCATTGCAAACCCTAACACTAACAACTTCTAGCTTTAGTTTCGCATGATTTGGAAGTTTAAAACCCTAGAACTCTGCCGGAGTAAGCAGAGCTGAGCTGCCGGAGTGAGCAAAACTGAGCTGCCGGAGATGGAAAAAGGAAGAAAAAAGAGGGACTGAGAATGCAATCAGTGGACTGGTGTGTACGATAACGTTTCAGACGCTTTTGTAATGTGAAAGCTTTTTTCGTTTTTAAAAAAATATATATATTTGGAAAATTTATAGAAAAGTCCTTTTACTTTGCTGATATCACTAACATCCTCCTCTTACTTTAAGTAATTACTTTTATTCCTTGCTTAATTTGTTTATTATTTTTACACATTTTCATGATTATTATAGTGATTGCTCCCAAACCATATCAATAATGAATTAAGGAATCATATTGATCCTGCAACTAAACTTTGATAGTGGCATAGCAAGAATAGTATCAGTATAAGTAACGCATACTGATAGTCATCATCGATCATTCGAATCTACCATATAATATCATGTAAATATTCAGAAGAAAACATGCAATATGAAAATCACCAAATCAACGTTTAACCACCCACTCTTACTATCTCGGGTCTAATAGTCATGACTCATAGCTTTATTTTCAATCTTTCTACCTCATTCTGCTGTCAACTCTACCATTAAACACTTAACCTTACTTTCACTCTAAGGCTTTAGTCTACCTTCTATGCCACTGTAAAGTTTTTCAAGCCTGCTTTGTATGTCAAATACCACACGTACCCCACTCCAACCACTCTGGCCTTGGCCGCTTTGACTATACATTTTTTTTATCAGAAATGTTCTAAATCAATTTAACAAACATATACAGTCCTAGCAAATAAATTATGCACAAGACCTCCGATCATCAACCTAACTTAGCAACCACATAACGCATGTCAAAATGATCAACATAACTCATACCTAATTTCAATTTACCTTTCAAGTAACCCGGACCATTCAGGAATCCTTAAGACATCTATCACGGTGTTCAACGTGCAAATCTAATCAACACAAGAACTATCCTAGCATTAAACATAACAACTCAACCACTCATGGACCACCATGATAAATACATCACAATGAAATATTCCGATTCACTCAGGGAACCAACAAACAGAACACAACTAAGCATGTATCATGCATGCTATTCGGACCAATCATATAGTAACATATACCAAGTATGGTACTCGAGCCAACCGATAATAGAATTCATACCAGGTGTGGTACCCAAGTTAACCATAAATATTTTGTACTAAGCGTTGTGATAAGAATCGAATTATCTGAATAAACAAAAAAATAATGTGAAAGCGAAATTATAAAGATTAAAGACAGAAATTGGAAGATATGTGAAATTCGAGAATAAAATTTTCAAATCTTGAAAAGGGCTAAGAACCTTAATTGCTCTCAATATTCAAAATTAGCGGCTTAAAACTAATTATGATACTTATAAAGTCAATTCAAGAACTTAGATCAAAAGTGATCTAGACCCCTATTTCGAAGAAACTAAAGACAACTATTAGTATGAGATTAAGCACCTTCTTTAATTTACTTTAATAGAAATCAAAGATATTAAGTTAACGAATTAATCTTACCTCTATAGAATCATTCTTATAAGGTTGTAATATAAATTCATAGTCACCACACGCAAATGTGTAAAGAAGAGAAACATCTCAAATAATATTAATCATGTCTTTTCTAAAATAATAAAATTCACCCCTATATATAGGGAAAACCTATCCCAAATATAATGAGATTCAAATCATATTTTTATGGAAATAATAACACTAGGAAACTTTTAAACTATGAAACTTTAAAATAGAGAACTTTTAAATTAGGAAACTTTGGCTTTAAACGTTCAACTTTTTGGGTTCTCTTTTAAGGCTTCATGTAGCTCAATCTTCTTTCTTTTGGGATTGAATTTGGACAATTCTTTCATGATAAATATATTCTTGATTTTTCATTGAAGCTCATCGATTTTAATGGTGGTATATCAACTCAGATGCTATCATTCCCCTCTTCTTGGAAATAATTCATCCTCGAATTTGAATCTCGCAAAATCAAGAAGATATGCATTAGCAAGCAACGTCCATTAATCGAAAGCAACAACTGTGAGAACAAAATAAGATAGTGACCATGTGTCCACTTAAACCCAATTAATCATGCATGTATAAATACATTCTTACAAAGAATGTGGACATCATCATTCCAATATAAAATTTTCCTACTTATATAAGCACAACAAAATTCTCATCTAGATACCATTGTGAATGATATATGCAACTCCAATAGTCATTATTAGCACGGTTGCCAACTACTACAAACACATCACCAACCACCACACATTTTTCAGCCACTATCATCAACTACTAACATCAACCATTTTCACCATCACAACTATCAATACCATCATTATTAGCCACTAACAACAACTATTATCACCACCATTACCACTACAAACTATCTTCATTATCACTTGCAAGTACAAAAATATCATTTTCAGAATCAAATAATAATTTTATTTTATTAATTATTTTCTAATATTTAATTAATTTTTATTTAAATTGAATATTTATTATGTACATATAACAAAGTTATGTATATTCAGATGTTGAAATACAAATAGACTTAAGCATTCAGTATTCAAATCAAAAGACAACATCTTTCTTATCCATAACCCATCTAATGTAACAAAGACAGTAGAAGGAGGCAACTAAAGTTATGAAATTAAATAAATCGAGAGGGCTATATAATATCGTTGAACGTAGGTGTGATAGCCATATTATATCCAAGATGGTTTTTATTATAGGGAAAAGGGCATGATATACCCTCAACTTTGTCATTTGGAGCTGATATGCCCCTCGTTATGAAAGTGGCTCATATATACTCTTACCGTTATACAAACAGCTCACATATACCCCTACCGTTACAAAATTAGCTCACATAGACCCTTCATTTAACGGAAGTGAAAAAATTAGTTTTAAATTTATATTTTTAATTTTCTTAAAAATCATTTAGGGGTATATATGATTCTTCTAGCAAAGTTCAAGGTATATTTTAATCTTTTTCATACATAAATTATTTTTTGACTTCTTTTATTATAATTATTTGAGTTTCTTATTCTTATTTTATTTTTTTTCTTTCATTCCTTAGTGTAAAAAAAAAATTAACTATTTTTTTGTGGCTATATTATAATTTAAAACTTTTTTTTGTCTATATTGTAATTTAATTTTTGTATTTGAAGAAAAAAAATTGATCTTCTAAATAAGTTTTACAAGAATATTAGTGAAACATAAATAAATTTGACCATCAAAATAATAAATCTAAATTAGTCATTAAAACAAAAAAAAAAGTAAAAAAAAAATATATGTTTGAGGAGAATTAAATATACTCATATGAGATTATATATATATTTTTTTAAAATAATAAAAAATTAAACTAAAATTAATTTTTTTCATTTCCGTTAGAGGAAAAGGGTATATGTGAGCCATTTGTATATAAGTAGGGGTATATATGAGCCACTTTCATAACGAGGGGTATATCAGCTCTAAATGACAAAGTTGAGGGGTATATCAGACCCTTTTCCCTTTATTAAATAACTTCTTCCATCTCAAAATATTTATGGCTCTTATTAAAAACTCAAAATATTTATTATTTTAAAAGCTTAAAATAAATTATGTACTATTAGTTTTCTATTTTATTCTTGATAGTAATTGTTATTGAAAGCTACAAATATCTCAATTATAAAAACAGAATAAATATTTAATAAAAAAAATTAAATCTTAAGATATAAATAAGAATAAAATAGTTAAATACCCTATTTAATTAGTAATATATTTTTAAGGGATATGTAAATAAATAAATAAAAAAGGTAATAGAGACCAGGGGAACTTTGGCCTTTGAGTCTGTGTTTTGATCAATTAGATTTTCTCTCTATATATATATAATTCGTGAATGATACAAAACATATTTATACATATTACTTGAAAATTATACGTAAAGTCATTAAAAAGGTCAATTAATCATTGGAAGTGACCTGATAAAATTGATTAAAGTATATTTAACCATTTAAACATTGTGACACCATTCACGAATAAACTTATGTGAAGAGGAGATACGTAAATTATTAAAAACAATTAAACTATCATACTATAATATAATTAATATTTGTCATGTGATAATTGTTTCATATATTAAAATAAGGACAGTGCCTCCTTGGATTTCCATGTTGGGCTGCGGGGTTTGTGGAATTTTATGGGGAGTTTTTTTTTTTTCACATGAAAATCATCCTTCTTAGGGCAAATTACACGACTAAATAAATATATACTAGTTAATTATTTGACATAATTACAGTTTGAAGAAATTACTTTTTGCCACTAACATATAATCATATTCACGTGGGTCACATTCAGAATTTGGATAGTTTGGCTTCTAATTGTATAAATTTAGAATTTGTAAAATTTGGTTCCTAATTGTATAAATCCAGAATTTGTATATGCTTACCCTAACTTGTATATAATTATCATGTTAGCTACATTTGTTGATATATTTGATTTGTATAAGTTCTAAAAAAAATTCTAAATGTATAAATACATCTTTATATACTTAATTACTTACCATGTTTGTATATTGACAGGTGAATTATACAAACGGAAATATACATAGCAAACGATACTATAGCTATGAAGAGTAATTAGGCAAACTATAGTTAAAAAGACTTATTATATTTAGTCTTTTTGCTATTTATGAAATTTCCTCTTTTTCTTACTGGCTTTTTTTCAAGAATAGCTCCCCTTTTGATCTTGTAAATAAGAATTAATTATATTTTACTGTAGTTCATAAAGTTACTTTACATTATTTAACTAAGGGTTTTAATATTTAATTGAATTGAAACAATTTCATGGTAATTTTAAATGATAGGACTTAGATCTATTGAGTTTTTTTTCCCTTTTTTTTCAAGCAAAGCTGTGCAGATTTATTTTATTCAAAAATAATAATTATTGTTTTGTTGCAGATTTTTTTTCTTCACAATTTTTTTAAAAAAAATTAATGTTACTCTATTGCATGACAAACTAAAAGAAAGATCTATCAAACTAATTTGACCTTTATTAAAACTTTGATACAATTATAAGTAAAAAATTGGTATTCAGTTATTGTGAAAGTTCAAAGCGTTAAAATTTGAAAATTGAATTTTCACAAACTTCGTTTCAAGTGGGTACTATTGCAAAAGCTTTGTTACACATTGAAGTGTTTAAAATAAGAAATTTTGAGTGATTTGATGTAGTTTTTTTTAGGTGTTTTTAAATGATTATGGTACTTAGATTCAAGAAGGAAGATGAAGTTACTTTTTCTATACATAATATTGTATATTAGTGTATACGAGTGTATAAATATTTCTTATAATTTTATATAATATTATATATTGAGTGTATAACATCGTATATTAAATTTTTAAAATATTTTTGTAAAAAATAAAAGATGAAAAACTTATATATTATTATATACCAGATGTATAATATTGTATACCAAATTGTATTTTGAAGTAAAGATTAGTACTGTAAAAATTTTGAACTATATTTTTATAATGTAAGTTAGAAATTGTATATTTATGATTATATTTTTCCATTAATTAATGCACCATGCATTAAATATTATCCATATATACATTTTCTTCTTAAACATAACATTTAATTGCTACGAATTCGCAAAATAGTAGACTTGAATTTCTGCAACTTTGAAAGTATTAAGCGACAATGATAAATTATCAACAAATACAATCAAAGTATGTGGTGCAGCGAATATGATTGTTTCTCCCTTAATCAGAAATCTCGAGTTCAAACCATGAGTATGAAAAAATCCTTGTTATGAAACGCTTTCTCTGAATGAATGGACCCTACGTGACGTGAATTCGAATATAGTCGGGCTCCAATGAGGATACCGAACCTCGGGTGGGAAAAAAAGAAGGATAAATTATTGACAAAGATTGTACTGGAATCATAATAGATAGGATTCCTCTTCTTTTTTTTAAAATTTAAATATCTTGAATTTAAATTCTGAATATGAAAAAGGGAATCTTATTAAAAAGTATTTTCTTCTTGAATGAGCTTTATACCGTGCGAATTCAAATTATTAGTTATGTTCTAAATACAAATATCGGACATTAAGTTGAAATTAAGGAGGACAATGTCATGTGTTATTTCTTTTATTTGCAAAAGTATGGTACTAAAGTATGGGAAGGTGTCTGTCTCTTTGTGTTTAATTAATAGTTAGGTCTTTAAGTGGGTCACATTTGACATTATTCTAATTAAATAACCCATCCAATTTCCATATTCTTCCTTTTGTATTTGTATTTATATATATGTGTTGCTTCATCTTAAGGAAATATTGATTGGGAAGCTTTTAATCATTGTTTCAAACTTATGTTTGTTTAAGTGGAAATTAGGTTGAAGTTGAACAAGCAAAACACATGTTTTCACCTCTTGTTTATCTTGTCCCAAATGTTTTGTCTATTCTGGTCAAAAAGAAGTTGTGTAATGCGTACTCAAGAGACAAAAAGAAAGGTAACCTTGGACATCAATTATATATGGAGTATTAAATATTTTTTCCTTTTCTAGTGGAGTAGTAAGTACTCCTCTATTCTTAATCACAGATCGCAAGTTTGAATTTTTCTGGGTACGGAGTCGCCTTTATTAGAGAGCGTTTTACCCTCAATGTGAGACTTTCTGACGTGAATCCAAATTTAATCAAGCCTGAAACCAGGTGGGAAATAAAAAAAATTCCTATAATAAAAATACATTTTAAGTTATAACACATCAAAGTATGAACTAGTACAACTTTAGAATATTAGAATGACTCACTATTTCCCTCAAATGTAATAATTAGATCACATTTAAGAGTGAGAAAGTCCTTACTCTTTTTCCTCTTTTCCCCTTGATCTAAGGTAAAAAAGTATCCTTTCAAATTTCAGTATATAATTATATATGTGTGTGAGAAACAAATCTTTTTTCTAAACCCAAAGATATTCTAATTATATTCTCACATTCTTCACAAACATTTCTCTCGTAACCATCCAAAATATTTCAATTTGTTGGAATAATAATTCAAAATTGTAATTCATATTTTTATGCACTTGTCACAATTTTATATACCAGCATACATCATAAACAGAGAAATTGTTTATGAGGCACAATTGCATTCTATTGAAAGTTCTACTGATGCCTAATTGAACTTCTTTAAGTAGTACACCCTGTATTTCATATTAACTGAATTTGTGAGGTATTGCCTACATATTAAGAAAAATATTTAAGTACATAATTTAAACCATATTTTTTTGCCATTGTCCTTTGTAAAATCAAAAATATAATTTGTAAGTAGTGTAATTCATCTCCTAGAAAATTGTAACGACTTGTTTCCGTCGTTATGAAAAAGCCAATGGGAAAAGAATTTGGGCCAGAAAACTTTTGAGTAGTGACTTGGAAATTTCTAGCCTAGATCAGATTTGGACGAAATCTGAGTCAGGTGAGGTCTAGGGAAATCTGGTAATGAATGAGGGGTTTAATTATGAATTTGATCACATGAGTGGATAGCCAAGATGTTAAGGATCCCATACGGCTTTACGGAATCAAATTCGGGCGAGTAGAACTCCTGAAACTGATCTTAGCGTGAAAGGGTAGTTTTAGAACGTCAAGATTTGAAGGTGTGTTGCGAAATGGGAGCTTGGAACTCAAATTCTAACTTTCTGTCTCTGTGCAAGCCGCTGGGGCGGGGTTAGTTCTGCCAGGGCGCCGGGGCCGCTTTGGCGGGACAGTCGCGACTTAAATCGGAAAAAAGTCCCAAAAATGTTATTTTCTGCAAAACTTCGTTCTTGAGAGCTAAGGGAAGACCCAGGGAAGTTTCTTGACAGTTTTCCACGATTTCTAGCGCTAGAGGTAAGATTACTACTCCCTAATCCATTTTTCGATCCGTAAAACTTAGAATCTTGGATGATTATCGTTGGGGGAGGGTTTTGGCCTGAAGTTAATGGTGGAAAAAACCCTAATTAAACATTAGGATCTTGGGTTGGGCCATGGATTGATAGTTTGATTATTATTCGGGTAAATTAGGCCTTGTTTATTGATCCTTGCGTTAAATTACTTTTTTTTACGGGCCAAATAGGCCCAAATTTATTGATTAAGTATTAGAAGTACCAAAGGCCCAAATTTGTTTGTACTATTTGAGCTTCGATATTCTTCAATAACAACTTTCAAGGGATAAATGTCTGAAGTGTGCTCTATTCTTGCTAACCTTCACTGTAATATGGGGAACAATCCATTCTGGACACATTATGTTAGGGCTCGAGTTGTGGTTCATATTGTGGACGACATTTTGGGTAATAAATTTTGATCAAGTAAATATTTTATTTAACAAATGATAATTGGATTATTTTGAGTAAAAAAATTTGACCCAATAAATAATTGGTCTAAGTTTTATGGAAAAATTACTGAAATACAATCTTATGTTTTCCTTATTTCTAATATTCCCTTCTATTTCTAAAAATCTCTAAAATCCCTTATTTCTCTCCTAATTCTAAATTATTTTATAATGTATCCGAACTAGTTTTTAATGCATCCGAGCTACATATTATGTATCCAGTTTATTTTATAATGTATCCGAGCTAGTTTTTAATGTATCCGAGCTACATATTATGTATCTGGTTTGTTTTACTTTTTCAGGAATTAATGTAATTACAAACTAAATAGAGATATAGTGTAATTTCATATTAAAACTATGTGATTCCTAAAATTTATATAAATTTTATTTTATTTAATTCATCAAAACCAAAATGAGTCCTGAGAGGATTAAGAAAAGAAACTAGAAAATTGGGAGGATGAGAATTAACAAGTTAATAAGTCCTATTTTACTCTTTCTTATTGGATTGATTGATAGTCTGTTTGGTCAAGTTTCTAAAAATTTGATTGTATATCATAATTTGCTAAAGTAAGTGTGTTGGTGCATATATCATATTTTATGATAAATTACAGTTGAAAAATAAAAGGACAAAAATGAATAAATAATATTCAGGTTAGGTGCGGATATTTCGCTCTCTCTAAGGAGATTCAGCCCTTTGCAATATAATCTACATCGATCAAACAATATATCTTTTGACTTGTCACCTTCAAAATACAACAGTCCAACAACGTCGTACAAAACAACAACTCCAGATTAATTGAAGAGTCCAAAACTCCACCATTAGAACACCTTCCTTCAATATAATAATTCTCTCCTTTGAATAGTGAATAATTAGTTGGTGACTTAAAATATTTTTCTTTGTTTCAACTCTTTCTTTCACTACATTCTACAATATTTTCCCATAATTTTCATCTTTTTTCATGATTTTCACAAAAGAAAAAAAACACTACTATTTATAGATGTAGAAATTCTTCCACAAATAAATGTCAAGAATATAAATAGACATATTATAGAATATGGGGTTGGTGGCCAATTAGTGATAGATCATGGCAAGGGTAGTTACATGACTTGAACTAAAAAGTAATGTTGTAAATCATTTTGGTGGTTAAATGGATGACCATAACTCCTTGGTTAATTTCCCTCCTTTATGAGTAGTAATGTTGTTGATAATGTGGTCAAATGGATGACCATAATATCTAGGTTAATTTCATCCTTTATTGGTAGTAATGTTGTTGATAATATGGTTAATTGGATGACCATAACTCCTAGGTTTATTTCCTCCTTAATGGGTAGTAATTCTCAAGGTTTAATGTAATGTTTATTACACCTTTTGATATTCCTCAATGTAATCCTATAAATAGTGGTGTTGAGAATAATGTTGGATACACTTGAAAGAAAGAAAGTTAGCTTATATTGTTCATCTTGTCTTATATTCTTCTTATCTTCCTCTTTATATTGTTCTTTTGTTCTTAAGTTTTACAACACGTTATCAGCATGAAACTCTAATATCATTTCGATTTTTCCAAGTTAAACTTCTGATAAATAAAATTCCCCAATCTTCAATTGGTTCAAGATGAGTAATGGAGATATGTGTCTTCTTGGTAGTGCTACAACTCACACTATTTTAAGAGAAAAGAAATATTTCTCTACTTTGATTGTGAAAAAGGCTTATGTTAATACAATATCTGGTAGTGCAAAATTAATTGAGGGCTTTAGAAGAGCGGCCTTACTACTACCTTGGGGAACGATATTAACTATTGAAAATGCATTGTACTGTAGTAAGTCTCAAAGAAACTTATTAAGTTTCAAGGTTATTCGCCAAAATGGCTATCATGTTGAGACTGCAAATGAAGGAAAGGTTGAATACCTTTATATTACTACAATAAAATTGGGGCAAAAATATGTGCATGAAAAATTACCTGCATTTTCTTCTGGATTGTACCATACAAGTATTAGTATGGTTGAATCACATGCCATAGTAAACAAAGGGCTTACTAATTCTAATGATTTTATCATTTGGCATGACCGGTTGGGCTATCCCGGTTATAATATGATGCGCAAAATTATTGAGAATTCACATAGGCATACTTTGAAGAATCAGAAAATTCTTCATTCAAAGAAATTCTCTTGTGCTGCTTGTTCTCAAGGAAAATTGGTTATTAAACCATCAGCAGCTAAGGTTGGGATTGAATCCCCTGCATTTTTGGAACGTATACAAGGAGATATATGTGGGCCAATTCACCCTCCATGTGGACCATTTAAATATTATATGGTCTTGATAGATGCATCTACAAGATGGTCACATGTGTGCTTATTATCAACTCGCAATATGGCTTTTGCGAGGTTGTTGGCTCAAATAATAAGATTAAGAGCACAATTTCCAGATTATGCAATAAAGACAATTCGTCTTGATAATGCTGGTGAGTTTACATCGCAGGCCTTTAATGATTATTATTTGTCCAATGGAATAACAATTGAACATCCAGTTGCTCATGTTCACACTCAAAATGGTCTAGCGGAATCTTTGATTAAGCGTCTCCAATTGATATCTAGACCATTGTTAATGAGGACAAAGTTGCCTGTTTCAATATGGGGACATGCGATTTTGCATGCAGCAGCATTGGTGCGCATAAGACCAACTAGTTATCATGAATTCTCTCCATTACAGTTGGTTTTTGGTCATGAGCCCAATATTTCCCATCTTAGAATTTTTGGGTGCGCGGTATACGTTCCAATTGTCCCACCGTTACGCACAAAGATGGGTCCCCAAAGAAGGTTGGGAGTGTATGTTGGGTATGAATCTCCTTCTATTATCAAATATTTGGAACCTATGACAAGAGATATACTTACGGCAAGGTTTGTTGATTGTCATTTTGATGAATCAGTATACCCAACATTAGGGGGAGAACATAAACAGTTGGAAAAAGATTGAAAAAAGAGATAGATTTGAATTCATTATCTCTATCTCATTTGGATCCTCGAACAAATCAATGTGAGCAAGAGGTTAAAAAGATGATTTATTTGCAAAATGTTGCAAATCAATTGCCAGATGCATTTACTAACCTTCCAAGGGTTACTAAATCTTATATTCCAGCGGCAAATGCTCCAGTTCGAGTTGATGTCCCGATAGGACAAATTGTTAAAGCAAATGAGTCTAAATCACGTTTAAAACGTGGTAGGCCAATTGGTTCAAAAGATAAAAATCCTCGAAAAAGAAAATGAACAAATAATCATAAAGATCATACCATAGAGGAAATTGCTCAAGAAGAGCCTCGAGACATAACAAATGATAAGACCACAAAGAAGGTCCAAATAACTGAAAATAATGAGAATGAAGAAATCTCAATAAGTTATGTCTCGACGAGAAAAATGTGGAATCGAAATAGTATTGTGGTGGACAATATTTTTGCTTATAATGTTGTTGTTGAAATCATGCAACATGGTGAGGATTTTGAACCAAAATCTGTCAATGAATGTAGACCGAGAAATGATTGGCCAAAATGGAAGGAAGCAATTCAAGCGAAATTGACTTCACTTGAAAAATGTGAAGTTTTTGGACCAATAGTCCAAACACCTGAAGGTGTCAAGCCAGTGGGGGTACAAATGAGTTTTTATGCGAAAACGTAATGAAAAAGGTGAAGTCGTCAGATATAAAGCACGACTTGTGGCACAAGGTTTTTCGCAAAGGCCTGACATTGATTATGTGGAGACATATTCTCCAGTGGTGGATGCAATTACCTTCAGGTATCTAATAAATCTGGCAGTTCATGAAAAGCTTGAAATGCGTCTAATGGATGTTGTCACAACCTATTTATATGGCTCATTGGACCACGATATTTTCATTAAAGTTCCTGAAGCATACAATGTGCCTGACGCATATAAAAATTCGCAAGAAAATTGTTCGATAAGGCTTCAAAAATCCTTATATGGATTGAAACAATCAGGGTGAATGTGGTACAATCGTCTTAGCCAATTTTTGCTAAAGGAAGGGTACAGAAATGACCCTATTTGTCCTTGTATTTTTATAAAAAGGTCTGGATCTGATTTTGTTATAATAGTTGTATATGTTGATGATTTAAATATCATTGGCACTCCTAAAGAGCTTTCAAAAGCCGTTGAGTGTTTAACGAAAGAATTTGAAATGAAAGATCTTGGTAAGACAAAATTTTGTCTTGGACTACAGATTGAGCATTTGAAAAATGGAATATTTGTTCATCAATCAACATACACAGAAAAGGTTTTAAAGAGATTTTACATGGATAAATCGCATCTATTGAGTACCCCAATGGTTGTGAGATCGCTTGACATACATAAAGATCCATTTCGACCTCAAGAAAATGATGAAGAGCTTCTTGGCAATGAAACTCCATATCTTAGTGCCATTGGGGCGCTTACGTATCTTGTTAATAATACTAGACCAGATATCTGTTTTGCAGTAAGTTTATTGACAAGATTCAACTCGTCTCCAACAAAGAGACATTGGAATGGAGTCAAACATATATTAAGATATCTTCAGGGAACCATTGATATGGGATTATTTTATTCTAATAAATCCAAGTCAGAAATGATTGGTTATGCAGATGCTGGATATTTGTCTGATCCACATAAAGCTTGATCTCAGACAAGCTATTTATTTACATATGGAGGCACAACTATATCTTGGCGTTCAATGAAGCAAACATTAGCTGCTACTTCTTCAAATCATGCCGAAATAATAGCCATCCATGAAGCGAGTCGGGAATGTGTTTGGTTGAGATCAATGACTCAACATATTCAAGAAATGTGTGGTTTTTCTATGGAAAAAGATATTCCAATTACATTATACGAAGACAATGCTGCATGTATAGCTTAACTGAAGGGAGGATATATTAAAGGAGATAAAACAAAACACATTTCACCAAAATTCTTTTTCACTCATGATCTTGAGAAGAAAGGTGAAATAAATGTTCAACAAATTCGCTCAGTTGATAATTTAGCGGATCTTTTCACTAAAGCATTACCAACCTCAACATTTGAAAAGTTGGTATTCAAGATTGGAATGCGTCGTCTCCAAGAAATTAAATGATGTTCGCAACAGGGGGAGTAAACTACGCGCTGCACTCTTTTTCCCTTGACCTAGGTTTTATCCCAATGGATATTCTTGACAAGGTTTTTAACGAGGCAGCAAACAAAGCGTATGACAAGATATGTGTACTCTTTTGTCCTTCACTAAGATTTTTTTTTTCCACAGGGTTTTTTTTCTTAGTAAGGTTTTAACGAGGCATATTATCTATCAATGGTCATCCAAGGGGGAGTGTTGTAAATCATTTTGGTGGTTAAATGGATGACCATAACTCCTTGGTTAATTTCCCTCCTTTATGAGTAGTAATGTTGTTGATAATGTGGTCAAATGGATGACCATAACTCCTAGGTTAATTTCATCATTTATTGGTAGTAATGTTGTTGATAATATGGTTAATTGGATGACCATAACTCCTAGGTTTATTTCCTCCTTAATGGGTAGTAATTCTCAAGGTTTAATGTAATGTTTATGACACCTTTTGGTATTCCTCAATGTAATCCTATAAATAGTGGTGTTGAGAATAATGTTGGATACACTTGAAAGAAAGAAAGTTAGCTTATATTGTTCATCTTGTCTTATATTCTTCTTATCTTCCTCTTTATATTGTTCTTTTGTTCTTAAGTTTTACAACAATGATTACATTCTTGCCAATTTATATCCACTAATATATACATTTAGGGCATGTTTGACCATGCGATATGGTATCATGATATGATATCATAATATAAAATTATGAGATGAAATTGAAGTTTTGTTTGGACATGCGATATGGAATTTTTGTGTTGTATATTTTCTCATAAACATAAGAATCTCATAAGTTGTAAAACTATTAAAATAGTCTCAATTGTTTATTCAATCTTACCAAATAAACAAAAAATTATAAAATCACATAATAAATTATTACAAAACTATTTGTTCTCCACTTAAGTAACCGTTTCATCAAACTTTAATTCAATAACAAAAATTGAACATAAATTGTATTGTACTAGTCTTTAATATTATCCTCCCACATAGTACGGATAATTTCCTCATGTTGAACTTGCATTTCTCGATCAAGTGACCGAGAAGACGAACCAACATTGTTACTTTGAGTTGTAATAAATACAAAATGATAGAGGTAATAATTTAGGCGTTGGAGTAAATGAAGAGAACAAATTTATTACTCAACAATCGGTTGGTGTGAGTTAAAGAGACTATATGTTGGTGAGAATAATAAATTTTATGTCGGTGAGAATAATAAATTATATAAAGTAATGATGTGATTATAAATTTTATTTATATATGAAATAAATGATTAGTAGATATAAATGTGGGGTTGTTTTAACAAAATATAAACCTATGGATCAATTGTTGTATTAAAAATATCTCAAATCATGATATCGAATTCTCATATCATGGTTTTTGGAGAATATGGAATCACATCTCATGATATGGAAATGAAATGGAATCAGCGTAAAATGACATGTCCAAACACTGATTCTATCTCACGATTCCATATCGTGATATGGTATCGCATGGTCAAACACCTACTTAATATTTCAATTTAATATGAAAATACATCAAGACCAACAAAAAAAATTCAATTTTAAAATTTGATCACACATAGAGTATCCAAGTTTTCGTAAGTTGGTTGGTAGATGATACTATAACATCTTTTAACTCTTTTAGATAGTGGCGGATTCAAATTTCGAAGTTATGGTGCTACACCTATCTTTATCGTAAAATCAACACAATGTAATCACAATAATAATTGTTAACATCTTCTTAGTCGAACTTATCATCATATCTAATTGCAATTTACAATATCTCTTATGTAATTTACGAGCTATTCTACGTACATATTCAAAAATTAACGTTTACCAGCGGTTCCAGAAGAGTGTTTCCACCTAGTACACATCCAAGAAATATTCATCAATGCAATTAAATTACTTGTGGAAGAAAAGTACATATCCAACAATATAACTACCTAGTCAATATAATGGAATGGTTGATAGGTGAATGAGGTCATTACTTATTAGAGAAGATACATTAATTTATTAATAGAGAGAAAATACTGTTTTGGGTTAAAAGCAAACAAGGATATGTAAAGTCTTTTAGAAATGGCCATGCATTGGACCTTTGACCAAATCTAATTAATAAAATAGTAAGTAGTATATTGTTTCCTATATATTTTCAAGTTTTGACCACACATTTAATAAATGTCATCACTGCAAATCTAACAGAAAGTCGGTTTATAACATTCTATTGGGACCCCATACTTTATGCTATCAAGACTCTTCAAAACCACCTCCACATTATATCCCTATTTAATACTAGGCCAAACACATATACAACCCCTCTAACTTGCCCTCATTTTTCATTTTGGCACTTCAATTTAGCCTTGTTCCATTTTAACCCTTAAACTCCATTTTTGATGTACCATTTTAACACGAAATACTATTTTTATGATTTCTTTATTTTTATATATATTCTTCAATTGCAACTTCTTATTTTAAATCGACATGTGTCAGTTAATTTTAGTTAAAAAAATGAAAATTAACAAAAAATAATTCTTTTTAAAAAATAATTTCTTTTTAAGAGTTTTATGTATTTTTATGTGAAAAATAACCGACGAATTTGTGTTGGTTTTCTTTCTTAAAAATCACCGACAATCTAACAAATTAAAGTCAGTTGAGTTTTAACATTTTTAGTAGTGTTATTAGAAATGAACAAGAGTCTTTTTACTCGTATTGAATATGAGTTTTTTTTATTCATATTGATTTATATTTAAAATAAAACGTGAGTATTTGCGTTAAATTTAGATAGCTTAGATGACAAGAAATAATAAATAAGTAGTGTTATTTAATTTAATTGAATGTTTAAGAAAGAAAATCGAAGAACTTTCGTCAATTTACTTTCATGCAAAAATACAGAGAAATGTCAAAAAATAATATTATTGTTTGAAAAATTTAATTGAATGTTTAAATTTTTTTTACAAAAATTAACAGACGCACGTCTATTTTTTTAAAATAAAAAATTGCAATTGAAGAACATAAATAAATAAAAAAATCATAAAAATTAGTATTAGTGTTTAAATGGTACAGAAAAAATAGAGTTTAAGGGTTAAAATGGAACAAGGCTAAGTTGGAGTGCCAAAATGAAAAATGATGGCAAGTTTAAGGGGTTGTGTATGTGTTTGGCCTTAATACTACTATATATATTATATTCCCTTCGGGTATTTATCGTTTGGTAAAATGTATTAAAAAAATAATTCATGATTTAGCTTGTATTGTTTTTATCTTGTTTGGTATACCTTTTCAATGTATGTATAAACTAATACAAGCATTAGTTATATTCTCTATTCAATATTAAGGTCGATATGTATAACTAATGCATGTAAATTTATGATATTAGTAATTTAAAGAGTTTTAATACATGGTTAAAAACATTGTTGTCCTTCAAAATATTTTTCACATCATTTTTACTATATTTGTGAAGGGTATTTTTTAAACAAATAATTTTAAAAAAAATTATGCAATGCATATTATTTTTAATACACCAAATGAAATACTAATACATATGAAATAATCTTAATACAACTAACACAAACATAACTAATACTAACGTTACTAATATGCGCATTAATAATATACTATATTATATTCATCATTCGTACACCTTTCCAAACGACTCCTTTTCAAGTGTTTTACACATCCTTTAAAAAGATAAGTATTACTTTTAACGTAAAAACATTTATCTAAATGATAATTGTTAAACATTTTACTTAATTAAGATGAATGAATTTTTATATGTGACAAGAAATATGCGTATTTAAGAAATGTAAAATAATATACACATTTCTTAATGTTAATTTTAGCAATTTAACAAATATATAAAAAAACAACAAAACCCCCGGCTAACTCGATTTTATAAGGCAAATTACAGAAATCACATACTTTTAAGGCAAAATTACAATATATCCCTTAAAAGTTTATAATAACAGAAATCCCTCAAACGGATACAATAATATAAGCGCTGGTACATTAATCTGATGCGCGAGATACATTAATCGTTAAGTAAGATACATTACATTTTATACATGATACACTAATCTGATGTACATTTTATACATGATACACTAATCGGATGCGCGATATACAATAATATAAGCGCTGATACATTAATCTGATGAGCGAGATACACTAATCTGATGCGCGAAAAATGAAAATGAGGGATTTTGGAAATTTGTAAAACTTATAGGGGATAATGGTAATAAGTAAACTAAAAGGTGGATTTATGTAATTTTTCCTAATGACTCATCCCCTCATTGACACTCTTATTATGTAGGTTCAATTTAATAATTTTATTTCAAATTTTTTATTCATATTTTAAAAAATATTATATACATATTATTTACTTAATAACTTAAAAAATTGAAATATCAAACTTATAAAATTTAAATTTTAAATTTGTCTTTATTGATACGTTATATATGAGACAATTTAGTTTGACTTGGTTTATAACATCTTTTTATATTAATAACGTATGATTATTTCCGTTATTGGACTCACGTATATCTCATTAGTTTGTTTGCTCTTTTATAAAGAAAAATCGAGGCAGCTACTTCGAAAAACACAAACAAAATTAAACGTCCACAATTTGCCCTTTGAGAAAAAAAAAAGAAAAAAGAAAAGACCAAGCATGTTATGCATTGTAATTTGTATGTATGTGTCATGTGAAATGTTTTGGAAGTCTTCTAATTATTTGCTTAATTCATCAACATAGCACATATATATTTGAGCGGTAAAGTCAGAATTTTTATTGAATAATTTCAAAATATGAAAATTGGAGTCAAGACGAATCAAAATTTCTATATTATTATACATATATAAATATTTTTTTACTAATTATATATATGATGTAATTTTTTGAACAAAAGATATCGATAATTAAATTCATGGCCTTCTAGCTCTCTTGACCCTTCACCATATAGATTTTTGTTGATGCATGAACGAAGATGAAACTCCAAGCTAGATTATTATCTTTACCATATATATAACAATATCATATTATTCAGTATAATTTCATAAGTAGGATCTGAGGAGGATAATATGTATATAGAGATCTTATCCCTACATTTGTGGGTAGAGATGATGCTTTGATAGATCGACAACGAAACTAAGTACAATCAAAGTTGCACGAAAAAGAAAATAATGACTAAAAAATAATAATAAATTAATAAAACAAATGAAATAATACATAGTAATTTTTTAAAAAAAAAAGGAGAATAAGATAAATACTATGCAGTTAATTACTTTAATCCTCAACCTCCATATCATTTTATTTAGAATCACATCCACTATTAGAATATTATCTTTATTTGTTTTATATTATAACGTTTAGAAAACCAAATTAATATCTGATGTAGCTAGCTAGGAGGAAAAATCATCACAGGAGAAAGAAATCAAATTGGTTAGTTCAAGTGTATAGTTATATTTGGGACCAAAACAAACTATATATTATAAAAGTTGGCCTTTTCTTTTGTTACATATGAACACAAAATATTAAATTCAAATTCCTCATCTATATATGTACAAACATTCATCAGGAAGTTTCTACATTAGCAACGTGGTACATAAAAAAAGTAAACAGGAAAATTAAAGAATCACACTTTCCATGGGGAAAATATATGGTAATTTTCATCCAATGTATGCCATTCACTTGTAATTTTTTTTTTAAAAATGTGATATTTATATTGTTGAATATAAAATAGATAATAACACGTGAATATGATTTTATATTATAAAAATTGCTTATATCGACAATGATACGAAGTCATATAGCGAGAGGGGGAAAAGAGTGTACAAATTTAAAATTCTTTTATTATCGATAAAGATTAAAGTTATTACGTTACGACTTACCAACAAAGAACAAAAATAAAGAGTAATAAGTTCTATTGTTCTAACTTAAATAAAATTTATATACAAAATAAATGAAGAGAGCTTAAAAAGTAAACTAACAATTTTTATTTAATATAAATAAACAATTTAGCATAAACTAATTGAAGATGGCTAATAAATTATACTTTTACAATGATAACACTTGCATAATTCAGCAAAAATAATATAAGATTTTACTTTGTAGGTTTTTTTTATCTTTGAAATGAAATTACATGCAGAATAATTTCTTTTGAAGTTAAATAAATAAGTTAAAAACCATAGTAGATTATATATATATATATAGTTTTCTTTAGGAAGGGGCAGAAGGATGGTGGAACAATATTAGAGAGCACTAGAGAATGTGATGCAGTGGATGAGGCTGCTCTTCTTTTAATTAGAAGTCTTGGATTCGAGCCTTGAGTAAGAAAAAATTCTTAGTACATAGGGAGCGCTTCCCTCCAAATGAGCCCTACACGACGTGAATCTGAATTAATCAGGCTCCAATTAGGTACCGATAACAACAAAGAGAGAAAATGTGAAAATTTTAAGTGGAGAACAAAAGAAAATTATTATATTAAATTTATTCACGTGCTTAAGGAAAGTGAGGAACACCTTCTTTCCCATTTCTACATTAAAAAAAAAAAGGCTTACTAGACACATTTTGAATAATGTTGAAATATCAAAGTGAAATAAGGCTAAATTGAAAAATGGTGTCAAATAATTAGTTGTGTATGTATTTGGCTTTTTTCAATCTTTACAAATAACTAATGGATGATAAATAAGAAAAACTTGAAAAATAAAAGATTATCTAAAAATAACTAAAACTCTGAGGTTTCCCTATACAAGAGATGCACATGCTTTGCATCACAATCAATTTTCCCTATAACATAATTAAAATATCTATGTCATTGAATATTAAATTGATTGTCCTATATTTATCAGAGTGATACATACTTTTTTATTCTTAATCAGAAGTAAGTTTGAGTTTCTCTGAATGACCTTTATTAAGAAGCACTTTAACCCCTGATATGAGACTTTTCAACACGAATCCAAATTTAATCAGACCCCAATATAAGTACCAGACATCAAAAATAAATACATGAACCACCACAATCAATTTTCTTGTTTTTTTATTTCTTCATTCTTTGAAAAGAAAGAAATAATAGGAGTATTTTATGGGAATATATAGCAGAAATGGGTAACTACAATGAACTAAGATGCACAATCAATGCTCTTAGGAATTAGGAAAGTACTTGGTCATTTAAAATTTGTTCATACATACTCTACAACAAACATAGAAAGATAATAAAGACTTGATCCCTCATCATAAATGCATCATTATTAAATTAAAATTGACAATAATAACTAAACGACTTCATTTGAAGTTCTATGTTAAAATTTCTAATGAAAATAAATCGCATACACCAAATTACTTATCTAGTCCAATGAATCCTTTATACTCTCTATGTCCTAATAGTTTATATAACATAATTTCATTTTTTATCAGTCCAAAAAAACATCACTTTATATAGTTACAAATAATTTAATTCTAAACTTTTTTTTACAACCCTTAATGAATTAATTATTTATAACCATACAAATAGTCAAAAATATTAAAATTTGTG
Source organism: Solanum okadae (assembly GCA_036553675.1). Classification (NCBI taxonomy): domain Eukaryota; kingdom Viridiplantae; phylum Streptophyta; class Magnoliopsida; order Solanales; family Solanaceae; genus Solanum; species Solanum okadae. The sequence goes on along the minus strand of CM071686.1, from coordinate 8,257,522 downwards.
GTGACAATACTTTTTGACCATTTGTGTGTGGTCAAAATCAAACAACGTCTCATAAATTGAAATATATGAAATAATAGTCTTGATGAATATAGTTCCATTTATTTTAAATCCTTATTTTTACATTATTGCAATCTTTATACAGCTCAAAGCGGTGATTTGAAAAGAAAAAAACCACATAGTACTAGCTAGGATAGACCTACCTAGATATATATAATCAATTTAATTTGTCACCACCACCACCTTAGCTTTCCTAAATATAAATGGTCTCCATCGAGTAGCTAATGACCTAATGCTCATAGTGCACCATTAGTGTCTACAATACACATACACACCTACAAACGAAGTCAGAATTTTCACTAAAGAAATTTAAAATATGAAAAAGTAAACACACAAAAAAGTTGAAAAGGGTTCGACATCTACTACATACATTAAATAAATAGTAATTTTAATCATATATAAATAGTGTAATTTTCTGCCAACCCTTCGACGTCGACCCTATCTAGCCCCTGTGGGCTGTGTTCACATATTATATAGTAATTTTAATCTTATATAAATAGTATACTTTTCTATCAACTACAGATGAACCCCTCGACCCTATCTAACTCAGCCCTGCACTCGTTTTCAAATTACAATAATAATACAAAAACATGGCAAATTTAAAAGATGGACAATCATTATAAGTATCACCAAGACAGGTTAGCATCATGAAAAAGGTGTAACAGAATCCTCTTATAACTCCAAACTTTGACTTTCTATTAACGCGTTCTACCAGCTAATATATATAATGCCTATATATTTCACATGGTAAATAAGTTTACACCATAGTATTCCATTCATCCACGTAAGAAAAAAAAAACTTCTACTATTCCACAAAAAAACAAAGACCATTATATTGGAATTATATATATAATTCCCCCTATATATACCTTGAACAAATAATGTGACATCAAGACATGTAAATTCTATACATTGATGGTATAACGAATATTTACTTGACCAGATTACTTATAACGTAAATATAAAATGAAAAAAACTCATAAAATGATACATAACTTGCTATAATATATAAGATTAATTTTACACATAGATTGTTCAAACATAATAAAGTAATTAAGTTGCTTTGCACACTAGAATATAATAATGACTAAGAAATGCAAGATAAAGATAAAAGCTCAAAAGCACATAAAGATCAAGAAAGTGAGAAATTTTATAACTTACAAACTAAATAAAAGAAGAGACATGAATTGCATGGAACTAACACTTAGTTTGTTTTTTTCACTACAAGAAGATAGCACCAAAGACAAACTTCTTATCAAAGGGCTTCTTGTTTTCTAACTATATCCCCAAGAGCATCATCAGCCAAAATTTAATCAAGATGATAAAAAGAGTTAGTCTAATCTCCTAGCTAGCTAATATTCCACTTTCTTTATACCCTAAAATACATAAATCAAACCTCTCTATAACAGTATCGAGAACATATGATAATACTCATAACATAATGATACGAAAAAACTGTTCCAAAGAAAAAAAAACTTGATTGTTATAATGAAATACTGCTATAGATGATGACTGTTTTAGAAAGGTTTGATGATATGTACACCCCTACATGTTGTGATCTTCTCTTCTAAGCTTGTTCAAAAGAGTTGTGATAAGTGCGTCCCTCTTCTCAGCTCTAGCTTCTTCTCTCATCCTTCTTTGTTCTTCCCTTTCTCTCCATCTTGTTTCCATCATTAGCCTCTCAGTTTCTAAAGCCTCCATTGTTTGTCTCCATTCCATCTCCTTTATTCTCCTCTCTTCTTCTTTTGCTTCATAAGCTTTTAACCATTGCATTTCCATTACCATTTGTTGCTTCATGAAATCATCCAAAATCTCCTTTAAACTACTCACTAAATTATTATTACCACCACTTGAACTACCAACAATAATATTTCCCTTAACCTTTCTTTTCTTCTTGCCAACTTTTTCTCCATCACTATCATCATTCTCTTCCTCTTCATCAGAAGAAATAGCCTTCTTCTTCGACCCGCTAGCTCCTCCTCCTCCTCCTCCACCACCACCTTCTGCCTCTATCCATAGCATTCTTTGCATCCTAGCTGCAAAAATTGCTTGCAACTCATTGTAAAATGGAAATTGTTGTCGTAGAGCTTCAGGTTCAAGTGTCTCACATCCCTATAAAAAAATGAGTATAATTGAAATGCATAAAGTAAACATAACTACTTAATTCTACTAACAAACTTAACAACATCAAGATCAAGATACTTAGCTTGTAGAGACGGTTCTAGAAATTAAACTTGAATAGTTCAATCTTTGATATTTTAGTCTCAAAATATTGCTTTTATAAAAAAAATTATGGATTCATAATTTAATGTTTGTTGAAACTCAAGTATTTTTTGTATTAAGTTTTGTATAGATTGTAGAGACATTCTAGAATTTAACTTTTGTTGAAACTTAAGTATTTTTTACATAGATATTTAGTTTTGTATATAGTTGAATATAAGGTGCATCTGGTCCTTCTAGCAAGTGACTTTCTAGGAAAGAAACTTGATAAAAGCTAGAAGGAACAAGTCTATTCTTTTTTCATTTGCTTTTTAATAAGTTTTGTTTATTCAAGAATATTATTAAAACTATATAGTATAAAATTAAAACATGTATTATATGTACCTTATAGCGTGTAACAAGATTTTTCCATTTGCATTTACACTGTTCCGGGCTACGATTATAACCTTTTTCTTTCATCTTTGTTGCTATGACTTCCCATAGAAGCTTATTCCTTTTTGTTTCCATGAAAGTTTGATCCAACTCCGCTCGAATCATCAAGAAATCTCTTGTTTCTTGAATACTCCATTGAGGGAATCTATCCCCTCCGCCTCCTGAAAATAATAAGGTGTCATGCGATAGCTAACAAAGCAAACATCAAAAGACGATAAATTGTCAGAAGAAAAAAATATATATATATATATGTACCAATATTAACACCTCCACTTGTTGTATCGATATTCACACTTTGATGACTAAATTGATGTTGTTGTTGTTGTTGAAGATGATGTTGATGTTGATGGTGATGAAGATGAGGATCCATATAATAATTATAACCCTAGATTTATTATTTTTATTATTATTGTTTTATAAAAAAGTATGTTTATGTGTGTTTGGACTTTGGTTGAAGTTGAAGTTTTGAGAGATGGTTTTTGTTAAGAAAATGGAGAGGAAAAAGATTTGGGGAGAGAGAAGAAGAAAGGTTTTATATGTAGAAAAAGAAATTGAATAAGGGGTTTTGTATATGGTCCTATGTGTGAAAATAAGGTGTGAATTTAATTTGTCAAAGAAAAAGAATGAATATATTTCTATGGTCTTATGTGTCAAAAGTGAGCCTTGTGTATTTTGAGTTCCTCTTCCATCACAAGAATTTAAAAAGAAAAAGGGAAAAATGTGAATCAAATCTTCCTTTTTCCAATTCATTCTCTTTTATTTTCCATCCGTTTTTAATTGTCCGTTATATTAAACACAGATATCTTCTTTTATTTATTTAGTTTTAAAAATTAAAAAATAATTTATCACTCAATTCCATATTAACACTTATTATTAACCATATTTATTTTTAGAATATATATTTTTAAAATACTGAATTTATTTTATTCAAAAGTAATATAATAAAATTATCATTTTATATTTTTTAAGATTATGTAAAGTCAATATTGAAAAAGTAAAAATAGAACAAAGAAGTAGGTACTCCCTTTGTCCTTCTTCTTACTTGTCAAAGATTTCTATTTTAGAGTCAAACGATATGAATTTTGACTAATATTTTATGATATATATATTTTTCATTACATTGATATGGAAAAAAATATACTAATTTATAGTATTTATTTATATAATTTTTAAATGTTTGAATATTCATTTATAAAATTATCAAATTAATGTAATTTGGTTAGTCAAACTAATTTTTGAAAAGCGAAACATGACAACTCAAAAGAAACGGAGGGACGTATTTGTTATCCTTCAAACAAAAACAACGTCTCATCTAATCTCTCTACGCGTAAACCCACATCTCTTTCTTTTTTTCTCTCTCCAAAATATTACTAGTAATAATAATCTTTAAAAAGTTTGAATTATAATAATATTAGAATTGACATCCACATTTGTTCATATTGCGATAAAATGACATCACGCTGTCGAAACAAAAAAAAACAGAACACCTTTGGAGGCTTTAATTATTTGATTTTATGTGACAAAACAAGTTGTACGTATTAGCTAAGATGCTTGTTTCACAAGGTTTCCAAATATTTTCTCTATTATTATCATTATTATTATAACTAATATTTGTAGGGGCGTAGCCATATATATTTCATGATCAGTGGCGGAATTAAAATTTTCAATAAGGGGTTTAAAATCTGAAACAAGACACATGAAATAGTTGAAGGGGGTTCAACATTTCTATATACCCAAAAAATTATTTTAACCATGTATAAATAATAGTATAATTTTCCGCCGAAGAGGTTCGGATGAACCCCCTAACTATAAGGTGACTCCGCCACTGTGGCCAAGTACACATCATTCGTCGAAAAATTATGTGTTGTATATAAAAAATTGTACGAAATATACAAGTTAAAAATCAATTTTCATATATATAAATAAAATCTTAGATACCTTTAACGAAATTTTTGACTTCAATATTAAATATTTGGCTTAGTCTCTGTTGTAATATTAATTTAGTTTGTGCCAAAGAAAAAAAAAATAGAGAAAGTACGTAGAAAAATACTTGACTATTATATGCTTTTTGTATTGTTGTACATAATATACGCGTTAATGTGGCACAGCGTGAACCGTGTATGGGGTGTCGGAGCCGTCGGCATCAAGTCTTTTTGAATTTTCGAGTTTTCCGTCTCAATTTATATGATTTTTTTTGTTTGAATTTTGAGATTTAAATAAAAAATTTTATTATAATTTTTTTTATATGTTTTTAAATATCTTGAATTATTTAACTATTTTGATTTATAATACTTTTTACGTAGTTTTTAAATATGTAAATTTTATTTGAAGAAACTCAAAGATTTTATATCCAAATTTATATTCAAAATTAAAATATTTGACTCTCGAAATTCAAATAATACTACATAAATTGAGACAAATAAAATAATATATAATTCTAAAATGGATTTAATCATATATATTTATAGTCTAATGCACTATCAATGTATTTTACTATGTTGAATACATTTATAGTTTGTTAACTTACTACAGTAGTAAAAAAAGAATCGTTTTGATTGAGCATCTAAATAAATAAAAAAGTGCTCCTATAAGACAGTCTAACAAAAGATTTGATATTGCTTTTATGCGTGTTTTCAAGTATCTATTACGTAGATAAGTTAATTATTTAAAATGTCATCTTCTTTAATTAGATGTATTATCCTCAATAATCCGTGACACTTAAGTCAGTTCCAATTCTCAATAATCCCTGACACTTAAGTCAGTTCCAATTCTCAATCTATGTGAAGGTTGTTAATTGAACTCAAAATTTAAGAATGAAAGATTTTATTTTTTTTGAATTTTTTATTCTAAAATAAGTCACAAATATTTTTATACCTATAAATATCATCTCATTAAAAATACAATAGAAAGTCTAAAATTCAATTGTTATTAAATAAAAAATGATTTTTTTTTCTCTACCAAAAAAAATGTCAGTTAAAATTGAAAAAAAATAAGTATCATCTAGTTTATTATTATCACTTTTGTGAAAGATTAAATATTTTTATCTATTACTCTTTTCATCTATGTCCCTTATACTAAATATAGTTTCTCATGATTATTTGTCCAATTTAAAAAATCAAGAGATAAATTATCACTTTATATACCTATTTTACCCTTAACGGAAGCTATAGTCATTTCCCAAACTACTAAAATTATTATATTTAAAGGTTAATATAGTTATTTACCGAAAAAATAATACAGTTAAATTTATAAGAGGTCAAGGACTCGTGTCATTGATTTAGTTCATTGATTAATAGTTTTAACATTACAAGAATTAAGGATATGAGTGTAAAATAAATAACACGAAATAAAAGCAAAGCAAAGATTCCAAATTCTCTTAGAGCACAGGACTGAGTGTATGAGAATGGTCATTGCATTTTTGGAAATAAACTCGAAACAATGAAGCTTAGAACACAATGAGAAAAAGATAAAAAATCAGAGAGAAAGTAATAGGCCAAATCCATCGGTGGCCCTCTAAAGTTGGCACGAAGTTTCACTTAGACACCTCAACTGAACGATGTTCATTTTAAACACCACATGTAGGATCCCGTTGTGTCATTTTGACACTTTTTTGACAATTCGCTAAAATTACACTATGCGTGTAACACACTCGCGAATAATGTAATATAATGGCTAATTAAGAAACGACACGTGATTTTTAAGTACAAAATAATACTTTAAAAATACATTATAAGGAAAAGTTAATTTTGCAAAAATAATAAATAAAGCATTTATTTTCTAAAACCCCACCAAACTATCCAACCCCTTCTTCCTCATTCTTCCAAACTTTTCCGGCGCCTCCTATTTACCCCTAATTTCTTCTTTTGCTTTTTTTTCTTTTTGGGGTTTTTATTAAATTCAGATCTTTTTTTCTTTTTTTTTTGTAGATTTAATTTGTATGTTATCAATTTCATGCTTTTTAATTGTGTATCTAATATTACAATGCCTCCAAAAAGAATAAAACTATAAAAGGAGCACGTATACAAATGCTATGTATTATTTGTACGTTGTAGTCCCTCCCGTTTAGAATGAATATCTGCATATATGGACTTGATGGGTGTAATAGATGTACAATGGTGTGTAGCACTGAACTTGAAAGATTGTAATAAAAGTTGTAATTGTTGAATCTAAAGAATAAGAATGAGAAGATGACGATGGTTGCGGCGATTTTCGGAACTGAAAAAATTAAAAAACTAATTTGATTGTATTAATAGTGATGGTGGCAGCGGTGGTGAATGGATTGTGTGTGGTGGAGGAGAGAATGAGGAAGAAGAGCAGTTTTGGCCTTTTAAATATTATTTTTTTGGCCTGGAAAAGAGCCCCTTCACGCGCTGATTTTTGGTGCATTACACTTACCATGTCATGTTAGCGAAAGGTATCAAAATGACACAGTGAAATCCTACATGAGGTGTCTAAAATGAACATTAGCTAATTGAGGTGTCTAAGTAAAATTTTGTGCCAACTTTAGGAGGCTACTGATGGGTTTAGCCAAAGTAATATTATTGTATTGTTCTGAAATATGAATGAATTATGAGAGGGAGTGGGGTGAACTATTTATGTGTTACAAAGACGATGAGATCTCAACTAATAAGAATTCTCCATTTGAGTCCTAAAATATATACCAAAAACAATAAGCATAAGCCACATGATGAGTGGATTGTTGTTAATCTTATTGACGTTAGTTTGGTCACCATTGTTTACCATGAGTTATCTTGCAAAATGTGAATATTCAAACTAAAGAGAGAAAGAAGATTAGATAGGTTATACCAACATACAATTGTTAAGAAATCATCACCAACTTAATTAATATCTAAGACATTTCAAAGAAGAATCCAGAATATTCAAGAGCTAGAAAGAAATAAAGGAAGATCTCTAGAATGAGTATTCTAGAGAGAAAAGTCTAGAGATGTTCTAGAAAAGGTAGTTCTAGAAATAGGTAGAATGAAGAACATTCTAGAATATAGTAGCAAAACCCTTAGCTAGGTTCTTCCATCACCACCTATAAATAGAGATGGTTCATTTAAGTTGTAACCAACCAAGCAAGAAACAAAGTAAGAAAACAAGAAAGAAAGTAAGAGAGAAAACAAGAGTGAGTGCTAAGTTAAGAGTATTGCTGAAGCAAGCAACAAGTGTGATCAAGATTGTAAGACCGAAGCGGGTCCTTACTTTGATATAATAAAATTCAAATTGTCAGAAATTGATTGTGCCCGTCGTCTCCCAAACAATAATATTCAACAAGTGGTATCAGAGCCTGGTGGATAAGAGCGACGTAGTAAATCAAAAAAGATTCTACAAGCTACTGTCAAAGGCTACAAATCGCAAGGCACTAATCAATGGCGGATTTTGCTAGCACTCTCAATAGCGTTGAGAAGCTCAACGCAAGCAACTACGGATCATAGAGCACGAGAATGCAATATTCTTTTCTCGGCTAGGAATTATGGGATATCATCGATGGATTAGAAATCACACCACCAACAGATGTTGAAGCAGCAAAAAAGTGGAAGGTCAAAGTTGGAAAGGTCATGTATGCTCTCACTCTAATCATCGATGATGAGTTCCTACAACGCATTAAGAATGTCAAGACACCCAAAGAGGCTTGGGACACCTTGGCAACGATTTTTACAAAAAAGAATGATGCAAGATTACAAAGGCTTGAAAATGAACTTTTGTCAATCTCTCAACGGAATATGACGATAAGTTAATATTTCTCAAAGGTAAAATCTTTATGTGATGAAATATCAAAGTTAAATCTAGAGAATGCTATCACAAAGACAAGAATGAGGAGAATCATTGTTCATGGTCTTAGGCCGGAGTTCAAAGGCATAATTACATCCACACGGGGATGGGCCACATAACCAACTTTATCTGAGTTGGAAAATTTGTTAGCAAATGAAGAAGATTTGGAGAAGCCATTATCAAGTCTCACTATAAAAGACTAAGATAAGGCGCTCTTCAGCAAAAGGCAAGACTATAAAAAAAGAGAAGCGGAGAAAAGCTCACGGCCAGGGGGAGACCAAAAGAATCAACATCAAAAAAGTCAACGACAAAACAAGTAGGCGAAAAGGCTTTAATAATCGACAGATGGAGAAGTGATACAATTGTGGAAAGAAAGGACACTACGCCAGAGATTGCTGGTACAAGAAAGATGAAGGCAATGTAGCTACTTCTTTTCAAAATCAGAAAGATGAAGAAGAAGTTTGGGATTTCGAGACCTATTATGCAGTTGAAGAAACTAATCAACAAGAGGAGCCTGCCACCTGTCACTTTAACAAAGAAGATGAGATAGAACTTGCAACTGTGAGTGAGAAATTGGTCGATTATGAACATGATTGGATCATTGATTTATGATGTTCCAATCACATGACTGGTGATGAGAAAAACTCATTAACATGAGTGAATATAAAGGTGGTCGAGTAGTGGTGACTGTAAATAATTCAAAAATGCCAATAACTTATATCGGTAAGATGGTTCGTGCCTCATCACAACTCAAGACAAGTGGAACTTCAAAATGTCTACCACGTTTCAGGTATGAAGAAAAACTTATTATTCATATCGCAACTAACAGATTCTGGTAATTATGTCTTGTTTGGACCAAATGATGTAAAAGAATATCGAAACTTAAAAGTTATAAGTACACCAATCATGGAAGGGAGAAGATTAGAATCAATCTACGTCATGTTAGTGGAGACAACTTATGTTGAGAAAATGCGGAGTAATGAAACAGTTGATCTATGGCATGCACGTCTTGGGCACATGAGCTATAGAAAACTAAAAATCATGATGCAACAGTCAAAATTAAAAGGTCTTCCCAAGCTTGAGATTAGAGAAGACACTACATGTGCTGGATGTCAATATGGGAAAGCACATCAACTTCCCTTTGGAGAATCAAAGTATCAAGCGAAGGAGTCATTAGAGCTGGTACACTCAGACGTGTTTGGACCAGTGAAGCAGTCCTCCATCAGCGGTTACCGTTACATGGTAACATTTATTTATGACTTCTCAAGGTACGTATGAATTTACTTCTTAAAAGAGAAATCTGAAGTATTTGAGAAGTTTAAAGAGTTTCAATATACTGTGGAGAATGATATTGGAAAAAAATCAAATATCTCCGTACGAACAATGGGGGAGAATACACGTCACGATAGTTCAATGATTATCTTAAAGAAAAGATAATAAGTCAACAGTTAACTTGCCCAAATACGCCACAACAAAATGGAGTGGCTGGAAAAAAAAGACATTTGGCAGAGATATGCAGAAGATGTTGCATAGTATGAATGTACCAGTAAGGTTTTGGGCAAAATGCATGAAGACTGTTGTCCACACCACCAACAGACTGCCGCAGGCAAGATTGAGATTCATCTCACCATTTGATAAACTTAAAAAGATGATTCCTCCCGTAAGCCACTTTCGAGTTTTTGGTTGTGTATGCTATGTGTTTGTGCCAGATTATCTTTGCAGCAACTTTGTTAAGAAAGTTGTTCGTTGCATCTTTGTTGGATACGACGAACAAAGAAAATGATGAAAGTGTTGTGACCCTACCACAAATCGAACATATGTGTCAAGAAATGTGGTATTTGATGAAGCATCATCATGGTGGTCTGAAGAAGCCACTTTACCAGATTCAATAGAACTGGAAAACTCAAATCACATACAAAAGAGATATCTTCAAGTAGAGAAAATAAGAGCCTGTGGAAAACTGGAATTCATGAACTCCAAAAGAGTTGCAAGAAGGAGTACAAGAAACTCCGCAACTACGAAGATCCACACAAGTGAAACGCCAAAGTAGTAAGTATATAAATGCGGCACTGGCTGAGGTTGACAAGGTCAAGGAACCTACATCTTCGAAGAAGCTTCGAAGAGTAGTGAATGGAAAAAGGCATTGGAAGAGGAGATTTCAGCCTTAAAGCTAAACCAAACTTGGGAGTTAGTGGCTAAACCTATGGATGTTAAACCCATATCATGTAAGTGGGTATATAAGATGAAAACACATCCTGATGAATCTATCGAGAGGTATAAAGTACGACTAGTGGCCCGGGGATTCTCACAAAAGTATGGTCTTAACTACAACGAGACATTTAGTCCCGAGCAAAACTTACTACTGTTCATGTGTTACTGGCCTTGGACACTGTGGCTGATGGATGTAAATAATGTTTTTCTTCATGGAGAATTGGATCGCGAAATATTCATGGATCAGCCATAAGGTTTTGTGAATAGAGTCCATCCTGATTATGTGTGCAAATTGAAGAAAGCTTTATATGGGTTGAAGCAAGCCCCCCGGGCATGGTACGAAAAAATTGTCGAGTTCTTGATCCAAAGTGGCTATCAAGTAGCACCAGCAGATTCAAGCTTATTCGTAAAAGCTCATGAAGGAAGGTTAGCTATCATATTAGTCTATGTAGATGATCTTATCATCACATGAGACGACTTTGATGGGATCCATCAAAGTAAAAGAAATTTGATGGTGCGATTTCAAATGAAGGAGTTGGGCGAACTAAAACACTTTCTTGGTCTTGAGGTTGAAAAAACAAAGGATGGATTATTCCTTGGACAACAAAAGTACGCGAGAGATCTACTCCAAAGATATGGAATGATGGGTTGCAAGACACTTTCTACACCGATGGAGCCTAACTTAAAACTATGTTCCTATGAAGGCAAAGACAATGTATCGTCAACTTGTCAGTAGTTTTATCTATTTAATATTGACCAGACCAGATATTGCCTTCACAGTTGGAGTAGTTAGTAGATTTATGTAGAAACCAAAGAAGCCTCATTTAGAAGCAATTAGAAAGATATTAGGGTATGTGAAATGAACTATTCACTATGGACTATTCTATATGAAAGGAGCTTCTTGCAAAATAATAGGATATTGTGATGCGGATTATGCTGGTGACCATGATACTCGAAGATCAACCACTGGATATGTTTCAATCTTGGATCAGCCGTAATATCATGGTGCAACAAAAGACAACCAATTGTTTCACTTTCAACTACGGAAGCAGAATATTGAGCAGGAACGATGGCAGCACAAGAGAGCACATGGCTAAAGCAACTCATGAAAGACCTGCATCGACCATCAAAAGATATTGTAGCACTATATTGTGACAACTTGTCAGCTATTCATTTGGCGGAAAATTTTGTATTTCACGCTCGGACGAAGCATGTGGAAGTACACCATCATTTTCTTCGAAAAAAATTCTTCAAGGTGAAATTGAAATAAAGCAAATCAAGACAGAAGAGCAAGTAGCAGACATATTCACAAAGAGCCTGGACAACATGGAGTTTATTAGATTTCAAGAAGCGCTTGGAATGATTGAAGGAGAAAATAAAGTTGGTGTTGAGGGGGAGTGTTAAGAAATCATCACCAACTTAATTAATATCCAAGACATTTCAAAGAAGAATCTACAATATTCAAGAGTTATAAAGAAATAAAGGAAGATCTCTAGAATGAGTATTCTAAAGAGAAAAGTCTAGAGATGTTCTAGAAAAGGTAGTTCTAGAAATAGGTAGAATGAAGAACATTCTAGAATATAGTAGCAAAACCCTTAGCTAGGTTCTTCCATCACCACCTATAAATAGAGATGGTTCATTTAAGTTGTAACCAACCAAGCAAGAAACAAAGTAAGAAAACAAGAAAGAAAGTAAGAGAGAAAACAAGAGTGAGTGCTAAGTTAAGAGTGTTGCTGAAGCAAGCAACAAGTGTGATCAAGATTGTAAGACCGAAGCGGGTCCTTACTTTGATATAATAAAATTCAAATTGTCAGAAATTGATTGTGCCCGTCGTTTCCCAAACAATAATATTCAACAACAATTGCCCTATTCCTACCGTGGGTGTCAAATTATTTATCAGAAAAATGGATCAATTAAATTTATAAAAGTTCAAGAGCATGTGATCCATTTAGATTGGTAATTAGGTTGATAGACAATTAAAATATTGCTCATATGAGTATAGAGTAAATAACATGAAATAAAGCAGAGTATAAAGCTTGAGAATCTTACAAATTAATCAAGTGTATGAGAATATTCTTTGCATTTCCTAAGATAAACTTGAAACAACAAATCTTACAACTTTAGGATACGAGAAAACAAAGAGAAGGCGTAGAAAACCAAGAAGAAAGTAATAGTATTGTATCGGTCTGGAATCTAAATGAATTACAAGAAGGAATGGGGTGAACTATGTATGTGTTACAAAGGTGAGGCGACGTTAGCCAGTAAAAGTGCTCATCTTGAGCCCTAAAGTACTAGGACTGATGGGCACACGTAATGAAGTTATTAGTGGTATTAGCTATAATTACTGACCCGCTCTAATGGTTGTATACACTCGTCTTTACACCTGCCTTTTTTACCGCTTTATTTCCTTGTCAATTTATCCACGTTATTGAAGAACTGTCCCAAATCCAACTCTTCCTAGACACATTCTTTTTTTTGTTCCAAGAACATTCCCTTGAATGATGGTCATTTTCAATTCCTTACTACCTTGAATGATGTACATGTACCTTCTTCATGTTTCCATGTGTTGAAGTCAAGTTTTACCCAATACAAATAGTCATTCCATTTCTTAAATGTGATGTTTGTCATAGTTAAGAAGCATGAGGATAATCTCAAGTATTATGGTGGAATATTGGAAAGATACCCGTATCTTTAAAAATCTTGCATCTCTTCACACTAAATGCCTAAGACATGTGTCCATTAGTCATCACTTTCTGAAAAGTTGTGTCAAAACCTAAGCTATCTAAGTCTTACACCCTCATTTGTGACAGACTTACTCAAAAGACTTGAAACTCCACTCAACTTCTTCAAACTTTTATTCTTTTAGTTGTCTTTCGTCCTTTTTGGTCTTTCAGATTTTTGTGATCTTGTACCCATCTTTCTCTCTTCTCCTACGTTTTGTTCAATAACACTTATAATTTTTGGTCCGCCTTACTGACTTTTGTTTTTGCCTCATATCATTTATTGGCGTATATATTTCTTCATTGTCACCCATTTTCGCTAGACAAAGACTATTTCATAATACTGCCACAAGCTGAAATGAAAGACAACGTGAATGGGAGTGCGTTTCCTCATCAATTAAAAAGACTGACATTCCCACCATTTGTAGTGACTGCAACTGCATAAAAGAAAAATATCAAGTGTGCACCTTTAAAGATTTTGAAAGCATCATTCATTCGCTTACACCTACTCATTTTCCATAGGATTTGAACATCCTTTAATTAATACTTTAACTCAAGTATCACTTTTTTCTATGGACCTTCAATATATGTGAAAGATAACGTGGTCCTAGATTCTGGAAGACTATGGTATGTCTTTAGGTTTTGGCCGCCAAAATCATTTGATCAACCTCATGCTTAAGTACTTCTCTAGGATTGTTTGTAAGGGTATCATAAAGTTGGTAGAAAGCGGGAAACGTTACATCTTCAAGAACCTCGATGATGTCCACCATCAGGGCTAGGATTGCGCAGACTGACATCTCCTAATGGCATATAGAAACGTGGTAAGGGAGGTTAGCTCAAGGAAGGAAGCTAAGTAAGGGCGAGCTACAACAAACACAAATGAAGGGTCCGCTTCAGGATCATTTGAATAATGTGAAGATACAGACGAAGCAGCTAAAGTCGAATCAGAATATTTCGCTGAAGCAAAAACGATAGGATCGTAAGAAGAGGGCTAGATCGACTGATTTGTTGTCATGGATTCCTGAGGCCTATGTGATCCGCTCCTTTCAAAATGATGGAATATGTTTTGTAAGTTTTTGCACTCTTGATGGGTATCGTGGATCATATGATCTCCAACACTTTGGAAGGAAACAACTGAGTGCCTTATGGAATTAGGATTTGTTGGAAGTTGACAACCAGTTCACTCAGCATACAACCAATGATGTTGGAATCTACTAGAAAGTTGCCAAAACCCTCACCCCAGTTATAGAATTTCTAAGGAAAGAAATAAAAACCAACTACTCAGAACTAAACACTTGAATGAGCCATATATAGGAAGCATCGCTGGTTACAGAGGAACCTAGCTCTAAGAGTTACGTGAGGATGTCTTACAGAGCCAATGTGATAGTTAAGCCTATTTAAAAAAGGTTTAAGGTAACAGACATATCAAACTATAATGGGAACACAATCCCCAAATTGCATTTTTTTCACAACGATTTTCAACAAAAATGATTTGATCAAAGAGTAAGAGAAGTTTGTTATGGTGATGAAGTTTAGGGAAACTTTGTCAGGTAGAGCCTTAATATGGAATTCCCTGTTTCCTAGAAAATTTATTAATTCTCTTAACATGCTTGAAGAAAGTTTTGTCAAGGCCCATGTATGAGCAAAAAAGGTGCAGCCCCAAAGGACATACATTGTCAAGATAGAGAAAGACGACATAAAGCTCCTTTGAAAATTTGTCACAAGTTTTAGAGAGAAATAATGCAATTGTCAATGGTTCAAACAAATGGGCGGTTGGAGCTTTCACTAAGGGTCTAAAACCTTTGAGTTTAATCATGTTGCTCAAACTGAAGGGGAGTTTAACTGAGTTTAAGGCAACAACTTAGATTGATGTTCATAGTTGATACGAGTCAAAAATTTGGGTTGAAGACGACTAATGTATAACTCATGAGAAAGTGATGAGATTTTTAATGATACAATGTGTCTTTTCAATGTTCTCGCGTACCATGACATTATGGATTTCTCTTTCCACTTCTCGACTCTGACTGATGTCGCATCCAAGAAGTAGATGTACTATTTATATTGGGTAAATGTTGGCATAAACGTGTGGCAACATGAGGAAGGTACAGTTGTAGGTACGTCCCTCGATAATTACTGTCCTTTGAAAAAGCTTTCTCGAGAAAAAGAAAAATGTACTCAAGAAGAATTGGATTTAGGATCGTACTTCAATGACAAGGAGATAGCGGGGCACGAAAGGCAGGTGTGCGGTCAAGTCTGTACGAACGTCAAAGTGGGTCATGAATAATAGTTGGCACTACCAATGGTTTCATCGTGTGGCTCACACCCACTGGTCTGAGTACTTTAGGGCTCGAGTGAAGCACTCGTATTGGTTGAGGCCTCACCTTTGTAACATATAAACAGTTCACCCCTCTCTTTATTGTAATTCATTCAGATTCCAAAACAATACAATACTATTACTTTCTACCTTATTTTTTAAGAATTCTTTTTGTGTTCTCGTATTTCAAGGTTTTAAGCTTCAATGTTTCAACTTTATCTCTAGGAACGCGAAGATCATTCCCATACACCCAGTCTTACGATCTACGAGATTCTCAGGTTATTTTCTTTGCTTTAATAATACTTCATACTCGTACAGTTCTTGCAATATTCAAACTGTTAATCAACCTATTCATTGACACTACAACAAAAACACCTTTTAGCTGCAATAAATATACACATTAACAATGAGTGTTAAAGTCTTTATCGACATTTGTTAATTGCCATTGGATCCAATGTCGCTAAAAACTTTAGGAATATATATAAATAGTGCTAATTGCCGCTAAATATACATATTTAGTGGCAATTAAGCTATTGCATGCCGTTGATTAATTGCTGCTAAAGATCATTTTTGATGTAGTGTGAGTGAAGTCGATAACACATGTCATTCACCTCTTATTTATCTATACCATTTTTGATAAATAATAATAAGATTGTCATTCCATTAATTATTGCTTAAGGGGATGCTAAGTCAATATTGAACAAGTAAAAATGAATCTCTATTAGGCAATTTGAATTATCAACATATAAAAGTTAATTTTTTTTACTATTAATGCGCTAGAAAAACTTATAACCTTAAGGTCACTGATTCAAATCGTGGCTATGCAACGTCTATATTTTCCTAATATATTTTTGGTTTGACCATTTTGCAAGGCTACAACGGCTTGTTAGGGTTTTGCCCTGATTTTCTTACCTTATTTGAAGTTTATTTTTTCCTAAAAGAAAAGACAAAACATTACCATAAATGTTTTTAACTTTTCCTCCATATTTGGTTATTCTTTCCTTAAAGGAAAAGTTAGGAGATCTATAAATTGAAGACACGTCTTCTCCTATTAAGAACAACAAGAACATCTACAATGTAGTCAATAAAATGTTTTGTTTATGGGGAGATTTTCTTCTAAACATATTTATGTTTTTTTTAGTATTAGTTTTCAATATGTAGGTTGATTGACCAAACTATAATAATATTATATCTTTAGTATGTTTTTATTTGTCATCTGGTTTGTCAATCATATGATTTGCAATTATAAGCTTCCGCATGACGTCGTATTCACCTTCATAACCCAACACGACTTTGGCGAATCTTTCTCTTGTTTTGACCATTTGACCATTTAAAATAGGTACATATATGTTTGACCTTTTGATGAATTAATTATGAAAAACTATAGTTAATACCATTTTGTATCTCTAGTCAAAATGCTGAAACGACCAAAAGATTTTTGGGATTTGAATTTGATAGCACACAATTTCTCTCTCCTTTATTCTTTTGAGCATTTATTTGATGTTTGTGGTCAAGTACAATGAATGAATGAAATCTCCTGAATATTGCAATACGTGATATATATATATTACTTATTACTTATTAGAAGTGAGAGTTAAGGTGTACCAACACTACACTATTAAATTGTACCAAATGGATCATGAATTGTACTATATATGTTTGACCTTACTTACTTGGGTCTCATTTTTTTTAAAATGGGTCAAAGTTCCTTCTCTCTCTTACTTTTTAACTTTTTCCCTTTATTTTAACTTTTCCACTTTTTGTTTTGTTTTAACCATTATTTCAAATTTAGTATTTTCCTTTTAAAAGTATAAAATTTAGCCTAATTCATCATACTCCTAACATTTGCTATTATTTTTCTATCCTATATTAGTTATATAAATTACTAAAAATAATTATTAAAATTATTTATCGATTAACAAAATTAAACTATCATTTCTTTAATTTTCATTACCCTAGCAATTATTTGTTTTAAAGTGTAAACAAAATTTGTAAAGTTATAAAAAATTAAATATCTTAAAGAGTAAATTAGTAAATTATCATTTTTATTAATAGTTTCTTAAAGAATGTGTAAAAAAACTAAAATAACTAATACGAAAAGAGTATAAAATCAATTTTTTTTTCTCTTCTCAATAGTTTCATCATTTTGTAATTTCGTAAACACTTAAATGTATATAATATTCTCCAACAAGAAAATATAATAGAAAGACCATCCGTAATCTTCACAAATAATTACATAAGTTTTGTTTCTATTTCCATGTAATCGAAAATCGAAAATCATCCATAAACTCCTACATACATACATACTCTCTCAATTTATATGATATATGTTTATTCTTGAAATTGAAGCTATGTGAAATTTAATTGATATTTTTAAAATATTTTTTTTATTATTATATTAACATGATAAGAATTGCAACTTATAGTGTTTGTTCAAAAATATAACCTTCTGACTAAGTTGCAATTCAACCTAAAATATTATTAGTTGCAATTCTTCTCTACTTTGAAATGGGAGTTTGGGAGGACCAACATTGCACTAAAGAGTTGGACTAAAAGCTATAGAAATTGTACATTGAGGCCCACCAAAAAGATGAACTAAAGTAACTTCATCTACTTATACTTTTTCTACACATTGGAATGTGTACTGCTTTCTGTACACGTGTTTTTCTGACAATTTTGGTTATATTTTTCTTTAAAATAATTATTGCCTCGATTTATATTTTTATTTTTAACATTTATTTTTAATTTTAAAAGATTGGAAATTTTATGTTAAAAATTTAAATAATAGAAAAAATTATTTATTTAACTTTTATCATCATCAATACTACTAATTTATTTGACGTTTTTTCTGAATCTTCATCTCATCATTAATGTTATTTATATAATTATCTTAAATCACTTATGTTTTCTTTTTTAACTCTTTTATTTTATATATATATAAGTTGGATATGTAAATGATGATGTCATATTTCTTAGAAACTAAGATTACTATTTATCTAATTTCTCCAAAAAAAAATTAAAAAATGAAGATATCATACGCAAATTTATGGTCAAACTTAAACTATTTGACTCTCGAAAATAAAAAGTGTCACATAAAATGGGACAGACGAAGGATAACTCTCAATTAAATTTATTTCACTTTTTATTTTCCATTTTTAACGTAATTTTTCAAGTTTGATTTCTAGGAATTCTATAGTAGACCCATTTAAATTTTACTTTTTTGTTTTAAATTAGAGAACTTGACCGCACTTCGCGCGATCATTTAAATTAAATATTTTTGATTAATTTTATATTTACTATGTTGTTTAATCCTAATATTATTATTTGTTTTAATAATATGAAGATTGGTATCATTCTTTTTTTATAAAACTAAAAAGGAAAGCAACAGACATTAATTTTTTCTCCATTTATCTCATGCTTTATTTTTAGTCCTTTTTTTTTGGGAAATTCTTCATTTTGAATTTTCATTTTATTCTTAATAACTTGTTCTCATGCTATACTAATATCAATTGCCATATATAATTAAGTTTATCACAATTTTAATACATTATTTAATTTGTTCTAATTTATGTAGTGACATTACCATTCGGGGAGTAAAAAAAATTCTTCTTCAACCATAATTTTGTAAAAAGAATGTTTTAAAATATTGTGCATTATACAAAAATTTTATTATAATTCATATTTAAATTTATATCCAACATTAACTATTTTAATCTTCATGCATGTTCAAAACCTTCATGTGGATTGTGGAACATAGGATAAATATTTGTACTTTGGAAATATTTTTTTTATGATCAATCAAATATCATTATATAAGACAAAAAGGATATTGTACGGTCGGTTAGTGACTAAAACATTCGAAAAAATAGATTATCAAATTTAATAATTTTAATCAGGATTATGTTGTAATAACATACCTTTTGAGTTGCTGACTGATATGGGACAGAATATTTAGGTTCTAAAAAAACCCAGAAAAATTGTGTTAGTAGTTTTCACATATATGATCAAACATCTTGGACGCGTATAATGTAACACTGTAATACTCCCTCTGTCCCTAATTACCTGTCCACTTTTAAATTGACACATTTATTAAGAAATCAATTAATGACATAGTGAGTTTATCATTTTACCCCTATTAATTATGAAGTAGATGAAAAGTTCTGCAATTTTCAAAGTAATTAGTCATTTAATTGAGGGTATAATAGCTACAAAAAAATTTCTTTCTTGATTTGTCAAAATTGACAAGTAATTAGGGACAACTATAAAAGGAAAAGTGAACAAGTAATTAGGGACAGAGGGAGTACTAAACAAATGCATCAGCAAATGAAATTATATTAAAAATATATTGAATAATGACGTAATGATACCTTAATAGAATTTCCTATCCATTTAAAAAATAAAATATTTCACCCTTTCAATTTCGTTATATCTTCTTATTTAGTAGAAGAATCATCATTTATTATATTCTACTCCACCTTAATTTGTACCATCAGAGTTTTAAGAATAAACATTAAATTTTAAATCGAAATAAAAATTCATTGAAAAATGATAGAAAAAATAATAATAGTATATGAAAATTAAAATAAGGTGCAAGAAAAGCCTTTTCACGATAATTTTTTGAAATATATTGATAACAATTAAAATGAAGCTGTTATTTTATCTTTAAAATTAAGTTTGATTGAATTGAATTAGTACAATGAGAAAAAAATATTAAACTAATAACTTTTTTATGTTATTAAATACATTTTCATTTTAATTGAGTAGTAGATTAAAATTCCAAAATAGGATATTAAAATAATATCTTACTCTCTCCTTAATTATTATGGTATTGCAAACATTTATTTTCCTTAAATGGTGATTCATTTTCCATTTACAGTTATATCCAATTAATTTCTAATGTATTGAATGTGGTTATGGGATATTGAAATAATATCTTTATCTTTCCTTAATCATAATAAAATTATAATTTAACATTTATTTTTCTGAAATGATAATTTTGTTTTAATTCCTAGAACATATTGTTTACTATATTGAATGTAATTATAATAAAACATATTGTATTTAGTATGACAAAAGAACTCAAAAATTGGAGAAATTAGATAAATAGTAATCTTAGCTTCTAAGAAATGTCACATCATCATTTACATATCCAACTTTATATCTATAAAAGAGTTAAAAAAGAAAAAATAAGTGATTTAAGAAAATTATAGAAATAACATTAATGATGAGATGAAGATTAAGAAAAAACGTCAAATAAATTAGTAGTATTGATGATGATAAAAGTTAAATAAATCATTTTTTCTATTATTAAAATTTTTAACATCAAATTTCCAATCTTTTAAAATTAAAAATAAATGTTAAAAAGTATATCGAGGCAATAATTATTTTAAAGAAAAATATAACCAAAATTGTCAGAAAAAATTGATAAAAATAAATAAGCATCTATTACTAAGAATGGTGTCACTACATTTTCTATTTTAACTTTATTGTTACATATGGATAGAAACTTTTAGAAGAAGAAATGATCCAAAAATTTAAAAACAATGATTCTTTAAATGCTGATATTTTTTCCATTTACAGCTTTTCAATTAATTTTTAATGTATTATATATGGTTATGGATATTGGAATAATAATTTTATCTTTCCTTAATCATAATAAATTATATTTTAACCTTTGTTTTTGTGAAATGATAATTTTGTTTTCATTCGTACAACATATTGATTAATATATTAAATGTAATTATAATAAAACATGTTGTATTTAGTATGACAAAAGAATTCAAAAATTTTTAAAATTAAATAAATAGTAATCCTAACTTCTAAGAAATGTCACAAATATATATATATATATAAGAAAGTGATATAAATTACATTAATGATGAAATGAAGATTAACAAAAGAAGTAAAACAAATTAATAATAATATTGATGATGATAGGAGTTAAATAAATCATTTTTTATATTTTGTAAATTTTCAATATAAATTTTTCAGTCTTTTAAAATTAGAAAATGCTAAAAAAATAAAACTAAAACTAAAAATCGAGGCAACAATTATTTTAAGGAAAAAATAACAAAAAATGTCAGAAACATTGATAAGAATAAATAAGTATCTATTGTTAAGAAGGTGTCACCCCACATTTTATATTTTAGCTTTATTATTACATATAGATAGAAACTTTAAGATGAAGAATGATCCAAAAATTTTAAAAATAACAAATGAATTATGTAAAAATACATGTGTAATTCTTATAAAGTTATAATAACTAATTTCTTCAAATAAATAATTAAATGAAAGAAAAAAAAGTAATTAAGAAAATAATATAAATAACACTAATTATGAGATTAATAGCATTGATGAGGAAAGGAACTAAATATGATCATCTTTTTAAATTCTTTTTTAAGAATATATATATAAACTTTAATTAAAGATAAATAAGAAAAAAACAAATAATTAAAGATACAAAAAATTAAGACAAAATAAAAGAAGAAAGAAATTAGAAGAATAATGACGTTGAAAGAAATAATATCTAATTTTCTCTCTTTTCAAATGACAAAATAATTTTTTGCTTGTTCTCCTCCTAATTTGATACAAACTCCATAAATAGAATGATTTTTTCTCCAAGTAATTTTTCTTACCCTTTGAAACACTAATCAACCTTCTTATAAATTTCTCAACCACAATGAATTTTCTCTCCTTGTAGGAGGAATAAACATTTTTTCAAAAAGTCTTTTATTTTGAAAATAATTTTTTGTTATATAATCTCTTTCTTTACATGAATGTCTTCACAAGAATCATGAGATATTCTCTCTTTCTCTTTTGTTAAAAAGTCACATGACCTAGAAATTTGATGGACATCTTAGCGACAGAAGTTGATACCATATATTGATCATCAACGTCAGAAGAAGAAGAAGAGCCAAAGTGAAGAAATTTGTTCTTATTTGTTACAAATGCTCAACTATTTTTTTTATTTTATAGGCAAAATATTTATAAACAGTTATAAAAAATGAATAGTTTTTATCTTTTCATCTTCCATTTTCATTTACTTAAATCTATAGTAGTGTAATGGATGTTATAAAGGGCATAATTAATCGGGTATGACATAAATACTTTTTTTTTAAAATACAAATAAAAAATACAAAACAAAGATAAAATGTCAAAAAAAGGAGAAAAAAGATGAATAGAAATATTGGTCATAGAGAGATGCCACATCAAATTGTCTATATTCAGCTTTATATATACATATATAGGTTCATGCCCTTAGATGTTATTTTATTACTTTAGCTGGCATCGACATTTTTGTAAATCTGATATCTACTTTGGAACATTTTATAATGTGGCATAGGCTGACAATTGAGATCATAAATTTAAAAATAATAAAATTTAATTTATTATAATACTAATATCATTATCATAAAGATATATATACATATATATATCATTTAAAAATTATATAAAAAGTATTATAAATTGTAATAATTAACCGCTTTAATTTTTTTAAATCATATAACTAATTTTATTTACACTCCAAAATTCATAGGTGTCACATAATTTACACATTAATTCTTCATTACTTAATATATGTAATTATATCAATGACATATAAATTGAAATGAAAAAATTACATATTTTATTTGAAAATCACGTAATAGTATTATAAGGTATAATAATTAACAACTTAACATATTTTAAAATTTTAGTTGACTCTCCAAATTCCATATGTCTCATGTAATTGAGACAGAGAAAAACATAAATTGCTTTAAAATTAATAAAAATATTATAAATTATAATAATTAACAACTTAAAATTTATAAAAAAATTCTTTTAAAAAAATTTAGTTGGCTCTCTAAATTCAATCGGTATTACAATAATTAAAACATAGAAATTAACATAGATTGGACTCCTGCTGACATTTATGTTTCCTTTTTTTTTCATTTTTTCTTTTATACTTTATATAAATAAATTTTTTATGTAAAAAGTATTATAAATCATAATAATTAATAGCTTAAAATATTTGAAAACATATAAAAAGTTTTTGTTAACTTTCAAAGTTTCATCTATACCGCAAAAATTGGGAGAAATTTAGATATATAGATATTTAAAGTTTCTAATTATTGTGAGTTATAGTACGTTTTATGTAATTTTCATATATATTACTCGCTTTGTCCTGATTTATGTGATACAAATGAAATTTCAAAAGTCAATGAATTTTTTATAAGTTTTTTTTTATACTAACTTGTTAATTATTGTGATTTATAATATATTTACGTAAAACATACTCTAAATAAAAATAATTAGCAACTTAAAATATATAAAAACATACTAAAAATTTGATTAACTTCAAATTTCATATGTACCATATAAATTAAAACAGAAACAGTAACATATATTGGGCCCCGTGCTGGCACAGGGTCCCATATCTAGTATATATATATGTGTGTGTTCATATTTGGATTTTTATTTTTGTAACAGATAATATAACCCGTTCACTTTTACATATTTACTATTATTCACTATTTAAAAAATAGATATTTATTATTTCTAATATATCAAGAAAAAAAAATACTTGATAAATAAATAAATAAAATATCTTGATTGCCTTGATAAGTAAATAAAAAAAGATTAGTTTAAGAAAAGGCTCATATATATCTTGATCCAACAAGAAACAATGTCATGCACAAATGAGATGATATATACTTTTTCTACTTGAATTATTTAATTAATTCTATACATTATTTATCTAGTATATAGTAATTGAATTCATTAATCAATTAATAAAAATTAATGATAATGTGGTAAGTACTTTTTTATAATTTTTTGATTAAAGGTTTTAAATTTGTCTTATTAAATACGAAGTTATCTTTACTAGAGATCATTCTATCTCCCAATATGACCCTTCTGGTATAAATTTAAAATTAGAAGAATTTTAATGCAAATATTAAATAGCGAGCATAAAAGAAATCCAATTAGAATAATCAAAAGAGACACATAAGAGATATTGTTGAACAAATTAGTAAAAAAGAAAACATTCTTTCCGTAGATTAAGAGGGTGTTTGACCAAAGTAAAGTATATACACGAATGGTTACCACTTTAATTAATATGATCAAAATGACCTTTCTGATGTCACTCGTCACTATTGTTCCTATAAACTAAGATTAATCCACAATTATTAAAATAATAATAATTAACATGCTTTTTCTAGTACAAGTATCGATAAAGTTTATATGTAAATATGTAAATCCTTATTCAACATTTTTTTAAATTTTATTTGTTCTTGGTACAATTGAGTCTCTGTGTAAACAGATATGGAACCGTAGAAGTGGAGGTAAAATTAGAATTTTGAATCTTAAATTAGAATTACAATTTTCATGGATAAATTTTATAAATGATCACATAATTATGATTTATTTTATTAAATTATATAATAATGTTTTCTATTAAAAAAAATACAAAACTTTCACTCTACTAACACTAAAAATAAAAAGGGTCAATTCTTAAGAAAATCTGAAAATCATTGTAGCAAGGGTAGAAGTGAAATAGAATTGGTAAAGTCATTGTATTTACTTTGTGTATGTTGTGTTCCTAATAAAATTGATTTAATTTATTGATAATTATTGTGGGGGATGAAGAGTTGTTTGATAGTAATAACGTGTTGATTGGGTGAACCACAAGAAGAATTATATGATTAGTAAACAAATATTGATCTTTGGAAATAGCCTATGATTGATATTTGTAGGAATAATGATACTTGTATAGTTGTATTAATAATAAACTGTGAATTATCGAAAACTGTCTTTTATGACTTATATATGGTATGATATGCAATTATGATTTATATTACGTTTGATGTGTTGTTATGAAAGATAACAAAGCAGAGAGCATATTGAGATATGTTGAGATGATAAGAATATATATTCTATTATAATGATGAGTGACTCAAGTCCGAAGTAAGCTTATAGACGATCACACGATGTATGTGTATCACGTAGGTATAAATTATGAATTGAGTATCACCCCATTACGATTTATGAATCAGGGACCACACCGATATGAGATATGAATCGGATATATATCGATACGATACATGAACAACTAAAATTTTATACAGATCATGACTAAATGAGCAAGATTAAAAACCCTTTTAACATGTGTGCACAATCAGCGATTGTGCGAGCGACATATGAAACAATTGAGATTGATGAGATACAAAAATAGATATTATTGTGAAATTAGTGGGAATAAATTAAAATTTATGAGTTATTGGGGAGTTATCCTAATGACTTTATGCCGCATAGGTAGACATCAAAATTTAACCGAATTAAAATAGCAATCTATAAGACGAGTTCGATCTATCTTCAAATTTTAAAATTTATTAGAATTTAAATTTAAGTTTAATTCATACCTATAAAAACAAAATATTTATTTGGAAGTTCTCTTTTCCTTTCTATTATTGTTTCGTTATCTTTCCTTTTTTAGTAAAAATCCTTCCTATTTTACCTCCATCCAAATCCCTCATTTTTGTCCTAATTTATGTGTCACATTATCAATTTAATATCCCATCTTTAAACATTAATCATAAATTCAAATATAAATTTTTGTATCTTTGAAAATTACATAAAAATAAAATATTAGAAATAATTAATAATTTAAATATTTAAAAGACATATAAAAAACACTCTAATAAAAAAATTGGTTGATTCTCAATTTTTAAAATTATGACATATAAATTGAAAAAAATAATAATCTAGTAATAATTTATATCATATATTCATTGAGTTAATGTAAATATGGGTGCAAGTTAGTTTTTGAAATTTAAAAAAAAAACAAATAGTTTATCCAAAATTATACTTTTACAACATATTTCATATACTTTTATTTTCTTGTAAGCATATACTAAAATAACATTATAATGGATTTGCATTTTGAATATGTTGTGGGCGAGATTCTTTTTCTCCTTTTCGTACTAGGAAACGCGTTATGCTGTCCCATCACACGTGGCGACCATGCACGGCTTGAAAATACTTCGAAAATAATTGGCCCCACATTGTGATTTTTTCCTACTTTTGACAAATTTATTACTCCCTCCGTCCACTTTTAATTGTCATGGTTTCTATTTTTAGAGTCAAACTATAAGAACTTTGACTAATATTTTAAGATGTATTTTTTCATCATATTGATATGCAAAAAATTGCAATTTATAGTACTTTTCATATAGATGTTGAATATCTAAATTTTTTGTTTAAAATATCGAATTAATGTAATCTAATTTAGCTTTGAAAATTAGTCAAATTGACTTTCGAAAAGCGCAACATGACAAATAAAAGTGGACAGAGGGAGTATTTCATATTTAATTTTTAATAATTTTTATTTAATGAAATAATTAATATTTACGTAAAAAATAATAATTATATCACGTCAAATGTGACACTTAAATCGAGTAAAAGAGTAATATGTTTTTAGCTACTTTAGTATAAAACCTAGCATGTTAAATATTGTTAAATAAGGTTTTTGACAATCATTTTATAATCACATATTAAATAATAAAATAGTTACAGATTATGAGTTTATGCATTCTACTATTTGATACTCCCTCCATTTCATATTAATTGACTTTTTGAGGTGTTTCACACCCTTTAAGAAAAGTAGATTAAGACATAAATTAAACATAGTTTTCCATTTTTACCCTCATTAATTATTGTCAAATTTATGATTAAAATAACTAAATATTAATTAATCACTAATTCTAATACTAACTAATGAAGGATAAAATTGGAAAAACACTCTAAAAATAGTCTTGAAAACTGAACAATTAAGTTAATTTA
Source organism: Solanum okadae (assembly GCA_036553675.1). NCBI lineage: Eukaryota > Viridiplantae > Streptophyta > Magnoliopsida > Solanales > Solanaceae > Solanum > Solanum okadae. The sequence continues at coordinate 8,229,973 of CM071686.1, read as the reverse complement.
AAAAATGAAAAATGTCTAAAAAAAAATTCAATTAATATGAAATAGAGGGAGTATGTGATAGTAATAAAATAACCAACATATTAATAATTTAATTCTATATAATTAAACCTTATGTAATTAATATTTACATATTTCTAATTAATTACTCCCTCCATTCCATATTAATTGAATTTTTGAGGCATTTTCTATTTTTCAAATTAACTTAATTGTTCAGTTTTCAAGACTACTTTTAGAGTGTTCTTCCAATTTTACCCTTCATTTGGATTTTCAATGTGATGACTTCAATAAATTTGACAATAATTAATAAGAGTGAAAATGGAAAACTATGTTCAATTTATGTCTTAATCTACTTTTCTTAAAGGGTGTGAAACACCTCACAAATTTAATTAATATGAAATGGAGGAAATAATAACTAAACACTTCTTGAACTGTTCAAATCAAATGTTGAACAAATTAAATTACAATAAAGTAGACAGAGATAAATACTATTTGGTAGCGCTAAAACAAAAATTAGCCTTAAATTAAGATATTCAATAAGAGCATGTTTTTTCAGCTCGATATAATTAAAAAAAGAGTCTTGACTACTAACTATTAAGTTCATTTTCGAACTATTATGTTTCTATTGGACACAATTAAAGGGAAAAAAATTATACTCAAGATCTGTGTTGTGACGTTGTACAAAGGGGTCAAAAATTGACATAAGTCTATCCTATCCAAAAAAGTAACGGCTAAATTATTGATTGGTTGAGACCCTTTGGGTGGCGCAGTGGTTTGGATTTGACACTTTCACGGTGTAGGTCTCAAGTTCGAAATCCCTTCTCAGTGGAAGAAAGGATTTGCCATCTGGGTCGAGCTCGTCGAATCGAGTTTATCTAGTGTGGGTTTCCTTTTCTGTGTAGTTTGCGAGCTATTGCATAGAAACATGGATTTTATCTTGTGCACACCCAAAATATAGTGACTGTGTATTTTCCTTGTCATAAAAAAATAATTATTGATTGGTTGATGGCTTCATTACTTTAATTTGTAGTATATGGAGGTTACGCTTCATACATCATCCTTATGGATGGACTATGCTACTGCCAATTTTTCTATTCACATTCACATTAATAATTAAATAATGCAACCATAGTTGTATAACATATTCATCATAAATTGATAAGTTAAATGTTTGAGTCGTGCAAAGTGAAAATAATGTTTTGTTGATGTTCAAATAAAGTTTCATATTGTTAGTGATAAAAAAAAGTTACTTATAAGATGTTAAATACTTTTAATGATGTGAGATCTTCTTAAAAAATCGTAAAAATTTAATTTAAAACTGATAATATCATATCATATTAAAAGTAACTATTGTAATTTGCTTTTTTTTTAAAAACAGTATGATAAAGGCACTTGAGTGCCTATAGAAGTGATCAACGAATTCACATTAAGCTGAGAGATTATTTTACAATCAACTTAAAAATAGGAAGAAATTGAAAGAAGAGTAATCTATGAAAAGATCTAATTAAGAAGTTTTGAAAAGGTGAAATTAGAATTTTAAATTTATTATGAATTAATTTAGAATTTTAGTCATTTTAAGTTATTAAATTTAAAATTTATATATATTAATTTTTGAATAAATAAAATATTATGTTTAGATCAAAATTATTGAGTCGATAAAAAAAATTTGGAAGTCAAAAATGGGGTTTGAAAAATTGTTAATTATTTGTTTGGTCTTAGGTGCTGTTACAAACGGTTGAGAATATTTTTTGAAGTTTATATGTCAATTTTGAGGCAATTAAAGTTGATTTTAGTTGAAATTTGAGATTGAAAGATGAAGGAAAAAAATAATCTGAGAAGTTATATAGTACAATATATTTTATACATCGGGCATATGTTATTTGTGTTCTTTTCGCTTGGTTTGTAATGTGTATCGGTACATATTTTAATATCAGATATATGTATCTAAGTAGAGATATACTGATGAATGTTTTCGTTCAAATTTTGATACTAGATACATGTATTTAAGTACGAATACATTAAATAATTAATATAAGATAAACTGATGAAATTGATATATGATGTATAGGATGAAATCAATATCAAATATACCGAATGAAATTAATTTTGGATGAACATATACATGAAATTGATACTGAATACACAAATATATGTATATTTTTTGAAATTTAGATACATTCCCAAATACAAATACATAAAGAGAAAGATGTGGAAGACATGAGAGAATTAAAGTATCACAAATACATGTGAAACACGCTTGAATACAACATATCTAGAATAAATTATACCTAGTTTGACCCTATATATTTGAGATACATACATTTATTCCGTCAGATACATATACATGAAACATTATATTTCTGACAAAAAAAAAAAGTTATTAGGAAAACAATTGTTTTAAGGGAAAATGGTCAAAAATGCCCTTAAACTATGTGAAAGGAACAAAAATGCCCTCCATTTATAGTTTGGCTCAAAAATGCTCTTATCGTCAATACTTTGGTCCAGAAATGCTCCTATAGTTACAAAATGGGTCAAAAATTCCCTTTTCCGAATAAATATATATTTTTTATTTTTAAACATATCTTCTTCCTAATTAAAATATTATTAAAGAACACTATTCTTGTTTTCTTTCTTCTAAAATCACTTTAACAAATAAAAATGTAGGAAATATTTTTTTCCTTCTTAATCATATTTTATCAATTAAAATAGAATAACTTCATGTACCCTTTGGACATATAATATATGTCATATATAAGATTATAGTATATCCATCATTAATTTATATTTATATAACGATAAAAAATAAGAAATATTTTCATTTTTTATTTTTTTCTAAATTGAAGTAGGATAAACATTTGCTAATTTTTTTTAAAAAACATTATTAGAAAAAGAATGTGTTAAAAAAAATATAGTTATTTGAAATTTGAGCATTTTTGACCTATTAAATGACAATAAGGGCATTTTTTGACCAAAATATTAACAACAAGGGTATTTTTGGACCAAACTACAAACGGATGGCATTTTTGTTCCTTTAATATAGTTTAAGGGCATTTTTGAACCAAAGTATTAACGGTAAGGGCATTTTTGAGCCAAACTATAAACGGAGGGCATTTTTGACCCTTTTCCCTTGTTTTAATATATCATTAGTACCAATAGTAATATGCTTTGTGTTAGTTTCATTTTTCGTTTTCTTTTCTTTCTAAATAAGATAATTAAGCCCCTTTTTTTGTTTCCCACTCGATGTTCGGAGTATACATTGGAGCTTCGATCAAATTCGAATCAGAGCCCATTCAAGAGTGATGCTCCCAACAAAAAAATTTCCATATTGAGGGCTCGAACTCGAAACCTCTAATTAAGAGTGAAGCAATCCCACCACTACACCACAACCCACGTTGGTGTAAGAGTTTTTTTTTTTTTTTTTTTGTTTCTCACTCGGTGTCGAATGACGCTCCCAACAAAAACAAATTCATATTCAGGGTTCGAACTCGAAACTTTCAATTAAGAGTGAAATAATTTCACCACTACACCACAACCCATGTTGGCGTAAGAGTCTTTTTGTTTTGTTCTCATTGGGATTTATCTCAAACTCTATTATCCAAAAACAAAGTGGAGGTGGGAAAAGTAATTAGGTATTGAGTGGGCCGACACCAATGGTTTCTTGGGCTCATCATTTCCCACTTTCTTAACCGCGTCAATTTTAGCCGTTTTTTTGCTATGTTTTTGCAGAATTTGAATATACAAATATTCGAAGTACTATCATTAATTAATTAATTAATTAATAGAGAAGTATCGAAACAAATCTCTAAACTAGACGTAAATTATTAATTTCATCTCTAAACTATTGATAGCCTTAAAAACATCATTTTACTTGACTAACTAAACTTAGATACACCTCGACCTACCACATGACAGAGCAAACAGTCTCAAACTCTTGTAGAAGCATGAGACTCTTAATAAAAAACAGATAGAAGTGTTGAAAACACCTCTAAACTTGATGAGAATTTAAAGGTATATTATTTCACTCATGTTGTAATATTAGGAGTGTATTTAAGTTCAATTAATTAAGTAAATGAGTATTTTAAGACTGTTAATAATTTAAAGATAAAACTAATAATTTATATCGAATTTAGAGATATTTTCAATACTTGTCTCTGATTAATAAGTTTCGGTGTAGAAGATCAAACATGTTTTTGGACCATCAAAGTCAAATAAAGATTCTCATTTTGACTGGGAATATCAATAGATAATTCCTTCATATTACCAGTATTAATGTACTGATTTTGTGTCGGTAGGTACTTTAATATTCAAATTAATATTTATATCTCATTTGTTTTCACCTTCAAGAATTCAAACACAAATTGAAAAAATAAATATAAATTGAATATTGCATCGATTATGATGTCAGTCAAAGCTCAATAAAAATATAGTAAAGAAATTAGATATTTCCAAATGTGAAAAGAAACATTAATTGCATATAATATTGATGAAATTATTATAATTAAAGAAGCAAGTGAGGATTAATATTTGCGTGACAACTTGATGACCTCATAAATTTGGGATATTGATACTTATATACAACGATTTGGAAGCGAATAGAGTCATGCATGTATTAGTAATGTAGAAATTAGTTATGAGTAAATTTATGTATTATTTTATACAAATATTAGACTTAGTTATTTAGTACTAATTATACATTTATTAGTTATTCCACCTTCTATCTTATAAATATTAATACATAGATTCCCTCTTGACTTATGCACGTATTAGTTATGCAGATTTTTAAATTGTTAACCGAACTACATATCAATTTTATATATGAATAACTTATTTCTTATTTACTTACCAAATATCGTATAAGTTATACAAAAATTAATAAATGAATAACTTATTTCTTATCCCGTTACCAAATGATTCCTAAATTATTGGTATATTTTGGGCAATTAGTAGCTTTTGCAATTGAATCCCCCTAATTGGAGATAACTACTAATTGGAGAAATAGACTCAATAGGAAGGTCAATATTCTCTCTTTTATTTCACCTTCATAAATCATAATATGTACTCATTCAGAAAATTCCAACTAAACACCTAAAATGGATTATTATTTTTTGTTTTTGAGTAAAGTCGACAAGGTGGTGGGTTTGAATCCCTGGGCATGAAGTCATCTTTGTTACAACGTTTTACCCCCTATTTTCTGTGTCAATCTGAATTTAGTCGGACTCTAATGTGGGTAACAGACAACAAATGGAAAAAAAAGAGTCGACAAGGAGGTTTCAATTCATCCATTCAAGAACGCATCCAACTTTCCTTTTCTTATTTCTTGTAGTTGAATTGAACGGATGTGAGATGAAAATATATTGATGTTATTGTATATAAACATAAATGTTCATGATATACAAGAATGAATACATGTGGACATGTTTATTGATATACATGGGAATATATATGGCATACAATGGGGGATACACAAATAGACTATCTTCGACCTCGAATTTTCAATTTGAAAATCACTTCAAATAGTCTTTGAACACCTCAAGTATTGATATTCAAATAATTTAGACGTTCCAATAAAATCAAATTTCACCCAATCAGAGTCCTTATCGACAAAAGCTCATATAAATAATTTGGGACTGGTTAGAGTAGATTTAATTTGGTTGGGATTTTGAAAAAAAAAAATCAACTCATTGAAGAAGATGAACATTTGCAATGTATAAACAGTGTATATAAACATCCCTAATACATAGTTATACACTATATAATATCAATACATTATATATACATGCGGCTATTTTTGTTTTTAAAAAAAACATTTTTGCAAGTGGTACATTTACGTAAGAAATCTGTTTCGAAACAGTTTGGACCTCTGACTAAGGCCCAAAGACAAACTTATTATTCAAATTTTAATTGAGCCCAAAGCCCAAAACTTGTGGCAATAACATGAAGATTTTGTATCTCTCAAAGTTATTAAACAAGAATTCAATAAGTTAATCACATTATAAGTTGAATTAATCAATTTAATTCAAAGTCTAAGAAATTACATGAACATGTACAAGTATTTTAAGAAATGGTCATGCTTGCAAAGAATAGCTAAATTATTGAGGTAATTCACTTTAGTTGAAATTACTTTAATAGTTAAAGCACTAAATACATGACTTATACAAAATCGACTTTAAAATCTCATTTTACAATAAATTATATTCTTTTAGCCTCAAAGTTTTGAACTCTTTTAGTAATTGTAATTGCAATTTTTCGAGATTTTTGCAGTCTTTCTTAGAAGATCACTTGAACTCTTATCCATGCTCTGATTTTCAAAACATTTTCAAAGAATAAGTTCTTACTTTCCAAAGAAATATTAGGTGGCGGCGTTGTTTTTAAAAGCCAAGTTATTTGATGTGTTTTTAATCAAGTTTAAAATTGAGTTGTAATTACTATAACCATGGTTGCTTGGCAACCATTATGTGTAAACACAAAAAATGTTGATTTTATTTCAATTTAAATATTTGCTAAGAAGTTTATTAACTACTCTGCCTTATTTATAGTTATAACTCAAATGCAACAAAATTATATATCGTGCATGATCTAGCAATTATGGCATGTGCGTCTTATTTTCATGTTATAGCATCATCATCAAGGATAAACGCATAATTGCTCATGAACTTTAGTCTCATCTGATCGGATGTGTTATCGAAAATAAATTTTAGATCGAAAGTTTGTAATTGAGAAGTGACTAAAGTCAACATTTTTCGTAAACGAGTTCAGATTTGAGTTTTGACGATTGTATTAGGTTCGAAAGGTCATTTATGGCTTGGTTGTTTTGTTTTTTTTTTAATAAAAAATAACCACTTACACCTCTGGTTGTTCACGTAACATATATAAGATTTTTTCTTTTGTCTTAATATATCTGGATTCAATTATTTAACAATGATTTTTTTTTTTCTATTTTGAAATTTGAATATCACCTACATCTATGTATAGAATGAGTGAATATCACATTTCATTTAGACACTCATCAGTTGTGGGGCAAAACATTAGCCTACAATTCTATAATTTACTAGACATAGGTGCCCGTGCTAACACGGACTTAATATCTTAATATTTTTTTATTTTAATATATTCTCTCCGTTTCATTTTATATGTCACCTTTTTACTTTGCGATTGCATTAAGAAATGATGTAACTTTACTCTTCTATCCTTATTTTTTTTTTTGGAACTCAAGTTTTCAATCAATGAATATGAATTAATTTATTTTGATTAATTAATTTAACCAATGAACATGAATCATTTACTTAACTTTTCTAAGTTGGTCAAATGTATATTTTCAAGGCTAATAACTCACAAGGGTAAAAAAGGAACAATATGGTAATTTATGCATTGATTTTATAAAATGACAAGTATTATGGACCAACTATTTATAGAAAGGGATAACATATAAAATGGGACGGAGGGACCGTCCCTATTTAGTTGTCCATATTTCCTCTTTTAGTTGTCCCTATTTAGTTGTCCATTTTGACAAATCAAGAAAGGACAATAATTTTTTTCCTATTATACCCTTATTTAAATAAAGTTGTCATAAATAAAGTAAATAAACTTATGAACTTCTCAACATTGGTTAGTTATCTTGGATGAATTTATTTTGGAATTGTAAATTGTATTATAAGGGTAAAATTGTAACTTCACTATGCTAATCATTGTTGCCTTAATCTGTGTGCCATTTCTAAAGTGGACAACTAAATAGGGACGGAGGGAGTATATGATAGGTAGAATTTAGAAAGTTGATTAAATTTTACTATGATTTTGAGATATTTAAGTTGTTAATTACTTTTTGTCTGTGCAAATTCAATGTGAAGAGGTCCATTAAAATGTCCATAATTAAACTATTTTTCATCATTAATGGTTGAATTTTTACTCAAAGAAGTTACAAGATATAAACAAATATTACCGACATTCAAAATAATAAAGCAATAACTAAAGAATATGAATTTAAAACTATAGTCATAGCTAAAATGGATTCCATAATTTCGAAAAAATTATACACTAATTAAATTAAAGTAGAACACAAAAACATTAAAAAAAATAAAATTCCAAAACACGACGTGACTGCTTCAGCGTAAAGTGTGGAATTTAAAACTAAAAGTCATAGCTAAAACGAATTTCATAATTTCAAAAAAATTATATAGTAATTAAATTAAAATAGAAAAAAAATTATTTTATTTTCCGAAATACCTTGAAGCAGGCACGTCGGACTTCAGTGGAACTCTCTCTTATATAATAAGAGAATATGAATATTAATATCTATTCATGACAAATACTTTACATAAGAAGGTTGAAACAAATAATAATTTTCGTATATGTTATTTTATGACAATAGCTTCAAGATTTATACACTTCTTTAATCTGTTACACCACAAGTCGTTAATCTAAATATTAGACTTGTAAAATGAAATGATGAGAGATAGAGACGGAGATGATTTTTTTCTAAAAAGAAGAAGAAGAAATGTTTATAAATATTATTAAATAAAAAAAATATATCATAAAGAATAAATAAGTCAATTAATTTTTTTTATATTAATAGGGAGTATTATATTAAGAATCATTATGTAATTAAATCAAAAGACGTAAGCACAATATCATATTTTTAAAACTAACTAAGTGTTACAAATTTAATCTTGAAAGATGTTTATGTAATTATTTTTTTAATTTTTTACTATAATAAACTTTATTGGAAAACTAGTCTAATTTAAATAATTTTATTAATACAAGATACAAATATATTATTTATCATAATTAGATGATCATATAAATTATCCACCCATAAATTGTAGTATCAGTGTTGAATGGACGTTGATAAAATAAATTGGAACATATATAATCTCTTATAATCATTTACAAACTACATAAAATATAATAAATTGGAATATATATAATCTCTGATAATTATTTACAAATTACGCAAAATATAATGTTTACAGATTTAATATATATATAATTAAGATATGTTATGCAAAAATAATTATTATGATGTTTAGAATTGCATGTTGAGAAAATGAGGAAGTTTAGATAAATGTGTGAGCATATTAAGAGCGATAAGATTAAGAATGCGATTATCAGGGATAAGGTAGGAATGGTTTTCATGGTAAACAAGATAAGAGGAGTGAAATTGCAATGATTTGGACATGTGAAACTGAGATGCACCAATGAAGAGGTTTGATATGATGGATGTATAACTAGACACGAGCAGAGTAGAAGTAGACCGAAAAAGCACTGGAGAGAGGTGAATAGACAAGACATGACATAACTTCATGTTAGCGAGGACATAACCTTAGATAGGAGGGTGCGACGGTCGTGTAATAAGGTAATATGCAGTGAAGTGTTGTCTTGTTTACGAGAGTTAAGACTTGTAAGTATTTGTCATTAAACTAGTCATATTCTTATAGTTCTAGATTTTGATATTTATCATCATTTGTTTACTGTATTTCAGCTACTACGTCATTTCATTGTTGTTCATACTCTTTTTTTTAGGCTTTGCACTACTCTTTCTATTAGTTGTTTTGTTTTCGTCATTGATATCTACTTCTTTATACCTAAAATCATTGCATTTTAGTTGAAGATCTTTTAGAAATAACATCTCCTATCTCTCTAGAGGTATAACAAGACTTACATATATTTTATTCTTTTTAAATCTTATTTGTTGGGATACTATTAACCATATTTTTAATATAATATTTATTATAGAATAATTATTTATTTAGTTTTAATAAAAAAAATAATAGATCATATGTTCGTTTATGGTGTATGTTTACTTATATAACAGATGATTTTTGTGTAGTGTTTTAGCTTATACACAGAGAATTAAATCATTGATTCTTATAATGTCTTGATTATGAAAACAATATAGTTTCAACTTCGTGTGCTAGTCATTTTGTACGTATTGAACGAGACCGAGTAGAGATAGACTAGCAAAAACATATTCTCTAAATTGTTAAATGTACTTGTATTCTTAATCCTGATGTAACTATTATGATTTGTATTTAAGTTTTCATCGTGTCAAACCTTACATCAGGGGCGGCTCAACGTAATTGGGGTCCTAAAGCGAAATTTCAATTTGAGGCCTAAGATATAAACAAACTTTGTATACATATTTATTCAAATTTATTTTTCTTACACTATTTAGATGAAAATTATTAGTAATTAATATTGTTTTTCAGTTATTGATTTTAGGTAAGATTTTATCAACTCAACATTGAAAACATCCTTTCAGTGATGCAATTATTATATGAATTGTTAACATAATTTTATAAGTAATAAGTTGACAAATATTAAATAAAGATAAGAGTTAGAACCACATAATCTGATTCAAGAAGTTGATGACTTGGTATACACCATTTTAATATGCTTGTTGTAATGTTTGAAACTAAAATTTAAAAAGAAATAAAAAAGAATTTGTAATTCACTTTGTTCAACACTTTTCACTATTAATTCTTATTTTTAACAAAGTATAAAAGATGTTAAAGTGGGTAAAATAATATTTTTTTTATCATAATTAATCAATTTTTTTAATAAAAATTTAACACATAATTTATTCTTGATAATAATTTGAGGCCCCAAAATTTGGGGGCCTAAGGCATAAGCCTTATTTTACAAAGGCAAGAGCCGCCCCTGCCTTACATGCAGATTTTCTGAATCCGACACATGAATTGTCATTAAGGGGGGTCAATGATTGTATTAAAAAATATAATTATTATAAAGTTAGTACTTATCTATATATTTATTAAACTAAAGTTTGACCTTTATATACAACGTAATCCTTCGTCGTTTGACACCCCTTTTGCTAAGGGTGGGTCCGCCCCTGATTCATATAAACAATATAATTCTGATATGTTTTTGTTGTGCATATAGTTTCTCAACATTATATATATTCTATTCTTCTTAAATCTTATTTATGAAATTCCACCGTATATACTATTATTGTTGATGTATTATAAAAGCATAAAACCTAAAAATTATACAGAAGTAGAATATTGAATCTCCCACAAAAAAATTTGATGAAAGTGAAAGATGTCGGTGAAGTGAGAAAAGATACCAAAAGTCAAGAAATCCGGCAATATTGTCAACACACGCTGACAAAAAGTAAACAAAAAATCTCATTTTCAAATCACACAATTTTTCTTATATTAATATAGTACTAGTACTACTCACTCCGTTTCATTTTAAATCCTATATATAAAGTATTTAAAAAAAAAATATAAACGATATAAATATATACGATAGAAAATTCTGTTCGTTAATACAATTATATATCATATACAATACAAATTAATTATATTCAGACAATTATATTTATATTTGTATCAACTATATATGTATTTTGTATCGATTGTATTCGTGATATAATGAAAACTACTCATCCTCTTTCCCCCCTCCCTCGATGTCGCTCGCCTCTCTCCTCTCTCTCGATCTCGCTCGTCTCTCTCCTCCTATACAAATCAGTTGTATCAATTGAATTTGTGATACAACATGATACAACCTGATACAACATGTATTCAACCTCTCTCACCTCTCTCTTCTCTCCTCCCCCTAACATATAGGTATAATTCGTAATTAAGTAAATTTTAGTTATAGATCTCTAATTAAGTCCAAACTATATTATTTTTTTAAGTTTCCTTTTTTTACTGGTCTATTTCAATAAATTTGAAAATTTTCTTTATTTTCCCTTCATAATATTTTTTTAATATTAAATAATAATATAAAATAATAAACTTAAATTCTGAGTTTTAAACTAGTATTAATAAGGTTGATTTAATTAAATACATCTTAAATAATAATTTAAAATCATATCAAGTCAATATAAATCAAGTAATATAAAACGCAGAGAATACTTATTTATTTTTTCTTTGTCTCTTCTTTCTTATGGTATTTTTTTGTGTCAATTTATTTTGCAGTCTTTTCTCTTTAGTTAATTTAGAAAAATATTTTTATATTTAATAATAACTTAATTTCAAATATTTTATTTAATGTTGATAAAACTATTCATAATTATACAAATAACTATATTTTGTTCTACATCGTAATATATATTTTTAAAATCCTTTCATTCTTCAACTTCGTACCCAATCAAAACATTTCGACAGAGGGGAATACTATTTGTTAGTGACGCTAGTAACTAGTTGAATTAACTGTTCTTGAATTGTTAATCAATTATAGATAGCCTTTTTATAGGTGAAATTCTAATTCTCTGTTCTAATTTATTTAGCTTACTTTCGTTTTTAGTTCGGTTAAGAAAGTGATTTTTTTAATTTTAATTTTTCACATTACATATTTAAAGTCTCACATGATCAAAAGATATTTTGATACATTCTGTATATCTCAAGTGTAAAATCATAAGATTTAAAAGTTCTCTATTTTCTTAAATTCTATAGTTAATTTCAATTTTTCACATGTCATGTCTAAAACCACAAGATTAAAAGATATTTTGGTACATTCTACACATCCTTAGTTTAAAATCACAAAATTCAAATTTTTTCTCTACTTTCTTAAATTCTGTGCTAAATTAGAATTAACAAACACCATTAAAGGATGTGACGTAATAAATACGTCTGTTTCTTTCTTAATCAAATGTCTTGGATTCGAGTTCTCGATAAAGAAAAATCTTTGAGAAAGAGAACTACCCCCCTCCCAACAGGCCCCCCTACCCAAAGCAAATCTGAATTAGTTGGACTACAATATAAAAATCCAATAAAAAATCAATCAAACAAATTTATACAAAAAATAAATAATTAGTAGATGTTAACACCAATCTTAAAGTTCTTTGCAATTTCAGAATGTCACTATATATGTGTTAAATATTTATAAATATCATCTTGAATCAACTAAAATGAATGCAATAGCGTAAATAAAAGGAGGATGAGCGTGTGATAGAACTTTTATGATATTGGCCACTTTAAAATAACTATATTTTGTCAGTAAAAAATAGTAAAATTAATAAACTTGAAAAATAAAGTAAATTGTATTCCATAACAGATATATTAATAATGAATAAAAGTCTTGACACTAATAATCTACATATTTTAATTTAATTAATCCTGGTGCTAATTATCATCTTTTAGTCTTGTACCAAGCAAAATTGTATATAAAGAAAACAAAAGAAAGAAAGTATTTTCACTATTTATTTTTACTTATTCATAATTGATTTTTTGAACCCTTAAAAATAGTAATAAATAAAGTACATATATTAACATAATATTTATATTAATTGATAAATAGTCTTAATGAGCTTAATTAGGAAGTAATTTAAGTAATAAGTAGTTAAAATTAAGGGTAAAATAAGAAGACTATTTTGTCCCTAACGTATTAGAAATTGTTCAAAAATGTCCCCCCTACCCTCCTTCCACTTATGGTATAAAAAAAATACCCTTAACCTATTAAAAATAGTTCAAATTTATCCCTCTTTCTACCTATTGGATCGATAACGCCCTTAACATATTATAAATAACTCAAAAATCCTTCCTACTGTCAATATATACACCACTAATCTTTTGTATCGTACTTTGCCAATTATTTAGTTTCCGGCTGATTTGTAAAATTTATTTTGAAAAGTTCTTGGTTGTTTGTATTACCTAATAGAAGTATTTTCTTTAAATAAATAAAATACATGAACTAATGTGTGAATTAACCTAGATGTATGTTGTTTAATAATATTTTATTATGTGTGTATGTCCACAAAAAGATAAATTTTTGTTGAGATTTTATTTTAGAAAGAATGTAAATACAACATCACTTAATATAAATTATACAAAAATTTCAACAGTTTTAGAAGAACTTTAACGGTTAAGTGATGAAAAAAAAGATATATAACTAAGATGCTAATGATAATATAGTGGATTAAAAAGTTGAGACTTAATTTATTCGAATTTGAAGGCTAAAAAGTTTTTTTTTTTTTTTTTTAAATATCATAATAATGTTATATTTAAATTCTAATAAGATATTTTAAGATCGCGTGAAGCATGGACATATTAATTAGTATTTAATAATTGATAGATACTAATTTAGGTAGGACGGGGGGGGGGGGGGGAGGATTTGAACCGTTTTTAATAGGTTAAGCACATTTTTTAACATCTAATTCATGAAAAGAAGAATATTTTTGAATCATTCCTAATATGTTAAAGGGCTTCTTGAACCCTTTTCGATTTATTTTAATAGAATAACAATAACATACCCAATGAGGTCCCACACATAGGGTCTGGGAGGGTAGAGTTTATACAAACCTTGTCACTACCACATGGAGGTAGAGATTTTCTTTTCGAAACCTCTCATGGCTCAAATTCAACAAATCCAAGTACAACGAAGAAAACAATGCAGAAATCATAGCAACTCAACAATCCAAACTCCAACGCCTTCAAGAAAAAAAAACAAAAACAACAAAATAATGTGATAATCAAAACACAATAAACAATGGACTATTATATATATAAAAACAAGAACTATAATAATACGATTAATATAACGACAAACACTAACAAAGTCTAAACTCTCAAAACGCAAAATAACCCTCCATTAACCTTCTACACTAGTACACATTCTCCGGATGAATAAAATAACCCTCCATGAACCTTCTACACTAGTACATATCCTCGTATCTAAGTATCATAAACGTGTGACATTGCCTTGGATGAATAAAATAACAATTTTTCAAAACTTATAGTGTGAACTCATTCCATTATGCTTTTCAATATTCCAAGTTCTCCACTTCTTAGAAACACACATCATTCAAACACTATATAAGTCCTTTTCATACTAAACCTGTTGAAATAGTCTTGTTTTTTCAACTTGATGTTCCTTTCAACATCCTTCTCTTCAATCTTGCAAAAGATAAACAACAATAGAAAAGTCTTTTTCATCCTTAATTTCTTCTTCTTTTCATCAACCCCCTTTTTCAATCTTACAAAAGTAAACAACAAAAAAAATGTCCCTATCAACCATTTTTTGAAAAACCATTTTAGCTAGTGACTTAAAACTTTCTATCTCATTAATTTTCTTGAAAACTCAAAAATCAATATGGCTAAAAATCCAAAAGACACAACTTCAACTAAGTGTTTTTCAAGCATTTTTCAAAGGCTTATTTGTGGTGGAAGTCTACCAACACACCCTTGTGATCAATTTAAAGAACCAAAGAGAACAACTTCATATGAGGCAGCAAATAGTAACAAATTAGTTGGAGCAGCATCCAATAGTCCAGGAATTGTGGCAAGGCTAATGGGATTAGAGTCATTACCTAAAGAAGAAGTTGAAAAAAGTAATTTTGGTTCATTTTCAAGAAGCAAATCAGTTAATTCACTAGATTACTTGATGCAGTTTGATCTAACTCAACAATTTCATCATAGAAGAGTTAGAACATCTGTATCTTTTCGCGATATCCCGAATCTTGATCATCAAGAGTTCAAGTCTGAGTATTTAGTGTTCTGCTTCAATGAGAATCAAGAAATGATGAAGCCAAAGAAAAAGAGACAAAATGTTGAGAAGAAAGAAGTTAGTGTAAAACAAAACAGGATAATTGGTAATAAGGTGAAAAAACAAGTGAAGTTTGAGGATTATCCTACAAAAATGTGTGTTGAATCTAAGAATAAGAGAAAGAACAAATGTGTAGTGTCTACCAAGATTCAACCTTTATTTAATAATTCAGCAGATTTAAGTCCAATTCATCTTCAACAAGCTACAGCTACTATACCTGCAGGTGTGTTTCATAAAAAGTGACTCTTTTAAGTTTCTTACTCTTTTATTTAAGCATCGTTAGTTGTTTACTGTGTTTCGATCATCGCACTATTTGTTGAAAGGCTTTGCACTGTTTTCCGTGTTAGTTGCTATGTTTTCTACACTATTTTCTTCTTCTTTGTACTTGGTCTTTCGGAAATAGTCTTTTTACCTTCATGAGGTAGTGGTAAGGTTTGCGTATACTCTAGCCTCTCCAGAGCCCCACTTATGGAATTTTCCTTGAGTATGTTGTTTAAAAAAGAGGAAAAGGACAAATATACTCCCAAACTGATGTAAATGGTATGCATATATCCTCCGTCATACTTTTGGAACATTGGTGCTCTGCCGTCCAAAAACTAGAGCATTAAAGCCCTTCAGTCTAACGCAAGACTAAATATGGACACGTGACGCAATCTTATCCGTCGATCCGATATTTAATAAATGTCGGGTCGGTGGATAAGATTATGACATGTGTATGTCCGTTAGTATTAAGAGTATATATGCTCTAGTTTTTGGACGGCAGGAGCACCAATGTCCCAAAAGTATGACGGAGGGTATATACTTACCATTTACGATAGTTCTAGGTTATTTGTTCTTTTTCCCTTTAAAAAAATGACCTGTTGATACTTTAGATGAAATTTAGATGAAAAGAAAACCAAGAATGACATGAAAAGTGAGACAACTTTCAAACTTTCATGTTCAGTTGAGAAAAAAATATCAGCCAAAAGATATAGTCAATCAATCAACAAGATATAAGACAATTTTAAATAGAGCTTTTGTGTGTTCTGTTTTAGAAAAGATTGATCATTTGCAGTAGAGGGTCAACTTAAATTTTCCTAATTGTGTAAAACAGTTAACATTGTAAATGGACTGAACTTAGATTATAATATACTGATTAATTAGCATCTTGAGGATTGCCTTAATGACTTAACTTATATATACCTACTTGTAAATAAAGTTTTTACATTATAGTTTAATTTTACATGTTGTAGTAAGTTATGTCCACTTGTAAGTATAGTTATCTTTTAGGTGACTCGATAATGTTCATTCTTTACCTTTGAAATCTTTATAAACTTGTTTTGTATTATATTCAGAAGGGAAAATGCAGCTAAATTCAAGAAAGTCTCCAGCTGAACATGCAATCAAAAGCAAAGTGGAGAAACAAAAGGAGATTAGTAAAGAGACAGATCATTACATAAAAGTGGTTGGAGAAATTTGTAGATTAACAGAAGAAGAGTTAAATGAGTCACATTGGATAACAACAATTAGAACTGGAGAAAACATCAGCTTTGAAGATTTATGCCAACAATTTGGACAAGAAGTTCTTCAACTGTTAATAGATCAACTAGTCGATGAACTCATAATCTTTGCACAATGAACATATTCATGTTTTAAAGACATGTACTTTGATCCCATCTTTGAAAGAGTGGTTTTGTTCTGTCAATACAGCTTATCGAGTTATCAAGTTTAACTATCTTCTGTTTAGAGTTTGAATTGTTCGTTTAAATGGTATCTTGCTCGTTATATTCTGCTTATAATCACGTGGAGACCTAATTATACTAGTGATAAGGAAAGGAGGAGTTGCATTCCAATTACTGTTCATTGCTTGTCTATTAATGGTTTGTTCTGCTTGAGTCTTGACCCCTTAGGTGTGAATCTTTCTCATTGGTTTGAGACATGTCTTTGGAATCCTACTATCAACGAGTTAAGACGGCTTCCCAGTTCTCCACTTGATTTAAGTGAGGATAGGAGTGAGTGTTTTATGGATTTGGTTACGACTCAACCAATGATGATTATGTAGTAGTGAGGCTCATCACAAGGTTTACTCGATTTTCAGACCAAGCGTACCCTATCAAAGTCGAACTCTACTCATTGAAACATGATTCTTGGAGGCTTATTCAACCATTCCTTTACCATGTTATTTTCCATCAAAGGACTTATTTAAATTGTCATTTTATGAATAATAGATTCCATTGGATGGTCTATTGTGAAACAGGATATGAATCACCTAATAGATGGATGATTGTGTCACTAGATTTATCAAACGATGAATACAGAGATATACCATTAATACCTAACCATAGAAATGAGCTAAATGGTCATGATATAGTTGTTCTAAATGGTCTACTTTGTATGTTCATCTATTACTATGAACATTCTTTTAATTTGTGGACAATGAAAGAGTATGGGATCGAAGAATCTTGGATGCTAACACTCTCTGTTTATGGAAACATTCATATTGATTTGGGTATTACGACATTATTTTCGTGTATGGTCCCTTTGTACTTGTTTGAAAATGGTGATGTTTTGTTCAAGGCAAGGACTTTAACAGATGGCTTGAAGAAACAGAGAATTATCATTTATAAGAAAGACAAGGAAGTTTTCAAGCCTTGGTTTGGTAGTCAAACAAGAAGTAGAGATAGAGGAGGAAGTTTTATTTATACAGAGTCCTTAATTTCACCCAATCGATACATGACACGTGCTGCTTCGAGAATCGCCAAACTTTTAAATCAAGTGTCCAGGGATAGGCTTATTCAGTATGTTTCTTATTAGATCCTTCATGTATTCAAGTTTGTGTTAATTTAAATTGATTAGTATTTCTATTCAATAGCCTCATTTTCCCTCTCATTAGTCACATTGGATAGCAATTAAAACTGGAGAAAACATCAGGTTTGAAGATTTATGCCAACAATTTAGACAAGAAGTTCTTCAACTGTTACTAGATCAACTTGTCATGTAATCTTTGCACAATGAAAAGTTTTTATGTTTTAAAGATATGTACTTTAATCCCACTTTTAAAAGAGTGGTTTTGTTATGTCAATACAACTTATTGAGTTATCAAGCCGAACTATCTTCTGTAAGGAGTTTGAATCGTTCGTTTACTCTTAAGTCTTATTACTGACACGATGGATTGCGATTTGAAAACACCTCTATTGGCGATAAGAGATCTGATTCAAATCATTCTTGACTCTACAGATGAGACTCGCTTATTTGAACTGAATCAACAGTCTTTCACCACCAAGAAAAATAGTCGACCTTTGTCTACCTATTATAACAAACTCGTTGCAATTTTCCAGGGAATTGACCACCGGACAGCTTCACAAGAGAGATCGGTGGAAGGGATTGTACATTTACATTCCATGGTGGCCAGGCTTTGAGTTCACATATTTCTGAGTGGACTTGATCTGGAATTTGATCAAGTTTGTGGTGAGATTTTGTGAAAAGATCCTAAATTGGATTTGGAAAGTTGTTATGAGTATGTAAGGAGAGAAGCACAAAAAAGACAAATCATGGGAAGTTCTAGACCAGTCCTTGAAAGTTCAGCCATGTTGGTTTAACGTGATACACAAATAACTTTGTTTGCAATCATTGTGGTGAAAAAGGGCATACCAAACAGCGTTGCTATGATATTATTGGATATCTGTAATGGTGAGATTTTTCAAAAAAAAAACCACGGAAGAACTTGATTGGCAAAGAGGCAATAGCCACACAATGGAAACAATCACAACCTACTGCCAATGTGGCTCAATCAGGTAACTTTGGTAAGGTTGATGTTTTTTCTGTCACTTCCAAGAAAAATACATGGATTATTGCCACTGTAAGCCAAATGCACAGTATTAGTTGTAAAACACGCAATGTGTCATGTCAACTGTTTAGAAGTTACATAGCTTCAGGTTGAATTAAATCTTTTGACAAATTTAAGAGCCGTCAACATAAATAAAGCATGTAAATGAAACAATTTTGCTTGCAACATGAAAACAGAACAAAACAGAAACCAAAAATAAGAAAGTGGTTGAATTTTATCTTGTAATACCCCTTAAATTAAAGGATTTCTTGTTCGTGTTAGTTTTATTTATTTATGATAGAATTCCTTCTCTCCTTCACTTAGACAATCTTATTGCCTAATTATTTTAGGATTCCTTCTCCTTATTATGTGGCTATACAATTAAAATATTATAATGAAATAAAACAATAATTTGAAAAATAGTAAATAAAATAATGGTATAATGATAAAAGAAAAATGGCGAAAATATGATTTTGTCTAAAGAAACGTATTTTAATGAAGGACAAAAGGTTCAAATAATATTATTAAGGATCTTCGTGCTTTTAATATAGTATAGATAGATAGATATATATTGAGAAAAATATATTAATTTGTTTATAGCAATTATTTAAGAGTTATCCTAGTTCAATTGTGACATGAGAGCCGTGTTGCACTTAGATAGCCAAAATATCCTAAAACTTGTTCTAGTCAAATTGCACTTTATAGAAACTTATTATAAGAACATATTTTGATTCGTTATTTGTAAACCAAACTATTTCTTAACAATGAATTTTCCCAGGGAATTCTTAGAGGAAATTCTGTCGAGGCTTCCGGTAAAATCTCTCTTTCGTTTTTTGTGCGTTTCCAACTTATTTAATTGTATAATATCATGTGATTCCCAATTCCACAACAAACATGTCGAAAATTGTACTAGGAATTTGGAATCTAAAAGACTGTTTGCTCATGTTGATTCTAATGTCACGGTATCTTGCTCATTATATTATGCTTATTACAACGATATAATCGCGTGGAGACCTAACTATACTAGCGATAAGGAAAATAGGAGTTGCATTCCAATTACTACTCATTGCCCGTCTGTTAATGGATTGTTTTGCTTGAGTCTTGACCAACTATGCGCAAGTGTTGACCAACGATACACGAGTTTTGAGCCACTATGCTTGAGTCTTTCCAATTGGTTTGAGATATGTCTTTGGAATCCTACTATCAATGAGTTAAGACGGCTTCCTAATTCAACATGTCACGTGGAAAGGAGTGGTTGGGAACCCTTTTATGGATTTGGTTACGACTCAACCAATGATGATTATGTCACGCCCCGAGCCTACACCCTGGACGTGGTTGGCACTCGAGAACCATTGCCGGCCCCAAGCGAACCCTTGACCTGACTTACTTACTTAGTGGAAGACTTAGACATAAGAAAGAGAATCCAAATACAAGATAACTCAACATGTCTCAAACTGAACTCATAATGTTTTGAAAATAAACATTTAACTTAGCCAAAATGGCAACTCAAATCTGAACATAAGTCAATAGCAAAATGATGACGAATGAACTAACATCTGACTGACTATCTATGAAACCTCTAAAATAACTGAGAACTATCTAATACTGAAAGTAAACAAAAGGGATCCTCTGGAATGCAAAGAGGCTCACCAACAGACTCTGAACTGCTCACTGGATCAACAATGTGCTGGATGCCGATCCTAGTTACCTGCGCCTGCATCATAATACGATGCAGGCCAACTGGCATCAATACATTGAATGTACGAGTATGTGAGTTGGAATGCTAAACACAACATAGGCTTGAAAAGAATTTGAAAGGAACTGAAGAACTTACCTGGCTCAACTCAACTCAACATAACTAAACTCATTTCAATATAAAGTAGTTTAAAACAAGTGCAATATAAAGAAAAGTTGTTTGAAACATGATGTCAACTCTGTGTGTATGCAAAGATACAAATAACTCTGAGATGTATGTAAAAATACAAATAAACTGATGTATATAAAAATACAAAGTACTGCTGTGGGAGTTTCTCTAAGCGACAACCATCACATAAAAGCTATTGTGATGATACAACGATCTCCCTCACGCTGCCAGTGCATCATATACCTTGCCAGGGGTATAGGACCTAAATTACTAAGTGGATCCACTAGTCTGCGAAAATGATTCATCTAAAAGTATGATCTTTTTCTACCCATGATGGCTACATGGTGTATGGAGACGTGAGTTATCTGAACTCAAGCTCGTCCCCATATCGGTGCTCAATACTACTCCCAAAATATAATATTATTAGCTCTGATGTTTGAAAACATACTTCTTTCTGTGATTTGAGATAATTGCTCAAAAACTTAGCTCAAAGGCTATCTTGGAAATCAAAGTTGCCTCTCTTGCTTCATTTAGAAAGTGATTACTCTTTTCTGAAAACTAGCCCGAAGGCTCCTTGGAAATCGAGGTTTCCTTTCTTGTTTAAATGTGAAAACATTTTAAACTCTTTAGGAATACATAGTTCCCATAGACTTTTGAAGAAAAGAACTTCAACTTTACTCTTTACTGAACTCAAAACTTAAGTCTTAAAACAAAGTTAAAACGACTGCAAAAGACTTTTGGAAAATTTTATGAACTTCTCTTAACTTGACTCTTGACTTCTCTTGACTTTGATCCAACTTTCCTTGAATTGGATTATGGATTCAAGGTTCATGATCTCATGTTTATGGAGGATCTCAATAACAATATATCAATTCGATAATTAGGAGTAGAACTTTTAAAAGAAACACTAACTCAAGAACTCAAAATCAACTTATCTCAAGAATACTCAAATCTAGGGAAAGAATTCTAGATTTCTCTTTTACTGATTTGAAAGTAGATGTAGTGTGTGAGGACGAACTAGTCCAACACTATGATAGCCTTCTACATACTTGAAAAAAACAAGGTTCTTGAAGAATCTTGAAGAAGAACTTGATTAGAAGCCTTGAAACCCTAGCTTGAAGGTAAACAATCAAGAAGATCTTTCTTGAGATTCTTGAATTAGTTTCTTGAAATCTCTATGGCAAAAAATTATGATTTTCATGAGTGAAGATGAAAATCTGATTGTTTTGAGCTTTTTATTAGTCAAGAAATTCGTTTATGATTTTCTTGGAGGTAAAAAGACAAAAACGACTCTTTTTAATATTTTCTCGTCGGGTAATTCGTAACAGCACTGTATAGGTTACTAAAATAGTCATAACTTTTTACTCAGATATTGGATTGACGCAAAATTGGTGGCATTGGAAGTAGATTCAACTACCTTTAATTGGATAGGTTCTAAATCACGTAACTCTTTATATTCTAAGAGATATGGTCGTTTAAAGTTGACCAAGTAGAATCTTACATAAAAACTTAATGAAACTTCAAGAACACTTATCAAGAACTTAAATCCTTAAATTTCAAGAACAAAATTATGTTGAATAAATCATGATTGGCGCGTGGATGAAAGAACCCAATGCTATGTGATCTCACATACCTTGTAGGGATCACCCACGACGAAATCCACACGCAAAGCTCCAAGAAATCGACGAATCTTGAACGTTCTTGCTTCCTCTTCTCCCTTCTCCTCTTCTTTTCTCTTCTCTCAAAACCCTAACTCTTTTTTCCAAAAGCGTAAACTGACTAAATTCAGTTTAGGCCCCTAAGTAATTACCAAAAACGAATTAAAATAAAAGGGTAAGGAAAAGACCAAAACACCCTTTAAAAATCCGGATTGGACATTTCCTTATTTGAACATCCCAACTTCCAAAGGGCATAACTTACTCATACGAACTCGGAATTACTCAAACTTGGCGGAGTTGGAAAGATCATTCCAAGAGATTTCCGACCATATCTATAAGTACACCTAACTCATCCTAATCTAGGAGTTATGGCCGTTTGAATTTGACCAAAAACTCACTTTTAACTTAAACAAATTTCCAGATTTCAATTCTTTCCAAAAATCACTATTTCCAAATTCTTAGCTTCTTCCTAGCTATTTCGAATTGTGAGATGTTACAGATTATGTAGTAGTGAGGCTTATCACAAGGTTTTCTAGACCTTTATACGAAGGGTACCCTATCAAAGTCGAACTCTACTAATTGAAACATGATTCTTGGAGGCTTATTCAACCATTCCCTTACCATGTTATTTTCCATCAAAGGACTTATTTAAATTGTCATTTTGTGAATAATAGATTCCATTGGATGGCCCCTTGTGATACAGGAGGAGGATATGAATCACCTAAATGGATGATTGTGTCCTTAGATTTATCAAATGATGAATATAGCGATATACCACTACCTAACTATGTAAAGGTACCACGTGATATTTTTGATAATGATGCCATTATTATTGATATGGTTGTTTTAGATGGTCTACTTTGTATGTTCATTTATTACTATGGACTTTCTTTTGATATGTGGACAATGAAAGAATATGGAATCGAAGAATCTTGGACGATAACACTCTCTATCCCTCATGATGATATTTTGGGAACGCGTGATGGCAATACTCCTATTGATTTGATCAATTCAAGATTATTTTGGCGTATGGTCCCTTTGTACTTATTTGAAAATGGTGATGTTTTGTTCAAGACAGAGAATCCGGTAGACAAACTCCATAAAAAGAGAATTATCATTTATAAGAAAGACAAGAAAGTTTTGAAGACTTGTTTTGGTAATCAAATAACAGCTATAGCTAGCTCTGGAGCTAGAGCTAAAGGAGGAAGTTTTATTTATACAGCGTCCTTAATTTCACCCAATCGATACATGACACGTGCTGCTTCGAGAATCGCCAAACTTTTAAATCAAGTCTCTAGGGATAGGCTTATTCAGTGTGCTTCTTATTAGATCATTCTAAGTATTTATTCATTGGATACGAGCTACTTCATAATTGTTCTTAGCTTTAGTTTATTGCTTTCATTACAAACAACAAGCATGTTCTTAATAAGTTCTTATAATTACTTTTATTATCGCAACAATTAGTTATGAGTAGTTAAATCTCATAACTAGAGTTATGAAACTAATTAGAGTAGGGATAAAGATAATGGATTCATCATATGAAGCTGTGATTGTTGTACATTGAGATTCTTTTGTAATAGTTGTCTTTTTAATGGTTATAAATATTAAGAACTCACTCGTATTTTGACTAGCTTGACAAAAAAGAAGTTAAGATTAGGAAAAAGAATCATATTTAATAAGGATTTGGGGCTACCAACCCCTATGTAATAGCTTGAGTTAGAGATAGGATGGCTAACCTGAGACATATGATAATGAACAAATTAAATCGACACTCAAGTGACAAAGGGAGTTTGGATAAAATTCTTCCAATTGACCGAGAGACTTTAGAAGACTAATATATTAGTCAATTTGGCACAATGAACATACGTGAATGAGTTGATAGTGAATTATATGTTTCAATTTCGATATCTAGGAACCATGGCTCTGCTTTATCTTTAATTCTGGATACAAAACTCATAGTATAATTTAGTTAATATATTCCCATTTAGAAAAAAAATGAAAAACGTCTGATCAAATATCCCAATTCAATGTAGATTGTTTGAAACACAAAACTTAAAAATTATGAGATACACTTGCTCATCCTAGGAAATGCATACATGTTGTGGAACTATTTGTTCAAATTAACATGACAGGTTATCAAATAGTAGTCATCCAACTCATATTGATTTACTGATTGATCCAATTAAGTTATCAAAAAATGATTTACATATTTTGTTGTTAAACTAGAGTTGCAAGAATACGCTGAATGAAGTGAGAAAAAAGTGACAAAAAAAGTCAAGGGAAAAAGTGTCTACAAAAGAAAAAAAAGGAAAGATTCTATGATTGAGAATATGGTGGTATGCAGAGGCGTATTCAGGATTTATAGCTATGGGTGCACTATTACAAAAAGGTGGATCTAAGACATAAATTTGACCAGTTAGATTCTTTTACTGAAAATCATTAAATTTTTAAAATCATAGGTCCAAAATTAGCTTTTATTTATCCAAACCAGTTACAAAATCTTAGAAAGAAAACTAAAACAAGATAGATAAAAGATTCAAATTTCTAACCTCACCTAGAGACGTGCACCCAATCATCATCGTAGTACATTATATGATACTTCGAGTCTGGGTTCACGCATCTATATTTAAATATTTTAAAAAAATATAACACTACTATATATGATTTTGGGAGGGGACCATGGGTTCACGTGAACCCGGTGACCCCCTCCTGTATACGCCCCTGGTGGTATGCATTCACAATAAAATAGACATTGCTAAGTTGGAAAGATTGACAAATTTTTTAGTTGACTACAAAAGTGAAATATAAATTTGTTCCCTAAATAGGTGGTATCCCGACAGTGGCAGTCAGGATTTTTAGCAAGGGTGTTCATACTTTAGGACAAGTAAAAAAATAATCCTTGTTGGTCAAATTATAAAGATTAGTTACAAAATAGTCATACCTCAATTATTTATTTCTACATAGTGCTACAAGTTGTTCATACTCTTTACTAGTTCAATGTCAAATTAACCAACTATCCAAAATGAAAATTCTTAAAATGGAAACTTATAAAAAATCAATGGATAAACTAAAGAAGATAAAGTAGGACAAAAATATTGACGGATAGTTTCATACTCATCAAAATATGTAAAGTGGTAACTACAATTGCACTCGATGACACTTCATATGTTGAAATGTTTTCATACTACACTCATTAGAAGCATCTTTAAATACTTTTTTCTCTACATAAGACACTATGCAACCATCTAAGAATTCATCATCCATTTGATTTTGCAAGTCATTCTTGATAATCTTTATTGCCGAAAACTCTTTCAACTGTAGCAGTGGCAACAAGTAGAAGCAAAGAAAAAACGTAACCAAAAAGAAATTGAAGAAAAAGCCTAAATCTTGCCTTTTAAAACACAAAAACGGAACAAAAATAATTTAAATGAAACGCCTAAGTCTGGGTTTGAACCCAGGCCACAAAAGCCTAACTCTTGTCCTTTTTAAGTGAAAAAAGGTAACAACAATTTTAAGTGAAAAAAGGTAACCACAAAAAAAAATTAAAGGGGCTCGAACTTGGAACACTGAGGCGAGTTTGCACAACTTTAGTCACTGGGCCATCTTTATTATGTCAAGTAGAGGTGTACAAAATCGAACCGAAAACCAAACCAAACCGCAAACCAAGAAAAAAAACCCGACTAGTGGTTGGTTTGACTTGGTTTGGTATTGAAAAAAAACCCCCGACTATATTTGGGTTGATTTGGTTTTAACTAAAAAAACCCAACCCAACCCGAGACCAAACCAACCCGACATTATATATATAATTTTAAAATTTTATTTTATACATAAAAATATTTACTTTGATATAGTTTTTAAATATTTCTTATACTTTTTCATAGTTTTTATCTTTTAATATATTATTTCAAGTTTGAAACTTAGAATTATGAATGGTTCAATAAAGATTATAGTCTACAGATGTTGGTAATTATAATAAAGCTTAAATCAAAATCAAATTAGTACTAATGCAAAAAGAAAATCAATTCAACATTAAGAATGACAATAATATTGAATATTTGTTCTTTGATTTTACATTGGTTTAGACAATTCAAATACATAATCTAATTTTAATTTCCTTTAATATTTAGTCATGTAACTAATACTTATTAAACTTATTTTAGCATGATTTCGTACTTTTAAATTATGATCATTTTCATTATGACCTGTTAATTTGCAATATTTGTTTTACGCGATTTTATTATTATTTTTTTGTTGTTGATTATTTTAGTGTCATTACTCATATCATATTTTGTGTTATTTTCTTAAGAAACACCTTAGATAGTTTGTATTTTGGTAGGACTAAAGAAATATTTGAAGTACAAGTAAATTATATGTTTGTATGAATATTTTACCGGAAAAACCCGAAAAAACCCAAAAATTTAAAAAACCCGAAAAAATCTGGAAAAACCCAAGGTTGAAAAACCCGAGTTTAATTGGTTTGGTTTATAGATTTAAAAATCCAACACAAATGGTTTGGTTTGATATTTGAAAAACCCGAACCAACCCGCCCATGTACACCCCTAATGTCAAGTGTTCAACAATTAATATATATCCAAAATTATCAATATTTAATGTATATACTTGAAAAATTCTCCAATGAAGATTGTTCATCTGACCACCCTCGCCAATGCATAACTCCGCCCCTGTTACAAGTCGAAGGGCAAGGTATGGAGGGGTGATGGAAAACAAAATTTCTCTACCATACCAATTTTTTTAGAATCAATCCATGCATTTAGGATTTAGGAACAGAAGGTAGGCCCAAGGATTTTAGGTCTTGCACACACATATTATAGAAGGATGATCTAGTTAATAACTCAACAACTAGATAGGTAGTTTTACCACCATCTAAGTCGGCCCTTTCGACTTTCATAGGTAGTTTACCTGTACAATGTTTTCTCTTTTCACGGTTGTTGTTTATAATTTAGTATCCTTCAAAATATAAAATCTTTTAACTTCACCTAATAATATTATTGCTATTATTTATGTTAGCGTAAGATAATAAAATATTATTCATGTGTTTGCAATACAATATGTGGGATTTTATTATATTTAATATTATTTACTAATATGAAGTTTTAAGTAGTTTAATTTAATATTCTGAAATATTTCAACTATTGGAAGTAGGCAAAAAAAAATAATTTATAAATATTTATTTTTCCTACAAACTTCAATATTGTCTAAGAAAAAATAAAACCACAAAATCCATTGTCAATTAAAAAAGTTTGGGGCTTCAAAATTTTGAAGATGTAAAGCAACAAAATTTAGGATCCTCTCTTGAGCCACCCAAGCTTGATTGACAACATGGTCACATAATACATCTCCAAATTTAAAAAGTGAAATAAAGAACCAAAAGGAGTGGTACTACAATTTCATTTAAAGATTATTTAAGGAGGCCCTACATATAAAATGCATTGCACCAGAAATTAGTTAAGATATATGAAAGTTGATCCGAACTCCACAAGTCATAAAAAAAAGTATGCACTGCACCATTAAATAAGGTGGATCTATAGCAACTTTAAACAACATAATTAAAATAAAATAAAATACATAAAAGTTCACCTGAACTTGGGCGGACAAATTACTTTAGCACTTAAATTACACAGATGCTTAAATACCCCCTTAACATCTTTAAAGTAAATTTTTTTCAACACTCCAAACTCCAGCCTAGTGCGTGTGTTGATACAACTTTCTTCGGCGCATTAATCATCTAATTTACCTTTTAACTTTAAAAAAAAAATCCATTTTGTCCCTCCAACGGTAATATCCGACTCATTATTCATTTAAAGAACAATCTTCACCTTCAAAGAACCCTAATTTCCTCTTCTCCCCCACTAGCTCAATTATCCGAAAATGAAGATCTAATTTCTTATCTTTTTCTTGATTCATCTCAAATCTTAGCTCTTCAAACCTAAAAGTTGAATCTTTGAAGGAATAACATTCTTCAAGAAAAGATAAAATTCAAACTTATTATTCATCTATTATTTTGATTTTTGTTTCTCCATTTTCCTTATTATCAGATTTTCCAGATTGTCATTACTTCTTGCACAAAATTGTAGCACACAATGCAATCAATTAACTTGACCAACCTTTGTATGGAAGAAGATGATCAAACTACTACGAAGAAAAAAGTTTATTGTAATCATGGGCTTGTGGTGCGTTTGAAAATATCTTGGACTTCAAATAACCCTAGAAGAAGATATTGGTCATGTCCTTATTATGGGTAAAGATCATTTTTGTCTCATTTATTTAGCTGATTGAGAATTTTGATTAACCACTAATTCCTTCATCCTTTTTCATTATTGAAGGGTCCTAGATCTTGCCACTTTTGGTGTTGGAGGATCAAGAAAATATTGATCCAAAGTCAAAATTTGTGATTCCTAAACTAATAGAGAAATTGGGTGAGCTTGAGAATTTAGTAGAATCCTCTCAAACATCAGTCACTGCATTTGAATTGATTGAGATTTTTAAAGAAGTTGACAAACCTAGAGATTTCAAACAAGATGATAATTGTCCAGGTATAAAATTACAAATGTTGCAAGAAGAGGTTGAGAAGATGAAATAAAGGGAGAAGGAGTGGAAAAGAACTTGGGAGAATATACTCTTTTTTGTTGTAGTTTGTTGTTGTGTTGTAGTTATAGCTATAAGCTATTGGTTCGGGGTGCGTGATATATGAAAGAGTTAGTGTTTCAATTAATTTTGAAACAAATTCATCTATTAGTAGTTTTGTTCTAACAATTGAAAGATACTTTTGTTTTAATTCTACGTTATAGGTTTTTCGAAAGATAGGTTTTCTTTTCAATCCATGAACTTATAATAAATACAATTTAATTAAAGTTTTTTCTTGCAAAACTTTTTGTCCTATAAATTGAGTTTCTTTTATTTTAAAAGATAAGCACTCCAAAAAATTAAACATATTTCCCTTAATAAACATTTGTGAGACATTAATCAAAAAGTCATCACCAATTCAAGAATAAAAGAGCAACATTCTTGAATGTTACTTGTTTTAATTTGTGTCTTAGTTGAATCTTGAAGATAGAGTTATTATTTGTTCTTCCATTTGCTCGCGCGAGAGACTCCAACTATCTTCAAGAAGTGTTTTAACGTGCCTCTAAGCCAAGCAAGTTTTGTTTTGGATTCCTTGTATGTTTATCATTCTTGTTATAACAATTTGAAGTTAGTTGTCTCTATGTCATCCACATCAATATCGAATAGTGTTCCATCTTTACCTAATCCTAATTTTGAAATATTTGATGGCAAAGACTTTCCTATATGGCGTGGAAATATGAAATTCTTTTTAAGACGATTAAAGTTGGCATATGTTCTTGAGAAATCTTGTCCCAACGCTCCCGGTTCTGAGGTAGCAACGGACGAGGCTACACTGATTAAAAAACAAATTGTCAAATGGCAAGATGATGATTATTTATGCAAGAATTATATTCTTGGAGGAATATCCAATAAATATTATATTAAGTGCAAATTTTGCAAAGGAGATTTGGGATACTCTTATAGCTATCTATTTAGCGGAAGAGGCGAATTCAAAGAAATTTTTTGTTTCAAATTATATGGAGTTCAAAATGGTTGATGACAAGTCAATCACTGAACAAGTACAAGAATTTCAACTTATAGCTAATAGAATTGTAATATATGAAATTTCTCTTGATGAAAACTTTCATGTTGGTTCTATTATCTCAAACTTCCTCCATCTTGGAAAGAGTACAGAAACAAACTCTTACACAAGAAGGAAGATTTGACTCTTGAACAATTGTTGCAGCACTTGCAAATTGAACAAGAGACACAATATCGTGACAATAACATCTTGAAGGAACCCATCATTAAAGTTCATGTTGTTGAAGATAAATCGACCAAGAAGGAACCTCACAATAAAAAAAAATTCGAAGGAAAAGAAGCATGCGAATTTTAAACGTACTAATTCCAATTCTTAGTCAAATCAATGTTATCATTGTCATAAAGTTAGTCACTATGCACGTGATTCTAAAATATCTAAGCTGAAAAGAAGAAAGAAAAAACAAATAACAACAAAAAAAATGAATTTGTGGCAATGGTCACAAAAGCATTTGTAGTGGGAGATCAAGTGGAATGGTAGATAGACATAGGCGCAACTCATCATATATCAGGTAATCAAATTTCTTTCACGACCTATGAATTAGTAGGGGCGATAAAATTTTACGTATGGAGAACTCATATTATGCTAAGGTTGTGGAAAAAGGAACTGTTGAACTGGAATTTACTTCTGGAAAGATGGTCTCATTGTGGACGTACTGCATGTTCCTGATATTCGTAAGAACTTGGTGTCAGGTACACTTCTTTCTAAGCATGGTGTTAAAATGATTTTTGAGGCAGATAAATTTATTTTGTCTAAAAAAGACATGTTTGTTGGAAAAGGTTGTGCTACAAACGGAATGTTAAAACTCAATATTGAAAACGAAAATATTTTTCCTTATGTTGTGGAGTCTTAGATGTCACGCCCCGAGCCTACACCCTAGGCGGGACCGGCACCCGGAGACCATTTCTGGCCCCAAGCGAACCCTTGGCCTGGCTTTCTTAACTCAGCGGAAACCTAACTCAACAGAATAACTCAAACGATGCAATATTACAAAACAACTTAACTTATACAATTCTGGCCATAAAGGCACCTCGGGTCTCAAAATAGAGTATTTACATATATACATAGATAAGAGACTCAAAACTAGCTGACTGACTGTCTATCTGTCTATCTATGAAGCCTCTAAATTACTGAGATGGATGTTGGGACAGACCCCGCAACATCCTAATAAGACAAAACTAAGAACACGAAATAATAGAGTCCTCCGGAAAGCAAGGAGGCTCACCACTGACTCTGGAGTGCTCAGCTGGATCAACGACGTGCAGGCTGCTGATCTGGGATACCTGGATCTGCATCATGAAACGATGCAGGCCAACTGGCATCAGTACATGGAATGTACGAGTATGCAAGCTGGAATGCTAAGCAACAACGGCTAGAAGGAAACCTGGGAGAAACTGAATAGCTTACCTGGCTCAACTCAACTCAACCTGACTGACTTCTTTCAATATAAGGCAATTTAAAACAAGTGCGATATAAAGAAAGACTGTTTAAAACATGTTATAAACTCTGTGTGTATACAAAGATACAATAAGCCTGAAATGTATATAGAAATACAATGAACTGATGTATATGAAAATACAATAATCTCTGAGTATGAAAAATACAATAACTGCTGTGGGAGTTTCTCTAACCGACAACCATCACATAAGAGCTATAGTGATGATACAGCGATCGACCTCACGCTGCCAGAGCATCTTATACCCGGCCAAAGGTATAAGACCTGAACTGCCTAATGGATCCACTAGTCTAATCTGAAAAGGATTCATCTAAAAAGCATGATCCTTTTCTACCCATGGTGGCTAACATGGTTCTATGGGGGCTGTGGGTTCTTTGAACGCTCCCCCAATTCGGTGCTCGATACTACTCCCAAAAATGTACTGGCTCTTATGTTTTTAAAACATATTTATTCCTGCTGATATGAGATAATTACTCAAAAACTAGCCCGAAGGCTCTTTTGGAAATCTCAGTTTCCAACCTTGTTTAAATGTAAAAACATTTCTTTAAAACTTCTTTGGGAATACATAGTTCCCTAATAACTTTGAGAAAAGAACTCAACTTTAAACTCTTTACTTTACTTAAACTCTTGAAACGACGTTAAGACGTTCAATAACGACTCTTTAAAAGCTTTAAAGACTTGCTTAACTTCTAAGCTTGGTCCTAACTCCACTTGACTTCTAACTTCACTTGACTTGATCCTAACTTTCTTGAATTTAATTATGGATTCAAAGACTTGATTGGTATTTGGAAGGACCCCATGGTGTTTAGGGATGATTTAGGAATTATTTGGGACAGCCAAACTAAAGAAAATCTTCGAACATAAATTCTGAAAACAGTGGAGTCCGCGTCCTGTCCGCGACGCGGAGAAGATTTTTGTTCACAGAGGGAACAAGTCCGCGACGCGGACGTGCTCCTCGCAAGCTGCCCGACTTTCTCCTTCACGTCTCTAACTCTAAATCCTCTAACCTCAAGGGTTCCAGCCCCAATCACTTAGAAACATAAGATCCCTCAACATTCAATAGAATACCACTCAAAACCACAATCCAATCATGTTCCACAACCCACAATAATTCCAACAACAACAACAAACAACTTTAACAACATAACCAAACCTTTCTTAATGAATAAAAGGGGTTAGGTGTGTGGGGGAAAGGATCACCCAACACTAAAAGCTCACATACCTTGTTAGGGATCACCCCCGACGAAAATCCATGATGATCTTGGAGGAACTTGTTGATCTCCTCGATTTTTCCTCTTCTTCTTCTCCTCTTCTTCTTCACTCTCAAGCCCTAGCCTTCACTCTCTTAGAATGGAACAAAATGATCCAAAGATCAGCCCTTTACAACAATATAATCCCAAAAGAATTTGCTAGGGAAAAGACTAAAATGCCCCTAATGATTCCCGGACGGATTTCCTTGTCAACTGCCCAACTTTCAAAGGCCATAACTCGCTCATACGAACTCGGAATTGAGCAAACTCGGCGGCATTGGAAAGATCGTTCCAAGGGCTATCCAACCATAACTGGAAATACTTCTAACTCGTCATGAGCTAGAAGTTACGACTGATCAAAGTTGGCCAAAAACTCACCTTTTCCATACTTAGCCAAAATTTTCCAAATTTTCAAATCCTTTCCAAAAATGAAAATTTCCAATTCTAAGCCTCTTCAATTATTTCACATTGCCGGATGTTACATTAGATTTATGGCGTGAATGTCTTGGTCATGTGAATTTTAGATCCATTCAACTTATGGTGAAAATGGATTTATTAAAGACTGTGGAAAGGATCATGTTGCTAAGTGTCTTACTTGTAGTAAATGTAAAATAACAAAGAAGCCTTTTAAGCATGTTGAAAGGATATCCAACATTTTGGAATTAATCCACACTGATATTTGTGAAATGGATTGTTTATCACATCATGAAAAGAGATATTTTATCATTTTCATTGACGATTAATCAAGGTATACATATGTCTTTCCATTAAAAAACAAAAGATAAGACATTTGAGACTTTCAAAACATATAAAGCAGAAGTTGAAAATATATTGAGTTTGAAGATTAAATCAATTAGATCTGATAGAGGTGGGGAGTATTTAAAATTATATTTTATTGATTATTATGAAAAAAAGGCATTGAGAAACAATTGACTATGTCTTATACAACAAAATAGTGTAGCAGAAAGAAAAATTAGAACTTTCATCGAAATTGTTAACTCTATGCTTTATGGATCTGATATGACTGGAAATTTGTGGGCTGAAGTCTCAATTTTCTGCATGTCATATTCTGAATCAAATTCCTTCCGGAAAATATGATTCATCTCCATATGAACTTTTGAAGAATCGAAAATCAAATATAAATTACTTTAAAAGTATGGGGTTGTTTGGCTCATGTTAGATTACCAGATCAACATTTGACTAAGATTGGCTTTAGAGGAGTAGATTGTGTGTTTATTGGTTATTCATAAACTAGTAAGGCTTATAGATATTTGAATATTGAGACCCCAAACCCTCACAAAATTATTGAATCATTGCGTGCTAACTTTTAGAGCATACTTTCCTAAAAAAAGAATCTTTGGAATAAGATAAAAGTTCTTTTATGTCTCCTCTTAAAAGGAAAATAGTCGAGCCTTTGGCAGAAAGTCATTCAAGACGTAGTGAAAGATCAACCAAATAAAGTAACTTTGGGCCTAATATTCAAGTGTATTTAGTTGAAAAGGAACCTGAAAGTTATACTGAAGCAATGTCTTTGCATGATGCTCCTTTCTGGCATGAAGCTATTGATGATGAAATGCATTCTATTAGACATACCTTAGTTAAGTACAAAGCTCGTTTGGTAGCAAAAGGTTACTCAATTGAAAGATATTGATTATTTTGACACATTTGCACCTGTAGCTCGAATGACTTCTATTCGACTCTTAATTGCTTTAGCAGCAATTCATAGTGTGGTAATCCATCAAATGGATGTGAATACTGCATTTCTGAATGTAGATCTAGATGAAAAAGTTTACATGAAACAACCAAAAGGATTTGTCATTCCTGATCAAGAACATAAAGTTTGTAAGCTTCTTAAATCTCTTTATGAATTAAAACAAGCTCCAAAACAATGAAATGAGAAATTTAGAAGAGTAATGATTTCTAATGGCTACTCAATTAATGGTGGTGATATTTGCATATTTAACAAATTTCAAGAAAATTCTGGTGTTATAATATGTATTTATGTAGATGATATGTTGATTGAAATAGATATTCAAAGAGTCAAAGAAACAAAATATTTTCTAGCTTCTCAATTTGAAATGAAAGATCTTGGAGAAGCTGATGTAATGTTGGGCATTAAAATCATAAGATCAGTGAATGGCTTGACTCCTACTCAATCAAGTTATATTGAGAAAGTTCTTAAGAGATTTGGTCATTTTGACGACAGACCTGCTCCTACATCATTTGATCCTAGCATCAAATTAATGCGGAACTCTGGTGATGTTGTTGATCAACTAACATACTCTCATATTGTTGGGAGTCTTATGTAGTCCATGCATTGTACCAGGCCGAATATTGGTTACACAGTAGGAATGTTGAGCAAGTTTACTAGTAATCTTGGAATCGAACAGTGGAATGTGTTAATTCGTGTTTTAAGATATCTAAAGGGTACGATTAATGGTGGCCTACATTATTCTATCTTTCCAATTGTTCTTGAAGGTTATAGTGATGCTACTTAGAATTCTGATCCGAATGACTAAATCTATTACTGCTTGAATTTTCACTTTGGTTGGAGTAGAGGTCTCCTGGAAATCAAAGAAGTAGACATGTATTACTTACTCAATCGTGGAGTCAGAATTTATAGCTATGTCTTCTGCTAGAGAAGAAGCTTATTGATTGCGATCTGTGCTGATAGATATTCCTTTGTGGAGTAATCCAGTACCACCTTTAACTATCTATTGTGATAATCAAGCTACTATATTTTGGGCTTCAAGTGATTGTTACAATGGCAAGTCGAGACAAGTTCGTCTCAAACATAATCATGTGAGGATATTATTAGAGGAAGTCATAATATCTCTTCAATATGTGAAGTCCATGTTTAGTTTAGTAGATCCTTTGTCTAAAGGGTTAGGCAAAGAGTTAGTAGTGGAAACTTGTAATGGGATGAGAATAAAGCCTGCTATAAATTAATTGTACTTTATGGTAACCCAAACTGATGATGTAATCTTGGGTTCAAAGGGAAAAATAAGTAAATTTACAATTGTGAAGCCCATAAATAAAATTCCCATTTTGAAAATAAAATGAAATAAGTGGATGTGCATGATTGAGATTCTTTTCTCTTAATAAATTTATAAGACCGATCTCGGTTGGAGTTGGTAAGAAAACTTTTGATCAATTTTTTCAATATTCCTACTAAAGAGAAGGATGAGATTACATTCTCTTAATAAGTCTATAAACTAATTTCGATTGGAGTTTGTAGGAATACTCTTGATAGATTTACCGATACTTTGTTGTAAAGGGGGATGAGATTAATTTCTCTTAATAAAATTCATAGACTATTTGGTCGGAGTATGCAAAGTTACTCTTGATGAATTCACCTCACTAAGTACGAAGTGGAGGCCGCTTCAATTAGATTTTAACAGGGAAATTTAAAGCACTTGGCTATAAGGATTCAGGACACATGGTCGTAAGGTGTCAAAGGATTTCGATTTTCACAGGAATATAGTGATATGTGTGGAGTATTTTTCTATTTCATTCAATGAACCACTTAGTTCAAGATTTAATCAATGATTTAGAAAGCCTTCTAGCTAATGGTTCAAGTCTAAAAGACACAATTATTGATGCATGTTGCTAGATTAATGTCTCAAAATATTTTTTGGATTTTTCAAAGATAAAAATTTCTTGAAACAAGTGGGATATTGTAAGAGTTAGTGCTTCAATTAATTTTGAAATAAATTCATCAGTTAAAAGTTTTGAAATAACAAAATATATGAATGTGAATTGTAACATTTATTTTTGTTTTAATTCTATGTATAGGTTTTTCATGGAAGATACTTTTGTTTTAATTCTACGTTATAGGTTTTTTGAAAGATAAGTTTTCTTTTCAATTCATGAATAATAAATACAATTTAATTAAAGTTTTTTCTTAAACTTTTTGTCCTATAAATTGAGTTTTTTTATTTGAAAAGATAAGCGCTCAAAAAAACTACTTTCCCTTGAAAAATATTGTGAGACATTAATCAAAAGGTGATATCAACAATTCTAGAATAGAAGAACAACATTCTTGAATTTTACTTGTTTTGTGGTTTAGTTGAATTCCGAAGATAGAATTGTTATTTGTTCTTCCATTTGCTCGTGGGAGAGATTCTCACTATCTTTAAGAAGCATTTTAACATATCTCTAAACCAAGCAAGTTTTGTTTTGGATTTCTTGTATTTTTATCATTCTTGTTCTAACAATGTATATGAAGAAAGGTTCAATGAAGTTACCTTAGGTTCTTGATGTAGTAAGATCAATATTGGTGTAGTGTAGCATCGCTTATGTTGTAATCAATTAGGTGTAGACTCTTTTGTAATTCACTTTCTCTTCTTAGTCTCTTAATATAATGTAACTTTCTTGTTTGTGCATTTCATTTTGTGAGATACAATGTTTCATATATAGACATAAAAGTATCGTCTTAACTGCATAATATAGACACTAGAAATCAAAGTTATAATCATCAATAACAAAAGGGGAAAATGCATAAATACCCCCCCAGCCTATGCCCGAAATCCCAGAGACACACCTAACCTTTACTAAGGTCCTATTAACCCCCCGAACTTAATTTATCTATAATATTCTACCCCTTTTCGGCCTACGTGGCACTATCATTGAAAAAAATGTCAACATGCGCTGGGCCCACAAGATAGTGCCACGTAGGCCAAAAAGGGGTAGAATATTACATATAAAATAAGTTCGCGGGGGTAATAGGACTTTAGTAAAGGTTAGGTGTGTCTTTGGGATTTCGGGTATAGGCTGGAGGGGTACTTATGCATTTTCCCTAACTAAAGAGTTAAAGTTTACAACTGCATAATATAAATACTAAATTGTAGTCATAACAACATAAATGTATAGATAAAACTAATACAGTCACAATTGCATAATTGTTTCAGAAACAAACGTAGATCAAACTAATACAGTAACAATTGCATAATTGTTTAAAAAACCAAACACAGATCAAACTTATGCAGTCACAACTGCATAATTGTTTAAAAAACAAACAAGAAGATCAAACTAATGTAGCTACAACTGCATAATATTATTTCAAAAAACAACCAAAATATATAAATCGTTCTCTTCTCCATTTACTGGAAAGTTGGCGAGTTTGTTTGACTCAAGTGATTCACTTCAGCAGCATTGGACCTTGTTTTCATTATTTTGTTTTCTCTCATCTCTTGAAGACCATGTTGAGTTATAGTAGTCTTTCCTTTCCATTTTAAATCTGATCTTGGTTTATGATGCCCAAGGTTTCCAATCAATATAGAAGAGTTCATAGGCATTCTAGGCTACAATCACAGAGATATATTGTCTTAGATGCTTGATAAGTTTAAATTGAAAAGTGTGTAAAATAATTAAGACAACTTACATTGTGTATTTTAAAACTACTTTGTGTATGTAGTATTCTCATTCCAAACATTCTAGGCCTTTTAAAAGGTGTCCCTCTTCCCCTTTTAGTAGCACCAGGAACATTAGCAGCTACATCAGTCCCTCTTTCCCTTCCGATGGCACCAACAACAACGGTAACAACTACACCAATTCTTCTTCCCCTTCCAGTGGCATCAACAACATCAAAACTACAACAGTTCCTCTTCTAGTGGCAATAGAAACATTAGCAGTAACACCAATCCCTCTTCCTCTTTCAGTGGCACTAGAAACATTAGCAACAACATCAATCCATATTCCTCTTCTAGTGGCACCAACAACATCAGTAGCACTAGCATATAACATAAGTTAATTACCAAAAATATTAGAGTGATTAAGATGTAAAATAACAACTAAATTTATTACAGAAACATTACCTATTTTTTAGAACTTCTTGGTCAACCTCTTCATCTCTTTTTGCTTGATTGTGATTGAGTTGGTGCTGTAGAAGAACCAACACTTGATCTTGTAGAACAGGGTGTCTTTTGATCTTCCTCTTCCTTTGCCTGCATTAGCTTAACTATTCAAATGACAATCCCTCTTATTGTGACCCTTTGCATGACAAAGGTTGTAGGCCATCTGAATACCTCTTTTGGACAATTTTCATGTCTTGTTTTCATTCTGCTCCATTCTCCTACACAATCTAGGCCTTCCTAGTAGTTTTCTTATATCAGGTGGTATAACAAAAGGGTTGGTTGATTGTGGCGACATTTCCATGTTAGTAACTGGTTGAATGTAGTGACTACAGATCTTGAGATAAGTCTCCTTGCTATACCAATGTGCAACATAGTTAATGGACTCCAATTTTATAAAATGAAGTGCAACTATAGCATGACGAAAAATGTATATTTTTTAGCATTCATGATCTACAACTACATGTTCGATTGCTCAGATTCACAACAAATGTATTACCCTAACTGTCTTTAATCTCAAAAGTAAATTCATATTCCATTCAAGGTTACACTTCATTGACTTTGTTGTGTTCTCTTGCAATACTTTTAGTGCCATTGGAGATATGTCAATTATCTAAGTATCAGAGAACTCCCTCAGTTGTCCTATTCTTCTCATCACTTTGACCCTTATTTATTCAAGCATTGTGATGATAATTTTGTGTCTTAGCCCCAAAATTCATGAATTGAAGCTTTTATCCTTGTTGTTATTAACACTATCACAATAGCTAAAAATCTTAAAGTATACCTTAGAATACCTCTCTATATTGTACCACAATAAGTCCTCACGTATTTTATTGCCTAACTTTTTCATATGAACCAAAGTTCTTCTCAATTCTTGTTCATATGTAGATTTGGCGCATCTTCAACAACAATTTCTTCTTTTAATGCCTTTCCTTTTCTTGAACCAGTTGGATAGAATGTGTTTTTTTTTTTTGCAGAACATCTTGAATAGCTTTGTCAAGACCCTTCAACAAAATTAAACATATTAGACAACATGAGTATTATTAATGAATAAAATACCTAATGAATAAATGAAAAGAAAATAAAAATACCTTTTGCATATCAGTAATGGTTGTCAATTCTGATCCATGTCCAAGCTCAAGATCATCTCTTAAATGCCTGATAAACCATCTCCAAGTGAATATGTTTTGAACTTCACCCACTGCCCATGCAGTGGTAGAATTTGGTTGTTCCCATCCTAACAAACAACCACTAGTAATTGACCTTTAGAAATACCTTTCAAGAAGCAACCATCAAATCCTATACATCTTCTAGCTCCAGCTTTGAATGTCTTCTTCAAAGCATCAAAACATGTGTTAAATGATTGTAACATTTTTCTTCCACCTTCAATTCTTCACTAAGTCTTACCACACCTGTGCTACCTGGATTAGTCCTTAAGAGCTCATCTCTATAATCTAGAATTCTTTTAAACT
The DNA here is from genome assembly GCA_036553675.1 of Solanum okadae. NCBI lineage: Eukaryota > Viridiplantae > Streptophyta > Magnoliopsida > Solanales > Solanaceae > Solanum > Solanum okadae. The sequence continues at coordinate 8,189,455 of CM071686.1, read as the reverse complement.
CCTCCACATGATCACTCATAATTTTGCAACACATCGTTTCTAGCTTTCCTTACTATAGTCCTCTCAACGTGCACCTCCAAATCTTTCTTCACTAAAATTTGAAACTGAAAAACTCTAATGCCAAGCGCAGAAATAATTTTGTCCTTGTACCTTTCTGATAAGTACTTTGAATTCACCAATTTATTTTTGGTTTGTGCCATTACATTTATGTATTGGATTATAATTCTTCACCACAAAATCTCATGTTCATGAATCATGACTTCCAAACAACAACCATGGACAACCAACTGTACACTTTACCATCACCTTAGTTGCTTCATTAATATATTTATCCAATTCAACATGCTCTTGAACTGTATATCTAGTATCTAGTAATAGCTTCTCTAAACTGCTTAACACTTTCAAAAGAAAGACCAGTCTCCCAAACTATTAACTGACAAGTAGGATCAAAGACAACTTTCTTTTTATTTCTTTTTGCTCTTCTTGCTTTTCTTTCTCTTTTTATAGGTTGTTCAACCTCATCTTCCTCATCAACATCTTCATCGGTATCTATTTCAAAACTAACAACTTCATCTTAATCAAAGTAGGGCTTATCTCCAGCTATCTTACCCTCTAAAGTAGTTTGTTTCTTGGATAAATATTCATTATATTTCAAATCAATTCTTTTTTTTTTCTAAATTAACTCCTTCAGATCTAGGGTCCTTTTTATTAATTTTAGCAGTCATTTTCTCTTTCCTAAGATTTTTAGCCTCATCATAAACATCATTATCATACTCATCTTCTCATTCACCAAACAAATCTACATTTTCTGAATTTTCACTTGCTTCTATTTCACTTTTCGAATCAAATCCAACTACTGGAATATCAGATGCAGCAACAACTACAAAATAAGTCTCACCCAAGTCTTCTCCAACACTAGTAGAAGTCTTATCCAAGTCTTCACCCAAGTCCTCTCCAATACTAGTAGAAGTCCTACCCAAGTCTTCACCCAACATCAATAAATGTACCACCCACAACAGGTTCTTGAGGTTCTGCAGCCTATTCAAAGGCCTAAACCCTCACTACCCTCGAAGGTTTGACTAGATTCTTTATCAAAAGTAGCATTACATTCCCCACACACATCGTTTACATATCCAAGTTCAGGGGGGGGGGGACCACAATAGGTTCTTCAACTAAATGAATCACATAAAGTTCAACAATATCTCCATTTTTTAACTGACCTACAATAACCATAATATCCCTTATCACTTTTAACTTCAACAACATGACGAGCTTTAGGTGGTTTAATATAAACAATACAACCAGAAAAATTATAGCCAATTTCTTTAACATAATCAGCAAATTCAAAGTAGGAGAATTTATCAACATCTACAGCAAAACAATTAGTGACAGTATCTTCGTCGTACTTAATACGAGGTTTTTGTTGTAATTTTCCACCATGGTGAAACCTCAAGGTGACGTACACATCCATTGTCAAACTAAAAAGTTTTTTTTTTAAAAAAAGCTTTAGGCAAAAGCCTAAACTCAAATGCTACAACCATCCAAACAAAAATTACTAACCTGGTAACTTTGTTTTCGTTGAGAAACACCACAAATTTGAATAATCCATTCACAATATGTGTTGAAGATCCCTTCACAATGAACTCATATTAGGTTTAGTTTTAGAATGACAATGAGATTTGAGATTTAGGGATATTCTTTTAGATATGGGTCAGGTTTTATTTTTTTAAACACTTAGCGACGTGAACGAATGAAAACGTGCGTGTCTAACAACACCCAGCCTTCAACTGGGCTGGTGTTCGGAGGGTTGAAGGAAATTCACTTCAAAGATGTTAAGGGGGTATTTAAACATCCGTGTAGTTTAAGTGCTAAAGGGGGTGTTCGCAGGGTTGAAAGAAATTCACTTTTTAATGTGTTTTCTCTTAAAATAATAAACAAAATTTATTATTTCAGTTAAGGAAAATGAAGTTCTTGGGCTCCAAGACAAGAAACAACAATGAGTCCACAAGTAGAACAATGATGTGAGGTTTTAGGACTTTCTCGGATGCCAGTATCCATCTTGATTGTACTTATATGTAACGTTAATAATACGAGTACGAGTTAAAAACCCCGTAGAGACAGGAGTAGGCCTGAGAATTTCTTCATTTACATCCTTCAACCATATTAGCTTCAAAAATTTCAGAAAATAATACCCTTCAATAATCCATTTTGCCTCGATGTTATGATTCCTCACTATGTCTTTCATCTTTGAACACCAAAAAGAAAGTGTTAGAAAATAATAACTTGAATATATATTACTTCAAGCTTAAGGGATCACAAAATGTTCCTCGAACTCTTACCTTAACACAAGCTTCAAGTACCTAGAACCTATAAAATCACCAAGTTCTCTCCTTCGAAAAAACTTCAAACGCCACCAAACAATACGGGAAACATGTGTTAGTTGCTCTTCACAACACCCCTAGCATATGCCTTGATTTTTGGAAGAATTGGATGGTGAAATCGCTTGATTTTGAGCTTGGAGCCTTAAGGAAAAGAGAGGAATACGACCTTGATGTTCTCAGAGATTTTTTGAAATGAAAATAGTACCAAAAAGTAGTTATAAAGTGATTTTGACCAGATCTGATTCACTAATCTGGATCTACCCTCTTCGATAAAATTGTCATAACTTCTTACTTTGATGTCGATTTGACAAATGATTTTATGTGTTGGAAGTTAGACTCATGTTCTTTCGATTTGATAGGTCGTGATCCCTCTAACTCACTATATATTGGAAGATATGCTCGCGCAAAGCCAATCCATAAATAAGATTATATAAAAACTTTTCATCAATAAATTCGCCAATTAAGATTTTTACTCTAAGGCTCCCTTAAGCCAATGACTTTGGTCTAAAATATTTCCAAATGACTTAATATAAAAATTCCTTTGTATAATCATCCATTTACGATTATTATCCCAACATCTACATTGACGCAAAACGTGATAATTTGCCTGGTCAACTTAAAACTTGTTATTTTAAACGTTACAAATTATAACACGTTACACACGCCTACGGTATAGACTCAGGTTCCGTCAAGTCTAACAAACAAAGTTCATTAAATATTTGACAGAAAAAATATATTTATTTTTGGCCATAGATTTTCCAAGTAATATTTGGGGAAAAATTTGGCAAATAATGTTTGTCCATACACTTTGCCATTATTTGGCAAATATCCCAAATTCTCAAATACTAGTTTTTTCTAGTATTTGGGCCAAATCTCATTATTTGGGATGTTTTAATTAAAAATTAAAATTTTACACCAAACTTTTATCTTTTTTCAAAAACACCCTCTATAGTAGTTGTTTGCGTTGTATTACATAATTTTTTACGTGAACACCAAAGTAGTGATGAAATATTCAGTGAATATGAAAGTGATGATATGGTTGTTGATGGAAATGATGAACAATCGGCTCAGGGTAAAAAAATCATGTGTTTTGTCTATTTCACGATGTATGGAATGATGTTTGTTGCACTCACTCCAAACTACCACATTGCTCCAGTGTCATGGACACCATTTGTTATTTGTTGCAACGAAGATCTAATTGACTTGTGATACAAATTTATGATTAGTTTTGATAGTTTTTAAAACTTATGGGTATAAATCATATTTTTCTAAAAAAGTGAAATATGTTTCCTAAATACTATGACCAAACACATGGTGAAATTTCATCCAAATAATATTTGCAAAGAATATTTGAAAATCTATGGTCAATCGCTAGCTTAATAAACTTAAAGGACCAAACTTACCAACGCATATACTTGAGGTACTATTTTCAACATAACATCAAATATAAGAGAGCATTACCCTTATATCTCAAAGGAAGAAAGAAGTAAAAATCCCCATTCCCCCATAACCCCCTCTGTGTGTGAATTTGGCGACAATGGATCGAACTCAACTTCTTCTAGTGGGTTTACCCCTTTTTCTGTTCATCTCCGATCTCTTCCAACTATTTACTCCTCCACCTCAAAATCCCAATTCCGATCACCACCACCAGCCGCCGCCAGTGATCCAACAACCTCAGACTCTTGAATTTCCTACTCAGGTAGTGAGCATCACTCAATGTTTGTTTCTTAGATTCTTTATGTCTTTTCGATAAAAGGGTATCTTTTTTTATATGTTTCTTGGTGTTTGACTTGCAGAAAACTGGTGGTATTGGTGCAGTTGGTATTGGTAACACTGTCACGATTGATTTCTGCTCTTCTTGTTCTTACAGGTTTTGTTTCTATTATTGTTTCATCATATGGGGTTTTCTTAATTAATGGAAATTTTTAGAATAAGTATATTGTGTTACCTTCTTTTCTATGTTACTACTAGTATAAGGAAAAATGTAGACTTTTGAAACTTGTGGGCTGAAATAATCATAGATGTTCCTATGACTATAAATATCTCATTAGGTTTAAAATGAACATTTTAAAGTTTAAACTTTTACTAAATATAAAAATGTGTCATTCTTTTTGGATGGTTTAAAAAAGAAAGTGTGATATAAATTGGGACAGGGGAGTATGTCATTCTTTCTAAAGTTTGGATTTTGAACTAGCTATTGAACTTGTATTGTAGCTTATGTCATGAGATGTTGTATAGATCATTTATATCAACAAGAAAATATATGATACTGCCAAGAATTTTTTGAGTTATCGAGGAACATAATTCTTGGTTCTCTAACGTGATTTGAACTCATCTGATTGAGTGCTTAATGTCATTTTAAGTAGTGTAATAGTCTTAAATGCACGATGGAAAAGAGGTTCCAAAACTAAAGGAGAACGTTGGAAAGCCTTACTGTATAGGTCTTTTAGAATGCCCCATAACCTTCTCGTTTGATTTGTAGAGAGGATGTTGTACAACTTCCTTTTGTGGTGACTTGTTGAATCCCTGTTTAGATGCAAAAACTTTTCCCATATATGCCAATATATAGGATCCATAGAAGTGCATGTTTTGGTATGTTTGGTGCGTAAAGATTTTAATCATGGATGTGGTTCCTTTGTATGGATAAGAAATGATATGGAATAGTAATTTTTGTTTATCTTTCCATTACTTTGTTCAATTGGTCACCTAGTCTGTACAACTGTTTGCCCCTGCAGTCATAACATATCAAACTGCATCTAAGTTTCATGTTTCTTGGCAGAGGGACAGCTGTGACGATGAAAAACATGTTGGATAATCAGTTTCCTGGTATCCATGTCGTCCTTGCTAACTATCCTGCTCCACTTCCAAAACGTTTGTTGGGCAAAGTAGTACCCGTTTTCCAATTTGGAGTCATTGGCCTTGTAATGGCTGGTGAACAAATATTTCCTAGGTTGGGTATTGCGGTACCACCTCCATGGTTCTATCAGTTGCGTGCGAACAGATTTGGGACTATGGCAACAACTTGGCTCCTAGGAAATTTCTTTCAGTCCATGTTGCAAAGTTCTGGTGCTTTCGAAGTGTATTGTAATGGTGAACTGGTATGTACTTCTCAATCTGTCTATGCGTATCCTTTTTTTTACCTTTTTCCTTGAGGTTAAAAACGTTGGGAAATGATTACCAATCTGTGCCTTTTTGTGTCTAAAATCATCTGATTTATGAGAAGAAAATTCTGGAAATCATCTTTACTTTAGTATAGACTAGATAGATGTTTATCGAAAGAGGCTGTTTGATCAATTAGCTATCTGTGATGCACTATCAGCCATCCATTATTTGATAGGTTATGTTAATTTTTACTTTGTTAACTTCTTTGAAGAGGAACATTACTTTGATTCATCTGATATGCAACCATGAATGTAAAAAAAACGACTTTTAACCTATGTTACTCGGACTCTTCAAAAATGTCAACGGGTGCATGTCGGATTTGCCAAAAGTCGTGTATTTTTGGAGAATCCGACACGGGTGCGGCATCAAGAGTGAAGAGTCCGCGCAACTAAGCTTTTACCTCTCTGAACACTTCTCATTCTCTTTCTCTTTCTCCTGCTCAGAGGGAAAAATTGCCTAAGACAAATTGTGGTTCATTTTCGGACTGAGGATGTCGTTGGCATGTTATACTGTTTCTTTTAAATTTGGTGAAAATCATCTTTGAGCAATGCCTTTATATGAAGGATTTCAAGTGTAGCTAACTTTTGAAGTACCATGATTCACAGAGATCTTTGTTGCCCCTGTAGCATGTGATATGAAGTTTTTATTGATTGCCTAGATATGTCAACTTATAAGACTTGAGAATGTGAGTCAATATCGGTTCCATTTACATTTCTCGTCTGTGTATCCAGTTAACAGAACAAAACTTAAGTCTGTTAGTAGGGTGTCATGCAATTAGAAAAAACTACAAAAATTCAGTGTGTTGCTTGTCATCAACACCTTATGTGTACTAGATATCTTTATTCCATCCATAGCAAGTAGCTTGTTGTATATTCTTGCGTCTCCTCTCACCGTCCAATTTTAATTTATATGACAGGTTTTCTCTAAACTGAAAGAGAATAGGTTCCCTGGCGAACTCGAGCTGAAAGATCTAGTTGGCAGAAAGATTACTAACCCAGCAGTAGTTGATGGCCTTGGTGCATCTTCCTGGTCGTAGATGTGTAGATTTCACGAGATCAATGGTTCCACATTAACTTAGACTTAATGTTGTGGCCTTTCCATATCGATAGACATACATGCAATGAAAACATCCACCAGCATCTTCTTCAGAAATCGTTGTTTTGCTGCAAATGCTCTCAACCAGAAACATTCTAGGGACTGGTTATATGGTATCGATAAAAATGACACTGAAAGAATCTGTGACTTTTGATTTTTATAATGTACAAACACTTTATCTCACAATGCAAACAGTATCTAGTAGCAGGTTGAAAGAATAATGATATGCTTAATAGTGTCATTAGACTCCCTGGATTATCCCTAGTATCTCATCTTTCAAATGCATATGCAGATATGATCTACCTTAATCACAGCAGTGAACGGGGTGGATTTTTGTTCCGTTTGGTTTGGATATTCGATTTTGAATCGAAGAAATTATAATTCAATTCAATTAAGTTTGGATTAGATTAGATTTTTAAGTTTGATTCTGAATTAATCAATTTGGATATTTTAGATTTTTAAAATTTTGAGGTTTTAAGGCAAGCTGCAATAATTAACAGCTTTCAATCTTCAATTCATATAGTAGTTTGCTCCTGGAAATGTATTACTTCCTACGTTAAATAAGATTGAGGCCACCCTTCACATTTTAAATTTTAATATTGGACTTCATATTGTGATGGGTATCGGGTATATGTGATATGGAATTATGGATGGGGCTAAATATAAGACATAAAACATTCAAATTTTCGAATAAATTTTAAAAAGTTTAATCTATAATTCAAAAATTCAAACCAAATAACCAAACAAATCGGATTTTAGATTGGCATCACTCGGAAACTCAAAGATCTTATAAACGTTGCACACTTTAATTCTTAGTCGGTCGTATTTTTTACATCTATTTTGAAAGGCTTTACTCACTTCACAAACAATAAATATGTCATCTGTTACATAATTTTCCTTTGCAGACAAACAAAAGAGACTGAGAATGAAGAGCAAAAAATAATAAACCACCTAAGCTTTTCACAAATAATCTATGTTACACTCAGTTGCTTTAACCCAGTTTCGATATGTACAGTATATATGTCAAATACCGACACTTTCTTAGGTGTAAGAATGATGAATCTTCTGTTTCCCAGTAAAGGATGATGAAGAGCCCAAGACCTATCTTCATATCTGCCACCATTTTCGATTGCGATTTTCCATTACCTTAACAAGCTCATTTGCCAATGATGCAAAATCTTCAGCCCCACTGCGTAGTTCTTCAGTTCTTCGGTTAATTCTCTGCAAAAACATATAGACTTATACGTGCTATCGATTCACCAGAATAAGCAAAGGTTTGACACAAAACTGGATACAGTATAACGAGAAATTGAGCATTTCTCAAAGAGGAGCACAGTGCAGAACTAGACAATGGCCACGGACCAAGTAGCAGCACAAACAGAGGAATTTTTCATTTGATTCTGATTTCGGAATAATGCAGGCAACCTTCCTATTCAATTTTCTGTCTGTCTACCTATCCCCACTTCCTCTAATCTTTAAATCTCGAGTGGTGTTAGCTTATTATACTCTCAACTCTTCTTGGTTACAAGCAAGAATTTATTTCATGTATTATCATGTTCAACTTTTCGTGTTACATGCACATCTTCACCATTTTAAACTCTAATTAACTTACCTCGAGTTTTTCTTGGCGTTCTAAAAGCTTATCTCTTGCTTGTCCAGCTGCTGATGATGCATCCTGGACCTGGAAGATATAGATGATTGAGTATATCAATAGGAACATTTATTAGATACAATTCAGAATGAGATGTCACAAAACTATCAAATATGACTACCCCAGTTTTTCTATATTTTGCTATGATTTCTTCACGTGTCCTAAGTCTGGGTTTGGCATCATCACCCTCAGAATCAAGCAATTTTTCTCTTTCAGTTCCTGCAATATATACAGGGAAATATTTGTTATTATGGATTCTGAAAGTGTAGATGATCAATTTGATGTAAGTTTACCTCTTTTACTATTTTGTGTGTTATGAGATGAAGTAGAAGCCACAGGAACAGGTTCATCAATTTCAATATCATCTGTGTCAAAAGTAAATCTTCAGTTAGGGGCACATCAACTACGGAAATGCTGAATAAATCAATATATAGGGACAGAAAATAATGTCAGTCATGAAGAAGTAAGAACTTTAGATATGAAGGGATATTACCTATATCGAGCTCCAGTTCTTCTAGAACTTCCTTAGTTGGGGACGGTTCTGGGTGGAGTGGGTTCTTCATAAAAACACCTTCCAGATGACTAAAGTTCGACTGCGACATCTGACTGAAATCCATAGTATGATTTGTCTTTCCCGCTTTAAATCCTTTAACTAGAGTACCTAAAATATTTGGGGCCCCACCCTGCAGCAACATTTATAAGAATCCAGCCACTACAAAACATAGACCACAAGGAAACATCTTTATCTACCAGACCTGTTTCTTCTTCTGAGTGGAGAATTTCATGGCAGCATCTGCTGCAGCTGCGAGCACTTCATCATGAAGAGACGGCAAAGATTCTGGAATTCTGGAAATTGTATTGTTGAAGCAGTAATTTTGAACAATTTATGCTGCTCATGAGCAAGCTATTCATTTGATGGAAAAGTAGCACTAACTGATCATATACCTGAAATCATTTTCACTAGCTAATAGGGACACGAAAGCCAGTTCAGAACCATTTGCCTGATATTTGTTAGACAGAGATGTTCAGAGGACAGCCATGCAATAATAAGCCGAAATTTCAATAAGCAAACAAATTATGCTAAACGCGATAGGATAATAGCATGCACTGCAACTCTGATTACCAGAGTAATATGGCCATTCTCCATGGAACTCATTGTCCTGTCCATATTTGGCTTGAAATTCCAACTTAATACTGACATTAAAGAGGCCCGCTCCAGCAACTCTAGATCAGGCAAAGATCTGGAGATAGATAGATGTTTGCAATATTTTGACACTCAGTTCTTCCATAATATATTATCATGGACATGCAGCAAAGCAATCTTGCATAATTGACAGTATGGAATTGTACAACACACAGAAACTGTTACATTCAAGGTGCATTTAGTATGGCTGAAAAGTTCTGGAAAATCTTACCTTGAAAAACTATTTGTAGGTCATTTTCCAACATTTGGCTGGGTATAAAGGTAATAATGTATGTCTCAAAGAACTTGTTTCTTAATCTCCATCTCCAGAAGATGGGAGATAGGGCATCAGAATAATAGTTTGGCAATGGCGCAGTGTTAAGAACTTACAACACTGTTTGTGTTAGCTGAAACAAGTGATATATTGTACAAATTGTAATAATTGTAAGGAAAATAACTACAAATTGAGATACTTAATATGTAACAATGAACAATGTCCATGATGACACGAGCAAATTTTCTCCATTTGACGTAAACTAGTTTAGGATCAAGTGTGATTGATGTGATTATTTTCTTGGAAAACATTCTTGACAATTTAAGGCAACCAAATACTGGAAAATATTCTAATTATGTCTTACTAAGGTCCTTACAAGTTTTAGAATGGTACTTGCCCAGAAAATTTAGGAAAGAAAAAGGTTACCGAATCTCGATATCTCCAGTCTGAAAGAGTAATAGTAGCGCACAAGCTTTCCCATCTTTGCCATCTTTCACAAAAGTAGTAGTCCAACAACAAGGTTTGTTGAGCTTCACTTTGCAAACAAATTTATTATCCCCCTAGTTTGAAAAATCAAATTGAATTATATTAGCACATTCAACAAAAATAGAAATGCAGACGTAATAAAGCAATATACTCACATGAACTACAGATTTAGTAGCATAAGTGCGTATTGAATCTTTACAGCAAAGTAGGATAAAGGACTCCTCAAAGTGTTTCCTGGAGGGGTCATTTTCTAGGAAGGGAACCGTGTCACTTAGATCATGAGTGGTCATTTCTTGTGAAGGCACATTACTAGTTGCATCATCCTTGCTGGACTCTGGCTGCTTGCTAATTACATCGGAAAATGGGATGTTGTTTTCTGAAACGCAAGAAAATCAACACAAAACTGAGTACAACTTACACGTCAAAAAACTTTGGATTTCTCTACAAATATGTACTTGCCTATGACATACATAGAAATTGCAGTCGACACTTTCTTTAAATGCAAGGGCCCTGAACCATACGTTTTACCATTACCACCATCAATTACATAGATCTTTGCATCCTCAGTTAAAATGAACATGAGTTCCTCCATACGGTTTTCTGGAAGCTCTGATTGTTTTGGGCTTTTGCTATTACTGTCACTGTGCACAAATCTCTTTGCAATCAAAGTCACCAGTGGAGAGCTACCAACAGATGCGGAGTCTGATAAGAACAATACTGATAATGAAGTCATATCAAGCACTGCAACCTGAAAGTGGAGGCATTAGAATAATTATCCACATTAATCAACAATAAAATTGACATCATAAGTCCATCACAAAACTTGAAGAAAATGGTAGTGTTATTGACCTTAGCATTTTCGTATCCAACTGCAAGTTTGGCTCCATGATTTACAAACTCAATTGCTCGGACTCGAACATCGAGAAGCTTTAGAACAGCTCTGCAAGTAGGTCCTTGACCTTGTGCCAACTCATGAACTAAGAAAAGGTATATACCAGTGAGTTCACAGATAATAGTTGATCTCCAATTATGCAAAGTAAATCAGGAATATTTCAACATGGAAATGATATATTATTTCCTCTTATCCCATTCTGTCAAACAATATTACTATTTAGAGCGTCAAACAACTTTTGACTATAAGGTTTGAAACAATTTTTAAGAGCTTTTTAAATTATAGGTTATAGTACTTCCTGTCTACCGGAAACATCCTCACTACCCCACAAAGGTGGGGGTTAAGGTCCGCGTGCACTTTACCCTCCCCAGACCCCACTTATGGGACTACACTAGGTATGTTGTTGTTGTATGTAACATTTTCATATATTTAAGGAATATATGTCTGGAATCAATGTGGAAACTAGATGGTTTGACCCTTATACTACATACCCCTATCACTCATTCTAAGATGTAGGGGAAATATACTGGTAAAAGAAACATATTGCGCAATAGATTCTATCATTGGCCAAAAAGTAGCTTGCTATGACTGTGGACAGCTACCTGGATACAAAGAGGTGGTTAGAGGTGTGTGGTCATAATCAAGTTCATCTAAGAGAACAAAACCATTATCAGGTACAACCTTATTTGTCATTTGTGTCAGGCAGGTTGCGGCAGTTTAAGAATGTGTTCCGCTGTCTCAACTTGCTTTATTTATAGGGGTGAAACTCCACCAGACCCACATATCCGGTAAAATCAACATTTGTTGCCTAACTAATAATGAAGCCTATGCTACAATTCTACATAGGGAAAGTTTCCAACATAAACAGGCAAACAAAATACTCGGCACTCATGTAGTTATATTATTCAGTTTATACTTGTATCCCCAACAATTTTGCAAGTGTTTTACACCCTTATACATTATTATACACAAAGACAGTGGTAAGGTTTGCATACATTCTACCCTCCCCATACCCCACTTGTGGGATTACACTTGGTATGTTGTTGTTACATTACTATACAGTATTTATACACTTATATAACAATGTATTTACCTTGTATAAAACTATATAGCACATCATTAGCTACAATGACGAACTTTTACTGCGATTTTCAGTTGCAATTCTTGTTCAAAACCAGTCGAAATGGCTTCAAATTTTGTAGACAAACTCCTTCAACTAACTCCAACAAGTCTAGACAACACTCACTCTAAATTTCTCAAGAAAATCAAATTTGAAATTTAAACTCACCTTTTCAAGCTTGTTCAACAATGGTGAGTTACCTTTTTAATATGATTTTAACCACTCAAATCTTACAAAATCAGTACTCTAACCACAATTTGAGCCCCAAACACAATAACAAATCGAGTTTGTCAACTAACAATCAATAGGACTCACAGTTTTCAGATTCAACTTTGAAGATTCACTCAAAAATCCCAGAAGCTATTTAACAAGAGATCTTTTGATACCAACTTCCTATGGACTCTTCACTATCTCATCCAGCTGCACTTGGAGGAACAATTTCAAAGCTGAACTATTAATCAAATGCTAGACTAAAATATTTGGCCAAAGTTCCAACCCCGAGTTTAGTCAGAAGTTTACATATTTCAGTTAGGAAATTAAGATCAACTTCAAAAGTCCACCTCAAAAGTTGAATTCATCTACCTGATATCAAAGATTTGAATGCTCAATTTTAAAGCATGGTCTATTTCTGACAAAAAGGTTAATCTTTTTCCATCCATTTCACAGAAAACCTCCAAAAATTGGTGTAGTTTATCAACCATGAGATCTTATTGAAATTCAGTGGTCTGGATAAGGAGTTGTGCGACCCTATGTGAAGCATACTATACTCTTAAGGCAAGCCATCAGTCTATGACAAGGACATTGGATACTGGAATAACAGTTACATTTACCTTCACTTTTAGTACCAGTAACAACGTGGAAGTTTCCCATATCACTATGTTTGAAATCATAAAGACGCACCTGCGTGTAAAAGGAAATTAATATAGGGGTCAACATACATTAACACCAAATTAGAAATGTAAGGTGGTTTCCCACCAGGCCACTTGCATCCCCAACTGCCAATCTTAATGTCTGGAAGCAGAAATCTATTTTTGAAACTGAAGCACTTGATATAACTGTATTTACACCTTTAACCTGAAAATCACAAGAGTAAAGTCAGAGCTCCATATCAACACAACTAATGAAAAGTGGCATGGAACTTGTAGATACTGTGTCAACCTCTCTATCCAAGACACAAAGGAGAAGGAGGACCGGATGAGTGGCATCCCACATCCTTACGGATCCATCCTGATAACCTGCTATAAAAACTCTCTGAATCCTGTTAGTCTCAGCTCGAGAAGTATGATTATACACCCCTCCAGTCAAGGGCCATCTGGTAGCCCCAGATGATGTTGCTGAGGAGAGCTTCTTGAAGAAAGGTGTCTGGTTAAAATACAAAACCCATAATAATCTAAATTAGAAATAACTCTCGATTTCTAGAAAAATGAGAAAGGGGGAGGCAATGAAACAGGGCTGCATCACCTCTTGCAGAAGCTCTGTTAAGTTTCCATCTGAATGCAACTGGGTAAGCTTTGTCACTGTCATGGAAGGATCAACAGTTGGCAATTCTACAGGAAAATCCTTAGCTGATAGAGATACTTTTTTCTCCTCTTTGGATACCAAGTCAGACAAGGTTGAACAATCAAAAAGGTTTAGTTGTCCAGGGCTCATCAACACAAATAAAACAGCTTTTTCATCAGGTGATGTTGCCCCTGTAGTTGGTAATAAGATCGTATCTGCAAATGAGCCACTAAGAGTGAGGTCAACACGACCAACACATTTCAAAGTCTCTATTCCAGATGACCACTCAAGAGTAAGGATCTGCAGCAGCAAAGCACCAGAAAATAATTTTTATCATAAATATGGTTATGTTTGAGAATGTAGATAGTAGGATGGTATGCCTTATCCCCAGGACAAAATGTGACACCTAACAGAAGCTAAACAGCTGTTGTTCAAATCCTTTCCCTTCTCTGGGGGTGAAGTGCAAGAGCTGAATCTGTGAGGAATTTTACCACTAGTTCTGAAAGTAGACATGTATGCTCCCCTATACACAAACATGTAAATCACAAATAGTCGGAAAATATAAAAGAGCTAGAATATTATAAAGATTGTCAGGAAATAAAATTTCTTGAAGCAACTTGTAAATTTTTACTATGTACATGTGTGCACTTCTACTAGCATAGACTATTCATTATTCCAACTGACCTAAGGCAGGTGTCTGAGAGCCTGATTTACCATTTAAACTTGATTGTAGTTGAATAAGATAGAAGTGTTAATATTCAAACGATTGCTCAATGAGTCAAGCATTAGTTTAAATGTTATCTAGGTTTTAAATCAAATCTACCACACTAAAATGCTACAACGATAACAATTTGACTTATCCACAAAAACTAGAAAAGGGTAGATGTCATCAGATATCAAATACACTTTTCCAATCAAGATCATTTCAAACTTTAAAAGACAACATCCTTGCAATCTAAAAATACACACTAAGATATAACGTGAGTTTACCAATGACTTAAAAGATATGTATATTCACGATAATGATATAGACAAGCAAATATAATACTTCAATGCTCAAAATGCATAGGAAGTGCAACTTCCAGTTTTTAGATTTCACTGCTCAGTTTCCATTTTATTCGGCCCAAGGTGCAGTTCATGTTGACCCAGAAATGCAACATTTTATAATTTGTAGCACAAAAATTATATAAATGACAAATTAAGTCTACTTAGCTAGTGAGCCAGCATATAGCATAATGATAAAACAATAATGAGAATATTTTGTGATTAAGTGTAAAACTTACCGTAATGACTTCATCGGATCCTATTTCATCACCGCCATAAATGAGGAGATGACCGTCACTATTATTCCGGGATTTACTGTTTGCCCACCAGTGTAAGACAATAATTGGAAGCCTCTTTTCAACAGAAGACAGCTGTAGCTTAACAACATTATCAAATGGTCCGGCCTCCTGACCTTTGCTTGCGGTCGATTTTGATGTTTTCCAAAGCAGAATATCTCCATCTATGTACCCAGCAGCAAGAATGGATCCATCAGTGGATGCCCAGCAAAGTGTAGTTATTTCTTTCTCCTCTAATTGGTGCTGCATTAGATCATCAGGAGAGCTGGAATCTGCATTCTTTTTAAAGTTTAAAGCACCATCCTTCAAATGGAGATCTTTATCACCTTTGACAATGATAACATGGGCTTCGACGACATCCCAAAGTATAATTAAACCACACTCATATGCAATCAATAATCTGCAATAAGTGTCATCAGTTCAGAAATTTATAAAGCAAAAACATATTCAAAAATCTAAAGAATCACACTTCAGTAATAAAATCATAAAAACAAATCCCCATACAGCAATTGACAGATTTATATTTTGTTAGTTGCCACCAGTAAAGGGGAATAATAGTCTTTTTACCAATAAATGATGCCTCCACCATTCCATTTTGCTTAGTATTTCCCAGGCACTTCCTATCAATTAATAGAAATATACTAAGTTTTTTGGTTTTTGATCTAACTCAAAACACTGCAAGAAAAGGACTTTGGCTGGAGAAGGCATCTACAGTTGAACCAAATGATAAATGAGTGAAGACGACACTTTATCTATAGCCTTTACTACATTGACATGCTTCTTATGACCAAAATATATTGGTATTCGGTAATTTACTAGTAGAAATTACAACAACAACAACAAACCCAGCGTAATCCCACAAGCGGGGGCTTGACAAGTAGAAATTGCTCAACAACAATTCTTTTTAATCCCATGAGAACTTCTTATTTTATCCCGGAAGAACCACCAAATGCCATCTCATAACTGAGTCATGTATCTTAGAAGAAAAATCTGCAAGCAAGGGCGTTTCTCTGTTTTTCTTGCTCCATTCACATGTAAGATTCTCTGACTGGCGACTTGTATGCCAAAAAACAACATTAAATAACAGAACATATACCTTGCAAGGCAATCATTAAAGACAAAAAGAAACAAATCAAAAGAGGGGCAGGGCTTAATTTAGTTAACATGAGGTTAGTGATGGTTGAGGAAGAAACATTAAGCAATAACTGTGACTTGCCTATTTCCCGATGTAAAAGGTTGCGGGAGAATTCCAACAACTGGTTGATGATCTGAATACGGAAAACCAGTTGCTTCTGCAAAATAATTCAAAAGTAGGCAACCTTAGAGGTTGGTTGAATTATAGTAAAGCACATGAGCATTTGAAAAAATGAGAATCTTTTAGACAGAAGAACAAATGGTTGCTAGGTAATCATGAAGTTAAATCAAGCCAGTATGTATTCTCTTAACAAATCAAATCTGTTTGGTGAAGATGCTTAGTCTGATAGAAAGATCTAAAAATCTCAAAATAAAGCCGTCTGTCATCCGCGGCCATAATTTTCTAGAGCAGCTAATCACTGGCATACATCCCACATATATTCACTGCCCTAAACGTGAATGATTCATTCATGCTTGTAAGCCAAAGTTTTAACATCTGCCAATAAATGGCTCAAATTTCAAAAGACTCTACCAGTAAAAAGAATCTCAACTAAACAAGAGTCTCTTTACAAAGAATAGGTAACAACCATAATCATTGAAACTAAGGAATCGGATAAAAGATCTTCACTAAGATTATGCAGTAAGCACCAGAAAGAGAACTCCATAAGATCTGATATGGCAGTTGCAGCAGTTCTCTGTTCTCAACATGGAACTTCAAAACTGAGATTGTTCCATATTCATCTCCAACATACCTATAATGACAAGACAAATTTAATATAAGCATAAAATACTCTCAACTCTTTCCACTGTATAACTTTCTTGTGTGCACATCGATTTCGTACATGAAGGAAGAGCCATTGATAACTGAAAAGGCAGTTATATTTGATTCCCATTGCAAATCACAAGCTACAGATCTGCTTTTGAGATTCCAAACCTGCACAAAAGCAAGAGAAATCTTACACACCTACTAACCCAGAACCACAAAACAGTTCTTAACTTGTGTTTTACAGGACCCCTCTGAGCACCCAAGTCAGTGCAACCTTTAATGAAAGATTTCTATTCTCACTTTTCTTCTAGGGCTTTTTCCAGCTTCACGGGACAGGGGAGGAGGTGTTTGCAAAGAGGTGTTCATTGGCATTCAAATAGTTCTTGCTTTCAATAGGAATTCACCCTTAAAGCCAACCATTCATTACTCAAAGTCTACTTGCTTTCAGACAAACATAAAAAATTGATTATCATGGAAATCGTCTTCTTATAAGTTTAGGTATTGAAGTAATTCTAATGGTGATTACTAGGCATTTGAAATTCATACAACAAACTTCATTAAACCACCGGCCATATTTCACATTCAACATAAATGTATGTCTCTGATAAACACATGTTCAAGGAAATGAAAAGAGAAGGTTTTGATATTAAAAAAATGAGTCATTGTAATTTAACACAACAAGAAACACGATTTTCTTCCAACCTGTCAAAAAAGAGAACATAAGTTTCTGCAAATGCCTCTAGTGAGGTAAAAATATAGCAGGTTTTCGAATGAAAAATGAGTCACATAATTCAACACAAAATTGTAGAGATTTTGCCCTGTCACCTGTGTAGTTGCAACATACAACATTTGCTTTTTACTTTTCTTGGGGGATAAACAACTTCATTAATTATCACCAAGTGGGTGCTCAAAATAAAGGAGAACAGTGGATTTAGACTCTTTCAGTAAAGTAGAGTGTATAAAATCCAATATAGAATATAAGTTATATACATTCTTCACGTTACACCAGAATCTCATTCCAAGAAACTACAGTTGCTAGATCTCCTAGCAATTATTATTTTTATGGTATAACTAGAAGTAATGATCTGTTATTAATTTGTTAGATGCTTTCTTATTTATTCATCAGTAAAGGCTACCAGCAAGTTCTAGTGAGATCTTAATTTTATATGAATGTTTTTTCACATTTTCCTCCGGAACCCTAGGAACACCAAACAAATATTTATAATATTGGAAAATGGCCAAATTTACCCCTCTACAATGCAAAAAGGATCAATTTTACGCTCCATTATACTTTCTGAATAAAAATACCCCCAAGTAGCTCAAATATACCCCTCCTCCTTGGGGTTGTCCAAGGTGAACACCCAATCCCACGTGACACTGTCATTTTAGTGAAATGAACACCACATGACATGCAACCTTACCCGCCCCCAACCCATTTTAACCCTTCCCCTCCACTTCTTCCACCAGCACCTCTTACCCGCCCACAACCCATTTTCTATTCTAAGTAGTAGTACCTGTAGTAGAAAGGTGGAGAGGGAAGAGGTGTTGCTGGTGGAAAAAGAAATGGAGGGGAAAGGGTAAAATTAAAATGGGTTGGGGGTGGTGAAGTGGCATATGTGGTGTCCACCTCACCAAAATGATAGGGCCATGTGAGATTGGGTGTGCACCTTGGACAGCCCTAACAGAAAAGGGGTATATTTGAGCCACATGGGTAATGACAACAACAACGACAAATGCAGTGTAATTCCACAAGTGGAGTTTGGGGAGGGTAATATGTACGCAGACCTTACCCCTACCTTGTAAGGGTAGAGAGGCTGTTTCAGGAAGCCACTCGGCTCAAGTACAGCATATCAGAGTAGGTTTGAAGAGTAAAGATAGTAGTGAAGAAGCCAAAAAAAGGGTAAACGAATATTGTCGACAACAAATAATATGCCAACGGAAGTAAAGGAAGCAACAAGTAATGATAAATCACAGAATAAGATAGGAAGAGAGTAATAATATATTAAGGAAACTTGACAACGCTCGACTGCCAACTAATCTTCTACCCTAACCCTCGATCTCAAAATCCTCATATCTAGGGTCATATCACTGGTAAGCTGAAGGAGTAATATTTCATGTATAATCATCTCTCCCCAGTATTTCATCGGCCTACCTCTACCTCTCTTTATACCCACCATAGGCAACCTCTCACACCTTCTCACTGGGTCCATGCATCTCCTCTTCACATGCCCAAACCACATCAGTCTCGCTTTTCTCATCTTATCCACCACAGAGGTTACTCCTAGCTTATCCTGTATATCATCGTTCCTAATCCTACTTATACTCGTATGCCCACACATCAATCTCCGGCAGCATCCTCATTTCCTCTCACATGGGTAACGACGAGGGAATGTTTGTGTGGAAAGTATAAGGAATGGTAAAATTGATCCTTTTTGCATGTAGAGGGGCAAATTTTGGACCATTTTCCATATAATATTATGGTAGGGCTAGATCCACCAACCTAAAGCAAGACTTCTATCATTCACTTGCTTAGCAAGGTTATGGCATGGCCAAGCTCACGCAAGAGCTCCTTAATTAAAAATGGCATAAATAAACATATCTCAACAGAAAAGGCTAGGAACTGATACAACACAAACTACCACACCAAAATCAAGTTCAGTTTCCCATGTTGATTAACATTTCAGAATGCTGCACCCAAGAAGGCATCAAAAGCCAACAAGGGACACAATACAAACTACGACACACAAATGATCTTAAGTTTCCCATCTTTGATTAACGTTTGAGAATGCTGCACTAAGGGCATTAAAAGCCAACTTCCTGGAAAAAATTAATACCTGAATATCATTTTCATTTGTGATGCTGACAAGAAAGCCCTGATTTTGAAGGAACTGCCACAGACAAAGACAAATAAAAGAGAACAGATTAAACACATATCTTGAGATTGTAAAAGAGACAGATGCAAGAAATCATGAAGTTAGTCAAAGAACAATAAATGAAGACACCATCATGTTACCAGTTTTATTGATAAGTTGAAAGAATACCTACTTATGATTGCCTTTTTCTTGAGTTCTAAGAGTCTTTTGAGTATAACTTAATAACCTAAACAAATTTAAAGTGGTGACTTTAAGGATTTGGTACTCAAGAAAGACAATCCATCAAGGATTTGATCAAGAATGATGAGAAAAGGTGAAAGAAAGCAAGAAATTTGAAAAAGAGCAAAGACAGGTATGCCAACACTTTATTGTGTTGGCCGCACTTTCTGGCAGAGGAATGAGTTGAGAACCATAGAAATTGTGGAGTCCAAATCCAAGACAAATGTGGATGCACTTTAAAGTGAAGGACATACTTTAGGGAAAAATTTTAAATGGTGAAATTTGGCGCCAGGTATGGAAGTAATGTAGGAGACAAAAAGGAGAAAGTGCCAGCACACTTTTAAGTGTGCTCCGCACTTCTTAGCATAAATTTGGAAAGAAATTGGAGCAGAAAGTGCTGGCACACTTCCAAGTGTGGCAGCGAAAATTCACTGAAGCAAAAAAAAATTGAAAAGTGTGGCCCACACTTTATTTGGCGGCCATTCTTTGCACCTGAAAATGGCATTTTGTCATGAATTTTAGACAACTATAAATTGTCTTTAGGTCTTTTTTTTATTATTATTTTTGGAAGTAGAGGAGCAGTCATAGCTACTTTTGTAAGGTTTTGACGGATTTCACCATAGCGCATCAATTTTCTTTCCTAATTACTCTTTAATTGTTTTCCTTTTTGAACCAATCTCCGGGCTATATATTAATATGCAGAAGAGTAAGATCTACCAAGTAAATGAGGTCCCTGATTTGGAAGAACTTGCTGGCATTATGGGATGTAGCATTGACACATTTCTAACTAAATACCTAGGTCTCCCTTTGGAAGCAAAGTTTAAAGATGCAGGAATTTGGAATGAAGTTATCGAGAAAATGGAGAGAAGGTTGGCAACTTGGAAGATGCAATATCTCTCAATGGGAGGCAGGTTGACTCTTATCAACAGTGCACTTGACAGTATCCCCACATATATTATGTCAATGCTCCCAATACCATCCAAGGTACAAAATCAAATTGACAAAATCAGAAGATCTTTCTTGTGGAAGGGGAGCTATGAGGGCCATAAGTTCCATCTTGTGAAGTGGGAAAATGTAATCATGCCAAAGCAGCACGGAGGTCTGGGAATCAGAGATTTAAAGAAGCACAACCAGAGTTTGTTAACAAAATGGTGGTGGAGATATGGTCAAGAACCAACAAGTATCTGGAAAGAGGTAGTGAATGCCAAATATGGGAGGCAAGACAGATGGAGTACCAAGCAGAACAATGACCCTTATGGAGTTGGACCTTGGAAGTACATTAACCAGCTAAGGGGAAAAGAGGGGAGTTCTTCCAAGAGGTGTCCTTCAGGATTAGAAATGGTAACTCAGTTAAATTTTGGAAAGATAGGTGGCTTAACAATCAATGTCTCAAAGTTTCCCACCCTGCTATTTACAGGATAGCCTCTGACACAGACTCTTTTTTTTTTTTTAACCGAGAAATCCATTTGTTACCCGCCCTTTGGACCAATCACAGCCTTCTAAACTCGGTGGATAATGGGCCCGCCCCTCTACCCTTCTCCACTTAAATACCGGGCTTTGTTTTGCATGGTGTGGGGCTTGAACCTGCGACCTAAGCCACAAATCCTCCACCTTTTGCCACTCAAGCTAGGCCTTGGGGGCCACAGACTCTTCAGTGGCTCAAACCAGAGAAGGTGGAATATGGGCATCTCGCTTTAGAAGGATTTTCAAGACTGGGAGCTTGATGAGCCCTTTGATTTTTTCAGAACTCTAGAAGGAGCCTCAATGACCCCTCACTTGCCTGATAGCTTAAAATGGGGAAACTCTGAAAAAGGAATATATACAGTGAAGGAAGGATACCATAAGTTGTGCTCTTCAAATGACATGATAGACCAGTGGC